>OX438708.1:9063530-11563530 GCA_949316375.1 Mythimna vitellina | reverse complement strand
GAAAGGTTAACACGATCAAGTAGACAATTTGAAGTCACGGCTTTGGGCAAACGATGGCCGGCGAACATCGTATTTTGCATCGCTAGTATTATTGTTACCTACATCAGTGTTCTGTGGCTAGAATCAACAAGCATTGTGTAATGAGGAAATAATTTTGCTTGAATTATTTGGACCATGCTTTCTGTTTTTATAGGGATATCTTATACATGGGCCATTTTGTACCAGAGCCTTTGCTGTATGCAAAGAATTATTTTAAGTACCCCTTTTATTGACTGTTAATTAATTAATGTTTAGAACTTCCTTAGTTCGACGGCTTAAATACTGGCTCAAAGTCAAACCTCAGAGAAATTAACAAATGAAGTGCCAACTTGAGTACTTTACTGTATGTAACAAGTACTCAAGCTGGCACTTCATTTGTTATCGACTCTGTGTCCTCATCCCTGAGTTTCTCTAACGAAACTGATCGTAAAATATTATTTAAAAAATGTTAAGCGAACATAGGTTGTGATTGGTTGGATTAATGGTCATCAGCCAATCACAGGACATGACAGGAGTTCACATTAATTTTGCGATAATTTTCGTTTACGAAACTGGATTTAAGCCTGGAACTATCGTAGCGAGCCCATAGATCAAGCATTAGCTTAGTTGGGTGAGCAGGGATATTAGTGATTTGCACCGCACTTACTAGTATTCTTGAATGATATACGCTGACTTTTGAGGTATTTTTACTGAAGTATGGAAACATCGGAAATGTCAAAGTCTCAGAAGAGATTTTACTCTACATTCATAGACTTATATATTAAAGATCTGCTTGCACGTTTGTTTATACGTGTTAACTCTGTTCACTGTACAAATCACAACATTTTTAATGTCTTGCGCACACGACCGATTCCGGAAATAGTCGACCGCGTGGCGAATTTGGCTTAGGTCTAGTCGAGGTGGTGGGAGAAATAGTGACGTATATATTTGGTCTACATTAGTGCTTCCCAATCCTTGGTCCGTTAGACCTAAAGTATGGTCCGCGAACGGCTTAAAATTTTAAACTTTTCAACTGCAAAGTAATACCAATGCGAAGCTTTTCGAGATTTTAAAGAAAACAGGTAAGTTTTTTAGTCGACACCCACATACAATGCGTTCCAAATAAGGATAGGATCGATTGCCATGTTGTGACGTCACGTCATACTGTCAAGTCGAAGAATTAATAGGGTGAGCAAAACAGAAATGTTTAAAATTTAATTTATTTACAAACTGTTAACGAAAAAAGTTTAATCAGAATCCAGTTCTTCAGTTTTGGTCATCTCTGAGTTCTTCAATTTTGGTCATCTTTGAGTTCTTCAATTTTGCCAAATTTCTTGCGATTTGACAGTATGACGTGACGTCATCACATGGCAATCGATCCTATTCTTATTTGGAACGCATTGTAAATTGTTTTGAGATGCAGTGTTATTACTGGAAATGCAATATCATACTTTAAATAAGTACTCTTGCTATCTCGCTCTAACATATGTCAATTTTATATTCCTTCTTTGTCTGTTCAACAAAAGTCAGCGCGTATTCCATAAATGTATGTCACACTGTATCCAGACATATTCTTATGAAAAGCCTGAATTAAAAAATGTTGAATTTGTGATATCCGAACTGAAAGTTGCATTAATGTATGTATGTAATGAAATTATTTAATAAACGTATTGTAAATTATAGAATATGTTTCGATGTTTATTTAGTCCTTCACCTTTTATAGTTATCCTAATATCACCTTTATTTAATAGATTTCGTTAACTCCACATAAAAACATCAAATTTGAGCCTTATTATTTGGGACTTAAGAATTAATTTCTAATAATTTCACTTTTTATATCTTAGGGCACATAGTTCACCTTTAGAGCCCAAAAACAGTGGCCAATAATAACAACTTGCTACCATAGTGCATTTAATCGTCAAAAATTGTCTCTTAAATTCTTAAGATTTTCCTCACACCCATTTCTTCAGTGTTCTATGCACTTGCATGCATTAATATATATAAAAAAAGCAATCTCATGATGTGTTCATGAACGTCAAGATGACAGAGACTCGCCAGGTTTATCGAATACTAGCTTTTGCCCGCGGCTTCGCCCGTGTACATAAAATATAGCCTATGTCACTCAAGAATAAAGCAACTTTCTATTGGTGAAAAAATTTTAGCAATCGTACCAGTGGGAGCCAATATCTTTCCGATCTTTTTTTTTGTCCGACTTTCATTTTACCGAAAATTATTAACCGACGTCTTTTTTGTTAAAAACGTCGGTCATGCCATGTCATGTCAGGTCAAGGCCATGTGTTATCATGGCCCTCGGAACGCGCCATCACCGGCTTCCCAAATAACGGTAGGAGGGGTTCGCATCGACGTCGGGTCGACGATGAAGTACATGGGATTCGTCCTTGACAGTCGGTGGAACTTCGTGGAGCACTTTCGACGTCTGACTCCCAAACTGGAACGGACCGGACGGCCGTCAAGCGACTCCTGCCCAACTTCGGGGGTCCAGACGCCTCCTGCCGGAGGCTCTACGCTTCTATCTTTTTGTCCGCTAGAGGGCGCCACATTGAGTTTTGTGACATGTCACGTAGCCTATGTTCGGCAAACGATTAAGACGGTTCTAACGATACCTCATTTGTCGTGTTCCGACAAATAAGGATCCGTTCCATTTCAGAGCTATGAGGGAAAAAAAGAAGAAGCCGTAGTCGGGTCATCAATGAAATAGATATTAAGAGCCATAAAATGACTTTTCCTAAGGGCTGGTGTAAATATAATTAAAAAAAAAAACATTGAAATTACTGTTTTAAAAGTATAATAAAGATTGAAACGTAATAAAATCGATCGTGTTAAAAATTTGGTTTGTTCACTTTAAGACCACGATGGGTTTTTCATTAACTAAATAGTGGTATCACCATTTTGATATCAAAACAGCGGTATCACTTTATTGACTACTATCTCACCTGATGGTGAGCGATGTGGTCGACGATAGAGGACGCTTGCCTAAAAGACGCCTAGGGTGTAGCTATCAGGAAAGACTCCAGTAGGGACGTTTGATTTTTCGTGTATAAAATTTTATGAAAGTATGAAATATAGTCAAATCCTGTCCACATCATCATCTTCCTGCCCTTGTCCCGTCTTATTTGGGGTCGGCGCAACACGTTTTTTTCTTCCATTCTATCCTGTCAGCCGTCATGCTATCATTAACTTCCTTTTCTTTCATAGTTCACACAATCCATCCATGATGAAATCCTGTCTACATGATATTGGAAAAACCTGGCGGGGTCTCGTCGTCTTGATGTTCTCTTAGGGTGTTTTTTTTTTATATCGCGCGGTTTTTACCACGCATGTGGGATTGCCCCGCACGCGTAACCCACGCATATGTCCATTTCATAAAAGTATTTATTGTTATTAAATACGCACGCGATGCGGTTTTTTTTTTCATTTTGAAATTTTCTCCATGCGGGCCAAACCCGCATGCGTGATAAAATCCGCACGATATTAAAAACACCCTTTTACATAGTTAAGGGCCAAAAGATAAAGATGACCCATTACCTCGAAATTATCATTTTTATATAGGATAGAAATCAGCAACTGATGTCAAAACTACGTTGGTGAGAGCAGTACCTACTTGCTTGCAAAGTATAAAGACTATAATCGCCTAGATGTTGAAGAAATACTTTGGTGTCAAAAGATCTTGACATAATTATGCGAGTGTATAATATGTTTGTGAACGCACCCACGTTACTGGAGTAATTTCTAGTGTGGGGCAGTATAAAAAAATAAGTATTATTCGTCAATATTATACAAATGTTATATTGATAAGACTTATACTGTTGATTGGGTGCGTTCACAAACATATAAACTCGCATATATTTTAAAGGTGTCTTGTGCCCAGACCCGGAACAACACGGCTCCGCGTGGAACAAATATTTGTAAGACAATACACATTTGTCCCGCGCGGGAATTGGCTGCGCCAACCGTGTTGTATTATCTTTTAATTATCATTTGCTAGCATAATTTTCAAAGCATTTTAAAGAGAAAGTTAATTCATATACTGCAACAGGAGTGCGGTGAATGAGCTGGCCAGACTACTAAAGCGTGAGTTCTCTCGTCAGTGGGTGCTACGTCGCGCCAAAGTTTTCGCGCTCGAGGCAGTGTTCGCTTTTCTAAGAGAATTAATTGTACTATTCACGTTAAAGCTTGCTTAACGTTATTATATATTAGGATGTTCTAATAATAAATAAATAAAAGATGTAAGTCATTTATTGCGTATTTTTTATTTATCTTTAATATTTACAAACTATAGCACATTGAATGAAATACTTTTAAGGCTTGGAATCCAATTATGGATGGAATAATAAATGCATATTCATGACCTTCTCAAAAGACCGTGGAGCTAACTAAGCTCCGTAACCAAAATCGTCGTAAAAAATATAATTATTCCTTTTTCTTTTTTAATCCAATATCGGTATCCAGATTCGAAATTTGAAATCATCTATCTCCTCCACACTTCATCACCCCATAAGGTCTCCCCTTGGACGTTAACTGTAGTGGCCAATCTAGAAATCTTTTAACCAACTGCGGACCAAGACATACTCGTGGCTTTCGCTACGTCCTCGTCAGGGGGCGTGGTAAGCGGTGTCAGGGCTTCGCCCTCTGACCGCAGATTCCAGCCGACCCGCCATCATGGTGCCTACTAGGCTCGGCGGTTATAGAGCATGGCTCAATGTGTTTATGATTGTATGTGTATACTGTAGGCACGTGACGGCGCTGCTGCATACAGCGCCGAGTCTTCACGACATACCAGCGGTCAGTCTCCGCCAGGTGAGACCCCTAGAGGAAGCCCGGCGAGAGACGACCAGCGACGAGTATGCCGGCTTGTTACGGACCTACAGTAGGAAGTGTGACCCCCGTCTAACCCGCGCGCAGAGCGAGCCTGTTACGGTTTAGACCGCAGGGACAATTTGTGTGTGTGTGTGTGTGTGTGTGTGTGTGAGCGACATTGTATTGTGTTACATCGCTCAGTGTACTTGAAATGAATAGTAAGCTTGCGCTATCTATTCAGTGCGTGAGTCTAGCGAGTGTATAGAGGCGAATTTATGGTCGACTCGCGTCGTGCCTATATTAACTTAGCACACGACGCTTGTCGGGGTGAGAGTACTAAAATGTAGTCTATAGTCTATTGTTTGAGTAGGCCGTACCAGTACGGCCTACTCAGGCGTCAATCCGAGGGGGGAACTTCCTGCCCGCAATCACCATTGAAAGAAGATTAAAAATCATTATTTTTGATGTGATAGAAGCTACTACTGCTATTAAGACAAGAAGCAGACATGCTGCTTCTACTACTGAGACAGAATAATCACTAGTATTCTTAATCACAAACTAACTTAAAATAATCAAATCGAAATAAGTATTTCGTTGATTTCTTGAAGGTTTTGCACCAAAACTTACATAAAAGTAAGAAAAATAATCATTAGAAGAAAAAAATACAAAAAGCCAACGTCACGCGGTGTTCCCAGGCGGTCACCCATCCAAGTACTGACCGCGCCCGATGTTGCTTAACTTCGGTGATCGGACGAGAACCGGTGTATTCAACGTAGTATGGACGTTGGCAACAGAACAATCAAAATTACCGATCTGATTCTTATTTGGAGATAACATATGACGTCACTACTAAGAGATTTTCTATTCTATTTTTAACTTACACTAATATGTGCGTAATCTATACTGAAGTAACAATATCGTTTGCCGGTAGCTCTGGGATTCTGTTTTCGACAGTGACAGATTTAGTGCAGTCTTCGGTCTTGTAAATCCCGACGAGACGATTGCAAACCTCAAACATGTTGTATCGAAGTGAAATTATGATGAACTGGGCGTTTTTAGTGCGTTCCTGCAAGTAAAGAGAATAAAAATTACTTTAAATTATATGGTAATAGGTTGTGTATGGTTGATATTAGCGACTCGCCCCGATTGCATCTCCGCTTAACATCAGGTGGGATCGCAGTCAAGCACTGGTTGAAATAATTTAAAAAAAAAAAAATCGCACACGTGTTACAAATCTTTAAAAATCTCGGCTTTTCTTCAGTATAAAACTATTACTTAGGTGGCAAACTTAGTTTAGAACCGAAGACGGACATGAGTAAGATTATTATATCAAAGACACATTGCTCATTTTCACATTGCTCGCAGAACAGCCCCCCTAGCCAAATTACGACCGTTTCGTTTCTTTTCTTTTGCCTCCAACGCCTCAAGTAGGCCATGCCTCCGATTCCTTTGTTCTGACGTCATCTCAACGCTCAGGCACGTGGTCAGAACAAAGGAACCGGAGGCGTGGCCTACTCGAGGCGTCCGACGCAAGAGAGTCGAAATGAAACGGTCGTAACTTGGCTAGGGGGACTGATGGACGGACTCACCTTAATATAATTAGCGACAATCGACACATTTTTGAAGTCCAACGCGGCGTCAATCTCATCCATCACGTAGAGAGGCGTTGGCTTGTAGTAATGTAATGCGAACACTAACGCAAGCGACGATAGCGTCTTTTCGCCGCCGGAGAGATTGGAGATGTTCTTCCATGATTTGTTTGGGGGGCGAACACTGGAAAGAGATATGGTTGTTATTGGTTATGTTTATAACTTCACTTTGAATCAATAATATAGTAAGTAAACGACCATTCGCTTACGATTTTCTTCTTGAATAACACTCAAAAAGTGCTATTCAAGAAGCGTGGTGACGTGGGCCCAGTGCGGGTTAGTCACATGTCTTCGAATTTTTGGTTCTAAGACATGCCGGTTTCATCACGATGTTTTCTTTCACCGTTATGAGAGCAGTGGTGATGAAATAAATTACACAAAGTAATGCGCCTACAACTCATAAGTCGGGGCCGTTACTATTCGGCCACCTTGCTCTCCGCGCGACCATCAAAGCTCTCTGAGGCAACGTTTTTATTATTAGAAATTACCTGAAAATAATTCCCTCAGTGAAAGGATCCAGAGAGTCAACCAGCTCCAACTCAGCGTCACCCCCCAGAGTGATCATCTGATACATCTCCTTCAGCTTTCCAGTTATTGTGTTGAATCCTGTAATTATAGAAACAAATATTTTGTTTGCAAATATAAACTGAGTACTTTAACATTGTTAACGCACACGTTAACACCTCAAAGACACACATGCGTCATCAAGCAGAGGGGAGCGGGCGGCGTGGTAGCGCAGCGGCTCGGCGACGGCTCGCGCTCCCTCCAGACACTCCTTTTAACAACGCGACCACGATCGCATCGATTTTTTAATAATTAAATGTTGACCATTGTAAATACTTAATATAATCTAGTAATACAGTCCGCTTTTTAATTCTACCAGGGCCTATCTAAATTTTTTTTATAATTTGTGTAAACAAACCTAGGGACATAGTACGAAATTGAAAGTATTAATACTGTATTCATGAGTAGTTTTGAAAAAGGAGGTTTGTCTTGATATGGTCACGTAAAGAGGAAGGATGAAACGTATGTTACTAAAAGAGTTATGAGTATTCATGTGGATGGAGAGGGAGAGGGAGGCCAAAGAAAAGATGGATGGGTTGTGTGAGAAGTGATAAGAAAGAAAAAGAGTTAGTGATGGCATGGACAGAATAGATTATAGAAACATGTCGCGCCGACCCGAAATAATACACGAAAAGGGCAGGAGGACCAGTCTACACTGTCCTTACATAATATCTACATAAGCTGTAATATGAAAATATTGTAACAACAAATTCTTTTTTAAAAGTGTAACCATGGAGTTTCTTGCCGGTTCTTCTCCATAGGAAACGACCAATTTGGAACCGTGCACTAGCTTCTGACGTTTTATAAGTGCCCATGTAGGCCTATGTGAAATAAAAAACTTTGACTATGATTTTGGATGATGACGAAAAGTTAAAAAAAAATGTGTAAGTATCAAGTATTTTTTTAGGTCGTAAAGCGCAAACAACTACACGTTGCGACGTCAATTTTAGTGACATAAGTTTAGTTCAGTAAAATAAAATTTTAAGTACCTAAACTCTATTCACTTCTGCATTAGACAAACAAAAGAGGTTCATAGAAGCAGGTGTGCACAATTTTAATAAATAATGGTTCATCATCTTCCTGCCTTTGTCCTATCTTATTTGGGGTCGGCGCAACACGTTTTTTTCTTCCATTCTATCCTGTCAACCGTCATACTATCACTAACTTCCTTTTCTTTCATTTCACTGTTCACACAATCCATCCATCTTTTCTTTGTCCTCCCTCTCCCTCTCCACCCATCCACATGTATACTCATAACTCTTTTAGTAACATGCGTTTTATCTCTCCTCTTTACATGACCATACCAAGACAAACGATTGCCCTTCAACTTTTCAGTCACTGGCGCCACTTTCAAACTTCCTCTAATATATTCATTTCTCACTTTATCTATTCTCGTCACACCACACATCCATCTCAACATTCTCATCTCCGCTACATGAATAAATAATGGTTAAAACATAAAATTTTAATATTACCTACTTAGATAAATTTTATTATTGCAAGTTTAATACTAAACACTTATATCACATGTACATTTTTCATATTTTACAGATACAAGAGAATTTTTTTGTAGTGTTGACTAGCGAAAGAGAGACAAGCGAAGTTTGCCGAGAACGTGGACTTTATACATTTGCTACAAAATACTAGAAAAACATTAGGATATGTACGTCCATATTCTAATTTTATAAAAAAATGAACTATTCATACGAAGACATGGCTTAAAGGACTTGGTATCCAAGCCAAAAACGTTAACAAAAAAAAATAGATGCTGCTAGATGTTTCTCCAGTCTAGTTTTATATATAGATATTTCCCTGCACATGCTACTCTTATTTCTTCCTTAACTACCACGAACTACCTGCGTATCTTTTTTCTCCTTCTCTGTCAAATCCATCCAAAGGTTGTCTGTAAAAAATCGCTTTTAGCGATAAGACCGCCCATTGTGACACCCTATTAATTTTAATTTCCTTATATAAGTTGTATTTTTGGTGTACAATAAATAATATCTATCTTAACTGTTGGCATGTTTATTTATTTATTTAAACTTCATGTACAGTGGTGGTACATAGGCGGACTTAATGCCACAAAGCATTCTCTACCAGTCAACCATTGGGTTAAAAAGACAAAAACTGTGGTAGGTGTGCACAATAAATAAATAACAGATATTTTTGAAATAGAATGTAGTATCATTAAATTAAGTGGCTTATAATAATAAAATACGTATATATGCTAATATAATAAACTAATAAATACTATGATACATAAGAAAACATTCTAATTAAGAGAACTTAAAATATAGCAATTATGACGAAGACCGAACTAAGATTGAGAGAACTTCAAGTAGTAAACTTCATGTACAGTGGTGGTACATAGGCGGACTTAATGCCACAAAGCATTCTCTACCAGTCAACCATTGGGTTAAAAAGACAAAAACTGTGGTAGGTGTGCACAATAAATAAATAACAGATATTTTTGAAATAGAATGTAGTATCATTAAATTAAGTGGCTTATAATAATAAAATACGTATATATGCTAATATAATAAACTAATAAATACTATGATACATAAGAAAACATTTTAATTAAGAGAACTTAAAATATAGCAATTATGACGAAGACCGAACTAAGATTGAGAGAACTTCAAGGAGTAGTTCCGAATTTTACGCTTGAAGGAAAATTTACTTTCAGCTTTATGTTGGTATGGTTGTGTACTTGCTGATTTGTTTCAGGGTTCATAGTTCTGGGTTCTTTGGATTTTATTCTTATTAGAGTCACAGGTGGCTCCACACAACTGGATTCCTGGATTGGAAACTACTACTACTAAAACGTACCGCTCAAGAAATCTGTAGTCCTCTTCTTTTTAAGTTGATCATAAAGCGTCCTCATGTCGTTTCTTCTGGTCGTTATTTCTTCCAACTCTGCCGCCCTACGTAGGTACAGCTCTTCTTTGGCTTTGTAGTCCTGTAAAGAAATCATATTTTTACAGAAAATATTGTAACAACAAATTCTTTTTTAAAAGTGTAACCATGGAGTTTCTTGCCGGTTCTTCTCCATAGGAAACGACCAATTTGGAACCGTGCACTAGCTTCTGACGTTTTATGAGTGCCCATGTAGGCCTAAGTGAAAAAAAAAAAAAAAAGTTACCTGTATAGCCTGTATATTAGGTTTCTTATCTCCGATCCTACTCTTCTGCGCAGTCAACCGGTTCCTCAACTCCTCTACCTCCGCGTCTTCCAACTCCTCTGAAGTGTGCGTCTCTAAGGGATCTATAGGATCTATTCCAGCGATCCCTTCGATTCCTGGCTCTTCTAATTTTAGGGAGCGGAGCTGTAAGGAAGGATAGTATCTATATATATAAAAGAAAGTCGTGTTAGTTACACTATTTATAACTCAAGAACTGCTCAACCGATTTTGCTGAAAATTGGTGGGGAGGTAGTTCAGAACCGACGGACGGACATAGGATACATTTTATCGAGTAGGGTAGATTAGGGTAGAGTAGGGTAGAGTAGGGTAGAGTAGGGTAGAGTAGGGTAGAGTAGGGTAGAGTAGGGTAGAGTAGGGTAGAGAAGGGTAGAGTTGGGTAGAGTAGGGTAGAGTAGTAGAATATAGACGGGAGCGAAGCCGCGGCGAATCTATATTAATAGTTAGAAATGCAAAGTTTAAGATATTATCGATACATCATTATCGATATTATATTGAATTGAGTCGATACCGATATATTGATCTAGTACGCTGATAAATCAATATTTACTTAGGTAAATTTTGATAGGCTATTTTTTTTAGGTTCAAGAGAAATACTTTTTTTTAAGATCTGGCTACCGTATTTTTTAGACAGTCAGTATTGCCAGTAAAATCGTTAAATTTCATTTATTTATTGAAATATTTTTAATATATGTGGGTAATGTTGATATTTCGTTATGATATTATTGGTTTTTATTCAATATCAATATATTGATTTCGGCGTTTATTCGATATAAATAATTATCGATATTTTAGGCTTCGATATATCGATTTTCAGATACATGTATCCTTGCAACCTCATTAGTGACCAACCGCAGTTACGGCTTCGGCAAGTATCGGCAAAAAATCAAGTTTCAGTTTCGGCAAAAAAAAAACAACGGCGAGGAAACTGTTGATGAAATTATTAAGTGACTGGCGACCATAATACACTTAATGTCATCAACTTTAAACTGGAATATCTTGAATACGATGATTCTATTAATAGTAATGTCTAAGACAAAATTGTTAAGAATTTTAATATATATACTTTTATATATTTTTCATAACTTGCGACGCTAATAAAATATGCCAGCAAATTTTTTTTGAGAACCTGCCATAACTCTGCTCAATCGTGCGATGCGCGATAAATTACAATTATCACGCGTCATTCGGTTGTTTTCGGCTCAGTGAGCGCCATCTAGCGAAAATATAGCAACGCTCGGACCCGTAGGTTTCGCGTTTCATCTTACAATAAAAAAAAAAAAGTTACATTTTGATACAAGTGGATAAAGTTTGTCATTGCAACCGAAGTGTAATTATCTCTCTTGTTACGTTATAGCTAAGAAAGACTTACCTCTCTCTCCCACATAGGAGTTTTCCCCTGACACTCTTGTATAGATTTCTCCATCTTCATGACTGCATTGTTAGATTCCAAACGTTTAGCTTTTATTTTGTTTTCTTCGCTCTGAAGTCTATGTATTTCTTGCTTCAGCTCCGAAAACTCATCAGTTCCTTCGATTATTTTTTCTTCAATCTGTAAATAATTTATTTGTCGATTCAAGATGCCATAATGCTAGGTTCTGTAAGCGTGTACAGCCAGGATCCTGTTTAATAAAGCTGACAATTTGACCTATATGTCAAAAACTGATATAATTGTTGCTTGGGCTGTATAACAGTAGGGGGAGGCTAGGATGCTAAATCAGACTGTGCGAGAGAGTAAGGGATAAAGAAAGAGTGAGAAGGTCTTTCCTTCTCAATCTTTCTTCATCTCTCACACTAGGCGCGGAGTGGGGAAAACAATTCTCAGCATTTGTACGTTCATCCGCTATCGATAATTTTAGCTAAATAGCCCCATGAAAACCGTCAGATTATATGTTTTTTGTAATCCTGATAGGATTTCTTTCTAAATAAAAATAAATATTTTAAATCGTGCTCGTAAAAACTTATAAGTTGTAAAAAAAAAACCCTCGAAAAATATTTCGAGGATTTTTTTTTACAACTTTGTTACAAGCCAATTTCCTTATGGCACGCTCAAATTTCAGATTATTGAAATATACACTTTTCTGTATGTACTCACGCGCTCGAGTTTTTCCGAGGGTAGATTTTTTTACTAATCTGACGGGCTGCCCTCAACGCCCCCCTACTATATTAAGAGTTATTTAAGTGGTACATTACCCTCCTTCTGTGAGACCGTAATGGTCCAGAAGGAGGCGGCTGAGCGGGACCGCGAGAGGGCTGATCCCGCTAGGAGAAGAAGGCGTCGCGGAGGCAACCGCCTCGATGCCTAACACGCCGAAACCCCGCTTGCATCATCCAATGCAGATGGGACTTTGGAACCACGAGCGTGCAGAGTGGGGACTCTGCCCGCCCATCGAGTAATTCCAAGGAAGACGGTGGCACAGTGATCACGTGCTACCGTGCACAAAGAGGCTCAGGGGAGACCGTTGTACAGTCTCCTCAGGGATGTCCCCTAATAGGCGTTGCACTAAGGGGGTTCCGGAATGGTCTTTTAAGAGGTAACGGCGCCCCTTCTATATGTGCTGGTGGTGATCACCGGGGTGGTTTTAGTGCGGTAAAAATCCCACACTCCCCGGACTTATCCCCAAAGTCCGGGCGCCTTTCGAGGGTTTCCCCTCGTGAACAAAAAAAAAAAAAAGGGGTACATTACAGGGTGCAAGGTTTCTCCCCATATGATTTTCTGACGCGCTCGAGTAACGCGCAAAATCCCCACTTAATCGCCCACTATTATAATAATAGTGACAAATATGTCAAAAAGCGACAGATGAAATCTTGATATATGAGATATATTTATAAATTAAAAACGTGTTTTACTCGACGATTGTCACAAAACCACAGTCAAATTATAACTGACAATTATAGGTGACAAAGTTGTAGGATTGCCGCGACAATGATGTCGACTTTTACATTTTATTTGATTCATGATGTTTAATTATGCTAACTTATTTTTTCCAAAATATGTAATTGTGAAAAATAAATTGATTATTTCATTAAAAGGGCCTTTTCCGATCCATTGATCGTCAACGTGAACATGGTTTAAAAGTTTCTTGGTTCATTCAACGCAATGTTTGATAAGGAAGCAACGAGAAAAAAGAGACAGAGAAAGAGCTCTGTTGGCATTTGGTAATTCTGTCATTCAGTCGAATATTTCACAAAACCTGTTTCAGAAAATACGTTTTTTTTTAAACCTCCATAGTTTTTGGAATTAAGTTCCGTCTTTCAAAATCTCGATTAAATTTGCAAGGTTTCTATAGTAATATTTTCTTTATTTTTTTTTTAATTTATGAGTACATTATGAAAGGCCAAAGTTTACGGAAAATAGCATACTTTCGGAGGTTTTTACTGGATAGTTTTACACAAACTTATGATTTGGAGAGGGAGGCTTATGATTTGGGAGCAGTGGTGGCCGAGTGGTAACGGCCCCGACTTACAAGTTGTAGGTTGCGGGTTCAAACCCAGCCGGGCGCATTACTTTGTGTAATTAATTTCATCACCACTGCTCTCAAAACGGTGAAGGAAAACATCGTGAGGAAACCGGCATGTCCTAGAACCAAAAATCCGAAAACTTGTGACATCCATCAACCCGCACTGGGTTCGCGTGGTGGATTACGGCCCATTCCCTCTCTTAGAGAGGAGGCCTGAGTCCCAACAGTGGGAACATTATAAGGCCGATTATGTTATGTTGTGTTATGATTTGATATCAATAGTATGCCTAGATAATATCCACAAAATATCTGTGTTTCTAAAATATCTAGAGAAAGACGTGTAATATCGTCATAATCACGTAAGAGCGGTTGTATAAAAATGTATCTCGTGTTTTACACACTTAAATGATCGCCGTAGCTTCCTGCTGCACTTCAGCTTCAGGTTTTTTTAATTAACCTCCTTTTTGTTGGGACATCTTTCGGTGGCCAGACTACTTTTAGTATTTACGTTTATTATGTTACATATCGACGGTGAAGTGCCAATACCTTCTAACTGACATTTTTCGATAAAAATTACTTTTAAGTGCTTATATTATAAATGCGTGTTTCCGCATGCTTCGTAAAATATCCGAAGCGGATATTTAGTTGCAACTGCATCAAATTAATTTGTGGAAACAAACACCTAACTAAACCAACGTGTCAATTTATAGTATTACTTCCTAACAATTTTTGGACAGATAATTTTGACTTCCGACAGTTAGGAGTTATTGGTACTTCACCGTCGATATACATTTAATATCACAACTTACATCTTCCGATTCCCTCTGTAACCTAGCGCTTTCCAAAGTAAGTTCTTTCTTCTGATTGTTCAATGTTTCTAAGTTCCTGGTAGTCTCAGACAAATCCGTCTCCATCTGCTGAATTTTGTCCTTCGATTTCTGTGCGTTTCTGTGTAAGGCAATTTTATATTAGATTTTTTTTTTTAAATCTTATAACATTCGGAATCGGAAGAAAACCCATTGCTCCTTTATTCTTGAACAATACAAATAGGCACGTAAGAACAACCAATGAAACAATTAGCTGTAATAAGGAAACAAAATAGTGGGGTTGCGAAGTTGCGAGCGGCACACTATAGCGCGCGTGTGGACTCAGAGATGTTTCCATGATGGGCTTTATCATGACGTATTAAATAAAATCAAGCATACGAGAGAGAGCTCCATCCCTCTTTTTCGCTGTATACACCCTCCCTTCCTTCCCTTTCCCTTTTACCCTTTACAAGTCGTTTGCAGTTCAAGCAGTGCGGCTGTGGAATGCTTTGCCCGTGTCGGTAAGGCAGGCTCAAACACTCACATTTTTTTCAAATATGGTTAAGGATCACTACCTTTCCTCTTGAACGTCGTCATTAAGTTCATCATTTCTTTGCTTTCATAATTATATATATATATTATATTATTTGTATTATATGCAATTTATGTATTGTATATATGTAAATAGTACACCACGAACTACCTGCGTATCTTTTTTTCTCCTCTGTCAAATCCATCCAAAGGTTGTCTTTAAAAAATCGCTTTTAGCGATAAGACCGCCCATTGTGACACCCTATTAATGTTAATTTCCTAATGTAAATTGTATTTTTGGTGTACAATAAAGAATATCTATCTATCTATCTACCCTTTGGACAAAACCCAAAAAAACAGAACCAGATTGTTTAACTAACCTCCTGCTAGTGTTAATAGCGACTTTAAGCTTAGTAATCTCAGAGTTGATTTTGTCTATCTTCTTGGCGAGATCGTCGACAGCTTTCTGTAGGTCCTTCACTCTGCCGCCAGCGACCGCCGATATCTGTGTGTCCACTTGCTGTACTTCATTTTCAACCTGTAATGATAGTTGCATTGAAACCGCTATAATCAAAAAGAACTCATCCCTTACGCACAACCATCAATAAACTTTAAATCATCAAATTACTTTTCTCGCTCCAGGTAGAGCAAGAGGGCACATTAGACTATTGCTGACTAAAACCCACCTGTGTTCCGAAGGAAGCGGAGTAGTAGAAAGACGAATGTGAAACCGGGACAGCTACTTTATAGTATAAATACTGTTCGTATTTGAAGGGAGTATATTATAAAGGATTGAATTTAAAAGATTGATCGAATATTTTCGTGTATATCGGTTGTTGAACAAACAAAATGTGTGTCCGAAAGAGTAATTTACTTATTATATTACCGCGGCTCTAGAACGCAATGGGTAACTGAAAGAACACAGGTGAGTTTTAGTCAGTAAAAGTTTGATGTAACCTACCTCAAAAAAGGAGACAAGAGAAAGATGACGATGATGAGTAAACTTACCTCGCCAGCATTTGCTTTAGCCCTATCAAGTTGTCCTTGAGCAGCTTGAAGTGTTGTCTCCAAATTAGCTTTCTGCACCGGATCCACCATGCTAGCGGTCACTCTAGCTTCTTGTTGCTCTACTTGATTCTGTTCAAATATAAATGTGATTTAGTTACATTGTATGAAACAAGTTACTTTAGAATACTCTGTTGCGCCGACCTCAAATAACACAGGTTATGGGCAGGAAGATGATCAATATGGGCGCATACAAAATAATTGGTCCGCCATTTTAGGAAGTCCACTTTTGAATTTAGAATGATGCCATTTAGCGGACCGCGCTATTTAGCCGATTGTCATCTAAAACAAATGTGTGTGTGTAAAATTTTAGCTCAATCAATTGGGGATAACAGTTTTACTAAAACATATAATTAACTTAAAGAGTTATGAGCTCAAATTGCCTGTAGCGTTCCTTCCATCCTATTATAATTTAGGTGTCTTCAAGACTAGAGTGAATAGGCTCTTCACCATCAACGATTGCATCACTGCTTACCATCAGGTGGGATCGCAATCAAGTACCTACTAGTTTATGTAAAGTAAAAAAAAGATCGCTCGGTTTAAGGTAAGGCAGATATGTGAAGACGATGACGAGTAACAGGGCAGAGTGGAAGAAAAAAACGTGTTGCGCCGACCCCAAATAATACGGGATAAGGGCAGGAAGATGATGATGATGAGATATGTGAAGACGATTTTGAGTCAGTTTAATGAGTGATCTTAAAGGATTATTATTACGTAATCTCTTAATTGTTTTGCGAGACGGAAAGTGCATCAGCTGCTTTGCACGATCATTCGAGACATAGTTCGGATTGTGCCGCCGGGTATCGTCAATAAAGAAGGGCCTGACTGTTGAGGCCGCCACAGAAGGTTCTGAGTCGAGCACCAAGCATACTGTAAACCAGACTACGTAAGTAGCGCACGAATGCAGCAAAAGAGAGGCTGAACCGAGACAGGTTGAAGCAGCTCGTGTTTCAGAGATACTCGCGTGAAGAACTGAGTCGTTAGCAATAAATGTCACAGATAAAAAAAAATATGATGTGTTGAAGTATAATATACATCAACTATTAATACTAGTAATATTTTTCTTGTATAGTATTGTTAAATCGTTCATTTCGGTTCCATAATGTTGGTTTTCAAGTGGTTGATATCTGTTATTTTCTGTTGCAACTGCCGGGTGGAAACTGAGTCAGTTTCTTTTCACGATCTGTCAAGACATAGTTCGGATTGGGCCGCCGTTTATCGTCAACGACGAAGGGCCTGAATGTTGAGGGGAATGGCTCTGAATACTGAGTATCTAAGAGTGATAGCATCGGAAATCCTTGTTCCCGTTGTCTTATATTACCAGTATGTTGGCTCGACACTGTTATAGTCGAGGTTTGGTTTTGACGGTCGGTTTCAGCGGTTCGATTTAAATCCATGTTTTAGATTTCTCCTTACTTATATTTCTACATAATACTCGAAATATCTTATATTTCTTATGAAAGCAGTCATTTTGTCTATTATCGAAACTAAAACAACTATATTGTAAGGACATTTGAAATAGAGTTCGAACTGAGAGACAGGCCATCCTCAAACTAAAAGGGTCTCCCACGATAGAAGGATCTGAATTGACCACTGCGTCTGCCCAAGAGTATATAAACATACTGTAAACTAGACTACGTAAGTAGCTTACAAATGCAGCAAAAGAGAGGCTGACCCGGTTGAAACAGCTTGTATTTTTAAGATACTCGCGTTAAGAACTGAGTCGACGGGCAATAAATTTCACAGATTAAAAAATTGATGATAATTTTCAAGTATAATATACATAAAACTATTAACTAGCCATATTTTTTTCTTTATTAATGTTGTTAAATCGTTCATTTTTGTTCCAAAATGTTGGTTTTTAAAGGTTGATGTCTGTTATTTTCTGTTGCAACTGCCGGGTGGAAACTGAGTCAGTTTCTTTTCACGATGTGTCGAGACATAGTTCGAATTGGACCACCGGTTATCGTCAACGACGAAGGGCCTGAATGTTGAGGGGAATGGCTCTGAATACTGAGTATCTGAGAGTGATAGCATCGGAAATCCTTGTTCCCGTTGTCTTATATTACCAGTATGTTGGCTCGACACTGTTATAGTCGAGGTTTGGTTTTGACGGTCGGTTTCAGCGGTTCGATTAAAATCCATGTTTTAGATTTCTCCTTACTCATATTTCTACATAATAGTCGAAATAGCTTATATTTCTTATGAAACCAGCCATTTTGTCTGTTTTCGAGACTAAAACAAAATCTTGTAAGGACATTTGTGATATAGTTCGAACTGAGAGACAGGCCATCCTTAAACTAAAAGGGTCTCCCACGACAGAAGGCTCTGAATTGATCACTACGTCCCAAGAGTGTACAAACATACTGTGAACCAGGCTATGTAAGTAATTCAAAAAGGCAGCAAAAAACGAATCAATTTTTTTAAATACTCCTTAAATATACGATGAGCTGTCGTAATGAAATACCGGTTGAAGCTGTTCATATGCCAAATGAAATCAATCATTATTGACCACTAAATACAATCAACATAATGGGGGCCGTCTTTATAAAGAAATCTAACCTTCAGTCTATAAACTAATAACAAGATAACATATTTTTTAATAAAGCTAAAAATTTACCCACGCGTTTATCACACAGAGCAAACCCACCGCATAGTTGCATTTATCGTTTGAGGCCAAGGTCACACGTACCGATGACGCGCTTATCATAACAACACCGGCGCCGGCGTCGCGCGACGTCACACGTATCATGAATCATTATTATATTGACTGCAATCGCGACGCATATATGTATGATCTTTCAAGTTAATGGCATCGGTGTCGTTAGGACCTAATCTTTTTTAAACGTTGATATTATTCACTCGTTTAATAGTCAAATATGAATTACAGTAATGATGAAATTGGCAATGTTTAGTTTTATAGAAGATTAATTTCCGCCAGCGCTTTCGTGAAATTAAAAAAATATCCCAAGGGAACATACTCCTGGTATAAAAAGTCCTATATGCTATTCCAAGACATGGTCTACCTTTGAGTCAAATTGCATCCAAATCCGTTCAGCCGTTCGAGTGTGAGGAAGTAACAAATATACACACAGAAAAACTTCCGCCTTTATTATATTAGTGTGGTTACTACATATTACTTTCGTTCGCCAATTTGAAATATTAACACAAGGGAACTTATTGACAGGTGCAGGTCTATCCGCGTGTGCCAAGTTACATTTGAATCCGTTTAATCGATCAAGCGTGCATAATCATAAAGTATAATTAGTCTCATAATGTTCCCACCGCTGGGACTCAGGCCTACTATCTAGAGTGGGGGAATGGGCCGTAATCCGCCACGCGGGCCCATTGCGGATTGGAGGATGTCACTAGTCTTCGCATTTTTTATTCTATGGAATGCCGGTTCCCTCACGATGTTTTCCTTCACAGTTTTGAGAGCAATGGTGTGGTAATAAATTACACAAAGTAATGCGACTGGCTGTGTTGAAACCGCGACCTAAAACTTACAGTACGGTCGATTTAATTTGGCGGGCCTGAACTTTGCGCAGAAGGCTGCGCACGAACGTTTTTTAGGAACAAAATGGTGGCATGAGGCGACGTGCGCGGGGTGGAGGTGTAAACTAGAGATTGACTCTATGTTAACACAATCGACCGTTTATTCAATCAAAAATCGCAATCGATTTTTATCTATTTGGAATTTATTATTTTTTGTTTATATGAGTTATAGAACGAAATAGATTTACAAACATAGTGAATGTTATTGTTAGTAAACGATATTTTGACTTTAATGAATAAAAAAACTGGTAAAATTTTATTTTCTTGGTTGAAAGACATGATTTAGTTAAATACCAGTTATTTATAAACGACAACTAAAATAACGACTGTTTGAGAATATTTTAAACCCCCATAGAAAATTGATTATAAATATATTTTTATAACTCAATTTCAATCGATTTGAAAAAAAATCGATTAAACAACACCCTCAGACACGCGTATTGGACATCTCTTTTCGGTAAGTTCGTAAAGCTTCGTTTTTATTCGGCAATGTTCGGTACGCAGTCATGTCTCACTCACACTTTAGCTTTGGTGTTATTTTCGTGTCGCTGTCTCTGTCTTGAGCACAGGCGGTGACAAAAGTTTTCGTTGGTTTTTATTAATATATTGTTATCTTTTTTGTGTAGTGTTAGGTTTGTTTCTTTAATTCATAAGTTATTTTTGTAGCTTTCTGTCTCAAAATGTTTTAATATTTATTTTATTTGCACTTGGTCCCTGTATTAGTAAATTTTTATTCGTATTTAGGTTTTAAAAAAATAACGTCAATAACAATTTTTTTTTACGACTGTACATGCGCTAAAGTTCGCAGAGCCTATGTTCACGGCCGCCAAGTTAGAACGGCCGTATTATAGTCAAGCGAGATTGAATAATAAACATTCATTCTTTATTAATATTAATTCATCATGATAACATTTCATAAAATAGATCAGTTTAATCATGCATTGTCAATGCAATGCATTGCCCCCCAACGACAAGGTCTCGGTTTCGCGACACACTTTATCTGAATGACGTCACAACGACTCGTCATCCGCTAATCGCTTACCACACTTCTACTTGCAACTACTCAATATCATCGGTATCTTTTAGTACACAAATATAGACATTATAAACAACAAAAATCAAACTTCTAAATTAACGGAAAATAAAAATATAGCCGTTGATGTCGCAAAAAACGTATATTTCGACACTCAAGGGAACCAAAATTCTAGACTACTTCCCGTTGACCCAGAATCCTGAAATTTTGCATAAAGCAAGGTCTTATAACACAAATATAGAAATGAATTTGAAAACAGAAAGTTTGTTGCGACGTCACAATTTTTTTTGCGATTTGGAAAAAACTTCGATACTGACCAATCAGGAATTGAACTTTTTACATAGATAAGTTTGAACGGAACTCTCAGGGCCCTAGTCCGACTCGCACTCGCTTAGTTTTTTTATTATGGATAGGCTCGTGTTTGACCACCATCTTACCTGATGGTAAGCGACGATGTGGTCGGCGATGGAGCACGCTTGTCTAGAAGTACTCTTACCACTTATCTGGACATGGTCCACCTCCTAGTATCCAAAGTTTTATCCAAATTCGTTAGGCCGATATATTATCCCAGTGTATGTAATGTTCGCGATCTAATCATTAAATTAATAAAGACCAACCTGCCTTGATGAAATATTACAACTACTAGCTTCGCCCGCGTAAAAGTAGGTTTTCCATACAAACTGAAACCCCGTTTCATCGCTTTTGGGGGTGAATTTTGGAAAATCCTCTCTCAGTTCTCGCCTACGTCATAAAAGGAAACCTTGAGTTAAATTTTACGCTCCTATTCCCAGTAATTTCGGCTGTGCGTTGATATGTCAGTCAGTTTCTCCTTTTATATATAAGGTGTTAAACAATTAACTTTAAGAATTTCGAGGGAACATTGTACTCATCATTATGAACAACTTTTACTATGGGACCAAACCTGAAATCGCGAAAAAAAATCTGCTTCTCCATACATTTTGACGAGTTATGCGAACATAAATGTAGGGAACAGCTGATTTTTTTTTTTCGTGATTTCAGGTTTGGTCCCATAGTAAAAGTTGTTCATAATGAGGAGTACAATGTCTCCTCAAAATTCTTAAAGTTAATTTTTTAACACCTTATATAAAGATAATTGTTTATTTCAAAAAACTTAGTGCTACTGCTTATGTAATGTACAATTCACATATCGTCCCTTAGCTTACAACACCGCTCAAGTCGAAAATTGGCGGTTTTCACATTTGAATGCCTTTAGATGGAGCTGCTCATTGCGCGTCTAACCATTTGTCACATGATATAGATTTCAGCCAATCAGAACCCATAATTCGAAAAGTAGTGATAGAGTGCAGGCCGGCTAGCCGCTCAACACCGTACAGTTTTTTTCGTTTTCTATAAAGTCGAAAATTGGCAGTTTTCACATTTGAATGCCTTTAGATGGAGCTGCTCATTGCGCGTCTAACCATTGGTCACATGATATAGATTTCAGCCAATCATAACCCATAATTCGAAAAATAGTGACAGCGTGCAAGTCGGCTGGCCTCTCAACACCGCACAGTTTCTTTCGTTTCCTGTAAAGTTGGTAAAAATGACATATGCGGTGTTGTTAGCTAAGGGACGATATGCGTGTCTTCAGTATAACTTAATAAAAGAAAAGATGTCGCAATTTTGTAAAACATAACGCAACATGGTACAAGTTACACAAAAAAAGTATCATATAGAGAGGTTTGAGGAAATGATTCCAAAAGCATAAGCCACTAAAATGAAAGAAATTGTTTAGTGTTGTCTTGTATCAAAAAACCGACACCAAAAAGACGCAACTAAGGCCTACTGCCCAGGGACGCATAGCTTCTCAAAACCCAATCGAACGCCGGCGATCGCACGTGTCTTCGCGCCATTTCGCATAGATTATAAAATATTGAGCGTTTTATTTATAGGGTATTTAGCCAAGTACATAATTAAGAGCAGTGGTGGCCGAGTGGTAACGGCCCCGACTTACGAGTTGTAGGTTGCGGGTTCAAACCCAGCCAGGCGCATTACTTTGTGTAATTTATTTCATCACCATTGCTCTCAAAACGATGAAGGAAAACATCGTGAGGAAACCGGGATGTCCTAGAACCAAAAATTCGAAGACATGTGACATCCACCAACCCGCACTGGGCTCGCGTGGTGGATTATGGCCCATTCCCTGTCCTAGAGAGGAGGCCTAAGTCTCAACAGTGGGAACATTATAAGGCCGACTATGCTATGCTACATAATTAAGAAGTTCTTCATAAAGTAGTCTAGTAAATATCGAAAATAAGCAAACCTTTCCGTTATTCCCTATATACCAATAGTTATCCACATGTTAAGGTTATCCACATACGAACGGTAAAACAGATAGATATAGGATACAGTTATGAATATACACGTAGATAGCTAGAGAGGGATGCCAAAGCAAAGATGGATGGATTGTTTGAGGAGTGACATGATGGTGAAGGGTAATCAGTGATGGCGTGACGGCTGACCGGATAGAATGGAAGAAAAAAGTGTGGTGCCGACCCCAAATAACATGGGACAAGGGCAGGAAGATAATGATGTTATCAGATGCGCCCTTTTTAGTTATGTCGACAGAAACAAAACATATTGTTAACACGTCTACGGTCCGGACTAAGCGCTTCGCCTCATCTCAACTCATTTATACCGCGTACATCGAATGATTGGAACAATTTGCCTGCAGTAGTCTTCCTCTCCGATTATAATTCAGGAGTCTTCAAGGCTAGAGTGAATAGGTTCTTAATAAACTAGTGCGATTCACCATCAACGATTACATCACTGCTTACCATCAGGTGGGGTCGTAGTCAAGCACTACAATCTATATATATAAAAGAAAGTCGTGTTAGTTACACCACTTATAACTCAAGAACGGCAGAACAGATTTGGGTGAAAATTGGTGGGGAGGTAGCTTAGAACCAGGAGTCGGACATAGGATACTTTTTATCGAGTAGAGTGGAGTTGGGTAGAGTAGAGTAGAGTTGGGTAGAGTAGGGTAGAGTTGGGTAGAGTTGGGTAGAGTTGGGTAGAGTTGGATAGAGTTGGGTAGAGTTGGGTAGAGTTGGGTAGAGTTGGGTAGAGTTGGGTAGAGTTGGGTAGAGTTGGGTAGAGTTGGGTAGAGTTGTGTAGAGTTGTGTAGAGTTGGGTAGAGTTGGGTAGAGTTGGGTAGAGTTGGGTAGAGTTGGGTAGAGTTGGGTAGAGTTGGGTAGAGTTAGGTAGAGTTGGGTAGAGTTGGGTAGAGTAGGGTAGAATTGGGTAGAGTAGAATATAGTAGTCAGTTAACGGGAGCGAAGCCGCGGGCAAAAGCTAGTTTTATATAATTTAAAAAAAAACTTCAATTGCATACCATCATCACTGGTACTTGTTCGGTCAAACTCCTGAGCTCAATGTTGAGTTTGTTGAGCATAGTTCTTCCATCGCGTACGTTCCTGTGTAGAGCAGCTAGAGTCTCCTCCAGTTCCGATTGCTCATTGCGTATCTCTGATAACCTGTAAATAGTATTATCTTCAGAATCTTTGTAATAATATTATTAGGCGAAAGATTGTATGTATGCGTGTATTGTAGGTGAGTGTTTTTTACTTCTTCACGCTTAAACAGCATGAAAGGAGATTGGGCAAGTTACTATGACACTTGATTGCGCAACTTTTGACACATTATAGTCGTGAAAATTAAGACACAAAAAAGGGGTAGTATGACACTACCCCTTTTTGTGTCTTAATTTTAAAAGCAGGTTAAATTAAAAATGACTATTGTGGGGTATTGGAAAAAAAATATAAGTTGAGTATGGAATTGGTTGACTGGCCTGTTGCTCTAGTGGTTAGTGGCCCTGGCGGGCGAGGCGGTACAAAGTTCGCCGGGTCAACTAGTTTTAACATATTATTGGTAAAAACATATATATGCTCTGGCAATTATTATTTTTTTTATCTTGTTCTAAGTATTTAACATAATCTCTTATATTTTTTTGAGGAGAAGATTTGTGTATGTGATGTAAATGCGAACCGCTAAATGAATATGGATGAAATTTGGCACACGGGTAGACCGTGTCCTGGAACAGCACACAGGACACTTTTTATCCAAGGGCAAATGAAGGACAGTGAACCTTAATCACCATATTCTTTTAATTCAATCTAGTAAGTTTATCTTCGTCATCATTACTCTAGGCTAGTGTTCGAAGCGAAGTAAGGGAATATAGACCTTATTACCACCTACCTTCGTTCCAATCTCGCTAGTTTTTGTTCATTTTCCCTCATCACTCTAGGGTCCTGTTCGCTAGTGTCCTGTTGAACTGAACTGGACATTTTACCGCGCATTGTTGTTCTACCGCCACCGGACATAGTACCTAAAATTTTTCACAAAGTTGTCATTTACATAATCCATACTATACTAGCGACATCTATGATGCAAGATAGGAATTAAAAATCAAAATCCTGCATTGCAGTATTAGTTTTTCATGCGATTGGAACATATATAACAGCCCGAAATCAACTAAAGACCGGGCAGTTGCCGGGACCAGACATAACATCCGTCTGGTAGAAGGTTCTACACACTGTTCCAGTTGTTCTGTATACGTCTAAACTAACCATAATAATATTAAAAAAATGAGAGTCATTCTGTCAATCTGTCTGTTCGTTAAAGAAAAGTGAGTAAGTGATAGCGTGAAGGGTGACAGGTAAGGATGGAAGAGAAAATGGTGTTGCACCGAACCCAAATAACACGGGACAAGGGCAGGAAGATGATGATTTAAAAAAGAAGATAGAGAGCTTATGGAATACTATAGACCAATTTCTATGATTCCTATTTTCTATTTGAGAAATTCATACAAAAGGAATTAAAACGGCACTCATGCGCAAAAGTGTCGTCTGCATGGCGCCGACTATATTAAATAAATTGCCTCAAAGTTGGAAAGAGCTAAATAGTAATGCAGTCAAGCATATTAGTGTCTTCGAATTTGTGGCCGAAAAAGATTTTACCTAAATAATTTTTCCTCACGCATATACTTTTTCTCACGCATAATCTTGACATACACTTTGTAATTTTGACATAAATCTTTTAATTTTGACACGACTCTTGTACTTTTGACATTATTCGTGTATCTTTGACATTACTCGTGTACCTTTGACATTATTATTGTATTTTTCTGACATAACAGGTTTTTTATTTTGAGATTACCTACAATATAAAAACAAATTTCAATTTAGAAGGTTTTTATATCATAAATTTTGTATGAGCAAATCAATTAAATTTTTTCTGTGACTATTTTCTTAGTTTTTCTATTTTTCAATGTTATGACATTTATACGCTGGCCGTGCCGATACTTATGGCTAAACAGGAATTGATTTATTAAATAATTTTACTCAACATGGCAATATAGACTTAAAAATATAGGATTTTTATTTGACATGTATTAATATTATTATTATTTTTTAAAGATTTGATTAATGAAATTTTTTAAAATATTTGCATGCCGTTGTCCAAGGCAAACATGACGATCTATTTTGTATTATAACCTCTATTACATGCTGACAATTTATTTTGTGACGTATGTACTGTACTCATGTTTGAGATTTTTTTTTTTTTTTTCTTATCTTAACTAAAAACGCTACTGACGCCGCTATACATATATAAAAACTTTGAGGGAAGAAAAAAACATCAATTCGCGAATAAGAGATGATAATACTCACCAGCAATCTCTATAACATCTCCATTCAGCGTCACCACTCTGTACCGAGTGCGCCCGTAAGCGATTCGGGTAGCCTGCTCTAAGTCCCTCGCGACGAGAGTATCGCGCAACGCGTAATAGAACGCGGGTAGGACGCGTTGATCTCTAACGTTTACCAAGTCGAAAAGACGGGGCGCGTTTTCTGGGCTGAAAAAAGACATTGATTTTTGTTTTGTTTTATTTGTTGGAGACGAAAAACAGTTACATGCTAGAGAAAATCAAGAACTCCTTAAAACTAGAAGCACAAACATTTGTAACCCACGCCAATGTCAAAAGTCTTAACAAAATAATAAAAGAAGGACTGTGCTAAGGGTTGCCGCACACGGGCTACCGGCCACAATCACAAAACGCCGCTACTATATACTATATTTCCTATACTTTTTAATTTATAAATTTTATATAGATTCTAATCAGAAATGAAAATATCCGCAGGAGAACCAAGGTTGCCGACATACCACGAAGAATCGCCAAACTTAAGTGGCAATGGGTTGGGCACATTGCTCGCAGAACAGATGGCCGTTGGGGCCTAAAGGTTCTGGAGTGGCGACCGCGTACCGGAAGACGCAGTGTTGGAAGGCTCCTACCAAGGTGGACCGATGACCTGGTGAAGGTTGCGGGAATCCGATGGATGCGAGACACACAAGACCGTTCTTTGTGGCAACATTTGGGGAGGTCTATGTCCAGCAGTGCACGTCTATCGGCTGAAATGATGATGATATAGATACGCACACGGTTCCGTATGGTGTTCGGACGTAAAGAATAACACCATCCCATCTCTTCCCGTGGGTGTCGTAAGAGGCGACTAAGGGACATACCAGAGAATGGGCAGCAGCATTCTTTGTGCATTATACAAACCACACTGCGATCGCCAACCCGATTTAATCATCATGTTTATGAATTCGAGATTTTAGAAAAGGTATAATCAACTCTATGTTACTTACTTCATCGCCTCACCATCATCGATTGCATCATTGCTTACCAACAGGTGGGATCGCAGTCAAGCACTAGTCTAAATTATTTTAAAAAACTGAACAAGTGCGAGTCAGACTCGCGCACTGAGGGTTCCGTACAAACTTACTTACATATGTGAATAGTTCAATTCCCGAATGGAATCTCGAAGATTTTTCGAATCGCAAAAAAGTTTTTTTTTTGTGACGTAACAACAAATTTTCTGTTTTCAGATTTATTCCTATATCTATACTATATCACCTTGCTTTATGCGACATAAACGGCCGGTTTTTTTTTCGTTAACTTAGAAATTTGTTTTTTTTACAGCTTCATGGGACCGCAGATCTGAGTGTAATATTTTAATTTCAACTAAATACCCCCACGCGTTTCCGAGATAAAGGGTCTTGACAGACCGATAGACGGACGGACAACAAAGTGATCGTTTATGGGTTTTTTTTTATTGGGTGGGAAAATCATCCTAATGACATCCCCGCTCTTGGGCGGAACGGGAGATAGTGTCAGACTCTTACTGACTAAAAACCCACTCCTGTTCCTTCGTTGCCTTCGTCCCAGGGCCCCGGGTTCCGCTTTCACACTACCCGTGGCCCCAGTAGGCTTCGACCCTGCTGGGCCCCTACGATTTGCTGACATCTCCTTGAGGCGCGCGTGGAACAATACGCGCCGTCGACGACTTGGGCTCGGTCCGGACGGTCAGACGGCGAGCCACCCATTGCTCGCCGTCTGCAAGCCCGCGCCTACGGTGGCCGGAAATCGGGATCGGAATCCCGGCGGCGGTTGGAGCGTAAGGACCGTTGCCTCACGCGATCGGCCGCCTCCTTAGCTAGCATTACTGCTTCGCAGAAGGCGACCGCCTGCCACTCCTCCTCGCTCCGGAGCATGGCCTGAACCAAGGCCCGGCGCGAGAGATCGCCGCCGCCGATTGCCCCCACGAGGACACGGCGTTGCTCTGCCCAAGCTGGGCCTGCGTTGAGGACCTGCGTCATGCGGAATGTGAGGACGCCGTGAGGTCTTTCCAACCACGCCTCAAAGAGGGGACTTACCGCCATTATTGTGGCGTGCCCAATCCTTTATGGGTTCAGATTTTCCTTTTAAAAAGCTAATAACTACACTTACAAGGTCTTCCGTTGCTCGTACGTCGCCCTGAGATGCTCCTGCTTGTCGAGCGCTATGAAAGTAGCTCGCCCTATATTGTGCCTCTTCAGGTGTTCGACGCATTCCTGCGCTGTCTCCACCGTATCGACCACAATGTTGTCGAGAGCGCCGCAGCATGTCGATATGGCGACATCGTATCTTGCGTCTATACCTCCCAAGTCACCCTAAAAGAGATGGCCCGGTGTCAGTTTTGAGGACTTACTTCCGATCTTTGATTTAAATTCTAACGATAGACAAGAACGTTCACGGAAAATATGTGTCAAGATACTGATAAGTGTGCGTCCATAAATTACGTGAGATGTTTAAGGGGGGGAGGGGGTCGAGTCAAATCTCATCTAATCTTACGTTGAAGAGAGGGGGGGTCTCGACAAATATCACACAATTTTTTTTTCTGATTGAAACAAAAAAAATATACTATTTTGGTCCATTTAATCCAGATTGTACATGATTAAGATTTAAGCGTAATCGTAATACGATTAAGATCATTCACTAATTCGTTCGAAAGAAAATAATGGACTGAATTAGAGTAGATATTCTTTTTTTAATCACAGTAGTTACGATTTAAGTATTCTATTGTTAATTTTTTATTACACTTATAACTCTCAGCAATATTGATTACTAGTCTTTACTAGTCGTAAATCAAAGCACGAAGCAATTTTTTTTTTCTTTTTACAATATCAATCCAACGCGTTTACGTAAGAAACCCACATTTTGAAAAATCTCACGTGAGATTGGGGGATGAGGGAGGGGGTTGAATAAAATCTCACGATATCTCACCAGGGGTTCAGAAAATTCAAAAAAACACCTCACGTAATTTATGGACGCCCCCTAAGTCAGAATAAAAGTTCGCTGCAGCGCTAAATTAGCACTATGTCGTCTAACAAAATTGTTAAGCATACAGTCCTAGATAACTTATAGAGGATATATTTTTTCGTGACCAAAACGTCTTAAGCGCCGGGAGTTTCATGGCACTTACGCATTTCAACGCAGTGTAATGATCATGATAATTTTTATACTGCAGAAGTGATATAGCTTTTTACCTACAAATAATTAATTCATTACAATAAAGCTAGGGTTACATTACTGTGTCGGGGTGTGTCGTGGCGTAGGATACACCAATCAAACGAATGTGTTCAAGTCTACGTGACATCACAACAAGTTTTGTAGCCAATCAACCACGTCAAAAGGCGCCACGACACACCCCGACACAGTAATGTAACCCTGACTTTATACTCTATTTCAAAATGTAACAATAGTCTGCTTTAGTTAAATTCGCTTCGCTGACATTACTTGATAAGTTTTTTCGGGTATCGAAAAACTCACGTAGTCATAATTTCTGGGCTCCATTCCAAAATATCAAACTGGTTATAAAACACCACGCGAAGTCTGTGTTCAGTAAAACCGGCTGTAGGTAAAAACCTACAACTGGTTTTTGTAGGGGGGACCATCTGCATGTTTTAGTCTATGATTGTAAAATGGGATTTTTAAATAAAATAATATATTTTCTATTGTAGTATTACGATATTAGAAGCTATTAAATCGCTTGAACAACCAGAAATTTTACTTAGTTGAGTACAGTATTATTATTTACACATGTTACTAAAAGAGTTATGAGTATACATATGCATGGGTGGAGAGGGAGAGGGAGGCCAAAGAAAAGATGGATGTGTGATTGTGTGAACAGTGATATGAAAGAAAAGGAAGTTAGTGATAGTATGACGGTTGACAGGATAGAATGGAAGAAAAAAAACGTGTTGCGCCGACCCCAAATAAGATGGGACAAAGGCAGGAAGATGATGATGATGAGTACAGTATTATTATTTATGTCCAGGCTCACTTTGATTCGAATTCAAAAACTGCACATATATGTAAATACACCTGAGTAAAAAATAAAATCTAGTACGGATATGCAACATTATTTTTAGTATATCCGAAACCTGAACATAGTTTGTTCAGAATCAGTAACTGAATCGATTATAATAATGTTTACATGTTATATTTTTTCCCAAAAATGTTTGAAAAAGGTCACAAGTTGGACACCACCAACACTAAGTACAACACATCACGGCAGCTCATAGCGGGCATTAGGCGCCAGCGCACAGCTGGGTGCAGGAGTGGGAGCAGTATTAAAGTAGGGTAGTACACGTAAGCACAAACTCCTCTCTTCTGTTAAATAACTCACCAATCGTCCAAATATGCCAGGTAGTCTCCCATCCCTCTTCTCATTCATCAAGGCATTGAGGACTCTATTGCGAGAAGTGTTAGCGCTCATCGCTTGACGAGACTCTTCGAGTTGAGCCCTGAAATATTACCTTAAATTAATAGCTACTAGCATTTGCCCGCGGCTTCGCCCACGTACCTATATCAAATATAATATATTTCAGCCAGGAATAAAGCAGCTTTCTATCGGAGAAAAAAATTTAGCAATCGGACCAGTACCTTCCGAGATTCAACTATCAGCAAACCCACTGTGTGACGATCTTTGCATGGGCAAAGATGGATGAAGGATAGGGACACATGGGTGTCCTCATCTTCACGCTCGAGTTAACAGTTAAAAATTTTATTTCGAAACAAATGTTCAACAATATCACATTTTTTTAACTAAAATACTTCATTTTATGTCAATCTATACCAATATACTCTTTAACGGCGTATCGCATTGGTCCGGCGAGGGCTTTCGTGGCCTATTCGCCAGGGTCGTGTATTTGCGACTGGGTACTCCATCTCGTTTAGCTCTTCAATCACCACAAGTGACAGAAGAGCTGACAAGATGGAATATTTAGTAGTGGATGAGCGACCCTGGTAGAACAAACGCGAGTGATATATCCGATGTAGGCGGTTAAAAAGTTAAGGGGCACAATTTTATTTTTTATTTATTTTATGTTTTATGTAGGGGGCAATCTCTGAAATGCCTGAATTCTAAAAATTCTATAGCATAGTAGAATAGTCGGCCTTATAATGTTCCCACTTTTGGGACTCAGGCCTCCTCTCTAGGAGAGGGAATGAGCCGTAATCCACCACGCAGGCCCAGTGCGGGTTGGTGGATGTCACATGTCTTCGAATTTTTCTTTCTTCACCGTTTTGAGAGCGGTGGTGATGAAATAAATTACACAAAGTAATGCGCCTGGCTGGGTTTGAACCCGCAACCTACAACTCGTAAGTCGGGGCCGTTACCACTCGGCCACCACTGTTCTCAGATTTTATCACTTACACTGAATGCTATTATATATTATTATTATTCATATCATGACTTTTTCTAATATCACACGGGCAAAGTCGCTGGAAGTAGCTAGTTGACAAATTTATCAATATAAGTACACCTTTAAAGCGCGATGTTAAGTTTTAAAACATTAAATACGACATACCTTAGTGGCCTGACTTCACTTATAATCTGTCCTTCTTCGTTCTTCAATCTTTGCAGTTTGCTGGTAACTTCACTCAGCTTAGCCTCATTTTCTGGCAAGGTTCGAGACAGTTCTTCTTGCATACTAAAAAACATATATACACAATAAGAGCTAGCGCGCACTGGTGACTTTTGTCAGAGTGACAATATTTTTTACCCAACTGTTTTAAGTGCGCGCACTACATGTTGGGTTCACAAGCACAGTGACTATTTTTCAAAAGTCACTTTTTTTTTGTGTGTGGCCTCTCGCAGGTCAACCTAGGAGGTTGTCGGCTGCTTAACCGGATTTGCCCGTGGCGGCCTCGATTAAAGAATCAAAGCCTCCAGCCAGGGCTTACTTAAACTAATTTAAAAACTAAGCGATTACACGCTAAGGGCACCCCCTGTGGGGTACGGACCTTGGCTTGACTTGTAAGGCAGCTAAGGCCTTGTACATTAGCAATAAAGTGAAATTAGCAGATAATAAAATAAAAACGGTTTGGAAAATTATAAATAATGAAACCAACAGGAACAAAAAACATAACAATGATTACACATTGGAGACACATCATGGTCTTATTAGTGATAACAAACTAGTTGCAGAAGAATTCGTAAATTTCTTTGCTAGTATACCAAGTAAAACTACTGAAGCCTTAAATTCGTCGCCATCGCATGCTTTTGGTTTATTACAGGCGAACGTTGCAGCCTGTTCGACTGAATTTAACTTTAAGCATATAAACCCCATAATAGTAATAAAAGCGTTTAAACAAATCAAGGTTAAATTAACAGAAGATCTGTGGGGTATGTCTATCAAAGTTTGCACCTCAATTATTGAGACTATAGCGCCGTACTTAGCTTTAATATATAATTTGTGTATAGACCAAGGAGTTTTTCCGGATCTAATGAAATATAGTAAAGTGATACCACTTTTTAAATCCGGGGACAGTAAAGACACTAATAATTATAGGCAGGTGTCCGTGTTGCCGGTTTTTAGCAAGATATTTGAGAAGGTGATGTTAAATCAAATGCTTAATCATTTTAACACAAATAACATTTTACACGATAAACAGTATGGTTTCACCAAAGGACGTTGTACTACTGACGCTGGTGTCTCCTTACTAAAACACATTTTTAATGCGTGGGAAGAGGCACAGGATGCTATAGGCATCTTCCGTGACCTGTCTAAGGCGTTTGATTGTGTGGTTCATGAAACATTACTCCTGAAACTTGAGCATTACGGACTAGGCAAAACAGCTTTAAGCTTATTAAAATCTTATTTGATTGACAAACAGCAACTAGTTCAAATTAACGGTGTCAATTCGTCGGGATTAAATGTGAAAATGGGGGTACCCCAAGGTTCAATTTTAGGTCCTTTTTTATTTTTAGTTTATATTAATGATTTACCGTTGTTGAAACTTCAACGGTCCGGACTAAGCGTTTCGCTTCGTCGTTTATACCACGTACATCGAAGGACTGGAACAATTTGCCTGCTGCGGTCTTCCCGTCCAACTATAATATAGGTGTCTTCAAGGCTAGAGTGAATAGGCTCTTAATAAACTAGTGCGCCTGACCATCAATGATTGCATCTCCGCTTACCATCAGGTGGGATCGCAGTCAAGCACTGGTTTATATCAATTAAAAAAAAAAAACCCTATTTGTTGCAAAATAAACTTAATGTGGTGTTGTTTGCCGACGACACTTCTTTGATTTTTAAGATAAATAGTAGGACTAATAATCTTGACGACGAAAATAACGCCCTACTGCAGCTCCAAAACTGGTTCACTGCTAATAATCTAGTTTTAAACGGGAAAAAAACTAAATGCATAGAATTTTCCTTACCAAATGTTAAAGGTAGCGATTGTAATGTAGTATTGAACGATGAAAAACTAGAATTTGTCGATAAAACTGTTTTCTTGGGGATTACGCTTGACTCAAGGCTACAATGGGGTCCTCATTTAACATCTCTTGCAGGACGGCTTAGCTCAGCTGCATATGCTGTTAGAAAAATCCGCCAATTTACGGATGTTGATACCGCTAGACTAGTCTATTTTAGTTATTTTCATAGCATCATGTCTTACGGTATCTTACTATGGGGACGGGCTGCAGAAATCGACTCAATTTTTATATTACAGAAAAGAGCGATCAGAGCTATTTACAATCTTCGCCACTGCGATTCTCTAAGGGAACTGTTTAAGGACATTAACATAATGACGGTGCCTTGTCAATATATTTATGCAAACATAATTTAGAAAAAATCTTAATCTTTTTAGCAAAAGAGGCGATAGACATAATTATGTTACAAGAAATAGGGACCAATTAGTTCAACCAAGTTTCAGACTAGCAAAAGTGGCCTCTTCTTTTATGGGGTACTGTTTGAAATGTTATAATAAAATACCTTCACAAATATTAGAACTCAATGAAACGAAATTGAAATCTTGCATTAAACGCACACTATGCAGGCAAGCATATTATAAGTTGGAGGATTATATTCAGGATGAAAATGCTTGGCTCAATGCTGGTCCAGCTCCACTACCACCGGGGTGTACAAATTGATTAGTATGGAAATTATTTTTTAATGTTTTTTTTTTTTGAAATTGTAAAATTAAGTATTGTATTATATGTATAGAAGCATTTTTTTCCACAGTTTGTAAATGTGAGTACCATGGAGCTTTTTATAGTTTTTATGTTGCTACTGGACTTATTTGACATAAATGAGCATGGCAGTTGAGAGTTTGTCATGCTCACTCAAATGTCTCACTGATGGTGGCGCGGGTGTTGGACCATTCAGTTCCCTTCAAATTGGTTGAGCTGAGTGGTGCTAATATTAGCGTCATGTCCGTGAACGGGCGCTGTCAGTTGAGGCTGGCCATCTCTTAGCTGCCAGTTGCTATTTTAATATCTATATTTAGTTTTTATTTTTATTTACATTGTTCTCACATGATAGCGACAAGAAACATGTAACAAAGATATTTGTAATTACAAAATATGAAATTGAATTGCAAAGATTTTTCCGAATCGTAATTTTTTTTTTTGTGACTTTACTAAAAATTTAGTTTTCAGATTTTTTACTATACTTGTGCTATGAGCCTTGACCTTGTTTCGTGCCAAATTTCAGGATTCTAGGTCAACGGGAATTACGCTATGAATTTTGATTACCTTGAGTGTAGCGCAATATACGTTTTTTGCGACATAAATTGCAAAAAAAAGATACAGCCGTTCGGCATGTATCTTTTATTTTTCATTAACTCGGAGGTTTATTTTTTTAGGTTTACGGTCAAGTGACCGCAGACCTAAGTATGTGGTTTTAATTTCAACCCTATACCTCCACGCGTTCCCGAGATAAAGGGTCTTGACAGACAGACAACAAAGTGATCCTATAAGGGATCCGTTTTTTCCCTTTGAGGTACGGAACCTTAAAAAAGACTTACGGTCTCTTCTCCTCCAGTGTCGCCGCAGCCTTTTCATAAGCCGCCTTCATCTTCTCCAATTTCTCAACCTCCTTCTGTTCTGTGCTTAAATACAGTTTCAGTTCCGACTCGGCCAGCCTGTAGCGATTGTTAGCGTCGTCTACTATCCTCTTCAAATTTATTAGTTTGGCTTGTAAGCGGTCCTTTGTTTCTTGGAGGCCTTGGGTTTGTGTTCTGGTGAAATGAGGAGACATTAGTGAATTTTGAGTGTTGTGTCAAAAGCGTGTAACCTTCAGGATATTTCATACATACTGTCCGGTTCTCGTTCCTGGCTATGAATACCCCGATTTCAATTAAAGTTGAAACAGATACACAAGGTTTCTTAGTAGGTTTTAGACAGTTATGAATATTTAAAAAAAAAGAGTTTTCAATGAAAGTTGGTACACATACACAAGGTATCTAGTTTTAGACAGTTACGAATAATTAAAAAAAAAGAGTGTTCAATGAAAGTTGGTACACATACACAAGGTATCTAGTTTTAGACAGTTACGAATAATTTAAAAAAAGAGTTTTCAATGAAAGTTGGTACACATACACAAGGTATCTGGTAGTTCCGAATAATTTAAAAAAAGAGTTTTCAATGAAAGTTGGTACACATACACAAGGTATCTGGTAGTTCCGAATAATTTAAAAAAAGAGTTTTCAATGAAAGTTGGTACACATACACAAGGTATCTGGTAGTTACGAATAATTAAAAAAAAAAGAGTTTTCAATGAAAGTTGGTACACATACACAAGGTATCTGGTAGTTCCGAATAATTTAAAAAAAGAGTTTTCAATGAAAGTTGGTACACATACACAAGGTATCTGGTAGCTACGAATAATTAAAAAAAAAGAGTTTTCAATGAAGGTTGGTACACATACACAAGGTGTCTAGTTTTAGACAGTTACGATTATTTTTTTAAAAGAGTTTTGAATGATAGTAGGTACACATACACAAGCTATCTAGTTTTAGACAGTTACGAATAATTTTAAAAAAGTTTAAAGCTCGGTTTTTTACTCTATAGGAAATTCAATTCTTAAACCGTTTGCGACAGATTGGTCCGATGACTGTTATCGTGTTCTATTCGCCAGGGTCAGGTGTTTGCGACTAGGTCATCTGACAGAAAAGCTGACGAGATGGGACCCTACGCCTTAGGAGCCGAACTGAGCTCAAATTAGTGTAGTGTCGCTCGTACTCGGCTCCTCTAGCGTAGACTCACGTTAAGCTCATTTTCAAAATTGTTTGTAACTAATTTTTCCAACACTAAATACTTTGCGCGTACATACCAAGTTTTATTAAAATTCCAAGAATAAAAACTTGGCAATTTTAGTGAAATGTCGTGAGTGCTTTTTTTTCTATTGACATTGTTGTTACCGATTTTTATTATTTATTAGAATTTTTATTAATTATTTATTGATAATATTAATGGTAATTGTAATATTTTTGACATCGTTTATTTTCAATTTTCTTTTTTTATGTTACATCGTTTTATTAATGGTACAACTCAAATCTTTTGAACATTATTATTTTTTTACTAATCCTTTTATTGTAATGCAACTCAATTATTAGTTATTACTGTATTGCTCTTAGATTTTAAGTACTTAATATTCGCATACAATTTTAATTGTGCTTTGAATAAATCAATCAATGCTCTTAAGTTAAGTCTTAACAAGTAAGTCTTGGCATAGCATAGCATAGTCGGCCTTATAATGTTCCCACTGTTGAGACTCAGGCCACCTCTCTGGGAGAGGGAATGGGCCATAATCCACCACACGGGCCCAATGCGGGTTGGTGGATGTCACGTGTCTTCGAATTTTTGGTTCTAGGACATGCCGGTTTCCTCACGATGTTTTCCTTCACCGTTTTGAGCAGTGGTGATGAAATAAATTACACAAAGTAATGCGCCTGTCTGGGTTTGTACCCGTGACCTACAACTCGTAAGTCGGGGCCGTTACCACTCGGCCACCACTGCTCTAAGTAAGTAAGTCTTAACGCACATTTATTTTTATCTTTAATTTATATCGATATTTATCACCTCTGTGAAATTTCACTAGTTAATTTAGTTTGACGCTATATTCACCTGACACTAGCGACAGTCGTTTGCAGTTCTTCTTCAGCACTTGCCTTCTGTTCTGTATGCCTCACAAGAAGATTTTCACAATCTTCTATCTCTCTCTGGTTTCTCGCTGGTATCTATAAAATGATTAACATGATGTATCATGTTCTTAAAGAGTATAAGTAACTTATTTGCTAAAACTTAGTATTTTTTATCTATTGCTTGGCTGCGATCCCACAAAGATTGCATGTAGCGGAGATGAGAATGTTAAGATGGATGAGTGGTGTGAAGAGAATGGATAAAGTGAGAAATGAATATATTAGAGGAAGTTTGAAAGTGGCGCCAGTGACTGAAAAGTTGAAAGGGAATCGTTTGTCTCGGTATGGTCATGTGAAGAGGAGGGATGAAACGCATGTTACTAAAAGAGTTATGAGTTTACATGTGGATGGAAGGAGAGGAAGAGGGAGACCAAATAAATAATGGATAGATTGTGTGAAGAGTGATATGAAAGAAAAGGAAGTTAGTGATAGCATGACGAGAAGACAGGGCAGAGTGGAAGAAAAAAACGTGTTGCGCCGACCCCAAATAACACGGGACAAGGGCAGGAAGATGATGATGATGATGATGCTTGACTGCGATCCCACCTGATGGTAAGTAGTAATGCAATGGTTGATGATGAAGCGCACTAGTTTATTAAGAGCCTATTCATTCTGACCTTGAAGACACCTTAATTGTAATCGGACGGAAAAACTGCAGCAGGCAAGTTGTTCCATAACTCACTGTTGTGTTGTTTAGTGGTTGAAATAAGATTGAAGCTGAACTGGAAGCTAAGGCCTTAGGCTGGTTTTAGAGTCGCGCTGACCGTCGACGCTGACAGCCGAAACGTATGAATTTCTAGGAAGCGTTTTATAATAACGCGTAGCTATCAGCGCGTGCGTTGGTCAGCGCTGACGGGTCAGCGGCCGTATGCGTAGCGCGTCAGCGGCGCGTAGCCGTCGGCGCTGACCAACACACGCGTGCCTCTGTCTTCGGTGAGCGTTCTAGAGTCGAGCCGAGCGAACGCCGCAATTATTAATGCTCTTCGCATTGCGTTTGTACTCCACAGTGATCAGCACGATACTGAAACGTCTCGCGCTGATCCACAGCGCTGACAAGCTACGCGCTGAGCTGTCAGCGCCGATGGTCAGCGTGACTATAAAACCAGCCTTACTATGTTCAATTCCTGAATTGAGTTAAAGATGGATTTTTTAGAAACGCAAAAAAAAAATATGTAACTTAGCTACCAATTTACATTTTCAGATTTTTTCCTATGCTTGTGCTATGAGATCTTGCTTCATGCCAAATTTCAGAATTCTAGGTCAACGGGATTTGATTTTTTTTCGTTTTTTGCGACATAAACGGCCGCATCTTTTTTTTTCGTTAACTTAGAAGTTTGATTTTTTCACAGCTTCAAGGGACCGCAGATCTGAGTATATGGTTTTAATTTCAACTCGATACCTCCACGCGTTCCCGAGATAAAGGCCATTGACGTACAGAAAGACAGATGGACAACAAAGTGATCCTATAAGGGTTCCGTTTTTTCCTTTTAAGGTACGGAACCCTAAAAACAAACTCACCAGTTCCAAGTCAATAAGTTTCGCCCTCTCCTGTTCGAGCAGCGCGTCTAAATTCCTCTTCTTCTTGTTACCCTGCGTGAGGTCTGCCTGCGTAGTCACCGCCTTCCTCTTGCAACCTTGGAGTTTTTCTGTTATTTCTTCTTTAGTCTTGCGGAGGACGTCGTATTTTCTAGAGAATAAAAGAAGGTAGATCTTTAAAGACATTTTTTTTTCTTAATGAGAGTATCTATAATTATATATTATTATTCCATTTATTTATTAACATATCATATAAATTATATTTTTAAATATTTCAATAAAAATAAAAAAAGACATTTAAAAATATAAAAAATAGTAGCCCACCGGCATCGGGAACAGGGTCAATTATTATTATTTAGGCATCATTCATATCAAACGTATTGTCCGCCGTCGACTGTGAATTTACTCACTGTCAGCATCATTGTGAACGTGGACATGGTCTGCAGTATGCGTTCTCACCAAACCGACAATACGCTATAGCATATAATGCATTACTAGTGTGAACAAAAGAGTAGGCTTGCTAAACGTAGTACAACGCACTACGTAATAGCGTATAGTCGGTTCGGTGTGAACGAGAAGTTAATATATATGGAAAAGCGATAAACTGCGGAACGCACGGTCAGCGGCCGACAATACGTTTGGTCTGAACAATGCCTTAAAAAAATATTCTAGGCGAACTCCGGCTATCTATTAAAAAGATTCTGTACTTCAATTTATAATCATATACATAAAAATGAATAGCTGTTCGTAAGTCTCGCTAATTTTGGTCTTGAAATATTTGTGATACCCCAGGGAAGGTTTAAACGGTGAGAAAATATGGAAAAACTCACGAAAAGAAAATCGAATACAACGCCATCTCTAATTAAACTGTCATTTTAAAATGAATTATGCTGTTATGGTAATACCAGTAGATGGCGTAATCCTTTGACAGTTTAGCTAACACAACAGGCCGCCGGGTCAGCTAGTTAGAAATAATTAACAATTTTGGATTAGCTAGCACTTAATGTCTAAAACATGACAAAGTTCAAATTCGATTGAACCCATACTTTTCACACAGGCGTACGTGCTCCAGTCGGTAATATGACCCACTTGCAAAACTAAGATATGCATTTAAAATTACATAAAATATACTATTGTATAGTATACATCACCATGATACTTGTGAACTAACCAGATCGGCTCAAATAAACACCAAATTTATAATACCAAATTTAGTTATGCAATTGGGGCATATCACCGACTGGGGCATGTATGCCTGGTTAAACATGTAAGTGAACTTCACATATCATGTGTATTTTGGCAAATTAATTTAATCTCACTCTCTCTCGAGAGCAGTGGTGGCCGAGTGGTAACGGCCCCGACTTACGAGTTGTAGGTCGCGGGTTCAAACCCAACCAGGCGGATTACTTTGTGTAATTTATTTCATCACCACTGCTCTCAAAACGGTGAAGGAAAACATCGTGAGGAAACCGGCATGTCCTAGAACCAAAAATTCGAAGACATGTGACATCCACCAACCCGCACTGGGCCCGCGTGGTGGATTACGGCCCATTCCCTCTCTTTGAGAGGAGGCCTGAGTCCCAACAGTGGGAACATTATAAGGCCGACTATGCTATGCTATGCTAATTTAATCTCATACAAAAATCGAATAATACAATACTTACTTAGTACCCTCTTTTAAAACATCATTTTTCGTCTTCAACTCATTTCCAACAGTCGCCAACTTGTCATCAATGGCTGCTAGATTCACTTTCAAAACTGCTAGATCTGCTTCCTTCTTTTCTATTATTTTGTTTGTTTCGTGACTAGAAAATATTAAAGAAAATATGTGAAATATATTACTAGAATATTATTTATATATATATTATTTATTTATATTGAGCAGTGGTGGCCGAGTGGTAACGGCCCCGACTTACAAGTTGTAGGTCGCGGGTTCAAACCCAGCCAGGCGCATTACTTTGTGTAATTTATTTCACCACCATTGCTCACAAAACGGTGAAGGAAAACATCGTGAGGAAACCGGCATATCCTAGAACCAAAAATTCAAAGACATGTGACATCCACCAACCCGCACAGGGCCCGCGTGGTGGATTACGGCCCATTCCCTCTCCTAGAGAGGAGGCCTGAGTCCCAACAGTGGGAACATTATAAGGCCGACTAAGCTAAGCTAAGCTATATTACTAGAATAATTTAATAAGATCGACAACGAAAAAGATGAGAGGCCGAACTTAAACTTACAGCAGGTGCAAACTGGAGAGTAATAAATGTAAAAAACAACATCAAAAGTACCACAACAGAGGAGTTGTCAGAATCAAAAGGCAATTGAAATTGTAATAATATGTCAACGGCGTCGCGTCAGCATATCGCTCAACCACTGGCGCAGTGGTTGAGCGATATGCTGACGCGGGTGCGACGCCCTCACGAAACAAATATTTTTATTGCCTACAGATAGTTGAAAACAGTAGTGGCCGAGTGGTAACGGCACCGACTTACGAGTTGTAGGTCGCGGGTTCAAACCCTGCCAGGCACATTACTTTGTGTAATTTATTTCTCACCACTACTGTCAAAACGGTGAAGGAAAACATTGTGAGGAAACTGCATAGAACCAAAAATTTGAAGACATGTGACTGGGCCCGCGTGGCGCATTACAGCCCATTCCCTTTCCTAGAGAGAGGAGGCCTGAGTCCCAGCAGTGGGAACATTAAAAAAGGCTAGCTATGCTATGCTTATGCTACATACTAATATTATAAAGAGGAAATCTTTGTTTGTTTGTTTGTAATGAATAGGCTCAAAAACTACTGGAACGATTTTAAAAATTCTTTTGCCATTCGAAAGCTACATTATCCACGAGTAACATAGGCTATATTTTATTTTGGAAAAAAATAGGGTTCCGTAAGATATTTGAGTTTTTAGGACACAAAGTGTAAAAAGTCAACCAGAAAAGTTACTTATTTTGCGTACGCTGCCTAAACTATAAAAGATAGAACCATAAAATGTTCTAATTCATTGTAGATCTTATAAATATCTACCAAAGTTTGTTAGGAGAAACCTATTTTCACGCGGGCGAAGCCGCTGGCAGACGCTAGTGCTACATATAGTTGTTCTGAGAAACATGATTTAACATGTTTGTGAATGCACCCACACATACAAGAGCCATTGGTAGTGTAGAGTTAGAGCAAACAATATTTTTTTTATAACTTTTCTGTAATTTTAACATGATGTCTGGCAGTTTTGTGTATTTAATGTGGCCTATCCAAATGTCCTTTCTATGATATTGTTCATCAAGTCATTGAGCTCCTTAGTAATCCTAAGTTTGAGCTACAAAAATACTGACAAATGCTTGCACTGACTGGACAGGTCCACTCAAATCTGTGTGGTTTTTTCTTCAAAAGACCATCTGACACTAATCTACATGGGTCTCATATGATTTGACCATTACATGTTTACTGTATGGACTTTAATAGAGACTTTGACCCCTGAGTTTGTTTCGGTGTTTCTTCTCAGGGTAGCTAGCTAGGAAATACCAGCCTCATCTAGTTTACACTGACGAAAAAAAAAATGACGTGTCATTGTTTTTTTTTTTTAATTATTTACAAAATAAATATCATTCACTTTAAGTATCCACCCTTACGTTGTTGAAACTTCAACGATCCGGACTAAGCGTTTCGCTTCGTCGTTTATACCGCGTACATCGAAGGACTGGAACAATTTGCCTACTACGGTCTTCCCATCCAACTATAATTTAGGTGTCTTCAAGGCTAGAGTGAATAGGCTCTTAATAAACTCGTGCGCCTGACCATCAATGATTGCATCTCCGCTTACTATCAGGTGGGATCGCAGTCAAGCACAGGTTTATATCAATAAAAAAAAAAATTACTACTGCCTGAAATTTGCTAATCCGATACTCCATTCGCATTAAGATGAAACATTCAAAAAAAGTTTTTTACTCTCCGTTCAACCGATTTTGACTATTATTGCGTTGGTGGCATGATAAATGGCGGCTACAGTAAATGGTTGGTATTGTAACCACTTTTTTGCTTCTAATGCCATCCTTATGCCTACGCAATACAAGTCAAAATCGGTTGAACGAACAGTACACACGCTTGTTTGGCAATGACTGCTTCTGCATATGTGGCCTTGGTGACTCATAATATTGCGTAAATGTATCTATTAACTGCTCCACATTTGTTGTAATATATACTTCTTTTTATTTTTATTTCTTCAACACATAGCTTTTGCAATAGTTTTTTATATTATTACATCCCAACCACCATAAATTCGCTAGTAATTTATTTTGTTAACGTATCATTTATTAATAATTGTAATTATTTTGTCTTGCTTTTTTTTATAATGTGAATGTGAGAACACTTTAAGACTCAGCGAATTCTTAGGTTACTTCCTATTACGACTCACTTTTTATTATGATTATTTTTATTGTACTATTTAGTTCAATATTGACCGGTCTACACTGTCCTTACATAATATCTACATAAGTAGAAAAATTGTTGTTCTTACAAAAAAAACAATTTTTTTAAAAGAGTAACCATGGAGTTTCTTACCGGTTCTTCTCCATAGGAAACAACCAATTTGCAACCGTGCACTAGCTTCTGACGTTTTATAAGTGCCCATGTAGGCCTATGTGAAATAAAAAAACTTTGACTAACGCAAATAGAGTATAGTAGTTACAGATGAGTAAGACTTACATATACTTCTGCAAAAGCATATTCCTCGTCCTCAACGAGGTGTTGGTCAAGTTCATAAGATCAACAGCCTCTCTCATTGGCTGCTCTAACTTTATCTTCTCTTGTTCCACTAATCGGACTCTATTGAGTTTCTCTTTACGCATCTCACTATATTCTTCCACTTTTATCGCTAGCTTTTCAATTGGTTCCTGTCGGAAATTGATAGAGATTTATTATTTGATATGATACAAAGTTGTTCATAACAGAGTTTTAAAAAAGAAAGAGGTATAGAATTCGCCTGTATTCGGAAGGGGAACCAACTTGTAATGAATTTTTACCTTGTATCTTGATGTGCCAATAATATCTTCTAAGTACTCCAACATCCCTGCCTCATGTTCATTCATAGCCTTGGGCTTCATCATAGCAATTTGTTCTACCTCACCCTGCAACAAACATCAGTTTAGATTCATTCATAAGTTAAGAAAAATGCAAATCAAAAGAAAAGCAATGCTAGACTGCTATCGTTAAGCTAAAGTGCCGTTAATTTGTCAATTGACAGTTGCAACAATTCTGTATGAATCTGTATACAGAATATTATCTAATTTACACTCAACAATTCTGCATTGTTCAACAATTCTGTATAATATTATCTAAGTCATTAGATTATCCACATAAAAAAAAATTATCCGTCAGGAAAGTCCCCACAAAATCGATCCAGAATTTTCGAAAATGTCCTCTTCCCGGGAATCAAGATATCCGCTCCCCGGGAATCTGGATATCCCCCCCACCGCCGGAATTAAGTCCCGTTCCCGCGAGAATATTAAAAGTAGCGTAAGGTACTCATTATAATATTAGCTAAGTCCCAATAAAAGTCCCGTCAAATGCTTATAACATAAGTTTTCTGTCAGTGAAAGTCCCTCGAAAGTAGATCCAGCCCCAGGAATTAAGATGAACTTCCTCCCCCGAGAATTAAGATACCCCACCCTCGAGAATTAAGTCCCGCCCCGCGGTATTATAAAAAGAAGATAAAGTTACTCATTATAACATTAGCTATATCCCAAATAAAAAGTTCCATAAAATATTGTTTAACCCCTTCAAAGACTTTAGACATTTTCCTGTGCCCGCAGGAAAATGAAAAGTTGCCTAAGTAACTGCTTGTAACATTTGCTATCAAAATCGGTTTAGCAATTTCGAATATTAGCTGGAACCAACCGAATAACCAAAAACTTCAAAAACACGTTTTAGTAAGTATTGAATATGTAAACAAATATTTTTTTTTGATATCAGAAACAAAAATTTCAATCTTATTTAAGATAAAAATTAATAAATATTGACTGCAACAGTCGAGACCCATTAAAACAACCTATACTAAAATCATTCCATTCAATATGGGCACATGAGTAGATATATGGGTCCTGACTGTTGCAATCTATATATTCTGTATTAGAATTTATTATTTGTTTTATTTAATGTGTTTAAATCAATGCAATAAATTGTTTTCTACTCAACTGGATTGAATTTGATATTTTTTTTCAGTTTTTATTTAAAGATATTTTTTACGCAGTCGGGACTTTTATTTTTAAAATTTTTGGTTGCATCATAAGAAGAACCAGCAAGAAACTTCACGCATAGTTTACAAGGAGAGTGAAACTCACCTGCAAAATCAAGAACCGGTTATGATCCAAATCAATGCCATTTGACCGTAACATCCTGGCTACTTCTTTAAACTGCACCCGTCTTCCATTCAGGGTGTAGAATGAGGAGCTGTCTCTGAAGGCTGTTCTGGAAACTACAATCTCACTGTCCGGTACTACTGTGAATTCATCTCCTTCCTGTAAAAGAAGACACATTATTTCATCAACTTTAAGTCACAATATTTTTTTTTTTTCACAACTATCACACAACGCCGTCTTGTCCCAAGCTAAGCAGAGCTTGTGTTATGAGTACTAGACAACTGATAAACATACTTATATATTTCTAAATACATACATATATAGATAAATTACACCCAGACACAGAACAAATGATTATGCTTATCACACAAACATTTGTCCTGGGTGGGAATCGAACCCACGACCTCTGGCATAGCATTCAGCGCCATTAACCACTAGACCAACAGGCCAGTCAATTAGGTTCTTACTTGTTTTTATTTTTGTATAATGTAACTTTTTTGAACACTTGTTTCACCCTTGTGTGCTTACTTTGTTTACTAAAAAACAAAGAACATAAAAAATAAATAATTTCCGCAAACTGCATCAAAATTGGTTATCCAATCAATTAGCAATTAGCATCTATTTATCTATACATATAATAAATCTGTAGTTTTTAGTTGTGCGCGCATCACGTAAAATGTACGAAATCGATGTAGACAATACATCTTCCCTGGTACCACATCCAGTGAGTATTGTGCACTCTATTATGAAAGTTTTGTGTGATTGATTTTACCAGCAAACGTGTGCCATTGTAAAGTTTAGGTGGATTCAGGTTTCTTATTAAAATAACAGGACAACAACCTTTCAACAACCTACAGGAAAAACTATTACTTTTACTAATACCATTTTATGAGGAGGGAGTCCAGACAAGTTCATAGAATTAAGAATTTCTGAAGGAAAAAGTTTACAAAAAAAAAAACAATGTTACGAATAACTTTCGAAATTAAAGTGAACTTAAGTGAAGTGAGTGTTTCTGATATTGTTTGCCTGTTATTTAACACCGACTTCCGAAATTAAAGTTATTTTGATTGTTTTAGTTTTTTTTGTTTTTTTTGTAAAACTTTTTTATTTCACACGTTTTAGTTGTGATGAACTTATAGCCAGAGTGCCTATTTCTCATGACAATCCAAATCAACCCAAACACTGCTAGGATACATTATCTTATTATGAAGTCTCCATCCGCCTCCTGGTTCCATCATCCAAAGCCAAATCTCATGACAATTCTAATAACCCCAAACACGGCTAGGATACATTGATTAATTACGGAGTTTCTGTGCCTACTTTCCAGCTCCATCATCAGATTCTGATTTCGATAGTACCTTATAACCAAAGTGCATCTTGTAGCAACATCTGTGGTGTCACATAAGAAGTAATACTACATCGCGCGATTAAAGTTCTCCGTGCATTTAGAACATATAAAACAGCCTGAAATCATTTATCAGGCAGTTGCCCACCAGACATAACACCCGTCTGGTCGGAAGATCCTCCCTTTTCAATGGAGATTTGTGGGACTTTACTCTCTATTCTGCCTACCTCTAAACAACACACAATTCTAATAAGCCTTTAGGCTTATTAAGGCTAGGTTATAAAATATTGATATATTATGGAGTTTATACAGTATATTGATATATTATGGAGTTTATACAGAGTTTATACAGTATACCTTCTGGCTCCATCATCATCATCATCATCAGATCACTTTGATGATACTATTTTCAACATAACTATTCAGAACCATTTATTTATTTGTATTGTCATGGTTATGTAACTATTTTTATTGTAATATCTATGTGAGGGTGAAGTTCTGTTGGCCATTTCTGGTCTTCTTCATTAGTTTCACTTCATTAAATGTTACTTTTAGACTGTAAATGACTTAGTTCTCAATGAAAATATTAAAATCACTATATAGTTGCCTAGAATATTCTTCAACATCATATTAGAAACCTCTAAAATCATCAGTGTTCCTCTACTATATTGTGCATGTATTATACATATAAACCTTCCTCTTGAATCACTCTATCTATTAAAAAAAAACCACATCAAAATCCATTATGCAGTTTTAAAGATCTAAGCATACATAGGGACAGACAGACACGAAAAGCGTCTTTGTTTTATCCTATGTAGTGATGATGTGAGTTTGTCAGATTGTTACGATTTAATGCCAAAACACCTTACCAATGACTATTGGAAATCTTTCTTAATAAAAAAATATGAAATGTACACTATTGCAAGTGAAGCCACATAGACACAAAATTACTATTAAATATTACTTACCCCATCAATAATCTTACAGAAGTGTACCGCAACAGTTGCACTCTTGACATTAGGATACTTGCTGGATGAATGTATAAGTACTGATATCTTCTTAGACCTGATCTTTGTTGCTCGATACCCAAACACAAATAGCATAGAGTCTATTACGTTACTCTTTCCACTTCCATTTGGGCCGATGATTGCAGTGAAGCTCTGGAAGATTCAAATACAAATACAAAAGTTATTTGCTGAAAAAAATTATGATTATAAAAACTTTATCACTGATAAAAAACTACAAAAATCATGGATAAATCTACTGGTTCTTGAGAAATATGTATAAGACCTAAATAAGCCTGAAACTAGGTAAAAAAATGAATAACAAACATGTTGAACACGGCAACGTTATGCCTATGACATTGTATTTTTTAGTGTAAAATTATTTACCTTATGAAACGGTCCCAATGCTTGTACGCCAGCATAACTCTTAAAGTTTTCATTAACTATGTGCGTGATTATAAGCCTTGGGCCTGTCGTATCGAAAGTCAGAGCCGGTTTCGGAGCGGGCGGTATGTAGATATCACCTATACGAACTCCACCTTCTTCATCATCAGATATATGGTCAATGTCACCATTTAGCATATTATCTTCATTTTCTTGTTCTTGATTCGGCAACGAAGGCGAAGGTCCGGCATTCGGAGAATCTTCAACGTCCATCGCTTCATCCTCCGCCCTTCTCTTCTTTGACCTCTGCGTACCCACCACCATGACAAAAATTGGTTTTAACAGTTAGGGAGCCAGTCAATTCAACCCTTTAGCAAAAATGTTGGAAATCCAGGCAGAAGCCAAACCGTTTTAAAAATTCGAAGCGCGATTTTTGACATCTAAAGACGATACACAATTATTGATAAATGCTGTACTGTCAAAGTCAGCCACAGATAAAAATTGAATTTTTAATCGTTCTTGGCTAGAGTTGAATATGGTAATTTCCAAAGAAAAAGCTTAAAGGCCTATTACACTATTAGTTATTGAGCAAAAGTATTCAGCATCGCGTAATGTTATTAGTATTGTAATAAAAATAAGAATCTGAATTCCGCATTCGGCGAGGCTTGCTTGCTATTTTTTGTATGAATGTGTCCTAGAAGAGAGTACCTAGGAACACTTGTTTTTCTCCTGCCTTCTTTTAACCATTCCCCTTTATTACTTACTCCCTTCTGATATTCCCCGCTACCAATGTACCGAGTAAGGCTTGACTCGAGTCAGACTTGAATCCTGCATCGGACTCGAATACTCGAGTACCAATTTAATCAATTCGAGTACTCGAGTCAGGAAGAAACCATTTTATACTCGCTGACTCGATTCTATTAGGAGAGTCCAACTGACTCGAGTTTAGTATTAATGTGCATGAGATTCGATTAAAAACTATTCTTTAAGGTAAATTGATTATTCTAGACAGTTTAGAATAAAATAAACTTTATTGTACAGCAAAATAGTAACAAAACTTTTACACTAACCACATACACCATACCACCACACACCACAGCACACTTTTTAACTAGATGTAATGTTTGTACGAAATTAATGTTTTTTTTTTTTTTTAAATAGTATTTAATATTCAAATCAATAGTCAAAAATATATATTATTATTTATTTATTCTAATTACAATAATTTTAATAAACACTGATATTCTTTATTTATTACATTTTAACATATAAATAGCGCAACATTTGTCTAAAACGTCACACGTAACATAATAACTTGATTTATCTTTTTAATAAGTAAAATTTCTTGTAAATTTGTTAAAAGCTAATTTGGAACCAAATTAAATTATCTTCTAAAATTACCTGTTTTTGTTACGTAACAAAACAAATAGATTTCTGGTTCCTAGGTACCTCCTTAGTATGTTCTATGGGTTTCTTTTAATATTTAAAAATTGTTTGATTTACTATCATTGTGTCATTATACTCAACCTACATGCTGTTTGAAGTTTATTCCTTTTCGATTTTTCCTTTGTACTCTAAAATAGGTAAAAAAACTCGAGTTCTCAATTTGAATTTTTTGATTTGTATTCGACTCGAATTTCCAGATTAAAAGTTCTAGACATAAATTTCTAGACTCAAGTCTCGTACTCGAGTCTTAGACTTAAATCAGTTTTCGAGTCCTAGACTCGAGGCCAAGACTTAAGTCAGTAATCGAGTCCTAGACTCGAGTCCGTATTCGAGTCCTAGATTGGAGTGATTATTCGAGTCCTAGGCGCGAGTCAATATTCGAGTCCTTGAATCGAGTCAGTATTCGAGTCCCAGACTCGGGTCAACATTCAGGTACTAAGCATAGAATTCGAGTATTGGAATCGAACCGGGGATTCGAGTCATGATTCGAATACTGTGCAAATCGATTCACCAAAACAGTGACTCGGCATATCACTATTCCCTACCCAGTTAACATCCTTTCCTTCTATCTGTAGCCTATACCCCTCCAGTAAAAATTCTTTATAAATTTAATAATGTTAATAAAATCCAGTTGTTGCTATTACTTTTATTTCTATATTATGTATCTATTTCATGTTTTTATTCATATTTGTATTGTTTTATGTGTACTAACAAAAACTGTTTTGGCCTTTTTTAGCATAATGACCAATGGATGCCAGCGCTACATAAACTGATCCCACCAAAAACATTTCATATAAAATGTTGCCAAGACGACCACATAAGGTTTGCCCAGTGAAAAAGATATCAGATCTCATGTGGAGCCAAGCTTCTGTATGTACACGGCCTAACTCTACCGACCCTAACTTCACAAATTCTACATATCAGTAAAAATTAATGCCTTCGCTGTTTCGCTACCGTCGCGCGTCATGGATGTGAATATTTAGTTTTTGAAGTAAGTAATGAAACAGTCAAGCCATAATTTTTTACTGATATATAAAATTTGTGAAATTAGGGTCGGTAGAGTTAGGCCGTGTAGATACAGAAGCTTGGCTCTACATGAAATCTGATATCTTTTTCATAGGGCAAACCTTATGTGGTCATGTTGGCAACATTTTACATGAAATGTTTTTGATGGGATTTCAGTTCTTTTTGTATGTGTCTACAGTCCTGTGTAAACTTGCATGTCCTAATTCATTAATTCATAAAATTGGAGAAAGTCTCATTCAAACTTCCCTCCCCCCCAATTTTAGGGGATGGGGTGCGAAAGCTATAACACATGTTACTAAAAGAGTTATGAGTATACAGACTATGGAAAAAAAATGGTTTGCATGTGGTTTAATTTTTATTTAATGTTTAGTAACGTAGTGGACATTAACTTGTTGATCATTAAATATCAAAGTTACAGATATACTTAACAGATTTTACCTTGAAAACTGTTACCGGTCTCTTAAACTTTTAGAAACTCTTAATCTCCCAATTTCATAAATAATCTGTCGCATTGTGATTGAAAATGTGTGTTTAGTAAAAAAACTGTAATGCAATTCCACATTCCGTAAAGAGCTTCAGATCAGCTTTTTTTTTTGTATGTGATACTCTAAGTTTATTACAATGTTTATTTTTATAAATAAAATAAATATCTTTACTCTTGCACACTCGGATAAAACAGTAAAAATTCTTTAAAAACACTGTTAGGTAAAAATGTCAGTCTGATTTTACTAGTCATCAAAAGGAAAAGCAGCATTCTGTTCAACATAACGTTCGTTTTTGTTTTTATTACATGAAACGATTTAATTTTAGTATGGAAGAACAGCTCTAGCAATTTTTTTTTTCTGCTGTCAATATTCTTTCTGTCATTGACAAACTGTCAATCAATTCTGTCACAACAGAAATGGCGAACCGCACGGTTAAAGACGCGAAGTCCATACGAGGCACAAATCCTCAATATTTGATTGAAAAAATCATCAGATCACGTATATACGACTCGAAATACTGGAAGGAAGAATGTTTCGCTTTAACTGCAGAGTTACTAGTCGACAAGGCTATGGAATTGCGATACGTCGGAGGCGTCCACGGAGGTTTCATTTACCCGACGCCGTTTTTGTGTTTAGTTTTGAAAATGTTGCAAATCCAGCCTGAAAAGGACATTGTTGTGGAATTTATAAAGAACGAAGAGTTCAAATATGTTCGTGCCTTAGGAGCATTTTACATGAGGCTCACGGGGTCGTCGGTAGATTGTTACAAATACTTGGAACCCCTTTACAATGATAATAGGAAGTTGAGGAGGCAAAATAGGGAAGGACAATACGAGATAGTTCATGTAGATGAGTTTATAGATGAGCTGCTTCGTGAGGAGCGTTTGTGTGACGTTATTTTGCCAAGAATACAGAAGCGTCATTTTCTGGAGGAGAATAATGAGTTAGAACCCAAAGTTTCGGCCCTAGACGACGATTTGGATGAAGAAATGCCGTCTGATGATGAAAATATTGACATTGAAGTGAAAGAGAACAAAAGGGAAAAGGAACGGAGGGGAGATAGGGAGCGGAGAAGAGACAGGTCAGTTTGCAAACAAATTCTTGAGCATACTCATTTTCTTTAGCCGGTATATGTAATAATGCCATGAATAAAACTGAATTTTAATGGGCCAGTTTTGTTTTTCAGCCAACTCATACTATTTTATAGATATTCATGAATTATAAATTAGAGGTTAATGTAAATTTTCCCTTTAAATGTAAATTTGGGTGTTATGGGGAGACTAGGGATGCCCATACTTCCATTTTTAAGGTCATCAAATGACTTTCTGCTCTAGGGTGAAGCAAGAGGGTATGTCAGACTTTGACTAAAACCATACCTATGTTTCTTCAGTTACCTTTTGCGTTCTAGGACTGAGTATCCCTTTCAAACTTTTCCCCATGGCCCTAGCCATCATCAGCCATACTGGGCCCCTACGATTTGCTGACATCTATTTGAGGGTCACGTGGAACATTACGCGACATCGACGACTATGGCTCGGTCCTTACAGGACGAGTGGACGGCGTGCTACCTATTGCTCGTCATCCGTAAGCCTACTGTGAACGGAGATAGTTCTGTGATTTCCGACGCCCAGGACGTCTTCCATCGCGGCAGCAGGGGCATGAGGATAAACGGGCTGAAACCGAGTAAAGCGGGCGACGCGGTTCCCTAAAAAAGTGCTTCATTGCGAGGACCCGCAAGGGTGCCCAGTTACGCTGTTTCAGCTTAACGTTCCCTCACTATTGCGGCCGCCTCCTTCGCTAGCATTACTGCTTCGCAGAAGGACGCGACCGCTTCCTATTCGGTCTCGCTCTGGACCATGGCCTGAACCAGGGCTCGGTGCGAGAGATCAGCGCCGCCAATCGCCACCACTCACGGCGGTGCTCCGCCCAAGGAGGCATACCTCTACCGTATTCTTGGGACAGTGACAAATGGTGACATCTGGGCATATTTTTATATAGGTCTAAGCGAAAGTATTATTGCAGCAATAATATAGGTTTTCAAGTATATTAATACTTCATTTTGGCTTTTCAGGTCAAGAGAACGAGAGAACAGACGCGAGAAGGACCGTAAAAGAGACCGTTCACGAAGCCGTGACCGCGACCGCAGAAGAGAGAGGGAACGTGAACGTGAAAGAGAAAAGGAACGTGAGAAGGACAGAGGGGACAGAGACAAAGATCGTTCACGAGAACAGAGGGACAGGGAAAGAGAAAAGGATAGGAGGGACCGAGGAGATAGGGACAGACATGATGTTGATAGGAGAAGGGATAGAGGGAGGTACTGATAAGAATAAATGCGTGTAGTTTGTACATGGTAGTTTTATTATTGCAATAACCTACTTAGAACTAGGAGAGAGCTTCCTACTTTATTTTGTTTGAGGAAGTTGGGTTATTATATCGTAAAACTCAAATCGTCATTTCTGCTATTGAAGAAAATGTGAGGAAAGTTTTGAGTATGGTTTTGTGGATGGACTTTGGTTGTACCTTGTCTATTATATACGAGATTCACAAGAAATCAAATACAATTCTCAAATCAATATTATATAGATTTCTCTCTTTTTCCCATTGCGGAAGCCCGCGCCTACGGTCGCCTCAAAATCGTTCTGGGGCTCCTGACGCCCGTAGTATCTCCGGTGAGGGTCAGAGCGTGAGGCTCGTCTCCGCCTTCGTCTCCACGAAGACACGACGTTGCTCCGCTCAAGCGGGACAGACTGTGTCCTGCGGGCGATTTGCTCAAAGGTGACACCCGAGAGTTTTTCCCCGCTGGTATCGACATAGGTACCTCAACCGTGTCTGGTAAGCTGGAACGCCGTGGTGTCTTTGTAGCCACTCTTTGTCGCTTCTACAGTGGCGTGCCACAGATTACTTTTTGGTGTGCCTAGTGCTGGGTTGTGACCAATGACTATACAACCACTTGACTGCTCATACGGGCGACTCAAGGTCACAACACTTACGTGCGATTGCACTTTTATTAGATGCTAATGGGCATTTTCACTTGTATGTGTAACCGCCGTTTTGACGCTGTCCCAAGTATTCATCGAGATGAATAATGGACATATTGTTAAATGTTTTGGAATAAAAAGCTAAAATACGAGGGTGGATTGAAAAGTTCGCAGCCTCAGCAAGAAAACAATATAAAATATAAGCAAAAGTAATTTCATTTTTCCACGTAATCTCCACTTAACTCTATGCATTTCTTCCATCTGGTTTCCAACACCTGGATGCCGGTCATATAAAAAGTTTCTTCAAGGCCATAGAAATTTAAAAAAACAGGAGAAGTGGCAAGGAGGCGTGTGCATGTCCGCGCGACTTGCGCAAAATGCACACGATCGGGCAAACGGCCGTCAGTTACAAACTTGTGAGATACGCGATACGTGATCGTAAACAAATTTAAAATGCCGTGTTGTTCAGTGGTTTCATGCAAGAACCGAAGTGATAAGAGAAGCCTGGGTCATCATGGAATCTCTTACCATATGGAAGTACAAGTTTAATACTATATTTATCTTTAAAATCAGTAAAAACAACAAATGTTATATTATCCTTTGCTGCTACTACGTTATTTTTGTTTTCAAATATCAAGGCGACTGTATTACTCTTACAGTACATACATTGCTCTTTAACTACTACTTAATTTTAACGCTCAGTAACGGAACAAGCAATGTAAAAATAACATAACGATACTTTATCAGTGCGGTGTATTTCATAATAAAGCCGCTGTTAGTTGCGGCGAGTTAATGATGTGCCTGTATGATCTACTAATATAGACTATCGACCATAATATCGATTGGTTGGATATCCGAAGTAAAATAATGTAAATATTTTTATTTATTTTTATTATTTTACAGAGTTGTAAAGAAATAGCATAATTCAGAATTTAATAACGACTTTTGCTTAAAATAAGGCAACATGTTCTAGCTCTTTATTTGTTCTCTTTATTTAACAAGATAGAATTTTTTTTTCAAAACTTTATTTTGTTAGAAAAAAAATAGTACAGTATTTTTTTTCTAACAAAAGCCTTACATGGTGAGGTTTAGCAGTAAGTTAGGTCAAATGATAACTACAATGTTACTTTATGTTTTCAGTTTCCCGAAAGACGTAATTTTAATAAAGCAATGGATTGATGGAAGGCCACCTAATGGGTTCCCTAAAAAAATATAGTACTATATGCTCATTCCACTTTCAACCAGAAATGCTTTAGCCTCTAAAAAAAACGCAGTCTTTTTGAATGGGCAATCCTTAAATTAAGACTAGACCTGAGTTAAAGTTTTTTTAGTAACTGAAAGCTTTTTCATGCAATAATTCATAATAGAAGTTATTAAACTTTCCAGGATTTTAGAGGACCAGGACATGTACTTGGCCGATTTTTAGTATTTGATATTGACGTTCTGAAATGACGTATATAATGGCCTTATACGGGTAAATGGTTAGTTTTTGGGTTTTATGAAAACAAATTAATAAATAATTAATTATTATTATTATTAAATTATTATTATTAATAACATTTTATGATTTTGTTTTTGGGACCTAAAAGAAATAGCACGACAAAAAAAAATGGAAAAATCGATAACTTTTCTATTTAGTCAATCACTAGCGTAAATGTAAAATAAATTGCTTTTGCATAGCACATCGACATTTCATGTGTGCGTAAGTTGTATGGTGCACGCAAAAAAATTTGGAAAATACACGCTGTTTTTAGCGAGGTAAGGTTTATAATTGACTGTGTAGTATGGACTGATTTATGATTTGCGGATGTTTGCGCGACTGCGTAAATATTACTGCAAATGTAGTAGTTTCGGCGGTGGTAGGGAAACTGGAGACATCGTGTTCCGGTACAATTTTTACTAAATCTTAAATTAAATTTTTACTAATTTTTCTTAAATCTGTGTTCAAGGCCTTCACAAGTCACCCATCGCAGCTTCGAAGTCCTCATTTGATGAAATTTTTTAACCTCCAAGGTGTTTTTTAGGTTTGGGAATAAATGAAAGTCTGAAGGTGCCAAATCAGGGGAATAGGCGGGATGGGGTAGTAATTCAAAGCCACAATCACGAATTTGAGCCATAGATTCAACAGACGTGTGAACGCGTGCATTATCCTGATGGAACAAAACTTTCTGCTGAGTAATCCTGGCCTTTTCTCTTTGATTGTTTCACGCAAGCGACGTAAGAGGGTGCAGTAATAAGCCGAGTTTATAGTTTCACCTTTTGCAAGGTAGTCCACCATGATGACATAACCTCGAAGTACGATCCGTGCTAAAAACAAGCAAAGCAGATGACAGACGAAGTTTAAAGGAAATAATTTTTTCTTTAGAACTTTTTACCTTAATTATGAGAAGATTACAATAAAATTTTCAATGATATTTAGGTTTAATATAGGTGAATTATTTATTATATCCTAGTATTTATTAAAAAAAAATGAAGCAACTAAAAATAAGATAGTACCTACCTGCCTTCCTTCAGTTGTTCGCGTCACATAAAGTTAATCGCTTTGAAAAATACTACAAATGGCCGCGCAGCGTGCAGACAAGTAACATAAAGGCGTAGCTGGCTTTCCTTGAGACCTATTTTTAGAGGACGTGGCAGACTTTTACTGACTCAAACCCACCTGTGTGTCTGTGATCTGTGTGTGGATGTAATCTGTGTGTGACCTGTGATCTAGGGTCACGGTAATTCTTTCGAACAATCCCGCATTCCATTAGAAACTGGAGTGGGTCTTATGACCTACTTGTCATGGGGAGTTCTGCTCACCAGACATACGAGGACGGTCCGATAAAGACTTAGCTAGCTTAAACTATTTTTTACACTTTTTCTAGAGGTTTGCAAAGTTGGCCTCTGTGGCGGCGATAACGTCCTCATTTGAATCAATCTTTTGCCTGGCGAGTGACTTTTTTAAGTTTGGAAACAGAAAGAAGTTGCAAGGGGCCAAATCTGGAAAATACGGAGGGTGGGGCAACAGTTCATAGCCTAATTCGACCAATTTGACCATAGCGACGGCGGAGGTGTGAGCCGATGTGTTGTCACTGTGGAAGAGCACTTTTTCTTCGCCAAACAGGCCGTTTTTCTGCAACTCAGCGTCGAATCGGCCCCATAATCCAGCATAGTTGCTTCTTTCTAGTTGGTCCAAAGGTTGTCTGTAAGACATCGCTTTTAGCGATAAGACCGCCCATTGTGACAACCTATTAATGTTAATTTCCTAATGTAAATTCTATTTTTGGTGTACAATAAAGAATATCTATCTATAGTTGAGCCTTGTGATTGTTTTGCCCTTCTCCAGGTAGTCGACGTAGATCACACCTTGTGAATCCCAGAAAACCGTGTCTATCACCTTTACGGCCAATAGGACAATCTTCGTCTTCTTGGGAGCACGTACGCCGGGTGAAATCAACTGTTTTTTGGACTCTGTTGTGTATCAGTGGATCCATGTTTCCTCGACGGTCAAAAACTCCTTCGTACCTATTGCGCTTCAACAGCGTCAAACACTGCTCTGAAGTGGTCACATGGTTGCGTTTGTTGTCTGAAATGAACAAACGCGGCACCCATCGTGCAGACAGCTTTTTCATGCCCAATAATTCATGCAGGGTTACCTTTGCGGTTTTTTTAGATGCCCTCTGTCTCAGCTACCTCGCGCACCTTCAATCGACGGTCTACTAATACGAGTTAGTGGATTTAGTTTTGGGTCATCTGGACGTGACTCCTCAAAAACCGACGTGCGGACATGTTGGAACTAATTAAATCAATTTTGACAGTCGCCATCGAAGGAATAGTGTCACCGTACACAGCATCTAAGCACTCTTTAATTTCACTACGCGATTTCTTTTTTTAAAACAAGATTCGAATCACCGAGCTCTCAAAAAGAATAACTACACGTAAGATATTTTTTCTTACGATAGTGGCGCCATCGTGCGATGAGGCTAAGTACTTGTCTGCGCAGTAGACAATCTCATAGAAAAACTTCAGCGATGCCATGAGCAAGGACAGCCTGGTTTCAGAGAACCAAACTTACATGACGCCATTACAACTTGCAGATAAAATAAGAAACTATATAACTCCTTAAAGGTTTAGTAAACTTCGAAGGGTTAACAGGGACAGTTCTATTATTATTATTTTTTTTTTTTATCTTTATTTAGGGGTTTTTGTCCAAAAAGGATATGTCAGCCCCATCGTACCAGTTCTATTATGTATTATGTTAGTGTGAGTGATACTAAAATAGCGCCAAATAGAAGTTTTATGCCCATTTTCAGACTTTAAGACTTCGGTACAGCGCCGAGGGTTGAAATTAAAACAATATAGGAGTTCATAAGTGATTTCAGATGGCGGAACGAGCTTGGAGTTTGGACCATAAGGATTTTCTTTATTTGCAGAGGACAGAAAAAGGAGAGGAAAATTGGCTACATCACACTATATTATTAAGGCAAAATTTTATATGTGTGTATGTTTGTTACCCCTTCACGCCCATTTAGATGAAATTTTGTTTCAGGACAGCTTATTTCCTGAATTAACACATACGATATAATTTGTAAAGATAGGAAGTACTACTGTCATGCAAGTCAAATCGCAGGCGGTAGCTAGAAAATAAATAAACTGTCCCTCAAGCCAAGTTACAATCGTTTCATTAGCGCCGAACGCCTGGAGTAGGCCACGCCTCCGATTCCTTTGTTCTGACCACGGGACTGAGCGTTGAGATGACAGAGCAAAGGAACCGGAGGCGTGGCCCACTTGAGGCGTTCGGCGCGAACGATACAATTGTAACTTGGCTAAGGGGGCTGAAGTGTTTTCTAGTGTTAATTAAAACGAGCATTAGCAATAATGTCTATTAAGGAAGAATACATAATGAGCATATTATTTATTATACATAACATTTCGACTATCTACATAATTATGTACAGCATATAAATTTCTTTGAACATCTATCTAAAACTTTGTTAGGACTAAAATGCATTGTTAAATGCATTCCCGTAAATTCATTAATTTATTATTTACTAACTAAACAATTCGCCTATTTCACTTTCCAATAAGTATTTATTTTAAAGTATGTATACCGGAAAATTGAAGACTCCGTATGATTGTTATAATTAGATTTTAATTACTCGATATATTTTGAAAAAATCGTTTTGTATACCTACGATGAATCGCATCCAAACTCTTTAGTTTCCAATATAACCGTGTCTTATTTAGAGAAAATTGTTTACAATTTTTCGCGGTATTTTACAATCTTTTGCAACTTTCCGGTAACATCTAGAACATCAAGATCGAGCGAGCGATAAGACCGCCAATGTAAAAAGGTGGGTTACCATGACGTTCAAAGTAAGATTGTTTCATTCTTATTTCAATGTGGGTAAGAGACAGAGCTATATAGGTTGTCTAGCGCTCTCTCTTACCCACAATGGAATAAGAATAAAACAATCTTACTTTAAACGTCATGGTAACCCAGCAGATTTAAGTTTCTGTAGGTCAAAGATTTCTGTAACTGTTTTGGTGTACAATTAAGTACCTATTATTCTAAATTATTCTGATTATAGTATGCTGAATTAGTTTTCCAAAATTTTAGGATTTATGTAAGAAAACAACACTCAGAAAAACAAATAAAATCGAGTATTCCGTTCTTTTTTATTCGCATAGCCTAAAAAAAAACCTTGTAGGGAACTAGTACATTTTGATACAAATGGGGAAGTATGCCATTGAGAACGAGGTGGAATTAGCCCGGTGTATAGGCGAGGGTGTTATGGAGCCGAGTGCAGCGAGTGCCAGTGGCAAATTTCCACGTGTATCAAATGTCGTTTTTCAATACACTTAGAAGACATAAATAAACGGGAGTTGACCGGCTCGTAGGGGTCGCGCCGCGCCCAACCTGATACGATAAATACAATAAAGGCCTACGCAGACGACTACCGGGACGGCATGGCAAAGGATTTTGCCGCCAGTCAGCGCACACTAGCCACTTAGATACTGCGGCATTCCAGCCCCTTGTCATGGCATGCCGCGTCACGTCGAAGTATGCCACGGCAGCTTTTACTGTCCGATACATATTTCAGTCATAAGTAGCGTTTGATAAAGTGTTAGCAGGCGCTGGCGTCCTTCGGCATGCCGTCGCTTACCGCAGCGCGCCACGGCATTCTGCCGCTGGAGCCCGTGACGGGTCTTTCAATGCCGTGCGATGATATCCCTTTCGACGCCACGGGATCATTTTAAAGCATAGGAATTTATGTTGTATTTCTATTTCGATATGGTTGAATGTCCATTGGTAAAAATTTAAATCCTTTGCCATGCCGTCTCGGTCTGCGTAGGCCTTTAACTAACGCAGGGGCGAGCTTGCTTGACTTTACTCTAAGCCTAATCAGGCAGTATACTAACTAAGGGCATATTTATATAATTTATTATTTATTTAAAGAATTCGATAACACTAATATCATATACTAAGATCCCACAGCGATCTGACATAACTTATTTTCACTTGGATGAAAACCTTAGGTTCTCAGTAGCGTCTCATGATAAGATAAGATAGGATAAATCTTTATTTGCCTTAAACATAATAAGTATAAGGTTTTTACAGTCAGGTACAGATACCGGCACGGATCTTGAGCGCTGACTTCTACAGTTCTACTTGCGCAGAAGCACGCAGAAGTGAAATATTGGGTCTCTTTAGTGGTATGAAGAGATGCGGGGGCGGGGAGTGCAATCCTTGTACAGTGAAACGATCCCCACTCTTTCGCGGAGCGCTCAAGATTCATGCCGGTATCTGTATTAATCTATAGTCCACATGTTTAGCTATTTGTATCAATAGTTTGCAGAATTATAATTATTAGTTAATGAGCATTCAATGTCATAATATAAAGTCAATATAATAATATAATAGTTTTATCTCAGAATTATCCGTAATCACAAAAGTCCAGAAATTTAAAGTTTGTGTTAAAAAAAATCTTTTAAGGTCATAAAACATATGTTCTTTCAGCCATTTCAATAGTCTGCTTTTAAAAGAGTTTATATTATATAACAATTTTATTTCTATTAGAATTTTGTTATAAATTCGAATACACATGACTAGGAAACTTTTCTCATACTTGGCCGATTTAGGAGTATCCTGCAGTGCAAGTCTGCATGGGTCTCTAATTCGAGAGTTACTTTTAATAGGCCTTTTTGAACCAAATCCCTTATTATAAACATAACTACAGATTTCGTAAATGTATAGTGACGGAAATGGTAATATACCCAGCTTTTTAAAGAAAAGCTCACATTACTCATCAGGACAGATGACCACAAATGGCTCTGATGCATTTCTTTTGCACAATAAATGCTTATGTCTGTGCTTATCCGTGCTGTTACCCCAAAAAATAAGTCCTTGTCCATTTGCTTTGTTTACCTGTGTGGTCACTACAATTTGTCTGACTACTGAAATATAACTTTGTATTAATTACCTTAATAACACATTAAAAAATCAGACATGTAAAAATAAGTAAAGTTCATTTATTTTTTTGTGAAGCTTTAAAGCGTTTGACAGAAGTTTTGGTCCATGGAAAGTGTCCGACACTTATGATACTACTTTAGAATAATATTCTACATAACATATAAAAATCAGCCATCAAAATTTTAGTTAAGTAACTCTTATTTTTAGTTCGCTTGCTCATCTGGTACCTGCCCAGGGGCCTCAAAGGGGAGCTTCACAAGAACACAGGTATTCAAAGCACATGAGACGCTACTGAGAACCTAAGGTTTCATCCATGTGAAAATAAGTTATGTCAGATCGCTCTGGGACCTTGGACTATAAAAAATAATACGTTATTTTATTGTTCATGTTATTACAATAGGTATTATTTTAGACTATTTGGAATGAGAGCTAGCTAATTTGATATTATAGTTAAGCACTTAAATATAAAATCATTATTCTGTACTTGGAAGCAGTAATTTCATATTAAAAACGTTACAGGTTCAGCTTCTTACAGTTTTTTTTTAACATTAATGCAGTTTGATAAGTTCTTACGTCAAGGCTTAAAACAGACGGACTGCATATGAACTGTACGGGAGCTGCGAAGTAGGTATATTTAAGGAATACGGACGCGTAGCTTCAGGGACGCGTATTCGTCAATGTCGTGCCAGCGGCGTGACGAATACGCATATTTGGACCCTACCATGTAAGCACCACCCTAAGGTCGGTAGAAAACGCCTAAGGCATTAAGTCCGACATCATACATTCTTATTAGTGCATAAAGTGTCAATAAATATGGGTCACACATTAATTGAAAAACCGGCCAAGTTCAAGTCGGGCTCGCGCACGAAGGGTTCCGTATCATATGTAGCAAAAAAACGGCAAAAAAACCACGTTTGTTGTGTGGGAGCTCCACTTAAATACCTATTTATTTTATTCTGTTTTTAGTATTTGTTGTTATAGCGGCAACAGAAATACCTTTTCTGTGAAAATTTTAACATGTTTAGCTATCACGGCTGATGAGACACAACCTGGTGGCAGACAGGAGTCCTAGCAATAGGCTGCCGTTTTTATTTACCCTTTAGATACGGAACCCTAAAAATTTAACCTATTGAATATCCTGTTTTTGCCGAACATACATTGCTCGCATTATGAACGATTTACACCGAAAGGGCCGCGCCGCGCTTTCTAAAATGCCAATAGATATTGAAGCTACCGTTAAGCAGCATATTTTCATTAACGGCGCGAAAACTCATTTTTTTTAAATTTCTTAAAAATTATGACGTCTGAGCTCAACACAGACGAATGCAAAGTGAAAAAGTAATCTGCAATTTTGAGATTCTGTAATATTGCAAAAACGTACCTACTAAAAATATAGGTATCGTCTTAATTTTTGTACTTTTAACACGTAAAAATAAGTTGTGAAAACCAAGAATCGCCAAACTTAAGTGGCAATGGGCAGCACATTGCTCGCAGAACAGATGACCGTTGGGGCCGAAAGGTTCTGGAGTAGCGACTGCGTATCGAAAGAAGCAGTGTTGGGAGGCCTCCTACAAGGTGGACCGATGACCTGGTAAAAAACTGGGCAAGTGTGAGTCGGACTCGCGCTGAGGGTTCCGTAAAACTACTATTGCCGAATGGAGTCTCGAAGATTTATCCGAATTGCAAAAATTTTTTTTTGTGACTTAGGTAACAACAAATTTACTGTTTTCAGATTTATTCCTATACCTGTACCTTTCTTTATGCCAAATTTCAGGATTCTGGGTCAACGGGAAGTACCCTATGAATTTTGATTCCTTTGAGAGTATCGAAATATACGTTTTTTGCGACATAAACGGCCGTATATTTTTTAATTGGTTAACTTAGAACTCATTTCAACTCGATACCTTCATGCGTTCTCGCGATAAAGGGTCTTGACAGACAAATGAACGGATAATAAAGTGATCCTATAAGGGTTTCGTTTTTTCCTTTTGAGGTACGGAACCCTAAAAACACAATGTTTGAATGTGGCACTTTTGGGAGATACTATTTGGTTAAACTCGAAATTATTCAGGAATATAGATGATTTAAGTGCAGTGGTTCGGGCAAAAATGGCGTAAGAGCCCCTTTGTTGAAACCAGATCAACAATAAATGGTTGTTAGCCCAGTGCTTGGGGCATTAAAAACATCAAAATCTTGGATTACAGTTACTGTGAATGAAATTAAAAAAGCTAATAGTATTTATAAAAAGATTGCGATATTGATTTTGAAAATAAAAAAGATGATTAAAATTAAGTTGATATATAAAAACATTATACAGCCTAATATGTATTACTTTTTGTCCCCTATGGTTTAATTTTTTTTTTGTTTCAACAAAACTGTGATCTTGAATCACAGTTTTTAATAGGTGTACTTTTTTATACATATTATTTGCTAATCATATTTTATTTGCTTTTTAATTTCATCTACAGTAACTGTAATCTGAGGTAAAAACCCCCCAGGCACTCCACTATGTATGAGCTGGGCAAGTGCGCATATGAACATAAGCCGTTATGTACAAACTATGGACAGATTACCCTTGCGTATATATATGTGCCTTCAGTTTGTCAAAAAGGCATTTCTTACACTTTCCTATACCTCCAATATCAATTTACAAATTCATCACTAAAAACCATAGATCAATCATTTACATTTAAGAAAAGCCATAGACACTCTGCACTAAACTTTTGTGTCTAATATCAATTTACAAACTGAAACAAAATATCATAGACAAATAATTTACATTTTACAAAAACAATCATAGACACTCCTCAGCACTAGAGTTGCGGTTCAAAGAGTTTTTAATCATGCCACTGATCGAAGGCACAGAGAACTTTGGCTAGAATGTTGGAGCGTGCATTATGAAGATACGCTGTTCTTCCTTCTTGATCCATTTGAGGAGTCGATCCACGGCTTTTATTGCTTGGTCTTTCTCCATTAGGGGGTCGAATGTGACGTAGAGTTCGAAGCCGTTTGTTACCTGAAAGTATTTATTTTTTATTAGAAGAAACACCCATATACAGTGGCGTAGCTAAGATGACCAACGACCGCAGGGGGAAAAAATTGGGGTCCCTTTTTTATTTTTCTTGTTTAACATCAAATCATTAAATAACTTCTTTTGATCTGGGTGGAGCGAGAGGGAGTGACAGCCTTTTGCTGAGTAAAATGAGTTGCCATAATTAGTGTTGCATCCTAATTTATTCAGATTTTTAAGATGGGAGAATTTTTGGCTAGTTCAATAATGTTTGTTCATTAGGTTTGGGGGCCTCCCGAGTATAGGAGCCCCGGGGCACTGCCATGCCTAGCCCTTCGGTAGATATGCCTGTGCGAATGTGGTATTATGCATGTTTAGCAATTTGGTAGATGACTCATTTTTTTTTTTAAATTATTTGTATCAAAAAAGTAACTATTCAAAATCCACAGACCATATCCCACCTTCCATCCTGCGTCACGTGCCTTGTCACCTGTTATAAGAACCTACTGACAGCATCAGCGGACTATATTGCCGTGGTCGAATAATGGGCCAGGTAAGGAATTTAACTTAAAAAACGGTTTTGCCATCGACACGGTAAGAATCACGAATAGAAGGAATTTTTCAAATTCGTTCAAAACTATGGAAGTTAGAAAACTTTCAAATCTGATGGAAGGGGAAGAGAAAATGAAAGCTGTATGTTTGATTTAGAAGTGTTTTTTTTTTTTTTTAAAGTTGGATCTCATCCAATGACTTTTTCCGCTCTGACTGAAGCGGGAGTGTTAGACTGTTACTGACAAAAACCACACCAGTGTCCTTCAGTTGCCTTTTGAGTTCTAAGACCATAAGTTTCCTTTTCAAAAAATCTCCGTGTCCTTAGCGGGCATCGGTATTGCTGGGTCCCTACGGTTTGGTGACATCTCTTCGAGGAGCGTGTGGATCACTACGCGCTGTCGACGCCTTGGGCCGGAGAATTGGATATATTGGTTTTATTAAATTTAAATTTACTCAGAGTAAAATAGTATTTATTTAGTGCTTTTTTAATATCTATATTTAGTTTTTATTTTTATTTACATTGTTCTCACATGATAGCGACAAGAAACATGTAACAGAGATATTTGTAACTACAAAATATGATTGAAAAGAGTGTCCATGGAGTTTCTTGCACATTCTTCTCCATAGAGATCTACGCTTTGGAATGTGCAATTAGCATCATTTATTTTTATTTTTCTGACTAACTGACTTCTTGACATTTCAAAAGTGCCTGTAAATGGTTTATTTGGAATAAATGCTATTTTGATTTTGATTTTGAATCTTTTGATACGAAAAGATAATGTAGAATGGTTCTGTTTCTGTCTATACATCACTACATGTAGCGACATCTATTTAGCCACATAGAAACTAAAATAAAAAACAATATCCTTCACCGCGGCCAAAATCAACTAACGGGCAGTTGTCTGGACCAGACACAAGTCCCCCGTCTGGTCATAGGCTTCTCCATTTTTAATGGAAGTGCCGCCAGACTTTACACTGTATTCTTTTAAAAACATAAACAGTAAAGATACTAAGACTACTAAATACTATTCTTCTCTGCATCACCCAAAGGTTGACTGGTAGAAAATGCCTAAGGCATTAAGTCCGCCTCTGTACCTTTATGTGCATGAAGTATAAATAAATAAATAAATAAGACTCTTTTCTCCAATTGAAACTCTCCCCTCTCTCTCTTTCCCCTTTTTTGATTGTTTATTTTAAGTTGAAAAAATAAGATCATAGAAACACTTACCCACGCCAGAACAGTATCACTAGAATTCGACCGAAATATCAGCTTGGCCGGCGTCGAGGTACAATGTATAGAACTGCAAAACCTCCTATAATTCCTCACGTAGTCAATATCAGACAGCTTTTCAATCTTCTTCACCATGATATCACCTCCTACCTTATGTCTCATCCTATAATCTTGTAACTTATCCAAACTTATAGGGTCCGAGGTAAATAGTTGCGCCGTGGATTTACATTTGTACATAAAGTGTCGTATCTCGGGTATTCCTATATGTTTTAAAGGGTTTGTAGTTGGAAGTTCTTCGTTTCTGTTTAAGGCATCGTTGATAGCAACGAGACAGTTCGATCGGCGTAGTTTCTCGGCGATCGTGTGTTTAGCTTGGGAGAGAGGGAAGAATGCATCTCTTTGTACTGTTAGTAGAAGGAGGCAGGCTTGGCAGTCTTCTGAAATGTAGGATACGTGCCCGTGGAGAAATCCGCTGTAATTGAAAATAAATTGTATGTCCAATAAATCATATTATTGATGGGAATACGTCTTTCGACTCGCGCGCAATACGAGCGAGTCAAGAGTCTGGAGAAATGCACACGATTTACGCGCGTATTTTGAATTCGCGTGATGCTTGTAAATGCGATGTATCGCCCCTAGTATCTCGCTAACGCGCGAATGAATTCGCGGCAAATTCGCTTCTTCTAGACCAAGGATCAAGCCTCGATGAGGGATTAAATATTTACATAACACAAGTACTTAGTAATGGGAAAATAGAGATGACTATGTGCCAGTGTGAGTTGAGTCTAAGTTCAGAAAAAGCAGTTCTAATTTAGCTTGCAAGATTTGACGCAAAACCTTTTTCTTTTTAGTGGGAAATTATCAAATGACTTCTTCCGCTCTGGCTGAAATGAGAGGCATAATCTGGGTGTCAAAAAAACAATTCCACAGCCCAAACAAACTTGTATAAATACACAAAAATGACAAGTTTATATAATAAAAAATGCAACTTACGTAGAATCAAACTTCGGTAAACAAATCGGCGTCCAACTCTCAGCCGTCTTGAAACTCTCCGAACTCCGGACCAGATTGAAAAGCAGATGTATATCCGACGGATGTAAGGTGTACTTCTTCATGCGGACTAGAGTGATCAGTTGGTTACCCGCCAACATGATAGCGAAGACTAGGTCTCGTATTTTGTTGCATGTCGATTGTATCGCACTTGTTATGTTTTCTCGCGCTTTTTCGGGAAGAGGCAGGCAGCGGACGGCTCCTGGAACATGGGTAGGTATGTTCCTGGCTGAGTGCGAGTTGTGTCTTACGTTAACGCAATTTAAACGTTTACCGAGTTTGTTCTAACACCACGTAAGTCATTTTTTGGTCAAAATACGTTATGTATGTGATTCGGTAGGAAATCAAACAACGCAGCGTTTGAGGAATTAAACACGAGAATTTGAACTAAAGAAAGAAAGAAAGAAAGAAAAATATTTATTTGGCACACGTACACAGATACACACAATATAGAAACATGCTGTTTCTAAACACTTAAGATAAAAAATAAGAAAATAAAAAAACCAACATTGTGTGTCTCGCGTCTGCGCCAAATAGGTCCAGTTCAGCAAAAATGCCAGACAACTTCGTGGTAGTTGCCTGACGCTGGTTTTCAACTGAACCTTATTGAGAGTGTATGGTAGAAAAGTTAGATTATTTATAATAGTTGTTAGGTTATTTACCTTACACACATATATAAATGTTTAAGAGGTGGTTAACAAATAAATAAATAAATAGATAGTTATTCAGTGTAAAAAATACATAAAACGACGACTCGAATAACAATACGTATGTCAGTGTTGAACAGAAAAGCTACATCAAAACTGCGGAACAAAGTTGTAGGTACTCCCATAGTGCACTAGCTTCTGACGTTTTATAAGTGCCCATGTAGGCCTATGTGAAATAAAAAACTTTTGACTTGATAGCAACAGTGCGTAACTCAGTCCTTTTTTGTAAAAATCGTGTCACTTGCAAACGGTTTATTTGCTCTACTGAAAAGTTCCTGATTTTGACTTAAGTACGTGGTGTTAGAAATAAAATAACGGTTTGGTTCTCTGATTGGTTAAGAGCTGGGAGCGGGCCAATTGGAGCGCTGAACGTCATAGATGTGTCTATCGCTTAAACTTAAAACTAACTCGCACTTTATGCTATTTGTGTTTATTTTTGGACAATATTTTATACAAAACAACAAATAACTCTATTCCTGAAATCAGCATCAACATCAACATTATAATACAATAATATAATATTCACACAACGCCGTCTAGTCCCAAGCTAAGCAGAGCTTGTGTTATGAGTACTAGACAACTCATAAACATACTTAAATATTTCTAAATACATCCATATTATAGATAAAATTACACCCAGACACAGAACAAATGATTGTGCTTATCACACAAACATTTGTCCTAGGTGGGAATCGAACCCACGACCTCAGGCATAGCAGTCAGGACCACTAACCACTAGACCAACAGGCCAGTCAAAAAAAACATTGGTTGGTTATTGAAGCAGCAATTAGCATTTCAAACATTGGTATGAGGAAAAGTGGGGGCGTGGTGGGAACATCTTGATATATTAGTAGTACGTGCGTAACCTAATGGCAGTGACGTCACATTTCAGTTTGTACATCCTTTTTCTGCTACATGGCAGTTTCCTCTTCCATATTTGAAATATTTCTAACTTTCATTATTGTGAAGGGATATCAAAAATTCTTCTTCGTAGTATAGCTGATAACTGCTGAATGAGTCATCATTTCCCTAGCCTTTTTTCCAACTAGCTTGGAGTCAGCTTCCAGTCCAACTGTATGCGGCTGAATACCCGTATTTTACATGGAGCGACTGGCTGTCAGACCTTCACAACTCAGTTACTGGATAGCACGATATCCTTGGATAGACTCATGGCCAGACTTTCTGGCATCTGACTACCTGTAATGACTGCCAAATATCTACGAATGACAACCGGGACCAACGGCTTTACGTGCTTTCCGACGCAAGGGGTGTTAGTAATGTCCTAGATCAGGGGTCTTTAAGTTTTACCTTGCAAGTAAATAAAATGGAGTAATTATAATTCTGCTTTTTTTTTTAAATTTCTTCTTCAACTTATCATAGCAAGAGTAATAACAATAAAATATTGGCTGTCCGAATATTGTAACAACAAATTGTATTAATTACCTACATTCTTTTTTCTATCTATCTATCTGTCGCAGGCCAGATTGATGAAACTAGTCTTAAGGCTACCGCGAGCCGGATTGATGGCTTTGGCGGGTTGGATTTGGCTCGCAGGCCGTAGTTTGAGACCCCTGTCTTAGATAAACTTAGAAAAGTACATAATCAATAATAATAATAAATAGCCATTTACTTTCAAACTTTAGGGACACATTTTGTCTTAGGGTTACTGTAGTACTGATTATAGTATGTCTCAGTTCAGTGTGCCTTTTGAGTTTGAGATCATCACATTTCATCACCCCGTCAGATCATCTCCCCCCTGCATGCGAATTGCAGTGGCCAATCGTGAAATTTCTTAACCGACTGCGGACCCAGGTTGGCCGCTGTAAAAAAATTTTGGCCAAATGGGGCTTCCTCAACTGATCTCTAACACAGTGCCAGTGTGGAGCCGCTTCACAGGACATGCGTCATTTGCTATGCTGTCCACGCTGCACAACCACCTGCAGTTTTCAGTATCTATACGAGGCCAATAACAGAGCCGTAGAGGTTGCCAAATAATGGTCAGAAAAAAATTTGTTAGAGTACATCGACACGAAAAGAAGAAGAAGAAGAAGTGTGCCTTTTGGCATAGGCTTCTTCCCATTGCTTCCATTGGACTCTGTCTATTGCTACCTTTATCCAATATGAATCCAGGATCAGGCGGATGTCGTCTTCCCATCTTCTCATTGGGCGACCCAGAGAAAACTACATATGAATTGAAAAATTCACATTGGATGCAATGAAGTGTTGCCAAGAATAGAGATGTGAATGACATGAACAAGGGCAGGCACATGACTAGCAGTGGACTGCTACAGATTAAGATGACTCACCCAATAAGAATGCAGGATCCTTCTCCATAAAGATAAGTAAGTGATCAATAAGTCGCTCGGCCCCCGACAGTAGTCTTCGTAAATCGTAGTTCCTTCTCTGTTCAAATATTCTGTTCAGCTGCGTCAAAGTAAGTACTGATACAATTTGATTAAATGCGTACCTGAAAGTTGAGATAATTACAGATGTTATAACTAGAACGAACAAATAACATCATAATTAATAATAATAATAATTCTTTATTGTGGTGATACACGTACATATAAGTGAACCCCTGACTCCTGAGCTAGGTTAAGTGCTTGTATTTCAGGAGCCAGTGACTTCTTCCATTTTCATTATACTATTTTACATTGAAATAAATATAGACATTAATATAAAGAAATAATTAAGGTAAAACATTATTTGCACAACTTGAATATAAAATTAATTAAATATTGAATAGTTCTACTTTTTTAATTGTGTTGCCTAAAGGGTTAGGGAGGATTGTTTGAAAGAGTTACTGCGGTTCTGGACAGAGGCATAGCGTGGGCTAACGTAGACCTAGATCAGGAAGGTATTTTTCTCTTATAAATCCGAAAAATATTGGTTTATGAAATGTACCTAACCCTCGCTTTTAAAGAACCGTCGCACTCGGCACTGAAAGGGGCCTTGCCCAAGCAAGGCCCCTTTCAGTGCAAGGCCGTAGGCGAAGGGCCCCTTCGCCCACGCCTAAGCAATAAAAATAAAGAAAGCAATAAAAAAAAGAAATCTATAAAAAAACTGAAAATCAATATAGAAAAGAGTCAAACAGGGCGACCCATTGTCTTCTAAATTGTTCACCAGTCCCCTAGAAGTCAGAAGATTGGCAGCTGATTGGAGGGGGAGAGGCATTCTCATTGGTGACATTTGTTGATGACATTGTTCTCTTTTCTTCTTCAGTCACTGAGCTAGATCGCACGCTACAAGAGCTAAGTGATGCAAGCCTAGAGGTTGGACTGAAGATGAATATGTTGAAGGTTAAAGTCATGACCAACAAAGCACCAAAAATCATAAAAGTACTTGGGGAGACCATGCAACATGTCCAGGAATACTTTTACCTTGGGTTAACAGTTTATTACATCTAAATATGCTTGTGCTAGACATAATTAATGTGAAAAAATCTGTGTTTACCAATTCAAGCATTTGAAGCAAACATGAAAATTATCTTTTAACTTACGTTAACTGTAAAACAAGTTGCGTTTCACTCTCATTGGACTTAGACACTGCCACCAGTATCAAAGGTCCCTTCACCAAGAAGACTGCTTTGCAATCCTTTGTTGTGATAGATCTCAAGATATCTTGGTTTTGTTCCTCTACCACACTCACTAGAGCTTGGATGACACCACATAAGCCTGCCAACTTATCTTCATTTCCATATCTGAAATTATTTTAGAAGAATATTATTTTTTATAATGATAAGAAATATATAAAAATAGATAAATAAGGTGAATCTCTCTCTCTGTTCTTCATAATCCCAACTCCCCCTTGTATCTTCGGGAACGCTTTGAGTATCTTGTTCCGAGAGGAAAACTTTGTCGCTCATCATCCTCTCTTCTCCTTCGTTTTCCTCCTCACTCCTCAAGCCGCTACAGTGGATCTTTTACCGTTCGTGCTGTGCGCCTCTGGAATTCTCTTCCACATGCATTGAGAGCTAGCCCTTCGTTGGAGGTTTTCAGGGGAAGAATTAGGGAACAGTGACACATGACCCATATATATGTATGTTTATAGGTATTTATTTATTGTATATATAATGTTTATGTATAGTGTGCTGTATACATATCTGTTTAGTATATTTTTAATTTTAAGTTAGATTTAATTTATGTTTAATTTTTTTTTTTTGTTGTACATTTAAAGTTCCTCAAAATTTGTTAATTTTCTTTCTAAATCGTATGGTTTGCTGTAAGAAAACCCTAAGATAAGATAAATGGTCATATCACCTATTCTGAAAGTTAGAGTGTCATGTTGATGGTTTTTATGAGTATAATTGTGTAATCATACTTCTTCACATACATTATTGCAAATCATCTCTTAGCTTACAACACTGCTCAAGTCGAAAATTGGCAGTTTTGACATTTGAATGCCTTTAGATGGAGCTGCTCATTGCGCGTCTAACCATTGGTCACACAATATAGATTTCAGCCAATCAGAATCCATAATTAGATAAGTGGTGATAGCGTGCAAGTCAGCTAGCCACACAGTTTTTTATGTTTCTTGAAAAGTTGGTAAAAATGACTTATGCAGTGTTGTTAGCTAAGGGACGAAATATATTTTTTATTGCCCTAATAACCATTACTGAACTGTAAATTGTGAAAAAACATATTAAATAGAAATTCAAAGAAGCATTCACTATTATTACAAATTTTTATTTTCCTGCTGGACCTGAATGATTATGATGTAAAAACAGAAAAATTGTAATACAAAGCAAAACAATTTAATTCTATTGAACTATTAAAAAACAATTATCTAAGTAAAAATTTAAAAAAGGAATTATTACTTTTAATTACCTATTAAAAAAGGTAGTTTCTTATTAGGATTAGCAACACCATAACAGAAAACAAAATTAAATTAATCAACTAGACAATCTTTTTTTTAATTTAATGGTTTGAATGTTACGAGCTTTCGCATTATTTTGATTATTTTGGCCCACCTAAAGGGAAGAAAACCCATAATTATTGCAGAAACTCTTACCTAGAATAAATAGGTTTACCAGCAGAACTAAGTATAAAGACATGTTTTTCTTTGTTCACCAGTTCTGGTGTCTGAAGATAATCATCCTTTTCATTATCCGTGTCATCTCCATTCTGTTCTGTCAAGTTTGAGTTACTTGTCGAAGCTGATATTGATTCCTAGAAAAAAAAAACAAAAAACAATAAAAAAAAAACTAGGCTGGACAAGAATGTCACATAGATCATAGATACAAAAAAAAACTTACATCTTTATTCTGTAAATCATCACTAGACTTTGTAGCTTTCAACTGAGCAGAGTTTTCACCAATTTCACTTTGAATCTCACTTATAGTACTGCTTATTGCTGCCAATGAAATATTACGTTCTTGAAGACTTGAACTCATCTCAGAAGCAAACTCCTCGAACGAATCTGTAGGATTTAGGATGCTGTCGTAACATGCACCGGGTTCTAAATCATCTGGTGGGTTTTCCTCAATGGTGACCGTTGGAACATCTTTGGATGTGGAAGCCATAGCGACTAATTTTCAATTAAGTTTATATAAATAAAATGTTATAAAATATTTCACTTTGCAAAACGGTATCAATAACGTTAGAGGTGTTCCCGGTGTTCCGTTTATTTGTCAAGTCTTTATGAAACAATTAGTCTTAGTTTGTCTCTTTTACACTTCTGGGTTTTGCAATTGTTATCTCGCTCTAAGGCTTAAGATTGTTTATTTATGTAACGCGAAAATGTGGGGTGGTTTGTTACTTGGTTGTCACTGTGACATTTTGTTGAGTGACATTATTGACACTGACACCAAAGATGAATGTTGCTCTATTACATTTTTATGAATAAAATATGTTGTAGGTTTATTTGTTGCAACTAAGTAATAAAATAAAAAGAGTTTTATTGCAGACGTATTTTTAGTTATTTTTGCTCAATATAATAATTTAGATTATATACCTCTAGATGTAGTCATGACACTGAAGTGAAGTGTGGAAGTGAGAAGCCTATAAACGAAATAAGTAACAAAATTGAGACAAAACCAATATGCATAGATAGAGTTGTGCTCGAGTCACTTTTAATGTTTTTAGAATCATTTCGGCAATTAAAGTAATAGTTTTAATGTATGTATGAGAAATAGATTCCAATAGTTAAGTTTTTAGTGTTTTTTATTTTTTAGTTGATATAAACTAGTGCTTGAATTCGATCCCACCTGATGGTAAGCAGTGATGCGATCGTTGATGATGAGGCGTACTAGTTTCAGAGCCTATTCACTCTAGCCTTGAAGACATCCAAATTATAATCGGATGGTAAGACCTCAGCAGGCAAATTATTCCAATCCTTCGATGTACGCGGTATAAACGACGAGGCGAAACGCTTAGTCCAGACCGTAGAGGTTTCACCAACGTAAGGGTGTATACTCCCCGTACGTCGGGTTGTCCGATGGTAGAAATGAGATAGCGGAATCAAGTCATCCAATTCCCGCGCACACTCTCCAAAATGCAACCTGTAAAACACCGAAAGGCTGGCTACCCTACGCCTGTGGCTTTGAAGACTGGACTTAATCAAATCTGGATCACAAATTAGACTCTTCGCACGCCTTTCCACCATGTCCAAAGCTGCAAGGTGGCATTTTGCAGCACCAGCCTATATGTGGCTGCAGTACTCTACACACGATCGCACCTGAGGTTTGTATAACATTGAAAGCTGTTCCGGTGTGAAGAACGCTGAGTTTTCTAGCAACTACCTTGGTTTTGGATTGAATGAGCCGCCCAAAATTAAGGTCTGAGCAAATTTCAACACCCAAGACCTGAAGGCGGCGGCGAATATATGAATAACGCCGAAACAGACTCAAAATTACGAGTGTAAAAGCGGCCAAATTAATTTTTATTAAGTATAATTTAGCATTTTATTAGCATTATCAGCCTTTTAATCTTCCCACTGCTGGGACTCAGGCCTCCTCTCTAGGAGAGGGAATGGGCCGTAATCCACCACGCGGGCCATGTCGCGTCTTCGAATTTAAATTCGAAGACATGTGACAAAAAATATATATATACATATATAATTTGCCTCTGTTTAATTGCGAGTACTGTAGTAAGTAAACTACAAAATTACTTAAATACAATTAAATTACCTATACAAACCAATTCCGGTTTAATGGTACAAAAGAAACCAAAACTGTAAAAAAGACTGTGTTTATAGAACGAAAAAAAAAGTTGTGTTTTTCTTCATAGTATTAACACTTCCGCTTCCGCTAAGATTTACTTTTAACATCTGTTTCCATTTCTGCTTCCGTTAAGACACTTTCGCATCACTAATTAAGTGACAAAATTAACGTCACAATCTCAAACTTCAACCAATGCCTACTCCGTTATCCGAGAGTGAAAATGTAAAAAGGAATTCAAGCAGAATAATGTAACAAATTGTCGGCGATTGGACACAGGGCCTCGAAAGCGATGCCTCATGGTCGACCATGTGGAAGGCGCTGATAACTCCTCACTCTTAAATCCTATAGCTGTGCTATGAGGGTACTTACCTACTCATATAAACGACCTTTCGGTAATGTTCCGTGAGAAAATATTAGCAGAAATTTTATACGTTTAATCGGGGTCATCGGGTGAAGTATGCATCGTTAGACGATTGGTCGAATGCAGTGTTAGAGTTGATTACTTATTCACCTACCCAACCGACATCATACATGGTACGAGATATGTACTCTGCAAAAATTGTTCTATCTAATAAATTATATCAAAGAAAAAAACGGGGAGTGGGGGTAGGAGAGTAAAAAAAACTGGGCAGGTACGAGTCGGACTCGCGAACTGAGGGTTCCGTACATAAAAACAGTTCAATTCCCGAATTGAGTTACGAAGATTTTTTCGAAATTTTTTTTGGTGACGTAACTACAAATTTACAGTTTTATAATTTTTTCCTAAACTGTGCTATGAGACCTTGCTTTACGCCAAATTTCAGTATTCTAGGTTAATAGGAAGTACCCTATGAATTTTGATTTCCTTGAGAGTGTTGAAATAAACGTTTTTTGCGACATAAACGGTCGTATCTTTTTGTCGTTGACTCAGAAGTTTGATTTTTTCGCAGCTTCAAGGGACCGCAGACCTGAGTATATGGTTTTAACTTCAATTCGATACCTCCACGCGTTCCCGAGATAAAGGGTCTTGACAGACCGACGGACGGACAGCAAAGTCATCCTATAAGGGTTCCGTTTTTTTCTTTAGAGGTACGGATCCATAAAAATAGTTTACGAACTATTCTCTGGGTTTGTTTAATTAAATGTATAGGTGGACTTAATGTAAAAAGGAATTCTCTAACAGTCAATTTTTTGAGTCAAATCGGCTACACTGTGTTAGGTATGCATAATAAATAAATAATAGATATTTGAAATAGAATGAAGTTGTTAGGTACCTACTTATATAATAACAAAATACAAAATGCTAAAATAATAAATACTGAAAATATAATAGGTGCTTAGGACGAAGACCAAACCAATCATGACAGGACTCTAAGTACCTAGTAGTTGTGTTTTTTTTTCGTTTTCTACAAACTTTCAACTTACCTCTATCTACGATCACAGTAATTCCTTAACTCCTTCAAAAGAACTCAGAAAATACCTGAACGTAATTCTATTTCTTAACAAGGGCTGTCTCGCTTTATATTGTGCTCAACGCTGCACCCTTGTTTAAATAAACGTCTTATTTGTCCCCCATCCCTAATAGGTACGTGAGATGCAAGTAAATTCGCGGCAGGAAACTTTTTCTTTCATGACAACCCTAGGAGCGTCGACATGAGGAGATGTGTTATTATTATTGGCTCAAATTATGGAGTATTGGAGTTTTTGGCGGGATTTGTCGAGTGAAGTTCAGTGACTGTTTTAATTATTCGCAAATTGATTCCTAGTGGATATTGTGATGTGTGGAAATTGGTGTAGATTTGTACCTCAAGTGGACAATAATGTGGAATAATTGAAAGGGCGCGATCTCGGTCAAATAAAGCTAACAATTTTATTGTAGTATTGACTACCTACCTCAACAAAACTAACCAAGAAGGCTGACTTGATATATTTGCTGCCAAACACTGCAAAAACCTTAGAATGTGTTACACCTAGGCATGCAACGATATATCGGAAAATCGATACGCCTAAACATATCGATATTTATCGATATCGAAAATACTTAGATATCGATATATCAATATCAAAAAACTAAATATACCGTAGTATCGAAAAACAAAACGTTTTATCTTTCTACTCCTGTAAATACCCAAAAACTTCTTGAACCAGGGCAAGAGATACAGGTGCAGATTCCAATCTTTTTAAAGTGGTAGTAGTGAGTCATTTACCATTTGTAGCCCCTTCTGAACGTCTTCTCCAAGGCAGGCTCCTGAGTTATAGTGGCTCCTACTATAACTCAGGAACCGCAGGAACCGGCTGTATGGAAGCAGACTGTCAAAGGTGACATTTTTAAATTCAATAGCTGACATGAAATACTGGAGCTAAACATTTTTTAAATAAGTATATGTTTTTTTTTAGTCACATAAATTTCACGTAAGGTATAATACATATATACATACATACTAATAAATAAACGTTTGATATAATTAAAACGGTTCCCTATCCATTTGCATAAAATTTTAAGACCTAATATAACTTAGCATAATTTTGTTTGGCATAATTATATTTTCGCATAATATATTTACGCATAACAACTTACGCATAATTTTTTAAGCATAATTTCTCTAACCATAATAATGATTAAGCATAATATTCTAAAGCATAAATTTATTAAGCATAAGTTTTATGAGCATAATATCCTAAAGCATAAATTTATTTACGCATAATGATATTAAAACATATTTCGCTTTATATTTCGGTGTGTATTTTTTATTTCGCTGTAGGAAGCATGAAGCAAGCAAGCATACAGCATGCAAGGAAGCATACAGCATGCAAGCAAGCATGCAGCTAACGAGCAAGCATGCAGCATGCAAGCAAGCATGCGGCAGGCAGCATTCAAGCGAACAAGCACCATGCAGCAGGCAGGGTTTATTCACGGCTCCGGCGCTGAGGGCCTCCGGCGGCCCCGCGCGTGCTAATCGTCGCAGACGGCTTTCGCTCACAACCGCAGCTTCGGTTTGTTGGCCGGCTTCGCCGGCCAGCCTCAGCCGCGGCCCATCGCTCGCAGCCACCTGCTCCTCAGCCCGCGGGCCGCCTCGCCCCTACGCGCCTACGCGATTTTAAATTACACTCTAGAGGATTGACAAACAAGACTACGTGGAGTCGGTTTTGCAGCAATTCGGTTATGTCACTAACTTTTTTTGCACAGCATATTAAATTTTTAACCAACAAAATTATTTAATTGTTCATTACTAAAGTTATGCTAATAGTCATTAGGCCTACTAACATTATGCGAATCAAATTTATGCCAAAACTAATTATTAGTCCTTAAGATGATTATGCCGACATAAAATGTATGCCTAAAAAAATTATGCCGAAATATTATTATGCCAAAACAAATTGTGCCAAAATCGTTATGCCGAAGTATATTAGGACAAAGAACATTATGCGAAAAGGCAAAGGCAAAATATAAAATTAATAATATTTCATACATTAACTACATATTTTAGGTATTCTTCACATCTTCTACCTAAGTATTGTATAGAATATTGGATTATAAAGATTGCCGTTATCATACATAATTAATAAAAAAGAACCAATGTGGTGATAGGTCAGGACCAGTCCCGAATCGACAGCGCATTTCAAAGATCCTTCAGCATAATTGACGAGGGCCCCGCTAGGGCCGATGCCTGCCACGGCTGCGGGATTGTTCGCAAAGGTTAACTAAAGGAATATGGATGGCTTTTATAATAATAATATTTATTTATTAAGACACACCCATACTTATTAAGACACAATATTAAGATACAATTTATAAGAAACAGTTTACAGACGGGAGACAGGAGCCCATACTAGGTGAAACCACTAGATTAGACTACTAGGTGAAAACATTATAAAAAACCAAGGTTGGAGTATACATCACAGTAATAGGAAGTTCTTGTAACTCATGAAAATAAGAATTAAATTAAAATTAAATTATGTCATTCAAATCAAATTATGACATTAATTAACTTAATTTATAATATGAGATTAAAATAAGACATCAAATTAAATAAAATTTTGAAATTAAATCATATAAAGACATAGTAATTAATGTTTTAGTCAATAAAACTCTGGAACTCCCTCTCGCTCTACAGAAAACGGGAAAAATTATTTAAAGATTTTCCACCACAAAAAAGAAGACAACAATGCGGGATACACTGATTTATTCTGGTAATCATCATCAAATGACTTGTTGGGGAGGTCAGCTTCTAATTTAACCCATTAAGCCTTAAAATAATTGACAAAAAATCAAGGAAGTATTCTTAAATATAAAATCTGTCGAACTCTTAGGGCGGAATTCACCGATAAAACTAATCGCGTTTTAACGTTTGGCTCGCATAATTGCGTTTAGCCGCTGTCAGTAGTGTCACTTGTAAAAATACAACAAAAGAAAAATATAGACAAGTGACACTAGTGACACCGGCTAAACGCGATTTTGCGAGCCAAACGTTAAAACGCGATTTTTTTTATTGGTGAATTCCGCCTTTAATCAATCGTCGAATCTTACGGCAGTTAATTCTGGCAAAATCACTGTTTAATAGTTATACATCTAATTCGTTTAGCCCTCCGTGCAAATACCGCATCGCCATCAGGTTTTGTTTCCAAGATCCTGGTACAAAACTCCCTGTATCTAATTTATTCGGCCTCCAAGAGAATTATTGTCATTCATGAATATGAATCGCTTTGTTAAAACTGATCAAATTTTTTATTAAACCTCGAAGTCGCGACCTTTGAAGAGTTTTAGCTATATTCTTTATGGACGAAATATTATTATGGTGGATTATTAGCTCGGTCTTTATATTGGTGGGTTTAGTGTCATCATTTTCTTTTATGAGGTGTCTTTTTTATAGTAGCAACCAATGTCTTGGAAGTCACCGAAGAAATCCATTCAGAACTGAATCTATGCAATATGAGTCTTAGTTTATCTTGAAGCATCCGGAAATCCTGTTTCGGTTTAGATCCTTTTTAAGGTTTCTTACCTCAAAAAGACAAAACGGAACCCTTACAGGATCACTTGGTTGTCTGTGTGTTTGTCAAGACTGTGTGTTTGACAAGATATCTTGGGAACGCGTGAAGGAATCAAGTTGAAATTAAAACTCAGGTCTGCAGTGCCTAGAAGCTGTGAAAAAATCAAACTTCTAAGTTAAGGGAAAAAAATACAGCGATTATGTCGCAAAAAAACGTATATTTTGATACTCTCAAGGAATCAAAATTCATAGGGTACTTCCCGTTGACCCAGAATCTTGAAATTTTTCATAAAACAAGGTCTTATGGCACAGATATAGGAATAAATCTGGAAACATGATTGTTATTAAGTCACAAAAAAAAATTTTTTTTGCGATTCGGAAAAATCTTCGATACTCCGTTTGGGAACTGAACTATTTACATAGGTAAGTTTGTACGGAACCTTCAGTGCGTCAGTCCGCCACACTTCACACTTGCCCAGTTTTTTTATTATTATTGAAGGGCTTGCCTTTGACCACCATCTCACTGGTAAGTGATGATGTGGTCGATGATGGAGCACGCTTGCGTTGATGTAACCTAATCCCTATTAAGGCTTAAAGTCCTTAAATCAAGATCTATCTGGAAACACAGACTCCGGCAGGAAATTCGATTCCTTTGTTGTAGGCACCATAAATGTGTTCCCAAAACGTTTTGTGTGTGTGTGGAATATCCACTATGTTTCGGTAGTGCAACGCCGTACGTCTAGTCACAAAATAGTGGTCTAGTGGACCGATGATGGAATTAAATTGTATAATGCCGATGCACACTCTCCAAAATGTGAACGATAGGAAACCGACAAGCTAGCAAACAGTGACTTCCAGTGTTGGGCAAAATTTAATTGCAAGGTACAATTAAAAATAACAATTAATTAATTAATTGTTAATTGTGAAATGAAATATGAATTAACAATTGATTAATTGTCAACTTTGACGTTCAAATTAACAATTAATTAATTGTAAACTGTTAGTTTTTCACGTAACAATTAATTAATTGTTAACTGTCCCCTTTTCACTGCCATTAAACTTTAATTTGATGATGAAGGAGTGGCACATAGTAGAATCGTCACAAGCTTGAATGATGATCTTGCAAAGTTAGCAGGAAGTTGTTGTATCCAGGTCGCGCTAAATTGGTCTTCGTGGGAGTTATTAAAGTTAAAAATAAATACAACTTTGTCAAACGAAATAAGTAGCAACAAGAAAGATCATTATGTGTAGGTGCAGAGAAACATGATTATTAATTGTTAGTTTTAATTGTTTCTAAAAACAATTAAAAACATTAGTTGTATTATTTTAATTGTATCTTGCAAATAATATAATTAAATTTAAATAAATTAATTGCGTTTAACAGATTAATTGGAATTAAATTAATTAATTGCAATAAATTTTTCAATCTATTACTACGATGATTAAAATATTAATTGATACCCAACACTGGTGTCTTTGATACTCAAGATTTAAATTTTTGACTTGATGACTGCATCATTTCTGACGATCTTCTTGACTAGTTTCTCCAACGATTGAAGTGTATTAAGCTGGTGTTTGGCAGATCCATCCCAAAAAAGACCAATTTAACCAAGAGATACACTAGAACCTAAGTAAATATAGTATAGTATAGAAGTCATGGTGGACGAATTATGGCTCGCGGAGGCTCATGACGATAAAATAGCCATAGCTAAGTTCGGGGCGATACGATAACTCAGATTGTTTGACAATATTTTCGATATCCGATAGCCGAAACCCCATACTACCATCGATATGTTGGTAGAAAAACCTTGTTTTTTTTTTAATTGATATAAACTAGTGCTTGACTGCCATCCCACCTGATGGTAAGCAGTGATGCAATCGTTGATGGTGAGGCACACTAGTTTATTAAGAGCCTATTCACTCTACTCTAAGACATGTTCCATTAAGTCTGTCTATGTACCACTACTGTACATGAAGGTTAAATAAATAAGTCTGACGGTCAGACTTCTGAGTTTTTTACTACCTGTAATGATTGCACAAAATGACGTGAACAATAGAACAGGGACCCTAGTCTGCTATTTTTATAAATTCGTCATTCCAACACGACCCCATTGTCATTTTGCTAAAAGTTCATTCAGAGTTGTGGTAGAATGACAATATCGAGCTTATTAAAAGCAATGACTGGACAATGATCTTCTAATGGTAGGTCACAGAACAAAGGAACTGTCAAAATTTTAGCAGATTACTGCATACGTCAGTTATTTATTTGTCAATATGTACGAGATTACCATTCTATGAAACTTCTTTAAATGGAGTGTCAGTGGTTGACCCTTGGAAAGTCATAATGACGCTATTATATTAGTAGATTACCAAACTTGTAAAAAATCAACAATTATGAAATCAATGATAGACTATTCTGACACTATTGTAATAGCAGACTTGCTATTAAAACGCTTTCCGATGCACGGAGTCTCCAATCACTCTTTAGACTCATCTACGGCTCGTGCGTAGCCTAACCTGGATCGATGTATATCTTTTTTTTTTTTATTGGTATAAACCAGTGCTTGACTGCGATCCCACCTGATGGTAAGCGGAGATGCAATCATTGATGGTCAGGCGCAATAGTTTATTAAGAGCCTATTCACTCTAGCCTGGAAGACACCTAAATTATATTTGGATGGGAAGATCGCAGCAGGCAAATTGTTCCAGTCCTTCGATGTACGCGGTATAAACGACGAAGCGAAACGCTTAGTCCGGACCGTTGAAGTTTCAACAACGTAAGCGTGGATACTCGCTGTTCGTCGGGTTGTCCGATGGTAGAAAGGAGATGGCGGAATCAAGTCATGCAATTCCCGGGCACACTCTCCAAAATGTAACCTGTAAAATACCGAAAGGCTGGCTACCCTGCGCCTGTGCTGTGACTGTACCTCAGTCCACACCCCCTCTATATCACTAATGAACAGTCCCATTAATTAATGATGAACATTACTAGCTGCATGTCCTTTAAAATATTACATTTGGTGAAGTACTTCAACATGTTGCGGTCTAGCAATTATTTTCGTGTTGGTTAAAATTAATGGAAGCGCGATGAATGCTGGTATTCTGTGGCAAATAGTTTGGTTTGTGTTGAGTTGTTTACTGGGAAATCTGTACTAGCAATGTTTTACCAATCTATATATATAAAAGCGAAATACCACGCACTGATTCATCACGAAATCTCAGAAAATATAACACCTACAAACTTAAAAATTGGCAGGTAGTTTCCTTAGGCTGATGGTAAGCGATGACGTGGTCGACGATGGAGTGCGCTTGCCTAGAAATAATCTATTCACTATTGACTTAAAGACCCCTAAGTTGTAGCTATCAGGAAACTACTATATCGGTATAATCTTTAAGTCAAGAGTGAATAGGTTACTTCTAGGTAAGCGCGCTCCATCGTCGACCGCATCGTCGCTTTCCATCAGCCACTCTAGCCAAGTTATAACTGTTTCGTGTCGAATGCCGTTCTCCAATCGGTAACGCCTCGTTGTCAGTAATTGAAGAAAACAATAAGTAGCCATGTTGACGCGCCTGCCCTCTTAGCCAAGTTACAATTGTTTCATTCGCGCCGAACGCCTCGAATAGGCCACGCCTCCGATCCCTTTGTTCTGACCACGTGAGTGAGCGTTAAGATGACGTCAGAACAAAGGTAACAGGTAAAGGAAACAGTTGTAACTTGGCTAGGGTGGCTGATGGAAAGCGACGATGCGGTCGACGATGGAGCGCGCTTAGTCGGCCGCTCGTTCTACAATAACAAAGGATGTAGCGTTGAACATTGTAGAAACGATAACAATTCATTCTATCATTTTGAACGATGTGAACTTGGCCTCGAATTTTCTATTTGTTTGTTCTGACCACGTGACTTAACGTTGAGATGATGTCATTCCCATACATTTGATTAGTTTTCGACTAGCGTTAACGATTGCAGAATATCAACTTGGCTAGGGGTGCAGGTGAGATAGCGGTCAAGCGCGAACCTGTCAACAATAAAAAATGGCATCTATTAAATATTCTATATCTTATTCTGCAACGCTCTCCGGAACGCAGAAGACGTTTAATTTTCCCTCTTAAATAAATCTTCCGTCCTCAGATTTCCCTCCCACATTTCAAAGTATATTATTCTTTCTTCCAATAAATTCTGCCATTAATAATAACAATGGCGCATTATGAATGCGTATCACAGCGCATTCTTATTTGTAACAAACTGTAAGACATAACGGAAAGGCATCACGTCCCACAAATTTGTCTTCTGGCAACTTTTTAGACGGTGTTGCCACCAGTAAAAAAACGATGGCAATAAAACAAGCATTTGTAAGAGTTCACGACTTGTGAGAGTCAAGTTTTAAAATTCTCTGATCCACGTATTAGAGGCCCTACTAATGGTTCACTCATTGGAAACAAACATAAGTCAATATTGAATATATTTTGAATTTAATTAATTGTTAAGACTGCAGTTGGGTAATGCTCTTCACCAAATAATTTCTGTTAAGTTTCTTGAACTCCATCCTTACAAAATAGCATAGCATAGTTGGCTTTATAATGTTCCCACTGTTGGGACTCAGGCCTCCTCTCTAGGAGAGGGAATAAGCTGTAATGCACCACGCGGGCCCAGTGCGGGTTGGTGGATGTCACATGTCTTCGAATTTTTGGTTCTAGGATATGCCGGTTTCCTCACGATGTTTTTCTTCACCGTTTTGAAAGCAGTGGTGATGAAATAAATTACACAAAGTAATACGTCTAGCTGGTTCTGAACCCGCGACCTACATACAACTCGTAAGTCGGGGACCACTCGGCCGTTACCACTCGGCCACCACTGCTTCTTACAAAATATCGGACTGCAATATTTACACAAATGAATAGGTTTGTGTCAACTGTTTTTAAAGATATTTAATTTCCACACAAAGTACAGTGAAACTCGGTTAAGTGTCACCTGGAAAAGTGAGAAACATACATAGCTGGAACTCCTGGTGAGGTCTCGACACTCGAGGTTTATACCTGGATATCTGAGACACTGGGTAACTGGAATACCTCTTTCAATGAGATCAATTTGCAGGTCCCTTGAAGTCCCAGTTATAAAGGTTTTACTGTATTAGTAAGACTCAGACAGTCTTATGCCTACTTATAAGAATCTCTGAACCAATAAGGTTATTAAGGCCCTATTAAGCCACTGATTAACAAAATTCTCTGTTTTGAACGCATTGAAATTCGATAGAAAACACTGTTCAATAGCATATTGTGATATTCGACTTGAAGCGTAGCCCGTAGCAAACTGTCAACCGAGTTACCGACTACGAAAGCGTAGCACCCGCTACGTCGTAGCAACAATGAAATTGTTTAAAATACCCTCAAGATGAAGCTATGCTCACTTTCATGGCGTGGTCTGCTATTAGATTTTATGAAAGTAGATAAAACGTGAGATTCTTTTAATGTTTTTGGAAGCTCATAGCCAAACTGTTACCGCACTTGTGTCTTATAGGTACTTACATTGCAATGTCTATATTTCTTTATAGTGAAATGTATATGGAGAAGTAATGTTTTGGTTTTTTATGGAGTTGAACAGACTAGATGCTGTGTTTTATTAAATGGATTAGTTGTCTTGGTTTATTTAGCTTAAAATAAAAGTATGCATATTTAAGCAATGTACGGAAGCATTACGAGAGTAATTTTAATTTATGTAGTCTTCCATAGCTGCATTTTATGATATTTTCCTTTTATTGTCGGTGCAGTGGTTGAGTATCTGCTGCGTTGCTAGTTGCGAGTTCGATGTCCGTCCGGTACACATATTTGTATAGCCAGCAGATAATTGTTCTGTCATGTTTGTGAACACAGCCACGATATATTCCTAGGTTGAGAAAAAGTTTTATAAACAAAATAATGAAAAATGTATATTCTGAAAAAAAATTACCACAACAAATAAGGGGATTTGTTTAGATGGGAAATTATTATTATTTTATTTTATTACATTTTTTTTTCTTGTTGAAGCGAGACGAAGTGTCAGCCTTTAGCCCTTTGCGTTCCATAGCTACAGTAAAGCCTAATGTCCACGGACGCGTAGCTTCATACACGCGTATTTGTCATTACACGCTTGGTGTACGCCTGCGTGAACCTAACATACAAAACTATGGCTTACTGTCCACGGGCGCGTAGCTTCATAGACGATACACGACGCCACGACGTTGCCACATCGTTGACAGAGTTTCATAGTTTTATATGTAAGCTTCACGCAGGCGTACACCAAGCGTATAATGATGAATACCCGTTTATGATGCTACGCGTCCGTGGACAGTAGGCCATAAATTTGTATGTAAGCTTCACGCAGGCGTACACCAAGCGTATAATGACGAATACGCGTCTATGAAGCTACGCGTCCGTGGACAGTAGGCCATAGTCTTGTATATAAGCTTTACGCAGTCGCACACCAAGCGTATGATGACGAATACGCGTCTATGATGCTACGCGGTCGGCCTAACTTTTTCTAAGAATTCCCTATAAAACAAGACTGTCACATTCTTTTGCTCGAACCTTAGTAGGGGATATTCCAGAGTTTGTGACAACTTATGAAACAGTGAGTGAGTTTTGAGGAGTTTAGTGACAGAGAAGGCTGTGTCTTGTTGTGCGTGACGCGTCGTGATTAAGTGCTGTCCTTCTAATGACTGTAAGGATACTGTGTTGTTGTATTTACTTTGGTAGATGTCAATCTTCATAGAGGAAATAACTTTGATGAACTTGTATTGACCTATTTACTAGCTAGTATATTTTTTTTTAATTACCTGTGATATTGTGACCTATTAGTGAACTCACCAATGGGTCAACAAACTTGTTATAAGATGTTTAGGTATGTTTTAGAACTTTATTTCAGACCATTTCATTTTAACGATACAGACCTATATTTAAATTAGTAAGTACTTAAGAACTTTATTACTAAACCACAAATAATAATAAAAAAAAAATGTAAAACATTTAGCACAATGCAGTGTGTCTGAAAAGGTCTAGTCTGTCCGCTATTACATTTAGGATGCTGTTGGAGCTTGCTCGTACACGATGCAACAATGAGGCCAACCCCTTTCTTATGATGCCATGAAAGCCGACTCTATAGAGAAAAACGTGCAAGAACTCTAAGGACACTCTTTTAAACAATCATCATCATCATCATCGTTTCAGCCGAAAGACGTCCATTTTTATACATAGGCCTCCCTCAAGTGTCACGACAATGAACGGCCCTGTGCGTCTCGCATCCATCGGATTCCCACAACCCTTACCAGGTCATCGGTCCACCTTGTAGGAGGCCTTCCAACGCTACGTCTTCCGGTACATGGACGCCAATACACAACCTTTTGGCCCTAACAGCCATTCGTTCTGCGAGCAATGTGCCACTTAAAACAATAAAAAAAATAAAAAGAAATAGTTAATAATAATAATAATGTGTGGCTCGGCTGTCAAACTGACTGACAGCAAATATTTTCTCGCCGAAATTTTTCACGTAATTTTATTCCATAATATACGCTAATAATGTGCAATCACCGGAAAACCACCAGGAAAAAATTAAAAAACATCATCATATTCAACTATATATACGAAAACAAAATATACCGAACTCAAACGATGACATGGCGATGAACTGAAATGTAAAAATGCTGACAAGAAGCCGGGCCCAAAAACTAAACACACACCCAACATCTTCGGGTTCGTCGCTCAGTTCCGCCTCGCAGCCGCCGGGACCAGCGCCAACCGTGAGTCCAGAGATTCCGGTCGCTGCAGTTGCGTCGAGCTCGAGCGACGAATACTTCTCGCCGCCGACGACACCACCACCTGCGCGTCGACGGGGAAGAGGCCGACCTCCGGCCAGCTTAGGACCTCGAGGCCCACCGGCCTCTGATAGGGTCCCCGCTGCCGGTGGAAGTGTGCAGCGCATGCGATGGACATCATCCATTAATGAAAATGTCATGCGCTCATACTTTGGGGCTACAGAGGGGGGAATTAACCTGACTGCGTATCGTGGTCGGATGCTCTCTCTGTTTCAGGTGCTTGAGCCAGCTGTCAACGTTTCTGCCCAACGACTATCGGATCAGGTGCGGGTCATTCAGCGTAATCGTATGTTGGATGACGCCGTACTTGATAGACTGCGTCTGGAATCACAGAGTAGCCGTGTTTCACCTGCTACACCACAGGACACGGTGCAACGTCAACCCACTGCTTCACCGCGACCCGACCACGTTGGTGACGCCGATGATGACGCGGCTATATCTGTGAGTACCCAATGTAATGAACGATTGAGGGGCGCTTTGGAGGACGCATTTCGAGAGTACCGCTCCACACCGCTGGGGCTTAGACCTCGTTTACCTCGTTTGCCCATGCACAAGAAAAATAGGGCGCTGGTGTGTGCTCTAGATTCGCAGCTATCAAATTGTTTTGATAGCAGCAAAGACCTCACTGATACCCACTCGATCTTGTACTGTGCGGCTGTAGCGGCATGTCGTGTAGCTCATGTTAAATTTCCTAATTGTGACAGAGCTACACGACCAGCTGTGCCAGCTTGGCAGTGCAGGATAGAGTGCCGTATCGGTGAGGCTAGAGCACTCATCGGTAAGCTTATCTGCTTCAGGGAGGGCAACACACGCCCTAGGGTGATGCGTTTTGTGAGGCTGGCATTCTCGGGGACTGATATTAGCCCTCGAGATTATCTGCCCTGTGTCACAGAGCGTATCGACTTCCTGAAGCAGAAGATCTATGCATGGGCAAACCGTATTCGACGGTACAAGCGGCGAGTGGAGCGGTACACTCGGAATCGTACGTTCCAAAGCAACGAAAGGTGGGTTTACAGGGATTGGGAGCGACCGGACCAAGGTGTGACTGATACGCGCCTGCCAGATAATGACGCCATGTGTTCATTTTGGCGCAGCATTTGGTCGGCGCCTGTCAGTCACACCGAGGGTGATTGGATTCGAGAGGTCGAGCGCGCATGCGATCCTATACCAGAAATGGGGGCAATAACCATCAGCCCCCAAGATGTAGCTCGTGCAGTCCGTCCGTTGCCTAATTGGAAATCTCCTGGGCCGGACGGGCTGCACAATTTCTGGATTAAATGGTTTCAAGGGTCGCACGCTCGCTTGGCATCTCAATTTCAGTCTGCCTTAGAGTCTGGTTCGCTGCCCCAGTTTCTAACTACAGGAATAACCCACCTGCTCCATAAATCAGGTAGTACTACGGAACCCAAAAATTATAGACCAATCACGTGTTTGCCAACGGTCTATAAAGTTCTTACATCCATTCTGAGAGCTAAAATCAACAATCATATTGAGACAAATTCTATCATGTCTGCCTCTCAGAATGGATGTAGGAACGGGTCCCGCGGTACTAAGGAGCTGCTCCTCATAGATATGGCCATTAGCCAACAGGTTCGACGTTCTCGAAAGAATCTGTCGGCATGTTGGATAGATTATAAGAAGGCCTATGACTCTGTTCCTCATACATGGCTCATGAGGGTGCTAGAATTGTATAAAGTTGATGCAACTTTGCGCACCTTCCTGATGTCATGTATGGGGCAGTGGAGAACAGTCCTTCACTATCCGGGATGTCGACAGATTCAGGAGAACAGCGAACCGATAAGGATTGAGCGTGGCATATTCCAGGGTGACAGTCTGAGTCCACTGTGGTTTTGCCTAGCCTTGAACCCTCTCAGCACACTGCTGGAGGGTTCTGGATTAGGTTACCGGTTGAAAAGAGGCGGTCAGGTCATATCTCACCTTCTTTACATGGACGATCTGAAACTCTTTGCCCCCAACAACTTGCAACTGGTGGAGCTACTGAAGTTAACTGAAACCTTCAGTAGTGCCATCAGGATGGAATTTGGTGTGGACAAATGTGCAGTCGTACATGTAAAGAGAGGTGAGATTATGGAATCCGTGGGAATTCAACTCACGGATTCCATACACCTTAGATCCCTCTGCTCAACCGAAACTTACAAGTATTTGGGTATGTCGGAAGCATTAGGCATCAATACTGATGACGTAAAACGATCGTTGAAGGAGCGCTTCTTTGGCCGCCTGAATAAAGTACTGAATAGTCTTTTGTCAGGCGGAAACAAGGTGCGCGCTTTCAACGGATGGGTCATGCCGGTATTGATGTATTCTTTCGGCATACTCAAATGGACTCAGACAGAACTCGACGCCCTGGATAGGAGGGTCCGCACACTACTTACCGCAAATCGGATGCATCACCCACGGTCATCGGTGATGAGACTGTATATCCCACGGAAGTACGGGGGTCGTGGCTTCTTAAATGCTAAGACCCTGCACAACCGCGAGGTATGCAGTCTCAGGGAATACTTCCTAAAAACCGACGTGGGTATGCACCGAGATGTGGCAGTGGTGGACAAGGGCCTCACTCCGCTCTCCTTGGCTAACGAGAACTGGCGCAAACCTATAGTACTGGATACTAATGACCGCATAGAAGTATGGCAGAGCAAGGAGCTTCACGGACGCTTTTACCGGGCCTTACATGGGCCCGATGTAGACCTGTTAGCGTCCGTATCTTGGCTGCGTTTCGGTGACCTCTTCGGGGAAACCGAAGGTTTTGTCTTTGCGATTATGGACGAAGTTATGATGACGAACAACTACCGGAAATACATTGTGAAGGACGGTACGGTTGACATCTGTCGGGCATGCCACCGACCCGGGGAATCAATCCGACACATTATTTCTGGGTGTTCTCATTTAGCTAACGGAGAGTATTTGCATAGACACAACCTCGTAGCCAAGATTATCCACCAGCAACTAGCTCTTAAATACAATCTTGTGGAATCAGAAGTACCGTACTATAGGTATGTGCCCGACCCAGTTCTCGACAATGGCAATATCACGTTATATTGGGATCGATCTATCATCACTGACAGGACTATTGTTGCCAATAAACCTGATATAGTGGTGGTAGATCGACTAGAGCGTCGCACAATGATTGTTGATATAGCGGTCCCTCATGACGAGAACCTCGTGAAAGCTGAGAAAGATAAGCAAACTAAGTATCTTGACTTAGCTCGCGAGGTTGTCGACATGTGGGAAGTGGATAGAGCAATCATTGTGCCGATAGTCGTGACGGCCAATGGCTTAATTGCCAAGAGCCTCGACCAACATCTGAAGAGGCTCTCGTTAGGCAGTTGGATCAAGGGCTTGATTCAGAAGGCAGTACTCCTGGACACGGCGCGTATTGTTCGGAGATTCCTCTCTCAGGAGCCCTGACCACCGGTAGCTTGGACCCTGTTCCCGATGCCGGTGGGCTACTATTTTTTATATTTTTAAATGTTTTTTTAATGTTTTTTTTTTTAAGAAATATTTAAAAATGTAATTAATATGTGTAAATAATTTAATAAATGGAATAATAATAATAATAATCCACAACTATCACGCAACGCCATCTAGTCCCAAGCTAAGCAGAGCTTGTGTTATGGGTACTAGATAGCTGATAAACATACTTATATATTTCTAAATACATACATATATAGATAAATTACACCCGCACACAGAACAAATGATCGTGCTCATCACACCAACATTTGTCCTGGGTGGGAATTGAACCCACGACCTCCGGCACAGCAGTCAGGGCCACTAACCACTAGACCAACAGGCCAGTCAGTTGGGAAAAAGCTACATATATCTTTAAAATACTGCCTTTTGAAAACAAAAAAATCACAAACGACAGCTTGTACGATTACATGAGTAAATTTTGACAAAAGGTAAAACCTAAGTTCGTAATCATATTCGATTTAGTGGAATTCTGAGAGCGAAGCATTGGGTAACAGTACCTTTCAGTAAAATAATAAGAGAAAATGTTCAGAATAAAATGCTGACTTCGCAATAGTTGCGTCAAGAACTAATATTACAAGATGGAGCCAAATTGGAACGAAATCGAAAGGCCGATCCATTGGATGTATATGGAGAATATCTTGTATATAGACGGCATTGTTGTAATTATAGGAATTGTTTACTTGATTAAGAAAGATCAGGTTTCTCCAAGTTGTTTTTTTGGTTCGACTTTTTTAATAAACTTAAATAAGATTTATACTAAACCAAACCTATGTTTATATAATACAAAACCACAAAATAAATTCAGACGTACTGCAAACCGTAGGGGCCCATCAGGGCCGAATCCTATTGGGGCCAGGGGTCCTGGGAGACTTCGACTCTGCTGGGCCCCTACGGATTGCTGACATCTCCTTGAGGCGCACCTGGAACAATACGCGCCGTCGACGACTTGGGCTCGGTCCGCACTGTAACCGGACGGTTGGACGGCGAGCTACCCATTGTTCGCCGACCGCAAGCCGCGCCTACGGTGGCCGGAAATCGGGATCCGGTTCCCGGCGGCTGGGGCGTGATGGCCGTTCCCTAGCACGTGCGCATGCGACCGCCTCCTTTGCTAGCATTACTGCTTCGCAGAAGGAGGCGACCGCCTGCCACTCCTCCTCGCTTCGGACCATGCCTGTACCAAGGCACGGCGCGAGAAATTGTTGCCGCCGATCGCCCCCACGAGGACGCGGCGGAGCTTTGCCTAAGCGGGGCACACCTCTACCGTATACTCCACCGTGTCCTCCGGGCGATCCAGAATGAACCAACTCAAGTGGACAAAATTTACATATTCAAAACAATTTATAAATTCAAATAATTATACATAGTAATACAATACAGACATTGTAAATTATATTTTATAGCTACAATAATACGGGTTATTTGCTACCGTCGCCCCTCGCATATTCTCCAAAAATATAAAGGACTCTAACAAATTGTCTGTGACAAAAATCTCGTATACTATACATATACATAGGTAGCCAAGCCAATGCGTATTACCTTCCTCGAATGAGCTACATAATTTTCCTAAAATATATTCATGTCTAACTTGGGGAGACGGAGAAAAGGGGAAAACATATTACTTGATATTAGTAGCTTACTAGCTTGGCCGAGTTCTTTCTGAGTATCATTTTACTATGGTTTTTCTTGTTACCTGGGTAGATTGTTTTCTTTTGGTTGACTTGAACTCTAATAGTATAGAGATTTAAACACATTCAACTGAATGATTCAGGGCAGACCGCGAATTTTTTTTTTGCAATTTGCAGTAGTGTCAAATAGCATAGCATAGCATAGCATAGTCGGCCTTATAATGTTCCCACTGTTGGGACTCAGGCCTCCTCTCTAGGAGGAAGAATGGGCCGTAATCCACCACGCGGGCCCAGTGCGGATTGGTGAATGTCACATGTCTTCGAATTTTTGATTCTAGAACATGCCGGTTTCCTCACGATGTTTTCCTTTACCGTTTTGAGAGCAGTTTTGATGAAATAAATTATACAAAGTAATGCGCTTGGCTGGGTTTGAACCCGCGACCTACAACTCGTAAATCGGGGCCGTTACCACTCGGTCACCACTGCTCTCAATTCGTTAATATGACTGAATAAAAGTATATACAAACCATGCAAGCACTTTTCTGCCATCAGTACTATTGGGCGGATCGAGCAAGTTAGGACTGGGGATGAGTATGGACGAAGCCAATATTAGGCTAATATTATTATAATGTTAATAACAACTGGATTGCAAAACGTTTTTGGAGTGAATTGTTAGAAGCTCAAATTAGTCTATTGGGTTTTTTTTCTATCTCTTTGTCCCTCTGAAATTTATAACACAAAAGTATTACAATACGTGAACGAACATACAACTTGTTTGTTTACCACAGTCTACAATGTAGTAACGCTGTTATATTTGTAGCTGAGTCGGCGATTCAGAAATGATCTTACAATGTAGACAATGTTATTGAATACGGACTCCTCTCCCCCTCCTCTACTCCTTGGGGTTTCTTTAAATATTATAGTGTTTTGCTAGTTAGAACCTCGATATTGCAATTTATATTAAAACTAGCTTTTGCCCACGGCTTCGCTCCCGTTAACTGACTATTCTACTCTACCCTAATCTACCCCACTCTACCCTACCTGTTTACCTATCCTACACTACCTAACATCTAATTAAATTTCATCTAACTTGCATTGAGCATTCAGCATTTATTTTCTTTTTCTAGGAATATTGTTAAAGGTCACCCATCGTCGCAAAGATTTGCTTAACCTTGAATTTTAAGATTTTTTCCTATACTTGTGCAATGACGCCTTAGTTCAATCCAAATTTCAGGATTCTAGGTCAACAGGAAGCACCCTATGAATTTTGATTCCCTTGAGAGTGTCGAAATATACTTTTTGCGACATAAACGGCCGTATCTTTTTTTTCGTTAACTCAGAAGTTAGATTTTTTTACAGCTTCAACAGACCGCAGACCAGAGTATATAGTTTTAATTTCAGTTCAATACCTTCACGTATTCCTGAGGTAAAGAGTCTTTACAGATAGACAGACAGACAGACGGACAACAAAGTGATCCTACAAGGGTTCCGTTTTTTCCTTTTGAGGTAAGTACGGAACCCTAAAAAATATATTTCTTTAAAATTATTTTCTACCTTTTTGTGAGCGAAGTCGCTGGTAGAAGTTAGTTTATTGTATATTCTTTTTAATAACAACAAATAAATATGCTTTTCTATAAAACCATAACATACTCAAATATCTCGTAAAGCTCAAATTAAGTGTAATTTTCTACTGTAGCTAGTATATAAGAAAATAAGATATTTGTTAAAGTTTACCGAAGATATACGAACCCTTTTGTACAATAGTACATTCTCACCTTTTTCGAGCACTTCGTGAACACCTCGAGCATCGCGTGAATATGACAGTTATATAACTCACAACGTATTCGCTGGCAAATAGTGCTGGAGAATTTCAAAGAAACTTTATTACTAGTTATGAGACGAAATTTTGGAGATATTTAGGTGCGGAACAATATTAACGCATTTCGTGTACATTTGCAGTGTTTTATACAACATATTTCGGCTTTAAAATCCTAAAGATCTAAAACGTATCATGAAGTCAAGGTCAAGTCGAGTCGAAGTCAAAAGTTTTTTTCACATAGGCCTACATGGGCACTTATAAAATGTCAGAAGCTAGTGCACGGTTCCAAATTAATATATTCCACAATTCCACAACTATCACACAACGCCGACTAGTCTCAAGCTAAGCAGAGCTTGTGTTATGAGTACTAGACAACTGATAAACATACTTATATATTTCTAAATACACACATATATAGATAAAATTTCACCCAGACACAGAACAAATGATTATGATCATCACACAAACATTTGTCCTGGGTCATACCAGGACAAATGTTTGTGTCAACCTGGTCAACCCACGACCTCCGGCTTAGCAGTCAGGGCCACTAACCACTAGACCAACAAGCCAGTCCCTAGGAGTACAGATAGTAAATTGGTCGTTTCCTATGGAGAAGAACTGGCAAGAAACTCCATGGTTACTCTTTTAAAAAAATTGTTGTTCTTACAATATTTCCATATTACAGTATAAGTAGGTATTATGTAAGGACAGTGTAGACTGGTCAATATTGTACTAAAAAGTACAATAAAAATAATCATAATAAAAAGTGAGTCGTAATAGGGAGTAACCTAAGAATTCGCGGTGTTTACATGTTTGAAATTACTATCGTAGGGAAGTCTAACTATTAGGGCTGCGGATTTGCTCGAAAGTGTTAGCATGGCTCTTGCAAAGGACAACTGAAGGGACACACGAGCGTTTTTAAGTCTGACACTCTTCCTCGCCCCACCCAGAGCGTGAGAAGTTATTTGATGATTTCCCATGTAAGAAAAAGGTAATTCTAGCTATCTGTTTCTGACTTAAGGATGATACAAAAATTACACACGAAAAATATATCAAAACATTTATTACAAAAAAATTAAATTACATCTTTACATTATTATTCACATGCAACCATGAACTGATAATTGTGACCCAATAACGTTTGATCCCATAACAACTTGCTGGACATTTGAACTCAATAAATATAAACCTACCAGAGGCATCTTTCAAACAATATACAACAACATTTTTAGTATACACGAAACCTGAATATAGTTTGTTCAGAATCCGATTCCAATATTTTTTACACCATGTTATATTTTTCCCAAAAAACATTTAAAAAAGGTCACAAGTTGGACACCACCGATACTAAGTACAACACAGGTCACGGTAGGTCATAGCGGGCATTAGGTGCCAGCGCACAACTGGGTGCGAGAGCAAAACCCGGATGGCCCAGTAACCATGTATTTGTGCGGACGACCAGGTAACATAACAAACTTATAACTTTGTGAATTTTCATGATATTTACATAAAAATATTATATTCGTATTTCGGGTTTCGCATAATATCCTAAAACTAATGTTATATTAATCTGGAAATGTCTTTGCAAATATAATTCTTGGCTGTAGATGCAGAATTTGTTGTACTAGAAGTACCCGTAAAATTACCGGAAGTACCTAGTACCAGATCGATCAATAGCTATTTTTTTATAATACTCTGTTGATAGCATTAAGTAATGGATAGGTTCCACCCCCACATAAGCCATGGAAGTCATCAGTCTCAATACTCCATAACATGATTCCTTTGATGTTGAATTGTTTCGCGTATTCGACTTTGGCAATAATCGAGTCGGGGTCATCGTAGGACACCCAGTTTCTGTCCTGGACGGCATACGGTACTCTGGCTGAGGAGTCGTAACGTCTGTCCCAGGGTTCCGTTTGCAGCTTCAAACAGAACTGAAATAAAAAAAGGTTTTCGTTAGTTTTTAAGTTTTTTTTTAAGGTGGGAAATCATCTAATGACTTCGTCCGCTCTAGGGTGGTCCGTGAGGGCATGTCAAATTTTACTGACTAAAATTACATTTATTTTTTTTGGTTGCCCTTTGCATTCCAGGACCACGAGTTTCCTTTCAGAAGTCAACCCATAGCCCCAGTAGGCTGGCATATATATATATATATATTATATATATACACTTGCTCCTGTACAGTAGGTGCGTAAACAAACATAGATTAGACTATAGGTCATACAAATATTTGTTTCTTATGGGAATCGAACCCGCGACACGCACAGCAGCCAATCGCTGAACGTCTGTGACGACCGACCTGGGCCTCAAGTTTGCTATTACAATAGTCTCAGAATGGTCTATCATTGGTTTCATAATTGTTGATTTTGACAAGTTTGGTAATCTACTAATTATAATGGCGTCACTATAACTTTCCAATAGTCAACCACTGACACTCCATTAAAAGAAATTGCATAGAATGGTAATCTCGTACATAATGACAAATGAATATCTGACTTATGCGGTAATCTGCTGAAATTATGACAGTTCCTTTGATCAGTGACTTACCATTAGATAGAACGTCATTGTGCAATCGTTGTTTTTAGTAAGCTCGATATTGCCGATCAATGATCGATCATTATGAATTAGCAGGCTACGAACTTTTAGCAAAATGACAATGGGATCGTGTTGGAATGAAGAATTTATAAAAATAGCAGACTTGGGCCCCTGGAGCCTTACCATAACATGTTAAAATGTTAGGGTTGCAAGCGAAAAAGAGGGATGGAGCTACCCTATATAGCTCCATCACTTTAACAGTACAGTTTAGGTAGGTGATAGCTACAATCGAGGGCTCTATAAGTCTAGAGTGAATCGGTTGCTTCTAGGCAAGCGTGCTCTATCGTCGGCCACATTATCGCTTACCATCAGGTGAGATAGTGGACGCGAGCGTATCTATATATATAAAAATGAATAGCTGTTCGTTAGTCTCGCTAAAACTCGATTTGGCTAATTTTGGTCTATTTGTGATAGTCCAGGGAAGGTTTAAACGATGAGAAAATATGGAAAACTTGAGAAAAAAAAATTCGAATATAACGCCATCTCTAATTAAAATGTCATTTTAAAATGAATTATGCTGTTATGGTAATACCAGTACATGGCGTTATATTTTGAGAGTTTAGCTAACACAACATTCATTGACTATTAGGCAGCACGAAGTTTGCCGGGTCACCTAGTCAATAATAAAAATAGGTCGTCAAATGGATCACATTAAGAGCTGGTAGTAGGGTCCCGTATGGTGTTCAGACGTAAAGAATGGCACCATCCCATCGCTTCCCGTGGGTGTCGTAAGAGGCGACTAAGGGACATACCAGAGAATGGGCAGCAGCATCCTCTGTCCATTATACCAACCACACTGCCACGTAATACGTAATCGGCAATCCCCCCAGAAAATGATAAGCAAAATTAAGAAATGGCCCCTAGTGCCCGGCAGCCCGTCTACCCTTGACCCCGGTAGCAGTCAAGGCCACGGCAAGGCAAGGGGTGCTAAGAATCACCGGATGGGAAGGCGTCCCACAAGGTGGACCGATGACCTGGTGAGGGTCGCCGGAATCCGATGGATACGAGACGCACAGGACCTGTCGTTGTGGCGACATTTGGGGCAGAACTATGTCCAACAGTGGACGTCTTTCGGCTGAATTGATGATGATGATGACGATGAGTAGGTTCCCTAGAACGCAGACGGATTGTAGTCAGTAAAAATCTGATACATCCCCTCGATATTTCCCACCATAAACACAAAGGACCAAAAATATGTAGAAACTAGAATCTATTTCTGCAGCAAGTTAAGACAGAAACAATCCAAGCAAAATAGACACTGAATAATCTTGATTACTCGACAAAGGTAATTCTAGCCGTCCTTGGGAAACGAAACACCGAAATTTAATTTATGCCATCTGCAGCTTTGAGTCGGACGAAGTTTTCAAAACTTGGGTGTCAGTTGTTCTTATGAAGGAGTAAGTTGGATGTGAGTTGGGTGTGTTGCTAGGCTTGGATAGAATATGTCGATAGGATAAATCGATAGAAATGTTTTAGTCGACTTGTCGATAGTTTTTGCCAATAAATAGTTTTTTTTTATACGATATAAACTAGTGCTTGACTGCGATTCCACCTGATGCAGTGATACAATCGTTGATAGTGAAGTGCACTAGTTTATTAAGAGGCACTTCAGCTTTGAAGACACCTACACAATAATTGTTATAGAATGGTGCGGGTGACAGCTGTCAGGTTCATACCATGTAGGTATGTAGGTTTCCTTTTCTCTCATCTTAAAGATGCATATTTTCGTCCTGCTGTCGTCCTACCCATGCTAAAAAGACCTTAAATTATAATCGGACGGGAAGACCGCTGCAGGCAAATTGGTCCAGTCCTTCGATGTACGCAGTATAAACGACCAGGCGAAATGCTTCAAATTAGATGACGGAGTACAGAGATGTATCGAAAAGAATATATGTTGCGAGAATTTCAATTGAATGACATATATGGTATCGCAGACAGGTAAATAGATATATAGTAGATGTATCGAAAACAACATTTTTGACTGACTGGTCATACTCAGATTTGATGATATACAAGACTGAAGCATAGATTCACTAGAAAAAAATTACAATTCCAAATCATTGATGTATCCAAATATCGTTTCTTTTTAATATACCTAAACTAAAATCGATAGAATATTATCAATACAGTATATCGCAACAGTGTACCAGTATAAGTATTATATCGATACTTTTTGACACAACCATTACATCCCTACGTATCCTAGGTTTCTTCCTATTTTAATGGTAGAACCGTATCATACAACTGTTGTGGAAGCTGCAAATGTACTTAGTTATTGTTTTGATGTTCAACCACATACGTAGAATATACTTTGACCCGGTATTGTAGAAGAAACGAAGTTTTTTTATGTGTGTTGTTACAATTTTTGCTTCGTTTGCCAGTGTGGTTGTAATGGAGAACTTTTTAAAGTTATTCTGGGTTTCTCTTGTGTTTTTTTTTTGTAGTAATAAGCGAAAAGACTGCCAAACTCAAATAAGATTGGGCGGGTCATGTCAGCTACATGGACAGAGACTACTGGGCAAGCGTCGCCACGCAGTCGGTTCCTGCAGAAGGAAAGCGCCGTCGAGGCTGGCCTAAAAAAAGTGTACCGCGAGGACTGGTTTGAGACGGTGATGAAGAAGAAAGTCTGGAAGTACTTGGTCTGGCCTTTTCCCACATTGGGACAGTAAGGGCCAGTTAAAAAAAAATAAGCAACCTAGTAACCTACGGATGAAAGGCTATTTGTCTTAAGCAACACCAAGAGCAATTTTTTTTTAAATTTTGTTGATAGGCTCTCGTTTGACCACTATCTCACCTGATGATAAGCGATGATGTGGCCGACGATGGAGCTTGCCTAGAAGTAACATATTCACTCTCGACTTAAAGAACCCTAGGTTGTAGCTATCAGGAAACACATACTCCGGCAGGGAATTTCACTCCTTAGCTGTACGCATTATGAAAGTTCCCAAAACGCTTTGTACGTATGGGTGGGATATCCACCATGTACCCATGGCGCAACGCCAGTGGTCCGATAATGGAACGGACTTGGCGGAATTAAATTATGCAATTCCAATTAAATTGTGTTATATACTTATATGGAATTAGTGGATTTGTCTGCATCGTTTAAGCTGGGTCCCATTTAAAGTCTTATCTCAGTGATTTTTTTTCTATTTTCGCAAACCTTTAAACACTCATCGGAACAGTAAAAAAATGTCGCTTAATACAAATAGCATTTCACCCGTCTATAAACTTCATTGAAGAGTTCCATAAAAAGTAAATTGCTGCCAATGATAAAAGAATTCAAAGCACTGGTAGCTCGTTGAATGGCAATGAGGGTTTTCTAAAATGATGGTCACCAAGAGCCTTGCCATGAGTTGTTCAAATATCAAGCGAGCGAGCGAGAAAGAAGAATTTGAATGGTAAATTAAAAGTGGAAAAATTGTTAGCAAACCTCTTCTAATATCTTGTTTATCTGGCTCTATCAGCCTGGGCAAAGATCCCAATTTTTTATATAATAATAATATATTCCACAACTATCATACAACGCTGTCTAGTCCCAAGCTATGTATTATGTATTATGGGTACTAGACAACTGATAAACATACTTATATATTTCTAAATACATACATATATAGATAAATTACATCCAGACACAGAACAAATGATCGTGCTCATCACATAAACATTTGTCCTGGGTGGGAATCGAACCCACGACCTCCGGCTTAGCAGTCAGGGCCGCTAACCACTAGACCAACAGGTCAGTCTGTATATCTCTCATCTCTATATCTTTATCTTCAGAATTGTCTTTACTTACTTCGTTATATCCTATGAAGCCATTTGTACCAGTATATTGTCCTGATATACCATCTCCAGACGATGGGGCTCCCACTCCATTCTGGACTGGATTTAGCAACGTAAATGTCCTTCCATAGAATGGGACACCAAGCGTTATTTTCTCTGGAGGGCAACCTAAAAACGAAAATTTGATTTTAAAGGATCACCAATATCAGGCAGGTGTGCTGGGGCCCTAGTCTGCTATTTTTATAAATTCGTCATTCCAACACGATTCCATTGTCAATTTGCTAAAAGTTCGTAATCTGTTAATTCATTTATTTATTTATTTATTTATTTAAACTTCATGCAACACAAAGATACAAAGGCGGACTTAATGCCTTAGGCATTCTCTACCAGTCAACCAAGGGTAGTGAAGAGAAAACATGGTAGGTGCATAAAAAAAAAAAAAAAAATATTAATAGGAAAACAAGGGATCAAATGTATATATTATATATATTTAAAAAAAAATAAACATACATAAATATTTAATATAATACATAAATATATAATGTAATATAAATATGTAATTAATATTCATAATGGCCGATCATTGATCGATCAGTGGTCTCGTAATAGAATTGTGGTACGAGCTGTCTAGTAACAAATTAAAAGCAATGACTGCACTATGACGTTCTAATGGTAGGTCACTGATCAAAGTAATTGTCAAAATTTTAGCAGATTATCGCATACGTCAGATATTCATTTGTCATTACGTACGAGATTACCATTCTTTGCCATTTCTTTCAATGGAGTGTCAGTGTTTGCTCATTGGAAAGTCATAATGACACCATTATATTAGTAGATTTCCAAACTTGCCAAAATCAACAATTATGAAATCAATAATAGACCATTCTGACACTATTGTAATAGCAGACTTGAGGCCCTGGTGTGTCGTCGTGATGGCTTAGTGGTTAAAGCACGTCACCTCTTGTGTCACTTTATTATAGGGAATACAATAACACCTGCAACATAGTTTCTACTAGCGCAGGCGTTAGGGAATCCAATAATCTAAATTGGAAATTAAGTCAATAAATAAACTATTAATGTATTATTGCGGCTTCGAAACCGGGCAAGTACCAATGTAATTATTTTTAATTCATATGTATTTTTCTAAATTTTTCTAGAATTAGTACTGACACCCCGTGCCTCAGAAAGCCTTTGGTCCCAATTGTCATTCGTAGATCTTCGATAGTCGTATGCCAGAAAGTCTGAGTAGTACTATCAGTCTATCTAAGGATTATCGTGTTGCCCAGTAACTGCGAGTTGAGTTCAATTCGTCCACGCGCGCATCAAAGAGATGTCAGCAAAACCGTAGGGGGCTGCTGATGCCCACTAAGGCTACGGGGAATTTCTGAAAAGGAAGCCTGTGGTTCTAAAACGAATAGGGCAACTAAAGGACACAGGTGTGGTTTTAGTCTGTAAGTCTGACACGACGAAGCAACCCTACAGACGCTCAGGATTCAGTGATTTTGCACCTACAATATTTTTAACCTGTCAAAAGTATTTTCCTACCTGCATTAATCCAAAACCTCAAAGATTCTTCAACAGTGTTCCTTTCGTCTGCAACTCCACCTTCTCCTCTAAAGAGGGGGGCATTGTGACCTGTGAAGGGGTCCCAAGCACCGTTCATGTCATATGTCATTAAATTCACCAAGTCCAAGTACCTGAAATTTAAATAATATTGTGTTAAATCGCTGGGCACGAGTCTGCACGCTATGGGTTCCTTAAAATGGGAGGTGCGTTCGCGGATAGCCCGGAAAAATTTAGCGAGATAACTTAGGTCTACTGTCTACGCATGGGTAAGTAACTTCATAGGCGCGAAAAGACGGCACGACAGAGTTTCACAGTTTTGTATGTAAGCTTCACGCAGGCGTACACCAAGCGTATAATGATGAATACGCGTCTATGAAGCTACGCGTCCGTGGACAGGAGGCCTATGCTTTAGATGTGTACCAAGGGCGCTGGTTCAGCCTTGGGTGAGGCCTTAGCCCAGTAACTATATAGAAACAAAACAATATACTAAATCTTTATCAACTGATCCAGAGCGGAGACGGGCTTAAACCACACTATGGCTCACCTTGCAGTTGTTTAATGACAAAAGATATATACTCGCGAAATAATTGACTAAGTTTTATCAAATCAAGCTAATGGCTAATGTAAGGATCGCAAAAAAATCGCAATAATTAGAAACTGAATTGACTAGATTTTTTGCGGCAATAAATAATCATGGCATAGTTTTTTTTTTGCTGGCTTGATTGACTTCATGACTTTTGGCTAAATTGAACATTTAATTTTGCTACTAATATAATTTTATTTTGAATTGTATCAATAATACATATGTATATTTTTTCTAATGATTTGATTTAATGGCACTCATGGTTGAGCAAATAAATTATTATCTTACTATCTTACCTCGATATAGTCCTAACATCATAAGACTGTATTGCCGCAGCCTCAGTCGCCGAAACAGCTGCAGTCAGAAGCAGTCCTCTCCTATCAAACGCTTCTCTTGTCTCTCTCAACAAAGTGCTGAAGTTATCAATGTCTGCCACTCCGTGAACCGTGTCTCTACGGTTAGGGTACTCCCAGTCTACATCTAAGCCATCAAAACCGTAGGTACTTATCATATCCAGAGCACTGTTTATGAAGTTTTGTCTTTGAGCAGGATTTGCTGCCATCTGTAATGTTAGTTGAGGTTGATTTTATTAGTATGCAAGGGTAAATGGAGGAATTCGTCTTGCAATAAGACAATATGAGCATATATAAGTAAATTATTGGGCGAGTCTCGTCAGCTACATTCACAGAGACTGCTGGGCAAACGTCGCCACGCAGTGGTTACCTGCCCCTAATGTAATTCAGTAATTCATCAATAATTTGGTTAATGTAATTCAATAATTTATCTGATCTGATTTATTTAATTTATCTATTATGCTGTAACAATTTAATTTGATTCAATAATATTTCTATAGGTTAATGCCTGAAATAAACGATAAATTAGTCAATAAATAACTATGTTATAAATCATAATTATATCAAAATATTATTTTTGCTTTTTGTTAATTTTTCTGTTACCGCATCAGTTTCGGTTAAGGCCGAAACTGGAAACGAAGCCGAAAATTCGGTTTCAGTTTCGGCTGCAAATCGTATTTCGGTCGGTCACTACAAGTAACTGTACATTAATGAAGTTTTAATTTAATAGTCAATAAATAGGCTATAATAAAAAATCCACGGAGTCTCGTAGAAAAAAATTGCTTTGACCGCGTAAGAAAAACTTGATCAAAGTTAAACTCATTATTAGAAAAGAAAACTTACCGTGGAGAACTTAGCGGATCCTTCGTTCCAGCCGCCGACCGCCACAAGTGTTTTTAAACTTGGATTCTGATGTTTCAAGGCGTTGAATTTTCCAAAGTTATCTGAAAATAGGAGGGAAGAAGTGTTTAGAAAAATGGATATTGACACGAGAAATCAGAAACGTTTATTTCAAACAGACCAATTACAGGGACTTTTGAATTGTCAAAATCTCGGTCAGTCAAAAAAAAAAAGCAAGTGAAGCTAAATTGCACTTTCCAAAGCGTAGATCTCTATGGAGAAGAACGTAAAGTCTTCTTTACTTAAACACCGTATTAAAAAAACATGAACAGGTTTTTTTAGGTGGGTAGATCATCTAGTGACATTTCTCGCTCTTGGGTGGAGCAGGAGGGCGTGTCAGACTTTTACTGACTAAAACCCAATCCCTTCTTTGCCTTCGTTCTAGGGCCCTGGGGTTCTCTTTTGCATTGTACAACTTCAACCCATGGCCTCAGTAAGCTTCGATCCTACTGGGCCTCTACGGTTTTGCTGATATCTCCTTGAGGCGCGCGTGGTACACTACGCGCCGTCGACGACTTGGGCTCGGTCCGGACGGTTACCGGACGGTCGGACGGCGAGCTACCCATTTCTCGCCGTCCGCAAGCCTGATGAACGGGTGGATTACAGAATTTGAGATTATGGCCACGCTTTCACGATACAAATAGTCAGAAGCCAGAAACTGTGGTAACGGTCTTGCTGATTACCGAGGGGGTATCGTGTTAGCTAGATGCTTGTTTGTGGAGGTTAGATAGGTATATAGGGAATCAGGTTTGACTTGAAGCCGAACCCAAGCTAATTGGGAAAAGGCTAGGGAGATGATGATATTGTAGGTATATTATAATCAGAGGTCGGAATTAGGTAGAGTTATTTACGTAAGTGCATCGAAATGTTGATATTAATATGGATCATCCCGGAATTTCTAATAAACATTCCTGTGTGGCTGACAATATTACAAATAAATAATAATAAAAACCTCAGAAACCAAACAGACAAATAAAACAAAGATTTGAAAAATATCGCTCTTTGTCAACTGAGGTGAGGTTAGAAAATTTATACACTTCCTCCTCCTCGTCATTAACGCAGTAAGATTTTTTTTTGCTTTATTTTTGATAGTGTCATAGTTTTTTTATGCTCTTTAAAATTAACACTTTATTCTTTCGCTGTATGAAATGAGTGTAAGTACATAAATAACTCTACCTGATTCCGACCTCTGATTGTAATTGAATTTTTATATTATAGACTAACTTCTTTCTACCACCTCACATGAAAGAAGGTTTCCCCATACAAATCTTGGACTGCCTTTTTCATACCCTTTAAGGGAAAATTTTAAAGATGTTCTCATAGTGCTCGTCTACGTCATAAAAGGAAACCGTATGCAAAATTTCACATTCTTAGTCCTAGTAGTTTCGGCTGTTCGTTTCGACGGCTGTGATAGGTCAGTCAGTCAGTTTCTCCTTTTATATATATCGTGGCCAGATCTTAGAATCGATCACTTCATGATACGGCCAACAAGAATTGGCCACATCGTTTAAACGTTTGGCCATCTTTGATGTAGGATTTCAATGATAATACAAGGTCCAAAGAAAGTAGGCCAAACGAAGATTGAAATATCATCAAACTTTAACGTTAATGATCTGGCCAGTTTTACTTGGCCATATCATGAAGTGATCAATTCTAAGATCTGGACCTGTACCATGACATTTAAAGCAAGATTGTTTCATTCTTATTTAAAGTGTGGGTAAGAAATGGCGCTAGACAACCTGTATAGCTCGGTCTCTTACCCACACTGAAATAAGAATGAAACAATCTTACTTTGAACGTCATGGTAACCCCGCTGGCCACGACATATAAATAGATTAATGAAATCAGTAATTCAAGAGCTATTGATACGATACTTGTTGATGGATTGTTTACAAAGCTAGGTATATAAAGAAAACAAAATATTGAGTAACAGTTTCTCAAAATTGTTAGTAAAATTTTGTTTACAAGAACAAGGTCATTACGTAAATAAATCAATAAACCTACATTTTGGAGTGGTAGGCAAAACTGAATGATGTTATTATGCCGACGCCTAATCAATTGGGATAATGATAAAAACAGTTTGTTTACATGAATAAGGTCTAATACGTAAATAAATCATTTGTCATCTATATTTTCAAGGGGTACACAAAACTGAATGACATATGCCGACGCCTAATAAATTGGGATAACGATAAGAGAATGATGTAGATAAGACGAATTAAAATGATATTGATAAGTCATGATTATTGATTGATTGTATAATGTAGAAGCATTTTTTTCATTGTAGGGTCTAATTGAAAATTAACTCATAGATATTCTGCAACGAGCGGAGGGAATCATGAAATTGGAACATACAATCTCAATCAATCAATTTAATACTGGACTCGTATTAATAAGAAATATAATTTAAAGTTCTATATACCTAATACGTCACGAATTTTTGCACAGGATTGGGCCCCTATACTGGAGGGGGCCCATATATTTGAAATAGCTAATACGGTGATAGCTAAGCCACTGAAACACAGCAACGCTACTAAGCGATAAAAATTGCTTTACTATACTTTCCTATATTTCATGAAATACTGGTAACTATAAATTCATGAATAACAATGACCACTCAGGACTCAGGCCTCCTCTCTAGGAGAGGGAATAGGCCGTAATCCACCACGCGGACCCAGTGCGGATTGTCACAATGTGAATGTCAAATGTCTTCGAATTTTTGGTTCTAGGGCATGCCGGTTTCCTCACGATGTTTTCCTTCACCGTTTTGAGAGCAGTGGTGATGAAATAAATTACACATAGTAATGCGCCTGCTCCTGCTCCTCTATAATATAAATAAAATGTAATGACCACTTACCTCGTCCATAATTGTCAGGTAGATCCAAATAAGGATCCAACGATACGATATTTCCATTATAGTCTAGTCCCACGAAGGTGTAGATCAAATGTGTGCATAGGTGAGGGTTTATGTGTTCAACATCATATTTTCCATCTCCCCATCTGTAAGTGGCCCAAGTTCCGTAGTAACATACTACTGCTTCTGTGAAATAAACATAAGCAGGGCTTTAATACATGCATAATTATATTTTTATGACATAGATTACTGACTGGCCTGTTGGTCTAGTGTTTAGTGGCCCTGACTGTAATGCCGGAGGTCGTGGGTTCGATTCCCACCCAGGACAAATGTTTATGTGATGAGCACGATCATTTGTTCTGTGTCTGGGTGTAATTTATCTATATAAGTATAAGTATGTATTTAGAAATATATAAGTATGTTTATCAGTTGTCTAGTTTCCATAACACAAGCTCTGCTTAGCTTGGGACTAGACAGCGTTATGTGATAGTTGTGGAATATCATCATCTTCCTGCCCTTATCCCGTGTTATTTGGGGTCGGCGCAACACGTTTTTTTCTTCCACTCTGCCCTGTTACTCGTCATGCTATCACTAACTTCCTTTTCTTTCATATCACTCTTCACACAATCCATCCATCTTTTCTTTGGTCTCCCTCTTCCTCTCCATCCACATGTAAACTCACAACGCTTTTAGTAACATGCGTTTCATCCCTCCTCTTCACATGACCATACCAAGATAAACGATTCCCTTTCAACTTTTCAGTCACTGGCGCCACTTTCAAACTTCCCCTAATATATTCATTTCTCACTTTATCCATTCTCGTCACACCACACATCCATCTTAACATTCTCATGTCCGCTACATGCAATCTTTTTTCATCCGTCTTTTTCACAGCCCAACATTCTGATCCATACAGTATGACAGGCCTTATCACGGACTTGTAGATTTTACCCTTCAACTTGAGGGGCATCCGTGGGTCACAAGTTGTTCCCGTGACCTGTCTCCATTTCATCCATCCTGCGTTGATCCGATGTGTTACGTCCCGGTCTACCTCACCATTCCCTTGGATGAGTGACCCGAGGTACCGAAAGTCAGAGCAGATCGGTATGGGCGTTCCAGCTAGAGCTAAAGGCACTGGATTGGAGAGACCGCCGAAATCGCAGAACAAGTATTCCGTTTTGGTTCTACTCAATTTCAGGACAACACTCTCCAGTCTGTGCCACCACACCTCCAATCTGTTCTGGACCTCTAGGCCACTCTCGGCAACCAACACAATATCATCAGCAAACAACATACACCAGGGAGCCTCTTCCTGAATGTCCGACGTCAGAGCGTCCATTATCATCAGGAAGAGGTAAGGACTGAGAGCCGACCCTTGATGTAAGCCAACTGCCACATTGAAGCTGCCAGTGGTGCCCACTGTAGACCGGACTTGGGTACTGCATCGACTGTACATCGCTCGGATCAACTGCACATACTTCCCAGGCACACCTTTCTCCTTAAGGGCCCACCACAGAACCTCACGAGGTACCCGGTCGTATGCCTTTTCGAGGTCAATGAATACCATGTGCAAGTTTTTATGCGCACCTCTATATTTCTCGCACAGCTGGCGTATAGCAAAAATGGCATCTGTTGTACCCCGACCAGGCATAAAACCGAATTGGGTCTGTGAAATTTCACTTTCTTCTCTCAGCCTCCTTTCAATAACTTTCTCCCAGGCTTTCATAGTATATGACATTAGCTTTATTCCTCTATAATTGTTGCACTCAAGCACATCACCTTTGTTTTTAAAAATCGGCACCAAAGAGCACCACTCATCAGGTATGGCTTCTTCCAGCAACAACTTATTGAAGAACAAAGCTAACCACGTCCATCCATCCACTCGCAATAACTTCCACACTTCAACTGGTATTCCATCTGGACCAATGGCTTTACCATTCTTCATTCCATTTACTGCTATTCTGACTTCATCCATATTAACAATTCGCACTAATCCCACATTCACTGGTTTATTCTCTAACACCCCACTCCAATTATTTTCCTCATTCATCAGTCTTTCAAAATATTCCTTCCACCTCTTTTTGATTTTTTCATCATCCGATAGAACCATTCCAGTTTCATCTCTCATACATCTTACCTGACAAACATCCCTCGCCTTTCTCTCTCTTATTCTAGTAAGCCGGTATAGCTCTTTTTGGCCTGCAGGACTGTCCAGTGTGTCATATAGTTTGTCCTGGGCCTTTGATTTTGCTATTGCCACGGCTTTCTTAGCTTTCTTCTTTAAAACGTCATACTCATTCTTTTTTTCAGCTTTTAAACTAGCGTTTCCTGGCTCTACACACTGCCATTCTTTGAATTTTTTCTTCTTTTCTTTCAACACACTCTGAATTTCTGTCGACCACCACCATGTATCTCTATCTATTGTACCCTTTCCTCTCGTCTCTCCCAAAATATCTTTCGCTGCATGCCTGATACACCCAGCCATCTCATTCCAGCTTTCATTTATACTTCGATCATTCATGTCTCCCATCTCTATCATTTTGTCCACCACTCGCTCCCTGAACTTCTTCGCACAATCATTCTTCTCTAACATATGCCATTTTATTTTAGGGGGAGGACGCTCTTTGTATTTGGTAGACAGTACTTTGACCACTGATGTCATAACCAGGAGTCTGTGTTGTGAGACTAGGTCTTCTCCTGGCAGTACTTTGCAGTCTTTGACGTGCTTTAAGTAGTTGCGCCGAACTAGAAAGTAGTCTATTTGGGTCTTATGATTACCACTTTTGTACGTGATCATGTGTTCGTCTCTTTTCTGGAACCACGTATTGGCTACTGCCAGGTCAAATGCAGTAGCGGATTGCAGCAGTGTCTCTCCTTCACTGTTCGGACTACCGAAACCCCATCCCCCATGTACTCTTTCATAAACACCTTTCATTCTTCCCACATGTCCATTAAAATCACCTCCAACTATTAATTCTTCATGAACAGGGATGTTCATTAACGCTGTATCAAAATCCTCCCAAAACTTCTCTTTCACCGTTTCATCACATCCTACTTGTGGTGCATACACACTAACTACATTCAACATCACATTCTCTAACATAACTTTCACAACTATAAATCTATCACTAATCCTTTGTTGTTAAGTCCTTTGTTGTTAAATCCTTTGTTGTTAATCCTAAGTTGTGGAATATATTATTATTATTATATAAAAAATTGGGATCTTTGCCCAGGCTGATAGAGCCAGATAAACAAGATACTGGAAGAGGTTTGCTAACAATTTTTCCACTTTTAATTTACCATTCAAATTCTTCTTTCTCGCTCGCTTGCCTGATATTCGAACAACTCATGGCAAGGCTCCTGGTGACCATCATTTTAGTAAACCCTCATTGCCATTCAACGAGCTACCAGTGCTTTGAATTCTTTTAGTATTGACAGCAATTTACTTTTTATGGAACAAAAAAAATGAGGCTCTATCCGTACCCGTTACAGATCATATTTGTGTAGTCAAAAGTAAAAAAAAAAACGAAATCTGGGAATGGGAGCAGCAGAATGTGTAAGGTTCAGGTTAAGAACACGACCTAAGGCGCGCAAATACACAATGCTTGAAAATATGAAGCATTTTAGCAATTTACTAAAAATCTGCAGAATTTATTATAAAATTAAAACACTACAACGATAAAAAGTTTCTTTTAGAATAATCTGGCAAACAATCAGAACGAATGCATGTATATTAGCCCGAATTTAAATCGATAAAATTATTTTTTAGAGGCACCTTCGTGATTTTTGTCTATCATACTAAATTAGTTGTATTATGCTTTTAACACCCTATCTATCTAGCATTTATCCTGAAGAATATCATTATATTTTTTTGATTATAATATATACTTTTTCACATTATGACGGCGGTTTGGCCTAATTTAGATCTTTTTTGAGCCTCTGGAAATTTACAAATATATAAAAGAACAACATGAAACAATATTTTACTATAATTGCCCACATGACCAACCGCTGGGTAAAAATCAAAACATGATATATATAAATTAGTTGGCTTGATAAAAAAATATCACAAATCTGACACTAAATTACGATTGCAACCGTGTACATCTACGAGATTAAGTCACGGAAATATTTGAAAGTGACATAAAATAATAAAGCTTGTTTTTTAAAAGGGTCTGGCAAAAACAAAAATCTTGGATGATTATGTTTTTTTTTGTAAATCAAAATAAAATCGTTGTTACGGGGCCGCGAAGTCGATATAGACCCGGGCCAGTAGGTACCTACAAAATACTCTATGAACAACCGGCCCTTAAGTACAGTAAAGTGCAAATAGGACAATATTAATAGATGTATCAGTTTCCACTCACTTTGGCTCTCCACGATATGACTTAAAGCCACCACAAAAAACACAAACAAATTAACAGCCAACATTTTTCAAAGTTTACAGTTGAACTGTTTATTTCACGAACAAAATCTTTCATTTATAAATCATTTCTTATCTCAAGTATCTTAATAAATATAAGTATCTTAATAGATAGCACTTCTCTATCACTTAGTGTGATTGTTTGATAGTTATTTGTATCTTGTAATTTGTTTTTGTGGCTCGTTTACACGTTGCGAGTTTCTCGCACGGTTAAAAGCGAGAATGTCCATGCTGTGAATTCTTGCAATAAATACCGCTTTAGTTGATGCTCCAAGGTAGCCTGCAAAATGTATTTATTTAATTTAAATTCTTTTCATTAATACATTTACTCAAAAATCCGCTTTTATCCTTAGCGCGTTGTGTGATAGTTGTAGAATATTATTATTATTTAGTTTATTTTTTATTTAGTGTATGGGAGAATTATTAAGTCAGTGTTTAACAAGTGACGTAAAGCGAGAATTGCTAGTGATTTGTCATTCTTGTGATGACAAGTCGACGACTATATATCTATTATAAAACTCCGAATACGACTATTCTTCACTTTCTTGGAGAGATAAAAAACTAGTCCCCATTGTGTTTACACTCGTCGATTTAATCATCTTTTACCATCAAGTAAGATAGCTCGCCGTCCGACCGTTCAGTTACCGTCCGGACCGAGCCCAAGACATCGACGGCGCGTACTGTTCCTTCACGCGTTACACGCACCTCAAGAAGTTGTCAGCAAACCGTAGGGGCCCAGCAGGGTCGAAGCCTACTGGGACCAAGGATCTGTTTCTAAAAGGAAAGTTTGAAGGTAGGCGGAACAGAGTGTAAAGTCCCGCAAACCTCCGTTGAAAAGGGAGGATCCTCCGACCAGACGGGTGTTATGTCTGGTGGGCAGCTGCCCGAAAGATGATTTCGGGTTGTTCTATATGTTCTAATCGCGCGGAGAACTTTGATTGCGCGATTCAGGATTTTCTTATGTGACGCGATAGATGTCGCTACATCACTCCCCTCCGGAGATCGGAGATCGATGGTTCTTGATGCTTCTTGATGCGTGCCAGGCCATTGGTAGGTTGGTTCCAGTGAGTCGGAACCGAATGCCGCATAGTTCTCGGTGAGTCGGAACTGTCTGCGGTGATGCCCCAGTGAGTCGGGGTGGTGCTGTAGGCTCCAGTGAGTCGGAGCGGTGCTGTGCGATGTAGTGGCTTGACTGCTTGCGTCGACCAGGAGAGGTTCTTCATTGCTCTTCATGTGACTGGCCGAAGGTGCAGTGTTCTTCGCCAAGGTCGCTGATGAGGCTGAGGGTGATGACCAGGTATGACCATGTAGGCATGCTGGTGGTCAGGATACCCTTTATAGACGTGGGTGCTGGCTGTATGGCTCGCTGCTCGAAAGCTTGAGGAAGTGATGATGACGTCACGAAGTAGTAGCTGCACGAAGGCTGCGCTGACGTTCTTTGTCGAGGGTCACCAGTTTGGAGGTATACGGAACAGAGAGTAAAGTCCCGCAAACCTCCGTTGAAAAGGGAGGATCCTCCGACCAGACGGGATGTTATGTCTGGTGGGCAGCTGCCCGAAAGATGATTTCGGGTTGTTCTATATGTTCTAATCGCAAGGAGAACTTTGATTGCGCGATTCAGGATTAGTTCTTATGTGACGCGATAGATGGCGCTACAAAAGTTCGGCCCCGGTACGCGAAAAGCAACGAAGGAACAGGAGTGGGTTTTTAGTCAGTAAAAGTCTAACACTATCTCCCGCTCCAAAAAAGTCGGTGTTCAACAAGCGACGTTAAGCGAGAATTGCTAGTGATTTATCATTCTCTATGATGACATGCCGACGATTAAATTAGGTATAACACTCCGATTACGACTATTCCTCACTTTCCTGGATAGGCAAAAAACTAGTTTTTTGTCTCTCCATACAATCTCTCTCTTCTCTTCACAGAATAGGGACTAGTCCCTATTGTGTTTACACTTGCCGATTACAATCATCGCTTACTATCGACTCAGATGGTAGGTAGTGTCACGCGAGCCAATCAATAATTTAAAAAAAACCTTTCAACGGGAATAACTCACCGAAAACTTATGACGTCTTGTATTATTATTAATTTGTTTTTTTTTTGGAGTTCTTAAATTATGAAATAACTCCTACATGTCTTGGTGAAGCGAGAGGCTTTTGCATTCTAGGAACATGGGTTTCCTTTCCAGTGCTCGTGGTCGTAGCAGAAGAATGTGTGTTGATGATGTTAGCATGGATGCTGTTAATTTTATAAGGTGAAGTGTCTTGAGATTTACAGATAGCGGCACGAATCTTAAGCGCTCGGCGAAAGAGCGGGGATAGCTTTGCGCATTTGCACATCGTCGAGCCAATCACTGTACAAGAATTGCATTCCCAGCCCCCGCATCTTTTTTCATACCACTAAAGAGACCCGATAATCACTTCTGCGTGCTTCTGCGCAAGTAGAAGTGTAGAAGTCAGCGCTCAAGATCTATCTGTACCCACATTTGTTTACTTTTTTCTTGTTATCTACTTTTTTTTTCTTTTGTATCATTCGTCTATAACTTATTTGTTTCACATCACACTATATACAAACACATACATTATCTTACTAGCTGTTGCCCGCGACTTCGTCTGCGTTAAGTTCGTAAAACTGTACAATCACTCTGTGCTTGCAATTCATTCCGAAAGCATCGCAATAATTTATTGTACTTTAACATAAAACGGTTAAAGGTAAAAATATCCGAATTGAGAACCTCCTCCTTTTTTAGAAGTCGGTTAAAAACACAAATTACCTTCAGGAAACATGTTATGTACTCGTCCAGATCCAGATGTATGAACGTCAATGAATAGAAAGAGTATGGGTCGTAGCAGTTGGCATTTCTGCCTACCCCAAGGGAAAAGTCATCAGTTTATGTATGTTTCTGGTTTATGTTCTGGTAAAACAACATTGTATGATTTTAACCCCTCGCCACAGTGAACACGCCACAATCAAATCGCAGCGGTAATGCCTGTCTTTGAGAAGTGTCTACAGAGGCGTCACGGCATCCTCTTTTTGTGCAGGACTCACCGGTTGTGGGTGTTTCGGAAGGTATCTGTGTCGAATTCAGCGGGAAGAAACACTCGGGTCTCACCATTGTGCGAATCGCCCGGAGAATACGATGAAGCATACTGTGGAAGTCAGTCCCGCTTGGTCGGAGCGCCGGCGCCGCCTTGTCCTTATGGGGGCGATTGGTGGAGAAAATGACAACCAGTATCCTCGTTCAGTGAAGCAATACGATCAAAGAAGGTGGCTGAAACTATGAGGGATAGGACATCCTGACTCCTCAGCGGTCACTGTAAGGGACGCTCCGGGTGTTGGAAGCCGCAAGGCAATTCCCAGCCATTGCAAACACGGGATTGCGGTGGTGCTGTCCGGCCGTCTGGTCAAAGCAGTCCTGAATCGACGGCGCGTAGTATTCTACGCGCGACTCAAAGAGATTTCAGCAAATGGATAGGGCCCTCTAGGGCCAATGTCTGCTAGGACTGCAAGATTGATCGAAAGAGTTATTTCCCATAACAATTTTCGCCTCAATAACTTTTCACTGAAGAGTTTAAGCAGTTAGACAGCTTTGATAGAGGTAAACGAAGGAGCATAATCGGGACACCGACCTTCAGCTGGATAACGTGCACTGATAGTGAAAAGCCTTAAGTGAATCCCAAAACTACCATCATCATCCGGCAGGCATTAAGTCCGCCGCTGTACATTTGTGCATAAAGGATTAAATAAATAAATAAATAAATCATCAACTATCTTCTTCCACAACAGTACTTATGAAGAATTTGCGAGAGCATGCTTGCATTGATTATTGCAGTTTGATCATTTTAAGCGTTAGAATTACTTGTTCATTTACCTAGGATATTTTGGTGTGTATTTAATTGACATCCCCGTATATAAGACAAATGATTTTTCCATAGTGGGAACTACCTAAGAATCTCCAACTTATGAATGAACTACGGCGAAAACTTGTGCGCGTGTATCCCCGTTCAATCGAACTCGCATATTGATGGCCAAACCGAGAAATTACTGACACCGATTGCCTCTATGAGGACACGGCAGTTCACTCAAGATGGATAGACCTCCACCGCATGCTACACCGAGTCCTCCAGGCGATTCACAAAATGGTAATATCAGGGTACTTTCAACCGAACCCAGAACAGAAACCGTTCGAAACACCCACAACAGTCCTGAGCTTATCCATAAAACAATGAAATTACGGTTAACAAATGTAGCAGCCGATAAGTGTTATCCCTGAGACTGGCCTCCCTTAGAGGGTTGTTCCAGTGTTGGTCACCACTCATTACAAAGAGGTAACGTCCAGATATCGACGTAAGGCAGCAAGGAATCTGAGATACATTATACGTTGTCGAACTGTGATCAGAAAAACACATTCGATCCCGTTTTATATGAAGCAGTGACTGTAAATAATAAAACACACCATTATTAATCCGCAAGGTGCCATCATGCCGGAGGACACAGTGGAGATGTGCCCTGCAAGGGCGGAGCACCGCCGTGTCCTCGTGGAGGTAATCGGCGTCAGTGACCTCTCGCGCCGGGCTCTGATCCAGAGCGAGGAGTAATGGCAGGCGTTCGCCTCCTTCTGCAAAGCCTTAATGCTAGCGAAGGCGGAGGCCGCACGCGTTAGGGAACGAACGGCCTCACGCCGAGCCGAGATTCCGACCCCGACTACCAATCACGGTAGACGCGGGCTTCCGGACGTCGAGCAATAGGTAGCTAGCCGTCCTGTAGTTGACCGGATCGAGCCCAATCCTCAACAGCGCGTAGTGATAGACACAGGTGTAGTTTTAGTCAGTAAAAGATTCTGACACTATCTCCCGCCCCGCCCAAGAGCGGGGGATGTCATAAGATGATTTTCCCACCGGAAAAAAAAAAGTCAGTAAAAGATTGACACGTCCTCCCGCTCCAATCAGAGCGGGAGAAGTCATTGGATGATTTCCACCCTTAAAAAAAGAAAAAAGGTGCCATCATCATCATTATTATTTCAGCCGAAAGACGTCCACTGCTGGACATAAACCTCCCCAAGTGTCGCTATAATGACCGGTCCTGTGAGCCTCTCATCCATCGGATTCCCGCGACCCTCACCAGGTCATCGGTCCACCTGGGGACCATCCAACGCAAGGTACCCTGTAACCCCTTCCGAAAATGTGGCCGTGTTATTTTAAAGTGAATAATTAAATACATATAGGTATTTACTTTTATCGTCTTTGGATGGTATCCCTTGAATAATCACGGTCAATTAGCTTGCTACAATAATGGGAAAAAAATAATAAAAATAAGCAGTAGGATTGTTAAAAATGCCTTCGTCTTTCACCAGTTTAACCATAACTGTAAACGTGGGCGATGGCCATTCTTCTGCCACTCAGAAAATTACGTAAAATACGCAATGCCATCTATCAAATTTAATATGAAGTTCAACCGTCATTGTCATCATTATTTCTACTTTGAGTCTTTAGATGGCGTTGCGAGTATCTGAATTGCTTATGGTGTCATATTTTACTTCTCGAAAACTTTGATTTCATACCGTTTGTCTTTCATATGCTTTGTTTCATTGCGATGAAACAAAGCCTAAGTAAGACAATTATCAAGTTCCAATTCCAACAATTTAAATGTATAAAGGTTATCTACATCGATTTCTAAAATTAATAATACGCACTTCACTAAAAAATTCTACAGATATATTATATACGTAGATTTATAAAAAAAAAAATTGTAAGCATGCAAAAATATATAAAAAAATCTTATTCACGATGACAAAATAGAACAAAAATTTCACCTAAGAGAGCCGTATGGGATTCGAACCACCTTCACATTACATGAAAGTCTAGTTACGAAACCACTGTGCTGCGGTCTTCGATGAATAAGCTATAAAATAGACGTTCTTATATAAACGTCATAATTGACTGGTTGGCTCCCTAACGATGATAGCGTGATGATTTTCGTTTTAGAAGTTAAATTTGCAGCTAAATGGAATAATGTAACATTATAGTACGTGATTTTACTCGTCGCTTTGATTTTATTATGTGTTTTGATTAATTTTTAGAAAATATTTAGAAGATATCGAATAGAAATGTCAATTTTGTTTTGAAAAAATGGTAAAAGTTATTTTAATACAAAAAAATAAGACAAAATAATGTCAAAATTTTTAACTGTAGCTGGGAATTGAACTCGCGGCAAATGTCGTTCAATACCTACATTTTGGATTATTGCTCACCCCACATAGCAAATAGCATGATAGTTTATAGCCTATCAGTTGCCCTGACCTATAAGGATTGTGTATGCAAAATTTGAACAGGATCGGTTCAGTAGTTTTTGCGCCAACTAATACCATCACAAAAGAATTTTACTGTTTTATTATATGTATAGATGACTGTTTATCACACTTAACACATTTCTTTGTATTTTATTTAATTGTGTATTTTTTGTTCTCTTTTGTTTGGTTTTGTGTTTACATATATTGTTTGTGTACCTTGCGTTGTGACAAAATAAATTCATTTTCTTTCTTTCTTTTCTTTCTTGCTTTGCGTCATCACCGTATATAGTCAACATAGTCAACTTTAACATTTCTACAATTTTTTTTTTTATTTGTGGCAAGAAATTCAGCGTGTCTAAAAAGCCATTAATTCATATTCTGATAGGTTTCATTATCTTGTAATTTGTTATTTTAAAGAGCTACATGGATTTCGAATAACTTATCTTCTTAAATTTCATTAAGAGAATTTAGATTGAGTGCTTCGTATCGGCTTCAAAAGAACTAATCAATAATAAATAGCTCTACTGAGCTTAGGGGATATCTTATGTTTTTTACAGTATTGGTACCTTGGTAACCTTGTTTGACCTTCAATCGTAGTGGTTGTTGTTTTAAAAAGTTCACCAGTGGTCCTTCTACAAGCTCTTAACGTATTTATCTCTTTATGTATTTATTTAAACTTCATGTACAGTAGTGGTACATAGGTGAACTTAATGGAACAAGGCATTCTCTAACAGTTGTTTTTTTCGGTGGGAAAATCATCTTATGACATCTCCCGCTCTTGGGCGGAGCGCGAGATAGTGTCAGTCTTTTACTGATTAAAAACCCACTCCTGTTCCTTCGTTGCCTTTCGTACCGGGGCCGAGTCTTCTTTTCAGAATCAGTCCCTTGGCCCCAGTAGGTTTCGACCCCGCTGGGCCCCTACAGTTGCTGACATCCCCTTGAGGCGCGCGTGAAACAGTATGCGCCGTCGATGTCTTGGGTTCGGTCCGGACGATTACCGGACGGTCGGACGGCAAGCTACCCATTGCTCGCCGTCCGCAAGCCCGCGCCTTCGGTGGCCGGAAATTGGGATTGGAATCCCGGTGGCGGTTGGGGCGTGAGGACCGTTACTAGCATTACTACTTTGCAGAAGGAGGCGACCACCTGCCACTCCTCCTCGCTCCGGACCATCGCCTGGACCAAGGCCCGGCGCGAGAGATCGCCACCGCTGATCGCCTTCACAAGGACACGGCGTCGCTCTGCCCAGGCGGGGCGCACCCCACCGTGTCCTCCGGGTGGTCCACACAATGTCACCATTGTGCCCCGAGCGTTTCTTCCGCACGAATCTGGTGCAGGAACCTCCCGAACTTACCATCTCCGGTGAGGAACAGCGTCATGCGGAAGGCAAGGACGCCGTGAGGTCTTTCCAGCCACGCCTCAAAGAGGGGACTTACCGCTATAATTGTGGCATGCCCAATGTTGTCTGCACTGTCATTTTTGCTGTACTAAGTTGGTAACATTTTTTGTTTATTCTCTTGTTTTTGATAAGCTGAGCTGGCCAGGGGTTAGATAGTGCGTCACTTATTTATAATGATAATCAAAGTACAATAAGATTGGCATCAGTGCCCAGCTTACTTTGACACTTTAAATTCGCGTTATCTACTATCCTTATTCAATCATTTCATCAATCAAAATAATATGATATATTGTTGATTTGAAGTACTAAATATGAATGGTTATTGTTTGTGAATTGGTTAGTCATTAGATGAATTATTAGTAAATGTTTGAGATAATAATGTTGAATGACTAACTTTTCCGATTGCTCGAGTGATGTTAAATGAATGAGGTCAACCTTTATAACTTGTACAGGGAGCAGTGGTGGCCCTGTAAAAATAGCCCTGACTTAAGACTTATACGTCGTGAGTTCAAACCAAGGCAGGCGTTTTCCTCTCCTCCTTGCGTCATACTCCTCAATGCTGAAGGTCGTGCTTCGTCACTATCATTTGTACGATATTCCTCCAACTGTTTCGGTCTCTGGCGGTGTGAAGGGCATTGTATACCGTAGAGTCAAGAGCGGTGTGAATCTGGTTTGGTAATTTACTAATATAATGGCGTCATTATGACTTTCCAATGGCATACAATGGTAACCTTGTACATATTGACCAATTAATGTCTATTTTGACAGTTCCTTTGATCATTGACCTACCATTAGAACGTCATTGTGCAGTCATTGTTTTTAATAAGCTCGATATTGTCATTCTATCACAACTCTATTACGAGACAATTGACCGATCAAGGATCGATCATTGTGCATTAGCAGATTACGAACTTTTAGCAAAATGACAAGGGGATCAATGTTGGAACGACGAATTTATAAAAATAGCAGATTTTGGCCCCAGGACATGTACTTTACTTTGAGTAATTTATTTCATCACCATTGCCCTCAAAACAGTGAAGAAATACATCGTGAGGAAACCGGCGTGTCATTTTTTTTGAGATTGAATATCATTCAATGAATTCCGCGCTCTAGGGTAGAGCGAAAGAGCGTATCAGACTTTTACTGTCTACAACCACACTTGTGTCTTTAATTTTTTTTATTGTTTCTCTAATTCATTTTTATTATATTAGTTTAACATATTTTTAGTTCGCCAAACATTATAGTTTGATGGCGAGAAAATGCTCGCTATACAATTACTTCTATAAAATTATAAAGTAGTAAAAACATGAGTGGTTTTGCTAACTCAGGACGTATACAATATATTATGTAAACCTAATACGTAACTTATGTATATTTAAGGTGGTTATGTAATATACATACATTATTATTTACTTTTTGACAAAATTAACAATGCACTTACACTATTTCTTTCATTGCTCATCGTCCGTAAGCCCGTGCCTGCGATGGCCGAATGTCGATGCCCAGGGCTTCTCTTGCACGGTGGCTGGGCCGTGAGGATGTCCTACAACCAAAAAATCGAAGACGTAATGACATCCACCAACCCGCACTGAGTCCACGTGGTAGAATACGACTTTTTCCCTCTACTGAAGTCTGAGTCCCAGCAGTGGGAATATTATAAGGCTGACTATGGTAAACATAGTCAGCTTGCGCAGTTATTAAATCGTTTTTGGGTGTTTTTAATATTGTGCGGAATAGCTCCGCATGCGAGGCTGCTGCCCGATATCACGCTCCGCATCCCACGTGCATATTAAACGCATTACAATAAATACTTGTATGAATTGGACATTTGCGGGGGCTACGCGTGCGGAACAATCCCGCATGCGTGATGAAATCCGCATGATATTATTAAAAACACCCTTAAACCATTCTCTGCAGATTTTAAAGCTAATACTGAACTTTAAAACTGATATTTCATAGTCGGTAAAAAAGGAAATTATTTCTAAAAGAAACTCCATTATCATCGCTCTCAATTATGAACACGAACGAACACTAAAAAGAGCTCGCATATTTTCTTAAACCTGATAAAAAATAGAAACATAATGCCAAGTTAAAGTGCAATAAACAATAAAAAGCACGCCTCGTATTTCTCGTGCAACAAGAAAAAAAGAGAAAAGTAAACTGAACTACATTTTTAAATTCTCATTATTTCGCCTACTTGAAGGGCATTACGATTTCATTGCATACCCAAACTTGATTGTTTACAAGCATTTTCGGCATGAAATTGATTACTAAAAATCCAAACGGGCCGAAAACTTGAAAGAGAAAATTGAATTTTTAAAACCATACAGGGCTTTTATGCGAGGGGTATGGTCTAGTTTTATTTCGAAAAACATTGCAGTAATAATTTAGCCAGCCCGACGGCTAGCCGTTCAAATAAAAGTCGAAAAAATGTCTCTGCAGCCACATGTGCTTTTTCGGCCTATGTGGAACTACGTCGATGTATTTCCTATCTCTACGACCCACTGTGGCAACGGCTAAATGGATTCTGTGTGGGTTTCAAAGTTCTTTGTCCCGATATTGACTTTTAAGTGTTTTGTGACTTTTTTTTAGCAATTTAGCCATAGTTGTACTGTAATTTTTGTGGTGTTTGTTCATGTTTGTTGACTGTAAAATAGATTCTTTTGTTTTCGTTTGTGTTGGAAAACAATTTCAATTTTAGTAATTCAATTTTACAATAGGAATTACCCTATGCCCGCGGGAACGATAGCGATAATTTAACTTTATGAATCAGCTAGTGTTTTATTAGTTGTATCTTATAATTAAGGTGGCCGAGTGGTAACGGCCCCTACTTACGAGTTGTAGGTCGGTTCAAACCCAGTCAGGCGCATAACTTTGTGTAATTTATTTCATCACCACTACTCTATAAACGGTGAAGGAAAACGCTCTCTAAACGGTGAAAGAAAACATCGTGAGGAAACCGGCATGCCCTAGAACCAAAAATTCGAAGACATGTGATATTCACCAACCCGCACTGAGCCCGCGTGGTGGATTACGGCCCATTCCCTCTCCTAGAAAGAGGAGGCCCGAGTCCCAGCAGTGGGAACATTAAAAGGCTTATTATGCTATATGCTATATCTTACAACAACTATCACTCCAACCTTTGCACTTCTTTTTTCATCTCTAGTTACCCGGATATCAACTTAGAAAAAAACAAACTGGTCGTTGTCATGATAAGATAAAAATAAAAACATCGGCATACTTTATAATGGGGCAGTAATTGAATAAGTCCGCTGTGTTAGATAATGGGTAGATATGGCAATATGACATGGCAAATACACATTGACGTAGTATATAAAAAAATATCATATGATCAGTACTCATATTATTAAATTATCATAAATTGTTGATTAATCCGACCTATTACTACTCTACTCACCTACCATAGTATGTTGCATCAATATTATAATACCTGGTGATATTCTGAGGCAACGCTACTAATAGTAATTTAGTTTTTATAGTTCAAATAAAAAACTTTTTGCAAAAAAAATACAAACGACTTCAATGTAAAAAAAAAAAAACACTGAAAAGCACAAAATAACTTATATTTGGAAGTCGGTGTTTCTATAATAGCTTTGTTGTCTCTTTGTTATTTAAAACTGACTTCCGAAATCAAAGTTATTTTGCACTTTTCAGTGCTTTTTATTTACATTGAAGTCGGTTGTATTTTTTTTGTAAAAAGTTTTTTATTTTACACTTTTTAGTTGTGGTACCACCACTAAAAAGAGCCCCTCAGCCAAACTTAAATACCTTTTAGCCAGAGTGCATCTTATGACAATTCTAATAAACCCAAACACGGTTCGATTACATTAATTTATTACGGAGTTCCGGTGCCTAACTTCAGGCTTCATCATCAGATCAGTTTGATACATTCCCCCTCTTCATTCAGTCAGTCATCGACTACATATTTAAAATAAGCAATTTAACTTGTTACAACAGTTCTGCTGTGCTATGAGGTGTTCTCTTCCATATCTTCGAAGTTCATGATCCGATCATAACAATATTTCTATGGGACCAACTTGGAAGCCTAACCTTTCAATCAAAAAAACATTTTCAAAATCGGTCAACATTTGACCGAGAAATCGATGAACATACAAAAAAAAAAATATACTTTCAACCGAACATAGAACCTCCTTCTTTTTGAAGTCGGTTAAAATGATGCGTCCGAGTAAATTGTCGGTATTTTTGACTTCCTTCCATTTACATATGATGTAGTAGTTGTATTTATAAAAGTAAATGAAAACCTATTTGATAAACTAAATTTATTTATACCTTATTTTATTACCTATTTTTCTGTTTCCGTCTTCTTTTCTTTTATTATATAGGTGTACATCAATTGTTAAATAAATAAAATAAAGACGTGAAAAAAATATCTAACGTAATTCATAAAACGGCTCTGTTTGACAAAAGCTTCTTTGGTATGTGATCAAAAATTTGCATTTAGATTACACAATCTATTAACATTTTGAGCACTAAGGAACTTTTACTATTTAAATATAAATTCCGTAACTTCTTAATCGATAAAGCTTACTACACTAGTCAGGATTTCTTAAATTATTCAATAATTCATTATGTACTTTTTTTTTTTTATTGGGTGGGAAAATCATCCTAATGACATCCCCGCTCTTGGGCGGAACGAGAGATAGTGTCAGACTCTTACTGACTAAAAACCCACTCCTGTTCCTTCGTTGCCTTCGTCCCAGGGCCCCGGGTTCCGCTTTCACACTACCCGTGGCCCCAGTATTCATTATGTACTTCGAAATTTATAATTCTCTTAACTCGATTGACCAAATGTTTGGCAATGTTAGTATAATTCATAATTATTGTAAGCCTCTTTGGCCGGACATCATTATTTTTTTTTGAGTGGTGGACATCCGGGAGGGCGTTTCAGACTTTTACTGTCTAAAACCACACTAATACGTTAACACTTCAAAGTAGTGTCATTCGTTTATTATTAGTTGATTTTTAGGGTTCCGTATCTCAAAAGGAACCGCTGGGATTCTGATCCCGATTTTCAGCCACCGTGTGCGCAGGCTTGCGGATGACGAGCAATGGGTAGCTCGCCATTCTATCGTCCGGTAACCGTCCGGAGCGAGCCCAAGTCGTCGACGGCGCGTAGTGTTCTACGCGCACGTCAAGGACATGTCAGCAAACCGTAGGAGCCCAGCAGTCAAAGCCTACTGGGGGGGCTATGGGTGATGTGAAAGAGAACCCCGGGGCCCGAAGGCAAAAAAGGAACATTAGTGGGTTTTAGTCAGTAAACGTCTGACACGCCCTCTTGCCCCGCCCAAGGATGATGTCTTTAGATGAAAAATTAAAACCATATACTCAGGTCTGCGCTCCCTTAAAGCTGTGAAAAAATGCAATACTATACTATCCTATACTTCTGAGTAAAGAAACAAAAAGATACAATAATTTATGTCACAAAAAACGTATATTTCGATACTCTCAAGGGAATTAAATTTTACAGGGTACTTCTCGTTGACTTTGAATCCTGAAATTTGGCATGCAGTAACATTTTATAGCACAAGTATGGTAAAAAATCTGAAAACTGTAAATTTGTAGTACAACACAAAAAAAAACCGTTCTTATTTATACCATAACTCATTTCGGGAATTAAACTGTTTTCATAGGTAAGTTTGTACAAAACCCACTGTGCGCGAGTCCGACTTGTACTTGCCCGGTTTTTTTCTATTGGCCATCTCCCCCCGAATTATCGACATTAACATATTTTTTTGTTCTGTCTTCGATCAACAATTGTTGATTGAAGTTCTAAGTACATTATGTTGTATAGTTTTTAGTTTTCAACCTATTAGGTCCAAAACACACACATACACTTCGCAACAGACCATCTCTGGAGGTCTTCAAAAGGAAAATTAAGGAGCACTCTCTTTCATAGCCGACACATAATATTCGTAAATATTGGTATTTATTCGTATGTACGTATATTTTTATATATTAGACTTATTTATGTAGGTCTATATTGTATACTGATCTCTCTCTGTTACTCAAAGGTTTGCTGGGGGAAAACTCATTGTTGACTACTCAACAATGAGTAGTCAACAATGATGACAATGATCAATGATGAAACAAAGATGAGCTTATAGTAGTAGTACTATAAGCTCATCTTTGAAAGAAAGAAAGAAAGAAAAAGAGTTCATTTACGCCAAATACGGCACATCCATAAAAAATAAAAATAAAACACAATAACAATAACATATATTGGGAAGACATGCGTCATATCCACGCAAAACGGCCAGCGCTCAGCAAAATGATGGGGCACGTGAACAAGACACGCGCACACTTTGTACATGAATTGCCAAATCACTATGTACTATATTAAGTCTCTTGTTTGTACAATTAAGAATTAGAGAGGCCTTTAAAAAATAACCAATTTTATTAGTTACTAACAGCTAATTAATCAATTAGCTTTATCTTAGAATAATATGAATGATTTTGCTATATTATACTCGTATCGTATTTGTTATCATAGTAAAAATCTGTGTGTGCTAGTAGCCAATTAAATTATCAGTATTTATTGGCGCTTGTCAGTACCATCAGACGTGATTTTATAGGCGATATATAACGATTATCCTGAGGATTACGCTTGACTCAAGGTTACAAAGGGGTCTTTATTTAATATGATCTTTTGCACAGTAAACATGTTTGCAGTACAATTTACGGATCTTGATATCTTGAGATTAGTCCAATTAAGTTACTTTCACAGTATCATTTTTTAGTTGGCAAAAATGGAACCCTTAGGCTCTTCGCCCATTTTGACTTTTTGTAACGTTCGTTTCTATACAGTCGCCATGCGGTCACTAGCTGTTTGCCATCGCCCACACCACGATACTTAGTCGCGATACAAAAGCGAAACTGTCGCGATGCAAACGCGATTCAATAATGTTTAAATCAAGCGCCACCCTCTCTTAGTTCTTTCCCCATCATCATCGCTTTTATAGCGCGTTGCAAAAGCGATTAACGTTACAAAACGCGCGACAGCATCGCTACAAAAAGTCGCCGTGGGCGAGAGGCCTTATAGGATCACTTGGTTTTCCGTCTGTCCGTCTAGCCTATCACCACCACCAGCTGCTAATACTACTTTATTTTATAGAAGTGAAAATGTTACAGACTAAAAACAAAATGGAGACGACTATTTAACAGTAAATAAAAACACTGATAGTACACATGACTTGTGTAATTATACTTTAGAACTGTGAAATTAATTATTAAAGGTATGCGGACCAGGGTGTTAGGTCCCGCAAACCTCAATTGAAAAGGGAGGATCCTCCGACCAGGCGGTTATTGTGTCTGGTCTGAGCAACTGCTCGAAAGTTGATCGTTGATAGTTGATGATCTGGAATTATTATTTTTTTAGTTTCTTTCAATCAGAGACTAGTGACACCATTGCTTTAGCACCTCTTTCGGCAGTTACAGCCACAGTCCAAATTATCACTGACTGTCAATTCCTATCTGCAAACGGTTTCATCTAACACGCTTGGTTGCGTATAATAGTTGATTTTGGGCTGTTGTATAACGTTCTAATCGAGCAGAAAATTGAGAGAGAGAGGGGCAGGATTTTGAATTTTAGTTTCTATGTGGCGTCATTGATGAGGCTACAAAAATAAAAAATAAATATATTTGCAATGGGGCCGAAAGGTTCTAGAGTGGCGACCGCGCACGGGAAAACACAGCGTTGGAAGGCCTCCCACAAGGTGGACCGACGACCTGGTGAGAGTCGCGGGAGTGCGGTGGATGCGAGACGCACAGGATCGGTCGTTGTGGCGTCGCTTGGGGGAAGCCTATGTCCAACAGTGGACGTCTTTCGGCTGAAAAGATGATGATGATGATATTTTCAATAAACGATTAAACATTTTAGAAAAAGCTACTTTTAAAGTAGACTGATACAATTAGTGACTTTTATGTTGTTTCAAACAAAGTTTTGATACCACATACTCCATCAGCCTACTAAAAAACTGTTCACATTGTATATTTTATGAGCTGTATTTTTCTAGCAACAATGCAATAATCAAAATCATCACATATTGTGAGGCTACAGTTTATAACATCGGTAATCGTTATGCAGTGATCTGTGCTTGGCAGTTAGATTTTCATGCTCGCTACACTTGAATCGAAGCTGACAATCCCGATAACTAGGCATTTTCGAATGGATATCGAGTGGACTTTACATCATAGTATCATGAATTTTTAATGTTTTTAGGGTTCCGTACCTCAAAAGGAAAAATGCAGAACTCTTATGGGATCACTTTGTTGGCCGTCCGTCCGTCTGTCTGTTTGTCTGTCTGTCAATACTCTTTGTCTCGGGAACGCGTGGAGGTATACAGTCGAAATTAAAACCATATACTCAGGTCTGCAGTTCCTTGAAGCTGTGAAAAAATAGAACTTCTGTGTTACCGAATAAAAAAGATACGGCCGTTTATGTCGCAGAAAACGAATATTTCGATACTCTCAAACGAATCAAAATTCATAGAGTACTTCCCGTTGACCCAGAATCCTGAAATTAGGCATAAAATCTTATAGCACAAGTATAGGAATAAATCTGAAAACAGTAAATTTGTTATTATCTACGTCACAAAAAAAACAATTTTTGCAATTTGGAAAAATCTTCGAGATTCGAGAATTTTAGTTTGTACGGTACCCTCAGTGCGCGAGTCCGAATCGCACTCGCCCAGTTTTTTTTAATGCGAACGCTGTTCGTGGGGTGATCTGCAGTGCTATTGAACATTTGTTTGAATTGAATGCCTCAGTAGAGTAAATTAAAGCTTTTATGAGCAGTTCCATAGATATCCGTGAGCAGTTCCGAGCAGCAGGCTTTTTTTTTTTGGTGGGGAATCTTTTTTTTATTATGCATAGGCTCGTGTTTGACTACTATCTTACTTGATGGTAAACGATGATGTGGTCGACCACATCATCGACACACAGCCAGTAGACGACTAATAAGTAATAACAGGCGACGCATGTCTGTCAACACATCAGAACATAGTACCCCGGTCCCCGTACATTGGTTAGTTGACAGAATTGTTTTGGTGCGCTAGTTCAAACAAGAGGCGTCTAGTGGCTGTAAGGTTCCCTAGAAGTAACCTATTCACTTTATTAAATTTTTAATAATGATTTGTCTCCCGTTCTAGGGTGTAGCGAGAGGGCTTGTCAGACTTTTACTGACTAAAACTCACCTGTATCGGTCACCGTAGGCGCGGGCTTGCGGACGGCGAGCAATGAGTGGCTCGCCGTCCGATTGTCCGGTAACCGTCCGGACCGGGCCCAAGTCGTCGACGGCGCGTACTGTTCCACGCGTGCCTCAAAGAGATGTCAGTAACCGTAGGGGCCCAGCAGGGTCGAAGCCTACTGGGGCCATGGGTGATGCGAAAGAGATCCCCGGGGCCCTGGAAATAAAATGGCAGAGAAGGAACAGGAGTGGGTTTTTAGTCAGTAAAAGTCTGACACTATCCCCCGCTCCGCCCAAGAGCGGAGATGTCATTAGATGATTTTCCCTCCCGGAAAAAAAAAACCTGTATTCTTCAGTTGCTCTTTGCGTTCTAGGACCACGGATTTTTTTTCAAAAGATTCCCTGACTCAAGCGAGCATCGGGCCTACTGGACTCCTACGTTTCTGACATCTCTCAACCCTGAGAAAGAGATTTTTTGGACGTTCAATGTATTGTAACTGACTGACTGACATATCAACGCACAGCCAAAACTACTGGGACTAGGAGCATGAAATTTTGCACAATGCTTCCTTTTTAGACATGCGAGCACTACGAAAGAATTTTCCAAAATTCAGCCCCTAATATGATGAAACGGGGGTCTAAAGTTTGTATGGAGAAATCTAAATTCCAAAACAAGTCAAAAAAGCCTAAACGACAGTAAATATTTTTATGTGGTCGTAAAACCATAGTATTTCCTCTTTCTATTGAATATTGAATACGTTGGGAGCACCGAATGCATTAACTAGCATTTTTCAAATATATTTGAATCGTAAATTTTTATTTTGTTTTAGATTTTTGATACCAGATTTTTGTTAGAACATTACTCTTGCTGTCATGTCAGCCATTTGTGATGTAAACGTACACGGACATATCTGTGCCCAAAAAAATAGTTTCGAAACAGTTTTCCGCAATTATTTTGATGTTTGGCGAAGCGTTTTGAACTCAGTGATACCACGCTTGGATAGGGTTTTAGTCTAATCGTAGTTGGCTGTATTTTTTTAAGGATTATTGCCCGATTTTCATATTGAATTGATGCCTAAATTAGAAAAATGGGAAGCAAATAATTTATGTTTTTTTTTCGGTTGGAAAATCATCCAATGGCATCTCCCGCTCATGGGCTGAGCAGAAGATAATGTCAGACTTTTACTGACTAAAAACCCACTCCTGTTCCTTCGTTGCCTTTCATAGCAGGGCCGAGTTTTTCTTTCAGAATCAGACCCTTGGCCCCAGTAGGCTTTGACCCTGCTGGGCCCCTAAGATTGCTGACAACTCCTTGAGACGCGCGTGGAATACTGCACGCCGTTGAAGACTTGGACTCGATCCGGACGGTTACCGGACGATCGGATGGCGAGCTACCCATTGCTCGCAATCCGCAAGCCCGCATCAACGGTGGCCAGAAATCAGGATTGGAATCTCGGCGGCTGGGGCGCGGGGAAATATTTTATTGGTAAGAGTCTCCTAAAAGTGGCAGTAGACAGGGCACATTGTTCGCTGAACACATGGTCGATGGGGCCAAAAGCTTCTGGAGTGGCGACCACGTACCAAAAGATGCAGCATTGGAAGGCATATAAGGTAGGCCAAGAACTTGGTGGGGGTCACAGGAATCTGATGGATGCGAGACGCACAGGACTGGTTGTTACAGCGATGCTTAAGAGTGGCTCATGTCCAACAATGGACGTCTTTCGGCCAGAATAATGATAATTTTATATGTGTAGCACAGCACTCATCCCCCTGGCCAAGTTACAACCGTTTCGTTTCGATTCTCTTTTCTTCGATCGCCTCGAGTCGGCCTCGCCTCCGATTCCTTTGTTCTGACGTCATCTCAATGCTCAGTCACGTAGTCACAATAAAAGAATAGGAGGCCTTGGCCGACTCGAGGCAATCAAGGAAAAGAGGATCGAATCGAAATGGTTGTAACTTGGCTAGAAGGGTAGATTTAGACTTAGGTACACGGATGATTGGAAAAGTGCTTAAAGTCAACTCTCAGCAATCTGTGTCACAGAAAATAACCTTCTCAACCTGCTGGGTTCAACTAACACTAAACATGCGTTTTACTAAACTGAGCAGTGGTGGCCGAGTGGTAACGGCCCCGACTTACAAGTAGTAGGTCGCGGGTTTAAACCCAGCCAGGCGCATTACTTTGTGCAAATTATTTCATCACCACTGCTCTCAAAACGATGAAGGAAAACATCGTGAGGAAACCGGCAAGTCCTAGAACCAAAAATTCGAAGACATGTGACATCCACCAACCCGCACTGGGCCCGCGTGGTGGATTACGTCTTATTCCCTCTCCTAGAAAGGAGGCGTGAGTCCCAACAGTGGGAACATTATAAAGCCGACTATGTTAAACTGCGTTTCAACAGATGAATGAAAACTTGTCATAATTACTAATTATATTTGATCTATAAGCTTATCTCTAATAAAACTTAAATAGAACTATAATTTTCCACAACGTATCAAATGTTTTTTCACGTTGTTAGAGATAGCGGACGCAAGCAACTTTTGTTTTCGTAACTGATTTGTTTTTCACATCAAGTTAGTTATCATAGCTTGGTTTTGTATGAATGTGCGACAGAAATAAAATCCAGTTGCTGGTTAACAAGTTGGTTGTCGGGTCCTCTCTTAAAAGCGCAAAAAATAAGGCGATATCTGTAATTTTTATTTTACCATGTTGTGGAACCAGATATACAAGATAACATTATTTTTAGGGTTCCGTACCTCAAAAGGAAAAAACGGAACCGTCATAGGATCACTTTTTGTTGTCCGTCCGTCTGTCTATCTGTCTGTCTGTCAAAGTCCTTTATCTCGGGAACACGTCTACGTACTCAGGTTTGCGGTCTATCGCAAAAAACGTATATTTCGACACTCAAGGGAACGAAAATTCTAGAGTACTTCCTTTTGACCCAGAATCCTGAAATTTTACATAAAGCAAGGTCATTATATCACAAGTATAGGAATAAAACTGAAAAAAAATATTGTTGTTCCTTTTTTATTTTTTTATTAATATAAACCAGTGCTTGACTGCGATCCCACCTGATGGTAAGCAGAGATGCAATCATTGATGGTGAGGCGCAATAGTTTATTAAGAGCCTATTCACTGTAGCCTTGAAGACACCTAAATTATAGTTGAACGGGAAGACCGTAGCAAGCAAATTTTTCCAGTCATTCGATATACGCAGTATAAACGACGAATCGAAACGCTTAGTCCGGACCGTCACAATAAAAACATTTTTTTTGCGATTTGACAAAAATTTTGAGACTCCAATCAGGAATTGAACTCTTTACATAGGTAAGTTTGTACGGAAACCTCAGGGCACGAGTCCGACTCGCACTTGCTCAGTTTTTTTCTTCTTCGAAACACAGGAGCAAGCATAGTGGCTAATTAGCTGTAGCAAAAACTATTGATTGTCGCATAAACATGTGTATGTCGCTTTGTACGGATGGGTACAAAACATTTTGGGAACACATTTATGTGTGCGTACGGCTGAGTGGAATTTCCTGCCGGAGTCTGTTTCCTGATAGCTACAACCTAAAAGCCTTCAAGTCAAGAGTGAATAGATTACTTCTAGGCAAGCGTGTTCCATCATCGGTTACCATCAGCTGAGACAACGGTGAAACGCGACACTATCTATATCTATAAAAATGAATAACTGTTCGTTAGTCTCGCTAATTCTCAAAAAAGGGCGGAACCGATTTGGCTAATTTTGATCTTGAAATATTCGAGATAGTCCAGGGAAGGTTAAATCGGTGAGAAAAAATGGAAAAAATTGCGAAAAAAGATCCGATCACAATACCATCTCTAATTAAATGAATTATGCTGTTTTGGTAATGCCAGTAGATGGCGTTATCCTTACTATTAGGTGGTACGAAGATTGCCGGGTCAGCTAGTCTATATACATATAATAAAACAGTAAAATTCTTTTGGGATGGTATTAATTGGCGCAAAAACTACTGAACCGATCCTGTTCAAATTTTGCATACACAATCCTTATAGGTCAGGGCAACTGATAGGCTATAAACTATCACGCTATTTGCTATGGGGGGTGAGCAATAATCGAAAATGTAGGTATTGAACGACATTAGCCGCGAGATCTATTCCCAGCTACAGTTAAAAATTTTGCCATTATTTTGTCTTATTTTTTTTTGTATTAAAATAACTTTTACCATTTTTTCAAAATAAAATTGACATTTCTATTCGATATCTTCTAAATATTTTGTACAAACTAATCAAAACACATAATAAAATCAAAGCGACGAATAAAATCACGTACTATAATGTTACATTATTCCATTTAGCTGCAAATTTAACTTCTAAAACGAAAATCATCACACTATCATCGTTAGGGAGCCAACCAGTCAATTATGACGTTTATATAAGAACGTCTATTTTATAGTTTATTCATCGAAGACCGCAGCGCAGTGGTTTCGCATCTAGACTCTAATGTAATGTGAAGGCGGTTCAAATCCCGTACGGCTCTCTTAGGAGAAATTTTTGTTCTATTTTGTCATCGTGAATAAGATTTTTTTATATATTTTTGCATGCTTACAATTTTTTTTTATAAATCTACTTATATAATATATCTTAAGAATTTTTTAGTGAAGTGCGTATTATTAATTTTAGAAATCGATGTAAATAACTTTTATACATTTAAATTGTGTGGAACTTGATAATTATCTTACTTAGGCTTTGTTTCATCGCAATGAAACAAAACATATGAAAGACAAACGGTATGAAATCAAAGTTTTCGAGAAGTAAAATATGACACCACACGCAACTCGCAACGCCATCTAAAGACTCAAAGTAGAAATAATGATGACAATGACGGTTGAACTTCATATTAAATTTGATAGATGGCATTGCGTATTTTACGTAATTTTCTGAGTGGCAGAAGAATGGCCATCGCCCACGATTACAGTTATGGTTAAACTGGTGTTATTTATAGGAGGCATTTTTAACAATCCTACAGCTTATTTTTATTATATTTTTCGTATTATAGTAACAAGCTAATTGACCGTGATTATTCAAGGGATACCATCCAAAGACGATAAAAGTAAATAGCTATATGTATTTAATTATTCACTTTAAAATAACACGGCCACATTTTTGGAAGGGGTTACAGGGTACCTTGCGTTGGATGGTCCCCAGGTGGACCGATGACCTGGTAAGGGTCGCGGGTATCCGATGGATGAGAGACTCACAGGACCGGTTATTATAGCGACACTTGGGGAGGTCTATGTTCAGCAGTGGACATCTTTCGGCTGAAATAATAATGATGATGATGGCACCTTTTTTTTCTTTTTTTAAGGGTGGAAATCATCCAATGACTTCTCCCGCTCTGGTTGGAGCGGGAGGACGTGTCAATCTTTTACCGACTAAAACTACACCTGTGTCTATCACTACGCGCTATTGAGGATTGGGCTCGATCCTGTCAACTACAGGACGGCTAGCTACCCATTGCTCGACGTCCGGAAGCCCGCGTCTACCGTGATTGGTAGTCGGGGTCGGAATCTTGGCTCGGCGTGAGGCCGTTCGTTTCCTAACGCGTGCGGCCTCCGCCTTCGCTAGCATTACGGCTTTGCAGAAGGAGGCGACCGCCTGCCACTACTCCTCGCTCTGGATCAGAGCCCGGCGCGAGAGGTCACTGACGCCGATTGCCTTCACGAGGACACGGCGGTGCTCCGCCCTTGCAGGGCACATCTCCACTGTGTCCTCCGGCATGGACACTGCGGATTAATAATGGTGTGTTTTATTATTTGCTGTCACCGCTTCATATAAAACGGGATCGAATGTGTATTTCTGACCACATTTCGACAACGTATAATGTATCTCAGATTCCTTACAGCCTTACATCGATATCTGGACGTTACCTCTTTGCAATGAGTGGTGACCAACACTGGAACAACCCTCTAAGGGAGGCCAGTCTCAGGGATAACACTTATCGGCTGCTACATTTGTTAACCATAATTTCATTGTTTTATGGATAAGCTCAGGACTGTTATGGGTGTTTCGAACGGTTTCTGTTCTGGGTTCGGTTGAAAGTACCCTGATATTACCATTTTGTGAATCACCTGGACTCGGTGTAGCATGCGGTGGAGGTCTATCCATCTTGAGTGAACCGCCGTGTCCTCATAGAGGCAATCGGCGTCAGTAATTTCTCGGTTTGGCCATCAATATGCGAGTTCGATTGAACGGGGATACACGCGCACAAAGTTTCGCCGTAGTTTCATTCATAAGTTGGAGACTCTTCATAAGGTAGTTCCTACTATGGAAAAAAAATTTGTCTTATATACGGGGATGTCAATTAAATACACACCAAACTATCCTAGGTAAATGAACAAGTAATTCTAACGCCTAAAATGATCAAACTGCAACAATCAATGCAAGCATGCTCTCGCCAATTCTTCATAAGTACTGTTGTGGAAGAAGATAGTTGATGATTTATTTATTTATTTATTTAATCCTTTATGCACAAATGTACAGCGGCGGTCTTAATGCCTGCCGGATGATGATGGTAGTTTTTGGATTCACTTAAGGCTTTTCACTATCAGTGCACGTTATCCAGCTGAAGGTCGGTGTCCCGATTATGCTCCTTCGTTTATCTCTCCCAAAGCTGTCTAACTGCTTAAACTCTTCAGTGAAAAGTTATTGAGGTAGAATACTACGCGCCGTCGATTCAGGACTGCTTTGACCAGACGGCTGGACAGCACCACCGCAATCCCGTGTTTGCGATAGCTGGGAATTGCCTTGCGGCTTTCAACACCCGGAGCGTCCCTTGCAGGGATCGCTGAGGAGTCAAGATGTCCTATCCCTCATAGTTTCAGCCACCTTCTTTGATCGTAGTGCTTCACTGAAGGAGCTACTATTAGCTACTAATAGCTACTGGTTGTTATTTTCTCCACCAATCGCCCCCATAAGGACAAAGCGGCGCCGGCGCTCCGACCAAGCGGGACTGACTTCCACCGTATGCTCCATCGTATTCTCCGGGCGTTTCGCAGAATGGTGAGACCAAAGTGTTTCTTCCCGCTGAATTCGACACAGATACCTTCCGAAATACCCACAACCGGTGAGTCCTGCACAAAGAGAGGATGCCGTGACGCCTCTGTAGACACTTCTCAAAGACAGGCATTACCGCTGCGATTTGATTGTGGCGTGCTCACTGTGGCGACGGGTTAAAATCATGCAATGATGTTTTACCAGAACATAAACCAGAAACATACATAATTGCCCATGCATAGATATGCCTTTTCCCTTGGGGTAGGCAGAAATGACCACTGCTACGACCCATACATGCTCTTTCTATTCATTGACGGTCATACATCTGGATCTGGACGAGTACATAACATGTTTCCTGAAGGTAATTTGCGTGTTTAACCGACTTCTAAAAAAGGAGGAGGTTCTTAATTTGGATATTTTTACCTTTAACCGTTTTATGTTAAAGTACAATAAATTATTGCGATGCTTTCGGAATGAATTGCAAGCACAGCGTGATTGTACAGTTTTACGAATTTAACGCGGACGAAGTCGCGGGCAACAGCTAGTCTATAATAAAATCAGTTTTGCATGAAACCACAACAGACGCACCAGCAAGCAACTTTCATCTTTCTAAATCAGACACTTCAATCCATATTCCTCAAAATTCACAACTTACGACACAGGTGCTTGTCAAAGTACTATGTTACAAATGGGAACAGTCGCTGACTTTAGAAACATTTATTAATCCATTACGACAAACTGAGGGCGTCACATTGTTACTTTACAAACGTAAGGAGGTCTTATAAAGCTGGCTATTCTCTTTGCGATTAAAAGTCAAGACTTAAGATTAAACTTTGAACGAAGTTACAACGAAGTCTAAGCTACAACCTAGGGGTCTTTAAGTCAAGAGTGAATAGGTTACTTATAGGTAAGCATGCTTTATCGTCGAACACATCATCGTTTACTAACAAGATAAGATAATAAATGAAGATAGGTGGTAAGATAGTGATCAAGCTCGAGCCTAACGATAATAATAAAAATAGTTGGGAAAATTTTGGTACAGTCCCATATTTTTGACCATTACATGTTTACTGTATGGACTTTAAAAGAGACTTCGACCCCTGAGTTTGTTTCGGTGTTTCTTCTCAAGGTAGTCAGCTAGGAGACACCGACCTCTTCTAGTTTAAAAGTGTAAACTTATTTGCAAAATAAATATCATTTACATATTTCCTGGAGCGATGGTATTTAATTCGAAAGAGGGAGGCGTCAAGGTATTAAATATTTTTTTTGTTTACATTGTGAAACTCGGAGACAATTGATGGTAAGTTTTTGTAACATCTGTTGCGCTATTCTAGACCATAAAGTATTTTCCATATTCAAAACTTTTACACTAGTCAGTAAATGTCTATAATAAGAGTTACAACCATCTTTGTTTATCTCCCTTGTCAAGTGAAAGATTTAACATAACTGAAATGTGTAGAATTGGAAGAACTTAGAAACACCCACCTAGAGTGAAATTAGCATAATTCCATAATCAGCCTTTTAATGTTCTCACTGCTAGCACTCAGACCTTCTCATTAGGAGAGGCAATGGGCCGTAATCCACCACGCGGGCCCAGTGCGGTTTGGTGAAGGTCACATATCTTCTAAATTTTTGGTTCTAGGTCATGCCGGTTTTCTCACGATGTTTTCCTTCACCGTTTTAAGAGCAGTGGTGATGAAATAATTTACACAAAGTAATGCGCCTGGCTGGGTTTGAATCCACGACTTACAACTCGTAAGTCGGGGCCGTTACCACTCGGCTACCACTGCTCTAGAGTGAATAAAAGTTTTTTATTTTACACTTTTTAGTTATGGTACCACCACTAAAAAGTACCCCTCAGTCATACTTAAATACCTTATAGCCAGAGCGCATCTCATGAAAATTCTAATATCCCAAACACGGTTAGATAACATTAATTTATTACAGAGTTCCGGTGCCTAACTTCAGGCTTCATCATTAAATCGGTTCGATATATTCCCCCTCTTCTTTCAGCCAGTCATCGACTACACGTATAAACAAAGCAATTTTGCTTGTTACGTCAGTTCTGCTGTGATCCTATGAGGAGTTCTGTTCCATAACTTCGAAGTCCATGATCAGATCATAACAATATTTTTATGGGATCAATTCGGAAGCTTAAACTTTCAATAAAAAAAAAAACAAAATCGGTCCACAATTGACGGAGAAATCGGCGAACATACATAAAAAAAAACGTCAGCCGAACATAGAACCTCTTCCTTTTTGAAGTCGGTTAAAAAGATAATTTGCCGCAGTACTAAAAACATTGCCAATGTGCTGGTTTAAGATAACAATATTGGACCATCGGCACTGCTACGGGCATAACAATATTTATCAGGTATCATTTTTGGACAAATGCGGGTGTCCAATAGCACAGTACGTTTGTGCAAAGTAATAACCACGATGAAAGAATTAATCGTAAAATGAAAAATAACGTTCATTCTTATCGAGTTAAACTAAAAAATTTAAAGCAATAAAATTCCGATTACATCCGTATTGAAACAGTTTCTCTATAATTTAATAAACTAGTTTCTCTCTCGTTATCAACGGAAAATAAACAACTTAAAATAGCAAATGCTATAGCGTGCCTTATTTGTATTTGCAAAGCAAGAGCGATGTTTGTTCTAGCACTTTTGTATATGAGCATTTCAAAACACTGTAAATGTTTTGTCGTGAACGATTTATAGGAATATTATGAGTCAATTTATAAATTTTGTTGTAGATATTTCTTTACTTTTATACCAGGCATATTCATACAAATGCGTCTTCTGAACACTTTTTCTTTGAAGTGGAAAATCATGTAATGACTTCTCGCACTCTATGTGTCAGACTTTTACTGACTAAAACCACACGTATATTCCTTCAGTTGAACTTTGCGTCTTGGACCACGGGTTTCTCTATCAGAAATCAACCCATGGCCTCAGTAGGCTTCGGTCCTGCTGGGCCCCTACGGTTTTGCTGACATCTCTTTGAGGCGCGCTTAGAACACTACGCGTTGTTGGGCTCAGTATCAGCTCAGTAGATATAATATAATATAAGATAACGACCCCGACTTACAAGTTGTAAGTCGGGTTCAAACCCAGCCAGGCGCATGGGTTTGTGTAATTTATTTCATCACCACTGCTCTCAAAACGGTGAAGGAAAACATTGTGAGGAAACGGCATGTCCTAGAACCAAAAATTCGATGACATGTAACATCCACCAACCCGCACTGGGCCCGCGTGGTGGATTACGATCCATTCCCTCTCCTAGAGAGGAGGCCTGAGCCCCAACAGTGGGAACATTATAAGGCCGACTATGCTATGCTAAACAATTATTGCGTAAAAAATTAGCCTATAAGTAGTTCTATTTTTTATCTAGGAGTATGTCAATACTACAACTCTTTAGATACCGAATAGAGATAAACTGTTTCCTTAATCAATAAAATCATAATTATTTAACTACTTATAAACAACTAAATTAATGACTGACGCAATTATGTACATTAGACAATCTATTGTTGAGGAGGTCTGATAGGCAGTCATAATATAATGTACCTATCTGCTAGGAAGTGATGATGATAGCTTAGTAGGTATATATACCTAAACAAAATGAAAATAATAGTTTGTTTTCTTGTACAGAATTAAAATAGAGGGCTACTCATAGCTTAATAGGTGCAAGTCAATGACGCAATCAATTGAACATTAGACAATCTTTTGTTGTGGAGGTCTGATAGGCAGTCAAAATATAATGTATCTGCTAAGAAGTGATGATGATAGCTTAGTAAGTATACATACTTACCTATACAAAATGAAAATAATAGTTTGTTTTCTTGTACAGAATTAAAATAGAGGGCTACTCATAGCTTAATAGGTATAAGTCACTGACGTAATTAATTGAACATTAGACTATCTATTGTTGTGGAGGTCTGATAGGCAGTCATAATATAATGTATCTGCTAGGAAGTGATGATGATATCTTAGTAGGTATATATATACAAAATGAAAATAATTGTTTATTTTCTTGTACACAATTAAAATAACCGTCTATTTTAAGGTTCTTACGTTGTAAGACTATGAATGAGAGGCGACTTGGTTTATATAGTTTCTTTAATCTGTCTCAGATTTTCAGAAATCAGGTTTACCACTAACCACCTTGATTTTATGTACTTCTGTATGAAAAGGTAAAAAAAACATATAGTAAGACGAAAATGTTAAGCCTGCCTATATTATTGTAGGGGCTCAGCAGGGTCGAAGCCTACTGGGGCCACGGGTAGTGTGAAAGTGGAACCCGGGGCCCTGGGGCGAAGGCAAAGAAGGAACAGGAGTGGGTTTTTAGTCAGTAAAATCTGACACTGTCTCCCGCTCCGCCCAAGAGCGAGATTTGTCATTAAATGATTTTCACACTAATAAAAAATAAAAAGTAAATAATATGAGCATCGACACACTACATTGGTAGCTCAGCGGTATTGTGGTATCTACGCACGTGCCCAAAAACATGCTAGAAACGTAATCAAGAACTTTTAAGAATTTATCGAAATAGATATTTTTTAATCATAAAATCAATTTTGCTATTTGTTTTTTAATCTTTCAGGATGTGCGATTATTATGTAAAATGTTTTAGATCAGACCTCTTTACCCCTAACTGTAACTGAGTCACACTAGACTTCTTGTCGCCAGAGGACACGGTGGAGCTTACGGTAGAAGTGTGCCTCGCTTTGATGGGGTACCGCCTGACCATAGTTCAGGCCATGGTCTGAAGCGAGGGCGAATTGCAGGCGGTCACCTCCTTCTGCGTAATAGTAATGCTAGCGAAGGAGACGGCCGCACGCGTGAGCTCGCTCCAGCTGCTGTGACCCAGAACCCGACTACCAGCAATGGTAGGCGCGGACTTGTGGACGATGATTAATGGGTAATGGCCTCGCTGTCCGGCCGTATGGTAATTGTCCGAACTGAGCCTATGCATAGCGCGTAGTTTTCGACGACCTCCTCAAAGAGGTGTCAGCAAACGGGCCACGGGATTTTCTGAAAAAGAAATCCGTGGTCCTAGAAAGCAAAGGACAACCAAAGAACACAGGTGCGGTTTTATTCAGTAAAATTTTGACACGCCCCAAGAAGAAATCGTTTAAAAAAAAATGAACTAGACTTTTTAGTATGACTGGTTTCAGATTATCTTCTGACCACCTGTCAAATATTTTCGATGACAGGCGGGAAACAAAGGTTCAATCTGGTTTCCGAGTCACATGGGAGATCCAGTAAGAAGTGAATGGTCACCCATACAGGAATCGACCTCGCGATTGAACCGTGTGGTTGTCATAACAGATTAGCGGGGAACAGAGCGGCAGGTTTTTCTTTTTTGGAAGTTGGGTTGCATAAATTGCATTTGATTGATACCTTAGGCTTGAACAAGCTTGGCTTGTAATTGAAAAATCTCCCTCTATACAAAACTTGAAGTAATCCTGTATACTTCTCCTGTGTAATGTGCCCGATGCGGTCTTCCCATCCGATTATAATTTAGGTCTCTTCAAGGCGAGAGTGCTCTAATAGACTAGTGCGACTGCATCATTACTTACTATCAGGTGGGATCGCAGTGAGGCACTAATCTATATTATTAAAAAAATACACAACTCAAATACATTATTTCCTTTTGGGCTCTACCGCAATTGTTTAAAAGAGAAAATGTTATATTAAACGTGTATAATTTAAAACTGCACTACAAAATAGTGCATTAATCGTGTCTGAATATCGTATAACAATCAATCAATGATACATAAAAATAATGAAGTAAATTCTACTTCACTACAATGAATTCTGCAAAAGGAATTTGCATGCCAACGCTTGGCAATCATCAGCGTTGGAAAAATTCCATTGATTCCTTAAACTATGGAAATTGGGCTTTTCACTTCACATTCGGAATTGAATGAGAGTAAAAAGAATTTTACACAGTTTTTGGTGTATTTTTTCGTGCAATTTTTCGAAGTAGAAACCTAGATCGTAAATGTGATTGATTGCTTTGGTTTCATGTTCATGTATTTGCTATGCACAATATTTGTTCTTGGCAATCGGGTAAAAACTTTTCAATAACTTTTTTATCTTTTCTTCGACTCCTCAACTTAAAAACTCAAGAATAGCTAATAAATATATGTTTAGGGTTTTTTTTTTGTTTTGAAAAATCATCTTATGACAAATTCCGCTCTTGGGCGGAGCGGGAGATAGTGTCAGACTTTTACTGACTAAAAACCCGCTCCTGTTCCTTCTTTGCCTTCGTCCCAGGGCCCCGGGTTTTACTTTCACACTACCCGTGGCTATATGTTTGGGTAGAGAATACCAAATGCGTAGTCCTTAATGTACTTTTGTTTCATGAAGTCATAATCATCATCTTACTTTAGTCCCGTGTTATTTGGAGTCGGTGCAACTCGTTTTTTAGGGTTCCGTAGGTACATCAAAAGAAAAAAACGGAACCCTTATAGGATCACTTTGTTGTCCGTCCGTCTGTCTGTCTGTCTGTCAAGACGCTTTATCTCGGGAACGCGTAAAGGTATTGAATTGAAATTTAAACCATATACTCAGATCTGCGGTCCCTTAAAGCTGGAAAAAAAGTCAAACTACTGAGTTAACGAAAAAAAAAGATACGGCCGTTTATGTTGCAAAAAACGCATATTGCGACACTCTCATGGGAATCAAAATTCATAGGGTACTTCCCGTTGACCTAGAATCCTGAAATTTGGCATGAAGCAAGGTCTTATAGCACAAGTATAGGAAAAAATCTGAAATCTATAAATTTGTTGTTAAGTCAAAAAAAAAAATTGCGATTGGGAAAAATCTTCGTAACTCAATTCGGGAATTGATCAGTTTTCATAGGTGAGTTTGTCCGGAACCCTCAGTGCGCGAGTCCTACTCACAATTGCCCTGTTTTTTTAATAATATAGATTAGTGCTTCACTGCGATCCCACCTTTTTTCTTCTATCCCGCCCTGTCATCTGTCACACTTTATTTTTTCGGTGGGAAAATCATTTTATGACATCCCTCGCTCTTGGGCGGAGCGGGAGATAGTGTCAGACTTTTACAGACTAAAAACCCACTCCTGTTCTTTTGTTACCTTTCGTATCAGGACCGAGTTTTTCTTTCAGAATCAGACCCTTGGCCCCAGCAGGCTTCGATCTGTTGGGCCCCTACGATTTGCTGATATCTCCTTTAGGCGCGCGTGAAACGGTACGCGCCGTCGACGATATGGGCTCGGTCCGGACGGTTAACAGACGGTCAGACGGCGTGTTACCCTTTGCTCGTCGTCCGCAAGCTCGCGCCTACGGTGGAGTCTGTTATACTATCAATAATTCCCTTTCTAATCACTTCTCACACAACCCATCCTTTTTTGGGCCTACGGTGGCGTCTGTCATACTATTAATAATTCCCTTTCTAATCAATTCTCACACAATCCATCTATTATTTGGCCTCCCTCTCCTTCTCCATCCATACACATGTATATTCCAAACTCAAAGTTATAATAAATAAATAAAATGCCAAAATCATTTAATCTTTATTGGTCAATTAGTATTGACATACACAGTCAGAAATGTGCGACCAGCATAGCGGCAAAAGTAATAGAGTACGTTATAAATAAGATCCTATCTATAACTTCTGCCAAATCTTTCTTGTCACCAAATGTTCGCTGTGTCTCACTCTCCATCTCTTCCACATCTCTTGCTATTGGAGTAGCCTGAGCATCATCATCCTCTTGAAGGGAATATCCTCCATTTCTGTCCGATGATCTCTGAAAAGATATAGAAACTGAGTTATTGGCGTAGTGAATACCTTATCATCATCATCATCATTTCAGCCGAAAGACGTCCACTGTTGGACATAGGCCTTCCCCAAGCGACGCCACAACGACCGATCCTGTGCGTCTCGCATCCACTTCACTCCCGCGACTTTCACCAAGTCGTCGGTCCACCTTGTGGGAGGCCTTCCAACTCTCCGTTTTCCGGTGCGCGGTCGCCACTCTAGAACCTTTCGGTCCCATCGATTATCCGTTCTACGAGCAATGTGCCCTGCCCACTGCCACTTTAGTTTGGCGATTCTTCGGGCTATGTCGGCGACCTTGGTTCTCCTACGGATATCTTCATTCTTTATGCGATCACGCAAGAAAACTCCGAGCATAGCCCTTTCCTTGTGAATACCTCGTAACTGCGAAATACGTAATTTTTCAGGAGTTACAAATAACCAAACTAGACCTTTATTATCACGTGATTATAATAGGCTGCTACGTGGTTTATTCAAATATTTAAAACTATTGATTTATTTCAAACGCTTGTTTCACTTGTTTTCCTTTTTTTTTCACAAGTTTTGACGCGCCATCGCCATTGCAATCACAAAAAGTTATCACACCAAACTGACTCGAGCAAAGTATGCATTCAACATCGTAGATGGCGCTTCGAGTATCAAATCAAAATTTTGCATGATACAAGATTATGCGTTACGAGCTTTTTATTTTCAGAAATATAATAAAACAAAAATTACATAATATTGCATACCCGAGGTTTTCACTCTAAGCCATCGATATTGAGCTATGGAACGCCATCGACTGGTCAATTGTCACGTTATGAGTAGGAATGGAATAATTGTGTGTGTGTATAATTTATCTAATCCAAGTATGTCTACTATTACAATTTTTTTCTCTCTTTCTCTCTCTCTCTATCCTTCTCTAGTCATTCAACTTTGCTGTACACTTCTCATATTTTTGATAGCCCGATAGTTACGTTTTTTTCATAATTGTCATCTCAGTGATTTTATTTATGTGCCCGTCACGTAATTCACAAATTAACTGTGGGACAGTTAATTTGTGAATTACGTGACGGGCTATAATATTATTATTTATGTTTTTTGTAACTCTGTATTTTATTTATTTATTGAAACTTCATGTACAGTAGTGGTACATAGGCCTAATGCAACAAGGCATTCTCTACCAGTCAACTTTTGGGTTGAAAAAGACAGCACTGGTAGGTGTGCACAATAAATAAATAACAGATTTTTTATGTTTTGTGTACCTCTGTTTTATGTTTTATATTGTAGCTGTTTGTTACATAAAAATAAAATAAAAATTTAATTAAATTAAAAAGTCATTAGATACTTTACCAAATAAGCTGGCAAACAAAAAATGGTTCTGAAACAGTAGGCGGTCATGAGTTTCTGCACTGTAGCTGTGTTTCGGACTTTATCGACGGCAGACGTCATCAGCAGGGCTTGAATCAACATTGCTAGCAACACACCCATCAGCACGGTTGTGTACAGTACCACTGGAAAGAGGAAGTAATGTAGAAACAATATCTGTCTATATACTAAAAGTGACTAGAATAAAGCGAAAAAATTTAAGTTGCAATCAAAAGTGAAGATCTGACATTTTATTTAAATGCACTTAGGTAATGCTTTTAAAAAAAATAGTTTTCCTAATTGTAGGTAAATAATATGGGCATTGACACACTCATTGCTAGTATATTGGTATTAGTGTCACAATCAAGAATTATCAAGAATTTATTAAGATTTATTAATTTTTTATTCTGAAATAATTTTTGATTATTTGAAAAAAAAACCTATTTAAAAATAGCTAAAATCGATTCAGTTCAACAAAAAACAACACTAAAAAGTGTAAAATAACTGTAAGTCGGCGTTTCTGGATTTGGTTTTTTTTTATTAAATACCGACTTCCAAATTAAATTTCTCAATCATTAAAGTCTGTTGTAATTGTTGTGGAAAACGGTTACACAAAATTTTACACTTTTTAGTGGTACACAGTGGCCACAGCTTAACCTGAATAGTGTGCGTGTTCTATAGTAAGACATAGAATGTAACCATTTCAAATGTGCTAAAAATAAAATTTAAAGATTTCTTTCGATATCTCCAGGATTCTATTCTATCTCTTCTCTAGATATCACAGATTTTAACCTAGTGACCATCTGGGAAGTATACCCAATAATGTTCCCGCTCTTGGGACTCAGGCTTCCACTCTAGGAGTGAGAATGGGCCGTAATCCATCACGCGGGCTCAGTACAGGTTGGATTTTTTGTGTTGTTTGAGTTATTTTGTGAAATAGAATATTATACACAACGGAGAGCAACATAATTAAGCATATTAAGATTGATTACTTACAGATGGAAGGCAAGGTATGTGAAGGCACCAAAAAGTCAATATAGCAGAGCCCCATGGATATAACGATGGTGCATCCAGCGAGGAACCAAATCCTGCTCATGGTTAGGGGCTCACTCCAGAAGGACATGAGCACAAACGTTAGAAGTACTGAAAAAAAACAAAACACAATTTAAACGGTGCTAATCAATAATAATAAGATGGTTTTAATGCTCGGTTTTGTTGTTAGCCTATATTGTGTAGCATTGTGTAGCAGTGGGCACACTGTTGGGCAAAAACCTCCCTCATCCGTTTTCAAACCTCTTTGTTTTAGGCGATCTCTGACCTGCCCCCCTAACCAAGTTACAACCGTTTCGTTTCGTTTCTCTTTTCGTTGATCGCCTCGAGCCGGCCACGCCTCCCATTCCTTTGTTCTGACCACGTGACTGAGCGTTGAGATGACGTCAGAATAAAACAATCAGAGGTGTGGCCTACTCGAGGCGATCGACGAAAAGAGAAACGAAACGAAACGGTTGTAACTTGGCTAGGGGGGCAGCTTCATGGTACCGCATTAACGCATTGTCACTCAAATTAAGGGTTTCAAAATCCTTTCGCAAGACTTGCCCTAAACAAAAAACATACATGACATTGCCAGTATTTAACGGGCTTATAGAAACTACATTACCTATCAAAGGAGTATAAAATACAATATTATAGGCTGTTGCCCTCCTCTTCAACTGCACACTTATGATGAGCCGGTCACTTTGATGCGTCTGATTGTCATCACTGATGTACACTTTGTTCCAAATAGTAGGTTTGATGATTAATTGCTTGGTAGTCACTTCCCATTCGTTTTTGATAACGTCATCTAAGTCTGAAAACTAGAAAGGAGTATTTATTGCTTCCAGCTTATTTTATTATAGATTGAACTTATTTTTTTGACATGGGATATCATCTAATGACGTTTCCTGTTCTAGAGTGGAGCGAGAAGGCATGTCAAATAGTTTACTGACTGAAAAATGCAAAGGGGAAACCCTTCAGTTGCCTTTTGCATATCCCTTACAGAAATTCCCGTGGCCGTGATGGGCATCGGCCCTACTGGCTTCACACAGTTATGCTGACATCTCTTTGAGCCGCGCGACCATGTCTGAACCAGAGCCGGGCCCGAGATATCGCCACTGCTGAACGCCTCTACGAGAACCTTGGCCCTTACGCTCCACTGTGTCCTATTTCTTAATAAAATAAAATGATAAAGGGTTTTGAAATTTCTGTATACTTACAATATGCATTTTGCTGTCCGTAAGTTCTATAATGTCTATATTAATTTTCTCATGGGCTTCCCATGGTTGGATTACTATGGAACACATATATTCATCTCGAGGCCATCTGTATCCGAAAAAAAAACTTTTAGTGAATCTCATACCAGTATTGCATAAACGCCTTGCTCGAATACTTAATTCTGATTTTACGTAATTGCATAATTACGTTAATAAAAGCCCCTTTACGTAGATAAGTAGATGCCTACTGGCTTTTCCAGAAAAAAAAGTTATAAAATATTATAATATATTTTTAAATGTTTTTTTAATATGTGTGTTTTAAGAAATATTTAAAAATATATAAAATTTGTATAAAAAATAAATAAAGATAATCATAAAAATAAAGTTTATTTGTTTACATACAGTCTTACAAAGTTAAATGTGACACTGGATCCCGCACTAGGATACCCTGTGTCGCAGGATCCAGTCTCTTTCGAAAGAAAATATTAATTATTTTTTTACAATATAATTTAGTAAAGACCAAAGGTAACCAAATGTATGTTACGATGAGTGTGAATATGAGCGAAATAAATAAATAAATAGGTGTGTGTAATGTTAATGAATATATTACTTACTTATTTCTCTTTGTATTTGTTTTTAATCATGCCGGATAGTTATGTAAATTTAAATAAGTCATCCTAGTGATTTTATTTAAGTATCCCACAGTTAATCTGTGAGCAGCGCTGTGGGCTACAATATTGTTTATATGTTTTATATACCTGTAGTACCTAAGTTTTATATTGTAGCTGTTTGCTGTTCCTTTTTTTATAAAAATAAAAAACAAAATAAAAAAATTACAATTTAATGAATATTTGATAAAAGGTTTTCCGTTTCGGCATAGTTAAGTCCTAGCAGCCAAACTTGAACCTGTTTCTTGCACTCAAACTTTGTTAATGGAAGGATGTTTAATTTTTTATTAATTCTCATACAGAAACGGCTCAATGCATGAAAAAGCTTTAATACCAAATTTATTATTAAATTTATCTTTGACTTCTATTTTTTTTTTCTATGTCCAACACTGGACGTCTTTTTTTTGAACTGATAATGATGATCATATTTTCAAGGTATTAATTAAAAAGTATTTATCCTTACTGGTGGAAAAAAATAATTATACAATATTTCGAAGTAAAACCATTCTACCTATGCAGGTGCAGGTATTTATAATAAACTACCATCATCATCTTCCTGCCCTTGTCCCATCTTATTTGGGGTCGGCGCAACACGTATTTATAATAAACTACCGTCGACCATTAAACATGTAAGCTCCTATACTGTATTAAAAGTAAATCTAGCCAGACAGGTAGTCGAAAAATATTAACCATACTCCACTAGCAGCCAACTATTTAATACATAATAGAAGTATCTACTAATACAAAAAAAAAAAAAAATTTTGAACGACGAAAATACTAATAACAATCACTGTTTGTACCATGTTTCCCTTGTAAGTGACTGAAGTCTTTTATGAGAATAAATTTCTTTAAACACATTTCGAAATTTCTGACAGATAAAAATCTAATGGTGACATGATGCTCTCACGACGGGGGATGCAGTGGCCCAGGGCAGGTGTGTCGTGGCGGTGTCTTTGGACATCGCCAACGCCTTCAACTCCCTGCCCTGGAGTAGCATTGGGAGGGCACTCCGGTATCACCGGATGCCCAAGAGCGGGGATGTCATTAGGATGATTTTCCCACCCAAAAAAAAAAAATGGTGACATGATAATACCTTACTACTGACCTTGAAATAAATGTTTTATTTTTTTATTCTTGATAGGTTCGCGCTTGACCGCTATCTCACCTGATGGAAAGCGACGATGCGGTTGACGATGGAGCGCGCTTACCTAGAAGTAACCTATTCACTCTTGACTTAAAGATTCCCGGGTTGTAGCCATCAGGAAACATAGATTCCGGCAAGGAATTCCACTCCTTAGCTGTACGCACAATGAATTTGTTCCCAAAACGTTTTGTTCGTATAGATGGGATGTCCACCATGTACCGGTGGCGCATCGCTTTACGCCTGGTGGTCCGATGATGGAACAGGCTAGGCGGAATTAGGTTATGCAATTCCGACGTACACTCCCCGATATGCAAATGTGTATTTTTGACAACATTATTTCTTAATTTTTGGTTTGTTTTTGTATTTGTGTTTGTACTGACATTCTTTTATTTATTTTTAGTTTTTTGAGTTTACAGTAATAGCTGACTAATGAAATTTTACTCGACATGTAAAAATGTATTTTTATTATTTGTAAATATATATATATATTAACTAAGATTAAAGTTACAAATGTATCACCCACATTTGTACACTCTATCAGGCATGACATAGCGCACGTATTACCTACTTATTTTAAGAATTATATTATTATGATTATTCACCTATGATAAAGAAATGATTATTGATTATTAAGTAGCATCACATTTACATTCAAACAATTCCATACACTTTCTATTTTCATTTCTGATAAAGCAACTCGATTATTCTGAGTAAAACAGAACAATTTACACAGTACCATTTCCTACAAGTCATGTAACAAAATTGAATAGCAAACTTACTTGCTTAAGCCCGGAGGGGAATCAACGCACCAAGTGTAGACCTTGGTTTGGAAATGGAAAGTCGCTTCTCCGCTGTAAACCATTGATATAAGATCCGAGTTTCTCGCGTCAAATACAGCTGAGTTGTCTGAACTGAAATAATGCGTTTAGATTAATTTGTGGTGGTCTGACAGTGTGGGGTACTTATCTACAAAGTTAGGTATACGTTGAGTTATTGTTACATTGTTGTTGCATTCAAGAACTTATATCCCAAGTTGGAAGTGTTGTAGTGGTTGGACGTTTTTGGCGATTTGATACTCTACTGATTACTGGTTTCATGAATAGGTGGACCTGTGTCTTTCAGTTGCTCTTTGCGTCTTCTAGGACCACAGGTTTCCTTTTTAGAAATTCCCAGAGGTCCTAGCGGGTATCGAACCTGCTGGGCACTTACGTTTTTGCAGATATCTAATTGAGACGTGCCGTTGACGACTCGAAATTGATCTGGACGGTTACCGGACGGCAGGACGGCGAGCTATCAATTGCTCGTCGTCGCCGGTAGTTGGGGTCACGGTTGGGGTGTGATGTCCGTTCTTTCAGCTATGCGCCCATCTCTTGCTAGCATTACAACTTCGCTGAAGGAGACGAACGCCTCCCATCTCTTAAAAACCTTCCCGCAGCCCTTGGAGACCTTCGGCAATGTATGTAACACTTCAATGCCAGACAGTGCCAAAAACAGAACTAGTCTCCGCAAAACCTAATTTATTTATCGAAGTTGTCGAAGACAAGACATCAGCGCCGATAAAGTTAGCGATCCAAAGTATTAACAACACGATGCTACGTTAAAGAATTATTTATTCATAGTATATTCATGAGGCAGTGATAGCTTTGAGCTTCGGGCTATCTCGGGCATACCGATGTGTTAATCAAATATAAGAACTTCAAACGGCTAAGGAATACAGTTTGTAATTAACTTGCAGCTAGAAGACAGGTATTTAAGATGGCGGGAGGTTGAAGAATTTGATAATGATTTTCTGATGAGGTTCATTTTTTGTGTTTATATTTTTTTTTCTTAATACCGATTACTTTTAACACATTCCATGTAAGCTACGAAATATTTCGTAGATGATTTATTTTGATGACACATACGAGAAAACTCGTAGTGTCTTAGTATGAATAGGTGGCATCTAAAGTTAATATTGTTGGTGCCTAAGTACGAGATATCTCGTATACGATATATCTCGTATATCTATGTGATGGCACTGTTAGTTAATTTAATCAATAGAGATGCCAGCTATGATATTTCTCACGATGTATGGTGGAAAGTGATTTAGATTCTTTGAAATTCTTTGCATTCATGTGCTAAGTGCACTTAACATTGGATGTTAGATAGCTTTCTCAGTGAGGGTATTTGAAACCGGTCCAATTAGTGTCATAAAATTTTCTGCCTGGACTTCAGATTGTCTGTCAACGAGCCGATATAAATATGAATGCTTAGAACGGTTGCATGACTCATACGCCGTAAGTTCACGTTTTTATAAGTGGACTACAAAAGTGTTTGGGAGTGTTTATAATAAACACTCCCGAACGCTTTCGTGATGATCCAAGGTCACGCTCGAAATCCAATTTTTTTTAGAGTTTTTTACAATTTACAACTCAGTATCGGATAGTATGTCTGTTAACCAAAATAATGTATTCATACTCAGTAATAATTAAAATATATGACTGCTTACTTGAACACGTAAAACTTTGGCCTCCAAATCTGCCCCTGCCTAAACTTTAGACTCTCTGTACCGTTGAACTTGAGTGGGTACCACGCCATGCTATCATCTGTCCAACTCTGAAAAAAAAAAGTCAAAGACAAGTCAAAAGCTTTTTATTTCACATAGGCCTACATGGGCACTTATAAAACGTCAGAAGCTAGTGAACGGTTCCAAATTGGTAGTTTCATAAGGAGAAGAACCGGCAAGAAACTCCATCATTACTCATTTAAAAAAAAAAATGTTGTTCTTACAATATTTCTGACTGGTCTGACTGTTTTTAGACTGGTCAATATTGTACTGTAAGGTACAATAAAAATAATCATAATAAAAAGTGAGTCGTAATAGGAACCTAAGAATTCGCGGAGGTTACAGTGTTCTCAAATACACATTATAAAAAAAAAGAAATAAAAATATTTTTAAGCGTCTACTGATCAACGTTATTATTATCATAATTTCAGTGGAAAGACATTCATGCTGGATATAGGGCTCTCCAAGTGTCGCCATAACCACCACACCGGTTAGCCTTGAATCCATCAGATTGAAGGTCACCAGGTCATCATATTTTGCGGGAGTTATTTATCGATAAGATTAGTACTTCCAACCTTTGTATATTGTCTTGACCTAGGATAAAAACTTACTAGGATAGTTCCTAATTAATCATTTAAAATTTCATTCAAATACGTTCCAATACGTTCAGCCGTTTAAGTGTGAAGAAGTTACAAACATAGCATAGCATAATCCGCCCTTATAATGTTCCCACTGTTAGGACTCAAGCCTCCTCTGTAGGAGAGGGAATGGGCCGTAATCCACCACGCGGGCCCAGTGCGAGTTGGTGGATGTCATGTCTTCGAATTTTTGGTTCTAGGACATGCCGGTTTCCTCAAGATGTTTTCCTTTACCGTTTTGAGAGCAGTGGTGATGAAATAAATTACACAAAGTAATGCGCTTGGCTGGGTTTGAACCCGCGAGTTACATCTCGTAAGTCGTAGCCGTTACCACTCGGCCACCACTGCTCTCACAAACATACATATATACAAACTTTCGTCTTAATAATGTTAATATTATCTCATATGACCACACTATAATGCACTAGTTCTGTGTCTGGGTGTAATTTATCTAAAATATGTATGTATTTAGAAATATATAAGTATGTGTATCAGTTGTCTAGTACTCATATCACAAGCTCTGCTTAGCTTGGGACTAGACGGCATTGTGTGTTAGTTGTGGAATATTATTTATTCATTGTACATATTAATTACATTTTTAAATATCTTTTTTAAACAAAATAATACAAAAAAAAAAAAACATTTAAAAATATAAAAAATAGTACCCCACCGGTATCGGGAATTATTATAATTTACGTCAAATTTTAAAGAGAATTAAGTAAACTGTTTACTTAATTCTCTCTTATTTATTTAATACTTACAGTAACAACGGACATTGCAGTGATAAGCTTTGATTGAAAGGCATCGTACTTGACATTAGTGACTTTGACTCCCAGCTTTACATCCATTATCGGTTTGGGTGGTATCCATGGCATCCGATATAATAAACGAGACCTCTTCAATTGGTCAGACAGTGAGAGAGGGGCTTCAATCTCTTTCGAGTCTAGTGCGACTGTGAATTATAAATATGTTGATAAAAAAGGAAATATAGGGTGATTTTTATTTAAGAGGGCCTTTTCCACTCGCCTATCGTCAACATCGAGTATGGTTTAAAAGCTTGTTGCTTCATCTAACGCAATCGCGCAATGTTTGACGAAGAGGTAACGCGAAAAAGAGAGATACCTGGAAATTCTGTTAGCATTCAGCAATTCCGTGATTTACTCGAATATTTCAAAAAGCTTGTTCCAGGAAATACGTGTATTTTTTTGAACCCTTGAAAAGAATTGCCGTCATTCAGAATCCCGATTAATATGCAAGGCTTCTACGGGTGTACTTTTTAATTTTTTTAAAATATAAGTATGAGTAGAGTGAGAACGAGGGATGGAGCTATACACCTTATATGTATAGTTCCATCCCTTTAACAGTTTAGTATAGGTTGTCTAACTGGATCATTAAGCGCTCGTGATAGAGGCTCTGCCCCCCTAGCCAAGTTACGATCGTTTCGTTTGCGTCGAAAGCCTTGAGTAGGCCACGCCTCCGCTTCCTTTGTTCTGACGTCATCCCAACGCTCAGTCACGTGGTCAGAACAAAGGAATCGGAGGCTTGGCCTACTCGAGGAGTTCGACGCAAACGAAATGATCGTAACTTGGCTAGAGGGGGCTGGGCTGACCTTATAGTAACAGGCGGTTTGTATTCATGAGTACTGTCAAATCATCAAAAAATTTCAAATACTCACTCTTTATGTGCATGTGAAAAGAAAGGACGATATTTTTAGAGTAAATATTTTTTGTATTATGACCTTAATACACTACTATTTTTTTGATTAGTACAAAAAAAGGAACTTTTTCCGTACTCATTACTGATCATATTTTTGTAGTCAAAAGTAAAAAAAAAAAAACGAATTCCCAAAATGGTCCACGAAAAGTAATAATTGGTAAATTTTTAATAGAATCAATAATTCATAACAATAGCTACTAGAAAATAATACGCGCAGTGCTTTTCCATTTTGATCGTCATTTATTCATTCATAATTAATAGCCTGTACAATATTTTCATAAATTGAGTGACATTTTGGGATATGAACCAACGCTAATAACTTTGCTGTTTATGAACATTATTTAATGAGACTTTACTTAAATAATAACAAGACCTTTTCTAATAAGCCCTTTAAGTATTTGTACTAATTAAAAATTTGTAATGTATAGGTGTACTTTTCTACTTTCTAAAATTGAATAGCTAAGCTAGTTGGAATAAAAACAAAAGAAAACTGTATCCGTCGTAGTACAGTGTTTATGCAAACCAATTTCAACAATCTGCAATGAAATGAAATTGCTTTGAGCGATGGTTATTGTGGTACAGAAAGATGCAGCTCATCTCATTTAATATCCCAGCTGCCTTGCATATCATACTGACTTTTACTGGCGGCTTTGTCTGCTTGAAATTTGATATTTAACTTTGCTATTGAGATAATATGTATTCTATGTAGTAATCTAGGCTATGATTTGCTTATATTCCTGTCTAATTTTGTCGTTGAGGCGTGATATATCGCTTACCTAGTAAAATATTGGCATATCTACAGTAAATGCGAAATTAAGTTTAAATGGCTTAAGTGTTTAAAATTGGATAATTTATATCTTTGAATATCTATTATGGTCTATAGGTAATAGTAGCCAACATCACAATTTCGGATATAAAATGAAAAATGAATTCAAAACTTCTTTTTAAATATTTGTACAATCCTTTGTATTTGTAAAATATGAAAAATGTAGATGTGCCAATATATTGCTAGGTGAGCGATATAGTTTGGCAATTATAATAATAGGTAAAATTGCTCATATAATTAAAACAGTACGATGTGGGCGAGTAATGTAATAGTAGTAATGTAAAAAGACATTAACACAATCGAAACGTTTACAGTGTTTGGCTTTCTAATTGGATAAGAGCTTGGAGCGGACCAATCGGAGCACCGAACGTCATAAGCGCGTCAATCATATTAACGTATAAAAAACATGCACTAGACACTTAGGTAGGCCATTGTAACTTAGTGATCGTTCTATTTTTAAAGTCTCTTAAAATTAGAATTTCTTACCCAACTTAAATAATAAAATATTAACTCATAACACTTACATTCAGTTCCATTTTCACCGGGTGTGGGACAGTCGTATAGAAATTTCGCTTCGACCCCGGTCCATGCAGCGAAACTAAAGTATTTAATTTCAAGGGGGCTAACGTCTATATAGGTCAGCAAAGGTAGAACTTCTCCTTCCTTGCCAAATTCTATTAGACCATCTGTAATTGAATATTGGAGAACGTTAGTAGTTCCTTGACTGTGGTCGTTTCTATCTTGTGAACGGGTTTTACTTCAGCCATAGTGACTGGCATAAAATAAATAGGATTTCTGGTATTCTTTAAATTTGAGTTAACATTTTTGTGACTAAAAAACATGAATATAATTATAGATGACGAAGCAGGTCAAATAAAATATGAATGAATTATGTGAGGAACTAAATTAAGTCAGTGTTAGTGTGCCGGCTGACAGGACGGAATGTGTCCCACAACGGTAGGGAGATGATGACGATATATTTTGTTTTCCCTTTTTTAATTTTATATTAACTAGTGCTCGACTGCGATCGCACCTGATGGTAAGCAGTGATGCAATCGTTGATGGTGAGGCGCACTAGTTTATTAAGAGCCTATACACTCTAGTCTTGAAGACACCCAAATTATAATCGGATGGGAAAACCTCAGCAGGCAAATTGTTCCAGTTCTTCGATGTACGCGGTATAAACGACAAGGCGAAATGCTTAGTCCGGACCGTAGAGGTTTTAACAACATAAGGGTGGTTACTCGCCGTACGTCGGGTTGTCCGATGGTAGAAAGGAGATTGCGGAATCAAGTTATGCAATTCCCGCGCACACTCCATATTGATTATTGATGAATTATAATTTTTATGGAAGTTTACAAACTGTGGTAATAATCCAGAAATAAAGTGTGATATATACATTATACTTATATTACTTTGTTACACAAATCTATAGAATAAGAAATGAGTATTTTTTACATACATTATAAAGTCACCGCAAAATTATCTGAAAATCAATGAGGGAGGTATTAATATGGTTTTGAGAGGACTGCGGAATTGTTCGAAGGAGTTACTGCGGCCCTGGATCGCAGAGGGTAACTGAGGGAACAGAGGTGGTTTTTAATCAGCAAAAGGAAATTACTTGATGATTTCTCGCCCTTAAAAAAATAAGAAATAGGATGTTTTTTACTAGGAATATTGATGATAAGGATGAAGTATGAAATTCGTGAAAAAATTGTGAGGCTAGAAAGGAAGTGGCTTTTGTTTGACGGAAAATTATGTATAGAAGAAAATGCTACGTTGATCCTAAGCAATTGTATTGACATTTCAGATGGTATATTTTGCTGTAATTTTCTTGAGAACACTCAATGTAAGAAATATCATAAATAACGCATCGCAGCCGTTGCATTTCGGAGCCATTTAGTAACACCACCAATAAATTAACACGCACAACGATAAGCACGTCCTCCCGATAACTTAACAGAGGGTAGCCTAACCTAGCAGTAAGGGCTAGTGCAAGGTGCCTTGAGAAAAGAATACCTTGAAACATTTGGGGGAAACTTTTGCCTCGAAATGGGAAAGTATAGGCTAAATAAAGATGGATAGGATGATGGTTTCTTTTTTTTTTTTTATTGGGTGGGAAAATCATCCTTATGACATCCCCGCTCTTGGGCGGAGCGCGAGATAGTGTCAGACTTTTACTGACTAAAAACCCACTCCTGTTCCTTCGTTGCCTTTGTCCCAGGGCCCCGGGTTTCGTTTTCACACTACTCATGGCCCATAGGCTTCGACCCTACTGGGCTCCTACGATTTGCTGACATCTCCCTGAGGCGCGCGTGGAACAATACGCGCCGTTGACGACTTGAGCTCGGTCCGGACGGTTACCGGACGGTCGGACGGCGAGCTACCCATTGCTCGCCGTCTGCAAGCCCGCGCCTACGGTGGCTGGAAATCGGGACCAGAATCCCGGCAACGACCGACCTTACGATCTTATTCACGCAAGTTGCTCAATTAAATTATTTTACATAGCAGCTAGTTTAAAACGAATTTTCTGATGTAAGCACAAACTAATTCTAAACTAACCTTGAGTTCATTTTGCTTTTACAAATAGAGTTTGCAACTTGTAGATTTTGCAAAGGTGTTATGATTATTTTATGTATGATGTACAAAGTAATTTGAATAAGAAAATTGGCAGTGACTTGTTATTTGAATCAGTTTTGATAAAGACTTATATTTTCCAAAACGTGGTCGCTTACAATAGGCCTCATCAGAAGGTTTAAAGTTACTCAAAGGGCAATGGAAAGTGCTATGCTCGGAGTTTCCTTGCGTGATCGCGTCAGAAATGAGGATATCCGCAGGAGAATCAAGGTTACGGACATAGCTCGAAGAATCGCCAAACTTAAGTGGCAGTGGGCAGGGCACATTGCTCGCAGAACAGATGGTCGATGGGGACGAAAAGTTCTGGAATGGCGACCGCGTACCGGAAGACGCAGCATTGGAAGGCCTTCCACAAGGTGGACCGATGACCTGGTGAGGGTCGCGGGAATCCGATGGATGCGAGACGCACAGGACCGGTCATTGTGGCGGCATTTGGGGGAGGCCTATGTCCAACAGTGGACGTCTTTCGGCTGAAATGATGATGATGATAATATTTTCAGTGTGAAAGCGGAACCCGGGGCCCTGGGACGAAGGCAACGAAGGAACAGGAGTGGGTTTTTAGTCAGTAAGAGTCTGACACTATCTCCCGCTCCGCCCAAGAGCGGGGATGTCATTAGGATGCTTTTCCCACCCAATAAAAAAAAAAAAGGGTAAAGTATACAAAATGATTGCGTATCGAATACCATTTGATATTTTAACGAGTGTGTTCGGACGTATACAAAAAAAGGATTACGAAATTGATGTGAGCATGTTAAAAACTGAGTGTTATGTTTCAAGCAATTTACTTTACACTAGAATCATTCAGTATATTGCGATATGGTTTCATAACTTCGGGTTTACTTTTGTAGCCTATAGGTTATGGTTAGAATATAGTTTTGTTTCTATAAACATAATTAAATTAATTGTTTGCTTTAAATCATCGGCATGAAGATTTTTAACTGCATAGATAGGGGTCGACCATAAAGTGTTATAAAGTAATCTTATTGCAGGAGAGTTTTGTTTCCATCTTAAAGTAATATTACTTCACTTTGTACCATGAGCTTAATCGCTCAGTACGATTGTATTCCTGATAAAGGCTGAGAAAGAGTGAACGATCTTAAAGATTTTGTCTATTTCCTGCTAAAACAGAAAAGATACAAGCTATATTGATCTATATAGCGTTGTCTCTTTCACTTGTTTGTTGTTCGAATATCGAAGTTCATCGTTAAACGTCATGAAAAACATTTTAAATAGTATTTATTTGGAAACCAATAATAAATCCGCAGCGTCCGAGCAACTTTTTTAAGTCTGCTAATTTGACGTAAAAACAATACTGCTAGCGGTTAAAAATAACGTTAGAGTACGAAAAGAATGAACTTTTTAACAGTGACGTCACAAAAACGCTTAGAAAACATTCTTGTTTTAATATGGTAATAAGATTGTTTTGAAGACGTCATGGTACGAAAAGTATAAGTAAGATTAAAACAGTATAGCTATAAGAGCTTGTAGTCGCCCCCATAGTAGTTAAAAATTATTGCTATTTTATTAGATATATCAACCATAGAAGAGGCTTCATAACTCTATATTATTTTCTTATGTAATTCTAACAAATTCCATCCATTTTTTAACTTCTAGTAGCCAAAAAGCTTATGGAAGTTAAGAATTTGAAGTAAAGTCTAAAGTCGATCAAAAACTCATAAACATAAGTACGCAAAACTTTTTAAAAGATCCTGACCGGCTGTTGTATTTGTCCTAACTGCTAAAGTATTGAAGAAAAGTCACTTATTTACATACTTCAAAAATTTAACAAGAACTTTTACTTTTATTAAGTACCTGCCTATGTTTTTGTGTTTATTTTTTTACGTGGTTTTTTTTTATGTAAATACCTAATTCAATGTACTCGTAACATCGATGTCTGTGATTGTATACATTTTTTTTGTTAATTTATGTGCTTAGTTTTGTTTGTAATATTATTGTGCTTTTGTGTACTGTCTGTTAATTTTTAACCGACTTCAAAAAGAAGGAAGTTCTATGTTCGGCTGAATGTTTTTTTTTTGTTTGGTTACCGATTTCTCTGTCAATTGTGGAATGATTTTTATTTTATTTTTTGAACTAAAGGTTATGCTTGCAAATTGGTCTCTTACAAATATTGTTATGATCTGATCATGAACTTTGAAGATATGAAAATGAACTCGTCATAGGATCACAACAGAACTGTCGTAACAAGTAAAATTGCTTTGTAGCATGTACGTGTAGTCGGTGACTGACTGAAAGAAGAGAGGAAATATATAGAACTAATCTGATGATGAAACCTGAAGTTAGACACCGGAACTCTAAAATAAATTATTGTAATCTAACCGTGTTGGGGATTATTAGAATTGCCATGAGATGCACTCTGGCTATAAGGTATTTAAGTTTGACTGAGGGGAAGGGGAAGGTGGTAGTACCATAACTAAAAAGTATAAAATAAAAAACGTTTTACAAAAAAAAAATGCAACCGACTTCAATGTAAAAAAAAAAAAAAAACTGAAAGAACCGTTTTTATAATAGTTTTGTCTCTTTGTTATTTAACACCGACTTCCAAAATTAAAGTTATTTTGCACTTTTCAGTGTTTTTTTTTTTTACATTGAAGTCGGTTGTATTTTTTTTTGTAACAAGATTTTTATTTGTGTTACATTAAATAAATGTTTTATCTATCTTATCTAAAACATCGTCTCGGTTATATTCGTATCAAAATATTGGTCACTATATCGGTTAAAGGGCTTTCACAGGTGCTCAATGGCCCGATAATATGAAGTGAACGTTCCAAGTTGAGGCATTCTCGTCACGTATGCAGGTAGTCCATACTAAAAGCGACAGATGGCGCTATTAGGCTATTATCGACGACACGTTAGGTTGAATACGTTTCGATACAGTCACGACCACAAGAGAGAAAGGACTTTTTTATTTTTTATTTTCTGGTTTCTTAAACATTCATATTAATCTTAATTACTTTATGCATCTTTTCTATCAATATCTAGTCTAGTAATGGACATATTTCTTCTTCGATTTAAAGGAAATAGCTGCTGTCGACCCACCTCAAACATGTCCTTATAAAAAATAAAAACCATAATGTACGAGATTGAAGACTCCGTTGAAGTCACGCTTGTTTGTCAATAAACTTCTACAGCATGTGGTTTCCTTGGTAGCTCATTAACTGCAATATCATTAATTGGTGATCCAGATTTGGTTAAGTCCAATCTTCAAAGCCTTGAACATAGGCGTAGGGTAGCCAGCCTTTCGGTATTTTACAGGTTGCTTTACACTCACCAAAATGGTGAATGTGCACGGGAATAGTATGACTTGATTCCGCCATCTCATTTCTACCATTGGACAAACCGACGTATGGGCTACGTTGAGATTAGTGGTGATGTAACAAAGTAAATAGCCTGTCTAAAATTTTACGAAAACAGTTGACCCAACTTAGATCTACATAGTTCAGATCCACGTTCAAACCGCCTGCAACGCCATTCTGAGCTATGTACACTATTCGCTGAGCTACAAGTCCAACCATTTCATCCTTACCTTGTGAAATCTTAATATAGAATCCTCGGACTTCAAAACTGGATAATATTCGGGGTGTTTTGACTGAGCTGCGGGCGTTTCTCTTCAAGTTGCGCCGTAGTTCTGTGAACTGGTTGCCTCCACCGCCGACCACTACAGAATGAGGTTTAAGGTTATTTAGTTACCTATAGTTAATTCTAAGGACAGTGATTAGTGCTTGTTTGTATAGTTCGAAATCTGTTGAGTAACAAAATAGGCAGTGGTCGGTTGTACAGTCTGTGGTCAGAAGTGCATTTGCACTATACCAATGTCTAAAATTTCTATTTAGAAGAGATTAAATAAATGATTTAATTGGTAGCAAATGTTCTAAAGTATTGAATAAACTATGTGGACTTGGGACTTGTGCTTGGGTGCACGGGATAATCGTCAGTTGCAAGTTCTGCGAGTTGGCTTTGGGGTCTGTAACGCCTTCCAAAGGTCCATTCAGGACATGAGGGTATTGTCAGCAAACTGTAGGGGTCCAGCAGGGTCGAAGCCTGCTAGGGCCAAGGGTCTGCTTCTGAAAGGAAGACTCGGCCCTGGTAAGAAAGGCAACGAAAGGAAAGGAGTGAGTTTTTACTCAGGTCATGCTTAATCCTTCGAAAGTTTTTTTTAGAATATAAATGTTTGTTGCCTCCACATTAATATTCATTGGGGCGTAGCTCATATGATATCGAAAGGAGATCGCATGAGTTAGATTAAAGAACTGGCTTGTAAAATATACTCGTAAGGATTTTGTTGTTCTAGAATAGGTTTAAAAATTGTGTAAAACAAAGAAATGTCTAGTTTTTTGAGTTCCGACATAACCTTTGTGGCGCGATTTTGAATTATTGAAGAAAAGTATAATACAAGTATAAAGTTTTTCAAGTATTTCATTATAATAAAATAGGATCTCCTGAAGAAACCCCGTCGCAGAGTGCGACAGTACTAAGATATATTGACCCATAAAATAAAAACTTAATATATTTTTGTTGTGCTGTGTCTGTGCCGAATAAAGGTATTTATATTCTATTCTATTCAATTTTAAAAGGATGACTTACCAATCTCATAAACTGCATCACTGTATCCAGGTTTCATGACTGGAGACAGTAGGATGTGTCCGTTGCTAGTAGCTTGTATACCGAGATGCATCTCAAACATCGTGTCAGAATCCTTCTTGATTGCCTTTAAGTTATCACTGTCAACGCTATAAAATGATTTGTAGCTGTATCCATCCGTGCAAATGTGCTCTTTGCATTTTTGAGCCACTGAAAGAAAAAAAAAGAAGTTGAGAAATGCGTAGAAACGGAGCCACGGTTTCAGTTAATCTGTAAGGGCCCTTTTGGAGATGGGCAATCCCCAAAAACTACTTTTTTTACTTTCAGATATTTTTCTGTTTGTACGTGGGTGAAGTTGCTAACAGCAGCAAGTGTGATATAAAAGATACTTGTATTTCGTATACCTAAGGTTTTTTTAAAACTTTTCTCCACATTAGGAATTACTCCTTTATTGTGGGGGATTAGTTACTATCTAATATTTACAAAATGTATCTTTTGTAAATATTAGATAGTAACTAATATTTTATTTAAATAATATTTGTATGCCACTTTGTGGTAGAACACAGAGACACTAACACATTTTGTAAGAACTAAATTGTACCTGTGTACACAAATAAAGTTTTTGTATTTGTATTTTGTATTTGCCCATAAACATGTAAACTCACATACACAAGTCACTCAGACTCGGAATGTATAGGGGTGACTGCCCAAGTCTGCTATTTTTATAAATTTGTCATTCCAACACGATTCCAATGATTCTGACTTCAATAGCAGAATCGTCTCAAAACTTTTTTCTTTACTTTATATTATATTAAATATATATGTATGTGCATTTTAATTATATGTATACTTTTTGTTTTTTTTTTTTATCTTGTTTTTCGTGTAAAATTACACTTTTATGCACCTACCATATTGTCTCTTCACCACCCTAGGTTGACTGGTAGAGAATGCCTAAGGCATTAAGTCCGCCTTTGTACTTTGTGTTGCATTAAGTTTAAATAAATAAATAAATTCCATTGTCATTTTGCTAAAAGTTCGTAATTTGCTAATTCATAATAATCGATCATTGATCGGTCAATGGACTCGTAATAGAGTTGTGGTAGAATGACAATATCGAGCTTAGTATAAGTAATGACTGCACAACGACGTTCTAATGGTAGGTCACTGATCAAAGGAACTGTCAAAATTTTAGCAGATTACCGCATACGTCTGACATTCATTGGTCAATATGTACGAGATTACCATTCTATGCCACTTCTTTCAATGAAGGGTCAGTGTTTGATCATTGGGAAGTCATAATGACGACATTATATTAGTAGATTACCAAATTTGTCAAAATCAACAATTATAAAATCAGTGATAGAGCATTCTGACACTTTTGTAATAGCAGACTTGAGGCCCAGATGGTTGCAAACTAGCGTTCTAACCAAGGTGACCTTGGTTTATGTGTTTGGTTTGTGTTGCGGGTACATGGACGTAAACCACGCGCCAACACGTTAGGTGGATGGGAAAACGCGCCTCCCAACCAAGGGCGTTGAAGGTCATTGATTACAACTGCTGTCTACACGGATTGAAACTAGCAAGGTCACCTTGGTTAGAACGCTAGTTTGCAACCGTCTGGTCACCCCTAAGTTGTAAGGGAACTTTGATTGTAGCTATGTAGGTATTTAAAAAAAAAACTTCATATCTACTTGAGAAAGAGAGAGAAAAGAGACCTGTGTCTCAGCAGTCTGAAAATAGTAGTATTTTTCCGGTCAACAAATATCTTCTCTCGCTCTTAGTAAAGCGAGAGGAAGTGTTAGACTTTTACTTACTAACCCCCCCCCCTTTCGGGAAAACCCGCAGTTTAAAATAATAGGCAAATTATGCTATACAATATATGTAAGGCAAAAATATACTTACTTTTTGATGTATACACATAGGATTGGTTCTGAGCCTCCACATAATTTACCACCAAACATAATAAAACAAAAACGAAAGTTCTCAACATTATCACTTAATAGAAATAACCAGAAAAAAATAATTTTGCTAATACACAGCAAAATGTTATGCTCAAAATAAGTTCAAATATGAACATCGAACAAACGTGTGCGTTGCGCCGGCGGGACCACTACTGTATTAAACTGACATACATGTATTTATTATCTGTCATTTCCTGAATGAGAGATAATAACATTAAAAATAGTTTTCTGGTAATATAATTGTTATGTGGTGGGCTCATCATCGTGCTTCTTTACAGAATGGTGACTGGTTAAACTTAAACGTTTTGGGAACACATTTATTATACGTACAGCTAAGGAGTGGAATTCCCTGCCGGAGTCTGTGTTTCCTGATGACTACAACCTAGTGGTCTTTAAGTCAAGAGTGAACAGGTTACTTCTAGGCAAGTGTGCTCCATTGTAGACCACATCATCGCTTATAATTAGGTAAGATATTGGTCAATGATCCAAATGCCTATCAATATTAAAAAAACTGTGTTAGAAAATTGTCATATAGTCACAATGTAATAATTATTAAATCAATCTTTTATTTAGTAAAATATAGGTGGGTTCATAGATAGTATAATAGAAAAATGTGTTAACTATGTTTTGCAAAATGAATGTACAAAATGAGGTAAAAAAGTCAAGCAAATAAAATAAGATCGCCATTTTCAAATCAATGGGATTTATAAGCTGTGTTACTTTTTTGTTTATAGATTTTTTTTTTTTTTAATTTTATATATAATTGATTTTTATATTTTTGTTATGACAAGTGCTGGACTAGAGCATAAATGCCAGACAACCAGTGCCTGATGCTGGTTTTCAATTGAACTTTAGGAAATGGACGAGAGCGGAGTAAGTAACGTTTTTGATGGTTTCCCGCATAAAAAAATATATATATACAAATTATCTTGCCATCGTGATTGAATATCTGCAATGCTACATGAAACAAAGCAAGTTAACTCTCATATCAAACAGAGCAGATTATGGAGGAAGCGACACCCCCTTATCAACCGGACGCGATAAAGCTTGTACAATTATATTATAACCAGAACTAAAATACCGTTATTTATTCACGGCTTATCCTTGCTTTGTAGGCAGTTAAACTTTGGTTAATGTTTCATTAAAGGTTTGTATGTTTTAAACGTGGTTACACCAGGTTTTGTTATCTCTAACTAGAGTTATGCGCTCTCAGAATATTAAGCGCTGAAATATTTTATTGGTGCTTAAACCGCACACTTCCACTTATGTCTAAGGGCCGATTCAGACCGAAATGGCAGAAGCTGGCAGCGCCGGCACCACGCGCCTTGTCTTCTCTTGACCAGTTTAGTTTCTATGTTCGTTAAGGAATCTCATATAGTTAAAGTTAACATGATGGAATAGATTATTATAGCACTTCTAGCGATATACTAAAATCTAAAAAATCCTTCATCACAGTGACATGCCTGTTGGTCTAGTGGCCCTGACTGCTACGCCGAAGGTTGTGCGTTCGATTCCCGTATTACCGGGTGATATGGGCTATATATGTATCAAGTATCCTACCTATTTTCCTGTTTCCGTCTTCTCAATTTCTTTTATTATATAAGTGTGTAAGTACATGAATTGTTAAATAAATATTTTTAAAATACTCTTACTCAAAAACCCACTCTTATTTCACCGCTTTCGCTTTCACTTTCCACTCTTATTTCACCGCTTTTGCTTTCAGACACGAAATTGACTGTTTTTCGCACTAGTGCAGACAAGCGCGTGTGCTCACCCTCGCTACAATTTTATTATATGTATCGTATCAGTCTGGGTGCGTGTCGACCCCAACGAGGCGTGCGTCGACATTTATTATACTTTATTGTACACCAAGATAATAAATGATACATTTGAGCCTTTATTTAAAAACATACAATTGGCGGCCTTATCGCATTCCGCGATCTCTTCCAGGTAACCTGGTATGGAAAGAGATTGTCAGGACATAAAATGGGGTTGCACTTGGTGCATTACAAAATAAGCTAAACAATTGGTGAGAAAAAAAAAGAATTAAAATACATAACTTTTTTTTGTTTTTTGTTTTTTTTTTTTTAGGTGGGAAAATCATCTAATGACAAATCCCGCCCTTGGGTGAAGCGGGAGATAGTGTCAGACTTTTACTGACTAAAAACCCACTCCTGTTCCTTCTTTGCCTTCATCCCGGGGCCCCGGCCTTCGCTTTCACACTACCCGTGGCCCCAGTAGGCTTCGGCCCTGCTGGGCCCCTACAGTTGCTGACATCTCCATGAGGCGCGCGTGGAACAGCACGCGCCGTCGACGACTTGGGCTTGGTTACCGGACGGTCGGACGGCGAGCCACCCATTACTCGCCGTCCGCAAGCCCGCGCCTACGGTGGCCGGAAATCGGGATCAGAATCCCGTCGGCGGTTAGGGCGTGAGTGCCGTTGTCTCACGCGATCGGCCGCCTCCTTTGCTAGCATTACTGCTTCGCAGAAGGAGGCGACCGCCTGCCACTCCTCCTCACTCTGGACCATGGCCTGTACCAATGCCCGGCGCGAGAGATCACTGCCGCCGATCGCCCCCACGAGGACACGGCGGTGCTCTGCCCAGGCGGGGCACACCTCCACCGTATGCTCCACTGTGTCCTCCGGACGGTCCACACAGTGGCGGCACCCAGGAGTTTCTTCCGCACGAATCCGGTGCAGGAACCTCCCAAACTTACCATGTCCGGTGAGGACCTGCGTCATGCGGAAGGTAAGGACGCCGTGTTGCCTTTCCAGCCACTCCTCAAAGAGGGGAAGTACCGCCATGATTATGGCGTGCCCAGCACTGGGTTGCGATAGTCGTTGTCGCCATTCCACCATGAGATCCCGCCGGAGCTCTTCCCGCCATGCCGCGACTTGGCGCGGCAGCGGAGTTTCACCCCGGCGTTGCATCTCCACGCGCAGATCGTGCATGCGTGCAAGGACTGTTGCCTCCAGATACCATGGTGGCTGGCCAGCAAGGAGGCTCGCCGCTTCACGGGAAATCGTCCGGTATCCCCGCACCATCCGGATGGCCATGACCCTCTGGCATGCATTCAGCTTGGCCGCCGGTCGCTTTCGCAGCGACGGCGCCCATACCGGTGCCCCATAAAGGGCCATGGACCTAACGATTCCTGCGTAGAGCCTCCGGCAGGAGGCGTCTGGACCCCCTAGGTCGGGCAGAAGCCGCTTGAGGGCAGCCCCAGTCCGATCCAGTTTGGGAGCCAGACGTCGGAAGTGCTCCTCGAAACTCCATCGGCTGTCGAGGACGAGTCCCAGGTACTTCATCGTCGACCCGACGCCGATGTGAACTCCTCCTACCGTTATTTGGGAACCCGGTGATGGCGCATTCCGAAGGCCGTGAAAGCACATGGTCTCGGACTTGTGCAGTGCCACCTCGAGTCCCAACCGCTGGATCCTCTCCACGACTATCGCAACCCCGCGTGTCGCTAGTTCGACCGCCGCCGGGTACGACTCTCCCTGCGCCAGAACCAGCGTGTCGTCTGCGTAACACACCACGCTGACCCCGTCAGGGAGGTCGCCGCGTAGCACGTAATCGTACCCGATGTTCCACAAGGGCGGTCCTAGTACCGATCCCTGCGGAACACCGCACGACATCTCTTGCCGTTTCCACTCTCCCTGGTAACCGGGGTAGATGATGAACCTGTCCGTTAGGTAGGCCTCGATCACACGACAGAGGTAGTCGGACACCCGGTGATACTGGAGTGCCCTCCTAATGCTGCTCCAGGGCAGGGAATTGAAGGCGTTGGCGATGTCCAAAGACACCGCCAAGACACACCTGCCCTGGGATACCGCGTTCCCCGTCGTGAGGGCTCTCACGCGCATGATAGCGTCCACCGTGGAGCGTCCCCTGCGAAAGCCGAACTGACCGTCCGCAAGATCTGGCCCCACCCGTGTTAGGTGCGCGACGAGGCGGTCTGCAATTACTCTTTCAAAGAGCTTGCCCACCTCATCGAGCAGCACGATGGGGCGGTACGCGGACGGTGAGTCCGCGGGGCGCCCCTGCTTCGCGATAAGTACCAGCTTACCCGTCTTCCAGCGAAGTGGGAACTGGCCCCTCTCCAAGCATGCGCTTAAGAGCCCCCTTAGTCAAATACATACTTAACACTAAAATACATACCTAAATACATACAAAGTAAATAATTATATAGGCAAGTAATCTATTCTACTTTCATGAGGGCGATGTTGCTGGAACAAGTTAGTACCGAATAAAATAGATAGATAGATATTCTTTATTGTACACCAAAAATACAAATTACATTAGGAACTTAAAATTAATAAGGTGTCACAATGGGCGGTCTTATCGCTAAAAGCGATTTTTTACAGACAACCTTTGGATGGATTTGACAGAGAAGGAGAAAAAAGATACGCAGGTAGTTTGTGGAGTACTATTTACATATATACTCGTACAATACATAAAGTAATAAATTGCATATAATACAAACAATATAATATGATGATGATATATATGATGAATGATGTACTTAATGACGACGTTGAAGAGGAAAGGTAGTGATCCTTAACCATATTTTAAAAAAATGTGATTCTTTAGGATATAAATAATTGAAGGACAATGACGAAAACTAATTTGCCCAGTCAGTTTTAAAGTTGAATCGACCACAAATAAATAAAAATCAATAGAACCAAATAACTGAAATATACAACACAATTGTGCCAAAGACTATTATAAAAGCTCGATTGATCTTCCCCGGCGACCGTCTGAGGGAGACTCCAGACTGCAATTTGGAATTCAATCAGCTTTTTCCCTCCTCCTTGCCGGTGAAAACTGTAAATTTATACTCATTTTACTAATGCTATTCCATTATTTCAACGTTAATATTTTGTTGGTATAAAAGGAATCTGTATTTTTTAGGGTTCTGTACCTCAAACGGAAAAAACGGAACCCTTATAGGATCACTTTGTTTGTTGTCCGTCCGTCTATCTGTCTGTCTGCCGGTAAAGACCCTTTATCTCAGGAACACGTGAAGGTATCGAGTTGTAATGAAAACAATGTAATCACGTCTGCGGTCCCTTGAAGAAAAAAGTTTTGAAAAAAAAAAGATACGGCCGTTTACATCGCAACGTGTGTTTCGACACTCTCAAAGGAATCAAAATTCATAGGGTGCTTCCCGTTAACCTAGAATCCTGAAATTAGGTATGACACAAGGTCTCATAGCACAATTATAGGAAAAAAACTGAAAACTGTAAATTTGTAGTTACGTTACATCTGGCATGGATCTTGAGCGCTGACATCCACTTGTGCAGAACTGAAATATCGGGTCTCTTTAGTGGTATGAAGTGAGACGCGGGGGTGGGTAGTGCAATCCTTGTACTTTGATTGGCTCGCCGATGTATACAATGCGCTAAGCGTTCCCCACATTTTCGCCGAGCACTTAAGATTCGTGCCGGTATATGTACTGCTTTGTAATTTTTTGTTATTGTTTGTCATTTCTTATATTAAAGTCTCATGTGGTAGGAAGACGAGACTATACTATCAATCGTGAATAAATAAATCTAGACGCTGAAATCAATCAGTATCGTTTATTTCAAATAGACCATTTACAGGCACTTTTGAATTGTTAAATTGTGGAGTTCGAGCTGCTATTGAGAAATTCCAGATTGATAAACTTAATAAAACTTAAACCGACTTGAGAATTTAATACAAAACCTGACGATCAGCCACAACCCTAACGGATCACTGGATTTACGAACGACTGTAATTGGTATTCTTGAAATTTCATGGAATCGAATGTTCACGTCCCGATCCCCGCCGGAGATGCCCCGGGTGTTGTAAGTTGCAGGACGATTTTCGGCCAATGACGACGAACAATGGGTAACTCGTCGTCCGGCCAACCGGTAAGGGTCAAGCCCAGGTCGACGGTGCGCTGTGTTCCATGCACGCGTCAACCCACGCCTACCAGGGCTGTGGCTTGTTCGGAGTTACTGTAGCCTTCGCAAAAAGGGCCACTGAACGAACACTGTAGGAGCAAGTCAATAAACTGCTGACACTTCCGCTCGGTCCACCTAGAGCGAGAACTTATTTGATAATGTCACACGAAAAAAAATTCGTTGTCAAACAAAATCTGTTTAATACCAGGGAACCTAAAAACTACCCAACAAAATGTTTTCTGCGAATGGACGATTTATGTAGAATATTTTTGAATGAAAAATGTTTTTATTTTTATTTTACGCTTTTTTGAAAAATCGTTTTTTTACTGGAAATTGATTTTGTATTTATTTAACAGTTGTAAACCGCAGGTCAAAAGCTTTTGATCCGTGTTCGAATTTAAAACTCCGGTTTGCTAGATTTTTGTACTTTTAAATGGTAAAGCCTATTTACATGATTGTGTTGTGTCGTGTCGTGTCGTGGCGCGGGATGCACCAATCAAACAACTCTGTTCAAGATTACGTCATATCATAATGAGTTCTGTAGCCAATCAAGTACGTCAAAAGGAGCCACGACACGACACAACACAATAATGTAAAAATAACAAAATCAATTTAGGTCATCAAGGTCCCTTAAGTACGGACTGAATAAATTACCCGACTTGGTATTACAAGGATCTCACAACTTTTTACAGTAAAAAAGCTAAGTTTCGAGCATTGGTTTTTTACAAGTTAGGTTTTTGATGACATGATTTTTTTTAAATTTTTTTTTTATAAACCAGTGCTTGACTGCGATCCCACCTGATGGTAAGCGGATATGCAATCATTGATGGTCAGGCGCACTAGTTTATTAAGAGCCTATTCACTCTAGCCTTGAAGACACCTAAATTATAGTTGGACGGGAAGACCGCAGCAGGCAAATTGTTCCAGTCCTTCGATGTACGCGGTGTAAACGACGAAGCAAAACGCTTAGTCCGGACCGTTGAAGTTTCAACAACGTAAGGGTGGATACTCACTGTTCGTCGGGTTGTCCGATGGTAGAAAGGAGATGGCGTAATCAAGTCATGCAATTCCCGCGCACACTCTCCAAAATGTAACCTGCAAAATACTGATAGGCTGGCTACTCTACGCTCTGTTATTATTCGTTACACACCACATCCACCACATACTCACATAATCGCTCTTTAATTCCCAATAATTCTTAGTTCCACATCAGTCCTTCTCAAAGTAAATCCTTCGTTTTAGTGAGCGCTGCAATTAGCGTCAATCATATTGCTGTAAGCGCTCCGTCGTGAGCGACGAATATTTATAACGCCACTACTTGAGCTTGAGGTAAAGCGCTGAAACCGATTTTAGGTCAAGTTGTAGAGGGAAATTGGTGACTATTGAGGTTTTGGTTCTGTTTGTTAAATTGGAGTATGTGTTTGGGGTCCTTTAAGTGTTACAATGTTGATTTTTATTTCGCATAAAGAGACCTAACTCCTAAAGAGGGTATTTGAATCTGAAAACATACGTTTCAAAAATAAGGTTCAATTTTCAATTACATTTTTTTTTGAGTTACGTCTCTTTACGTCGCGATTTGTTTCAATTCTAAAGTAACTTTTTGTCGTCAATTGTATATTGCGGGATTTGCGTGTATTTTGCTGGATTGATCGACACAGTTACCGTGACCCGCCGTGAACGGGTGGCACAAATGAAGAAACAAAGGTTGGTTTCAGTCAGTAAAAGTCTGACACACCCTCTCGCTCCACTGCAGAGCGAGAGTTACTTGATGATGTCAAAAAACTTCTACAGCTACAGTTTAGGCATTACCTGTAAATAATAATAAGTCCTTGATAAATAAAGATACAAAAACTATGTATGTATATTATATTGTACCGACTTTGAGAATTCTTAGTAATAATTAGGGTTCCGTACATCAAACGAAAAAAAACGGAACCCTTATAGAAATACTTTGTTATCCGTCCGTCTGTCTGACTGTCTGTTTGCCAAGATCCTTTATCTCAGGAACGCGTGAAAGTATCGAGTTCAAATTAAAACCATATACTCAAGTCTGCGGTCTCTTGAAGCTGTAAAAAAATGAGATTTCTAACTTAACTGAAAAAAAAGATACGGCCGTTTATGTCACAAAAAAACGTATATTTCGAGGGAATTAAAATTCCTAGGGTACTTCCTTTGACTCAGAATTCTGAAATTTGGCATAAAGCAAGGTCTTATAGCACAAATATGGGAATAAATCTGAAAACTGTAAATTTATTGTTACGTCACAACAAAAACATTTTACTGTTTAATTGAAATTGAACTGTTTACTTATGTAAGTTTGTACGGAACCTTCAGATCACGAGCCCGACTCGCACTTGCCCAGTTTTTTTTAATATTTGTTGAGCTTTCCTGAATTTGAGTGACGACTGCGATCCGGAAGACGCAGCGTTGGAAGGCTTCCTACAAGGTGGATTCGTGACCTGGTGAGGTTTGCAAGAATCCGATGGGTGCGAGACGCACTGTCTATGTCCAACAGTGAACATCTTGCGGCGAAAATGATAATGATGATCCTGAATTCATTTCGTACTTTAAGAAATCCTTTTAAAGCTCTCTATCATGTCACAATACTGAGCTAAAAAAGTCTGCTCGTCGAGCAATCCCCAACAAAAAAGAACTTCAAGGTCGAATTCGAATCTCCGACACAAATGTCCTACACTTGTTCCATTTTCAAAATCTCGAAGCTTTAAACCGTGACGTGTTTAACAACTCGTTAATGAGGGTCCGTACAGCCATTGGCTTAAAATCTTTGCAGGATTCGGTTTGCGAATTAGGTCTGCACCTAATTGTGGAGTAGGGATCAATCTTGTGCTGTCGAGAAGTGGCACTGATTGGTTCATGGATTTTCGGTTAAGTACTGTGTTGCAATGTCGCAATCTATTATATATACGGGGAAACTGACAGACATATCACCAAGCAGTCGAAACTACTTGGACTAGGAGTGTGAAATTTTGCTCAAGGTTTCGTTTTGTGACGTAGGCGAGTGCTAAAACACGATTTGCCAAAATTTTGAACGGGGTTCCAAAGTTTGTATGAAGAAACCTACATTCACGTGGGCGGAGCCGCTGGAAGAAGCTATACCCTATTCAGGGAGCCGTGAGACAAAAGGTAAACAAACTATATATAATACTACAAAATCACTTTACTTTGTAAAACCCTAGTTTTATTAAATTTTAGTTTGGCCGATTCACTGTCTCTTAAGATACAGGTCTCCTAGTTTAAGAGACAGGGTTCATAATTTTTGTATGCATAGACTTATCTTGTAGACTAAAATTATCCGTTCACAAAACTAAGCTTCTTGTATTTCTGCCGCCTTGTTTTGAACTGTGTCTGTGTGTATTGCTTGCATAAATAAACTATTTTATTATTATTGAATCATAGGCCACAGATACTGCAAACATTTTACATTAAAATGTGACGTTTTGTCATCGGTCGAGTTATAATCCGCCATTTTTTTCACTATCGATTAACTTGTTGATAGAATACTATTTATGCTAACTTTCAAGTATATTGGCACACGAAATGAGATTTTGCATACAAACAAAATTTCCCCCTTTCACCTCCGTAATATTAACCCTTTGAACGCCAAGCACAACGCATTTGCTATGAAATAACTACACTATACTAGTGAATGAATACTACAAAGATCAAGCTACATTTTTTTGGATAAAAATGAGACATACAGAGAATAGTTTTAACCTATTTTCGATAATATCAGATAATAATGTAGCACCTATATTTGTCGCTTTAACTCGTGCTCGCCTACATCAACCGTCCTCACATTTTTTTTTGCAGAAATGCCGAGACAAGAAATCACATATTTTCGATAATATCAGATAATAATGTAGCACATATATTTGTCGCTTAAACTCGTGCTCGCCTACATCAACCGTCCTCACATTTTTTTTTGCAGAATTGCTGAGACAAGAAATCAACGGGACTCTAAGGACCACATTTTGCTAGAATTTAGGGACCACATAAATTATAAACGTTTGTTTCAAATAGACCAATTACAGGCACTTTTGAATTGTCAAAATGTCGGTCTGTCAAAAAAATAAAAAGTGAAGCTAAATTGCACGTTCCAAAGCGTAGATCTCTATGGAGAAGAACGTGCAAGAAACTCCATGGACACTCTTTTAAATCATATTATGAATTACATAAATTTTGGTTACATATTCCTTGTCGCTTCTAATATGTGAGCACAATGTAGATAAATAATAATAGATACAAAAAAAAACTAAAAGTAATAAAAAAAATAGAAATTGAATTAAGCCACTGGCAGCTAAGAGATGACCAGTCTCCACTGACGGCACCCGTTCACCGTTCATTTTTTTTTTTTATTGATATAAACCAGTGCTTGACTGCGATCCCACCTGACGGTAAGCGGAGATGCAATCATTGATGGTCAGGCGCATTAGTTTATTAAGAGCCTATTCACTCTAGCCTTGAAGACACCTAAATTATAGTTGGACGGGAAGACCGCAGCAGGCAAATTGTTCCAGTCCTTCGATGTACGCGGTATAAACGACGAAGCGAAACGTTTAGTCCGGACCGTTGAAGTTTCAACAACGTAAGGGTGGATACTCGTTGTTCGTCGGGTTGTCCGATGGTCATACTAGTAAGGATCGATAATTCGATACAGACATCAATCACAATTCAATCAATATAACCTAATACGTATCTAGAAGTATACATTCAATCAAAAAAAAGGTAACCAATTAATACAGGCGTTCAAGTAAAGCGAGACCCAATTTATAGGGGATGAAAAGGATATATCCGATATTATCCCTTACCGTTTCAAGTAATTTATAAACTTCGAGCATGTTATCTTTGATATACACCTGGGATTGAATATGATATCAGGTTATGTATCCCGAAAAGGTTAACGTTAAATATGATATGTTTTTCTTAACGTACCTATCTAATAAAAATATTGAGAATTTACTGTGTCCTCTGATCCGCTCGCCCGAGCTTACGATGTTTTTACTTAGAGTTGAATGTTTATTTTTTACCCGACTACGGCAGAGTCAAAGGAGGGTTATGATTTTTACAGGCTATGTATGTATGTATGTATGTGAGTCTGTTCATTTGTTGCCTCATAGCTCCTAATCTACTTATCAGAACTCGACGTATGAGGGATCGTTAGAACCGTCTTAATTGTCCGCTGAATATAGGCTTCGTGCTACAAATTTGATATATATTAAATTAAAATTCATTTATTTCGGTAATCAGTCCATATTGATTACAATTTTTTTACATTAAAATATTAAATTAAAAAAAAAATATATATACACATCATCAAATATTCACGTTATTAAAAACACAATGAATTATAATAATAATAATATGATTATTTATGATATGGTGTTCTAGCGTACAAAAACGAATGTGTTAAAAAATAAAATAAAAATGTAAAAAAAACTAAAACCCGACTACGACAAAAAAAAAACGAGGAAAAAATAAGATAAATTCGTCGTGTTTGGTATTATTTGAAAGGGCTTCACGTGTACAATACCAAAATAAATAGTATAGAAGCACAGTTATTTAACACTAAAATTGTTTAAATAAAAATTAAGTAAAAAAACTAAAATCCGACTACGACAAAAAAAAAACGACGCTGAAAAAGTATGAAACAAGATTTTTAGGGTGCTGAAATAAACAAAGTAACTGGAAAAACAAGAACAGAATAAAAAGAAAAACCGTAGTCACACGTTATTAAAGTGTTTCGGTTGGTACCTTTAACGTGTGACTGCGGCTTTTCATTTTGTTCTGTTCGAAGTATGAAAATCTTATTTCATACTTTTTCAGCGTCGTTTTTTTTTGTCGTAGTCGGGTTTTATTTTTTTATGATATGTAAATATATATTTTTTGTTTTACTTTTATTGATAGGCTCGCGTCTGAGCCATAACTCACTTGATGGTAAACGATTAAGACTGTGTTGACAATAGAGTAGGCTTGACTGGAAGTAATCTATTCAATTTTGACTTAATACCATCAAGTTGTTCTAGTAAATTCAGTCTCTGGCAGAGCATTCATCACCTTAGCTCAATGGGCAGTCAGACAGTCATGTCTGCTATCGTAATTATGGAAGTATGTTATATCCAGAAACTCAAGCGATTACTCGGGAAACCCTGGTCCTTACAAGTATGGTAATTATGAGAATTTCGGTGGTCCAGTGATTTCCTGGTCCTTGATAGTGACATCCTTCCTTAACCGTCCAATGAATGACAATCGTCACCCATTTCTCATATCATTGCACACTTGATAAAACGATTAGGACACCAAACCTAATCCTCCAAGATCTTGAAAGCGCTCTGTATATATAAGTGTATCCTGTCATAAATTATGTCATTTAACGCCGCAACATACCGCGGCGCCACCGTCGACACACGATGTTTACCAGCAATTAAATATCAATTTTGTAAACATTAATCATCCGATGAATTGTTATAAATGTGGCAACGTTCGGAAGCTGTAAACACTTTGGTGTCACATAGGGGCTTCGGTGTCGGCCAACTTCGGGAGTTGTCGGAGGTATTCGTGTTTCGATATTTCGGTGAATTGTTTTTTGAAATTAGAAAACGTTCGTTAGAAAATGTATGAGTGTCATGATGTCGTGTCGTTATCACATAATGGGGGCCTTGGTACAGGCCATGGTCCGGAGCGAGGAGGAGTGGCAGGCGGTCGCCTTCTTCTGCGAAGCAGTAATGCTAGCAAAGGAGGCAGCCGATCGCGTTAGGCAACGGTCCTTACGCTCCAACCGCCGCCGGGATTCTGATCCCGATTTCCGGCCACCGTAGGCGCGGGCTTGCGGACGGCGAGCAGTGGGTAGCCCGCCGTCCGACCGTCCGGTAACCATGCGGACCGAGCCCAAGTCGTCGACGGCGCGTACTGTTCCACGCGCGCCTCAGGGAGATGTCAGCAAATCGTAGGGGCCCAGCAGGGTCGAAGCCTACTGGGGCCGTGGGTAGTGTGAAAACGAAACCCGGGACGAAGGCAACGAAGGAACAGGAGTGGGTTTTTAGTCAGTAAAAGTCTGACACTATCTCCCGCTCCGCTCAAGAGCGGGATTTGTCATAAGATGATTTTCCCACCCATTAAAAAAAAGAAAAAAAAATCACATAATGGGAAAACGGCCCAATTGCATCGTGACTTCAGCGCAGATCGGTGCCAGCTGTACCAAGGCACAGGGTACAGTACCTGGAGGGGCGCAGAAATGTAATATCTAGTTCCATTTTTGCTTGTACTTTATTTTTTCTAGGGACGCAGTTATAGAAGCTCGCACCGGGCGTATGTAAGGCTAGTTACGGCACTGCTGCAGCGGCGAAGTTCAGTTAGCCACCCTGCAAAATTCCCACTCAAGTTCTCCACTCTCCTTACCACTGTGTCACGAGAACCACCCGTTAGGAGGTCTTGTTCTAAGTACTGCGTTGATTGATGACACATCATAATGTTTCGCTTTACGTAACACAATTATCACTTCTATTAATACACACATCAGATATATGGAATACGAAAACAGGGAGTTTTGATTTTCCTTTGAACTTTAGAGGTTACACGTGGAACCATGGATTTAGTTTGGATCAATTTGATGGTTTTAACATAAGCAAACATATCGCCTGTATTCCCGGAAGGGATCAACACGTCGATTGATTTTGAGTACCATGTGATATTAGGATCATGAAGCTTTAAGGCTCCAGGATTTTTTGAAAGAGTTAATGTGGCACTTTTGTTTAAGGTGGGAAATCATCCAATGAATTCTTCCGCTTTAGAGTGGAACACAAGGGCGTGTCAGACTTTTCTGACTAAAACTGCACCATATTCTTTCTTTACCTTGCATTCCAGAGCCCCGGGTTTCACTTTCGGAATACCCATGGACCGTGGCCCTGGAACGCAAGAGGCAATTGAAGGAACACGGTCATAAAAACAAGAGCGGCAGGAGTTATTTAAGAATGTTATATAAAAAACAGGATCATAAAACATATAGCCGTCACGGTTGGTGCAGTGGTTGAGTGATTAACTGCTGTGTTGTCGGTCGCAGATTCGATTCCCGCACGGAACAAATATTTGTATGGTCTAAAGATAGGTGTTCTGGGTCTGGGTGACTTGTGTATGTGAGTTTACTTACATATTTGTGAACGCACCCATTATACAAGAGTCATTCCTGGAGCAACGTTTTTTTTTTTTAATATGCATAACAACCTTCAGCTGCTAGGACTTAGAGCTTCTATCTGTAAAGTTTTTGCTGCCAAATATCTCATAACCCCACTCTCAGTAAATCAGGAGATTATTAGCTTGGGATTGTACACGTACAAAGCCTTATAGTTATTTTTTACAGCAAAAACATAGACTTTTTAGGGTCTCGTACCTCAAAAGAAAAAAAACGGAACCGGAACCGTAGGATCATTTTGTTGTCCATCCGTCCGTCTGTCTGTCAAGATCCTTTATCTCGGGAACGCGTGGAGGTATCAAGTTGAAATTAACACTGTGTACTCAAGTTTGCAGACTCTGCAAGCTGTAAAATAAATCAAACTTGTAAGTTAACGAGAAAAAATATCCTTTTGTTTATGTGGCAAAAAACGTACATTTCGACATTCTCGAGGAAATCAAAATTCATAGGGTACTTCCCGTTGACCCAGAAAGCAAGAAAAGAAAAGCAAGGTCTTATAGCACATAAGAATAAACTGAAAACTGTAAATTGGTTGTTACGTCACAATTATTTTTTTTTTGCGATTCGGCAAAATCTTTCGACATTCCATTCCGGAATTGAATTTGTACATAGATAAGTTTGTACGGAATCCTTAGAGCGCGAGTCCGACTCGCACTTGCCCAGTTTTTTTTTTGAGAATGATACTCATGAACTATAAATTTTATTGTATAAAATAAACAACCAGTAAAGAGAAGACGATAATTTTAAAAAGAAAAAGAAACTAATGCTATACAAAGTCGGAATGCAAATAATATTGATATTAAATTAACTCTATCAACAAAGACGATCCAATACAAACGAAAATAATGATAAAAATCTTTTAATGAAATAAAAGCAATATTTTCTTCTGCGCATTAATCTTTTCATTTGAATTTGCACCCTTTGAACACTTAGACCTAATTAAATTAAAAATCGAACCTTTGTTACTACAGTAATAAAGGTTATATTCCTAATTACGGCCATCTGTTTGCATCTTACAGTTTTAATTAAAAACTGTATTGAGCTAAACCACCAAAAAGATAAGTACAGAAGTTTAGTTTCTTATACAGAGCTCAGCCCCCTAGCCAAGTTACGATCGTTTCGTTTGTGTCAAACGCTTCGAGTAGGCCACGCCTCCGATTCCTTTGTTCTGACGTTATCTCGACGATCAGTCACGTGGTAAGAACAAAGGAAACGATCGTAACTTGGCTAGGGGAGCTGAGACGCTTTACCGGGCTGCAGGATTGTTCGAATGAGTTACCATCGCAGAAATCTTAATAATAAGGCAATAGAAATGCTACCTACTGTCTTTTAATATTGGGACGCGTGCGAAAAGCAGAGAATGATATCGCGCGCTCACTCACACTTAGCGCACTTGTGTTCTACGAGACACATACGCGGCAACATGGTCACGCGTTTTTGCGACTTCTATTGCCTTATTATTAAGATTTCTGTGGTTATCACGGCCTTTAACTCATGTGGGTTTTAATCAGTAACAGTCTGAAATTTCCTCTACTCAGGAATTATTTTATGACTTCGCACCAAGAAAAAAAAGAGACTTTATTGACCACTGCTGGAGACGACATTGTTAGTACTTGCCATAGAAACCAAGTGCCCCAGTGAGTGTCACCGATTATCCAGAAAAACTACGACCCGTAATAGTTCTATTCATTTCATAATAAGCGTCTAAGAGTTCTCCACGATTTGGCTTAGACCTCTCGTATAGTCCCAAGAAATCTAAGCAATACACAAGTACCTTAAGATTTATTCTATCAGTAACATTAAATAAACTTGTTACTATCCAGCTACTATAAAAATTATGCCCAGGAAGCTGATGGAACTAGCTCGCACACTGTACAACTGTACTTTTCGAATGTACGTAGGTATTTTATGCATTATTGACTTACATGGTTATGAATAACAAAAGCGTCGTAGTCATTGCCGTTACGGCAATTTCGTGATTTGTAGTTTCACGAAACAAGCAAAAACATGCGTACGCACGTGTGCATACGTACGGTTATCTCAAAAAAATGCCAGTCGCAACTAGACGCGTGAAGGCGCTTGCACTCGCTGTACGTGAAGCGTGTTTGTGTGCGTGCTTTTTCACTCGTTGTACGTACCAAGCCTTCTGTGCCCATCTTTCTATTATCAAAACTGTCGGTATTCGAAAGCGGTCGTGGGCAATTTTGGGCGTTCCACTTTGTAGCAAACGGATCAAACAAATTAAAAGCTGCCCTTTTGTTCTTTAATTTATTTGACCTGTACCGATAAATAGCTTTTTTTGTTTGTTTTTATTTATTGGCGGCTTATTGCGAATGTTTCCAGAAATGATTTATTTGAGTTTTCGGAGTTTTTGATTATTGGTCGCTGTGGAATGTTTTGGGGGCCTCGTGGATCGAGTACTTTGGGTACAAGTTCAATGATTTCATTAATGTTTGGTTCCTATATTAAAAGGGGAGTTGGTGTTTTTCGTTTGATCGTATAATTTGAGGTTTTATATTAATCAGCTTTGACGATTCATACAGGAGTGACCTTGAAGTTATAATGCTGTTATTTTTTAGAAATAAATGCTGATGGGCAATATTCCCCCTACATATGGTTCACTAGTTGAGCTTATGCCTGCTGTTTCATATAGTTAACATTTGGTGGTAGGCGGTATGAACGGTTTGGTTTGGTGGTATGATTTCGGGCTGTTCTATATGTTCTAATCGCGCGGAGAACTTTGATTGCAAGATGCAGGATTAGTTCTTATATGACGCCATAGATGTCGATACAAACATTTTAACTCACCGCTGCGCTCGCTCTGGATGGAGCAAAAAGGAGTGTCGGAATTTCACTGATTAAAATCTACCTGTGTTTCATCAGATAGTTTTTGTGTTCCAAGGTCACTTTCAAACAATTCCGCAGCTCAGGCAGAACTAAGATTTCAGTTGGGCTTGTGACCTTGAGGTATTAAGTTACGAGTATATCACATTTTATTGGAAGGTCCTTAAGGTGGACGGATGACTTGATGAAGGTTGTGAGAATCTGATAGATCCACAAGACCGGTAGTTCTATTGACAATTGATGGAGGCCTTTTCTGCTGATGGCCTCATGTCCTGCTGTAGAAATCAGAAGAAAATCAGAAGCTGTAGATATCCTTCTGTTAAAATGATGGTGATGACAATTTAATAAAAATAAAAATTAAAATAATATGTAAGTTTTTAAAATTATGTCTATTACAAGCTTTTATTTAGTTTCACCTGTCCCGATGTTTTTATGTCTGTAATAAAATCTTGCAAATTAAATTTGATCCACTTCCCGGTTACCGATTGAGCTGAAGTTTTGCACGCATGTGTAAATCAGATGATAATGTAAAATTATTATGACATGGAGCTGATCTGATGATGGAACCGGAAGGTGGCCATAGGAACTCAGATAATCCTATCGTGTTTGAGCTTTTTGAAATGGTCTTGATAAATATTCATTATATAAATATACTGCGCTATAATAGCTAGCTATGAAAAAAATATTTTCATTGAAAACTTGTTTTAGTTTACTATTTGGGTACGTTTTCCGATGCATTTATGTAAGTTATACATATTTTATTTACAGGCAAGCGTGCTCCATGGTCGTCCACATCATCAGATACCATTAGGTGAGGTAGTGGTTAAGCGTGAATCTATCAATAATAACAAAAACCGGGCAAGTGCGAGTCGGACTCACGCACTGAGGGTTCTGTACTAGGGTTGTTGATGCGGATTTCAGAATTATTATTAAAAGTATTCCAACTTTAATATGGTAGACACTAGACAGCGCCTAAAAAAAAAAAACGCATAAAAAGTTTTTCTTTCTTTCCTCAAAGTTATTACAAAACGTCTTTGCGTTTCAAATGTAATAGAAAATTGTTTGAGGAAAGGAGGGGTTGATAAGAGGCAGTTTTCGTCCATAACACACTCAAAAAAACTGTTTCCGACTATTTTTAAAAGCATTTGTATAGTAAAAGATATGTATTTTTTATTCAGTGACATTTACATGATAAATAATATAGTAAGTCAAAGCAATTATTGCACAAACAGAGTTTCGCCTTTTTTGTACATTTTTGTCGTGTTTTCAATATTTAAGTAATTATTTCTGAAACAAGCGCTCCTTGAACGGTATTGACTCCTTTTTGGGAGATAGTTAATTTTTTATTGAACAACAAAAATAAAATTACAATAAGAACTTAAAATACGCGAGTAACTTTTATTACAAATTTTACACTCGGACTTCTCCGGATCATTTTTGTCCAATATGAAAGAAGTCCAGATACTGCTTTTTATTGGTGGTGACATTTTTATGTATGTCCGAATATTGTCAAAACTTGGATACCTAAACAGAGTAAACAAACACTAAAGAATTCACAGTGGAAATCACGTCGATAAATAAAACAAAACCTGCAGAATCTTATCACCAATGCCAGTGTCAGTAAGCGAATGATAATACGCGCCCCACGTACGCGCTTCTCTGCTGGCCCCGCTCACTTTCTTTACATGTCATTATCTGTCGAAGTTATAAATCCGCATCCGTTAAAGATCCGCATTAATTTGATCCGGAGTCGGATGCAGATGTCATTGATGCGAATATTCCGCATTTGTGGATGCGGATGCGAATATCCATAATTATTTACCTATGTAAACAGTTCAATTCCCGAATTGAGTTACGAAGATTTATCCGAATCGCAAAAAATATTTTTTTTTGTGAGCTAACTACAAACTTATTGTTTTAAGATTTTTTCCTATACTTGTGCTATGAGAACTGGTTTCATGCCAAATTTCAGGATTCTAGGTCAACGGCAAGTACCCTATGAATTTTGATTTTCTTGAGAGTGTCGAAATAAACGTTTCCTGCGACATAAACGGCCGTATCTTTTTTTCGTTAACTCAGAAGACCTGAGTATATGGTTTTAATTTCTACTCGTTACCTCCACGCGTTTCCGAGATAAATGATCTTGACAGACAGACAGACAGACAGATAGACGGACGGACTACAAAGTGATTTTATAAGGGTTTTGTTTTTTCCTTTTGAGGTACGGAACCCTAAAAATATCATATAAAGGCTATAATGCCACTTGCGAGCATTTTTTAAAAGAGACTTTTTTGCGAGGTTCATTAAAACCAGGATTGCGGGTTGTTACAGGTAAATTAACTTATATTTATTAAATTAAGACGTGCGTCTCGTGGTTTTCTTTCTGAAATGAAATAAAATATAAATTACCAAAATTATTTTCCCGACCGTTTCATTCTACGGCAGATATATGGATAGCATAGCATAGTCGGCCTTATAATGTTCCCACTGTTGGGACTCAGGCGTCCTCTCTAGGTGAAGGAACGGGCCGTAATCCACCACGCGGGCCCAGTGCGGGTTGCTGGATGTCACATGTCTTCGAATTTTTGGTTCTAAGACATGCCGGTTTCCTCACGATGTTTTCCTTGACCGTTTTGAGAGCAGTGGTGATGAAATAAATTACAGCTCAGCTCTCCTGCTGATATATGGATATAATTATGTATTATGTTACTATTAACGCTCGAACTACGGTAAATTCTAAGATTTATAATAATATAAATACCTAGTTGGTAGTTATTAATAACTTTAAAATTTTAAACTCAACATCGAAGGACTGGAACAATTTGCCTGCTGCGGTCTTCCCGTTCAACTATAATTTAGGTGTCTTTAAGGCTAGAGTGAATAGGCTCTTAATAAACTAGTGCGTCTGACCATCAATGATTGCATCTCCGCTTACCATCAGGTGGGATCGCAGTCAAGCACTGGTTTATATCAATAAAAAAAAAAACGTAATCTTTTTATCGTCTTGATTGATATAATTGTTTATTCGGTTTTGAATTAAAGTGAAATATATCGTACAAACTTCCATAATATACTTTGATCAATAAATAATATATCTACATGGTTTATCGCAGTAGATTTTCAATAAAAGTTTAAAAAACCAACCCACCAACGGTTGGGCACGCCACAATTATGGCGGTAAGTCCCCTCTTTGAGGCGTGGTTGGAAAGACCTCACGGCGTCCTCACATTCCGCATGACGCAGGTTCTCACCGGACACGGTAAGTTCGGGAGGTTCCTGCACCGGATTCGTGCGGAAACGACGCCCGGGTGTCGCCACTGTGTGGCCCACCCGGAGGACACGGTAGAGCACACGGTGGAGGTGTGCCCCGCTTGGGCAGAGCAACGCCGTGTCCTCGTGGGGGCAATCGGCGGCGGCGATCTCTCGCGCCGGGCCTTGGTTCAGGCCATGCTCCGGAGCGAGGAGGAGTGGCAGGCGGTCGCCTCCTTCTGCGAAGCAGTAATGCTAGCTAAGGAGGCGGCCGATCGCGTGAGGCAACGGTCCTTACGCTCCAACCGCCGCCGGGATTCCGATCCCGATTTCCGGCCACCGTAGGCGCGGGCTTGCAGACGGCGAGCAATGGGTGGCTCGCCGTCTGACCGTCCGGTAACCGTCCGGACCGAGCCCAAGTCGTCGACGGCGCGTATTGTTCCACGCGCGCCTCAAGGAGATGTCAGCAAATCGTAGGGGCCCAGCAGGGTCGAAGCCTACTGGGGCCACGGGTAGTGTGAAAGCGGAACCCGGGGCCCTGGGACGAAGGCAACGAAGGAACAGGAGTGGGTTTTTAGTCAGTAAGAGTCTGACACTATCTCCCGCTCCGCCCAAGAGCGGGGATGTCATTAGGATGATTTTCCCACCCAATAAAAAAAAAAGTTTAGGAGGATTTAGGTGACAAATACACGAACAGAAGAATTATATATTTGCAGATTATTAGTGTTATATTACAATTTATAATTGTAAATATTTGTTTTGATGCTTAAAAATATGTATTTACGATACGACGAAAGGAAAAAAAAAGAAAAAAGTAACATTATATACTTAGGATAGGACTTGTATAGCTAGTTTTACAATTACAATGGAGCAACATTGCGCTGACTGCTAGTTGGGTGCTGCTACATATAATATAAACACACACCTACATATACACATAAGTGGTATCCCTATCGCTCATACTCTGTGATTCTCACAAAGCAAATTATGAGGGTACCTTGGAGACGTCTAGTCAGTCAGCTGTGCCATATTGTGTTAGATGTACCTACATGTTTGTCTTCAATGATTTTGTTGTGCCCTGTTATACTGTATCGTAGTTTAACGTGATGTTGTAAGCCTATTGTGTATACATAATTGTAATTTTACTATAAAGTGCATGCTTCGTCACTAGACGACAAATATTTGACCACAATTTTAAATCTCATATAAGTGAACGTTTATAATGTTCTTTTGAGAAATAAAGATTCTTTAAACCCAGTTATGGTAAAAGTTCGGAAAGTTTTGTGACCGTCAAATATTTCGAGGTTTTACCACCAGTCACTTGGTAAATCTTAAGATTTATTTCAGATGCATGGTAAATAACGATAAACAGACATGACAGGGTGATTAAAAAATAAATAAAACGAAGGCTATGGCGAGAGCAGAGCTTCCGCCTTAGCTTTGTAACATAACCTATCCGAGTGGGATTGCTCTCACTCGGGGTGTTAACCATAATGATGATATTCTTCCCAGAACTAACATTTACCAACCGTCTCTGGTAAAACCTAATATGTACCATGCTAATGCATGCATGCTTTTTTATGGTATGAGTCCGAAAAATGTATCCCCTTTTATAATAATAATTTACTAAGAAAAAAATTGTTTAGGTTACAGGGAGTGGGTAGTTCTACAGTATTTTCATTATTTATTAACATAGCATGGTTTCCGAAGACTTCCTGCACTAGGCGAGGCCTGTCCCGCAGGAAGCTTACAAGTTTTTATGAATTACAAATTATTAGTTTTATTATATATATTAGTAGCGCATACCGCGCTTAATAACAAGATGAAATAATAATGCAGTGTGTTTTTTATAAGAAACACTGCTAAAAATACTACTAGAGTACTAGCTAAATTATTAAAGTGCAAGCTTACGAGGTTTTATACATTACTAAATACTATTTTAGACTATATTATATAGGTAACAAAAAGCTTAGAAATAATTGCATTTAATGCCTATAATTTATTTTAAAACTATGAGATCATTTCTTATCATAATAACTGTCTTATAAAATGTTCTGTGCTATCATACGTCCAATCTATCAATTCTTTGGTTATTTCAGTCTTTACGTCACGAAGCGATAAATTACTTAAACTAATACTTTTTATTAATACTTTCATTTACCAACTCATGTCAGAATCAAAATGTCTTAATTGTACCTAGATATTGTACAGATATTAAAACTTGATAATAAATTATAGATCCATTATGTCCTGCCAAACTTAACTGGCAATGGGTAAGGCACATTGTTCACTGAACAGATGGTCGATGGGGGCGAAAAGTTCTGGAGTGGCCACCGCGTACTGGAAGACGCAGTGTTGGAAGGCTTCCCTTAAGGTGGACGGATGACCTAGTGAGGGTTGCGGAAATTTGATGGATGCAAGACGCAAGATGCAGGCCTATGTCAAACAGTGGACGTCTTTCGGCTGAAATGATGATGTCTTACTAAACAGGCATACAATAATTATAGATTAAAATATTAGTTTACTTTCAAACATTTCATGTCATGCCATGCATATGTCGTGCCTAAGGTTTACCGTAGGTCGGGTTTTTTTTTTACTCTTGATAGGTTCGCGCTTGACCGTTATTCACCTGATGGAAAGCGACGATGCGGTCGACGATGTAGCGTGCTTACCTATAAATAACCTATTCACTCTTGACTTAAAGATGTTTTTTTAATTGATGTAAAACAATAAAATTGATAAATGATAAATGATATTTATTTTGTAAGTAGGTTTAAAAAAACACTTTTACACGTCAATTTTTTTTTTTTTTATTTTAAACTAGATGAGGCCGGTGTTTCCTAGCTGACTACCCTGAGAAGAAACACCGAAACAAACTCAGGGGTCAAAGTCTCTTTTAAAGTCCATACAGTTAATATGTAATGGTCAAATCACATGAGAACAGTGCAGATTTGTCTGAGATGGTCTTTTGAAGAAAGAACCATACAGATTTAAGTGGACCTGTCCAGTCAGTGCAAGCATTTGTCAGTATTTGTAAAGCTCAACCCAGGACTACTTGAGACTTGAGGAACAATACCAAGGAAAGGACATTTGGGTAGGCCGCAGAATATACTCAAATGGCCAGACATACGTTAAAATTACAGAAAAGGAAAAAAAAAGGCAATCAACATTGTTCTCACGTTCACAATAATAAAAGTAAATATATAATTTCATCATCATCATCATCATTTCAGCCGAAAGACGTCCACTGCTGGACATAGGCCTCCCCCAATGCCGCCACAATGAACGGTCCTGTGCGTCTCGCATCCATCGTACTCCTGCAACCGTTACCAGGTCATCGGCCCACCTTGTAGGAGGCCTTCCAACGCTACGTCTTCCGGTACGTGGTCGCCATTCCAGAACCTTTCGTCCCCAACGGCCATCCGTTCTGCGAGCATTGTGCCCTGCCCATTGCCACTTAAGTTTGGCGATTCTTCGTGCTATGTCGGTGACCTTGGTTCTCCTGCGGATATCCTCATTCCTGATTCGATCACGCAAGGAAACTCCGAGCTCCCTTTCCATTGCCCTTTGGGTGACTTTGAGTCTTCTGATAAGGTCCATTGTAAGCGACCACGTTTCAGAGCCATATGTCATCACTGGCAACACGCACTGGTCATAGACTTTCGTCTTGAGACACTGTGGTATATTGGACGAGAAGATACCGCGCAGCTTCCCGAACGCTGCCCAGCCAAGTCGGATTCGACGATTGATCTCTTTCTCGAAGTTAGACCTTCCCAACTGGACAACCAACCAACCAACCTTCCCGTCTGTCCCAGATAAACGTAGTCGTCCACAACAAATAATTATAATAGTAATATATAATTTACAAAATGTAATTTACTTAATAAAGTAAATATTGATGTCAAAAATAAAAATAAAAAAAGTCAAATTGCAAAATAAAAATAATCTACAATATCAAATTGTAAAATAATAATAATAATAAAAAGCACAATTGAAAATAAAAACAAAAGAGAAAAATAAGACAACAGTAATTGTAGTGCGTACTGGAGCAGGTCAATCCCAAGGTTTTTCGTCCTCCCTCGTGATGGAGTCCTTTTCTGATTCCCGGGTTGTAGCCATCAGGAAACACAGATTCTGGCAAGGAATTCCACTCCTTAGCTGTACGCACAATGAATAAGTTCCCAAAACGCTTTGTGCAGTGCTTTTACAGTAAAATTATTCATATGTGGATAAGGACGATATGTGGATATATAGCATCTGTACAACACCAAAGCATTTATGTAGCTTGGAGTTCACGCCACACAAATCATGGGGTACAAACAAACACATACTAATGCATTGTTATTGGTATGCCCCGTAATTAAATTCAATGTGTAATCAGATGTTATCGTGTCTTTGTATTCTAGCTCGTATGGCTTTGATAACAGCGATCGCGATTACGTTTGTGTTTTGTTTTAGGTGTATATATAGGGCATACTGAAAGCCTCTGGATTCTGATAAATAAGACTAGATATAAGACTAACGATATATTTATTGTTTTTCAAAGTATATTCCCTCGCAATAAATGCATTTTTGCATTCGTTGAAACCACTGTACAAAGAAGTTGGACCAGTCTTTTTTTGGGACCTCTTCAATGGCTTTATGGAACGCATTCACCGCCGATTCAGGGCTCGAAAAACGTGTGCCTCTAAGTTTGTCTTTAATTTTTGGAAACTAATAGAAGTCGCAGGGTGCGAGATCTTAGCTGTAAAGCGGATGCGTCATCAGTTCATCATTTGAAGCCTTCAAATGAGACAGAATTCACCCGAGCCTTAGGCGAGAGTATTATGAAACCGAGTGCTGCAGTGAATAATTTCCACGTGTTTGATACACGATGTTTTTCAATACACTTATGGAGATGTTATTAAATGGGTGTTGACGTGCGACTCGAGGGAGTCGCTTAGCACCTAGCTTGATACAATAAATACAGTAAATTATGGTGGGGATGAGCTCACCCACTTTTCCACACTGGTTCAAAAAAAAAAAAATTTGTGCATGATGTATTGAAAAAACATTTAACACACATATCTCATTTTTAGGGTTTCGTACCTCAAAAGGAAAAAAATGGAACCCTTATAGGTTCACTTTGTTATCCGTCCGTCTGTCTGTTTAGTTGTCTATCTGTCAAGACCCTTTATCTAAAAACGCGTGGAGTCATCGAGTTGAAATTAAAACAGTATACTCAAGTCTGCGGTCCCTTAAAGCTGTGAAAAAAATCAAGCTTCAAAGTTACCGAGAAAAAAAATCGGCTGTTTATATCGCAAAAAACGTACTTTTTAGCACTCTCAAAGGAATCTAAATTCATAGGGTACTTCCCGTTGACATAATCTTGAATTTTAGTATATATATAGGAATAAATCAGAAAACTGTAAATTTGTTGTAACGTCACAAAAAAACTTTTTTACAATTCGGAAAAATCTTCGTAACTCAATTCAGGAATCGAACTGTTTTCATAGGTAGGTTTGTGCGGAACCCTCAGTGCGCGAGTCTGACTCGCACTTGCCCTGTTTTAATCTTTATAATATTACTATCATACATATCATGTGATGGTAAGCGTTTGATATCGTCGATGATGGAGCATGCTCACCAATACGTAACCTATTCACACTTGACTTCAGGTGAATCTTTAAGTCAAGAGTGAATAGGTTACTTCTAGGTAAGCGCGCTTCATCGTCAACCGCATCGTCGCTTTCCATCAGGTGAGATAGCGGTCAAGCGCGAACCTGTCAAGAATAATAAAAAAGGGTGGTAAAGCTATCATGAAACACAGACTGGCTGGGAATTCCACTCCTTATCTGTAAACACAATGAAAAGGGTCATAAATTTTGTATGCGTATAGGCGGGACATAAGAATTATATTGGTTTCAAATAATACAAAGGAGGCTGCTCCTCCTATTTTTGAGGTGAGAAATCATCAAATGATTTCTCCTGCTTTGAGTGGAGCGAGAAAGTCTGACATCTGACGTCTATGTCAGACTTTTATTGACTAAAGTAAGTTTAAATAACATTTAGTTTTAAGTATATTTTAGTATGTTTAGAGACTCATCGACTCCACCGCCAAACCATTGCAACGGTTTTGTGGAGCTTCGCTTATAAGTTACTTATCTTTTTTGAATAAAGATAAATAAAAAAATACCTACCTGCGATGTGTGTCTTCAGCTGCCGTTTGCATTCCCTCTTCCAAACAATCCCATTATTAGGTTATTTTGTTGTTCACGATTCTTCACTAGTTTTTGTAGGTTCTAAATAATTAAATAAGGAAAGAAAGAAAAAAAGACAGAAAAAAAAAAAAATTATATCTTACTTTCTTTTTTTTTTTTCTCTCTCGAAAGACATGAAGAAAGAAAGGAAAAAAGAAAGAAATCGATTTTTTAAATTTGTGACACGCACGGGACAGTATTTTGTTTGTTTATCTGAGCCACACTTATTTATTAATGATACATTACCGCGTGATACTGTAGGCACAACAAAATTGTTGAGTCAAATATGTAACGTATTTTTCTATACAAGCATTATTGTCTCGTACACCCACAAAACACCTCCTTACTATCGCTCGTTTCATGGCCACACATCGCCACAGCAAGATCGAGAAATAGAGACGTGCCTAGACGATTATCGACTACGCAGCCTGACAGATCCCTTAATGGGATCGAAGGGAGTACCACTCAATTATCCAAGAGGGTTATTGCCAATATTCCTACATTGCTAGGAGGTCCTTCTGGCTATATTTTCGGGGACATTAATATTTTTGTTGTTAATCGATCGAGGTTTTATGGTTTTGATTGATGTTTGTTGGATTAATTGTTTGATGTATATATATATATTTTTTTTTGTAATAAAACTTTTTGCTGACATCGGTTTGGACCGCGGTAGGAGACGAAGAGAGTTTTTTTCAATAATTTTGATTTCTGGAGCGTAGGTTTAATTTTCAAAAGGTCCGTTGTCTGTCCAATAAGAATAATTCGCATTTCGAAAGGTTGAGACCAAGTCTTAAGGAGCGAAGTTATTTTTTTTGGAAATTGTAGGTCATCTAAAACCGTGTCTACACTGTCTCCTAGGGTTCCATCATCAAGATATCACACGTTAAATTTGGATTTTAGCTGCCGGACAATAAAAGAAAAAAAAGAAAGAATGAAAACCATTTTATTTGGCGAAACAAAGAAAAACGAAAGGAAAAAAAAATTGAATGGAAAAAATAGAATGGAATTTGGTGAATCGCTAAACTAAAGATCCGGCCCGAGGGAATCTCCTCGTTGACAGCCAACAGCAGATTCGAAAAAGTAAAAAAAAAATTATAAGTCATTTATTTGCTACAATAAAAACATACCGATATCTATTTCGCTATACAGGTATTAAATTCCGCATCACGGTATTTGCGTTCTCTGCACGATTAGAATACATAAAACAGTTCGAAATCAATTATCGGACTATTGCCCAGACCAGACACAGCACACGTCTGGTAAGACGATCCTCCTTTTTTAACGGAAGTATGCGGGACTTTACACAAACCTCTAAACCTCTAAACATCAAAATACAATAATTTAAATTATATAAAACTAAGCATTTACACAAACAACGAAATAATAATAATAAAGAAAACGTTAAAATCAGAAAAAGCGACACATTTTGGTACTTTGGCAGTAAAGAAGAGCTTGAAGATGAAGACACGTTCTTAACTTCTTTGTTTTAGATGGGAAGTCGTCCAACGGCTACTCTCACTGTGGGGCGGAACGGGAGGACGAAGACTTTTACTGACTAAAACCCACACATATGTTTCTTCTTTGCCTTGCGTTCCAGGACCCCGGGGTTCTGTTTTAGAAGCGACCTCATGGACGTTCTTAACTTGAAATGCTCTATTAAGGAGTCGGGCAAATAATAGGTCTGTTAGCTATGAAATTGCCGCTATGCTATTTTCTGTAATATCGCAGTGCTTATAACCATGAAAGCTAATTTAAAAAAAAAACATATTTTCATATTAAGAGTTCCAACGTAGAAACTATGCATTTCAAAGGGCAAGCAATATCAATGACATATACATATAAGAAGAGTGTTGAAACTACCAACAAATTTTTGTACTCATACTTGCTAAATAAATGATTTTGTTTGATTTACACAATACATACACTCGGATAAAACACACAGCTGCATTTACACTTCACACCTGCTCTCCTTCTATAACTGTTTTTAATATTATTCTCTTCCTTGTATGTATTATCATTCTCACTGAACTGCTTCTATTTATTTTATTGTCTTCATCTATTTTAAATTATCACGTAGCGCTAGCAAGCCACATAATTATTATAAACTTGGTGAAATGGTTGGGTCACCAAGATACAGGCTGCGCCTAGTTTGGGACCGATTGCTATTTTTATATGGTCATTGATGTTTTAATGCGTCATATTAATGCAATTAATGTATAAATAACTGTGTTTGTTTAATAAAAAAATTGATTTGATGACGAAATGTTCAGGACAATCTCACCATACACTAACCCCTAGTCATCCCAATCGCTCCAGTATCTACCTCAATCAAGTTTATCGTAATGTTACCTTTATATCTACTGTAATGGATACTCCCTCACAAATACACTAGCAACTATCCATATTTCTTATCTATCACACTAACATTAAAAGTTTGTAAGTGTGTGTGTTTATTTGTTGCTCCTTTACGCTGAAATTGCTGAAAGAATTTAGACTCGTAATACTCTGGTAGACCATGTTCTGAAGGTATTCTCTTAAGATAATTTTCTATTTTTACTTGGGCAAAGCCACTGGTAGCAGCTTTGCGCCAGGCCTTGGTATAGGCCATGGTCCGAAGCGAGGAGTGGCAGGCGGTCGCCTCCTTCTGTGAAGCAATAATGCTAGCTAAGCAGGAGACAACACGTGCACACGCGAGGGAGCGATCCTCGCGCCCCAGCCGCCGGGATCCTGATCCCGATTTGGAGCCAACTGTAGGCGCGGGCTTGCGGACGGCGAGCAATGGGTAGTTCGCCATCCGACCGTCAGGTAACCGTCCGGATTGAGCCCAAGTCAAGAAAACCGTAGGGGTCCAGCAAGATGGAAGCCTATTGGGGCCAAGGGTTTGTTTCTGAAAGGAAAACTCGGCCCTGATATGAAAGGCAACGAAGGAACAGGAGTGAGTTCTTAGTCAGTAAAAGTTTGACACGCCCTTACGCTCCGCCCAAGAGCCGTCATTGGATGATGTTCCCACCTAAAAAAAAAAACTGGTAGCAGATAATCTGTATACTTAATATAAAAGTCACAGTCCTGCCCCCCTAGTCAAGTTACAATCGTATCGTTCGCGCCGAACGCCTCGAGTAGGCCACGCCTCCGATTCCTTAGTTCTGACGTGATCTCAACGCTCAGTCACGTGGTCCGAACAACGGTACAGGAGGCGTGGTCTACTCGAGGCGTTCGGCGCGAACGAAACGATTGTAACTTGGTTAGGGGGTGTCTGACTTACTTACTGCCTCATCAACGCCCAGCCCCTTAGACTTATGACGCTGAAATTTTGCATAGAGATTACTTTTATGAATAAGAAAGGATTTTACAAAATTCACCTCCGAAGGGGATGAAACGGGGGTCCAAAGTTTTTGTGGAGAAACCTACTTTAATACGGGCGAAGCCGTTGGCAGAAGTTGATGGGCTTATAAATGAGATCAATAGACGACCTTTGTTTAAGGCTCGATATAAACCTATGGAATGATGTCCATTGCTGCTTTGTTTAGTGTAGAGATAAGGCTTTTGTGTTTTAGTGGAGCGATGTAAATAGGTATCAGGCCTTTAATTGTCACTTGCAGGATAAAGGTGTCATTGCATGGAGAGATCAAACGAGCTTTGAATAGGCATTCCGTGTTAGTGATTTGAAGTAACATGGAATGTGCACATTATTTAAGTGCTAAATAAAACAATGAAGGTAGGAAAAAAATATTTTTTGTTTTTAGTGCTCAAACTTCAGATGTTCTAAAATATTTTTTTAATCTTATGAAAAACAGAATCAAATGGCAACACAAAATGTTTTTTCGTAAATTGCCCATTTTTTTAGGACTACAGATTTTATTTTTTAAATCTGTGATTGCAGTTCATAGTTTTAGGAGTATGGCTCTAAAGTCGAAATGATATGGTGACGTTTTTGTATAAACACTTCAGTACTTTAATGATCAATCTGGCACCGTACATAGTAGAAACTACAGTACAGGCTAAGTCTCGATCGAATCAAAGGGATTTTCGAAAAAGGCTAAGCAGAGAGGCAGATTATACTTCTGGGTCTCTATATAACCTGCCAAGGGATATGTATATATGGTATATATGGTTTATGGTGTTGAAACCTTTTCATAATCCGGCTTGTTCGAGTGACTGGAATTCATCGAACCTGCATCCAAGACCATTCGTGATGATTCTAGAAAACAGCTTGTAGACATTTCTTAGCAGTGAGAAGGGCCTATAATTCTTAATCAGCGCATTGCCGCTCTTCTTAAAGAAGAGTACCATTTCTACTCCATGTCTGTGGCATTTTTTTTCCTTGAGAAAAATAAGGACTTAGAAATCCACCCTGTGTAACATGGGCACATTTTAATTATAGCGGTAAGTCCCGAGAGGCGTCACGGCGTCTTCACCTACTACACGATGCAGGTCCTCACCGGACATGGTAAGTTCGGGAGGTTGACACCCGGACAGGGCCACACATTGGTGACCCACTGTGAAGACCAACCGTAGGACACGGTGGAGCGTACGGTGAAGGTATGCCCCGCTTGGGTGGAGCACCGTAGTGTCCTCGTGGAGACAATTAGCGGCAACGACCTCTCGCACCGGGCTCTCATTAGATGATTTCCCACCTTAACAAAAACCCTAGTTTAACATTACAAGATTTCAACTACTAGACGCCAAAAGTTGAAATCTTGAGGGCAAGAAAGGTCATGTTTAAAGCCCTCTTATTTATCTGATTACAACATCAATAAGACTGTATATAACAAGAGTATTTAAACAGTTATCCATGGCAATCTTCAAGCTCCGGCTGCCACAGGACGCGTTCTGGAAGTCAGGAGTCGCAGTGCAGTTCCTAGAGCATAGGTCCGCCGTCCGATATGGACCAAGTCCGAGTCGATGGCACGTTCTTTGGAGTGCGCGTGGAGCACAATTGATGAGGCCTGACAAGACTGCGGGATTCTTCGAAAAAGTAACCGCAGCCCTAAAACGCACTGGGCTTTGGTACAGGCCGTGGTCCAGAGCAAAGAGGAGTGGCAGGCGGTGACTCTTTCTACAAACCAGTAATGCTAACAAAGGAAGCGGCCGCACGTGCGAAGGAACGGCCCTCACGCCCCAGCCGGGATCCCGATCCCGATTTCTAGCCACAGCAGGCGCGGGCTTGCGGACAGCGAGCAATGGGTAGCTCGCCGTCCGGCCGTCCGGTAATCATTCGGACCGAGCCCAAGTCGTCGACGGTGCGTAGTATTTCACGCGCGTCTCAAGGAGATGTAAACAACCGTAGAGGCCCAGCAGGGTCGAAGCCTACTGGGGCCATGCGTGATGCGAAAGAGAACCTTGGAGCTCGGAGATCCCGGAGGAGTTTTTTTTTTTTATTAGATGGGAAAATCATCTTGATGACAAATCCCGCTCTGGGGCGGAGCGTGAGATAGTGTCAGACTTTTACTGACTAAAAACCCACTCCTGTTCCTTCGTTGCCTTCGTCCCAGGGCTTTTCGGCGTTTCGCTTTCACACTACCCCTGGCTCCAGTAGGCTTCGACCCTGCTGGGCCCCTACAATTTGCTGAAATCTCCCTGAGGCGCTCCTCCGGGCGGTTCACATAGTGGCGACACCCGGGCGTGTCTTCCGCACGAATCCGGTGCAGGAACTTCCTGAACTTACTGTGTTTGGTGAGAACCAGCGTCATGCGGAAGGTGAGGACGCCGTGTGATCTTTCCAACCACGCCTCAAAGAGGGGACTTATCGCCATAATTGTGGCGTGCCCAAGGAACAGGAGTGGGTTTTAGTCAGTAAAAGTCGGACTCGCCCTCTCGCCATGTCATTAGATGATGAGTGGGAGAAATGATGTGATGATTTGCCACCCTCAGAAAAAAACAATTATTCGTTACAGAATTTCTATTGTCAAACCACTTTCGCTTTTCCATATTCTATAATTTTATAACTCCAGAACATTATTAACCCATTATATTTCAGTTTTCGCGAATTAATTTTGACTGATATTCGCCACGAGCTCGTTTGAAATGATATTAGATAAATTCTGCTCACAGACAAGGGGACCAACAACGAATATATTATTTGTCCAATTAGAACGATGCTCTGTGATTGGTCAACGGAGATTTCAGTCTCAGGCCAATCATGAAGACAGAATAGTATGGATACGATTTTGGACTCTTGAGTAGAATGATGTTGCGTTAAGTTTAGGCTTCAAATTAATGAGGTCAGAGTCACTGAATGTTAGATTATTTTAATCAACATACTACTTGACTCTGACCTGCATCAAAATGAGAAAATTTAAATCACCTATAGTACGATTTAAACCACTAACTTTACCGTTGGCTTAATTGAACTGTTAGAAAAAAAAACTAATTTTTGGGTTCCTTAATTGTAAACTAAGACAGCATTTTTTATATGTGATAGCAAAGATATTGAACTATAATTTACCTCGCTTGTTTCATCCATCATTGATATTAAATTAATATTAGTCGTTAGTCGTTCACTCTTGACAGAGTGGTCGTGGTTGACAATATTGCATTTTCGTTGGCGAGTGAGGCTCCCGCGATGCGTCTCCACTTTTTATGGTCTACAGCGTCTCGGAAACTCTGGACTATGGAGGTCTGTGTTGCAGCTCTGATGAGATCTGTCCAACGCGTAGGTGAGCGCCCGCGAGACCGCTTCGCCTACACTTGTCCCTGGACAACTAGTCGCTCCATATAATGTTCGTTATACATATGTATATTCTACAAAATATAAACTGTGAAATTATGTTTAATCCAAAGTGAGTATAAACACTCAATTACTGACCGATGTCAAAACACGCTTACTCGAATAAAAAAATACACAGGCACATCCCCGCTATCCCATCTCCGTCTTCGGCCCATTACACACATTCGTGTAATCCTAACGTGACACCCAATGCATTGTAATGTGACATTATTCGCTCCAGTGGTTTTATCTCGCCGGACAGTGTGAACGAGGCTTTAGGGACTCCTTGTGGCCTAAATATAAGAACGTGTGTAGGTACACGAAAAAGCTAAAAATATGGTAACGTTTTTTCAGATTTGTAGAGCAATTTTGTTATGGTTGAATGATTTTTAGTTGAGATGGATGTGAGAGATCCCTAAGAAATAATGCTCTGTACATGTTATGAAATCTTTGCCTGCCCTTGAGGTTATATGATTGAGGTTATATGTTAAGTTATTTTTTTTACATACAGCTCCAGCGGAGTGCCAAATGAAAGTAGATTTGGTTGGATCTGTTTGAAATTAACTTCTCCGTTCCTTTTGGCTACATCGTGATGTTTGCTCGCAGGACAGATGGTCGATGTGAGGAAAGGTTCTGGGGTGACGATTACGTACCGGAAGACACCGCATTGGAAGGCCTCTCACAAGGTGGACCGATGACCTGGTGAGGGTCGCGGGAATTCGATGGATGCGAGACGCACAGGGCCGGTCATTATGGCGGCACTTGGGGAAGCCAATGTCCAACAGTGGTTATCTGTCGGCTGAAATGATGTGATGTCCTCAATAAATAGGCTATCCAGCAATAGGTAGCTCGTCGTATGGCCGTCCGGTATCCATCCAGACCGAGCCCAAGTCGACCACCGCGTATAGTGTTCCACGCGCGACTTAGAGATGTCAGGAAAACCGTAGCGGCCTAGCAGTGCTGATGCCCGCCAGCCGGGGCCACGGAGAATTTCTGAAAAGGAAACCTGTGGTCCTAGAACGCAAAGGGCAACTAAAACACATAGGTTTGGTTTTAGTCAGTATAAGTCTGTCATGCCCTGCTGCTCCAATCCAAAAGCGTGCAGTCATTGGATGATTTCTAACTTAAAAAATATCCACTAAAATACTGTTTCAATTCGAACCAGTATTTTTTATCTCCAGAGATGAGGGTTCTCGGATGGTTCCAATCTTCAGTGTCTATGCGGCGTCTCTCCGCAGACAATATCCCACTACCAATCCTGCATCACGTGCCCTGTTACTTGTTCACGTAGGGACCTAATGACAGCATCAGCGGACGGTATTGCCGTGGCCCAATACTGGACCAGGCAAGGAATTTAACTCGTTTTGCCATCGACACACTAAGAAGAAGACTTATTTCCTGAGATTGGTGCGTTCAACCAAACAAAAAACTCTTCAGCCTTAAACATAATGTTAGTATCATAGATATAAGATTTCTATGGTTAGTATATATAGATTTAGCAACAAGATCCATTAAATGCACTGCGAACGTAAGTGCTTTTTTGAAGAATATCAATTCAAAAATATAAAACAAAATTCAACATTTCTCAACAAAACAGCAGACGAAGAAAAATTGATATCCGTTTCGCTGTCGGCAAAAGAAACTGTATGAAAGGACAGGACGGCCGATACAGCAATAATTAGGAAGTGACCTACCGTAGCATTGTTAGCGGAATAATACCGACAGATGCCGTCCATTTGTCAATCTGACTTCCTACATTGGCTTTGTTAGAGCTTTCTGTCTTTTTATTCTAGCTAAGGATTGTGGTTTAAAGGTTATTTTGTTCTATTTTTGAGACAAAAAGAGCTTAGTTTTTTTTTTTAAGTTGGAAAATCATCTAATGACAAATCCCGGGCGGAGCGGGAGACAGTGTTAGATTTTTACTGACTAAAAATCCATTCCTGTTCCTTCTTTGCCTTCGTCCTAGGGCCCCAGGTTTCACTTTCACACTACCCGTGGCTGCAGTAGGCTTCGACCCTGCTGGGCCCCTACAGTTGCTGACATCTCCCTTAGGCGCGTGTTATATATAATGACGAATGTCATTATGTATGACGTAGTTAAATTACGAATTTTTTAATATTTATGCAGTTCAAATCAAATGTAAAATTACCTACCAAGATTAATTAGTAATATTGTTGTTTACAAATATAAAACCCTTTATAATATTTAGTGTGGATGTAGATAAATGATTAATTTACCCCTCTTGCTCTGAGTGGAATGGGAGTGTCACTTTTACTAACTATAACCCATCTACGGTCCTTCAGGACTATAGCCTTCAGTTGACATTTGCGTTCCAAGGTACGGTAACTATTACGAACAACCCCGCAGTCAGGGGCGCCGACTCCGTGAGTGCTCGGCGGCTCTAGCACCCATGAGAAATAAACAATGGGTGCCGAGCACCCTTGAGAGTAGACATCAAGAAACAGATCAGTAATCGCCTTTTAGGTTACGTACTCGTATAAATTATAATATTTACTGATAATAAAAACTAGTTTCATTCTTATATAATGTTTACATTTTATATTTTTATCAAACATAATTAGTAATTAACTATGCTATGCTATGTAAGCAGGACATTTATTTTTTTGTCGGTCGATCAGTTTGCATTTATCTTCTCAAACTTCACCACTTTTTCGAGTCATCTCTCATGGTGCTCATGCTCATTTGCATGAGCACCCATGAGGTTTTCTAAAAGCCGGCGCCCTTGCCCGCAGTCATGTAGGAATAAAGTCTAAATTTCAGTCAGTTTGAAAGACCTCCACTCAATTCGTTCAAAGATTCATACAAGTATTTATGGTAATGCGTGGAATACGCACGTGGGACGTTTTTTTGCATTTTGTTTTCCTCATGCGGGGAAATCCCTCATGCGTGATGAAATCCGCACGACATTAAAAACACCCGTAGTCAATGATAAGATAAGCTATATCAAAAGAAAGCAGGATATTTGGGTAGGTCGAACAAATTCATCTAACTGCCAGATAAATTATGAAATTTATCCATAATTACACTGTTTTCAGGGTTTTTCCTTTACTTGCGCTATGAGACCTTGCTTCTTGCCTAATTTCAGGATTCTAGGTCAACGGGATGTACCTCTGTAGTACCATATAGGTTTTGATTTCCTTGTGTGTGTCAAAATATGCATAAACGGCCCTATGTTTTGATTGCGTTGTTTTTTTTTACTGCTTCAGAAGGTAGCATACCTGAGTACCTATTCAATATTATTTTAACTTAATATCTCCATGTGTTTCTGAAAAAAAAAAGAGTTTTAACAGACGGACAATAAAGTGACCTTATAAAGGTTCTGTTTTTGCCGATTGAGGTACAGAACCCTATTATTGTGATGAATGTAACAAAAAAACATCCTCGTTCCATATGCATGCGTTTCTTCTTGTGACGCCTCGAGAAATAAATGTCACGCTGAGACAGCGTAACCGATATTGAAAATATCTACAATGTCTCCCAATGGTTATAAGTACTTTTTTGGAGTATACATTGGATATAATTTAGATTGTTGGCATCTTTTTTATATGTTATCTGGTAGTTAAGTTTCTGAAGCAGAACTTTTTTTGTTGACGTGGAAAATCATCCAATGACTTCTTCCACTTTTGGATGCAGCGCAAATGCATTTCTGACTTTTACGGACCAAAACCACACCTTTGTTCTTCAGTTTACCTTTGCGTTTTAGGATCACAGGTTTTCTTTTCAGAAATTGACTGACCCTAATGATTTTACTGACAGGTGTCTTTAAGGCGCGCATGGAATACTTCCCGTCAATGACTTGGGCTCGGTCCTGACGCTTACTTGACGGCCGAACAGCGAGTTACCCATCGCTCGTCGTCTGCAAGCCCTTGCTTACGGTGGCTGGGGATCGCCCTGCGTCTCCCAGCACCCGGAGCGTCCCCTGTTACGCCAGCTGTTCTAGCTTCTTATTGCTCATTAAAACATTTCTAACACACACACACACATGATGTTGGATGAAACAGCATGCAATTTAACGTTGCTCATCAACGAGGTTGCACTATCCGGCTATCAAACTCGTTGATGGGCCTGCCCCCCTAGCTAAGTTACAATCGTTTCGTTCGCGTCGAACGCCTCGAGTAGGGCACGCCTCTGATTCCTTTGTTCTGTCGTCATCTCAACGCTCAGTCACGTGGTCAGAACAAAGGAATCAGAGGCGTGCCCTACTCGAGGCGTTCGACGCGAACGATACAATTGTAACTTGGCTAGGGGGGCAGGGACCTATTCGGCGGATCCCTTATGAGTTTTAACTAAGAAAATATTTAAATTTGATTTTTTTTGGGAGCGTACGAATATTCTCCACTTTTCTAAGCTATGAGTTTGATCAGATTACACATAGGTACGTGTGCCAAAGTGTCTTAGTACCAATATCTTCTATGATTGGTTAGTCATTGGGTACCTACAGGTAGAACGGATCTTTTAAGGACTGTACGACACCCTTGACGATTACTGTAGATACTATAATACTCACTGCACTAAAAGCGTACACGATCAGTTACATAAATAAGACCTCTGTCCCTTTCAGTTCTTCAAAATAAACCTTAACTTGTTTGTGGACCAATAAACTATTTATATAGCACTTAAGAAATAAAGAAATCGAGCCATTCAAGTCTGCCTCAAAGCTAAAGGACCCAAATTTCGGGTTCGTTCAATAGATGGTAAATAATGAGCCTTGAAAAATACGATGGAAAAACTCTTCAAATCACTTGGGACGCTTCTATTAAATCGAAAGAGATATTTATTTTGAAGTTGCTTCAAACCTCTTTAGTTAACCGTGTCGAGATGCTTCGGGTTCGATCGGGGATGTTCGGCTGTATTCGTGATTATAGAGTGGAAAATGCTGTTATGATTGTGCGTAGGAGAGGAGTTGAAATGTTTTTTTTTGGTCTTTGAAAATTATGAAGTAATTGAAGGTTTATTATTGTAACTGAAGAAGCATAAAAATGGTCATCTTTAAGGTCTACCTAAAGGACCAGCCCAGAAGACCGGTAATGCTTTGATTTGGATTTATATTTAGGGAAAGTTTTTATTCAGTGAGTAGGTATTAATTTCGACCAAAATATAAATGGAAAAGAATGGCAAGTTATTTGTGACTTCTTCACTTAAAAAATAAGTGATATAATTGTATACCAAGTTTTCTCAAAGTTCTTTGAATCATTGTTCCTGTTATGCACAACGTTCTTCAGTTGCTTTAATAGAAATTGGTTGTTTTGCAACTTTTTATGGCGACTTGGCAAATTTTTACCCACCTTGAATCTTTTTGTTTCTGTACAATTTTGACAAGTGTTTTATAACTTTCCAAGACACTGGAAGACCTTGGCTGACATACTCCTGAGTATCTAGATATCTATATCAAACAAATTTTTTTTGAGGTAAGAAATCATCAAATCACTCCTGCCGCTCTAATGGAGCGAGAGGGCGTGTCAGACTCCCTCAAATACCCGAGAGGCTTATCAGGTTTTGGGGAAAGGTGGCTAGATTAAGCCCACCAAAGGTAGTCCGCTATTAATGGTCCACGCACGATGGTCCGTATGGGACTAAGTATGGAAACCAAACTCCGATTCCGTTTCTTTAGTTGTCTTTTGCATGCCAGCCCCTCTAGCCAAGTTACGATCGTTTCGTTGCGACGAATGTCTCGAGTAGGCCACGCCTCCGCTTTCTTTGTTCTGACTACGTGACTGAGCGTTGAGATGACGTCAGAACAAAGGAATCGGAGGCGTGGGAAACTCGAGGCGTTCGACGCAAACAAAACGATCATAACTTGATTAGGGGCAGCTCTATCAGGAGAACAATGGTTTTATTAAAATACTATAAACTAGTGCTTGACTGCGATCCTACCTGATGATGATGATAGATTGTGAATCGCACTACTTTATTAAGAACTTATCAATTCTAGCATTGAAGACACCCACATTATAATAATCGAACGGGAAGATCTCTCCTGCCCCCCTAGCCAAGTTACAACCGTTTCGTGTCAAATTCCGTTCTCCAATCGGTAACGCCTTGGTGTCAGCAATGGTAGAAAACGATAAGTTGGTAGCCATGTTGACGCGCTTGAGTCGGCCGCTCGTTCTACAATAACAAAGAATGTAGCGTTGAATATTCTAGAAACGTTAACAATTCATTTTCTCATTTTGAACGATGTGAACTTGGCTACGAATTTTCTATTCGTTTGTTCTAACCACGTGACTTAACTTTGAGATGATGTCAATCCCATACATTTGATTAGTTTTCGACTAGCGTTAAGGATTGCAGATTATCAACTTGGCTAGGGGTGCTGGGTACCTCACTTTCAAAGATACTCAGTCTATGTTACCCTTTTTACAAATAAGATGTAAAACCGACCAATGCATGTAACCTCAATGACATATTGGTCTTTAGCAGACATTTCAATTTCACCCCATTCGGAAAGAGGTGCTATTTCTCACGGAACATTCAATTTCTTAGGGGTTAAAAGTCTAATTTATTACGTACGGGGAACGCGGAACTATTTCTGGATGCGATACAAATGCTGGTTCGAGTGGTCGAATCTTATTTCTTACTTTTAAACGTAATAACAAAAGTACCTCAAGGCAAAAATGAAAACAATTTGAAGCATTAGATAAACAGAAGTGGTTTTCTATATCTATATAATATATTTAATTGATATAAACCAGTGCTTGACTGCGATCCCACCTGATGGTAAGCAGAGATGAAATCATTGATGGTGAGGCGCACTAGTTTATTAAGAGCCTATTCACTCTAGCCTTGAAGACACCTAAATTATAGTTGGACGGGAAAACCACAGCAGGCAAATTATTGCAGTGCTTTGATGTATGCGGTATAAACGATGAAGCGAAACGTTTAGTCCTGATTTTATATATGTGACTGGCCTTGTTGTTGTTAGTGGCCCTGACTGCTATGTATCACCCACGATTGCATCAGGTGGGATCGCTGCCAAGCACTAGATAATATGAATTAACAAAAAAAAAACTTGTCGAACGGAAAAAGTAATTTCCCGATACCACACACTGTTTCCTTCAAAACCTGTCACAATACAAGTAAAAGCTTCCAATATAATGTACGTCTAGTAAAGAAACTTTCCAGAAAAAAAACATGCCACTACATCGTTCGCAATATTGACAGTGTTATTGAACAAAAAAGTATCGTGTCACTCTTCGTAATGAATTTTTGGCCACATTTTCACTTTGAAGTGGCAAGTTATGTCATTGTTACATTATGTTTTATGTTGGGTAATTTTTGCTGTTTGTCGAAGGCTCGTGGCTAAGTAATAACCTCAACACGGTCGATCTTCCAAACTACGAGATATCTCGTAGATGATTTCTTCTCAGATGTTACATACGAAAAAGCTCGTAGTAGAGTTTCTCGTTGATGGCTTTTAATCACCATCTCCCTAACCTTTTCCCAACTAACTTGGGGTCGGTTTCCAATCTAACCGGATACAGCTGACACTCGTATTTCACTTGAGCAGATTTCTATTAGATCTCTACAACCCGATGTTAAACTTGGGCAACATGATACTCCTTGAATAAATTGATAGTTATTTTCTGGCATTTTTACAGGTAGTGGTAAAGATTGATGATGTAGATGGCTTCTAATGAAAGTATTAATATTGCTGATACCTAAGTACGAGATATCTCGTATACGGTATATCTCGTATTTGGTCACGATTAGTTAATTTTATCAATAGAGACGCTAGTTACAATATTTCTCCTTTAGACTGACCAAGACTTGGCGATGTAGGTATAGTGGGAACTGAATTTGACTCCTAAAAATTCCTGGCATTCAATGTGTTAACCAACGCTTGCTGAGGTTGCTCCGTGGATCGGTGACCATCCATACATATGTGGTACTCCTTCGTGCCTCGGAAAGAACGTTAAACTATTATGAGTTACCGTGGCCCTAGATTGCAAGTCCAAATGAAGCAGTATAGGTAGGTCAGTAAAAATCTGACACGCCCCCTCGCTCCACTCGGGGCGGGATTATTCATTTGATGATTTACCACCTTAAAAAAATCTATTAGTTGCGGCTGTCATTTGTAAATGCTTTACAGCCATTACAGATAGGTAGAAGTAAGACATAAGTCTTGCCAAGGGCTCTCGTTTTAATCAGTTAGGCACAACCCAATGGTTGTGGAAACTAGTTGGGAAGTCATCCTCATCACCATTATTTCAAGACGTCCCTTGCGGAGGCCTCTCCCAAGTGTCACCATAAAGACTGGTCTCGGATTCCCGCGACCCTCACCAGGTCGTTGCCAGGTTGGGAAGTTTCTTCATATAACTTCATAAAAAATGTTAGCTTCCGAATTCATCATCAGATCAGTTCGACGTATCGCCTTCTTCTCTTCCTTCAGTCAGTCATCGATTTCACGTATACATAAGCATAGCATAATCAGCCTTTTAATGTTCCCACGGCTGGGACTAAGGCCTCCTCTCTAAGAGAGGGAATGGGCCAAAATCCATCACGCGGGCCCAGTGCGGGTTGGTACACGTATACACAAAGCAATTTTACTTGTAACAACAGTTCGGTTATGATCTTATGATGATATTCGTTCCGATATATCGTATTCTGTTGCTATAATTATTTACTTATTATGAACATATAAAACGTGTTGCGCCGACCCCAAATAAGATGGGACAAGAACCTGTACCATGACGTTTAAAGTAAGATTGTTTCATTCTTATTTCCAGAGTTATACAGGTTGTCTAGCGCCATCTCTTACCCACACTGAAATAAGAATGAAACAATCTTACTTTAAACGTCATGGTAACTCCGTAGGGCAGGAAGATGATAATGTGCTTGTTATAATCTTATAACAATATTTCTATGGAGCCAATTTGTAGCTTGAAAAACCGGTCCACAATTGATCTAGATATTACGGATTGGTCTGCTCGTCTAGTTGTCAGTGACCCTGACTGCTAATGCTGGAAGTCGTGGGGTCGATTCTCATCCAGGACAAATGTTTGGGTGATGAGCACTATAATTTTTTCTGTGTCTGGGTGTAATTTTTCTATAATATGTATGCCATCATCATCATCATCATCATCATCATTTCAGCCGAAAGACGTCCACTGTTAAACATAGGTCTCCCCCAAATGTCGCCACAATGACCGGTCCTGTGCGTCTCGTATCCATCGGATTTCCGCGACCCAAACCAGGTCATTGGCCTACTTTTGGGAGGCCTTTCAATGCTGCGTCTTCGTCTGCGGTACGTGGTCGCCATCCCAGAACTTTTCGCCCTCATCGACCATCTGTTCTGCGAGCAATGTGCCCTGCCCACCGCCACTTAAGTTTGGTTTGGTTCTCCTACGGATATCCTCATTTCTGACGCGTTCACGTATAATATGTATGTATTTAAAAATATATAAGTATGTTTATTAGTTATCTAGATACTTATACCACAAGCTCTGCTTAGTTTGGGAATAGATGATATTGTGTTAAAGTTGTGAATAATTATATTATATCGATGAACACACAAAAATAGTACATACAGCTGAACACATAACCTCCTCCTTTTTGAAGTCGGTTAAATAACTGGACCCCAGTATAGAAATTGTGAAAAGTTTGAAAATTAGGCGTGAAGGTGTTTTCTCTCACGAGGCTCATTCTGTTACCCGCAGTATACTTTTCCGGACTTACACAAATATTCTCAAAAATGAGGTCCCCGATTTATTCAGTAGGTGTCTTTAAGTCTAAAGCCAGCCAAGGGATCATACTGAGTACTTACGTTACCTCATCTACCTTTACATTGATAACATGATACGGTAAAATCCTGATTTCCCTAAGGATTACGCTTTTTGGAACCAAAAACTCAACATTTGTTATATCACTGCTCATTTATTATGAGTGAAGCAAAGAAGTGGAATTCGTTTCTGGAATTTATATTGAAAAGTAAGAAAAAGGCGAAGGTTCGGTTGACGCAGTGGTTAAGCGATTGGCTGCTACGCTGCGTGTCGTGATTTCGATTCCTGCACGGAACAGCCCCCTAGTTAAGTTACGACCGTTTCGTTTCGATTCACTTGCATCGAACAGCTCGAGTAGGCCACGGTTCCGATTCCTTTGTTCTGACGTAATCTCAACGCTCAGTTACGTGGACTACTCGAGGCGTTCGACGCAAGAAAATCGAAACGAAACGGTCGTAAGTTGGCTAGGGGGGCAGATGTGTGTCACCTATAGATCCGCGTCTGGGTATTTTGTGTATGTGATGTTTTGATTTTGATTTTGGAATTACTCTTCTATCATGGTTGCTCTCAACCATGATAGAAGAGTAATTCCAAAATTGGGACAAAGTTTCATTCAACAAAATAAATGTTTATTTTGTCTCACATAATAATAATATGGCAAAACTAGAATCGTAGACACATAGAAGTTTTATATTTGTTGTGTTTTATTATACAACAAGGCCTAATATTTAATAAGTGCTAGATAATAATTGGGTATATTTCTGTCTTTTCGTACAATATCACACTTCATACTTCACTTCATACATTTCATGTGAAGAGGAGGGATGAGACGCATGTTACTAAAAGAGTTATGAATTTACATGTGGATGGATGGAGAGGGAGAGGGAGACCAAAGAAAAGATGGATGGATTGTGTGAAGAGTGATATGAAAGGAAATGAAGTTAGTGATAGCATGACGAGTGACAGGGCAGAGTGGAAGAAAAAAACGTGTTGCGCCGACCCCAAATAACACGGGAAAAGGGCAGGAAGATGATGATCACACTAAAACTCATAAAATCGTGAGTTTGTGAATGTGTACGTGCGTGACGGGATAACAAATATGTTACCCCGTCAAGACAAGACTTTTTTTTCTATTCATTTTTGACATCAATATTAACTTTACTAAGTTTTACATTTTATAAACTATATATTTCCTTTTATTATTGTGGACAAATTGCCAGCCATACGTTAAAATTACTCAAAAGGAAAAAAAAGCAATCAACATAGGAGGACTATGTTGATTGCTTTTTTTCCTTTTGAGTAGTAATTTTAACGTATGACTGGTAATTTGAGTATTTTCCTTGGTATTGTTCGTCAAGTCGTTGAGCTCCTTAGTAGCCCTGAGTTGAGCTTTGCGAATACTGACAAATGCTTGCACTGACTGGACAGGTCCATTTAAATCTGTATGGTTCTTTCTTCAAAAGACCATCTCAGACAAATCCGCATGGTTCTCATGAGATTTGACCATTAGTCATTTACTGTATGGACTTAAGCGACCCTTAACCCAGACCCCTGAATTTGTTTCGGTGTTTCTTCTCAGAGTAGTCAGTTAGGAAACATCGGCCTCATCTATATAAAATGACGAAAAAAAATTTGACTTGTAAAAATCAAAGGTCAAAGTTTAAATAAATGCAAAATCAATGAAGATTGGTAGATATTTGGGCTCCGAAATAATGACCAAAAACCACGAAACACATCTTTGAGGATTTTCGGAAGTCAACCGGGACCAGGACATGGTAGGTATACCTTTTACTCTGAGGATAATTTTCTTCTTTGACGCGGGTAAGGCCGCTATCGGCAGCTAGATTAATATTAAGCAAAAACAAAAAATACTAATAATAAATCGTTGTCTGGAAACAGCATTAAATTGGTTATTAAATGAAGTAGCAATTACGAGTAGTTTTTCAAATATTACTATCTTTCTATTTGCGATTATGGATAAAGTTATTTTTTGATACAATATATATATTACATATATTAACGCCTTAGTAAATTATTTTGAAAATGAAATGAAATGAAAAAAATATAATGAAATGTTAAAAATATAATTTAACATTTCATTTAAATTAGTATTTTTAATAATTTTAAAAACTCAATAAATTATATAATTTTAAAATTTACATAAAATTCATAGAGAGGGGTTTTTAGAGGTTAGGACCCTTGATGTAAGCCAACTACCACATTGAAGCTGCCAGTGGTGCCCACTGTAGACCGGACTTGGGTACTACATCGACTGTACATCGCTCGGATCAACTGCACATACTTCCCAGGCACACCTTTCTCCTTAAGGGCCCACCACAGAACCTCACGAGGTACCCGGTCGTATGCCTTTTCGAGGTCAATGAATACCATGTGCAAGTTTTTATGCGCACCTCTATATTTCTCGCACAGCTGGCGTATAGCAAAAATGGCATCCGTTGTACCCCGACCAGGCATAAAACCGAATTGGGTCTGTGAAATTTCACTCTCTTCTCTCAGCCTCCTTTCAATAACTTTCTCCCAGGCTTTCATAGTATGTGACATCACTCATCCAAGGGAATGGTGAGGTACACCGGGACGTAACACATCGGATCAACGCAGGATGGATGAAATGGAGACAGGTCACGGGAACAACTTGTGACCCACGGATGCCCCTAAAGTTGAAGGGTAAAATCTACAAGTCCGTGATAAGGTCTGTCATACTGTATGGATCAGAATGTTGGGCTGTGAAAAAGACGGATGAAAAAAGATTGCATGTAGCGGAGATGAGAATGTTAAGATGGATGTGTGGTGTGACGAGAATGGATAAAGTGAGAAATGAATATATTAGGGGAAGTTTGAAAGTGGCGCCAGTGACTGAAAAGTTGAAAGGGAATCGTTTGTCTTGGTATGGTCATGTGAAGAGGAGGGATGAAACGCATGTTACTAAAAGAGTTATGAGTTTACATGTGGATGGATGGAGAGGAAGAGGGAGACCAAAGAAAAGATGGATGGATTGTGTGAAGAGTGATATGAAAGAAAAGGAAGTTAGTGATAGCATGACGAGTAACAGGGCAGAGTGGAAGAAAAAAACGTGTTGCGCCGACCCCAAATAATACGGGATAAGGGCAGGAAGATGATGATGACATAAAATTCATTATGTCTTTAATTAATGTTGTTAAAATTCCTACAAATAATACAATAAATGATATAAAAAGTTGTCAACTACCTAATGAGATATCAATTGAGGTATCCGTAACTAGTCCAAGGCACACCGATAACAGAAAAGATATACATTATTTAACGAAATCCAAAACATCATCATCAAAATTGTGAGAATACTAATTTCCAAATTGAGTCGTTTGGACTGGCTTACCACTACTTCGTTGTCTCGATCGAAAATTATTTTTTATATTCACCGTCCTATTATTTCATTTATCCCAGACACAACTGCGGAGATAATTGACTTTGATTCAAGGATAAAATATGTACTGCATAATCACAAGCTTGTATCATACTTATCACTGAATTTTTTTTTTTCTATTTGATGTTTCCAAGCTCTTTTTGGTGCTGGTGTGGTGATGATTGATCTGTCTCGTCTTCAATATCTACAATTATATCTTTTACTTCCATATTGTCATCAAAATCTAAATCATTTGTTTCCTTTTCGTCTTTCTAACATCCAAGTTTATCACCAGGACCATCATCATCTTCCTGCTTTTGTCCCGTATTAGTTATGGTTGGCGCAATACATTTTTTCATATTTTTTCTTTCAGTCTTGTTGCATTACTAACTCCTTTTTCTTTCATATCACTCCTCACACAATCAATCCAGTTTTTCTCACCCACATGTATACTCATAACTTATCTTTTAGTAACATATGTTTCATTCCTCCTCTTCACATGACCATACCAAGACTAACGAGTCCCTTTCAACGTTTATCATCAGTTTCAAGATTTCAAAATTCTTCTCAGTTTCTTGTACCAACAGTAGTATCAGGTGTAAGTATCTAAAAGACAGCAATACATTAAGTGAAGTGACGTTGCCATTGTCTCGAATGCTGTAGCAGTTTCCAAGTGACCTGGTTGCAGCGGACCGGATACACTAGTTGTTTACTTTTGTATGAGGAAGTTTATAATGCCCGGCGTTTTGAGATTGACCTTAGCTAGTTAGGGAAATTATCTGAGAAGATCTTGGAATAAAGTTTTGATTTGAAAATGGATATGCTTCGATTGAGAAATGTACTGAGTTGCTTCGGGTCACCCTTTGTTTTTTTTTATTTTTTTTATTCTTGGTAGGACCGCTGTCTCATGTGACGGAAAGCGACGATGCGGTCGACGATGGAGCGCGCTTACCTAGAAGTAACCTATTCACTCTTAACTTCAAAATTCCCGGGTTGTAGCCATCAGGAAACACAGATTCCGGCAAGGAATTGCACTCCTTAGCTGTACGCACAAAGAATGTGTTCCCAAAATGTTTCGTGCGTATAGGTGGGATGTCCACCATGTACCGGTGGCGCATTGCCGTACGCCTGGTAGTCGCAATCCGACGCACACTCCCCGAAATGCAACGCGTGTTTTTGTATATGTTTGTCTTGTGAACATTATGAGGTATACAATAAGTATATATATGGTAAACTAGCTTCTGCCACTGATTTCGCCCGCGGGAAAGTAGTTTTCTCTATATAAACTGGACTCTTGTTTCATCCCATCCCGATTTCTCGCCACCGCTGGCGCTTGCTTGCAGACGAAGAGCAATGGGTAGCTCGCCGTCTGACATGCCCGTCGTAGACGGCCTACCTGGTGCCAAGGATCTGCTTCTGAAAGGAAGACTCGGCCTTGGTAGGAAAGGCAATGAAGAAACAGGAGTGGGTTTTGAGTCAGTGAAAGTCTGACACACCCTTTCGCCCCGCCCATGAGCGCGAGATGTAAATTTTAAATGCATTTTTTGGGTCCCTAGCAACTGTGTAAACAATTTTGTGTATTTTTTAGTGGTTTATTAGCTCGATAGAATCTAATTGAAACACTTTTCAGAAATGAGTGTAATACCCTATTAATTAATTTTGACGATGTATCTATTGATATTCTGTCTATTTGGAATCACAACAGAGTAAGGTTAGTCAAACTATCAAATACTTTTTGTTAAAGATTTATACCATGCGTTACAATCGATGGATGGATGGATGGAGAGGGAGAGGGAGACCAAAGAAAAGATGGATGGATTGTGTGAAGAGTGATATGAAAGAAAAGGAAGTTAGTGATAGCATGACGAGTAACAGGGCTGTGTGGAAGAAAAAAACGTGTTGCGCCGACCCCAAATAATACGGGATAAGGCAGGAAGATGATGATGACTATGCGTTACAAATAAGAATAGGAAAGTCAATAACCTCGATCTGTCAAATGTTGAGTGAAAAGTACGGTTTGCAAAGAAAACTTATTTGCGTATCAATATAAGGTTATTTTTTGGTTTGTGTTACTAAGTCTTAGTTAAATCTAGGTGAAGTAAAAATGTTATTGTTCGATATAAATTAGCTAAATTATATTGTTTTAAGTCATAATTATTAGCCTTCTTCTTCCATTTGCCACTACTCAGACTCTTCACACAGTGGCGCAGAGATAAGCAAAATTAAAGAACTGAATTTTGATTAAACTTTTTCGTTTACGATTCGTAAATATATTAAATTTAAAAATAAAAATGTTTTGCTCACCCTACCCAATTTCTTCGATTTGACAGTATGACGTGACGTCACAACATGGCAAACGATCTTATTCTTATTTGGAACGCATTGTACTAGCTGTAAGTATGACGAGTGCATTTTGATACAAGTGGAGAAAGGTTGTCATCGCTGCCGAGGTGGAATTCGCCCGAGCACTTTTCCGCATTAGTGCGGGAAACAGTAAATTGCCTGCCTAAAACCAGTAGGGTTAAGAGTTGGTTTTCGAGTAAGTGTATTGAAAAAGAACTGAAGTCATCAACGTAGTCACGTTTTCCAACAGCAATAGATTAGCAATGTCCAGTGGACGTGTCATGAATCCATAAAATATTTTTATAACAAAATTAAGATCCAAACGAACGACCAAAATTAAAATAATTTAAGTCAAAAAACAAAGTCCTTTGAAAAATAAACACGCACCTGAAAATTAGAATAACAAATTCAGAACAACAAGGTAAAAAAAAAAACACTGGCAGGTATTGGAAACTAATTTTGAGTTCGTCACGTTTGACATTTGAAAAAAGAACGGTCCGAACTTTTAAAGTCGATAACAGGCTGTCTACAAAGTCCGGATTAATCCTAATCCCAAAGATAAGCTTTAGGGTTTATCTGGAAATGTTGAGTTTTGAAACTCGAGAACCCCACTTAAAATTTTAAGTGAGATCCGCCAGTGACCGTGGACGAATTGAATGGATTTGAATGATTGATTAATAACCGTTTAAGCTAATGTTAGTAATTATTATTACACTAGTAAGTATATTTGTTATTAGTGGTAGTTAGCAAGCCACATTGCTCGCAGAATGGATGGGGACGAAAGGTTCTGGAGTGGCGACCGGAAGACGCGGCGTTGGAAGGCCTAGCACAAGGTGGACCGATGACATGTTGAGAGTCACGAAAATGCAATGGATGCGAGAAGCACAGGACCGATCGTTATGGTGATACATGGTGGAGGCCTATGTCCAACAGTGGACGTCTTTCGGCTGCAATGATGATGATATATGTTTTCATTTCTTGTTTAAAATGTAGCCCATTTAGGGTTCCCAACAATTTTAAAGTCCCGGGACTCGAGACAGCCTACAGTGTAACGAAGTCCCGGGAATTCCCGGGAATTCGAGACTTTTAAAGGAAAAGCTGTTTTTTTATATATAAAGAATAGTGCAGTTGCACTCTGCTAATGTCTCGTTGTAGAAGAGGGTCGATGGTTCATGACTAATTTAATTTGTAGCATAGAATCTAAAGTTTTTAATAAACTAGGAGTAACCACTGAACTTGTACTAAAATAAATTTTAGACACTAGCACTGGTAGAGTACAGCTGCACTTTTGACCTCTGATTGTACAGTACATACTTACTATCTTTCTAAAAAAACGTGTTCCTAGTCTCAACATTTAAAAAATCGAGACACCCACTCAAATCAGCCAAACAGAAATAGTGACCTGTACCATGACGTTTAAAATAAGATTGTTTCATTCTTATTTCTAGTGTGGGTAAGAGATGGCGCTAGATAACCTGTATAGCTCTGTCTCTTACCCACACTGAAATAAAAATGAAACAATCTGACTTTGAACGTCATGGTAACCCCGAGTATAAGCGTTCTAAAACCTCGCTACTTCCATAAAAGCCGCTGGTTTAGCCGACACGTTGCGTCCTATTTGAAAAACTCAGCAGGTAACATGAGACGCGCGTTGTAACTACCAGAGAGATTTGTTAAAAACTGTTACGAAGGAAATACCAACAAGCATTTCATAAAAAAGAAACAAGAGACTAAGTACTTAAAATGTTTGGATTTTTCTTGCCATAGTTTGAGACAATGTTTATTCGTGTAAGTGTGGGTACCGTACTTACGTACACTGTTTTCAGATCTTCAGGTATGATTTTTTTATTTTTGTTAGTTTTAAGGAAATAGTTGAGGGTTATTGACTGAAGGTCACCTACTGTATCAGAGATACAAATCATCATCATCATCATCGTCATCATTACAGCCGAAAGACGTCCACTGTTGGACGTAGCAAAACCGTAGGGGCCCAGCAGGGCCGAAGCCTACTGGGGCCATGGGTTGACTTCCGAAAAAAACCTGGGGTCCTAGAACGCAAGGCAAAGAAGGAATAAAGATGTAGTCAGTAAAAGTCTGATACGCCCCAGAGCGGGAGAAGTAATTGGATGATAATCAACCTTAAAAAAAATATGCATTTTTCTCAAAAAAATGTAGTTCGAAAATGTCTCTACACCGTGTTTACGTGTATTATCAATACGAAGCTATTTATTTCAAAAACTTTGCCAGACGGCCGCAATTTTTTCCAAAAAAATAAATTTGGGTACTTAATAATACTTATAAAGAAAATATAACAATAAAACAATCGCGACATACTTGAACAATTCTTTTAATTGTTTGTCGAAGTTAGTTGCAATCTCTATGACTTTGATAAGTATTTATCAAAGTCAGAAAAACTTTGATTCAAAAACTTGTGATGTATGAGTAAGCTGTTTTGTTTGAAATAATATTCTTAGTTTACAATTTAATGTGTACAGTGCAACCGCACATTTTGCAAATCAGCATTTACGACTTACAGTCGTTTTATTTTATGATAATCATCAGTTCACGTCGCGGCGTCAAGCCGGGCGATCTCATTACTGCCAACAAGGGCCACGTCACTCAACACACATATCAGTTCATTAGCTCAATTTACCTTTAACTTTTAATTCAATTCGGTTAAACGGTTTTCATAGGTAAGTTTGTACGGAACTCTCGGTGCGCGAGTCCGACTCGCAATTGCCCGCTTGTCGTTTTACTTTATAATAATCATCAGTTCGCGTCGCGCCGTCAAGTCGGGCGATCTCATTACGGCCAGCAAGGCTCACGTCACTCATCACACACATCAGTCCCCCTAGCCAAGTTACAATCGTTTCGTTCGCGCCGAACGCCTCGTTTAGGCCACGCCTTAGATTCCTTTGTTCTGACCACGTGACTGAGCGTTGAGATGACGTCAGAACAAAGGAATCGGAGGGGTGGTATACTCGAGGCGTTCGGCGCAAACGATACGGTTGTAACTTGGCTAGGGGGGCAGTTCATTAGCTCCTTTTACCTTTAACTTTTGGAACAATAGATACAGTAGTTTAGATTAGTTTTTCCGTTTTTTATTCTATTCCACCCGCATCATCTCAAAGTAGTGTGTGATCTCTAGTACGAGATTATACTTGAAATAAATTGAGTTGTTGCGAGTTTCCACTCTTACATTGTTAACACCTCTGCGGTCTGAATCAAGCGTTTCGCCTTGTCTTTTATACCGCGTCCCTACATCAAAGGTGTAGAAAAATTTGCCTGCTGCGGTCTTCCCGTCCGATTATTATTTGAGTGCATAAAATGGCTTCAATCTAAACGCTAATTCATTTATTTTTAGCCTATCAGAAAGTTTTATTCCCAATGGACGACAGTTTATGCTTTTCTAGCTTCTGTTAGCTGCTTTGCCAACGTGAATTAAAAAAAATATCCAAAGGCATACCTACTTCAGGGGTAATTTTTACATTTATAGGTACAAAGTTATTAGTTTTGGTTTTTATAATAATAGTGTAATTTTTATGAATTTTTTTTCATTATTTTGCTAAATCAGTCTGTAATTTCACTGTGACATCTTACAGAACTTTATCATTTCAGACGTAAGTCGTCCATTATTGGACATAGGCCACCCCCAGGTGTCGCAAGATCGAATGATCCTGTGCATCTGGCATCCATCGGATTCCCGCTATCCTCACCAGGTCATCGGGCCGCCTTGTTGGAGGCCTTCCATCACTGTATCTTCCGGTACGCGGTCGCCACTCCAGAACATTTCTGCCCCATCGATTATATTTATATTATCAACTAGCTTTTTCCCGCGACTTCGTCCGCGTAGAAGTCGAAAATGGTTTTATTAGGTTTTTTGAGATACGAAATGGTATGGCGAGCGATATTGTATCTTAAAAAATAAAATATTATAGTATCTTAGCCGTGTGCAGCGCCCCTTGACTCCACTTCGGGTGACACCTTAACCTACGACAAACTTATTATTTGCGGTTGGTACAGTAATCGGGTCTACGGATCGAACCGCAAAATTAAGTTTGTTTTTTATTATATATACTTTTCCGGGAATAAAACTACCCAGTGTGGTGCCCAGGATATTAAAGAATAATTATGCCAAGTTTCATCGTAATTGAACCGGTAGTTTTTGCGTGATGCCTGAACAAACAGACCGACAGACAAACATTTTTTTAATCACATTTTTGGGTTCGGTGTCGGTCTAGTAACATTTATTTTTTTGATATTTACAATGTACAGAATTTTCACTTCTACAGATTTATTATAAGTATAGATTATTGAACTCAAGTGTTATAAAAAGATTACTAATGTTAAATTCTGCCGTGCAAAAAATGCTTCAAAAAATCCAGAACTCTAGAATCCTCAAGACAAAATCAGCCGCAGCGATCCGACAGAATAAACAGGAGTCGCGAGAGCTCAGAATAAAAATAACCACACTGTGACACTGGTACATATGATTGTCGTGGGAACAACGAGTGGTAAGGATACGGGAAGACGTATTCTCTGTACTAAGGAAATTTTAATTTATCGTTCTTGTTTTTATTTTACAAAAACATGCTTGTTGAAAAGTACAGAGTAAAATGTAAATGGAGAATACATAACGTACAATAGGCTATTTGACAGTACGAGAAATAAGTTCATATTTATTGCCATCGTCTTAAAAGCGATTTGTACCAATATATCTAGAAAATAATGGACTATTTATAAAAAAAATTACGAAATAAACTTTATTTTATTTTACCAATCGCCATGTTTTTTAAAACGATCGCTATTGGTTGAATTTATTTAGACGTCACAAGTCTATAAATATGTCTGTCATTGATTGCTATTATTTTGAGTGCCTATGATATAATTTTGACGCTGTGCTATTAATGATATTTTGCTGATTAATTTACAATTTCTTACATTACCTACGGTAATATTTGGATACCAAATATATAGGTAATATTATAAAATGGAGAGCAACTACGTTAAAACAGACAACGGGAACCATTCTAAAGTTGATGCTCTTATGGTCGGTGATTTCTTTAAGAATAACGGTAAATAACCCCGTTTTTTATGCTGCCGAGCTTAGAAATATGAAGACAGCAATGTAAGTACCCCTTATCAACTGACGTGTTAACTTGCGAGCCAGTTGCAATAAATTTTTGCGCATTTTGACATTTTCGGAACACATCCAAATAGTTTTTCCGACGTTTTTATCGACGTGTTTGTACACGCTGGCACTACACACCATTTGTAACTCATTTTTGGGGGAACTCACTGTTAAAATGAACACAAACTGCAAAATACTAAGTCAACTAGTTCACTGCAATGTTTATTTACTGGCGTGTGACGTCAACGAATACAATTTGACGCGTATTGTCAAATATGGCGTTTTGTTGGCTTATTTGAATAATACAACTTTATATGCTATTTTTTATGTTAATATTTACACGAATTGAAATAAAACACTTTTTCTGGACTCTTTTAACAATATTTATTAATATGAAATCGATTCCAAAAATCAGTCAAATAGCCTATTATTTATTTTTATTCCCGGCAATATCCTTACAGACTATTCCAAATCGATATTGAGATTTATTATTATTAAATTACAAAATTATCGATTTTTTTTTTATTTATTTACGAATAATTTACAATAAAAAATTACTTAACCAATTATAATTACAGTAAAATCATAAAATAATACTGAAAACCCTAAACTAATTACAACTAACTAAAAACAAACTAAAATTTAAAAATACTTTTTTTTCTTTCATGTCTGTAATATGGCGATCTGTGTTCAACACAATGAGCCACTCTATTGGCTGTAAGTACCATAATACTGGATTTTCTGAAAATCGGAAAAATAAATAAAATAAAGAAACTGGGTAGATGGCTTTCATGCCATCGTGCACAAGCGGCTCGCTTCTTTACTAAGCAGAGTCCGGGGTAGCACTAACAGCATAGTACAGGTCATTGCAAATAAACAGGACTCAAACATCCTGAAAACATTTATTCGTGCCCAAATCGTCTGCAATAAAGATATTATTATTATAAAATTCATCATTTCAAAATAACAAAAATAAAATATATTAAAAAAACATGGCGTCAAAAAACTGTTCCACATCGTTGTCGACTGGTAATGTGCCCAAAACTGGCGGCATTGCCACAGATACAGTTACAAAATAGATTTCGTAACAAAATAAGTGCTGTCTTAATAAATAACATAGTCAGCCTAATAACGTTCCCATCGCTGGGTCTCAGGCCTCCTTCTGGGAGAGAAAATGGGAAGAAACACTTGAGGGTTTTAGTTGGTAAAATACGCCCCCTAGCTTCACCAAGATCGGGATAAGCTATTTGATGATCTCCTATCTCAAAAAAAAGACGCGAGGACGAAGAAAGTATGGATACCGTTTTGTTTCAATAAAGTTACCGATTTTTCAAGTAACCCGTTTGATGAGGAGTATTGTTACCATTTCGATGCAAAAAAAACGATTTTCTGGAAAATTTTGAGATTCCGCTTTTGTCGTTTCCTATGATAGTATGTGTGCGTACATTGATTGTTAAATAAATAAGAAAAAGTAGTAAAAATTGGAAAATTTCTCGGCTTAGTGCGTTGCTGCGAGAGGACAGCAAGGGACTGGAAGACTGGACCGAACGTGGATTATTATTATTTAGGGACGAATTTAAAACTACATGCTGAGAGGCGTAAGCTGGCTCGAGCAAGGGACGGGGGACGTAATCGAACGAGTAGACGTCAATTTATTCTAAAACTGTATAAGCGCCGTGTGATGGCAATAACGGAAAACCTTTTTTCTACACGATTTGACACATAACGTGACTAAAACATTCACACTAAACGCCCTTGTGCGTCTCCTACGCAACGGACTCCTACGGCCCTCGTCATGTCATATCCTTAACTACATATTTTATTTGAATAGCCACTCCACCACAACCTATATTCTATAATCTAGGAGAGTTCGACAGCGAACACCTCTCGAAATATTTTCTGCGGCAAATATTGGAAAATGTTTGCCAGGCGTGCCGATTGATTTGATTTGCGCTCGCCCGCCAAAGGTTGCCGAAGGTAGTTGTCAGAATCAACACCAAATTCAAGGTGTCTAACAAATGTGCATAAATATACGCGACGTTGGAATGTTTTACATTTTGGTTCAGCTACAATTGTTGTGGTGAGGCGTGCTGAGAGGATTATGCAAGAGTTGGATTGGTATTACATGGTTTTGAACTTTACTTTATGACTTTAGCAGTAGATATGTTAAATTTTGGTGTATTAGTGGTACTCATGGAGTAAATAAGTTATGAAATAAATGAGGATTCTAAGAGGAATTTGTGATTAAATTCAACTTGGGTATGGTCTTTTTTTAGGTGGGAAAATCATTTAATGACGAATCCCGCTTTTGGGCGGAGCGAAAGATAGTGTCAGACTTTTACTGACTAAAAACCCACTCCTGTTCCTTCATTACCTTCGTCCTAGGGCCCCGGGTTTTACTTTCACACTACCCGTGGCTCTAGTACGCTTCGACCCTGCTGGGACCCTACGATTTGCTGGAATCTCCCTGAGGCGCGCGTGGAACAGTACACGCCGTCGACGATTTGGGCTGGGTTGGACGGTTACCGGACGATCGGATGGCGAGCCACCCATTGCCCGGCGTCGGCAAGCCCGCGCCTACGGGATTGGAAAGCCAGGGCCCCGGGTTTCGTTTTCACACTACCCATGGCACCAGTAGGCTTCGACCCTGCTGGGCCCGTACAACTTGGGTATGGTGTGTTATGTACCTTAAAATTGTTCTAGTTTCTATGTATACCTAGAAAAGTACGAAAGGAGGAGGCAGGTTTAGTTGATGCAAAATAAATTAATATAAGGACAGGATAATAATGAAGTTCTAGCTTCTATGGATGACATAACTTTACACACATACGAGTACATATATCTTTACCCAAAGTCACCTAAAGAGCAATGGAAAGAGTTGTCTTGCGTGATAAATTAAGAATGTATCTCATTAATAAAACCTATTATTCAATTAAAGATTATCTAAATGAAAAATGTAATTAAATTATTCAATTATGGTATAATCAAATTTGTGTGTGTTTTGTGTTTAAATTATTTTTAATATCAATTGTAATAAGGAAATACATTAATATTATTTATTTATAAAATGTTATATTTTAAGGCTGTAATATTTGTACACCTCAAATGGTAGGATCTGGTCCAGAATGGTTTAATTAATTGTTTTTTTTCTATTTGCAATTGATTATTAATAATTCGTTATTCTGTACTTTATTAATTTTTATTGCGTTGTATTTATACTTATCCGTACCTTCTTATTAATTATTGCATGACTGTACAATGTAGAACAATTAATTTAAAATATAATTATTATTAATATACCAAACTGTAAGTGCTGTGCACACCTTGAAGTGAAGAATTCGCTGGACTATTTATATATTAATAAGACTTTTTTTTTTGTAAATGTATCGGCGAACTATTCGTAGGATGCCGTAATAAATAAATAAAGAACGACAGTTTTATTTTATCACCTTATGTTTTACCAATACTCAAACAAATAAATGATTTGTATTTGTAATCGTATCACGAATGGAGATATCCGTCAAGATTACCGACATAGCTCGAAGAAACGCGAAGCTTAAGTGGCTGCGGGCAGGGCACATTGCTCACAGAACAGATGGTTGATGGGGCCGAAAGGTTCTGAAGTGGCGACCGCGAACCATTAAACACACCGTTGAAAGACCTCCCACAAGGTGGAACATTTACCTGGAAAGAGTCACGGGAATCCAATGGATACTACACGTACAGAATCAGTCGTTGTTGAGAGACTAGGTGGATACGCCTATGTCCTGAAGACGGTCGGTTGAAATCATGATGATGATTAATCAATCAAAAAGGTTGTCATGGTGAATGAGTATTCCTTCAAACAGACTTCGAACGTACTGCGCTGCGTTAGTAGTGAAAAACATCAAAATTTACACGCCGTTGTTAAAAAAAAAACCACTTATAATATTCCACAACTTTCACCAAACTAAGCAGAGTTTGAGCTATGAGTACTCTAACTAGACAACTAATAGACATGCTTATATCCTTCTAAATACATACATATTATAGATAAATTAATAGATGATTGTGTTCATCACACAAATTATTTGTCTTGGGTGGAAATAGAACCACCCAAGACAAATAGCCGACATAGCACGAAGAATCGCCAAACTTAAGTGGCAATGGGTAGGGCACATTGCTCGCAGAACGGATGGCCAAGGTAGACCGATGACCTGGTAACGGTTGCGGGAGAACGATGGATGTGAGGCGCACAGGACCGTTCATTGTAGCGGCACTTGCGGGAGTCCTATGTCCAGCAGTGGACGTCTTTCGGCTGAAATGATGATGATGATGATGGGAATGAAACCCACGACATTCACCATAACAGTCAGAGCCACTAACCACTAGACCAACAGGCCAGACAAATACAACTATCTACGAGTACATTACCTGTCTCAAATATTCTTGGGAAAGAGGCTCAAAAGAATCCAGAGAGGCTATCGCTATAATTATTCATGTAAATGTGAAAAGTTTCGAACTAATTCTGAAAATGTTGCGGTCACAATGCTGTCATAAGTTTGTGGACCTTTACTTTTAAGAAGTCTCTAAGAAACGGCATATAAATGGAGGTAATTATTGTATTTCAAGGGTTTTATTACGTACTAGATGCTGCCTGCGACTACGCTCGATTGAAAGTAGATAATTATTCCAAGGGAACATTAAACTTCTGGGATACAAATTATCCTGTATGCCATTCTAGAACATACACATCAGCATACATCGTGAGGAAACCGGCATGTAATAGAACTAAAAATTCGAAGACATGTGACATCCACCAAACCGCACTGGGCCCGCGTGGTGGATTACGGTCCATTCCCTCTCCTAGAGAGGAGGCCTGAGTCCCAACAGTGTGAACATTGTAAGGCCGACTATGCTATGCTATGCATTCTAGAACATGGTCTACCCATGTACCACGTTTCATCGAAATCCGTTTAAGCCGTGTACGCACGAACGAACACATTTGTTGCGTTGCATGATACGCAACAACTTGGTTCGCACGTGTAACGAACATCGAACACTCTGCCTTCCTAGCCAAGTTACGATCGTTTCGTTTGCGTCGAACGCCTCGAGTAGACCACGCTTCGGTTTCCTTTGTTTTGTTCACGTGACTGAGCGTTTAGATGACCTATGATGATACGATGATCCTATTATTTATTAGTATGATCTGTATGGACCACGGATATCCATGGTATGGACGGTGTTCTTCATGAATCAATGCGAATACCAAAAATCTTTTCACTACTTCACAATTGACCACTTCCACCGACGCCGCCGTGGCTATTAAGAGAGTTCACGATCGTTGTGCGCGACCTTCGAACTATGTTCGCGTTCGTGTTCGAAAATGCCACAACAAACCAAATGTTCATGTTTGGTGTTTTTGTTCGCTGTGTTCGTGTTCGTATATGCTTACACGGCTGGAGACGTTCAAGCGTGAAGAAGTAACAAACATTCATACACAATCACAAACTTTCGCATTCATAATATTTGTGTGATTTCAGGTATTTTGTATAAGTTTGTAAGTTTTAATTTATTTACGTATATTTAAAATAAACTAAAAGCTTCTCTATACAGCGTATTTAACTATACACTAAAAAACAACACTGTTGGTGAAATTTGAGACATGATAATTATATTAAAACCTAGCTGTTGCCCGCGACTTCGTCCAAGTCAGGTTCGTAAAACACAAAAGTAAATAATAATTCTGTGCTTGCGATTCATACCGAAAGAAACCAATTCATTTATTTTACGCCCATTACGTTGTGAGCGTAAACGAAGCAAAAGGAATATGTAAGGGTCGCAGTAGTTGTCGATTAAATATTTGCCTACTCCATAGGAAAAGGCGTTAGTTTATGTACCTAGGTTTCCACTTTATATTACGGTAAAACAAGTAAGTAAAAGTTAGTAAAAAAAAAACCGTATTAAAATCGATTTGTTTTTCGAAGTACACAGATTTCAAGTAGCACTAAATAAGTGCTATTTAATGTAGGCTGTAAAAAGTGGATAAAATAGTTTTTAGTTGCCAAAATGTAAAAAAAATCAGTACGGAGCTGATCCTGAGGGCTGACCCGCAGACTTTAGTATCTGCTGCCTCTTTTTTTTGAGGTAGGAGATCATCGAATACCTTCTCACATTCTAGGCGGAGGGCGAGACATAGTGTCAGACTTTTATTGATTAAAACTCAGCTGTGTTTCTTCAGCTGCCCTTTACGTTCCAAGGACACTAACTTTAGCACGCCACTTTGCCAAAAGAAACCATACAAGCCCATACTAATCAATCAATCCGAACCCCAATACTACCACAATATCTGTTTGTCCTTCTGGAATACAGATCAGGAACAAACTGTGCATGTCCCTCAAATAGAACAAAGTTAGTAGTTCCGTAGAGGTGACCCCAAAACTTAGTGAACGTTAGTTTAGCAATAAATCGTTCACTGCATTGACAATCGAGATCCCTCGACCACGAGGTGTATAATTTATTTAGATCCTGGTTGACATAGAAGCTTCGTAAGATTTTTTGGAAGAATTTCAAGGAAGATAGAAAAGAAGGCCTTTGGTGATAAATTGCAGAAGGCTTTTTTTTTGAGGTGGGAATTCATCTAATGACTTCTCACGGGACGGGGCGGGAGTGTGTGATAGACTTTTACTTACTAAAACTACACCTATGTTCCTTTAGTTGCCTTTCAGAAGAGAACTATGGCCCCAGTAGGCTTCGACCCTGCTGGGCTCCTACGGTTTCGCTGAGATCTCTTTGAGGCGCGTGTGGAACACTATGCGCCAGGCTGCGGTTGGGCGTGAGGATGTTCATTTCCTCACGGTGACAGAATCAAATTGTCGAATCATACTCAAAAAAAAGGTCGCTTGACACGTTCACTGCTGCCACGGTCGTGATATGGTAAGATGTAGTAGGCAGACACTCGAACCTGCAGATTGACCGAGGGAGCTTAACACTAGGTATCATATCTGAATAATTCAAGAGCCCTTGAGTTGTCAATCCAGGTACAGGCGCCACCACTTATTTACTATTCTCAATAGTTAGTATCAAACAGTTCAGTTTGGAGTTCTATCTACTCAAAGGCTGAAACTTATTGGTTTGTACTCGACATTGACGTGAAACAAACATCTATAAATTGTTCAGTTCGCTCACTTCGGTATTCTGAATTTGAATTTCTGATCGTCACAACTGACAGTTATTGTCTCAAAGCGTGTAGCGACATCTGTGTCGACATGTAGGAATTAAAATTCTGCATTAGAATATTCCATTAGAATATTAGAGTACTTCACGCGATTAGAACATAATTAAGGTGCTATTCGAACCTCGGCTGCAGCCTGTGGATGCGGGTAGCACATGCGGCGGCTGCACAGAGCCGGCTGCAGATGCACCACTGGTATTCTATGTAGTAGTATGGATTTTTGTGAAAACCATTCCGAACTCGGCTGCAGCCGTATGTGCTGCCGAGCTTCGGCTGCGAGTGCTGTCGCGAGCTGCAGCGGCAGCTGATAGCAGACAAGTATTGCTGCGGCCGCAAGTCGATGCGCACGCAGTTACTTCACCCCATCCTGCTTAGACAAGTCTGAAATAATCGCTACTCGGAGCCAATAGCGCTCATATTGGATTGAATCGTAGATTTGCGACTGGCAGCATGTGGTGCCAGCATTAGAATCACTTCCGGCTGCGGATGCAGGCAACGACTGCGTGTCATGCGTGTGCTACCTGAATTCGCAGCCTGCATCCGCAGCTTGCAGCCGACGTTCGAATGGCACCTTTATACATTCCGAAATCAACTAGCGGGCAGTAATTGTCCATCTGGTCCGAAGATCTTCCTTTTGAACTGGAGGTTTGCAGTCTTTATACCTTATTCCGCATGCGAAAACGAATGTTTTAGGATAAGGATAAACTCTATCTGCCTTTTGATGTTTACACTACTCGGACTCAGGCCTCCTCTCTAGGAGGGGCAATGGGCCGTAGTCCACCACGCGGGCCCAGTGCGGGTTGGTGGACGTCATCGGATCGGTTTCCTCACGATGTTTTCCTGCATAATTTTGAGAGCAGTGGTGATGAAATAAATTACACAAAGAAATGCACCTGACTGGGTTTGAACACACCACTTACAAATCGTAAGTCAAGGCCCTTACCACTCGGCCACCACTGCTTGTAGACACATTCTGAGATACACACGGCAGCTAGTCATCTGGATTCCTTAGCTTTATATTGATAAGACATAACAACATTTTAGACAACAACCTTAAAATTTCAGGATTTAAAGACTCATGGTTAGACCCTTAATTAAGGAGAACACCGGAATACATTCTTAAAACCTTTCCACGCCGCGCCAAACGCTAAGGGATAGGACGGTAGCCTATTTCTCTACACCACAAACATGATATCTAAAAATCAGCCATAAGAATATGGTTGCTGTTTTCTGTCAATCGTCATGGAGTCGATTGGCAGTGGCCCAGCAGTAGTGAGATATTAAGGTCACTATCCGTCAGCATGAAAGTGTAGTAGGTAATTACTCATGGTCAAGTGCCACGCGTCCGGTTGGTACCGAACCCGAGTAGTTGACGGCGCATAGTGTTCCACGCGCGCTTCAAGGAAATGTCAGCAAAATCGTAGAGACCGACTAGGACCGATGTCCGTCAGAGCCACAGTGAGTTTCGCAAAAAGAAACCTGTAGTTCTAGAACGCAAAGAGCAACTGAAGGACACATGGTGTGGTTTTAGTCAGTAAATTCTGACACGCTCTCTCGCTCCACCCTAAAAATCCCACAACAGCATTCTGATGATTTTGTAAACACACCACTTTCCTTTCAACTCTCGTTTAACCATCAAAAGATAACAACCGTATAGAAACTGCAAGAAAATGCATGAGAAACTACATAAAATTTTATCATAACATCATCCATTTTGTAAGTCTTTCCACCATTTACGTCTCAAAATGGGGGCAGAAGATAAAGCGATTTAACGGCACAGAGATGCAAATAAGATATCTTAGTTTGTGGAGTGCCAACAAGCCTTAGTGAAGCTTAATTTGATATAGGACCTTATTCTAATTTGTGTTAACAAGAGTTCTGGGGAGGAAAGATGTGAGACAGGGTTTGTTTGAGTTGGAGGACACTGCGTAAGTTTTAGACATGTTACCGCGTGAACGGTTTCTAGTAATAGTCTATACACGGAGTTGAATCCACTTTAGATGGGTCTAAAATTTTAGTTCGAAACATTTTTTTGACACACATTCGTTTGATTGCAAACTTTTTTAATTGCACCTTAAGAGCAATTGAAGGACACATGAGGTTTTAGTCAATAAAAGGTTGACGCGTCCTTTCGCCTTAGAGCCAGAGAAGTCATTCAATGATTTCCAACAAAAAAAAAAAACTTTTATCTATTTAACCTTTTTTTTTAAATAAATTCTTACGTTTGTAAGAGAGAATGTCTAATACCCAGTCGATGTTCCTTCAGTTGCCCTTTACGTACCACGATTGCAGTTACGGCCTGTTCATAACTTTGCCGCTGTGAGCGGTAGCTAAGCGCTGGGCGACGAGCGGTAAGAACAACAGTATGAAAATGTTTTAAGCACACCACGAGACGCTGTTCACAGCGACACACGCCTGCTTGCCAAATACCGAAGTCGTGATCAGGCCGTTATACTTCGAACAATCCCGCAGCCCTGGATTAATGGGGTTGTCCTCCAGTCTAACTGGATGTAGCTGAATACTAGTATGTTACATAGAGCTACTGCTTATCTGACGTCCACATCCTAGTTTGGAGGTATGCGGAACAGAGAGTAAAGTCCCGCAAACCTCCGTTGAAAAGGGAGGATCCTCCGACCAGACGGGATGTTATGTCTGGTGGGCTGCAACTGCCCGATAGATGATTTCGGGTTGTTCTATATGTTCTAATCGCGCGGAGAACTTTGATTGCACGATTCAGGATTTTCTTATGTGACGCGATAGATGTCGCTACATCACTCCCCTCCGGAGATCGGAGATCGATGGTTCTTAATGCTTCTTGATGCGTGCCAGGCCATTTATAGGTTGGTTCCAGTGAGTCGGAACCGAATGCCGCATAGTTCTCGGTGAGTCGGAACTGTCTGCGGTGATGCCCCAGTGAGTCGGGGTGGTGCTGTCCCAGTGAGTCGGGATGATGCTGCAGGCTCCAGTGAGTCGGAGTAGTGCTGCTGGCTCCAGTGAGTCGGAGCGGTTCTGTGCGACGTAGTGGCTTGACTGCTTGCGTCGACCAGGAGAGGTTCTTCCTTGCTCTTCATGTGACTGGCCGAAGGTGCAGTGTGCTTCGCCAAGGTCGCTGATGAGGCTGAGGGTGATGACCAGGTATGACCATGTAGGCATGCTGGTGGTCAGGATATCCTTTATAGCCGTGGGTGCTGGCTGTATGGCTCGCTGCTCGAAAGCTTGAGGAAGTGATGATGACGTCACGAGGTAGTGGCTGCACGAAGGCTGCGCTGACGTTCTTTGTCGAGGGTCACCAGTTTGGAGGTAGGCGGAACAGAGTGTAAAGTCCCGCAAACCTCCTTTGAAAAGGGAGGATCCTTCGGCCAGACGGGATGTTATGTCTGGTGGGCTGCAACTGCCCGATAGATGATTTCGGGTTGTTCTATATGTTCTAATCGCGCGGAGAACTTTGATTGCACGATTCAGGATTTTCTTATGTGACGCGATAGATGTCGCTACACTAGTAACTGGGTAACGCAATAATTCTTGGTAAAACTGGTTATTTCATTTACTGGCTTCTAACTATCTGTATCGACAGTCAAACTCTGCCGGCTGTTTTCTGGGACTGGTAAGATTCTCAGTATAAAAATAATGATCACTCGTGCACTGACTGACTTTAGAAAGCTTTGCTTCGGAACTTAACCTAATATGGCCCCGAATTCTACTTCAGTTCTACATTAGATTGAATATTATTGCGTTGTGCCACCGGTACATGATGGACATCTCACCCATACGTACAAAATATCCGAGTCGTCGACGGCGCGTAGTATTCCACGCACGCCTCAAAGAGATGTCAGCAAATCCGCAGGGGCCTAGCAGGGCCGAAGCCTACTGGGACCATAGATTGACCTGTGAAAGGGAAACCCTGGAATGCAAAGGGCAACTGAAGGAACATGCCACACGCTCTAGGGTGGGAGAAGTCATTATATGACTTCCCTCAAAAAAAAGTATAGATCGTTTTGGGAACACAATTGTTGTGCTTGCAGCTCAAGAGTGCGATTCCCTACCAGAGTTTGTATTTCTTGATAGCTACTATCTAGGGGTCTTTAAGTCAATAGTGAACAAGTGAGGTACGTACTTCTAGGCAAGCGTGCTTCATCGTCGACCACATCATTGCGCACCATCAGGTGAGATAGTGATCAACGCAAGCATAACCTGTTTTGACTGGCCTGACATAATTGACTGGCCTGTTGGTCTAGTGGTTAGTGACCCTGACTGCTATGCTGGAAGTTGTGGGTTCGATTCCCACCCAGGACAATTGTTTGTGTGATCAGCACGATCATTTGTTCTGTGTCTGGGTGTAATTTATCTATAATATGTATGTATTTAGAAATATATAAGTATGTTTAGCAGTTGTCTAGTACTCATTACACAAGCTCTGCTTAGCTTGGGACTAGACGGCATTGTGTGATAGTTGTGGAATATATATAACCAAAAAATTATATTTTGATCGAAATCAGTTGTATCGAAACACGTTACTGCTCGATAGTTTAGCCATCTGTTTTCGACACCAATCAAGAGACATATTGGTCCGTGTATTATTATCATCTTCCTGCCCGTATCCCATGTTATTTAGGGTGGCTGTTAAACAATATTTTCTTCCATTCTGGCCTGTGAAACGTCACGCTGTCATTGACCTTTACGTTCATATAACTCCTCACACAATCCATCCATCTTTTCTTTGGCCTCCCTCTCCCTTTTCATCCATCCACATGTATAATCATAACTATTTTATTAACATGCGTTTCATCTTTATTCTTCATATGTCCCAACCAAGACAAACGATACCCTTTCAACTTTTCAGCCAGTGTTTCATTTCTAACTTTATCCAGTCTTGTCACTTTTCACGTCCATCTCAACAATTTCATCTCTGCTACAGATATGTTAAGCATGGAATAAAATCCCAAAATCCTAGATATAAAGCTACCCACACTGGTATAAGAACACCATAAATCTTTTCTTGGACCAAACTATGCATATGAGATATTATTATTGAAATTGATGATTGGCTAAGGTCATTTCAATAAGTCAGCTGGCGGATTCTCGGCGTCCACACCCTAATGCTCTGTGATTTAGTGCCTCATAGAGTTATGGAGAAAAAATATATTATAGAGAAGGGGTTTCTTGGTACTTTTATTTTTATTGGGGTTCGATGTGAAAATTGTGATTCTTTGCTCTTTGAAGTCATAGTTTCGTGGGTAAAAAGAAAATTAGTAAAAGTAACTCGTAAAAATGTCTTGTAACTCGGTTTAAGAAAACATTTTTTACGTAAATAATATGACGCCATCTGCCACAATTTCTCACGAGCTTTTCACAGCGTCTTTTCACATTCGCACAGTTCACAATAGAATGACGACACAGCATTTTTATTCCCTAGTAAATATCTCTCGGGTGCTTAATATTCGTCTCATAAGGCATGAGTTGGGACGTGGTATGTGTTACGTGTATATGGACGACGATGTAGGGAGAATGGATACGGCCAAACTATGCTTAAATTGAGGATTTGTATGTTTGTTTTAGACTCTCAATTTTTACTTCAGGTAAGGCTTAAAATAGGCAGAGCAGTGGTGGTCGAGTGATATCGGGCGGCGCATTTCTTTGTGTTATTTATTTCATCAGCACCGCTCTCAAACGGTGAAGGAAAACATCGTGAGAAAACCGGCATGTCCTAGAACCCAAAATTTGAAGACATGTGACATTCACCAACCCGCACTGGGCCCGCGTGGTGGATTACGGCCCATTCCCTCTCCTAGAGAGGAGGCCTGAGTCCCAGCAGTGTGAACATTAAAAGGCTAATTTTGCTTGTACTTATACTTAAGGCTTAGATTTACTTATCTTGCACCACTTGCTTAGCAGACTTATCTTTCATCATCATCATCATCATTTCAGCCAAAAGGTCGTCTACAGCTGGACATAGACCTTCCCCACCACAATGACCGGATCTATACGTCTCGTTTCCATCGGATTCTCGCGATTGCTGCCAGGTCGTCGATTCATCTTGTGGGAGATCTTTCAACGATGCGTTGTTCTGGTACGCGGTTGCCAATACAGAACCTTTCGACCATCTCGACGGGTGCCAAAGTAAAAAACTTATCTGCAATTTTATGATTTTGTGATAGTTGCAGTAACTTACAAAAAATTCATATTCTAAGGCATGGAAAACTTCTTTCAAGTGTCAAAAATGAAAAAAATAATAGGTAGTTCATTTTTTTTTAAAGTTTTTGAAAAAAAAAAACTAATAAACTACTTTTTATTTACTTATTTTTACTATCAGGAAATTGCAAAATTGCAGATAACTCTTTTTATTTTGCACCCGTCGATCTGTTCTGCGAGCAATATACCCGGCCCACTGCCACTTAAGTTTGCTATTGCTTTTAGCCGGCTACAAATCCAGAGTCAATGGTTGCTAGTCTGAAATTCTAGAAGTAAAAACTTAACAACATTTGGCACGAGTTTTTTTTATTTAAATTATGTGGAATCATTAAAAGAACCGCGACCTCGGTATAATGAAGCTGAAAGTTTTATTTTAGTATTGACTACATCAAGCTTGCCAAGAAGGTTGACTCGATATCTTCAAATATAGCGAAAACATCAAAAAGAGTGTTACATCCATAATGTAATGGAAAACAAAGACAGGCTGTATCACGAACTAAATACTTTCTAAACTTGACAATGGCTAAATGCAAAAAATCGCATCCAAATCGGTCCATTCGTTTAAGAGCTACGATGCTACGGGCATACACACAGATACATAGACTCACAGACACCTCAAACTTATGACACCCCTCTTTTCCGTCGGGGGTTAAAAACAGTGCGAATAAAAAAAAACAAAATTGGGCGAGTGCGTGTCGGACTAAGGGTTCCGTACAAACTTATACCTACCTATGAAAACAGTTTAATTTCCGAATTGAGTTATTGAAAACTAGCTGTTGCCCGCGACTTCGTCTGCGTTAAGTTCGTAAAACTGTACAATCACTCTGTGCTTGCAATTCATTCCGAAAGCATCGCAATAATTTATTGTACTTTAACATAAAACGGTTAAAGGTAAAAATATCCGAATTAAGAACCTCCTCCTTTTTTAGAAGTCGGTTAAAAACACAAATTACCTTCAGGAAACATGTTATGTACTCGTCCAGATCCAGATGTATGAACGTCAATGAATAGAAAGAGTATGGGTCGTAGCAGTTGGCATTTCTGCCTACCCCAAGGGAAAAGTCATTTGTTTATGTATGTTTCTGGTTTATGTTCTGGTAAAACAACATTGTATGATTTTAACCCCTCGCCACAGTGAGCACGCCACAATCAAATCGCAGCGGTAATGCCTGTCTTTGAGAAGTGTCTACAGAGGCGTCACGGCATCCTCTTTTTGTGCAGGACTCACCGGTTGTGGGTGTTTCGGAAGGTATCTGTGTCGAATTCAGCGGGAAGAAACACTCGGGTCTCACCATTGTGCGAATCACCCGGAGAATACGATGGAGCATACGGTGGAAGTCAGTCCCGCTTGGTCGGAGAGCCGGCGCCGCCTTGTCCTTATGGGGGCGATTGGTGGAGAAAATGACAACCAGTAGCCTCCTTCAGTGACGCACTACGATCAAAGAAGGTGGCGCGACTCAAAGAGATTTCAGCAAATGGATAGGGCCCTCTAGGGCCGATGTCTGCTAGGGCTGCAAGATTGATCGAAAGAGTTATTTCCCATAACAATTTTCGCCTCAATAACTTTTCACTGAAGAGTTTAAGCAGTTAGACAGCTTTGATAGAGGTAAACGAAGGAGCAAAATCGGGACACCGACCTTCAGCTGGATGACGTGCACTGATAGTGAAAAGCCTTAAGTGAATCCCAAAACTACCATCATCATCCGGCAGGCATTAAGTCCGCCGCTGACATTTGTGCATAAAGGATTAAATAAATAAATAAATAAATCATCAGCTATCTTCTTCCACAACAGTACTTATGAAGAATTTGCGAGAGCATGCTTGCATTGATTATTGCAGTTTGATCATTTTAAGCGTTAGAATTACTTGTTCATTTACCTAGGATATTTTGGTGTGTATTTAATTGATATCCCCGTATATAAGACAAATGATTTTTCCATAGTGGGAACTACCTAAGAATCTCCAACTTATGAATGAACTACGGCGAAAATTTGTGCGCGTGTATCCCCGTTCAATCGAACTCGCATATTGATGGCCAAACCGAGAAATTACTGACACCGATTGCCTCTATGAGGACACGGCAGTTCACTCAAGATGGATAGACCTCCACCGCATGCTACACCGAGTCCTCCAGGCGATTCACAAAATGGTAATATCAGGGTACTTTCAACCGAACCCAGAACAGAAACCGTTCGAAACACCCACAACAGTCCTGAGCTTATCCATAAAACAATGAAATTACGGTTAACAAATGTAGCAGCCGATAAGTGTTATCCCTGAGACTGGCCTCCCTTAGAGGGTTGTTCCAGTGTTGGACACCACTCATTACAAAGAGGTAACGTCCAGATATCGACGTAAGGCAGCAAGGAATCTGAGATACATTATACGTTGTCGAACTGTGATCAGAAAAACACATTCGATCCCGTTTTATATGAAGCAGTGACTGTAAATAATAAAACACACCATTATTAATCCGCAAGGTGCCATCATGCCGGAGGACACAGTGGAGATGTGCCCTGCAAGGGCGGAGCACCGCCGTGTCCTCGTGGAGGTAATCGGCGTCAGTGACCTCTCGCGCCGGGCTCTGATCCAGAGCGAGGAGTAATGGCAGGCGTTCGCCTCCTTCTGCAAAGCCTTAATGCTAGCGAAGGCGGAGGCCGCACGCGTTAGGGAACGAACGGCCTCACGCCGAGCCGAGATTCCGACCCCGACTACCAATCACGGTAGACGCGGGCTTCCGGACGTCGAGCATGATGATTTTCCCACCGGAAAAAAAAGCCAGTAAAAGATTGACACGTCCTCCCGCTCCAACCAGAGCGGGAGAAGTCATTGGATGATTTCCACCCTTAAAAAAAGAAAAAAGGTGCCATCATCATCATTATTATTTCAGCCGAAAGACGTCCACTGCTGGACATAAACCTCCCCAAGTGTCGCTATAATGACCGGTCCTGTGAGCCTCTCATCCATCGGATTCCCGCGACCCTCACCAGGTCATCGGTCCACCTGGGGACCATCCAACGCAAGGTACCCTGTAACCCCTTCCGAAAATGTGGCCGTGTTATTTTAAAGTGAATAATTAAATACATATAGGTATTTACTTTTATCGTCTTTGGATGGTATCCCTTGAGTAATCACGGTCAATTAGCTTGCTACAATAATGGGAAAAAAATAATAAAAATAAGCAGTAGGATTGTTAAAAATGCCTTCGTCTTACACCAGTTTAACCATAACTGTAAACGTGGGCGATGGCCATTCTTCTGCCACTCAGAGTATTACGTAAAATACGCAATGCCATCTATCAAATTTAATATGAAGTTCAACCGTCATTGTCATCATTATTTCTACTTTGAGTCTTTAGATGGCGTTGCGAGTATCTGAATTGCTTATGGTGTCATATTTTACTTCTAGAAAACTTTGATTTCATACCGTTTGTCTTTCATATGCTTTGTTTCATTGCGATGAAACAAAGCCTAAGTAAGACAATTATCAAGTTCCAATTCCAACAATTTAAATGTATAAAAGTTATCTACATCGATTTCTAAAATTAATAATACGCACTTCACTAAAAATTTCTACAGATATATTATATACGTAGATTTATAAAAAAAAAATTGTAAGCATGCAAAAATATATAAAAAAATCTTATTCACGATGACAAAATAGAACAAAAATTTCTCCTAAAAGAGCCGTATGGGATTTGAACCACCTTCACATTACATGAAAGTCTAGTTACGAAACCACTGTGCTGCGGTCTTCGATGAATAAGCTATAAAATAGACGTTCTTATATAAACGTCATAATTGACTGGTTGGCTCCCTAACGATGATAGCGTGATGATTTTCGTTTTAGAAGTTAAATTTGCAGCTAAATGGAATAATGTAACATTATAGTACGTGATTTTACTCGTCGCTTTGATTTTATTATGTGTTTTGATTAGTTTTTACAAAATATTTAGAAGATATCGAATAGAAATGTCAATTTTGTTTTGAAAAAATGGTAAAAGTTATTTTAATACAAAAAAATAAGACAAAATAATGTCAAAATTTTTAACTGTAGCTGGGAATTGAACTCGCGGCAAATGTCGTTCAATACCTACATTTTGGATTATTGCTCACCCCACATAGCAAATAGCGTGATAGTTTATACCCTATCAGTTGACCTGACCTATAAGGATTGTGTATGCAAAATTTGAACAGGATCGGTTCAGTAGTTTTTGCGCCAACTAATACCATCACAAAAGAATTTTACTGTTTTATTATGTGTATAGATATAAAAAAAATAAATGCCTAAGTTAAGTGGCTAAAGTTACTAGACCGACACCAAACCCAAAAATGTGAAAAAAAAAAAATTGAGTTACGAAGATTTTTCCGAAACACAAACATTTTTTTTGTTACGTAACAAAAAATTTATAGTTTTCAGATTTTTCCCTATATTTGTTCTATGAGACCTTGCTTCATGCCAAATTTCAGGATTCTAGGTCAACGGGCATAGTACCCTATGAATTTTGATTCCCTTGAGGGTGTCGATTATACGTTTTTTGCAACCTAAACGGCTGTATCTTTTTTTTTGTTAATTCAGAAGTTTTTTTTACAACTTCAAAGGATCGCAGACATAAGTATATGGTTTTATTTTCAATTTGATGCCTCCACGCGTTCCTGAGATAAAGGGTCTTGACAGATAGACCAACAGACAGAAGGACAATAAAGTAATCCAAAGGATTCCGTTTCCCTTTTGAGTTACGGAATAGGGTTCCGTACCTCAAACATTTGCTTAGCCTGGGCATCACCGAATAAGTGTTTCTGTACCAGTAGGTCAACGAGTGAGCAGTGTTAACCTATTTCTGATCTGAAGACCAATGTTGAGGACCCATTTTATAAATAGCCCCGGATTGCACTCTTTTGCAATATGATAATTATAAAATAAATATTTTATTTTTATTTTTTGAAAAATCAAGTAAGAGTTGAGGCCACTTCCATAGAGCCTTACGTCGTATCCAAAAGTATTTTACTTGGCATATAAAACGGAATGCGGTTAATCAAAATACTAATGTCGTGTTATATGCCTCATCATTATACCACAAGCACAAAATGGCAGCTGAATGCGATCTCGCTGAACACATATTTAATAATCTTCAGTTTCCTTCTGGTTAGTTTTATGTGTCTGGTGAAGGGGTAGTGGAATTTAATATGTTGAAATGTTCGTGATTGTCGCATGTTCTGAACATTATCTTATTATTATAAAGAGCGTTGTGTTTGGTACGTTTTAATAGATTTGAAATCGTAATGTGCTGTCCTATTTAATAAGTAGGGTAAAATAGGTTATCACAGAATTCACATTTGGTCTACTAATGTTATGAGTGAGAAAGTGCAATGCAACATTTATGTTTAGTTTGTATGTTTGTTGATCAATCAAAAAAATATATGGTATATGACACCACACAGGAAAAAAGAAACAAAATCTTGCATCGCGATATTATCTCCGCACGATTAGAACATAAGCATCAATAGAACGTGCTCAAAGAGCAATTCTAAAGGTTGCAACTTTCCGGCCTTTTAGGTTTCCCACACACCAGCTATACACTGCATGTAAACTACTAACAGTACGCCAACTATTTATATTGCACACCGTACTTTATCAGCACTCTGAGCTTCCTTTTGACGCAGTACCTTCAACCAAGAGGAGGAAAGATTTGGTTTGTACTAAACCACAGACAAGCCATGCATTTGCACATAGATTCTATGTATTTTTAGGGCCTTTTTTGTATAACAAGCTCAACAAATTATTAGATATATATAGCGTAAATTATATTAAATGTAGTTGATATCGGAGTATCTACTGAATCATAACTACACAGACACAGATAAACTATTGGTAGTTTTAGTATGATTGTAGGTTTAGTTTGTAAGTTGTTATTCTGTAATTTCTGTATACATGCACCCGTAGTGATAGTCTTGTAAGTGATGACCCGAAACACAGGTTTTATAAACCTAGCTCGGGCAAGTCGCTAATTATACATAATTCTAGGTTAATAAAGTCAATTTTCCTTTAGATCTTAAATACTGATAAGTTAATTATAGTTATTCCTTTGGCACTAGCATAAATATTTGTTTAAGATTTACTTGTAGCTGTTACATGTAACTATTTTGTGTAAAAGATGAAATAAAGATATTATTATTAACAATACGAAATCAACTATCGGGAAGTTGCCCGGACCAGACCCAACATCCGTTTGGTTAAAGGATCCTCCCTTTTCAACAGAAGTTTACGAGATTTTACATCATGTTCTACCACCATGTCACGGGCAGACCATGACCTAGATTAGGACCTGATATATGAAACTTCTCGTCCTGATTGTAGGTTCCTGTAAGAAAACTTTCGGTATTTTTTGTAGCGTGAGTGAATTTACAAACATGTGAACTCACACACACAAAACATGCTGAACCGGGGTAACTAACTGTAGGCCGAACAAATATTTGTTTTTATTTTTTATTATTCTCGATATCTTGATAGGTTCGCGCTTGACCGCTGTCTCACCTGATGTTACAGATTAGGACCTGATATAGGAAACTAATTATCGTCATTCCAACACGATCCCATTGTCATTTTGCTAAAAGTTTGTAGCTAAATTCATAATGGTCGATCATTGGTCTCGTAATAGAATTGTGGTAGAATGACAATATCAAGCTGTCTCGTAACAAATTAAAAGCAGTGACTGCACAACGACATTCCAATGGCAGGACACTGATCAAAGGAACTGCCAAAATTTTAGCAGATAACCGCATAAGTACGTCAGTCATTCATTTGTCATTATGTACGAGATTACCATTTATATCAATTTCTTGACCATTGGAAAGTCATAATGACGCCATTATATTAGTAGATTACTAAATTTGACAAAATCAACAATTATGAAGTCAGTGATAGACCATTCTGAAACTATTATAATAGCAGGCTTGAGGTTTCTGTAGGAAAGGTTTCGGTATTTTTTGTAGCAATAGTGATTTTTTTTTTCTCCTGGAGAGGAGGCCTGAGTCCCAACAGTGGGCACATTATAAGGCCGACTATGCTTAGAAGGCCGACTATGAATGAATTTACAAACATGTGAACTCACATACATAAATCAGGTTGACCCGGAATAACTCTCTTTTCATCTATAAGCTGTATACATATTTATATTTGTTACGTGAGCCTTAAAACACTGCGCCAGAAGTACCATCGTCATAAAAGAACAAGCTGACAAAAGCTATGAGTATTATGACATAATGGTTAAGGCCTTCATAGCTGCTAAGAACTAGATTGGTATCTCTTCTTGGTCATTTCTTTCTTGCCAGAGTGGTCGTAGTTATCACGAAGGTTGCTCTTCGGAAGCTGTCAGGGTACGTATACTTCCCGACACTTTTGCTTGTTGGTAGTCCTCCGGGCTCACTCGTTCAAGGAGCCGCCACAGCCGCTTTGATCTGATCAATCCATCGCATCGGTGACCTGCCACGCGGCCTCGTCCCATCCACATTCAGTTCAGTCACTTCCATTTCAACAAATATGACCAAAGTATTTGAAAATATGTCTGTGTGCACTAGCGTAGGTAAGCGCTCCTTTACGCCCAGTTCCTCGAGAATGGACGTGTTTGCTAAAACTCGGTCCAAGAGACCCCAAGAATTTTGGTATAATGGTTAAAATCTTTAGTCAAGAAAAGGAGCTAGTACTCCAATTTGTTTTCATCATTCCACCTACTACTATTTGCTTCTTGCTTCTACATAATCCAAAGGTATACTGTTAGAAAATACATTAAGTCCACTTCTGTACAATTTGTGTGCCAAAGTGTTAAATAAATGAGAGGACGAAATTGCGGTTTCCGTTGTATCGTTCTGACTATATACACTTTAGCTTTTCATGAGTTTTCAATTTGAATTGAATTATCCACAACTGGAAAATAAGGGAAACTAGAATGGCAACGAATGTTATAGTTGATTCAGAAAAAAAAACCCTTTAACTGTAATTGATACTGCATAATCAACCTCATTTGGAGGTAAGCGGAACAGTGTGTAAAGTCCCGCCAACCTCCGTTGAAAAGGGAGGATCCTCCGACCAGGCGGGTGTTATGTCTGGTGGGCAACTGCCCGATAGATGATTTCGGGCTGTTCTATATGTTCTAATCGCGCGGAAAACTTTAATTACGCGATGCAGGATTAGTTCTTATGTGACGCCATAGATGTCCTTACACTCATGTTTCCATTATTGGTACTCAGGCCTCGTCTCTAGGACAGGGAATGGGCCCTAATCCACTGACTGAAAACTGACAGCTGTACTACTTGACAAATCTTATTAATGATTATTTTAAATGACGCTACTATAAAGATTTAGACATTATAGGTATGTCCTTTTTCTACATTGTTCTTACTATTTTTGTCTCAATTCAAATCTTTGACAATATTTGCATGCCTAATTTAAGGAAGATTGTAGCGAGATCACAACTTATTTTATGTACCTACTTTCTAAGAAAATAAACGATTATTATTTTTATTCACTCCACCCAACGCTGGAGAAGTATTTTGATGATTTTCCGACCCGGAAAAAAAAAAACAATGGTATAACCTATAAGTCACAAAAAATATTTCCAATAAAAATTTTATACCCATTCAAAACGGATTCGATTCCGCGTAAAGAGTTACCAGGAACTGAGCACGTTATTCTTAACAAAAAGAGAAAATAGTTGCTACGTAGGTACATGTACATAACTGCCTTTACCCAGAACTCCACTCATCACGGCCGCTGAAGAACGCGAGCGCGAGCGGCAGGAAGGCTCCGGCCGCTAATGCATTGACTGGTCGCACGGCTACTACTTTGTACAGTATATTTTTTTATTTATTATAATTAATACAAAAGAATAGAATTTTCTAGGTTAAATAGCAACCAAAAACCACTAAGGTTTAAACCCGTGCTATCATGAATCCATTCTCAACATCAAAATTATGCAAACGGATTTTTTATATATGTACGTTATTGTCGATAACAATTTATCAAAAACTTTAGATCTTTAAGTAAGTAAAAGAAAAACATTCTTAAATATTACTTAAGTGGTGCGATCAGTTAACTCTGTTTATGATTATATATTTATTTTTTTATTGTCACACCCACAAGTAATCAGCAAAATTATAAGTGAACCAAACAATTTGCATAAATGTCTTTGTATATTGTTATTTCAAATAAGCGTTTCGCTTCGACGTTTATACCGTACATCGAAGGACTGGAACAATTTGCCTGCTGCGGTCTTTCCATCCAACTATAATTTAGGTGTGTTTAAGGCTAGAGTGAATAGGCTCTTAATAAACTAGTGCGCCGTCTATGATTGCACCTCTGCTTACCATCAGGTGGCATCGCAGTCAAGCACTGGTTTATATCAATAAAAAAAAAAATTGTCATCAGTGTTCAAAACAGTATTTTGAAAAATAAACTTTGAAAGACGATTTTTTAGCCTTAGAAAGTGTTTAGATGTATGTGACATGTATCTTAGGGTAAGTACATTCTTTTGTTAACTTGGTCTGTTTTATTTATAATATACTAGCTGACTCGGCGAACTTCGTACCGACTAATAATGCGATAAATGAAGAACCGCTTGCCCGATTTTGCGAAAACTTCACATAAACCATCTACGTTTTTGTTCGGACTATTTAAGTCCGAACAAAGCCTAAACATTTGCTTTGGATAAGTGAGCCCGTTCTTGATTTATAAAATTACAACGAAAAGTGGCATTGATTTTTATAATAGATATGTGTTATAGTTATACAGATATTTGAAAATGTAAATGAACTAAACCACTAACAAGTAAAACAACATCAGAACTTCTATCTATCTCTTCTCACAAACAGCTTTCAACAGACGCTCAGTAAACTCCAAAATCACACACAAGAACGTTCACGATAAAGCGCTGATAACTCAGTGCCAATATTGATAAGCCGTACGCACATAAGCGAAGGTGAATCGGTAATGAATCAACACCTCTAAGTGTAATTTAACGTTGCCTTGTTTGAGTTTCACAGATTGTGTTTGTCGAATTGCGATTGTTGATTCTTCGTATGTTGTGTCTAAAGCTTTAGTTTTGTAGACATGTTTACACTTGGAATTTCTTTTTCCTAATGTGTTGTTAAATTTATTAGCCTAGATCTTAACGTAGAAAAACATCAAATAACTTCTCTTGCTCTGACTGGAATGAGTAGGAGAGTTGGACTTTTACTGACTAAAGCCCACCAACATGTATAAAGCAGATCTATTCCATGTCTTTGAGTTTAAGGATGGCGTTAGTTGTAAAGGGATTTAATTAGAATTAACGTTTTATATTCAAAACTGGATCATTGAAACGCATTCGTTGTTTTTTTTTTTCATAACTATCACACAACACCGTCTAGTCCCAAGCTAAGCAGAGCTTGTGTTATGAGTAACTGATAATACATATTTTAGATAAATTACACCCAGACACAGAACAAATGATCGTGCTCATCACGGAAACATTTGTCCTGGATGGGAATCACACTCACACCCTCAGGCATAGCAGTCAGGGCCACTAACCACTAGACCAACCGGCCAGTCGCAATATGTATTTAGAAATATATAAGTATGTTTATCAGTGGTCTAGTACTTATAACACAAGCTGTAGCTAAAACTATCTTTACCATTTCAATATGCAATAGAAGAAAGACTAACTACAAAAATTATTAATAATGAACTTCCACTAATATACTCGCTGGGTATGAATATTCTTCCTGAACTCAACTACCGTGATCACTACTACCAATATTCTCTCACCGTATATATGAAATTCTCCAATTTCATATATTAATAGTTCTGTGAGAAACGTAGAAGTTCAGGCCACAAAATGTTTGAGTTCGAAATGAAGTTCAACTCACGTGCTTTAAGGTAAATTAATTAAACTCTGAAAGCGCTATATTCGGTATCTTCAAGTCTACTGATGAATTCAATAAAAAGTTTAGTACAGCTGCCTGGGGATGTAACTGGCGAGTACGATTTAGATTGCTTGAAACATCGGCAGCATAGTTATGTATTTAGTAATTAGGATTTTTTTTTAAGCTGGGAAATTATCCAATCACTTCTCCCGGTCTGGGTCGCTGCCACCGATGGCGTCCACGAAGACACGACGGTGCTCCGCCCAAGTGGGGCACACCTCCTCCGGTGGAGCATATCCACCGTGTCCTCCACTCGGTCCACACAATGGTGACACTCTGGCGTTTCTTCCTCTTGAATCCGATGCAGGAATTTTCCGAACTTACTATGTCCGGTGAGGACCTGTGTCATGCGGAAGGTGAGGACGCTGTGACGTTTGTCCAGTCACTCCTCAAAGAGGGGACTTACTGCCATGATTGTGGCGTGTGGAGTGAGAAGAATGGATAATGTGCTTATAAGCACATTAGAATAAGTTTTAAAGTGGTGACAGTGACTAAAAAGTTGAAAGGGAATCGTTTATCTTGGTATGGACGTGTAAAAAGGAGGGGTGAAATGTATGTGACTTGACTTAAAGCGTTGTGAATTTAAAAATATATGGATGGAGAGAAGCCAGAGAAAAAAGGTTTAGATAAAGAAAGATATAGAAAAATGGGTCAGTTCTAGCGTGACAATTAATGGTATAGAATGGAAGAGACACCAACAAGACAAGACAAGACAGAACCAATGACAAGTACAGGAAGATGATATTTGTTCCAGCTGAAATCTTATCACAAATTATTTAATAAGACCATTGTTCAATGTCTACTTTTAACGGTGCTTTTGTTCGGATCAAATCGTGACCTTAGAATTCAGGTTGATATTGAACGGGAACGCAGGGCGCTAGCAGTAAGATACAATATGCTCACAGGCACAGTGTCACAGGTTTGCTCGTTGTAGTAATGGGTTCAAAATTACTTTATTTAAAGCTTTTTGCCAGTCATTCTACACGGGCGGTCTGTGGCTGGTCGGATCCAATATAATAATGGATTTGCGGTGCTAATGGGGCTGCCTAGATACTGCAGTGCATAGGGCATGTTCGCTTTACCGCGTGTGAATGATTTCCACACTACAGTGAGAACAAAAGCTGCTTGGTTGCTAAGCAGATCTAGGACCAGCTCCAATGGCATCTTCTTCTCTGCATCACCCAAAGGTTGACTGGTAGAAAATGCCTAAGGCATTAAGTCCGCCTCTGTACCTTTATGTGCATGAAGTGTTAAATACAATGGCATTCTTCGAACCTTAGCCGATAAGCATGATGCGCCAGTGATCAAGCACTGGTTGTAATTGCTAGTGCAGCATTAGGTTAAGTTTTTTAACCAACCCTTTAGTTGATAATTTTTTTACTAACCATAGGACCCATTTTTTTTTTAATTGACTGCTATCCCACCTGATGGTAAGCGGAGATGCAATCATTGATGGTCAGGCACACTAGTTTATTATGAGCCTATTCACTCTAGCCTTGAAGACACCTAAATTATAGTTGGACGGGAAGACCGCAGCAGGCAAATTGTCCTTCGATGTCCGCGGTATAAACGACGAAGCGAAACGCTTAGTTCGGACCGTTGAAGTTTCAACAACGTAAGGGCGGATACTCGCCGTTCATCGGCTTGTCTGATGGTAGAAAGGAGATGGCGAAATCAAGTCATGCAATTCCCGGGCACACTCTCCAAAATATAACCTGTAAAATACCGATAGGCTGGCTACCTTGCGTCTGTCCTGTTATATTTTCGCTCCATGTCAAAATTGCAATTATGCCAAGACCTCACTAAGTAAGAGGTGCCTAGAATACCTTATGAATGTTGAACGAGATTCTGTAGAAGAGAACTGACATAAATAGTAAATGAATACGCTGATGAGTTTGCAAGAAAACAGCTTTGATGCCCCAGGGGACAGTGGGACGTGCTACAGTCATATCAATATTGACGGTGATTTGAAGACGACATTGCGTGTATTCTTGACGAGAGTTGAGAGCATAATCTCTTCATCACCATATTTTCTTTTTTTAATGATATAAACTAGTGTTTGACTGCGATCCTACCTGATGGTAAGCAGTGATGTAATCGTTTATGGTGAATCGCACTAGTTTATTAAGAGCCTACCAATTTCTCCCACTTTGGACGGAGCGAGGAGTATCAGAGTTTTACTGATTAAAGTCTACCGGTATTGAAGTCCATCTGTATTAAAGTCCACCTGTATTAATATCCACCTGTATTAAAGTCTACCTGTTTTGAAGTCCACCTGTGTTAAAGTCCACCTGTATTATAGTCCACCTGTATTAATGTCCACCTGTATTAATGTCCACCTGTATTGTAGTCACCTGTATTAAAGTCCACCTATATTAAAGTCCACCATTATTAAAGTACACCTGTATTAAAGTCCACCTGTATTGAAGTCCACTTGTATTAAAGTCCAACTGTATTTCTTCAGTTGCCCTTTACGTTCTAGGGCTACTATAATTCTTTGGTATTGGACAGGAGGTATCCTGTATAGAGTTGCATGCAGTTCAACTTGGTAAGCATGCTAGCACTTTAAACTACAATCGATAGTTTCTTTGTTCGTTGCACAAGATTGCAACTTATTTATTTACTTCAGTCGTACCTTTGGGATTCTTCCACCGGCAACTGAAGATTGTTATAAATATTATGTTGTGTTCAGGTAGCTGTACGTACAGAATGCATTGAAATTCCTTTGGGTAGTGTGTATTTTTAGGGACGCAGTTTTTTTTTGGTTGGAAAATCATCTTATGACATCTGCCGCCCTTGGGCGCGGCGTTGCAGACTTACTAAAGACTGACTGAAACTAACTCCTGTTCCTTCTTTGCTAAACAAAAAATAATATCGCTGTCGCCATATTTCCAGGAGATCCCGTTGGAAGTCTGACCACCATGCCAGGGCTTGCCGCGGCAGCGGCGGCGTTGCAACACTATGCGCAGGTCATGCATTTGTGCAAAGACTGTTGCCTCCAAATCCCACGGCGGCAGGCCGACACGGATATTTCGTATTTTTACATGACTCAAACTCAATACAACCAATTGCGCAATCTCTAGTAGTCGTATCTTCCAAAATAAAGGCACACTGTTCGAAAAGCGAGAAAGTTGTACGTTCGAGCCAGCGAACGCTTTATCTCGGTTCTCAATTATTAATGCCGTTCTTACATTAATATGCATGTGTGAATATCACTAAGAATCGCTATAATGTTGGATGATTTATGTGATATGTTAACGCTCCCTTGTTTTGCTGAACGATGTTTGTTTTTGACGGAAAACCAATGTGTGTATAGCTGTATAAGAAGCTATTTTGGCGCGATATCAAAATAAAAACGAATACTTTCATTTTGTATTTTCGATGTGTTGTGATTTTTAGGGTTCTGTACCCATAAGGGTAAATACGGAACCCTATTACTAAGACACTACTGTCCGTTCGTCTGTCGCCATGGCTTTCATGAACCGTTATAGCTAGACAGTAGAAATTTTCCCTGATGATGTATTTCTGTTGCCGCTATAACACCAAATACTAAAATAAAATGTGTAAAAAAAAGTTGTATAGATAACGGTACGGAACTATGCGTGCGCCAGTCTGACTCGAACTTGGCCGGTTTTTTTTTCTTCAAACATAAATTTAAAAAAATACTTAAAGCTCTCGCTCCCTTAGTTTGGTCTTTGTCATAATTATTATATTATGCGTTCTTTTAATAATAATGAATTGATATTGATCATAGTATTTATTAGTAGTTTATATTATTATTTTAGAAATTACAAGTATATATATTTTATATTACAAGTGAATAAGATTGTATCACTAATCTTATTCACTTGTAATATAAAATATATATACTTGTAATTTCTAGTGAATAAGATTAGTGATACATCATTCTACTTCAAATTCAAAAATTTCCTATATTTATTTATTGTGATTACTTACCGAGAGAGGAGAGAGGAGGCCTGAGTCCCAGCAGTGGGCCTTATAATGTTCCCACTGTTGGGACTCAGGCCTCCTCTCTAGGAGAGGGAATGGGACGTAATCCACCATGCAGGCCCAGTGCGGATTGGTGGATGTCACATTTCTTCAAATTTTTGGTTCTAGGACATGCCGGTTTCCTCACGATGTTTTCCTTCACCGTTTTGAGAGCAGTGGTGATGAAATAAATTACACAAAGTAATGCGCCTGGCTGGGTTTAACAACTTTAACCCGCAACCTACAACTCGTAAGTCGGGGCCGTTGCCACTCGGTCATCACTGCTCCACACGTACGTAACAATACTGCAAGTATTTCCTGAAAATACGAACTTTTAGCATATATACAAGAAGTCAACCGCACGCTTGCAATCTTTAGAATAAAACTCACCACAAACTTACAAACAAAACACGCATCAAGAAACAATTTAAAGATATTTTACAAACATCACAGAAACAGATATACAGGGCTATTGAAATATCCTCCTGAGAGGAACTCCACTTGAAACTACAGTTTTGACTCTTGCCGACCAACTGTAAGCGCAAACTTTCGTTTGGTAAACCAACTTTGAATTACGGACAGTAGTAGTGAGGAGAATTGTATGTCATCTGCAGAATAGAACGCATGGTCCGGTGGAATCTAAAGCTGTTTGTTGCTTTGCTTCATGTTTTAGTTTAGAAGGGGATTATGTGGGAGGTATGTTAGGGTTAATTGCAACGTTAACGAAAACTTATTGCAGCAAATTATTTGACAGAAAACCACAATAGTTTTTATTCTTACTAGCTGACCTAGTACACGTTGTTTAGCCATAAAAAATATTCAAAAAAAGCATTAGTAAGGATAAAACAACTTTTATCCTTACCAGTTGACCCAGAATCCTGATATTTGGTATAGAACAAAATATTATATATAGCACAGGTATAGAATAAATAAATATGGAATAAAGGAAAACAGTAAAAATATTGTTACGTCAAAAAAAAAAAAAAACTTTTGCGATTCGGAAATCTTCGAGACTATATTGAATTGAATTTTAATATAATCTATATTATAATTGTGTATGTATGCGCGTACTTTGTATAAATTGTAATATATGAATAATTTCCTAACAAATAAACGATTATTATTATTATTATTTATTTGGAAATTGCACTATTTACATAGGTAGGTTTGAACGAAACCCTTAGTGCGCGAGTCCAATTCACACTTGCCCGGGTTTTTTTTAACTCTAATTACTATTTATTTATTTTATTATATTGTGCCATTAAGTTGTAAACCAAAGAGGCCCTGATGAAAGAGTCTCTAGAGTACCAAAACATAGTTTAATCTCACCCGAGCACGAGGGTATTAGAGTAATCGAATATTTAAACAGCTTGGGAAGGGACACTTAATAAATGAGATGGCGCGATATATTATTTATTCATCTTACGTTAGCTTTTGCCAGAGGTTTGGCTCGCGTGGAAGTCGAATTTTTTTCAGTGATGTGTCTACTATTTACTTGATCGAATAGTAGACTTTTTGTCGAATCAGTTCATATATAACATTAGTTTAAGTATGTGCGAAACCCGACACATGTATCTAGTATTTTATGTAAAGAATCTATGAACAAAATTTCATAACTTTGTCATGAAAAGTCACGCAGTTTGAAAGTGGTGCCAGTGACTGAAATGTTGAAGGGGAATCGTTTGTCTTGGTATGGTCATGTAAAGAGGCGAGATGAAACGCATGTTACTAAAAGAGTTATGAGTATACATGTGGATGGGTGGAGAGGGAGAGGGAGGCCAAAGAAAAGATGGATGTGTGAACAGTGATATGAAAGAAAAGGAAGTTAGTGATAGCATGACGGTTGACAGGATAGAATGGAAGAAAAAAACGTGTTGCGCCGACCCCAAATAAGATGGGACAAGGGCAGGAAGATGATGTCATGAAAAGTCACAAAGTTTTAAGCTTGTTATGCTACCTGGTTGTCCGCACAAATACATAGTCACCGGGTCATCCAGCTGTGCACTGGTGCCTACTGCCCGTTTTGACCAGTCGTGACCTGTGCTGTACTTAGTGCCGGTGGTGTCCAACTTTTTAAATATTTTTGGGAAAAAATATAACATGGTGTAAAACTTATTGCAATCGATTCCGTTACTGATTCTGAACAAACTATATAAATATTCAGTATTCTACTAGACTATGGTCTTCTTGTGTTCCAGACCTCATCCATTTCCAATCAACTTTTAAAGCATGGGTATCAAATGATGGCTGCCATGGCCTTATACACAATGGCCCACCATTGATCAAGTGCGGAAACCAAACTCCAATAGATAGGTGGGTAACAAACATACAGACTGTTACACTTATAATAGGATAAAGTTGGGCCGGCTGATTAGTCTTTGTGAGGAGTATTTCAGGATCTGTGTGAATTTTAAATAAATGTGTTTGTTGTTTAACCAGTTTTCCTGGATTTTAGTAGGTATTTACTTTTATATATTATTATGGGTATTTGTTTTTGTTCTTTATTTTTTTTTTGGTTGTAATGAATAAACTCAAAAACTACTGGATTCATTAAAAAAAAAACACTATAGAAAACTACTTTGTCACGGGCTAAATATTTTCTAATTTTACGCGGACGAGGCCGCAAGTAGAAACTAACCTCCTTTTTACATGGCATGGGTAGGATGACAGCAGGACAAAAATATGCATCTTTAAAATGAGAGAAAAGGATAGGTAACTACTTATATTTCTATGGTAGCTACATTGTTTGAATTCGACATCTGTCACACGCACACTCCTATATCAATTGTAGTGTTTATTCCGTTTGATTAGGTACTTAATAAACGTAAACAATCTTTATATGTCTTTTTATTTAAAAAAAAATCGCATAAAAGATATATTAAAATTATTTAAATTTAGTTAATAACCTAATATCTGTTTAGGAAAACAAGTAATTGTAAAATTTTTAGAAATTTTTTCGATAAAAGACTTTGTGTTTTCACTCTTGTGGTCATCAGGAGCCGTCGTACATTTTTCCGGCATAAAAAGTAACCTATATAGTAGTACTTAGGGAAGGGAGGAAAATTTTTCGTAATCGAATCTTCCTGCAAATCAACTATTTCAAAATATTTGTTCAGAATTTAAAGATAATTTCTCCAGCCGTGTCAGCCAGCCAACGACAGTCTATAATATCATCTCTCCAGCATCTATCAGTCACGATGGTAAGTCCATCAATCTCCGTGATTTACTCGGAGACGCATCATTGAGATGTCCGTGACGTCACACTCAGAGCTGTTTACGACTGCGGATGGACGCGTCATCAGTCATTCGATAGATACGTTATAGGGAAGTGTGTATTTACATGTGTGTGTGTGAGAACTTATTGTGTTAACACATGCTCGAATTTAGTGTGTCCCTTACTAAGTACGAACGTAAACGCGGTAGGGCAGCGCTGTAGGGTTGAGCAATGGGTAGCTCGCCGTCCGTTCGTCCGGTAACCGTCCGGATCGAGTTCGAGTCATCGACGACGCGATTTCCACCCGCGCTTCTAGGAAATGTTAGCAAAGGACTTTAAGCTTTAAGGGCCCAGCAGGGTCGAAGCCTACTGGAGTCATGAGTTGTGCCAAAGAGAACCCCGGGGTACTGGAATGAAGGCATAGAAGGAACATTTTGACTGGCCTGTTGGTCTAGTGGTTAGTGGCCCTGACTGCTATGCTGGAGGTCGTGGGTTCGATTCCCACCCAGGACAAATGTTTGTCTGATGAGCATGATCATTTTTTCTGTGTCTGGGTGTAATTTATCTATATATGTATGTATTTAGAAATATATAAGTATGTTTATCAGTTGTCTAGTACTCACAAGCTCTGCTTAGCTTGGGACTAGTCGCCGTTCTGTGATAGTTGTGGAATATTATATATTATACTATTATTATTATAGCAGTGGGTTTTAGTCAGTAAAACTAAAAAAACTGACATGCCCTCCTGCGCCGTCCTAGAGCGGGAGAACTCATTGGATGATTTCCAACCTAAAAATAAAGTTCGAACGTAAACGTCTTACTTGTACAAAGGTCTGTCAAAACACCTTGTTGACATTGCGCGTGACCTGAAGGGCTTGCTTTTACCTCGGACATAGGATAAGCATTGCCATACAGCGTGGCAATGCCGCCGGTCTTTTGGGCACATTAACAGTCGACAGCGATGAGGAAGAGTTTTTGGCGCCATATTTTGTTTTTTTTTTTAGGTTAAGGGTATTCACTATTTTTTTTTGGTTTACGAAATTAAAATTTTCTAATATTCTGTGCAATTTGTAACTCAGTATCGGGTAGTATTGTAACAAAAAATATATTTGCAGTAACGACATGTATGTATTTACCCAACTGTACTCATTAAAAGTATCTACATAACTCTCTAACTTAGAGAAAAAGTAAAACCGTAAAACGTCAATTTTATTTTAAAAAATGGCACATTTTAGCTATTCTTTAAGCTAGAGAGCTATGTTGCATAGTGTCTCAAGACGAAAGTCTATGACCAGTGCGTGTTGCCAGTGATGACATATGACTCTGAAACGTGGTCGTTTACAATGGGCCTCATCAGAAGACTTAAAGTTGCCCAAAGGGCAATGGGAAGAGCTATGCTCGGAGTTTCCTTGCGTGATCGAATCAGGAATGAGGATATCCGCAAGAGAACTAAGGTCACCGACATAGCACGAAGAATCGCCAAACTTAAGTGGCAATGGGCAGGGCACATTGCTCGCAGAACGGATGGCCGTTGGGGCCGAAAAGTTCTGGAATGGCGATCACGTACTGGAAGACGTGGCAAAGGCCTACAAGGTGGACCGATGACTTGGTAACGGTTGCGGGAATCCGATGGATGCGAGACGCCCAGGACCGTTCATTGTGGTGACACTTGGCCTATGTCCAGCAGTGGACGTCTTTCGGCTGAAATGATGATGATGATGATGAGAGAGCTATGTTACTGCTTTTGATTAATATAATTGTGTAAATACATACATTTTATTACCGCAAATATATATTTTTTTACCTTACTATCTGATACTGGACTGCAAATTCCAAAAACCGTCTCATCTTCACACAGTTCAGTCTATCCATTGTTTCTTTACCAAACTATATTGAAACCATTCTTTACGTCATGTGTAAATTGAATAAACAATTGAAAAAGGAGTAAATACCAGTAGAAATAAAAAAAAATAAAAAACGAAACAAATATTGATATTTTCACTAACAAGGCCTTAAGCAAATATTTCTTCAGGTTGCTGGCTACCGAATGGGTAAATCCTTTAAGAATCGACTAATTGATCGTCGCGGGATCAAACCGACGATCTTCTTGGTACGGTCCCAATGCTTCGTCATGATACTCGGTAGGGTTGGCAGGAGACGATTCTTTCTGGACAGTATTTTTTAAAGTAAACTGAGCTCAAAAAGCATACATTTGAAGTATAATTTCAAAATTGCATAGATAACTGCCCCCTAGCCAAGTTACGATCGTTTCGTTTGCGTCGAACGCCTCGAGTAGGCCACGCCTCCGATTCCTTTATTCTGAGCGTTGAGATGACGTCATCTCAACGCTCAGTCACGTGCTCTCCAAAAATGAACGACAAACTTCGAGGTACACGTTTTACGAGCCCTGAATTGGCGGTGAATGCGTTCCATAAAGCTATTGAAGAGGTCCCTAAAGAAGACTGGTCCTACTTTGTACAGTGGTGTCAGCGAATGCAAAAATGAATTTATTGCGAGGGAATATACTTTGAAAAACAATAAAGATAAAGGTAAGTCTTATATCTAGTCTTATTTATCAGAACCCAGAAACTTACAGTATGTGCTAAGTAGTAGTCATGAGTAAATGGTAATATATAATCGACTGATCATATTACCCTTTTGTACCCTAGTTTTAATCAGTATTTGGCGATGAAAAATAGCTTTAAGACACGCATAAAACCCAAAGATAACCGGCGACCCGTCAAGCCATTCAATTTGACCTAAACTTCTTGTAACAGTAACAACAGGGTGTATTTTTCTTGGCACAATGCACTTACAAGCGAGTGCTTCCTTTGTTTCTTTTTCCAATTGGGTTCTATTGACGGGAACTGTTTTATTGGGCTAGTCTATCGATGTATTAGAAACGGAATGAAAAGTTTTTATAAAAAGCTGAGAAGGAATGTTTTTCTCGGTTATTGCTAGGTAATGGATTTTTGAGTTTATCGTAACATACTCCCAGGATAAAAAGTGTCCTGTATCAGATTCTAGGAGATGACCTATTTGTGAGGCTAATTAGCCTAAATTCAATTTAAATGAAATTTCATACAAATCCGTTCAGCCGTTTGAGCGTAAAGATTTAGCAAAGTTACATAAACACGCATACATTCAAACAAATTATCATCTTTATAATAATAGTGAGATAATAGTAGATTATGTGACTATTTGATAAAGCAGTGTCTTAAAGTCGCGGACGGCATGTTGAATTCCGAACGAAGCGAAGGTTTGTAAGTTTTAATCCCGAACGCAGTGAGGGATTTGTTTAATATACAACTGTTTTTCTATTTATTAATTCTAGATTTTTGTCTAAATGGATACGCTGACCCCATTGTGTTTAATTATAATAATAAACTCAAAAATTACTGGACCAATTTTGAAAATTCTTCCACCAGTAGAATGCTAGTTTATCACTAAGTTACGTAGGAGATTATATTTTATCTGTTTTCACGTGGATGAAGCCGCTGGCAGAAGCTAGTAGTATATAAAACAAAGCCGCTCTCCGTATTTGTTTGTATATTTACTAACTCGTCTTAAACCATGCACTGGACAGAAACAGCCTGCGACTGGTGGCGGGGCCTATTATCGGACACTGCACACTAAATACACACCTCTATACAATAGGCATCTCAGATAGTCCTCAGAGCAAAGCGTGCACGGAGTGGGAAGAGACAATTGCGCATGTCGGTTGCTGAAAATCAGCAACGCAGATTGTTGGATTTACCCAGCTTCTCGGTATTAGCTGAGCAATAACCTATTTTTGCCTAGAAGCAACGTACAACTTAGATTTATATATTGTATTTGTTTTTCTAATATGATTGTTTATATTTATGTTATGTTTGTCTCTGTTGGTCCCAGCTAGGTGCAATAGACAATAGACAACCATAGACTAAGCTGTAGACATCCTTGGACTTAGACAACTGTGTTCTGTCAAGTGTTTAAGGTGCAGCACAGTTATGCTCGATTCACACATGGCCCAACAGATTGCTATATTTTATTGTGCGTCTATTTGGGCAAAATAAACATGTTTTCTTCCTTTCTTTTTTATATCTTTTACTACATAGGTGTCACCAATACAGGCGTGTGAACGCTAGGATCCCTGAATTCATTTACAGCCTACAGCAGCAAGTAATAAGCCCACCAAAAGATGATCGTCATGGCCCACGTACATTGGTCCGTATAGACTCCGATAGATAGATAGACTATGCAACAGATTTTGATGCGGTTTTTATTTCTAATAGAAAAATAACTGTGCAAGTGCGAGTCGGACTCGCGCACTGAGGGTTTCGTACAAACTTACCTATGTAAATAGTTCAATTCCCGAATGGAGTCTCGACGATGTTTTTAGCGAAATTTGTGAATTTTGTTTTAGAGAAGTTTAAATTTTTCACAGCTTCAAGAGACCGCAGTCCTCAGTATATGGTTTAATTTCAACTCGATACCTCTACGCGTTTCCGAGATAAAGGGTCTTGACAGACAGACAGATGGACAACAAAGTGATCCTTTATGGGTTCCGTTTTTTCCTTTTGAAGTACGAAAACCTAAAAACAATAAATGAAGACGATATAATTATGCGTATCGAAGGACTTGAACAATTTGCTTGCTTTGGTCTTCCCGTCCGATTATAATTTAGGTGTCTTCAAGGCTAGAGTGAAGTATCGCACTTCACCATCAACGATTGCATCACTGCTTAAAATCAGATTTAAATATAATTGAACTATATAATTGGCACCTGAACAAAGCCGGGTTGAGAATAAAATATTTTAAATTTATTTACAAGTAGCAGCCCTAGAATCCAACTCTTCATGCATATTGAGGAGAATGTAACAACTTCGTCTCGCTCATCAATTGAGTGGATTGTAATTGTCGACTTTTGAACGATGCATTTCACCTTGCAGTGTTTCAAGACTGCGAATATTTGTTTCGCTTAGCTGAACCCGAATTGCTTCAACCCCAATGATGTTACTGCGATTTTGAAGACGAGTGTTTTGCAAATTTATTTCTCTCATTTTTCTCTTCGTCGTGAATCTCATGTTTCTATGAAGGTGTGTACAGGATTGTGGAGGAGGCGTGAGGTCTACTGAAACAAGGCGGGTCTTTAAAGCAGTAAGCTGATTATGTTAAATTATCCTTAAAATAATTATAAAGGAATGGTAAACCAATTGCTGACATCCAGAACCTTCAAAAGTGACAACCAGAAAAATGCGCAGTTAATGAAACTCGACGAAGCCCGAAGAAACGAATTAAGCGGCCAAGTGCGAATCGGATTCGCGCACGAAGTGTTCCGTACAATTACATCTATATATATAAAAATCAATGTCACTTTTCGTTGTAATTTTATAACTATAGAACGGGCTGTTGTATCGATAGTCATGTTAGACAATGACCTAATACTACAAAAAAAATACTTGGCGACCATTGTACCGGTAGTCGAGTCAATCAATCGATTAATAGTTACGAGCCTCGACCAACATCTCAGAAAGCTCTCGTTATTCGGCTGGATCAAGGGCTTGATTTAGAAAGCGGTACTTCTAGACTCGGGTTGTATAGCTAAGAGCTTCCTATCTTTGGAACTCGTGAATAAGATAGTGGTCAAACTCGAGCCTATCTACTACAAAAAAAATACTTGGCGACCATTGTACCGGTAGTCGAGTCAATCAATCGATTAATAGTTACGAGCCTCGACCAACATCTCAGAAAGCTCTCGTTATTCGGCTGGATCAAGGGCTTGATTTAGAAAGCGGTACTTTTAGACTCGGGTTGTATAGTTAAAAACTTTCTTTCTCTGGAGCTCGTGAATAAGATAGTGGTCAAAAGCGAGCCTACGCGAGCCGCGAGCCTAAAAGACTTGGCAACCATTGTACCGGTAGTCGAGTCAACTAATCGATTAATAGCCACGAGCCTCGACCAACATCTCAGGAAGCTCTCGTTAGGCGGTTGGACACGGCTCGTATAGTTAGGGCTATTTTCACCGGGACATCATAGCGGCGCGACCAGTCACCGCTACCAACAAAATGTATACAGCTCTATATAGACTTACCCAACTGGGCTTCAAGTCTGCTATTACAATAGTGTCAGAATGGTCTATCATTTATTTAATAATTGTTGATTTTGACAAGTTTGGTAATCTACTATTAAAATGGCGTCATTATGACTTTCCAGTGGTCAACCACTGACACTCCATTGAAAGAAATAGCACAGAATAGTAATCTCGTACATAATGACAAATGAATGTTCGACGTATGCGGGAATCTGCTAAAATTTTGACAGTTTCTTTGATCAGTGACTTACCATTAGAATGTCATTGTGCATTAATTGTTTTTAATAAGCTCGATATTGTCATTCTACCCCAAGACCATTGACCGATCAATGATCGATCATTATGAATTAGCAAATTACGCACTTTTAGCAAAATGACAATGGGATCGTGTTGGAATGACGAATTTATAAAAATAGCCGACTTGGGCCTAGTCCGTTTGGTTTCGCAACTAATTTGGCGGCGCGACCAACTCGGACGCGTGCAGTTAAGGTCTATTTTGATACTGTCTCAGTCTGGTGTAGCGACTCTGGTGTCAGTATGGTGTCTAGTTTGGTAGCTTACGGACACCATGGCGGGGCGACCGGGGGTAAGATAGTGGTCAAACGTAAGCCTTTCAATAGTAAAAAAATAAAATAACACCTAACCTAACTTTAGAACAATCAAGAAGATATATTCAATCATTTCTTTCAAAAAAGTGCCGGAGAACACAATAAGATTACAGTCTCACAATATTATTTCAAGACAAAACACGTCTGGCAACACGTGACGACGGCCTACTTATAAAATATTCAGACGCAATTCTCGGATAAATAGAACAAGATAATTAATTCTGAACTAACCCTGTCACCGTGGAGAAAGGACGGGCAGACGCTTATCACTGAACTAGCACTAAATTACGACCCTTCTGTTAATCGGATTAGATATAAAATTGTAATGAAGGGAAAAACATTTCACAATAAAAACATTTACAGCGATTCTTCCTGATCGGTGGAACTAAATGTTTTTAACCGACTTCCAAAAAAAGGAGGACGTTATCAACGCGGTTGAATTTTTTAAAATGTTTTTTTACCTCAGAACTCCGTCGTTTAGTGACTGATTTACAATTTTTTTTCCTTAAAGGATACGCTTCCAGATTGGTCCCATTTTTTTCAAAATCTAATATTGATGATGGGATCTATAAGGAATCGAGGGAACTCCTCAAATATTATAGGCAAGCATATAGTGATTTTGGTATTTTCATCGAGAACTTAAGCATTTACAGTCAAAATATAACATTTGATGTAGTGGAACTGATGAAGAATAGGATATGTTGAAAATGGTATGATCGAAGTTATCTGATAATGATGATGGACCTGGAAGATAGGCACCGGAACTCCGTAATTAATCAATATATCCTAGCCGTGTTTGGTCTTATTAGAATTTTCATGAGATGCACTTTGGCTATACTATCAAACTGATCTGATAATAGAGCCAGAAGGCGGAAGATGGACACGGGAACTTCATAGTAAAACAATGTATCCTAGCAGTGTTTGGGTTAGTTGGAATTGTCATGAGAAATAGGTACTCTGGCTATAAGTGTATCGTAATTAAAAAGTGTGAAATAACTTTGGCTTTGCCGTTGTCGGACAAAAACCATGTATTAAAAAAAAAAAAACTGTTTAAAAGTGGATTTTTTGGAGTAATATTAAACTGTTCTTAAATTTTTTTAACTGTTCTTCAATCTATTTTATTTTTACTCCAAAATATGCTTTTGTTCCACCAAAAATACTAATTGTGCACTAAAATACACTCCCCTGCGTGGTTATGACGAAGGGGATGACGGACAGGATGATCCCTCTAACCTAACCTATTCGAGTCGGGGTACCTTAAGTCTCATAAAAATTGTAAAAAGTCTTATTTTTTTTTATTTTATTTTTTGTGTAAATAGTATTTTTAGTGAAAAATAAGATTTTTAGTGCACAATTAAATATATCCCTTTTTGAAATCAATATAAGTATTTCATCGGTTCAAATCTATACTAATATTGTAAAAAGGAGTTTGTAAGTTTATATGTAGGGGAATAAAGTCAATAATCTCAGAAACCGCTGGATCGATTTTCAAAACTCTTTCATTAATATGTAACTGCATTATTCCTGCTATATTATTCTTCGGTTATATTTTTTTGCTGTCAGGCAAGGCAAACCGTTGGTAGAAGGTAGTTACTAACAATCGACTAACCTGTTGGTCTAGTGGTTAGTGATCCTGACTGCTATGCCGGAGGTCGTGGGTTCGATTCCGACCCAGGACAAATGTTTGTGTGATGAGCACGATCATTTGTTCTGTGTCGGGGTGTAATTTATCTATAATATGCACGTATTTAGAAATATATAAGTATGTTTATCAGTTGTCTAGTACTCATAACACAAGCTCTGCTTAGTTTGGGACTAGACGGCGTTGTGTGATAGTTGTGGAATATTATTATTATATTATAAATTTAAATAACTCTCTATGTGATATACACATTTCCTTACAAAAATAAAATACGTGAAATTTAGTAATAGAGCAGGAAAGCGAGTCTTTTCTCTCTCATGTAACAAAATGTGCTAAGCGTGACGCCTCCATGAAAATTTCTCTCACATTTAAAAAATGGAACGGTGCCTAAGAAATCGCTTCAACAAGATAATGTTAAAAAACAAATTTAAAAACAAGCTTTTAAAAAAATATTACTTCTTCTTATTGTATCGAAGGCAAAACTAGTTAAATTCCTTGCCTGGCCCAGTATTCGGCCACGGCAATGTCGTCCACTGATGCTGTCATTAGGTCCCTACGTGAACAGGTAACAGGGCCATTGTCTGCCATTGTAGTTTTTTTTCGAATTCTTCTACACAACTCCATTTAATTAATACCTATGTCACGGGTAAGTATGCATAAAAAAATAAATAGTCCACCATTTTCAGGAGTCCGCCATATATTATTTTCTTTTTTTTTTGACTGACCGACATTTTGACAATTCCAAAGTGCTTGTAATTGGTCTATTTGAAATAAACGTTTCTGATTTCTGATTTTGAACTAGATCTGGACCTGTTTGCCGCAGCCGTAAAACACACAATGTTGATGTATTTTAAGTTTCTATATTGCTTCATTGTGTGTATCTGTGTGCCAAATAAAGGTTTTTCTGTCTTTCTTTTCTTTCTATATTGGATTTAAAATTACTTCACTTAGCTAAGCAGGTAGATTTTTTTTTAATTGATGCAAACCAGTGCTTATTTGCGATCCCACCTGATGGTAAGCAGTGATGCAAAACTTTATTGTATTTTCAACTAAACTGACCGTATTGTAAAATTTTAGTTCAATTGGTTCGGGATTACTGTTTGCATTTGCAAGATTTGTTCTAAATTAGCATAGAAACATTGTGAATAAAATAAAAATCTGGAGAAAAATCTAGAAAAGACAGCTAGAGTTCTTAAATAACGAATGACGTAGGCTTAGGAAAAAAAACGGGCTGTGGTAACTTTACATAATTTTACGTAAGGGTATGACAAATTAGGCAAAAAAAATCTGACATAATATAAAATCGTGGCCTTAAAGTACAAACTCATTTTTTTATTCTAGTAACACAATGGAGTACGAGTAGATACGAGTTGTAGATCACGGATTCAAACCCAGCCAGGCGCATTACTTTGTGTAATTTATTTCACCACCACTGCTCTCAAAACGGTGAAGGAAAACATCGTGAGGAAACCGGCACGTCCAAGAACCAAAATTCGAAGACGGAAGAAGAAGAATATCACATGATATCCACCAACCCGCACTGGGCGCGCGTGGTGGATTACGGCCCATTCCCTCTCCTAGAAAGAGAAGGCCTGAGTCCCAGCAGTAGAAACATTAAAAGGCTGATTATGCCAACACAATGGAGACTCACAACTTAAAATATAAAAGTTACAAGACTTCATCAAAACAATATTAAGAAAGTACCTAAGTATTATCGTGTACGCTTCTAAATAATGCGCAACATTTTCACCAAGTATTCGCCCACATTCAATTGATTCCTACCAACAGAACTTTTCACTTACCTTTTTCAAACTTTCCACTCTCAACTCAATTCATCACCAGCGCACGTTCCCAAGACAGTAGCGACATCTATTAAAGTATAGAGAAACTAGCATTATTACCTCAGTAACACAAAGAGGAATCCACCGAGTAATAATTCAAGGGGACTACATATCTCGTGAACCTTCGGAAATAGAATATTAAAGTGGGTAGCTCATACATCTTGGATCGGTGCGGGCTATTCTCCTCATGACTTGCCGTTCTGTAGACCCCTTTTGTCGTTTGATGTTAACAAGGTCGCTGGCCAGATTCGGAGGACTTTTTTTAATTTTATGGAGGTCTTTTTTTATTTAGGATTTTTTTTTTCGAGAGCTTATAGTTTTTTGTATTGGCTTTTAAGAAGTTTGGTCGGTGTCAGTGGTTTTCTATGTGATTTTTTAAATATTATAAACTAGTGCTTGACTGCGATCCCACCTGAGGGTAAGTAGTGACGCAATCGCTGATGGTGAGGCGCACTAGTTTATTTAGAGCCTATTCATTCAAGCCTTGAGACTTGACTCGACTTGAGCCTAGAGAGCAGTGGTGGCCTCGACTTACGAGTTGTAGGTCGCGGGTTCAAACCCAGCCAGGCGCATTACTTTGTGTAGTTTATTTCATCACCTCGGTGAAGGAAAACATCGTGAGGAAACCGGCATGTCCTAGAACCAAAAATTCGAAGACATGTGACATCCACCAAACCGCACTGGGCCCGCGTGGTGGATTACGGCCCATTCCCTCTCCTAGAGAGGAGGCTTGAGTTCCAGCAGTGGGAACATTAAAAGGCTGATTATGCACGCAAGCCTTGAAGACACCTAAATTATAATCGGATGGAAAGACCGCAACAGGCAATTTGTTCGAATCCTTCGATGTACGTAGTATAAACGACAAAGATTTCAAATCGAAGCTTAATTTGTTACAGGCCAAAGCTGAAATTAGGTTAAACAATCAAACTGGTATCTGATAAACTTTCAAAAGGTAATAAATGGACCAAAAATTTACAATATTTTACAAATTAATGGATGTTATGCGGTAAATCGCAATTCGCGAAGCCACAAAACACTCGTGTGTGTAGTGAATTTATTTTACTTTGGTATTTTTGATAGATGTAACAACCATATCACTGATACCGGAACGGTAAGCCGGTGGCTTGATATCGTTAAATAACACATACACATTACCACACACATATACACACATTGTACATAGTACATTAACTTTTTCATTTTTGACTTAAATATCGCTAGCTTACTTCAGGAAACACAGATCACGACCAGGAGTTTAGAAAGTAAATATGCTATAATCGCTACAAAGTTGCGGTTATACACTGCCAAGTTTAAACCAAACTGCAGATCCGACCTCAATTTCCAGCTACCGTAGGTGTGGGTATGCGAACGGCGAGCAACGGGTAGCTCGCCGTCCAGTCATCCGGTAACTGTTCGGACCGAGCCGACCGACGGCGCTTACTGTTCCACGCTCGTCTCATGTACATGTCAGCATAATCGTAGGAGGTCAGCAGGGTCGAAGCCTACTGGGGACATGGGTTGTGCGAAAGAGAACTTCGGGGTCCTGGAAAAACGTAAAGAAGAAACATAGGAGTGGGTTTTAGTCAGTGAAAGTTTTACACGACCTCTCACCTAAAAAAAAGATCCCCAACTTACTTCAGGAAACACAGGTCACAACCAAGTTAGATAGTAAACACCCTAAGGGTGCTTTTCCACCAGAGATGTGCTATGCTACGTTGCTATGGATGCTTTTGATATCCACCAATCATATTCATAGGTGCAAATAGCTTAGCACTGGTGGAAACGGATTCAATTAAGATATAATTTTTATATGGATGCGTGCTACACTGCTAGGGATGCATGCTATGGATGTGGGCTATGAATGCGTGCTATGGATCCACATAGCACATCTTACTCGCACCGCTACATAGTGGAAAATAAAATATATAAAAATCAGTGGAAACGGTCATTTAGTTTCACAGCTTAGCTATTACATCTTCGAAGCATAGCTGCATAGCACATCTTTGGTGGAAAACCAGCCTAAAACGGCACAATGTTTGATTGGCCTGTTGGTCTAGTGGTTAGTGGCCTTGACCGCGAGGTCGTGGGTTCGATTCCCACCTCGGACAAATGTTTATGTGATGAGCAAAATCATTTGTTTTGTATCTGGGTGTAATTTATCTATAACACTCGTATGTATGTATTTAGAAATAAATAAAGTCATCATCATCATCTTCCTGCCCTTATCCCGTGTTATTTGGGGTCGGCGCAACACGTTTTAGAAATAAATAAAGTATGTTATGTTATCTCCACAGATGGGGGTTCTCGGACGGTTCCGATCTTCAGTGCTTGTGCGGCGTCTCTCCGCAGACCATGTCCCACCTTCGATCCTGCATCACATTTCCTGTTACCTGTTCACGTAGGGACCTAATGACATCATCAGCGGACGGCACTGCCGTGGCCAAATACTGGGCCATGCAAGGAATTTAACTAGTTTTGCCATCGATACGCTAAGAAGAAGAAGAAGTATGTTTATCAGTTGTCTAGTACTCATAACACAAGCTTTGCTTAGCTTGGGTCTAGACGGCGTTGTGTGATAGTTGTAAAAAAAAAAATGTTGCTTCTATACACTGCCACATTAAGCTAACTGCAGACCTCCAAAATCTGAATCTGTCCACACGCCCACAGCATTATTATTGTTTCATTAAAGGTTGTGGTGGCACGTTTAACAGCCGGCACGCTAGCAAATGACGTTATTATCAACTTTTCAGTATTGAATTCGGAAGTATCTACCGAGAATCGAGGAATAATGTTTAGGGAGTGAGCTGAATAGAATGGCGGAAATTGAATAGAAAATTTCGGACGGAGTATGTTTTTGAATGGTCGATAGACTTGTTGGAAGGTTGGGGGCAGACAATTTGTATGACACAATATTTACAGCTGATATTTTCCCACGTAGGGTACAACACTCTTTGTCGAATTATTGACAGAATCGCTGAGCACGCGTAGCGAAATATTTAATAGCTATGAAAGTTTGTTACTATTATTGTTTGGTACCTATTCGTAATTTTTAGTGATCCGTAAGTCAAGAGGAAAAAGCAGAACCCGTATAGGATCACTCTGTTGTCCATCCGTCTGTCTATGTGTCTGCCAAAACCTTTATCTCAGGAACGCGTGGAGGTATCGAGTTGAAATTGAAACTATACTCTACTACTCAAGTTTTTGGTCCCTTGAAGATCTAAAAAAATCAAACTTCTAAGTTAACGAAAAAAAGATACAACCGTTTATGTTGCAAAGACGTATATTTCGACACTCTCAAGGGAATCAAAATTCATAGGGTCCTCTTGACACAGAATCCTAAAAATTGGCAAGGTTTAAAGCAAGGTCTTATAGCATTGGTATAAGAATAAATCTGAAAAGAGTAAAATTATTGTTACGTCACAAAAAAAAAAAAAATTGAGATTCGGAAAAATCTTGGAGACTCCATTTGGGAATTAAATTCATTTCAAATTATTTATATAGGTAAGTTTGTAAAGCTGCTCAGTTTTTTTTTCGAGAAACACTTGATCGCACAGCATACCTACAAGGTATTCTAAATTTGAAACAATATAATAGAGTTTTCTTAGGTTTCATTCAAAATAGGTTATAAATACAGCGATATTACAAAAAAATACAAAGAAACCAATAAATACCTAATTACAAAAAAAGAATAAAGTACCTTTAGTATAAAGTTTATTTGAACTTAGAACTTCAAGTCAACCCAAAGATATAACACTTCAAAGCAACCCGTTTAAAAAAAAAAACATCAATTTCATAGGTACACATATAATTATTCTATTTTTATGCAGTTCGTAGGTTTCTTTGTTTAAAGTTAAAATTTTCGGTATCAGAAGTAAAAGACTGCTGCTCTACCTCTCGATATCTCACTGGTTCAGCATAGAATCCACAAATACCATGAAATAACTATAATAATATATATTCCACAACTATCACACAACGCCGTCTAGTCCCAAGGTAAGCAGAGCTTGTGTTATGAGTACTAGGCAACTGATAAACATTCTTATATATTTCTAAATACATACATATTATAGATAAATTACAGAGCGGGATTTGTCATAAGATGATTTTCCCACACAGTAAAAAAAAACCCAGACACAGAACAAATGATCGTGCTCATCACACAAACATTTGTCCTGGGTGGGAATCGAACCCACGACCTCTGGCATAGCAGTCAGGGTCACTAACCATTAGACTAAAAGGCCAGTCTAAGCTGCAGTAAGCAAGTCTGTAGCTACGAAATCGTCTCCATCGTTCAGTAGAACTTAACAAGCCATTACTAACACAAAGGCAATACAAACAAGCTAGGGTAGTAATTTAATGTGTGGCCAGGAAGTGTGGATATAATCGGTTGCGTATTTTGATGACAAAGATGTTTAAAATTTGTAATCGGAGCAGAATCAAAGATTTTAGCAGGTGGAGGTTATAATGTCCGGCGGCATGAACTTTTTTTGGACCTGTTTAGAAAAAATTAGGTACATTTTGGTTTTGACCCATTTAAAACAAATGTACCTAGTATTCACTTACCTTCTTAGAAATAAGAAGAGGGTTTATAGTTTATAATATACTAGCTGACTCAGCGAACTTCGTACCGCCTAATAATGTGATAAATGAAGAACCGCTCGACCGATTTTTTTTTTATATTGATATAAACCAGTGCTTGACTGCGATCCCACCTGATGGTAAGCGGAGATGCAATCATTGATGGTCAGGCGCACTAGTTTATTAAGAGCCTATTCATTCTAGCCTTGAAGACACTTAAATTATAGTTGGACGGGAAGACCGCAGCAGGCAAATTGTTGTTTGATTTTGTGCAAACTTCACATAAACCATCTACTAAATAGTCCGAACAAAGTCTAAACATTTGGTTTGGATAGGTGAGCCCGTTCGTGAGTTATAATTTTATAAATACAACGAAAAGTGGCATTGATTTTTATATTTATAAAGAAGACCTAGTAGCTTACTAGATATTGCGTTCTACTTCCTTCTTTAATAAAACTTCCACATTTGAGTGACTTACTCATATGTCGACGGCATTACCTATAGAAGTAAGGCGGGCTCAAACGCTAACGTCATTTAAAAAGTGGGGAAGATACCCTTAGAACGAAAGTGACACAATTCAAATATCGGTAACTTCTGTTTTGCTACAAAACGACCATAAAATCAGAAACTTTGTGGTAAAAAAGAGCCCGAATTATGAGTAAAAAGAAACATGGCAGTTATACGTTAAAATAAATTCGTATCGTCACTATAATTATGAAGAAAATTTAAGTTATATATTTAACGTGATCCATTCCACAGAACCGCTCATTTCGTGGCCTAAAAATAAGCGACATTGAGTACCCCTCGCTGCAATCATAACTCGATACAAGACTTTGACTTGGTGTCTACTTGCGAGGGAGTTCCTGATAGCGCCTGCTAATTAGATAATAAAGGTTAGACGGACTTTGGATTTTTGGTGTGCACTGCTTATGGGCATAATGTGTCTGCGTCAGATGTCTACTAAATAACATAAACGCACTTATCTTAATAGTTTTAGGGCCTGTTTTTGTTTGTATAGTTTTAACCTATCATGAATCGATACTTCACATGTTCCGTCATTGTAAATAAGCCAATACCAAGAGACTATGATTCATTTCAGCTAAATCACACATTATCAATTTTTCGATTCTATCATAATCTTTGATCAATACAGTTCCTTCCAAAAGTACACATCTTCTCTTTGTTCGCCTAATCCTGAACATGTAATCTTTTGTTTCGCTTTAGTTTTGAGGAGTTTTTTTTTGAAAATGCTAAATTATATTATATTTGAATTTTGATTTCAAGATCATATTCATGGAATTACAGACTCGGTTATTATACAAGAAACAAATTTCATTACACCCATGCTTCTTATAGAGCCTTTATAAAACAAATGAAATTTGAAAAATCAACTTAAAATACACAAATTAAAGTCGATATTTGAGTTGAAGCGAAAGATTCTTCGAAATAATACTTCAAAATTTTAATATACTTTCAAATATGTGTACCACAACTTGATAGGCCGGTAAATTCGGAGTTAATTGACTGTAACAGCCGAACAAACAAACACACAAGTGATCCTATAATCAGCCTTTTAATGTTTCCGCTGCCGGTAATCAGGCCTCCTCTCTAGGAGAAGGAATGGGCCGTAATCTATCATGCGGGCCCAGTGCGGGTTGGTGGATGTCACATGTCTTTGAATTTTGGGTTCTAGGACATGCCGGTTACCTCACGTTGTTTTTCTTCACCGCTTTAAGAGCAGTGGTGATGAAATAAATTACACAAAGTAATTTGCCTGGCTGGGTTTGAACCTTCGACCTACAACTCGTAAGTCAGGTACCGTTACCACTGGGCCATCACACACTGCTCTCTAGTTTTCCTAGTCAATTATTTTTTGAAATAATATACCACAATATCTAACAAATTTGCCTATCCTTCACAACTAACCTAAGTGATTTATAACAAATCTTGGGTAATCCCTCTTAATTTCTCAGTTTTAAGTGAAAGAGGCCGATTAAACGCATGCCTTTGCCTTTATTTCGAGTTCCACCCGTCCTGGAAGGGCTTTTTTTGGGTGGGAAAATCATCCAACGACATCCCCGCTCTTGGGCGGTGCGTCGATCTGTCACGCCGGGCCCTAGTACAGGCCATGGTCCGAAGAGAAGAGGAGTGGCAGGCGGCCTCCTCTTTCAACAGAAGTGGGTTTTTAGTCAGTAAAAGTCTGACACTATCTCCCAAGAGCGGGGAATGTCATAAAATTATTTATCCACCGAAAAAAAACCTAGTTCACAATGACCATTGAACAATGTGCTATTATTTTCAGTTCCTGGCCATTTTACTTGCAATGACTGTTACAGAAATAGAGTTAGCTCGCGCGTTTTCACTCACAGCGATTCACTGTAATATGGTCAAAGCTTTACCAATTTTCTTGTTAAAATAACTTTAAAGCTGGAATGTACGAAATTTCAACTATCTTACTACCGTATGAGTAATGTTACCGGTAGTTTCAAACAAAGGTGAGTTTAGATTACAATGCTTTGACGTTCATCTCGCTAAATGGTCATTTCAGTTAAATATCGCTGCATATGCTGAGTTACGTCATAGTTACGTTATTATTTGTATTAAGTTTTGACATAAACAATATGCTTTGACTTTGGCTAATCATTTGATATTATATCTGACATAAAATATATTTATAGACATATTTTTAATGAATCGACTCATTATTTCTCATTGTATTATTTTAATTTCACATCTATAAATTGTTGCCTTATGGCACTGAAACATGGTCGCTAACAATGGACCTCATCAGAAAGCTTACAGTCACCCAGAGGGCAATGGAAAGGGCTATGCTCGGAGTTTCCTTGCGTGATCGCATCAGGAATGAAGATATCCGCAGGAGAACCAAGGTCGCTGACATAGCCCGAAGAATCGCTAAACTAAAGTGACAGAGGGCAGAACACATTGCTCCTAGAACGGACGGTCGATGAGAAAGGAAAGGAAGGCTTCCCATAAGGTGGACCGACGACCTAGTGAGAGTCGCGGGAATGCGGTGGATGCGAGACCCACAAGATCGGTCACTGTGGCGATGCTTGGGAAATCAGAAACGTTTATTTAAAATAGACCAATTACAGGCATTTTTGAATAGTCAAAATGTCAGTCAGTCAAAAAAAAAAAGTAAAACTAAATTGCACTGGGGGAAGCATAAGTCCAACAGTGGACGTCTTTCAGCTGGAATTATGATGATCATGATGATTAAATTGTTTTTCCATGTGACAATTCTATTTTTTACATTATTTTATACTGTAATTTTTATATTTTTACTAACTTTTGCCCGTGGCTTAGAAGCAGACAACTGACTACTCTATTCTGCTCTACCCAACTCTACCCTACTCCACCCTACTCTACCCTACTATACCATACTCCACCCTACTCTACCCTACTCTACGCGTGATGGCGTGACCAAGGGAAATAGGGATTCATTTTTATTTATATAGATTTCTCAGTTTAGAAATATGAATCATCGTCATAATCACTCTTTTTCGAATGATACTATCTAGTAAATAGTCCAGTTATGTTTATACTAAATAAATTTATTTAATGTCTAATTTGTAAAGCTAGATTTCTGATTGCGATAATTTATTTACCTTTTCAATGATTCCATATCGAATACAAAGTTAACCCAAAATTATTATTGCTATATATAGAGCTCTGTAAACAGGAAAATATCGAGTTTTCTCAGAAATAATTATTATAATTTTGGTTGTAAAATGAGATACATTATAATGGTATATCTGTCGAGCCAGATCTTAGAATAGATCGCTTCATAATATGGCAAACTAAAATTAGCCCGATCGTTTAAAAGTTAACATTTGATGATACGTCAATCCTCGTTTGGCCATATCATTATGTTGGCGATAAAACGTAGCACCGTGTGCCACTGCGACGACCGGAGGGCGACAGCGGCTTGCGGGGAGCGGGGGGCGTGGTGCAGAGCGCCGCTGCCCACACTGCTGCAAAAAAGCACCTCCATTGACTCATACGACACGGACCAGAAGCGTGAATTCTTATAATAAAATATACGAACCTACCTGTTTAAAGTCCGCTATTTTATTTCTACCACCTCTGAGAATCACCAACAAAAGGTTTAACGAAAGTAGGCCAAATAAGGATTGAAATATCATCAAACTTTAACGTTTAAAATGATCTGGCCAGTTTTACTTGGCCATATTATGAAGTGATCAATTCTAAGATCTGGCCATGACATATCTATTTACGTTACATCGACAAGGAAACGAATCCAATTGGAGTTGAAAAGTATCAAAATGCGTGGGATATTATATTAGTAAAGTTTCGCTATATTACCTCGTTGAGTGAGTGGTCACAAGCACTACCCTGAGCAAGGGGTTTTGGGTTCGATACCCGGGTAAGGCAAAGTATTATTTGGTATTTCATCTGCAATTTCTCAGTAGTAGTCCCGGAAATTGGAATTGTGTCCTGATAATAGTTACTTTGACAATACCTGTAATGATACGACTGCGGGTTCCCAATTACTCTGTTACTTCGATAAATAACTAAGTACCTATATAGGTACAATTAGAATACACTAGTCAGCAGACACACACACACTTATCTATACATATAATAAAACAGTAAAATTCTTTTGTGATGGTATTAATTGGCGCAAAAACTACTGAACCGATCCTGTTCAAATTTTGCACACACAATCCTTATAGGTCAGGGCAACTGATAGGCTATAAACTATCACGCTATTTACTATGGGGGGTGAGCAATAATCCAAAATGTAGGTATTGAACGACATTTGCCGCGAGTTCAATTCCCAGCTACAGTTAAAAATTTTGTCACTATTTTGTCTTATTTTTTTTTGTATTAAAATAACTTTTACCATTTTTTCAAAATAAAATTGACATTTCTTTTCGATATCTTCTCAATATTTTGTACAAACTAATCAAAACACATAATAAAATCAAAGCGACGAATAAAATCACGTACTATAATGTTACATTATTCCATTTAGCTGCAAATTTAACTTCTAAAACGAAAATCATCACGCTATCATCGTTAGGGAGCCAACCAGTCAATTATGACGTTTATATAAGAATGTCTATTTTACAGTTTATTCATCGAAGACCGCAGCGCAGTGGTTTCGCATCTAGACTTTAATGTAATGTGAAGGTGGTTCAAATCCATCGAATCGAATTTTTGTTCTATTTTGTCATCGTGAATAAGATTTTTTTATATATTTTTGCATGCTTACAATTTTTTTTTATAAATCTAAGTATATAATATATCTGTAGAAAATTTTTAGTGAAGTGCGTATTATTAATTTTAGAAATCGATGTAGATAACTTTTATACATTTAAATTGTGTGGAACTTGATAATTATCTTACTTAGGCTTTGTTTCATCGCAATGAAACAAAGCATATGAAAGACAAACGGTATGAAATCAAAGTTTTCGAGAAGTAAAATATGACACCACACGCAACTCGCAACGCCATCTAAAGACTCAAAGTAGAAATAATGATGACAATGACGGTTGAACTTCATATTAAATTTGATAGATGGCATTGCGTATTTTACGTAATTTTCTGAGTGGCAGAAGAATGGACATCGCCCACGTTTACAGTTATGGTTAAACTGGTGTTAGACGGAAGCATTTTTAACAATCCTACAGCTTATTTTTATTATATTTTTCGCATTATAGTAACAAGCTAATTGACCGTGATTATTCAAGGGATACCATCCAAAGACGATAAAAGTAAATAGCTATATGCATTTAATTATTCACTTTAAAATAACACGGCCACATTTTCGGAAGGGGTTACAGGGTACCTTGCGTTGGATGGTCCCCAGGTGGACCGATGACCTGGTAAGGGTCGCGGGTATCCGATGGATGAGAGACTCACATTACCGGTTATTATACTTGGGGATATATTACACTTGGGGAGGTCTATGTCCAGCAGTGGACATCTTTCGGCTGAAATAATAATGATGATGATGGCACTTTTTTTTTCTTTTTTTAAGGGTGGAAATCATCCAATGTCTTCTCTCGCTCTGGTTGGAGCGGGAGGACGTGTCAATCTTTTACCGACTAAAACTACACCTGTGTCTATCACTACGCGCTGTTGAGGATTGGGCTCGATCCTGTCAACTACAGGACGGCTAGCTAACCATTGCTCGACGTCCGGAAGCCCGCGTCTACCGTGATTGGTAGTCAGGGTCGGAATCTTGGCTCGGCGTGAGGCCGTTTGTTCCCTAACGCGTGCGGCCTCCGCCTTCGCTAGCATTACGGCTTTGCAGAAGGAGGCGACCGCCTGCCACTACTACTCGCTCTGGATCAGAGCCCGGCGCGAGAGGTCACTGACGCCGGTTGCCTCCACGAGGACACGGCGGTGCTCTGCCCTTGCAGGGCACATCTCCACTATGTCCTCCGGCATGATAGCACCTTGCAGATTAATAATGGTGTGTTTTATTATTTGCAGTCACCGATTCATATAAAACGGGATCGAATGTGTTTTTCTGACCACAGTTCGACAACGTATGATGTATCTCAGATTCCTTACAGCCTTACGTCGATATCTGGACGTTACCTCTTTGCAATGAGTGGTGACCAACACTGGAACAACCTTCTAAGGGAGGCCAGTCTCAGGGATAACACTTATCGGCTGCTACATTTGTTAACCGTAATTTCAGGACTGTTGTGGGTGTTTCGAACGGTTTCTGTTCTGGGTTCGGTTAAAAGTACCCTGATATTACCATTTTGTGAATCGTCTGGAGGACCCGGTGTAGCATGCGGTGGAGGTCTATCCATCCATCTTGAGTGAACCGCCGTGTCCTCATAGAGGCAATCGGTGTCAGTAATTTCTCGGTTTGGCCATCAATATGCGAGTTCGATGGAACGGGGATACACGCGCACAAGGTTTCGCCGAAGTTTATTCATAAGTTGGAGACTCTTCGTAAGGTAGTTCCCACTATGGAAAAAACATTTGTCTTATATACGGGGACGTCTATTAAATACACACAAAAATATCCTAGGTAAATGAACAAGTAATTCTAACGTTCAAAATGATCAAACTTCAACAATCAATGCAAGCATGTTCTCGCAAGTTCTTCATAAGTACTGTTGTGGAAGAAGATAGTTGATGATTTATTTATTTAATCCTGTATGCACAAATGTACAGCGACGGACTTAATGTCTGCCGGATGATGATGGTAGTTTTTGGATTCACTTAAGGCTTTTTACTATCAGTGCACGTTATCCAGCTAAAGGTCGGTATCCCGATTATGCTCCTTCGTTTATCTCTACCAAAGCTGTCTAACTGCTTAAACTCTTCAGTGAACAGGATCGGTTCAGTGCAAAAGTTATTGAGGGGAAAATTGTTATGGGAGATAACTCTTTCGATCAATCTTGCAGCCCTAGCAGACATCGGCCGCAGAGGGCCCTATCCATTTGCTGAAATCTTTTTGAGTCGCGCGTAGAATACTACGCGCCGTCGATTCAGGACTGCTTTGACCAGACGGCTGGACAGCACCACCGCAATCCCGTGTTTGCGATAGCTGGGATTGCCTTGCGGCTTTCAACACCCGGAGCGTCCCTTGCAGCGACCGCTGAGGAGTCAGGATGTCCATTCCCTCATAGTTTCAGCCACCTTCTTTGATCGTAGTGCTTCACTGAAGGAGGCTACTGGTTGTCATTTTCTCCACCAATCGCCCCCATAAGGACAAGGCGGCGCCGGCGCTCTGACCAAGCGGGACTGACTTCCACCGTATGCTCCGTCGTTTCTCCGGGCTTTTCGCAGAATGGTGAGACCCGAGTGTTTCTTCCCGCTGAATTCGACACAGATACCTTCCGAAATACCTACAACCGGTGAGTCGTGCACAAAGAAAGGATGCCGTGCCGCCTCTGTAGACACTTCTCAAAGACAGGCATTACCGCTGCGATTTGATTGTGGCGTCCTCACTGAGGCGAGGGGTTAAAATCATGCAATGATGTTCTACCAGAACATAAACCAGAAACATACATAATTGCCCATGCATACATATGCCTTTTCCCTTGGGGTAGGCAGAAATGACCACTGCTACGACCCATACATGCTCTTTCTATTCATTGACGGTCATACATCTGGATCTGGACGAGTATATAACATGTTTCCTGAAGGTAATTTGCGTTTTTAACCGACTTCTAAAAAAGGAGGAGGTTCTTAATTTGGATATTTTTACCTTTAACCGTTTTATGTTAAAGTACAATAAATTATTGCGATGCTTTCGGAATGAATTGCAAGCACAGAGTGATTGTACAGTTTTACGAACTTAACGCGGACGAAGTCGCGGGCAACAGCTAGTAATTAATAAAGGCTTAATAAAGGCTTGGATTTACGAGTTGTAGGTCGCGAGTTCAAACCCAACCAGGCGCAATACTTTGTGTAATTTATTTCATCACCACTAGTCTCAAAACGGTGAAGGAAAACATCGTGAGGAAACCGGCATGTCCAAGAACCAAAAATTCAAAGACATGTGACATCCACCAACCCGCACTGGGCCCGCGTGTTGGATTACGGCCTATTCCCTCTCCTAGAAAGGAGGCCTGAGTCCCAACAGTGGGAACATTATAAGGCTGACTATACCGCGACTAGACCGCTGGGTTTGAACTACTATTTATATTTATTTAGTGATGTAACTAGTTATATAACATAACGATTGGCCTGTATTTCCCACAGGCGTAATGTTATGTTATTTAACTCTTTCCTGTAAAAGAGTTTGTCCAAGAACATTCTCTACGATAGTTATTTCTATCGTCTCTAAAAATGTTAGTCTCTGGGCAAGACGCAATCCAATTACATCTGGCTATCGGTCAGCCTCAGGTGGACGGAACGCCAATTGCTACTTTTAAAAACTGAAAATGTAGATATAATATATGAATTGATATAATTTAATTAAAATTTGAAAGTATCTCTTCAACACTCTTGAGCAGTTCTTTACATTTATTGCCTTACTAATTTTCAGATTTAAATCGTTCCTATAACATAGTAGCATACATTCCAGGACATGTTCTACACGTGAGGCAAATGCTATGCATATTCGTTCAGCCGTTTAAGCGTGAACGAGTAATAACATACATGCATGCAAACAATAAAGTTCAAGTTGTAGAAGTCTTTGAGTTTCTCTAAATAAGTACGACAAAGTTGGCAATTAATTCTGGACTGGCCTGTTGGTCTAGTGGCCCTGACTGATATGCCGGAGGTCGTCGGGGTCGGGTTCGATTCCCACCCAGGACAAATATTTGTGTAATGAGCACAATCATTTGTTCTGTGTCTGGGTGTAATTTAACTATAATATGTATGTATTTACAAATATTTAAGTATATTTATCAGTTGTCTAGTACTCGTAACCCAAGCTCTGCTTAGCTTGGGACTAGACGGCGTTGTGTGATAGTTGTGTGAATATTATTATTATTATTAATTGAAAAATTTGGATTGAAATTTCATAATTACATAAATGAGCATGGCAGTTGAGAGTTTGTCATGCTCACTCAAATGTCTCACTGATGGTGGCGCGGGTGTTGGATCATTCGGTTCCCTTCAAAATGGTTGAGCTGAGTGGTGCTAATATTAGCATCATGTCCGTGAACGGGCGCTGTCAGTTGAGGCTGGTCATCTCTTAGCTGCCAGTTGCTATTTTAATATCTATATTTAGTTTTTATTTTCATTTACATTGTTCTCACATGATAGCGACAAGAAACATGTAACAGAGATATTTGTAATTACAAAATATGATTGAAAAGAGTGTCCATGGAGTTTCTTGCACATTCTTCTCCAAAGAGATCTACGCTTTGGAATGTGCAATTAGCATCATTTATTTTTATTTTTCTGACTGACTGACTTCTTGTCATTTCAAAAGTGCCTGTAAATGGTTAATTTGGAATAAATGCTATTTTGATTTTGATTTTGAAGGCCGTTAATGAAAATGACAAAGCTTTACATTGCTCTGCCGCCAATTAAGCAAAACACTTACTGGAACAAAACGTCAACCTCCTCAGTAACTGTAAAACACTGAAACGAGGTAATGAAATAGAAAAACATCGGAGACATACTGGTTGCTATATTGTTCTTATTTATTTAGAAGGCAAGCATGTGTTTACTTACAAACTTACTTTTTACTGATCGTTAAATAAAAAATACAACCTAGCTTTAAGGACATAAGATTCAATTTTCAATAGATGTTGTTGAGCTTGAGTGTAAATTAGGGTTGTCAGGTATGACTCAGTAGGAAATAGGTAGTACGGAACCACGCACGGTCCCAAGGAAATTGCGATGTTTTATTCTATTTGTTGAACAGTTGTCGGTCGATAGGAAATATAGTGAAGGATTTCAGAACAGATGTAATATCAAAACGGCTTACGGTTGCCCATGGCGGGGTATGTGAATGACTTTTCTGAGGAAAATTGTTTATTTCAAGACTTCTTCTGTCCGCAGATTAGACTTAAAACATATACAAACATACAACAGATGTCAGTTTATAGCTATCGGGCTGTAGGGTTGTTCGACAGAGTTACTGTGGTCTTGGAATGCAGAAAGCAACTGAAGGAACAATGGTGAGTTTTAGTCAGTAAAAGTGTAACACGCCCTTTTGCTCCACTCAGAGCGGGAGATGGTAGTTGATGAATTCTCACCTCAAAAAAAGTCAGTTTAAATCCATCAAACTAATATTAGGCGAGGAGCCACCAATCCTGAAAGCTCCGTGATCACGGCTTCTAATATTTTTAATAAAAAATAAAAGTTAATGTTTAGACAAACAAGATTTGCTTGGTCGGCGTGGATTTGATTAGCCGGAAATATTTTAATTAAATTATTTATTATTAAATTTTCCATAATTTTTTTCCGTCATCACGGATTTTGATCAAACTTATATAGAATTGTGTGAAATATTATGTTTAACAAGAAAAAGTCCGGCCGACCAATTATTTTTAGCCGGAAAGGTCACGCATACCTATTTGAATGGTGTGATAAGGGGTAAAATTTATCCATTATCACGGAAACCTTTTTTTTTTTAATTTACGCGTTTTAATGTCACATTTATAATTATCTTGGTATGCGTGCTTACAAACTGCCGAAAGCATCGCGCATACCAAATTTTAATTCTTTGCTTTTTAACGGTTTCTATATTTCTGTAAAGAGTGAGTGAGGCAGATTTTTGGTTCAAGTTGAAACCTTGCATGACTTCGTCTCTTTCTATTGTTTACGAATTTAACATTTACCTGCCTCAAAGATACACAATATCGTAAAGTGAGGTTGTTTTACGACAGGGCTGCATAGGGCTCCGGTTTCTTTTGAAGTCCATAAGACTGCTCCAAGAGTAAGTGAGATAAGAGTAACATCGAATTTATGTTAAAGTTTCATAGGTCTTTCTCTCTTACTCCGAAAATGTCACAGCACACCTACGTTATCCTACAGCATTTTACTAGATGAAAATTACGAATGCCACCATGAAGAAGCTGATACAAGAATTTTTTTCCACTTAAACAAAAGTTCGCCTCAACAACAAATCCTCATAAAATCATTAGATACTGACGTGTTAATTATTTGTCTCGGAAACATACATAAATTCAAAGAGCAAGAAGTATGGATCACAACCAAAACCAATAACGAAATAAATTACGTAAATTGTACACAACTCGCAGAAAAGCTAGGTTAATCAGTCTGTCGAGCTCTACCGGGCTTCCATGCTTTTACAGGTTGTGATTATACAGCAGCTTTTGTTCGTAAAGGAAAAATTAAAGCCTACAACCTCATGTTAGAAAATGAAGAATATCAGAACATGTTCGAGCATTTGACAAATCCGGAAGACATAAATGATAAAGAAGACAGATTTAGTCCAAAGATTTACAAATGAAATGTATAACGTAAAAAATAATGATGTTAATGTAGCAAGATTTGAATTATTTTTAAATTTTTTTGCAAGTACAACCGACAAAGAAACATTTTACAAAGGTATGATAAATTTCAATTCAAATAATATTCCACCATGCTGGAAAACTTTAACGCAAAAAATATTACGCACCATTTTTGTAAACGCAATGTGGCAAAATGCTACTGAACCTATTTGTACATTATATGATCCAACAGAATGTGGATGGCAAGTAAATGAATCCAGTAAACTCGAACCATTGTGGTACATTGGCCCATCGGCACCGTTAAAGGTTGAGGAAATATTAAGTTGCCAACAGAATGAGGAAGCAAGCGAAGAATCAGAAGAAGAGAGAAATGATAATTTTGATGATAATGATGTAGATGATTATTGATTAATAAACTTAAATTGAACATATTTTTTGTATCAACCTTCATTTATTGTATAATCAACCCAAATGAAAATTTTCCTGTATTTCCTTTTTTCCATATTAATTAGTATAATAAATAGTTAAAAACTTAAGGAAAAGACCGAGGTAGAAGAAAGACTCTAAAAGAAATGTCATCAAGTAAGTAAAATCTATAACAGTATGATCCTCACTCACACAATAAAATTTGGTATGCGCGATGCTTTCGGCAGTTTGTAAGCACGCATACCAAGATAATTATAAATGTGACATTAAAACGCGTAAATTAAATTAAAAAAAAAGGTTTCCGTGATAATAGATAAATTTTACCCCTTATCACACCATTCAAATAGGTATGCGTGACCTTTCCGGCTAAAAATCATTGGTCGGCCGGATTTTTTCTTGTTAAACATAATATTTCACACAATTCTATATAAGTTTGATCAAAATCCGTGATGACGGAAAAAAATTATGGAAAATTTAATAATAAATAATTTAATTAAAATATTTCCGGCTAATCAAATCTACGCCGACCAAGCAAATCTTGTTTGTCTAAACATTAACTTTTATTTTTTATTAAAAATATTAGAATCCGTGATCACGGAGCTTTCAGGATTGGTGGCTCCTGGACTATATGATCAATAATCTACACACATTAAGTGCGCTTAGGGGGAACCGTTCTCTGCTCACCATTTACTTATTTTTTTGAAAATAACTATTTATTTTTATTATTTTTTTAGGTGAGAAAATCATCCGATGACATCCCCCGCACTTGGGTGGAGTGAGAGGGCGTGTCAGACTTTTACTGACTAAAAACCCACTCGTCTTCCTTCTTTGCCATTGTTCCAGGGCCCCAGGATCTTTTTCGCATCACCCATGGCATTAGTAGGCTTCGAACCTGCTGGGCAATTGCTGAATTCTCCTTGAGGCGTGTGTGGAACACTACGCGCCGTTGACGGCTTGGGCTCGGTCCGGACCGTTACCGGACGGTCGGATTACCGACCAACAGGTCAGTCCAATAAACATATTTCTAGATAGACTTGTTATCAATTTCATCTTAAAAAAAAAAATGGATTTTCATCACTTCAGTTGTTAAATAATCTGCTTGTCGAGTTCCATAAACAAGAAATATGTCATACATTTTCAACTGCCCACCTACTCGTAACAACAAACATACTCGTAAGTATGGAAACGCCTATAACTCATAAAGAACAAGGCATACAATAAATACTGCTAGGAACACCCGACAAAACCGTAATGCCGTCAAATCCCTCATTTGTCAGTTGTACAGTAGCCCTACTAGGTGACAAGTGACACAACGAAGACGTATGCAGAAGTCTAGCCATTAATCTATATATATAAAAGAAAGTCGTGTTAGTTACACTATTTATAACTCAAGAACGGCAGTACAGATTTGGGTGAAAATTGGTAGGAAGGTAGCTTAGAGCCAGGAGACGGACATAGGATACATTTTATCGAGTAGTAGGGTAGATTAGGGTAGAGTAGAGTAGAGTAGGGTAGAGTAGGGTAGAGTAGGGTAGAGTAGGGTAGAGTAGGGTAGAGTAGGGTAGAGTAGGGTAGAGTAGGGTAGAGTAGGGTAGAGTAGGGTAAAGTAGGGTAGAGTAGGGTAGAGTAGGGTAGAGTAGTAGAATATAGACGGGAGCGAAGCCGCGGGCAAAAGCTAGTTTAGTATAAGCAAAGCGTTATCAACCTTTTTAATGTTCCCACTGCTGGGACTCAGGACTCCACTTGTTTTTCCTGATAGGCATTCCTCACCTATCCCTCTTAGTATTACAGACACAGCACTGTACAGTGCTGGAAAAACAAGCGACGATCACCAGTGGATAGTTTCGAACTGAAAGCTTCCGAGGTGACTCTCCATTAACACCAGAAGCCAGGACTATGTTAGTCTTATGTCAATCTAGTTCATTGGAAAAGGTGAAAGAAAAAGAGGAAGATATAAAAAAAGTTTTGACTCAACAATTACATAAATTTAATCAGTATTTTAATGTCCCCATTGCTAGGACTAGCCTTCTCTTTAGGAGAGGGATTGGGCCGTAATCCAACATGCAGGCCAAGTGCGAGTGGATGTCACATGTCAATTTTTGGTTCTGTGGTATTGGTAGTTTCCGTTTTAAGAACATTACAGTGATGATAAAATAAATTTCACAAAGTAAAGCACTTGGGTTTGAACCTACGATGTAAAACTTTTAAGATGATGCAACTCGAAATACATTTTCACTGTTTTTCATACAACCGCTCTTACCCAATTATGGCGTCATTACACATTTTCATTAGATATTTTGGAAACACAGTATCTTGTGGATATTATCTAGGCTTCTAATGAAATCAATTTATAAATTTGTGTAAAATTAATCCAGTAGAGACCTCTGAAAATTTTCAATTTTGCATGAAATTTAACACTTCATAATTTACTCAAAAATTAAAGTCAAAAAATTATGATGATAGAAGCCTTGCAAATTTAACCAGGATTCTAAATGACGAAAATTTTTTTCAAAAACTTTTTGGAACAAGTTTTGTAAAATATTAGAGTAAATCATGGAATTACCAAATGCTAACAGAGTTTTCAGGCGTGATCTTTCCTTTTTCGCGTTGCCATTTCGTTAAATGTCGCGTTGGATTGCGTTAGATGAAGTAACAAGCCTTTAAACCATGCTAGATGTTGACGATAGGCGAGTGAAAAAGGACCCTTAAAAGGGTCCTTTTTGCTGTTGTTGTTGACGATGACCATGACCATTGACAATGTCCATATAATTCATTATCAAATATCGACACTCTATGAAAGTGGATTTTCTGCATGTCTTTACAATGTGATAGAGGGGAGGATTTGAGATGTCACGACATAGTACTTACTTTATTTTGGGGGAGTGAGCATATGTGCGTATAGATTCTATAAGAAATATCTAGTATTATATGAAAGAGGGTTCAATTTCTTTAGCGAATGCCCTTGATATTCTGATTCAAACAGACAGAATTAAGGGCAACTATGAAAAACTGGGCAAGTGTGAGACGGACTCGCGCTCTGAGGGTTCACTTATAAAAATAGTTCAATTCACGTATCTTTCGAAGATTTTTCCGAATCGCAAAAAAAGTATTTTTTTTTTGTGACATAACAACAAAATTACTGTTTCCAGATTTATTTCTACTACTCTGTCAAGAAAGTACCGGGAAAAGATCAATAATACACAAAATGTCTGTTATTCATCCAAATTTATTTTATCACCTTCAAAGTATGCTCCTTTAGAAACGATACACTTGCGCCAATGAATAATCCATTCATCAAAACATTTTTTAAACGCTGCTTCCGAAATTGAGTTCAGTTCTCGCCGCGAATTCTCCTTTATGTCTTCTATCGATTGAAAACGGGTGCCACGAAGTGGTAATTTGAGTTTAGGAAAAAGAAAAAAGTCAGCAGGAGCCATATCTGGTGAATATGGTGGTTGCTGGATGGTATTTGTTGAGTGTTTGGTCAAAAATTCGTTCACAATGATAGCCTTGTGCGAAGGCGCATTGTCGTGGTGCAAAATCCAAGAATTTTCTTTCCACAAATCTGGCCTTTTTCGTCGAATTCGCTCTCTTAAACGCCGCATAACGCTCAAATAATATTCTTTATTTACCGTTAGACCTTCCGGTAAGAATTCAGAGTGCACAACACCGCGATAGTCAAAGAAAACAGTCAACATGACTTTGACTTTTGATCGACTTTGGCGTGGTTTTTTCGGTTCCGGTTCAGTTGGAAGGCGCCACTCCGAAGCTTGTTGACTAGTTTGCATGTCAAACTCGTAAACCCACGTCTCTTCACCAGTAACAATGCGTTTCATGAATGTTGGGTCCGAACTGACTCGTTCTAGCATGTCCTCAGCGACTTTCATGCGATTGAGTATTTGGAGAAAATTCAGATCTTTTGGGACTAGCCAAGCAGCAACATGTTTCATACCCAAATGATTAGTTAAAATGGTACGGATCGACTCGTGAGATACAGAAAGTTCGGCGGCTATCTCTCTCAGAGTTGAATGGGGATTTTCAGTCACTATTTTCTTCACTTTTGCGATGTTAACTTCAGTTGCAGACGTTGACGGCCTACCAGAGCGAGGCAAATCTTCCATCACATCTCGACCGCTTTTGAACGCTTTGAACCACTCATAAGCACGAGTTTTTGATACAGTCGATTCACCGTAAGCCTTCTGTAACATTTTCAGTGACTCTGAACACGAAATTCCATTGGCGATGCAAAATTTAAGACAAACTCTTTGTTCGATATTTTTGTCCATTATGAAATTCGCAATACACACTATATATGATATTACTAAAACCAGCACTGTATTTAATATAAATAACAGATGCAACTCAAACTCCGCGCCAAAATGGAAAACAGTTGTGCCAATCTAACAACTACAAAAAAAAACAAAAATTTGAATTTGGAACCATAAACAAATCATCCATTCCCGATACTTTTTTGACTGAATGTATACCTATGGTATAAGAACTTTCTTTAAGCCAAATTTCAGGATTCTGGTTCAACAGGAAGTACACTATGAATTTTGATTCCCTTGAGAGTGTCGAAATATACGTTTTTTGCGACATAAACGACCGCATCTTTTTTTTCGTTAATTTAGAAGTTTGAATTTTTCTCAGCTTTAAGAGACCGCAGATTTGAGTATAATGTTTTAATTTGAACTCAATACCTCCATGTGTACCATGTGACTAGGTGACTGAGCATTGAGATAATAATAATAATAATAATAATAATAAACTCGACCAACATCTGAAGAGGCTCTCGTTAGGCAGTTGGATCAAGGGCTTGATTCAGAAGGCAGTACTCCTGGACACGGCGCGTATTGTTCGGAGATTCCTCTCTCAGGAGCCCTGACCACCGGTAGCTTGGACCCTGTTCCCGATGCCGGTGGGCTACTATTTTTTATATTTTTAAATGTTTTTTAAATGTTTTTTTTTTTTAAGAAATATTTAAAAATGTAATTAATATGTGTAAATAATTTAATAAATGGAATAATAATAATAATAAATATGTTTATTGTTCAAAAGGAACAAAGGAAGGAAGATTACGTCAGAATAAAGGTATCGGAGGCGTGGCCTACTCGAGGCGTTCGACGCAAGAAAATCAAAACGAAACGGTTATGATTTGGCTAGGGGGGTTGGTCTTTTAAGGATGTAGATAAAATTTAAAATTTATTTTACTTTGAAAGTGCTCGCTGCGTTGGTGTCCGCCGCTGCCACTTTGGTTAGAATCGGCCCTTAAACTAATTTTAAAAAACTCTGTGTACCTTTTCAAAATAGTCAACTTTACCATAACAGTAAAATACTTCACATCAACCCAAATGTAAGTAACCCACAAATAAGACCCACTATTTTCACTGCTTCCCCATTTGGAGCAGCAACATACCTATAACTCAAAACTAAATTACTTGACAATTAAGTTTGTCGCGCCAAAACCACTTGGCACCATGGAGCTTAACAAAAGTAGCGTCCAAATGCAAATGTTACGAGGGAACGTCACAGCCCATAATGGCATAAATAACTATGGAATGCATCTTGCGTTATTGTGCTGGCACGGACGGTAATCTTTGGGCAGAATTCACGAAACTGATACATGTGGCTCGTGGTGGATTTTATTTTTGGTTTTAGAAAATGGAATCAAGAATCAAAGCATTTATTTCAAATAAACCATTTACAGGCACTTTTGAATTTTCAAAAAATCAGTCAGTCAGAAAAATTATGCTAATTACGCATTTCAAAGACCTCTTGGAGAAAAATGTGCAAGCAACGCCATGGAACTTATTCCATGTAGTTTTTATACTAAATGTAGTTAAAAACTACATGTCTTTAAGGCTAAGCAACGCTTGCCAAGGCCAGTGCGTGGATGGGTGAGAATCAACCGTGGACCAGGGACGCAGGGGCAAAGAAGAACATAGTTGTAGTTTTAGTCAGTAAAAGTCTGACACGCCCTCGGCCCTCTAGGGCTGAGCGGAAGGGCTCCTCCCGGTCTGGCAGGAGGAGTCGTTGGAAGATTTTCCACCTTAAAAAAAAGCATAGCTGACAAAAAGCTGATTGTAAGACAGTTTTAATTTTTTACGGAAAATCAAAGTCCTGGATTCCGAGGTCATCAAATAGTGAGTGGTTATTTAGTGTCATTCTATGTATATAACGAAGAATGCATTATAATGCTGGTCACCAATAAGAAGATCTTGATGGTATAAAACTTATGTATTCTTTTATTTGTACTATACCTGTTAACTATTCAAATTTTATCTGATCAATATTGTTACGCCGTGAAACTTGAACACGCCATATTTTCGATGAAATCAAGAGTAGCATCAAATAATTAAAACGCATTGCTGAGCAAAACTTCTAGAATATAAATACGTACCAAGATCTAGCGAATTCTAGAAAGAGCCAACTACTTATGACAGAAGTACTTTTATTATTCTTCTTTATTTTGTTGATAAGGGAATTTATACTTTCCACCTTTAACAACAGAGTCGAAATTCGCATGAAGTCGCGAGTGTCTAATATATACACAAGTTAATAATAATAATAGTGATTTATTGCCCAGCGATGCGACTGTATTGTTCTGGAATGGCCTTGAAACGTTTGTATCTAGAACTTTTTTGGCTTTGCGTATAAATAAGAGCCCCCAACCGAAAGTGAGTCAGTTTTGATTCCGAGAGTGAAAAGAGCGAACTTCCTAAGTGTGTAAAGTGATATTACCTAACGACGTAAGCGATACTGAAACGGAATCTAGAACTCATACTGATTGTTTATTTGTTGATTGGACAAAGTTATTGTTTTTGGGGAATAAAGTTCCAGAGAACGTGAGTAATTAAATGCCGGTTTACTAGCAGACTAATAAACCGGAATTTAATTACTCACGTTCGTAACAATATGAAACCACCTGTACAGCTCCATCATTCACCTAATCACCTTTTTTTAAATTCTGGATGTAGGAAAGAGGGTAAGGTAGCTAAAGCTAGGAAATGAGAAGATGACCTGTATTTGATGAAGAACTGCTTATGTTTATTATAAGATTCTAATGAAGCTGCTGTAGTGACATTAATGACGTCACATAGAAACTAAAAGATTAAATCCTGCATTGCAGTGCTTTGCGCGATTGGGACATATACAGCAGTCTGAAGGTAACTAACTACAACAGTTGTTCGGACCAGGTACAAGATCCATCTGGTAGGAAGATCCTCCCTCTTCAATAGAGGTTTGCGGAACTTTACACTGCAACTGCACTTACTTTACTTTGCACTGTTTTTTATTTTTTTATTACTTTATATATTGTATATATGTAAATAGTACACTACGAACTACCTTCGTATCTTTTCCTCCTGCTCTGTCAAATCCATACAAAGGTTTCTATAAAAAATCGCTTTTAGCGATAAGACCGCCCATTGTGACACCCTATTAATTGTAAGTTCTTAAAGAACATAATATATCTATCTATCACTGTTCCGCACACCTATATAAGGCTATTAAATTTACCCAAATGTCCTTTCCTTGGTATTGTTCGTCAAGTCGTTGAGCTCCTTAGTAGTCCTGAGTTGAGCTTTACGAATACTGACAAATGCTTTCACTTACTGGACAGGTCCACTCAAATCTGTATGGTTCTTTCTTCAAAAGACCATCTTGACCATTACATATTAACTGTATGGACTTTAAAAGAGACTTTGAAGAAACACCGAAACAAACTCAGGGGGAGTTTGTTTCGGTGTTTCTTCTCAGGGTAGTCAGCTAGGAAACACCGACCTCATCTAGTTTATAATGACGAAAAAATCTACTTTAAACCTTTGGAGGCAGGCGGAAGAAAGAGTAAAGTCCCGCAAACCTCCGTTGAAAAGGGAGGATCCTCCGGCCAGACGGGTGTTATGTCTGGTGGGCTACCACTGCCCGATAGATGATTTCGGGTTGTTCTATATGTTCTAATCGCGCGGAGAACTTTGATTGCGCGATGCGGGATTAGTTCCTATGTGACGCGATAGATGTCGCTACATCACTCCCCTCCGGAGATCGGAGATCGATGGTTCTTGATGCTTCTTGATGCGTGCCAAGCCTGTGGTAAGTTGGTTCCAGTGGGTCGGAACCGAATGCCGCATAGTTCTCGGTGAGTCGGAACTGTCTGCGGTGATGCCCCAGTGAGTCGGGGTGGTGCTGTCCCAGTGAGTCGGGATGATGCTGCAGGCCCCAGTGAGTCGGAGTAGTGCTGCTGGCTCCAGTGATTCGGAGCGGTGCTGTGCGACGTAGTGGCTTGACTGCTTGCGTCGACCAGGAGAGGTTCTTCATTGCTCTTCATGTGACTGGCCGAAGGTGTAGTGTGCTTCGCCAAAGTCGCTGATGAGGCTGAGGGTGATGACCAGGTATGACCAGGTAGGCATGCTGGTGGTCAGGATACCCTTTATAGCCGTGGGTGCTGGCTGTATGGCTCGCTGCTCGAAAGCTTGAGAAAGTGATGATGACGTCACGAGGTAGTAGCTGCACGAAGGCTGCGCTGACGTTCTTTGTCGAGGGTCACCAGTTTGGAGGCAGGCGGAAGAGAGAGTAAAGTCCCGCAAACCTCCGTTGAAAAGGTAGGATCCTCCGGCCAGACGGGTGTTATGTCTGGTGGGCTACAACTGCCCGATAGATGATTTCGGGTTGTTCTATATGTTCTAATCGCGCTGAGAACTTTGATTGCGCGATGCGGGGTTAGTTCCTATGTGACGCGATAGATGTCGCTACAAACCTACTTACAAAATAAATATAATTTATTATTATCACATAACAAGCAGTTAAGCACTGGTTCATACCAATTAAAAAAAAAAAACTTGTTAGAAATGAAAATTAACAAAGAATCACATAGAAAAAGTAACACTCTTATTCAAAGTCGTCATAGGAGAAAGGAAATAAATGCATCCACAATGTTTATATTACTCAAAACTGTATTAACCTTTAAACGCCTACGTCATATATTTCGTCAGGGTCGCACGTTCGCGACCAAATACTCCATTTCGTCAGCTCTTCTGTCACCTATGGGGATTGAAGAGCTAAACGAGATGGAGTACCCAGTCGTAAATAGACGACCCTGGCGAATAGGACATTAAAACACTCGTTGACGCAAAAAGAAAAACATAGGATGCAGTAAACACATGTTTACTGCATCCTATGTTATATGTATGTTGTATGTTTTTGTGCTTGAGACAGTGGAGGCAGGTCGAGTTATAAGGACATCCTTATAACTCTACCTGCCTCCACTGTCTCAAGCATTATTGCACCGAAAATAATAACTTCGTAAACAGAATTACTCTAATTCATCCGAATAACTTCGGTCATGCCCCGCAGAACTGCTCCAACGGAGAAATATTCTTGAAAGCCTCCAATAAAAGCAATTGTCTGCGAACAATTATTCCGTTTAGGGGCACAATTCGTGAAATATAATTTTGTTTATATACTAATTAAGGTGGAACGGCTGTTGAAGGCTGTCTATTTCATGTCTTCAGTTTGTGTTTTATAGCAAGTGTTCAGATATATTAATTTCCTTTACGATATTAACTTCTTCATTACTATTTTGGTGTATAATTAGGTTTATTCTATTTATTAGTATTAGTTTCTGTAGTTTTAAACAAACCCAACCCTACAATACAGTGTAATAGAGAGGAAAGATAAAACAGTCATCTTTCTTTTCAATGTCAATCTCAGTCGAGGTTTGGTCGAGGCTCGTGGCTAACTGACACTGTCATTAGTTTTTTTTTCTTTGGTGGAAAATCATTCAAAGACGACTCCCGCCTTTGGGCGGAGCGCGAAGGCGTGTCAGACTTATAGTGACTAAAACCCACTCTTATGTTCCTTTGTTGCGAACCCATGGCTCCAGTAGGCTTCGAGCTTTCTGAGCCCTACGATTTGCTAACATCTCCTTGGGGAACGCGTGGAACACTACGCGCTATCGACGACTTGGGCTCGGTCCGGACGGTTACCAGACGGTCTGACGGCGAGTTACCCATTGTTCGCTATCGGCAAACCTGCGCCAACGGTGTTCGGAAATCGGAATCGGGATCCCGGCTTCGCGGAAGGAAGCGTCCCCCCGCTACTCCTCCTTGCTTCAGACCATGGCCTATACCGATCGCCCCCACGAGGACACGGTGGTGCTCTGCCCAAGTGGGGTACACCTCTACCGTATACTCCAACGTGTCCTCCGGAACTGTCATTAGTTGATACAACTTTTTCATGCTATTATTATTACCAATCCTTTCTATATATATCTACCGCTGTGTAAAACTCTACTTCACTGTAACCCTTGTGTCTAATCCAGAGGTCCCAAAATTATTTGATTCATTGTCCAGTATCGTAAAAACAGGAGATAGAAATTCATCCAATGGGGTTGGCGCATAAAATGTATTATCGAGGATGAAGCCGGACCTCTGATTTCATTTCATGATATTAAGTGGACCACTTTTATGGGTAATAAAACTTTATTTTGAATACGTGGCCGCAGAAATATATAGAGTTTTGAGTAAAATATTATGACTTATATTCGTATTTTTCTTTAGTGGAAGTCGTTGAATTTCAATTTGTTTTTATTTTCATCATCGTTTATGATGACTGCATCTTTATAGACGGTATAAAGAGTTTCATGAGGGCTGGCTTTTATCTAAGTAGCTATTAGATTCGGAAAGTGTGATCATAATAGTAGAGCCAAATGGTTTTATATTCTACTAGATTCAGCCAGCGGCTTCGCCCGCGTGAAAGGTTTCTCCATACAAACTTTAAGCCCCGTTTCATCCCCTTAGGGGCTGAATTCCGAAAAATCCTTTCATAGTGCTCAATTACGTCATAAAAGGAAGCCTTGTGCAAAATTTCACGCTCCTAGTCTCAGTAGTTTTGGCTATGCGTTAATATGCCAGTCAGTCAGTTTCCCCTTTTATATATATAGATGATGACAATATTAAATCAGAAAAGTGTGCATCAACCAAACATTAAAAAAAACGTCCAAGATAACAACGGAATAAAAGGGGTTTTACATCGGGATTTTTTTAGTTTTATAATACAACCTCAATCCTTTATTACACCTCTTTGAGGAGTAGCTAGAGAGGCGCCACGGCACCCTCACCTTCCACATGACATATGTAGGTCCTCACCGGACATTGAAAGTTCGGGAAGTTCTTATTCCGGATTCAGGCGAAAGAAAAGCCTATGTGTTACCATTGTGCTAACCGCTTGAAAGACATGGTGAAGCATAAGATAGAGGCGTGGCTTGCTTGGGCGGAGCATTGATGTGATCTCAAGGAGGTGATCAGCCACGATGAATTGTGTCGATGGTCTGGAGCGAGATGGGATAGGATTCGGCCGCCTCCTTCTGCGAAGCAGTAATGCTAGCGAAGGAATCGGCCGCAAGAGTGAGGTAGAGTTTATCCTCACGCCCCAACCAACGCGATAGAAAATTCTTTGAGCGTTGAGAGTCGCGATCTCCGGCCACCGTAGACGCGGGTTTGCAGACGACGAGCAATGGGTAGTTCGCCGTCCGGCCGTCTGTTAATTACCCCAGTTGCCCAGTTGTCGACGGGGTGTACGAAGTGTGACGGCGTAACCGTAGGGCGGATGTCCGTTAGAGCCATGAGGAATTTCTGAAAGGAAACCTGCGGCCCTAGAACGCAAAGGGCAATTGAAGCAAGATATGCGGGTTTTAATCAGTAAAAGTCTGACACACCCTTTCGCTTTACCCTATAGTTGGAGAAAGCATTAGATGATTTTCCACCTCCTAAAATAATCTTTACTTAACTTTATCTTTTTAGCTACAATTTTGAAGAACACCAACAACCAATATTCTAGTTTTCTTACATCCCAGAATTTCATCGAATCAATTTATTTAATTTAACAGAAACGTTTACAGAACTCGCGTAATCAAATATTTTTGGTAGAAACTTTTGAAACAATTCAAGTCAAACTGCGCAGTCTAAATCTTCGACGTTTCTTGTTACGGACGAACGATAAATTTATTTCCAAAGTTTTAGTTTAGTGTATTCGATGCAGGTCAATACATTTGAGCGGGAGCTAAAGTATCTGTGTTCGTAGTTTTGAATCGAAGTGATTTAGGAATCGTGCGGACTTCTTGTATCTTTTGTAGATGAGTCAGGGAATCTTTAGTTTGAACTATCCCTATTTTTTGTGATTCAATTTTGAAAGAACTGTCATCATTTATTATAGTTATAGGCAACAGTAGGCATAACAATTTGTGTGTAGCTCAATCTGCTTAGGCGGGGCAGCGAGCGGTACGATCAAAAGTTTGAAAATGGTTGAAACACTCCACGAGACGCCGCTCATAGCGCCACGCGCCCGTGTACCGATACCGCCCCGCTCACCGCGCCTCTCGTCGCTAAGACCGAAATCGTGAACAGGCTGTTAGTCTTTTTGATTTGAGCGTAACTAACAGTTTGAAACTTTAATTCATCTTTTTGAAACAAGCAGTTTAATTTAAAGATTTTGATAGTTACACAGTCACCGTCATAAAATAAATAAATTTAGCTTCACTTGTGTTTTTTGACTGACCGACCTTTTGATAATTCAAAAGTGCCTGTAATTGGTCTATTTGTAATAAACGTTTCTGAATATGAATAAGGGCAACTGCCGATACTAGGTACTTATTGTAGATTTGTCATATTTAAAGTAGTATTATTATTTAACACAAAACTGTACGACTGAAATATTGCCATGTCTTAGACAGGAATTCAAACTCTCTAGAGAACTTTACTTTTAATTCTAAAGTTTTGAACATAATGATTACAAAGAACAATAACATCTAAAAAGGAAGAAATAATAAAGATACTTAATTTTGTGTAAATTACTAAATGGCTCTCAAGTTCAAATAAAACTGCCAAATTAATAGACACCATTATACTTTAACATTCATATTGTGAAAGTTTCTTCTAAGAGTAACTGAACGATTTCTTTTGTAGCCAACTTTAGCATTCCAGTTGGGTGCAGCAAAGGCTGTATTGCAAGACAAATTGTGAGTCCGGTACTATACGTAGTGCGGCATTCGCTGTGAGGTTGGTGCTTGTGGAATTCTTTTAAATGGACAGAATGTTTTGGTTTTTTTGACCTATAAATTGTTCTTCATGTTGCGGCTGTGTTCTTAGTATGAATGAATAAGCTGTATCATTGTAGTTATTTTATTATGTTTAGTTAAAAAAAAAATGTATTGTGTGATCTGGATTATTAAGAAATGGTTTCGTTTGTTTGACTTTCGTTGCGCTCCCTTGTAAAAAATTAGGAAACCAATTGACGTCATTCTCAAAAGCTCTAAAGATTTGAACGTTTTTGGTTTGCGAGTTCCGTACCTCAAAAGAAAAAAATGAAATCTCTATAGGATCACTTTGTTGTACGTCTGTCTGTCAAGACCCTTTATCTTGGGAACGCGTGGAGGTATCGAATTTAAATTAAAACCATATAATGAAGTCTGCGATCCTCCGAAAAAACAATCTTTTGACTTAATGAAAAAAAAGGTACGACGGTTTATGTAAAAAAAAAACGCATATTTCGACACGCTTAAGAGAATCAAAATTTATAGGGTACTTCCAGTTGACCTAGAATCCTGAAATTTGGCATGAAGCAAGGTCTCATTGCACAAGTATAGGGAAAATTCTAAAAACTGTAAATGTGTAGTTACGTCACAAAAAAAAAACTTTTGCGTTTCGGAAAAATCTTCATAACTAAATTCGGGAATTTAACTATTTTCATAGTTAAGTTTGTTCCGATTCGCACTTGTCCCGTTTTTTTTTTATAATTGATAGGCTCACGTTTGACCACTGTCTCACCTGATGGTAAGCGACAATGTGGTCGACGATGAGGCACGCTTGCACGTGCTCCATCATTATTACCTACAAACCCCATCAATATAAAATCGTTACTGGAGTACAATTGTTCCACTATATGGTATTTTACAGGTTACATTTTGGAGAGTGTGCGTGGGAACTGCATGACTTGATTCCGCCATCTCCTTTCTACCATCGGACAAACCGACGAACGGCGAGTATCCACCCTTATGTTGTTGAAACTTCAACGGTCCTGACTAAGCGTTTCGCTTCGTCGTTTATACCGCGTACATCGAAAGACTGGAACAATTTGCCTGCAGCGTCCAACTATAATATAGGTGTCTTCAAGGCTAGAGTGAATAGGCTCTTAATAAACTAGTGCGCCTGACCATCAATGATTGCATCTCCGCTTACCATCAGGTAGGATCGCAGTCAAGCACTGGTTTATATAAATTAAAAAAAAAACTCCCATCTATTCCATTCCTTGATCAATTCACTTCTTGTTGATTTAAGACTTATATTCTTCTTTTTTGTCAGTGCCAATTCCAGTTTAACATATTTCTACTTCAGATAGTTCTGCAGCATTGAATTTATTGATACTAACGGGAGTGCCAAGTTCCTCATCTTGGACACTACAATCCATGTAGGTTCTTTTGTAAAGGTTTCGTGTTCATATTCGAAGCTCTAACGGTTATGATTTTTCTTATTTTCTGGCTTTGTGTTAGTTATAGTTACATCTATGTTAATTAATGTAAGTGGGTATACCGTTTTAATTAACTATAAATAAATAAATAGAAATAGAAATCATTGTCATCATCAGCTGTGAGAGCTCTTTTTGATGACAGTTTGACTTTGTAATGACTGAAAGCAATTGATATATCAGTTTTTAAAAGACTTTAAAAATGAGAAGGTTCTATGTTCGGCTGAATGTATTTTATTTTTATATCTGTTTAAAAAAATATATATATTTGGATAGATATTACATGAGTTGGAAAATATTCTTTGAACAAGCAGTTTTTTCCAGTAACTGAACGGTAAAACTAATTTACTTATCAATAAAACCTACCCTGGCAGCGTGAGAAGTAATATTTTTATAGAGTGAGGTGCTGGAATTAAACTGAGATTTCCAAAAAATATAAAAACTTAATTCACGGTTTGAAATATACGTAAATGAAATATGAATATTATGTTACCCGCTAAACCCGGTTTCTATGCAAGTTTGTCATAAACTAAATCGGTTTATCTCAAGATAGAAAGATAGATAGATATATAGACAACCTTTTTTTGGTACACCATAAAAAAACAGTTGAAGTTTAAAATGAATAGGGTGGCAACAATTTTGTTGCGAATTTATCAAAAGGTAGTCTGCTAAAGAGGGTCTCTTTAATAGACTACCTTTTGATAACTACACCTTTTGAGTACTAGAACGATTTGACGAACAATATGAAAGATACGACATTCGGGTTTTTTTTTCGGGTGGGAAAATCATCTAATGACATCCCCCACTCTTGGGCGGAGCGGGAGATAGTGTTAAACTTTTACTGACTAAATACCCACTCCTGTTCCTTCTTTGCCATTTTTTACAAGTACTCGGGGATCTCTTTCGCATCACCCGTGAACCCAGTAGGCTTCGACCCTGCTGGGCCCCTACGGTTGCTGACATCTCCATGAGGCGCGCGTGGAACAGTACGCTCCGTCGACGACTTGGGCCTGGTCCGGAAATCGGGATCGGAATCCCGGCGGCGGTTGGGGCGTGAGGACCTTTGCCTTACGCGATCCGCCGCCTCCTTTACGACATTCGGGTAGGCCGCATAAAGTACCCAAAACTACCAGCCAATATTTAAAAAATACAGAAAAGGAAAAATATAATAATCCACATAGTCCCCAAATTCACTGTAAATTTGTGTTGTGTAAATTTTAATAATAAATTAAAATTTACAAAAATATAATAACTCACAGAGTAAATTTTGCAAATTGTAAAAATTTGTCCCTAATGATGATGTTATTACGTACACATATTTCTCGACATTCAAAAAGAGACGTCTCGACATTATTTTAAAAGACGGTAAAGTTTGTTTGTGCTTGTCTTAGTAACACTAGCAAAGCATTCCAAGCTTGAACTGCGAACTATTTGTCATAGAAATTTGTGAAATGGTTAAAGTATTTAGACCAAACTAAATTGACCTGGCCTAAACTAATATATCTTGACACACTTAGGATAAACTGGTTTGGCCTAGGACAAACTACTTTGGCTTGAAATTCGGTTTGGCGGGTAACAGACATATCACACTAATATTTTAAAAGGCAAAAGTTTGTATATATGAGTGTATGTTTGTTACTCCTTGACGCTCAAACGTCTCAACATAGTTGGATGTGATTTGGAACACGTGGGTAGATCGTGTTATGGATTCGTACATAGAATGTTGTAACTTGAATTGATTTGGTACTTTCATGCAGGCAAAGCCGTTGGCCGAAGCTAGTATGTATTGAAAATGAAAATAGAAATGGTTATATATTAATAATTAATTGATACACAGAAAGACATAAAATATTTATTTGAATATGGAATATGCATACATTTATTTTATTTGCTAAATTGACTAAACGCTGCTATTATGAAAGAGAAGTTCGACGTCCATGACACTCGCACAGCCGTTCTAAGAAACGGTGCGGCGTCTTGGCGAGACACAGATATTTTATATTTGATTAAAATTTGATTTCCTTCTAATTTCGAAATGGTTTTCACAATACATATTCTAGTTTTAGTATGTTTATTATTTTGCTATGTTTGTCAACAATTTTTTTTAAATGCATTTAAGGAATATGCATGAAAAAATATTTGTAAGTAACTCATACTTTAAACCTAATGCATAAGTAGGTTTCGTCGCAAGAGAAAACTACATCTCTCGACGATATAAGAACACAGCTTAAATGTAGAAAGAATGTTAGGGTTGATACCGAGACACCGTCTCTAATAACAATAAAAATATTCGAAAGATATATAGTACTTAGATATAATATATGTACATTACGTGGTATATGTTGACTTGTTGAAAAAATATCGATACATCGATTTATCGATACAAAATATTCAACATCGATAATTGTATCAAAAACGAACGAAAATTAATTTAATAGGGGTTAAAGTATGAAATTGCTATTTTATTGTAATAGGTACTTCACATTGTCATAGAACCTTCATGATTTGAGATTTTTGAGTACAACTTTTTACACATGGTACCTATGAAGTTCTTCTTTTAAAAAATGTACATTATTTGATTATCGACTCTCAGTTGTTTTTTTTTAACCAGCTTAGACAAGCTGGTTAAAAAAAAACAACTGAAAGACTGACTGGACTTCATGTTGAAGGTTCCATCTTTTTTGTCTAAAAAAGATGGAACCTTCAACATGAAGTGCATCAATTGCTCAATAACTGTGCTAATGAATTGATTTGGATTCGATGTATAGGGTTATCCCTGGGATTTCTTGACCGTTTTTCTCCATATAGTAGCTCTCTATGGAGAAAAACGGGCAATCATATTGACCCACTCAAAATGCTTTCAAATCAATTTATTGTTCAAATGTGTAAATATTTCACTCGAAATATAATGTGCTTAAATAAAATATCGAAAACACTAATAATAACACTAATTTATTGACCATTTTAATTTATTTTATTCTTTAAGCTTCACGGACATTGTAATTTTGACATTTAAATTTATTGAAAATTTTATTAGTCTATTTTATATTGTTATCGTATAATATTATTTATATTTGATGATGAACTAACGTAGAAGAATTACTAACATATGTTGTGGACCAATTATTGTCTTATTAATAAATTGTTATTATTACTATGTGTATTTGAAAACATATTTTATTAATTATGAAATAAAATGACTATTGTATATTCATATCATGATTATGATATGAATCAAGGTTTCTTAATTATTAACAATAGTCATTTTATTTCATAATTAATAATTAAGAAACCTTGATTGACTATGATGAATATGAAGTACAAAATCGTAATTGAACCGTTTTTCTGCGAGTACCTTGACCACTGGTCGCTTAAACTTGAAAAAAAATCGCATTATAAATGAAAAATTTAAAACATTTTCTACGAAACAGCCTTCAAAATCCAACTAGTAATAACACAAAAAGCTCTACAGCACACTTCCAACATTGAATCTCGATGGATAAACACGACGACAGTAAGTCCTGTATGTTATTGTAAGCCATAAGCTGCGCTAAATCCTCTTAAATTAAATTTTAAGCTAGATAAATCTGATGCCATTAAAATATTCAAATCTTGTTCATAACGTTCTTGAGCCCTTAAATGTAGATCGTTAAGTAACAATGTCGGATTTACTTTTGCTATTCAGATGATTAGGGTATATAATGGTGAAGGTAACAATTGGTTTAAGGAAGAGGGAAAAGTGGATTGGGTTTTCTGAACGGGTAAATGTTAAAAAACTATACTCCCCCTTGCCGATTTTGGCTACGATGACCAGTAAGTTACTGCCATCAGCCCCCCTAGCCAAGTTACAATCGTATCGTTCGCGCCGAACGCCTCGAGTAGGCCACGCCTCCGATTCCTTTGTTCTGACGTCATCTCAACGCTCAGTCACGTGGTGGAGAAGGAGATATTGTATGAAGGAAAAAGGAGTCAGTAATAATGTGATGGTTGGCAGGACAGTAATTAAGAAAGAAATATGTAAGGCCAAGCCAATTAAAATGTTATACGGGCAGGAAGATGAAGATGATATAGAGGTCAATGGTGAAAGTGATGACAAAAAATAATACATGGTTGGTAGTTCGTGAAGGTGATGATGATTAGTGAAATGGTTCTGCTAAAAAAGACATTATGAATAGATTTTGTAACTATAACGGCAACCCAGTGTATAGTTTGACATATAACTAAAACAGTATTGATACTTGTAACTTAGATGATGTACTTAATAATTGACTTGTAATTCAGATGATGTAACTCATGTAGGCCTCATCAGAACCACTAAAAGGTTTATGGAAAGGGCTATGCTAGAAGTTTCCTTTGTGATGGAATTAGGAATGAGAATATCCGCGAGAGAACTAAGGTGGCCGACATGGCCCGAAGAATTGCCAAACTTAAGTGGCAGTGGGCAGGACATATCACTCGTAGAACAGATGATCGATAGAAACGAAATGTTCTAGAGTGACCACGTATCGGAAGACGCAGCGTTAGAGGACCCATAAGTTGGACCGATGACTTAGTGAGGGTCGCGGGAATCCGATGGAATCCAGACCCACAAGACCGGTCGCCTCGGCGATACTTGGGGAGGCCTATGCCCAACAGTGGACGTCTTTCGGCTAAAATTATAATGATGATGAACTGACATTCGGTACATAGTCGTGATGTTATATATGTCAAATTGCTGTCCAATTTTACTGTTAGGTAAACAAAATGAAATTGAGAGACTTCAAGAAGACCTTTTATCAAAACATATATATATAACATAAAAAATACAACAGAAGTGAGCACCCTAACTTAACAAGCTTAGCAAAGTCTCATCCGGACGAACTACAATTAAAATGCTTAATTAATGGCTTGATCTCCTGAATATGTAAAACTAGAAGCTAACGCGGACCTTATCTCACTTTTAGAACTCCTAAAAACATTTTTCATTAACAAAATGGCCGACTCTCAAACAGTTTTAACGTGAAAGGGCGAAGTGGAGGCAAAACTCAAAACTAAGGACTTGTTCGACGCAATTTTAGAACAATGATGACTGTTTGACAATTCACAAAGTTTGCCGTTTACTGAGAACGGAAGGGCCGTTTTCGAGGATGGCTGTAGATCTAGGCTAAGAGCCCTTCTAAACACTTGAGTGAGTGTTTACTGATTCTCGTACACATATATGCTCCGTATTATACCTATATAATTATGTTATCCTAGTATCTTGGGGTGCTCTAGTGTCAAATAGAGTGCCTTTTGTATTGTGTAATGGTAGGTAGGAGGTTTAATAGGACAATTACTATCAGTGTATGTGTCGCTGGATTTTTCTAACCGGATTTTTTGCTCTCCATCCGTAGTCTTTTTGCACCTGACTTATTGCAGATTATCTGGCAAAGTGTGGGTTGTGTACAAGCAACATCTCTGCCTTAATCCTTAACGAATACAGGTTTGGTGATATAGTAAGAAAATAGTACGTATTAGGAGCACATAACTGTTTGGCTGGTATACTTAATACCAGAAATCAGAAACGTTTATTTCAAATAGACTAATTACAGGCACTTTTGAATTGACAAATGTCGGTCAGTCAAAAAAATGAAAAGGTGAAGCTAAATTGCACGTTCCAAAGTGTAGATCTCTAAGGAGAAGAACGTGTAAGAAACTTCATGGATACTCTTTTAAATCATATTATGAATTACATAAATCTTGGTTACATATTTCTTGTAGCTTCTAATATGCAGAATGTAGATAAGTAATAATAATAATTACAAAAAAAGAAAACTAAAACTAATTAAAAAAATAGAAATTGAATTAAGCCACTGGCAGCTAAGAGATGACCAGTCTCATCTGACGGCACCCGTTCACGAGCATGACGCGTGCATCAGCCCCACTCAGCTCACCCATTTTGAAGGGAGCTGAACGACCCAATAACACGTGCCACCATCAGCGAGACATTTGAGTGAGCATGACAAACTCTAACTAGACCAACAGACCACTCAGCTGTATAAAATGTTGTCCTAATATGTAACGAATCCACAGAATTAATTCAATTTGTTAATGATTAATCTGGGACTGATTACTGTCGTTACAATTATTTCTGCATCAGTGGGGATCAGTAATTACAATGAAATCATTATTTGATGTTGACCCATTTTTGTTTTAATGTAAGCACTTACACAAACAGTTGTAACTGAATGATGTCTGTATTGTTAAATAATTGAATATTATTAGCGTGTTCTTTTTATTTTATTATTAATTTTAGGAGGTTTGAAAGTGGCGCCAGTGACTGAAAAGTTGGAGGAGAATCGTTTGTCTTGGTATGGTTATGTAAAGAGGAGAGATGAAATGCAAGTTACCTAAAGAGTTATTAGCATACATGTCATTGGATGGAAAGGGAGGCCAAAGAAAAAATGGATGGATTGTGTAAAGAGTGATATGAAAGAAAAGGAAGTTAGTGATAGTATGACGAGTGACAGGGCAGGATGGAAGAAAAAAACGTATTGCGCCGATTCCAAATAACACGGGACAAGGCAGGAAGATTATGATTAATTTTAGGAAAGTATACTATGGTAATTCTTCTTTTCTCTTCTAACTATGGGTAAAGAATTTTAAGCATAATAATGATCATCATCATCATCATCATTTTCATTTCAGCCAAAAAACGTCCACTGTTGGACATGGCCCCCCCCCCCATGCGTTGCCATAACGACCGGTCCTGTGAAAATTATTCGCAGAACAGATGGTTGATGGGCAAAAAGGTTCTGAGGTTGCAACTACGTAGCAGAAGACGCAGCGTAGGAAAGCCTTCAAGGTGGATGACGATGACCTGGTAAGGGTCGCACGAATCTGATGGATACGACACGCACAGGAGTATAATAATATCAGACTAATATTATAAAAGTGAAAGTTTGTATGTATTAGTGTTACTCTTTCACTCTCAAACGGCTGAATGGATTTGGATGAAATTTGGCGCTCGGTGAGACCATGTTATTGAATAGTACATGGGATTTTCTATCCCGCGAAGAAGTTTCTTGGGAATGATTCTTGACATTAACGCGAGTGAAACCACTAGCCGAAACTAGTTTAAAATGAATTCCTCACAAAATATGAAACAAAATCTTGGTATAATACAAATGAAATTAAAATAAATTAACTTGATGGTTACACTGATGCGTCCGACTTACATACAAAGTTGTGTCAATTATTTTTTCCGAGTAATTACAATCGTTCTAGAAAGCATTATTTATTTAATGCCCCATTTTGTCGCACTGTAGCTCGATCCATCTCCCCTATACCGCGTATGCTAACGATGCTCAACGCGTTCGTGGAGACCAACCCTGGATTGGATTTGTTTCCTGATGATTTGATGAATGGAAGACAATATTATACGAAAGTTTGCGAATAGGTATTTTAGTATTATGGCTATTTTGCTGTACTAAAAAATAAATAAAAAAATAACAAATGAATTCACAAGCAAAAGCTAGTATACCGGCTTACAATACAACTGTCAGTGAAACCAATGTTGAGTCAAAAGTAAATTGTGATATAACGTTATTACTCGAGTACTCATTAAAATAACGGGCCAGCCAAACCAAAGTTAACATCCACATTTACAAAATAAATATACTGAAACATAATTTTAATCATCCAAATGAATTATATTTAAACAATGAGGCAAACAAACATTTTGCGAAGTTTCGTAATGAAGAAAGCCAGGGGTAAGGAAGTTAGCGGAACTTCAGGTAGAATTAATATGAGTATTTTGCTCAAAACCGCATTTTCTTTGATATACGGGGCGCACAACTTGTATATTTATTCGGGACTGTTTATATACGGTACGCTTTGGAATATAAATAGAATAAAAACTGGATATATATCAGTCGGTAGCATTGTTTGTTTGGGTCCCTAATATTTTGTTCGGCGTAATTTGTCAAGCGGAGGTTGCGTCCTTGCGGTGACGACTCAGCATTTCGCAGCTTTGAAGGTTCGTAGTAGGGATGTTAAGGAGCTTGACAACCGTAATGGAAACAATCAAATATCCGAAACAATTAAATACCCGTAACCGTAACCGAGACCAATATAGAAGTTTCGGTTAGTTTCGGATAGAGGGGAAATCTAAATGACAGGGCAGTGGTGGCCAAGTGGTTGAAACCCAGCCAGGCGCATTACTTTGTGTAATTTATTTCATCACCACTGCTCTCAAAACGGTGAAGGAAAACATCGTGAGGAAACCGGCATGTCCTAGAACCAAAAATTCGAAGACATGTGTCATCCACCAACACGCACTGAGCCCGCGTGGTGGATTATGGCCCTTTCTCTCTTCTAGAGAGGAGGCCTGAGTTCCAACAGTGGGAACATTATATGGCCGATTATAAACGACAGGTTCAAATACCACCAATGTTCAAAATTTTGCTAATTGTATTTTATTAATTCGCATATTAGTAATCGAAACAAGCGGATAATCCGAAATAATTTGATAATCGTAATCGTTTCCGAAATCCATATAATTTTATTCTTAAATCTGTATACAGATCCGAAATCACATATCCACGAGTCATCAGTACATCCCTAGTTTATATTGTTGTCAGTGGTGACAATGTTCGACAGCACAATAAAGTGAAAAACACCGTGTTTTTTGACAACTGATGAATGTTGTCCTCCTGCTAATAAAACGTCAGGATATTTTTCCCTGATGGGTAAACATAATATTTAGGAAAAGGTTAACTGTACATCCGGTGTTTGCTGTAACATGATAATAAAAAAGGGTATCTCCGCATGCCCAGGATTTGTTTGCAACGTATTTTATTTCCGTACTAAATAAATTCTAGAATTACCGCTACTTGATAACTAGCTTCGGCCAGTGGCTTTGCCTGCGTCCAAGTAAAAAAAATATTTATTTGTGTCACTCAGTGATGAAATTGTATTCTGGTTAAAGAAATTCAAAATCGATTCAGATTCTTTTTCTTTTAAAATATACTTTGACTGGCCTGTTGGTCTAGAGGTTAGTGACCCTGACTGCTATATGCCGGAGGTCGTGGGTTCGATTCCCACCCAGGACAATGTTTGTGTGATGACTACGATCATTCGTTCTATGTCTGGGTGTAATTTATCTATAATATGTATGTATTTAGAAATATATAAGTATGTTTATCAGTTGTCTAGTACTCATAGCACAAGTTCTTCTTAGTTTGGGACTAGACGGCCTTGTGGAATATTATTATTATTGTTATTAGTATAGAAGTACTTTAGATGGTTTTAGAAATAACTTATTTTAATTCATTGAACCTAAAGCCATCCTCTCAAGCGCCAGTAAAAGCATCAGGCAAATAATAGTAACGTACCTTTACTCCATTTCAGTCTTTCAAAAGCCAACCCAACTAAAAGCTGCCAAATCATTTCTAAGAGCACCAAATGGCCACCATTACACTCCGAATTCCATATTCAAACACGGAGTCGTTTTCTAATTACCTGTGAAGGACTGAAACATACTTCCAAACCAACCGACTGACCGCACGATGTAAAGCATTCACGTAAATTGAACCGGTAATTACCACTTTCGCAAACAGGACGGAACCGGTTCAATCCGGTTTCTGTAAACGTTAGTCTGATAGACTAACCGGTTTTTGCTTTAGTATTCGGCGCTTAATTTTAGAGTAAATGCGGTCATTGTAGTTAATTAGTTGAATTGTTTGATTGGATATTGTTTTTTGGGGTTTTTTTAAATAAAATTCGTGTGAGAGTGGTTCCTGAATGGTTACAGAATATATTGTGTACAGTGTAGGATAAAAACACACAAGAAAGACAAATCAGCAGCCAAGTTCATTGTCATTTGTTTGAGAAGTTTAGCTTTTTCCAGTAATTTTGAGTCATTGAACTTTCTTATTTCAACCCAAGCACCTATTGGAAAAGACTTAGCGTACTTTTTGATGACTTTAACTAGAAAATAAGTCCCTACTGATAAATGATATTTATTTTGTCAGTAGGTTTAAAAAAACACTTTTACACGTCAATTTTTTTTTGTCATTTTAAACTAGATGAGGCCGATGTTTCCTAGCTGACTACCCTGAGAAGAAACACCGAAATAAACTCAGGGGTCAAAGTCTCTTTTAAAGTCCATACAGTTAACTTCTAATTTAAATTACTAGTATTTATTGTCAAAAAAAAAAAACAAGACTGAAGTTTTTTGTATCACCATCAATACAAGACTTTATGTAAGCGAATGTATGGAATACTATTAGATAGAACACAATATAGCTTCACACAAAGACGAAGAAACAAATACTCATCTAAAATGTACCGGAAAACATTTTTTATCGTTGAAAAAAGGCACCTTTGAATCAAACGCTCGATAGATCCAATAGGTTCGAATACTAGCAATATGTCAGCGTGTGTTTACGCGTCGGGTACAAAAGCGATTTCGTGCTCGACTGTACCGGTCGCGGCTTGTCACTTTTGCGCGCGTTTGTACGTTGCTTGTCAGTCATTGTTCGAGGATATACTTATATTGAAATTGTAACGGTTGGGTGTGAATGTTTAGGAGTTGGTATTTATTTTACTTTTGTTAAGTTGTTTTTAAGTCTGCTTCTTTACTGTCGATTTATCTTTACCACCCTTAAGTTTTTATGACTTCTTATTTTTATTTCGCTAGCTGAACCGAGAACTTTAATATTTTTTTTATTTTATTTACTGTTTATATTGTTTTTAAGGTTCCGTGCCTCAAAAGGAAAAAACGGAACCCCTAAAGGATCACTTTTTTGTCCGTCTGTCTGTCTGTCAAGACCCTTTATGTCGGAAACGCGTGGAGTTATCGATTTAAAATTAAAACTATATAGTTACATGTCTTTTCGTATCTTTCTCCATATGTCCCTTGAAGCTGTGAAAAAGTCGAACTTCTGACTTAATGAAAAAAAAGATACGGCTGTTTATTTAAAAAACCGTGTATTTCGACACTCTCGAGGGAATCAAAATTTAAAGGGTACTTTCTGTTGACCTAGAATCCTGCAATTTGGCATGAAGCACAATCACACCAGTCTGATAGCACAAGTATAGGAAAAAATCTGAAAACTGTAAATTTGTAGTTACGTCACAAAAATAAAACTTTTTTTTCGATTCGGAAAAAATCTTCGTAACACAATTCGGGAATCGCATTGTTTTTATAGATAAGTTTGTACGGAACCCTCAGCGCGCGTGTCCGACTCGAACTTGTTCGGTTTTTATTATTATTATGCGTAGGCTTGGTTCTGACCACTATCTCACCTGATGGTAAGCGATGACGTGGCCAACCATGGAGCACGCTAGTCTAGAAGAGACTCCCTAGTTTACAACTATCAGGAAATATTATACTCGCTAAATATTCTCCAGCATTTGACAATCTAAAATAGTTCACACGTGTTATTGCCAAAACTGTAGTGTCTCTTCCAGAAATGCCTTAAATGAAGAGTTGAAGTTCAAGTCGCTGAACTGACAGGTGTCGTTCCGTTTTGTCAAAAACTATGACAGTGACCCCACGTTTTTTAAACGTGCCGTTGACGCGCGTTTTAGAAACGTGCATCTACAGCGTGCTTTTATCCTATTAAAGGTTTATAGGCTGCGTCTGACTCGCGTGCGTATCGCGTCTGTATCGCTACAAACGCGCATCAACGGCGCGTTTAAAAATCGTGGTATGCACAGGCCCTTAGCTATCAGCTAGTTATAATTACGAAAGAAAGAAAAATGTGAATTTTTTCCACTGTTCTCTTCATCAGAACCTTCCTGTTTTTTTTTTTTGCGTGTGCTATAATCAAATAACACCTCCCGCTCTGGACGGAGCGAGATGGCTATCGCATTAGACTTTTACTCACTAAAATCCACCTGTATTCCAGCAGTTATCCTTTGCGTTTCGGAACCACAGAAACTTTACAATAATACATAAAGAAAAGAGCACATAATACATAAATTAAAGAGCACTTCCTTTCTCAATTGACATAGTATTAGTATATATTATATCTGTATTTATGTATATATATATATTAGACGTATTTATGTATGTTTATGTTGTACACTGGATCATGCCCTCGATTGTGATCTCTCTCTGTCCCTCAAAGGTTTGCTGGGAGAAAACTCATTGTTGAGTTAAGCTCGCCTTTGTACATAAATTGTCAAATCCATGTATTGTATTTAAGTTTTGTGTGTACAATAAAGAATAAAGAAAGAAAGAAAGATAAAGTTATAATTATGGGTACAATTCATCTATTATGTCTGCTCTAGCTTTGGGATGGGTCTGCAAAATATCAGCTTGATGTAATAGATTCGATTGAGAAGCGAGCTAAGAAGATCATCGACAATGACGCACTTATCGAGTCAAAACTCCAAAGTCTTGAGCATCGACGCCGAATCGCTAGCTTGACGGTTTTCATTTCAGGGATTTTTTTAAATTATGCGATTCCAGTACACCCTGCACTGCAATTGCACAATTTAATTCCGCCAACTCCGTTCCATCATCGGACCACTAGACGTACGGCGTTGCGCCATGGGTACATGGTGGACATCCCGCCCATACGTATAAAGCGTTTGGGGAACACATTCATTAAGCGTATAGCTAAGGAGTAGAATTCCCTGCCAGAATCTGTGTTTCCCGATAGCTATAACCTAGGGGTCTTTAAGTCAAGAGTGAATAGGTTACTTCTAGGTAAGCGTGCTCCATTGTCGGCCACATCATCTGTCACCATCAGGTGAGATAGTGGTCAAACGCGAGTTTTTAAATAATAATAATAAAAAAACTCACATATTATATTCCATCACCATTCTCCACATTAACCAGTCTGATAGCTGTAACCTAGGGGTCTTTATTCAAGAATGAATAGGTTACTTCTAGGTAAGCGTGCTCCATGGTCGCCCGCATTATCACTTGCCATCAGGTAATATAAATAGTGGTCAAACGCGAGTTTATAAATAATAATAATAAAAAAACTCACAAATATTCCATCACCATTCTCCACATTAACCAGTCACTACGCACATTCACCACCAACATTATCCGGTGAAAGCCAGTCAGTATTTATGGTATTATTGATGGGCGCGCTTGTTTACGGGGAAGACTTATGTATTGCATTATTGCTGACGCTACCCTGTCGAGCACTATACTGTATTAACTATAGGGGAATGTACAGGGTGTTTTGGAAAACGTGTTTTGTAAAAGTAACTTGAGTTTTATGTTTATTACAAAGCTAGTGTTTCTCATGTGGCTTTTTTCACAGGATTTATGGTTTTTTTTTGGGATGAAAGTTTATGGTAGTTATCGATTGCAAAAGCTGATATTGAGTATACTACTTTTAAGATGAACCTTTAGTATTTTATATGTTGTATATATATTTCTTTTTGTAGGTAGGAAAATCATCTAATGATAACCACCGATCTTGAGAGAGCGAGAGAGCGTGTCAGACTTTTACTGTCTAAAAACCCACTCCTGTTCCTTCTTTGCCTTCGTTCCAGGGCCGAGTTTTCCTTTCAGAAACAAACCCTTGGTCCCAGTAGGCTTCGACCCTGCTTCTTGGTCCCAGTAAGCTTTCTGACATCTCCTCGAAGCGCGAGTGGAATAGTACGTGCCGGGCGTTACTTCCGCATTAATCCGGTGCAGGACCTTTCCAATCTGACCATGTTCGGTGAGAACCTACGGCATGCGGAAGGTGAGGACGCCGTGAGGTCTTTCTAGCCACTCATCAAAGAGGGGACTTTTCGCAATATATATACATTTTTTTTTCACAACTTTCACACAACTCCATCTATGTAAGTTGTATTTTTGGTGTACAATAAAGAATGTCTATCTATCTATCCACAAACTAAGCCGAGCTTGTGATATGAGTACTAGACAACTGATAAACATACTCATATAGTTTTAAATACATACATATAATAGATTACACCTAGACACAGAACAATGATCGTGCTCATCACACAAACATTTGTCCTGGGTGGGAATCGAACCCACGACCCCCGGCATAGCAGTCTGGGCCACTGACCACTAGACCAACATGCCTGTCAAAACTACATATAACATAATATAATAATATATAACATATACAACAATTATGGCGTGCAAATACATGTTGTATATGGATTGACGAATCAGTTCTAAAGGAGAGTACAGTCAAACGGGGTGAATAGAAACGCAGGGGTGAATGGATACAAAACTTTGATTAAGATTTTTACTTTGTTATATGATCATATTTTTAGTTTCAATAAAGTAATGTGGTCTAATATACCATTTCTATAATTTTGAGGACTCAAATACTGCAAACGATTTTTCAATAACGTGACAATCCCCATTAAAATTTTGTTTCTATTCACCCCGTGCGTTTCTATTCACCCCGTTTTACGGTACCTTAGTATGGAAAACACTAGTCTGGAACTCATAATCTTAATAGTAATAGGTACTAGAAGTAGCATTACCTCAATCTAAGTAGTCTGCAACGAATAGAATATTTTGCGGGTTATCGACACGACCGTGTTATTCTTTGTGGAGTAAACAGAATCGTAAATACGTGTGGATTGAATTGTTTGTAGGGAGACGAGCCATTGTGTTCGTGTATTATATGCGTCAGTATTCAAATTCTTTTTACAGGATTCGTGGTTTCTGTGTATGTGTGGAAATGCCACGTCTTCATAAAAAAGCCTGCTTAATATGAATTGAGCGGAATCAGCGTGGATGTTTTTTTTTTTGGTTTTGTTTGTGCAATATTTTGCCTTTTGTGTTTACTTATCTGTCGGTTTTGGGAATTTTTACCAACTCACTATTACTCTTTTGGTATTGGGTTTTTAGGGTTCCGTACCTCAGTCGGCCAAAACGAAACCCTTATAGGGTAAGTGACTCTAGTTGTCTGTCTGTTACAGAACAAGAACACATGCAGCTATTAAACTTAAATTAATATCAAATACTTAATTCTGCTAACAATGAAATAAACGTACTTCTGAAATTTGGCAACAAAGAAGGTCTCATAGAACAAGCAAAGAAAAAAGTCTGAAAACAGTAAAGGTCACAAATCATTTACTTTTTCGATTCAGAAAAATCTTCAAGACTCGATTCAGGAATCGAACTAATTACGTAGTTAAGTTTTTACAGATCCCTCAGTGCGCAAATCCCAATCGCACGTGACCGGCTTTTTTGACTTTTAAAAATAATACAGTCGTCTTTAATACGAGCAATCCGTCAAACACATTGTTCATTTTGTATATTATTAATATATTAGCGGATCGACTAGACGGTCCGTTTCTGAGACACTGGATTGCGCTTCACGTGACAAAATGATTGTTGTTTGTGATTTGTAAGTTTTATTTCCTCTATGTATTTACTAACATAGTTCTTAAGTACTTACTAACTTTAATATGGACCTGTATCTATCGTTTAGATCTAAAAGGTCTGAAATAAAGTTCTTATTATTATTCGTTTATTCATTATTTTAAACATATATATTATATTTTTAAATATTTCAATAAAAATGTAGCGACATCTATGGCGTCACATAAGAACTAATCCTGCATCGCGTAATCAAAGTTCTCCGCGCGATTAGAACATATAGAACAGCCCGAAATCATCTACCGGGCAGTTGCCCACCAGACATAACACCCGTCTGACCGGAGGATCCTCCCTTTTCAACGGAGGTTTGCGGGACATTACTCTCTGTTCCACATACCTCCAAAAAAAATTAAAAAAACATTTAAAAATATAAAAAATAGTGTCTCACCGGTATCGGGAATAGGGTCCAAGCTACCGGCGGTCAGGGCTCCAGAGAAAGGAACCTCCTAACAATACGAGCCGTATCCAGGAGTACCGCTTTCTGGATCAAGCCCTGATTATTATTATTAATATGCTATCTTTAGATCACTGAATCATCTCATAGTAAGCGACAGTCAACAACAAAATAATAACAAGCTAAACTAAAAATAAACTATGTATTTTCAAATTAGAGACTTCCAGTAAAAGCAATCGGGAAATCTAGCTATCATTTACTGTCTCTCACTAAAGAGATTTCTTAGAAAAACGACCTTATTTGAGTAGGCTCTTCAATTTTTTTATATAAGAGCTTTTATCTTTCGAAATATTGCGAATAATCTTGTCACATATTAATTTAAAGCAATCAATCACTATATGATTAAATTTATGAAATAATTTCTTCGGAAGTTTGAAAATATTAAATTATCATCATCGTCCTATATAACCGTAGGCGGAGGCTTGCACACGGCGAGCAATGGGTAGCTCACTGTCCGGCCGTCCGGTAACCATCCGGGCCGAGCTCGAGTTGTCGACGGCGCGTAGTGTTCCACGCGCGCCTCACAGAGATGTCAGCAAACTGTAGGGGCTCAGCAGGGTCGAAACCTACTGGGGCAATGGGTTGTGCGAAAGAGAACCCCGGAACCCTGGAACGAAGGCAAAGAAGGAACATGAGTGGGTTTTAGTCAGTAACAGTTTGACACGCCCTTCTGTTCTGCACAAGAGCGAGAGCTGTCATTGGACGATTTCTCACCTAAAAAAAAAAATAATCTAAGCAATCAGGTTACATTCTGGAGAGTGTGCGCGGGAATTGCATGACTTGATTCCGCCATCTCCTTTCTACCAGCGGACAACCCGACGAACGGCGAGTATCCACCCTTACGTTGTTGAAACTTCAACGGTCCGGACTAACCGTTTGGCTTCGTCGTTTATACCGCGTACATTGAAGGACTGGAACAATTTGCCTGCTGCGGTCTTCCCGTCCAACTATAATTTAGGTGTCTTCAAGGCTAGAGTGAATAGGCTCTTAATAAACTAGTGCGCCTGACCATCAATGATTGCATCTCCGGTTACCATCAGGTGGGATCGCAGTCAAGCACTGGTTTATATCAATTTAAAGAAAAAAAAAATCCATCAATATACGATTATTATTTTTTTCTTCGGAAGTTTGGAAATATTAAGTTATCACCGTCCTGTATAGAGAATTATAACAAATGGGATATACTCAGTGATGTATGTTGGGATGATGCGGCATCAATCTAAAGGATGTTCGATTTGGACATAAAACTATTAGTTTGAAGGGATATGAGTTATTTCGGCACAGCGATTTGATGAAGTAGTCAACTTTTGTTGAAAAGTTGAGGGATGCTGTGTTACTTTGGGATTTATAGGCAACTAATATTAATATTTGTTAGAAAATAATATATATCATTCCAACTCGACAGTCTAGACTTAAGTTTTGTATAAAAAGAAAATAAAATTTGATGTGACAAACAGGTTATGCTATTGAGCATGAAATATTTGGCACATGAAATTTGACATAAGTGTAATTTAATTAATTAGACAATATCCAAAGACTTCTCCCGCTCCAGGGAGAGCGGATTAGGAGGGCGTGTCAGACTTTTACTGCCTGAAACACACTCTTATGTTCCTTCTTTGCCTTGTGTCCCAGGACTCCGGGGATTCCTTACGGACAACTGGCCCCAGTAGGCTTCGGCCATGCCGGGTCCCTACGGTTTTGCTAACAGCTCTGAGTCGTACGTGAAACACTACGCGCTGTTGACGACTCGGGCTCGGTCCGGACGGCGAGCTGCCCATTTCTCTTCATTTGCAAGCCTACGCCTACGGTAGCTCGAAATCGGATCGAGTCCTGGCGGCTGAGTCATGAGGAAGTCTGCTTCCTCCTGCATGCGGTCGCTTCCATCGCAAGCATTACTGCTTTGCAGAAGGAGGCGATCGCATGCCATTCCTCTTTACTCCGGACCATGACCTGTGCCAGGGCCGGGTGCGAGAGGTCCTTGCCACTGATCGCCCCCACGAGGACACAGCGGTGATCCGAACAAGCAGGGCACTTCTCCACCGTATGCTCCACCGCGTCCTTTGGGCGGTCCACACAATGGTGATACCCGGGCGTTTCTTCTACTAAAATCCGGTGCAGGAACCTCCCGAACTTAACATGTTTGATGAGGACCTACGTCATGTGGAAGGTGAGGATGTCGTAACGTCCTTCCAGCCACACCTCAAAGAGGAGATTTATCACCATGATTATGGCGTGCCCAGCACTAATGGTAATAACGATTGGGCTGAGGAATAATTTAATAGGGTCACCACAGCCCAGAAATGTTTCAAAGGTCAATGAAAAACTTGTGTGTAGTTAATTACTAGTTTATATTCTTAGGAGCAAAATTGGTGAAAAAATTATCCCCGCCTAGCGGTTTGACAGTCGACTTAACTCCTGTGACATTACAATAGTACATTGTTACCCTAGAGATGAAAGTAACTTATTTAGTCCCGAAAAGAAGTTTGGCGCCCGAGCGTAGCGAAGTTGCCAATAGTTCGAGGGTTTAAATGCGTCTTTAGCCCTATACTTCGGGCTAAAGGCTCATTGTGCTTTGAATTACGAATAAAAGGAAAATAAAAATAGGTAGGTTTGTGTCTTCTGATTTAGGCGGTAAAATGTTTTCACTACTGCTTAAACCTCTTCTCTTATGAAATCAGGCGTTAAATTCATATCTAATGAACTTATCGTGTTACTACAGATATTAGCTCTGTTATACGGAGGTATAAACAAAACCATACAACTGGAAAAAACAAATTAAGATCGGATTGCCGCTTTACCGCATATTTTGTTTTTTTTTTCTGTGATCGGCCAGCTATTCCGCCATTATTTTTTCTGTGTTCGGCCAGCTATTCCGCCATTATTTTTTATTTTCATCATTGATAAAATGAAAAATTATGTTGTCCAAATCAGTTATTAAAAAAAAATTGTTTAAAGTAAACGAACGAACGATTTTTTTTTTCTTTTTAAGTTGGGAAATCATCCAAATGACTTCTCGCACTCTGGGTGGGCATGTCAGACTTTTACTGACTAAAAGCACACCTGTGTCCTTCAATTACCCTTTGCGTTCTAGGACTACGGGTTTCCTTTTCAGAAATTTGTGCGTATAGGTGGGATGTTCACCATATCGCACTTAGTTTTAACTTTCGATGTTGTTAAAGCCTATTCTAAAAGAATATTATAATTATTTTTAGAACAGCCTATTCAATAACAACACAATTTAAATAGACCGAGACAAAATGAACATGACAATAACAGATTGCCGAAATAGTAATTTAATTTGTGTCTATTTTGGCAACTGTTAGTTCCATTCAACTTATTAGAGTCAGAAGCGTCTTATTTAGGATAGGATATTTTAACAACATCGAAGAGTTTCGAGTAGTTTCAACAGAAGTATCGAAAGGTAAATGGAATCGATCTGTGCACGCGAAGTTCTATTAATATATATCATAATCAGCCTTTTAATGTTCCCATTGTTGGGAGACAGGCCTCCTCCTTCTAGGAGAGGGAATAGGCCGTAATCCACCACGCGGGCCCGGTGCGGATTGGTGAATGTCACATGTCTTCGAATTTTTGGTTCTAGGACAGGTCGGTTTCCTCGCGATGTTTTTCTTCACCATTTCGAGAGCAGTGGTGATGAAATAAATTACACAAAGTAATGCGCCTGGCTGAGTTTGAACCCACGACCTACCACTACACTACACTACACCGTAAGTCGGGGTCGTTACCACTCGGCCACCACTGCTCACGAAGTTCTATTGTTAAGTTTATATTATGATGGAATGTGTAAATGTATTGTCAAGCATACATAATTGTTTTCTCTTCGCCTAATTTGTGACCCACTGTTGGACAAACACTTTTGCCAGAAGAGGTTTGACAGGCCAAAACTCTTTTATCTATATATATGTAATTAAATCATCATACGACTATCGGTGGTAGTGACGATGGAATTAATTCTTAATTTCGCTGGTAGAAAATATAAGACAAACCACAACCCTCATAAAGTTTGAAATCTTAAACGCATAGTTTCATCATACAACGAAGGTAGACTGCTGTATGTTAAAGTTTTTTTGCAAGTTTCTCATTATTGTCAGTACTGTAATCCCGTCCGTATTGAGTGCATGACTTGTAATAAAATTAAAAATCATGAGTAAGGAAGCTTTATTTTAGGGTTCCGTACCTACTTCAAAAGGAATAAATGGAATTCTTATAGGATCACTTTGTTGTCCGTCCGTCTGTCTGTCTGTCAAGACCCTTTATCTCGGGAACGTATGGAGGTATTGAGTTGAAATTAAAACCATATACTCAAGTCTGCGGTCCCTTGAACCTGTGAAAAAATGAAACTTCAAAGTTAACGAAAAAAAAAAGATACGGCCGTTTATGACGCAAAAAAGTGTATTTTGACACTCTCAAAGGAAAAAAAATTCATAGGGTACTTCCCGTTGACCTAGAATCCTGAAATTTGACATGAAGCAAGGTCTCATAGCACAAGTGTAGGAAAAATCTGAAAACAGTAAATTACGTCAGATAAAAACTTTTTTTGCGATCCGTAAAAATCTTAGACTTGATTCGGGAGTTGTACTGTTTTCATAGGTAAGTTTGTACGGAACCCTCAGTGCGCGAGTCCAACTTTCACTTGCCCGGTTTTTTAGCTGTAAAATAATTAAATAACTTCTTCTGATCTGGATGAAGTACAATGTGTAAGACTTTTTCTGACCAAGACTCCTAAGAACCTGTGTTCCTTCAGTAACAGTTGCCCTTTGAGTTCCAATACTGCGGTAACTCTTTTGAACAATCACCCGAAACAAAAGCTGGAATCCCCCATGCAATATTTAAAATCCCCTAAATTGTTCTATTGGGGGAGAGTTCTGAAAACAAATATTTAAAACGTTTTTTTATTTACCCTGGTTACTATTTGTGTTAACTTTCAAGTATATTAGTAAACGGACTGCCATTTTGCATACAAAAGAAATTCCCCCTTTTTTTTCGGTTGGGTAAATCATCTAGTGACATCTGTCAGACTTTTACTGACTAAAAACCAACTCCTGTTTTTTCTTTGCCATTGTTCCAGGGCCCCGGGATCTCTTTTGGATCTCTTTTGGATCTCTTTTGGATCTCTTTTGGATCTCTTTTGGATCTCTTTTGGATCTCTTTTGGATCTCTTTTGGATCTCTTTTGGATCTCTTTTGGATCTCTTTTGGATCTCTTTTGGATCTCTTTTGGATCTCTTTTGGATCTCTTTTGGATCTCTTTTGGATCTCTTTTGGATCTCTTTTGGATCTCTTTTGGATCTCTTTTGGATCTCTTTTGGATCTCTTTTGGATCTCTTTTGGATCTCTTTTGGATCTCTTTTGGATCTCTTTTGGATCTCTTTTGGATCTCTTTTGGATCTCTTTTTGATACTCATGGCCTCAGTAGGCATCGACCCTGCTGGGCTCGTACGGTTGCTGACATCTCCTCGAGGCACGCGTGGAACACTACGCGCCGTCGACGACTTGGGCTCGGTCTGGACGATTGCCGGACCATCGAACGGCGAGCTACCCATTGCACGCCGTCCGCAAGTCCGCGCCAACGGTGCCTCCTTGAAGGTCGGATTTCCAAAAATGCCTTCTTAGTGCTCGCCTACGTCATGAAGGGCCTTGTGGAATATTTCACATTTCCACTCCCAGTAGTTTCGGCTATGCGTTGATATGTCAGTCAGACAGTTTTTCCTTGTATATACATAGGTAGATTAAATACAAAACACATTTTAATTACTTCCCACGACCACAACACAACAGAACTTTTGTTTTTCCTGATATAAATCAAGTGAATTTGCAATGTTCCTAACAAAATATAGGCAATGTGACGTGGAAATCCGCTCGCAGTGTGAGCTGCATTCAGTATGCAAATTTTATTATACCAGATGAAAATATACGGCGTCGGTTGGCTTAATAAGTTTTGTATATGGGGATTATCGTACTTTGTAAGATGGAGTTGAATGCAGTCCAACTGAGCATTGATCATCTGGGTAAGTAGGTTTTATTATTATTAGTTTTAGAACAATATAAGTATCATACAACGATTTGAGAACAATGTACTAAGGGAAATTATAAATATAACTTAGTACAAACGCAATGATGACCTCTGTAGGGACCTAGAACCTCCCACAAGGTGGACCGATGACCTGGTGAGAGTCGCAGGAGGGCAGTGGATGCGAGACGCACAGGATCGGTCGTTGTGGCGTCGCTTGGGGGAGACCTATGTCCAACAGAGGACTTCTTTCGGCTAAAATGATGATGATGATGATGATAGGGACCTAAAAGTTGAGTTCATCGAAAAAGTGTTAAAAAAGTCTGCAGCAGCTCACGAAAAGCGACTTCATCAGCATGTGAATATCGACGCAATCTAGCTTCTCGACCACACAGATATAGTGAGAAGACTAAAAAGAACAAAACCGTTCGAGTTAGCGTTTAATGATAGTGAATAGTGTAATGTAGCATAATTGCTACCTAATAAATACAAGAACGAAGTGTATTCGCCTTAATACAGACAAAAATTAAAGTGCTATTGGACACATTCTTAGTAAAGATATTTTATTAGTTCAGGATATGATTAAATTACTTATTAGTATATACTCGTATATACATACGGTTACGGTATATACATACGGCTAGATTATAATAAAATATGGTCCATCTTTTAGATTTAGTCTAGAACTAGGTAAAATAAAAACTTTTTTAGACGGTATGGTTGGTGAATTGGTTCCCATACGGAACCAATATTTGCATGGTATGTGAGTTTATATGTTTGTGAAAGGTACCTGCGATACAGGCATTATTGTGTTTTTAATAATAAAAAATATATTGTTAGACAAAAGGACTGGAGTTGTGGGAATGTTTGAATGGAATGGAATGAAATAGAATAGAATGTAATGGAATGGAATAAAAAAATGGATTAAAATAAAATAGAATAGAATAACATTTATTGTACAGCAAAAAATAACACAACTTAAATACAAGGGAAGATACATGGCGGTCTTATCAGAGTGTTAGTTTCTGATTCTAGATTTTTGCAGTCATATAGAGATCCAAGAAGAATGAAGATATCCGCAGGAGAACCAAGGTCAGCGACATAGCCCGAAGAATCGTCAAATTAAAGTGGCAGTGGGCGGGGCACATTGCTCGTAGAACGGATAGTCGATGGGGCCGAAAGTTTCTAGAGTGACGACCGCGCACCGGGAAATGCAGTGTTGGAAGGCTCCACAAGGTGGACCGATGACCTAGTGCGAGTCGCGGGAGTGCGGTGGATGCAAGACGGACAGGATCGGTTGTTGTGGCTGTGCTTGGGGGAGGCCTATGTCCAACAGTGGACGTCTTTCGGCTGAAATGATGATGATGATGATAGAGATCTCTATTTTGGTATATATTTTCAGTTCTTTTATTATTACTTTTTATTTCATTTTTCCTACTTCTACTCGTATGATACTTGATTTGGATTTTTCTTTACAAATTTTTATTTGAGCGAATGACGTTTATATTTTAACCGACTTCAAAAAGTAGGAGGTTCTATGTTCAGCTGTATGTAAAGCCACCATAGAAATGTTGTTATGATCTGATGATGAACTTCGAATATATAGAACGGAGCTCCTCACAGGATCACAGTAAAACTGTCGTAACAAATAAAATTGCTTTGTATAGACGTGTAGTCGACGACTGACTAATGGAAGAGAGGGAGGGGATATATCGAACTGATCCGATCATGAAGCCGAAAGGTGAGCATCGGAACTCTGTAATAAATCGATGTAACTCTGACCGTGTTCGGGATTATTAGAATAGCCATGAGGTGCACTCTGGCTATAAGGTACCATCAAGCTAATCTGATGATGGAAGGTGGGCTCGAAAACTCCGTAATAAAACAATATTCCTAGCCGTGGCTTGGCTTATGTGAATGGCTTTATGCGATGTTTTAATGAAATTCAATAAGTACCTAACTATACATAGATTTTGCACAATTTAAGTTTGACTGAGGGGTACTTTGTAGTTGCGGTACCGCATCAAAAAAGTGTAAACAAAAAACATAAAAAAAAAGAAAAACATCCGACTGCAATGTAAAAAAATCACTAATAAGTGCAAAATGACTTCAAATACGAAAGTCAGTGTTAAATAAAGAAGAGACGAAACTATTATAGAAACACCGACTTCAGAAATTAAAGTTGTTTGGCAATTAGTGTTCTTTTTTACATTGAAGTCAGTGGGACACCCTAAACATGTCGTACTTCAAAAGGATAAAAAAGAACTCTATTAGGATCACTTTGCTGTCCATCCCTCTGTCTGTCTATCTGTCAAGACCCTATATCTCGGGAACGCGTGGAGGTATCGAGTTGAAATTAAAACTATATACTCAAGTCTGCGGTCCCTTGAAGCTGTGAAAAATCAAACTTGTAAGTTAACGAAAAAAAGATACGGTCGTTTATTTTTCAAAAAACGTGTATTTCGACACTCTAAAGGGAATCAATATTCAAAGAGTACTTTCTGTTGTCCTAGAATCCTGAAATTTGGCATGAAGCAAGACGTCATAGTATAAATATAGGAAAAAATCTGAAAACTGTAAATTTGTAGTTATGTCACAAAAAATAACTTTTTTTTGCGGTTCGTAGAAATTTTTGAGAATCGATTCGGAAACTGAACTATTTTCATAGATAAGTTTGTACGAAACCCTCAGTGCTGGAGTCCGGCTCGCACTTTCCCGGTATTTTTTGTAAAAAGTTTTTTATTTTTGAGAAAGTTACAGATATTTATTGGTGGAGTTATGTATATTTCAATAGATTCGAAAAATTCAAATGCTTAATTTTATTTAGTACCAGTATTAAACCTGAAGCTAAAATAAAATTTTAATGCTTTCTTAGCGTGAACCATTCGCCGCATTTTCAAACAAGCTTTACATTGTAGGTAAATGTACTCGTAGTACGTTTGGAAATGAAGGGTCACTTTTGCATGTTTTCCGACTTTGCAGAAAAAGCATAATATTTTTTTTTGATTTATATTGTTTTTTTATCAATTGAAAATTGATGTGTAAAAATGTTTTTTTTATTAACCTATTTGTAAAATAAATATCATTTATCCTAAGGCGATTCTCACAGTCTTACATTGAGTAGTTTTTCAAGGATAATCATTACTATTAAAAAAAAACCGGGTAAGTGCGAAAATTATTCCCGAATTAAGTTACGAAGATTTTACCGAAGCGCAAAAAACAAATTTGAGACCTTGCTTCATGTAAAATTTCAAGATTCTGAGTCTACGGGATAAAATTCATAGGGTACTTATGAATTTTGATTTCCTTGAGAGTGTCACAATATACGTTTTTTGCGAAACAAGTGGCCATATCTTTTTCGTTCATTAACTTAGAAGTTTGATTTTTTCACAACTTCAACCGACGGCAGACTTCATATGGTTTTTATTTCAACTCAATACCTTCACGCGTTCTCGAGATAAAAGGTCTTAACAGACATACAGACAGACAAACGGACGGACAACAAAGTGATTTTATAAGGGTTCCGTTTTTTCCTTTTGAGGTACGGAACCCTAAAAACATACAAGAGTACGTTTCTGAGAAACAAGTCCTAAACTGAGGGAAGGGTACCAAAAGTGACTATCTGTTTCAATATAAAATTTTAATAATTACAATACCATAACCTTAACATAACGTGTTAAAATATCAAGCGTGTCAGCGAGAAAAAGAGATGGAGCGATACACTATATATCTCCATCTCTTTAACAGTTCAGTTTAGGTCGTGATTGCGTTGAGAGCTTGTGGTAGAGCTCGGACCGTACAAGACTTTATATTTCAAGAAAAAAAAATAAAGCAACATCCTTTCCGTTCTCAAAACGATTTTCGTGCCATTGTCACCGTTTTAACTGTGTAAATAAAGTCGATTATCGCAGTTTCTTTTGCATATTTAAATCGTTTTAACATTAAATTGCAGAAGTGACCCTTTGTTCCCGAACGTGCGATGTATATCATACAACATATTTAGCTGTTCACCTCGTGATTTCGGGTCGCACTAGACATGTCAATTTCATTCATACCTTTGAAGCTTTCAGCTTTGACGAATTGGCTTTTGCGCTTTTAAAAAAAAAGGTCAGTTTTTTTTTTAAGTTGAACTCAAAGCATTTTTGCTGAAATATTTTCACGGTGATTGACATTTACACCTGATTTTTTTCAATAGTTTATTGTGTGAGCTTCGGTATTATTTTCATCGGGTTTTTGTGCTAGATGTGTGTGACGATCCGTTGATCTGGTACAAATTTTACTATATCTATATAATTCTTAAAAAGGATTTATATTTATTTAGTTTCAGTAGAATATTCAGTAAATGGAATATTAATGCTAGCATGTAAGCTACTTTTTGTAGCTAACTATGTACATAATAATACATTTACATATTTCACTTTTGTACTATATTATATTTTTTAATAGATGTGTATATTCTTTATTTTACACTATAAATTACAGTAGGAGCTTAAAATTAATAGGGTGTAACAATGAATTGTCAAAAAACTTTTGAATGGACAGATAAAGAGAAAAGATACGCAGGTAGTATGTGGTGTAGTATTTACAATAATAATAATTAGGTAACATAATAGACGTCTCGGCCCAATAATGATCAGATCAGATGTAGTTCTTCCAACGCAACTATCATCATTATTATCGACGTCCACTGTTGGATATAGGCTTCCCTAAGTGTCGCCATCTACCGGTTCTGTTCGTCTCGCATCTATTGAATTCACGCGACTCTCACTAGCCCCCCTAGCCAAGTTACGATCGTTTCGTTTGCGTCGAACGCCTCGAGTAGGCCAGGCCTCCGATTCCTTTGTTCTGACGTCATCTCAACGCTCAGTCACGTGGTTAAAACAAAGGAATCGGAGGCGTGGCCTACTCGAGTCGTTCGACGCAAATGAAACGATCGTAACTTGGCTAGGGGGGCAGGTCATCGGTCTACCTTGTAGGACGCCCCGCTAACGCTGCGTCTTCCGGTACGTGGTCACTACTCCAGAAAGTTTTGTCCTCATCGACCATCTGTTCTGCGAGCAATGTACCCTGCCCACAGCCACTTAAGTTTGGCGATGCTTTCTAAGTCGGTAACTCTGTATATCTTCATTTTTGATGTGATCAAGAGAACGGCAACGCAACTAAACATCAACTAATTTGAGATTTTAAAATATATTTCTAACGCGGTGTCTCGTGGGTAGTCGCGGTGTAGGCAACAAATAGTCGATAGCCTATTGCGGTGACAAACTGCATGTCAGTGTGGTGCGTCGATGAGCGAAGCGAAGCGGTCGCAAGCAGTTAGTTTGATATTTTAGCGAGAACTCTTGCGGTGCAGTTCCTCATTTTATGTAAAGGACGGTTAACGCATAAAACGAGGCACTGCGACTTCGCACGCACGTAGGCGAATGCCGCACCGACGCCACGTCGTGTTGGTATCGAGAGAACCACATGGCTTTGCAACCGCAATTGCGTTGAATCGCCATCGTAGGATGCCACGTCAGTCAAAATAATAAATAATGTACAGGACAAGCCTTAATTTAGAATCCAGAGACCCTATAATCACTATTTTTGCCAAACTTCCTGTCAACTTAAATAACTAACATAATTATGTAATTTTCTTTGTCCGTCCCTGCTCCCATTATCTGGGGTCGGGTCTCCTCACAATCTTGCGCAAAGATCGTCTGTCCTTATTTTTTTTCTTTAATTGTGGAAATCATCTAATGACGTCTCGCGCTCTGGGTGCAGCGGGAGGGCGTGTCAAACTTTTACTGACTAAAACTACACCTGTGTCCTTCAGTTGCCCCTTGCGTTCTAGGACTAAGGGTTTCTTTTTCAAAAATTCTCCGCGGTCCTAGCTAGCGGGCATCGGCCCTGCTGGGCCCCTACGGTTTACTGACATCTCCTTAAGATAGTCTGTCCTGGGTTGTCGATTTTGGCAAATGAGCTTTCTTTTTTTCACCATTAACATAATTATGTAAAATGTGAAAAAAAAAACATTAAAAAAAATTACTCCTCCCAGCCTAGAACAAAAAAAAAAAACAAACAACGAATATTATATCCTTTAAAGCAATTGAAAATATAATGATGCCGATAAAAGATTTTAACAAATACGAAACGCGTTCGTTTATTCTATCTTTTAACCCTGTTGTATTTATTTCCACTTGAATATATTTGTTAAAGTGTTGATACCCTCTTTTACAACCGTAACATGTGCAACGGAAATTAAATTTTTATTTGCATTGTTGAAATACATTTAAAATGGGAACCCACAAAACATTTGTTTGGTTTTGTATTCATTTTTTGTTGCGTTCAGAATTTGTTTCGGGAAATTTATAATAGCTTTGGAAATTATATTTGAATTTGTGTGTGAATTGTAGAGGCGTTGTTCTGGCAAAGTTCCGATGGTGCTTTACGAGTTCACCGGAACAGCTTCTAATCTATCTATGTGTATATATATATACATATATTATTATATATATAAAAGGAGAAACTGACTGACTTACATATCACCGCACAGCCAAAACTACTGAGACTTGGAACGTGAAATTTAGCACAAGACTTACTTTTATAATGTAGGCAAGCACTAAGAAAGGATTTTCCGAAATTCCTATTCCCCTAAAGGGATGAAATGGGGGTCCAAAGTATGTATGAAAAAAACGCAACTTTGACTCAGGCGAAGCCACTGGCAGAAGCTAGTGTTATATAAAACACAGGTCCGATCGTGTGTGGAGTACGGCAGCCATATATGGGTTGGTGTTGCAAAATGCCATTTAGCAGCTTTGAACTCAGTAGAGAGGCGAGCGAAGATGCTAATTGGTGATTTAGATTCGGTTAAGACCAATTTATAAAGCCTGGAGTACAGGCGTACGGTAACAAGTCTTTCGGTGTTCTATGGGATGCATTTTCCCATCACTATTCTACAATCGGACAACCACTAGAACAATATGCCACTGTCAAGGCCACAACCACTAGACCAATATGCCAGTCAGTATGTTTCCTAAGAACAAATTTATATTTTTACGCGGGCGAAGCCGCTGAAAGCACCTAGTTTCTAAATACAGTTTCTTATATATTATTGAATTCTCAAATTACGATGGAAAACAACCCATTGAATTCACGGTAATCATTATTTTTAATACAGAACAAGGATATCATTAAGTCGACCAAAAAAATACACAAATATTTCTGACTTTGTCTTCATTTCCGAGAAATATTTTAACTTGAAATTTCTTTTTATTTTCTGTAAGATATACGAGCAAAAAAAGAAAACGGTACAGAAGGTTGGCTTCATTCGTTGAGCAAAAATAGGTATGGAGTATGGAGTACTGCTCTCATCTTTGAGACGGATCTGCCCGATACCAGCTTGATGCACTTGAGGCAATTGAGAGGCGAGCCAGGAGGATCATTGGCTATGAAGCACCCGTTGAGGCGAGGGTTCAAAGTCTTGAGCATCGACGCCGAGTTGCTAGCCTGTCAGTTTTCTACCGGTTGCATTTCGGGGAGTGTGCATCGGAATTGCATAACCTAATTCCGCCTAGCCCTTTCCATCATCGGACCACCAGGCGTACGGCAATGCGCCAACGGTACATGGTGGACATCCCACCTATACACACAAAACGTTTTGGGAACACATTCATTGTGCGTACAGCTAAGGAGTGGAATTCCTTGCCGGAATCTGTGTTTCCTGATGGCTACAATCCAGGAATCTTTAAGTCAAGAGTAAATAAGGACGCCGAAGCCTCCCTAGGTCGACTGGTAGAGAATGCCTAAGGCATTAAGTCCGCCTGTATACCTTTGTGTTGCATGAAGTTTTAATACATACTTCAAAGCATAAACTAATATATAAAAATCTCGTGTTACAGTGTTTGTTGTCGAACTCCTTCCAAGTGACTTGACCGATTTTTATGACATTTTTTGTTTGTATTTGGTCGGTTTGAGGTATATTTTTTACCCTCCTACCCTAACCCGCTATTATTTTGTTTGATAATTCATATGGAACAGCGTTTTTCGAGTCAGCCTGTTAAATTATACAAAAACCGGGCAAGTGCGAGTCGGACTCGTGCACTGAGGGATCCGTACAAACTTACTTATGAAAAAAGTTCAATTCCCCAATTGAGTTACGAAGTTTTTCCGAATTGATTTTTTTTTGTGATGTAACTACAAATTTACAGTTTTCAGTGTGCTATGAGACCTTCTTCACTTTTTCATGCCAAATTTCAGGATTCCAGGTCAACGGGAATTACCCTATGAATTTTGATTCCTTTGAGTATTTCGAAATACACGTTTTTTGCGACATAAACGGTCGTATCTTTTTTTCCCAAGATAAAAGGTCTTGACAGACAGACAGACAATAAAGTGATCCTATAAGGGTTCCGTTTTTTCCTTTTGAGGTACCCTAAAAAGTGAAAAAGGTTACAAATAACAAAATATTTAGATCAATTTTAATGTGGTGGTGGTACCGACATAGTGTATAATAATGTCCGCTTGTTCTCGCTGTACATGAAACGTGTCTATGAGTGTACGTTTTCGCTTGTTGTACGTACTCAAGCTTCGGTACTATTCTGTAAAGTAATGCATAATATAACATTTATTCTATTCGATTCAAAAAGCCACCTTTGACTTATAACCAAATTGTTACTTCTGGGAAATCCAAAGAAAACTGTTCGATACAAAGTTCAAAGAAAACACGAAATCGTGTACAAAGTGTAACCGGTACATAAAATAAATAATTCATACGTTACATTTGACTTTGTAAAACAGTTTTGTCAAGTACCGGTATCTCCCGAGATGGTTTAATATGACACACCTAAGATTGAGAGCCGTTTTTGACTTCTTAAAGGTATCCCTAAAGGCGCTCCTTAAGGGCTATATATCAAAAAGAAATCTCGTAGCAATGTGCAAACTGTATATCAGACGGGAGGGCGAGACAATCTAGCGGTAGGTTGCAGAACTGACAGCAAGTTAGGGGAGACTTATCGGTTAGGTTAGTGGTTATCAACCTGGGATCCGCGTGGACTGAAATATTAAGGAAACTACAAGGCAGACATTTAAGTCCTCCCGCGATCGCATTCGTGGTAAGCCGCAGCCTCGTCGTGCGATGAATAAGTAACATAAGTTTTTTCAATTTGTATTAACATAGTTAATTTTTTTTTTATTCATGATAGGTTCACGCTTGACCGCTATCTCACCTGATGGAAAGCGACGATGTGGTCGACGATGGAGCGCACTTATCTAGAAGTAAACTTTTCACTCTTGACTTAAAGATTCCCGGGTTGTAGCCATCAGAACACACAGATTCCGGCAAGGAATTACACTCCAGTTTTATTCTCGAAATAAACCAAAGTGGTCCCCGATTAAAAAGCCTGGACAAAAACGAGTTTAACTCACGCACTGAAGATTTCGTACAAACTTACCTATGTAAATAGTTCAATTCCTGAATAGAGTCTCGAAGACTTTTTCGAATCACATTTTTTTTTGTTTTCAGATTTATTCCTGTATCTGTGTTAAAAGACTTTGCTTTATGCCAAATTTCAGGATTCTGGGTCAACGGGAAGCAGGTACCCTATGAATTTTAATTCCCTTGAGAGTGTTGAAATATACGTTTTTTGTAACATCAATACGTCATCATATCATCACAACAAAGATACGGCGGTTGACCGTATCTTTTTTTTTCGATAACTTACAAGTTTGGTTTTTTCATTTATGAATGTACAATGCAGATTATTTGGCTCAGGCAGGTATTGTATTGATATTGAATAGTTCAAATAGACTTATATCCAACTACTAAATAAATAAAATAAGTAAATACGCGTGTAGTTGTGCGCAGTGGTAACGGCTCCGACTGAAGGTGCCATTCGAATCTCGGCTGCAGTCTTCGGATGCAGGCTGCGAATGCAGTTAGCACACGTATGACACGCCACCGTTGCCTGCATCCGCAGCCGGGATTGATTCCGATGCTTGTTGCACGTGCTGCCAGTCGCAAATCTACGATTCAATCCAATATGAGCGCTATCGGCTCCGAGTAGCGATTATTTCGAGACTTATTTAAACAGGATGCGTCGCACGTAGTTACGTCACTCCAGTGACGTACCTACGTGCGCATCGACTAGCTTCCGCAGCACTGCTGGTTTGCGATCGGCTGCGGCTGCACTCGCTGCCAAAGCTCGGCAGCATGTGCGACTGCATCCGCGTTCGAAATGGTTTTCAAAAAAATCCATTCTACTACGTAGAAAACCAGTCGAGTAGCTGCAGACGGCTTTGTGCAGCCGCCGAATGTGCTGCTTGCATCCACAGCCTATTAGGCGAGGTTTGAATGACACCTTTACGATTTTTAGTTGTATGCTCCATAGTGTCCTCTGGGTGATCCGCACAATGGTGACACAGGGTGATTCCCGGCAAATCCGATACAGGTATCTCCCGAACCTAGCGGTACGGTCTGTCACTCTTCAAAAAGGCGGCTCATTGCCATGACAGTGGCGTATCTAGTGCTGAGTTGCGGCATTTGCTGTTTGCATACTTCCATTTGCGTTTGTCGTGGCACTGGTGCTTAGCTCAGGCGTTGCACCTCCACACACCACTCGTGCGTGTCAGGACTGTGGCTCCAAATCCCACGGTAGCTTGCTGTCAACCAACTTAGTGACATGCTGGTTGCAGGATTGGTTGAAAGAGTAAATGTGATCCTGATTTGCAGTGGTCAATTGAAGGAACATTAAGTGGGTTTTATCTGCTGCGACCCCAAACCCAACTAACGGTTACGCTAGGCGCGGGCTTGTGGACGACGAGCAATGGGTAGCTCGCTGTCTGGCTGTCTGCTAATTGTCCGGACCCAAGCCCAACTCCTCGACATTGTGTAGTGTTTCACGCGCTGCTGAAAGAGATGTCAGGAAACCGTAGGGGCCCAGCAGGGTCGATGAAACCCGTGGTCTTAGAACATAAACAAACTGACAGATTTTTACAGACTGAAAACCACACCTGCATCTCTACACAGGTGTAGTTTTAATCAGTAAAAGTCTGACACTTCCTCTCACTTCACCCAGAGCGAAAAGAGTTAATGAGTATTTGATGATTCCGTACCACAAAACAAAATCACTGATGATGATGATTACGAACTGAACAAGCTAAGTTAAAAACAAAACCACCAATAAAAGTGCATTCTCTATTTTAAACTTCAAAGAAACATAAACCTTAACAATTTTGGAATGGTTCTTAAAAGAATATTTATGTGGATGCTTAACGTTCATGCAACTACGGTAATATACCTAGTAGGAACGCTAGTATTACAGAGGTAGAAAGAAGTTATGGCCGCAAGTGATATTATCTGATATTAAATTTTTGTTCTTTCTGAAATTTTTGTTATAGTTTTAGAGCTTTGTTATTTTTTTTTTTGTTATAATGGGATTCTATATCGCAGTAAGACGATCTAGAGTCTAATTTCAAGATCAAGTCGTTTAATTGATGGGTCTTTTCACACAAGTTTTGATTCAGGAGTACATTATGTTAACAATAATTTATTTAAAAAAAAAAAACAAAGTAATACATAGTAAGCCTATTTCTATATCGCGGTAAGAAGATCTTGAGAATAATTTCAATATCAAGTCGTTTAATTGATGGATCTTTTCACATAAGTTTTGATTCAGGAGTACTTTATGATAACAATAATTTATTTCCAAAAAAGCATACTTAGTAGTATGCTTTTTTGGAATGTCCAATTAACATCATTTTTTCTGACTGACTTCTTGATATTTTAAAAGTGCCTGTAAATGAGAGCAGTGGTGGCCGAGTGGTAACGGCCCCGACTTACGAGTTGTAGTTTGCGGGTTCAAACCCAGCCAGGCGCATTACTTTGTGTAATTTATTTCATCACCACTGCTCTCAAAACGGTGAAGGAAAACATCGTGAGGAAACCGGCATGTCCTAGAATCAAAAATTTGAAGATATGTGACATCCACCAACCCGCACTGGGCCCGCGTGGTGGAGTACGGCCCATTCCCTCTCCTAGAGAGGAGGCCTGAGTCCCAACAGTGGGAACATTATAAGGCCGACTATGCTATGCTATAGTACTACATTACATTTCGTTTGGAAATCTTTATTTATTTACTTAAGTATACTTTATTGTAAACCAAGATTACTATGTATAAAAGGAAACCTTATAATAAATAACATACAATTGGCGGCCTTATCATATACAGCGATTTCTTCCAGAATGGAATGTAAAAAGATTTCCTAGGCACAAAATATATATAAACCAAACCAAAACAATATACTTATAAAGTTACAAATGAATCATGCATCTATAACAGAACTAAGCAAAGCCTATATTTCAGTTACCAGAGTTAATAAAAATGTGGAATAATTGTAGGTCATAGTACCTACAATTATTCCACACAAATCATATAAAAATCTAAGTTAGTAGTTCAAAGAGTATTATAGGGTGATGTTGTGTTATTAGGAGCCACTCATTTGGGTTTGCGGAAGGTGAGCAAAGGTTTCGATAAGGACGAAGCCCGGGACGACACTCGACGGCGTGTTGTATTTGTCGCGCGCCTCAAAGAGATGTCAACGTAGTTGTCGAAGTCCCGCTAGGGCTGATGGCTGCCAGGGTAGGAAGATTGTTTGAAAACTTTGCCGTGGACCTGGAACGCAAAAGGTTGCTGAAAGGACACGGGTGGATTTAAGTCAGTAAAAGTCAGACACTACCTTTCGCTTAACCCAGAGTGGAAGTTATTTGATGATTTTCCATTTGTAAAAAAATATAGGGCCAATTGTTTTGATTTCTAAGCCCATGTAACATTGGGCACGCCACAATTATGGCGGTAAGTCCCCTCTTTGAGGCGTGGTTGGAAAGACCTCACGGCGTCCTCACCTTCCGCATGACGCAGGTTCTCACCGGACACGGTAAGTTCGGGAGGTTCCTGCACCGGATTCGTGCGGAAACGATGCCCGGGTGTCGCCACTGTGTGGACCGCCCGGAGGACACGGTAGATCACACGGTGGAGGTGTGCCCCGCTTGGGCAGAGCAACGCCGTGTCCTCGTGGGGGCAATCGGCGGCGGGGATCTCTTGCGCCGGGCCTTGGTTCAGGGCATGGTCCGGAGCGAGGAGGAGTGGCAGGCGGTCGCCTCCTTCTGCGAAGCAGTAATGCTGGCAAAGGAGGCGGCCGAACGCGTGTGGCAACGGTCCTTACGCTCCAACCGCCGCCGGGATTCCGATCCCGATTTCCAGCCACCGTAGGCGCGGGCTTGCAGACGGCGAGCAATGGGTGGCTCGCCGTCCGACCGAACCCAAGTCGTCGATGGCGCGTACTGTTCCAAGCGCGCCTCAAGGAGATGTCAGCAAATCGTAGGGGCCCAGCAGGGTCGAAGCCTACTGGGGCCACGGGTAGTGTGAAAGCGAAACCCGGGGCCCTGGGACGAAGGCAACGAAGGAACAGGAGTGGGTTTTTAGTCAGTAAAAGTCTGACACTATCTCCCGTTCCGCCCAAGAGCGGGGATGTCATAAGATGATTTTCCCACCCAATAAAAAAAAGCCCATGTAACATTTATTAGTAGAATCTGTATTGTAATAGTACTAAAAATTCAATAAGTATGGGCCTAATTTTAATAGATTACAATCGGAGAGTTAAATACTGAAACCGAAAAAAGTTATCTGCAATTTTGCGTTTTGGTGATAATTGGTAATATTAGTGAATAATAAGCAATTATTATTATTATTATATGACTTTATTGCACACCTTAACAACAACAACATTACATTATTTAGTATCCTTTTTTCCATAATATTATTGCAAAATAAAAGACAATTTGCTTTCATGGGTCAAAAATACAGAAATAATAAATAGTATAGAATTTTTTGTAAGTTGCTGGAATCATAAAATTGCAGATAACTTTCTTGACTTTGCATCCGTCGATAAAATATATATCAATATTATTTCAAACTTGAATCAAACTAAAAAAATGGAACGTTGAAGAAATTATAACTAAGTAGAAAAAGTAGCCTTTATTACATTACACAGTAATATAGACAAAAACGCTTACAAAAAGAACTGGTACATTATTTAAAACTCCTTCAAAAGCAAAGGAAAATTAAAACAACATTTATATTCATAATCTAGGTTTCGAATGTTCTGAAATTTTATCCTACCATAAAGTTTTACCTAAACGGATAATGGAGTATGAAAGAAAATGGCCGACCAGGCAACGGAACACCTAGACTGCCACAAACGTAGATATTATTTCAAAGCGAAAATGAACAAAATAAAATAGAGTTTCAACAGGAATGTTCGTTATCTTGCCAAATTAAATTCAGAGCCAGATAAATAATGATAAAATTAAAATATTCATGGCGAATGAAAAGAGCATTTTTTAGGGTTCCGCTCGTGAATGCGGTTACAGAACCTTTTGTGATTGTGTCATGCCTGACATCGGTGTACTTTTCACTGTGTTGTGGTTGATTTTCAACATTTCCGGATGAAAGTAGATTGTAGTTATACGTCACTAATAATTTCGTAGAATAATTGTAAAAATATATATTATAAATATGAAATTCACTCACCTACGGAGCGAAACAATAACGTTAGTTATTAACGAAATAGCACCTCTACCAATACCATTTAAAGATACCCTTTGAAAATATGGTATTTTTGCACAGCAGATTGAGAAATAAAATGACTGAGAATTTTAAAACTTTGATCTAATTATGGTACTCACATGTTGAAAGTCTGCATTTGGGGTCTGCCAGCGAGCAATGATCAAAGTATTCTTGGAGTCAAAATCACAGACGTGAGCAGCTTAAGCATATTTGCAGCATACTATACAAAAAATTGAGCAAAAGCTGCTGACTGGAACTCGGACAACAGGAACCAGCGATGCCGAAGAAAATGGTGTAATGAGTTGCACTCTTAGTATCTAAAGGATTATGTAGATGTGGAAGAAAGGGAGAGAGGCCTTTGCCTCACAGTGGCGTATAACTGTCTCATTATAATAAAGACAAATATAATGCCGCTTACAAAAGAATGGATGAAGAAGAAATTGCGTTGACCCCGAATAAATTGGAATAAAGGAAAGATAATGAATGGAAAATAACTCACTCTAACTCACTCACTCTAATGGATGAATAAATCACTCTAATATTTTATATTTTCGTTGGAGAATGTAAAAATAAATACGATTGGAACAGAAACTGTACAATGCATGTACAGTTTCGGTCATGCTCTCGCCATGATTGGAACTTGATCCATTGAAGTTAAAAAATATACTTATATACGGCAAGATAAAACAGAAGTAAATGAATACGGAACCCTTCTTACAAACAAGCTTTTTATTTCAGAATCCACTTTAATTTCGGCAAGACTCACTAAGATTACCATAATTAAGTAGAAATTTTTATAATGAACAAGATTTTCAGAAAATGTTCGTGATTAGTTAGTTAGACTGTTCACTATTTTGCGACCTCAGAACTTTAGATGAATGCTTATTCAAATACTGAGTTTACTTAGGGAAAAGGAAATGCGAGAATCTGTTGAATTATATCTTTATACATATTATAAAATAGTCTCCCCAAAAACGACTAAACGAATTTTTATGCAAATTTTATCAATTGAAAGGGTCATCATCAAAGATTCAAAGCATTTTATTTCAAATAAACCATTTACAGGCATATCATAGCATAGCATAGTCGGCCTTATAATGTTCTCACTGTTGGGACTCAGGCCTCTTCTCTAGGAGAGGGAGTGGCCCGTAATCCACCACGCGGGCCCAGTGCGGGTTGGTGGATGTCACATGTCTTCGAATTTTTGGTTCTAGGACATGCCGGTTTCCTCACGATGTTTTCCTTCACCGTTTTGAGAGCAGTGGTGATGAAATAAATTACACAAAGTAATACGCCTGGCTGGGTTTGAACCCGCAACCTACAACTCGTAAGTCGAGGCCGATACCACTCGGCCACCACTGCTCTCATTTACAGGCACTTTTAAAATATCAAGAAGTCAGTCAGTCAGAAAAAATGATGCTAATTGGACATTCCAAAGCGTAGATCTCTATGGAGGAGAATGTGCAAGAAACTCCATGGACACTCTTTTCAATCATGTTATGTAATGTCTCTGTTAGATGTTTCTTGTCGCTATCATGTGAGAACAATGTAAATAAAGTAAAAACAAAAACTAAATATAGATATTAAAATAGCAACTGGCAGCTAAGCTAAGAGATGACCAGTTTCAACTGACAGCGCCCGTTCACGGACATGACGCTAATATAAGCACCACTCAGCTCAACCATTTTGAAGGAAACCGATTGATCCAACACATGCGTCACCATCATTGAGAAATTAGAGTGAGCATGACAAACTCTCAACTTGCCACGCGCCACCGTCATCATCACATTAGCTGAAAGACATCCACTGTTGAACATAAGCCTCCCCCAAGTTCCGCCATAATGACCGGTCCTGTGCGTCTTGCATCTATCAGATTCGCGCTACCCTTACCAGGTCATCGGTCCACCATGCAGGAGTCCTTCTCATGCTGCGTCTTTCGGTACGTGGTCACCACCTTTCGGTCCCATCAACCATCTTTTCTGCGAGCAATGTGCTCTGCCCTCTGCCACTTAAGCCTGGCGATTCTTCTGAATTAAACTATCTACCTGTAAACCAACTAGTATAACGAAAATTCACTTGAATAGTTAAGTGTCTCTATCTTTAATTCAACAACATATACTGTGAGCCATGAAAGAGTTTCAATGTACGAAAACACACACTTTGTACTCTCTATAAAATATGTATTATTTATAGTGTAAGGGCTATATATATTTCACTGAGATGGCGGCGCGACCAGTCGCCGCTACCAACAAAATGTATACAGCTATAAAGAGAATTACTCACCTGGTGTCCGTTTGGTTGCACAACCAATTTAGCGGTGCGACCAACTTGGACGCGTGCACTTAAGGTCCATTTTGATACTGTCTCAGTGTGGTGTAGCGACTCTGGTGTCTGTATGGTGTCTAGTTTGGTAGCTTACGGACACCATGGCAGCGCGCCTGGTCGAGCCGCCATGGTGTCCCGGTGAAAAATAGTCCTAAGGTGCGGTGTTGATGGTAAATGAAACCAGTGAGTGCCCAAATATGTAATACTGAGATAAATTTGGTGGATAAGTGAAACTTAAAATAGGTCTAAAAAACATAGGTAAGCATGCAAGCAAAACAAGCAAGCGAAATAAAAGCTAGCAAGCAAAAAAAGGTTCTGGAGTGGCGACCACGTACTGGAAGAAGCAACGTTGCAAGGCCTCCAACAACATGGAACGATGGATGCTAGACGCTCAGGACCGGTCGTTATGTTGACACTTGGGGGAGGCCTATGTCCAACAGTGGACTTGCTTCGGCTAAAAAATTATGAAGCAAAAAAGCAAGCGAGCGTAGCGTATGTTAGCGCAGCGTAGTTTAGCAAGTGAAATTAAATAAAAACTGGTAAAATATGCCCAAAAAAAAATCTTAAAACCCACAAAAAGCCAAGCAAAAACATCTTACCATTTTGTCGACAAATTCGGCTTCCACATCGCAGAAGTCAAGTACTATAATTTATGTGGACAGACAAAAGGGCTGCAAGTCTTACTTAACATTTGAATGGAGGGTTTATTGCATTAAAATAATAATCTCGCCTCTCTTCGTATTAAAGGAGCCTGGGTTCACTAGAAATAGAGTATGGATTGAGCGGTCCCTATTTTTGCTCAGGACAAAGTGACTTTATAGCCATTGCGAGTGTCAAAATATTTGCAATTGGGCCCCTTTCCCCAACCATTATCTACACTAATATTATAAAGAGGTAAAGTTTTTATTTTTGTTTTTTTTTGTTTGTAGGAGGTAATCTCTGAAAATACTGGTCTGATTTCTAAAATTTTCTCACCAATAGAAATCTGCTTTATTCCTGAGTGACATAGGCTATATTTTAAGTGCGCGGGTGAAGCCGCGGGCAAAAACTAGTCATTCATATAATGTAAATTAGATTAGGGGCTCTAGTATGAAATGAATATGGACAGAAAAGTGTGAGAAAGTTGATGCCACACTAAATTAAACCACAAGACTTGAGTCTTGAGAGTTGGACTAAATCACAAGTCTACAGGATTGGGAAATAGGCCCATATTTTAAGTTTGAAGAATATTCACTCGATTACTCCCTGCAACAACGTTAAAACCACTAATATAGCCAGCACACACGGTGAAAGAACTATAATATATTATACTCATAAAGTATCTTAGGACATATTTCACAATATTTTCAGCCCTACTTTTCAATTAAGCACTTCACACGACGAAGATAATATAGGTTAGTGGACACTCTTAATATAACATAGTATGTTATGCTGCTATAATAACAAGATTTTAGAAGGAATGAAAAGGTTTCATTTATACAATATGATAGTCTTTAATGTCAATTAAGAAAAAATATCCCTCAATTTGTCGATTTAAGGTAAAGTTAGAGAACATAGAATGTATAGACTAATATTAACCGCACAGTTGCTTTGTCTCTTTCTACAGAGTGGTCATTTTTATTAGGGTATTGGTCATACTCAGTTCATTCTCTACGTCTATGGTGCGCTGTGACCTATATACGATAAAATGGTGGCTGAAGTCGTTAAAAGTGCGGCTTTTGTACTGCAGCTATGTTGCGTTTGAAGTTTTGAGAAAAAAGGTGAGACTTTTAAGGGTGGCTGAGTGTACTTGGGGACTTGACGTAATCTTTCGCTTGAGGTGTGTAGTTTGTTGAAGGAGTTAGGCGCATGGAAAGGGCTATGCTCGGAGTTTCCTTGCGTGATCGAATCAGGAATATCCGTAGGAGAAGGTTGCCGACATAGCACGAAGAATCGCCAAACTAAAGTGGTAATGGGCAGGGCACATTGTTCGCAGAACAGATGTCCGTTGGAGCCGAAAGGTTTTGGAGTGACAACTGCGTATCGAAAGACGCAGCGTTGGAAGGCACAGGTTTGGTACTACTAGGTAGACCGATGACCTGGCAAAGGTTGCGGGAAGCCAATGGATGCGAGACGCACAGAAAGAACTGTTCATTTTGGCGACATTTGGGGAGTTCTATGTCCAATAGTAGACGTCTTTCGGCTGCAATTATAAGGCGTATGAAATGGAGGAAGGTTGTGATTTTTACGTTAGGAATCATCGTATGACTTCTCTCGCTCTCGGTGGTGTGAGAGGGAGTGTGAGACTTTTACCAACTAAAACCCACAGTGTTTCTTCTCTTACCATGGTAAGTCGTAGGTTTTGTTTAGGTATGCTAGGATAATGGTTAGGTTACTGGCGTATATGTGGTGGTTTGTGAGCTTCATTTTTAGTATGGTATTATATGAAGAAAACAGACAGCATAATTCTGTAATGAACAAGATTTTAACTAAATTGGGATTCTTTATCTGTAGTAGTACTGTGAGATACGCTATAAAAAAAAACCTTTGGTGCTAATCAGGAAAATTAGTTTTCAAGTGAGATACATATAACGGTGAAGTCAATAGTGCGGAAACCAGCTTGACAGCGGAACGAAGCGTTCAGTGACGTATACGCTTGACAAAGTCTAGATGAGAGTACGTGCGGTGCCGTACAAATAAAGTACCAACCGTATGGAGGAGCCGTCCTTTTTTTTTTGTCGACAGTCGCGTGGACAGACAGATCAGGCTTGCAGTGGCCTTACCATGATGTTATAAAACGTCAGGCTTGCGAACATGAAAGAGGGATAGAGATACATCCTATAAAGCTTCATCCCTTTGACAGTTTAGTTTAGGTCGTCAAATAGATCGCGTTAAGAGCTCGTGGCACGCACCAATTTTTTGGCGAGTTGTAATAATGATAGTCATCAGAAAATCTAGGCGCATGTGAACGAGGAAAGGATTTAGAAAGAAAAGAAATAAATAAAAACAGTTTATTCACGCGTAATGACGCAATCTTAATACTAGCTAACAAACAAAATCAATTGATAGGGAAGATATGTGTCACATCGCTCAGCCTAAAGCTGCAGCCTCACGCAAAATGCAATGAGCTCACAACGTTGGTTTTCAGCGTGACCCGGTGGCAGTGTCGACATAAAGACGCCCGAACGGTGCAGTGTACAACAAGATTTGTAAAAGGATTGGTATAAATTTCCGAATGCATAATCATTATCATCATCATTTCAGCGGAAAGACGCCCACTACTAGACATTGGCCTCCCCAAGTGTCGCCACAACAACCAGTTCTATGCAACTCGCTTTTATCGGATTCCTGCGATCCCTACACGTCATCATTTCAGCCGATAGATGTACACTGTTAGCCATAGGACTAATGTTACCGTAATGACCGGTCCTGTGGGTTTTGCTTCCATCGAATTCCTGCAATCCTCACCAGGTCATCGATCCACCTTGTGGGAGACCTTCCAATGCCGCGTCTTCAACAGTCGAAAGGATCTGAACTGGTCACTACTTCAGAACCTTTTGGCCCTATATACCATATGTTCTGCGAGTAATGTGCCCTACCAACTGCCACTTAAGTTTGGCGATTTTTCAGGCACGCATCACAGAGGTCTTAACTGGAAGTCATACTACACATATTACCACTAAAATAACAATAAAAATGTTATGGTGTCTCTACATAGCAAGAGTATGGTAATGCATCAACGATGACCAAAACTTTGAGCGATATTCATATAAAGTTACAGGAACTGGTAATCTATTATGCATCAGTAGTTCTCAAGATGGAAACTTGTTCAATATGCGTTAGTTCGGTTTGAGGACAAAAACTTGGCTTGACGAAGATATCAATGCATACGTGATGTAACTGTGGGTCAATTCACATATTGGTAGACAGATATATGATATTTTTAGGGTTCCGTACCTTAAAAGAAAAAATCGGAACCTTTATGGGATCATTTTGTTGTCCGTCCGTTCGTCTGTTTGTCTGCCTGTCGGTCAAAACCCTTTATCTCAGGAACGCATAGAGGTGTCAAGTTGACATTAAAACCATATACTGAGATCTGCAGTCTCTTAAAGCTGTGAAAACATCAAACTCCTGATTTCATGAAAAAAGTAAGTCCGTTTACGGCGCAAAAAATATGTATTTCGACACTCTCAAGGGAATCAAGATTTATAGGGTACTTACCGATGACCTAGAATCCTAAAATTTGGCATGAAGCAAGATCTCATAGCACAATTATAGGAAAAGATCTGAAAACTGAAAATTGGTAGTTACATCTCAAAACATTTTTTTATGCGTTTCGAAAAAAAATTCGTAACATAGGTAAGTTTGTACGAAACACTCAGTGCGCGAGTCCAACTCGCACTTGCTCGGTTTTTTTTTATATATTAGATAACTAATGAAAAACAAATTCAGAATAGAACAATAATATCTACTTAAATATAAAAAATTTAATTAACTCGGTGACATAAAAGATAAGTTGTTTTTATGAATTAAAGACAGTTTATAGATACGCAGAGTCAGAACGACAATCGACTCGGAAATAGTTGGAAAAAGTTTTTGCATTTACTGATGATGCTGTTAATATGTACAATCATAATTCAAACGCAAGATTAACAACGATAGCAAAAAAACATGTTTAATGAAATACATTAAAAAAAAACATGTTTAATGATTTACATTTAAACCTCGGTCGTCTAATTACATATTCTGAGTGGTATACGAGTGTCTATCAAGGATGGGACAGTACTTTAGAAACCCAGGTACCGTCTTTGAGAGAGTTAGTAACAATAGGGCACTACTAGTCTTCTTTGTGGATAAGTGGGACAAGTAGGTTATTTGTGACCAATTTGTCCTACTCTTCCGCAAAAACGTGGACCCTTGGACAAGTAGCTGCGGACACCAGCCCAACATACATGTATATAGTTAGCATACATCAATCTATCCAGACACGATCATACTTTGTATCTAACCAAATAACTGTCTGAGACATCGTAAAGTAAGCAATTCGACATTCGATCAGACAAGTATTTTAAATAAAATTACCAACAAGCACTCAGACTGTCGGAAATGAGCAAACAACGCGACGCCTGTCTCTGAAATAGGGTTGGCAGAACGACCATCATTTTAAATATTTATTTTGCCTAGGATAGGATTTTTTAAACTTCAATACCAAACAGAGTTGTGTGCAACAACGACCGTACGGGTTGAACTTAGGACACGGTGGAGCATACGGTAGAGGTGTGTCCCGCTCAGGCAGAGCATCACAGTTTTCTTGTGTAAGCGATCGGCGGCGGCAATGAAAGAGATCATGGTCATGAGAGGGAATGAAACGCGATAATGCTAGCAAAGGAGACGGCCGCACGCGAAAGAAGATGAACATCTTCACGCCACTGTCGTCGCCGCAGGCGACGTCCTGGGTGTCGGGAGCTACATGTCAATCCTCGGCCTCCGTAGGTGCGGGCAATAGGTAGCTCGCCGTCTATCCGTCCGGTAAGGACCAAGCCCGAGTCGTCGATGGCACGTAGTGCCCCATACGCACCTCAAAGAGACAACATCAAAACGTAGAGACCCAGTAAGGCCAATGCCTGCTAGAGCTGCGGGGAATTTCTGAAAAGGAAACCTAGATCGTAATGGGCAACTGAAGGAGACAGCTGTGGATCTTGCCAGTAAAAGTCTGAGACGCTCTCTCGCTCTATCCTAGAGCGAGAGGCAGTTGCTAGATGATTTCCCATCTCCCAAAAAATAACAAGGAAAAAGCGTTTTGAAATCATAAAAATACAATGATTAAAGCCAGCCCATCGTTCATCGTTATTTCCTTTCAATAATATTTCTGACCACGACATTTCAAATCAACGTTCCTAGTTCAGACGTGTGTGTTTGTGATGTATCGCGTCAGTCAGTTCCGCTGGCCGGAACATCCGGTGCCAATAGAGCGACGAAGTATAGTCGCGTACATCCACGGAATATTTAAGCAGTGTGATCTTTAATAGCAACATGTGGATAGTTTGTAATCAGGGATTCGTGCGGTTTGGTGCCTATTTTATAGAGCAGTGGTGGTCGTGGGTTCAAACCCAGGCAAAGCGCCACGCCGTACTTTGTCTAATATATTTAATCACCTCTACTGTCGACACTGTGGAGGAAAACATCGTGCGGAAACCGGCACGACCTAGAACAAGCAATTCGAAGACATGTGACATCCACTAAACCACACCGGGCCCGCGTGGTCTTCTCGGGATAAAGCCTGCGCCCCAGCATCAGTCTCTTCATCATTATAGGGTTGTTTATATTTATTTATTGAAACTTTTTGCACATAACACTGTACAAAGGCGGTCTTGATACCTTAGGCATTTTCTATCAGTCGACCTTAGGGTGGTACAGAAACATAACATGGTAGGTGCAACTTACGTAGGTGCAACTAACTTAACGGGGGCCTGTGACGCGTCTGTTAATGCCGTGCTATGATATCCCTTTCGATGGTGCGGGATCATTTTAAAGCACAGGAATTTAAGTCGTATATTTATTTAAATATGTTTCAATGTCCATTGGCAACATTTTAAATCTTTTGCCATGCCGGCCTGGTCTGCGCAGGCCTTAAACATATCAGTGAGGCTCACTCGGTGGCCAAGTGTAAATTCTAAGACTGGGTGTTGAGTCGGTGACACTGATTCCACTCAGTCAACTAAGATTATTATTATTATAAACACTCGCAGCTTGAGTTTGGGTTATTCCGACAAGCTTTGTAATAAACAAACGATTTTTCTCAAGAGTTCACCTTAGTCCTCTGCGATGTCAAGAATTCCTTTGATACATTTCTGTTCGTCGAGTAACCATGTACGTTTACTACTTACTTGGTAAAAGACATACATCACATGATAAAGAATGCGAATGCATACTTTGTTTGATTTCAATCTGATGGACCGTGGATGGAATTCCAAATCGGTATTTCGATATTCGTGATATATATGTTCGAATGAGTAAAAAAAGATAAAATTTTTTTCACTGATATCTTTACCTTACTTTATTGTATAATAATGGTGCATTTTTTCCGACGTAAAAAACTCAAAACTAGGTCACTAGGTACTTATAGAAATAAGCTATACAAAAAAAGCTTAGTACCTAATTATTTGATATTTCTTTTAAGTATAGCAAATATATATATATAAATATTTTTAATGCAGGGTGGAAGCAAATAGTTGGTAGAAGTGTATGTTTTGTATATCTCAGAACCCTGGACCCTTGAAAGGCGAACGAGGGACCGAAACCAACTCGCAGTACTTTAAGTACTTTTTATGGAACGTGGTACTAACCAAAGATTATCCCTGTACGCGTTATGCAAGTGCACCCAAGGACAACCCCTAGTTGGTGGAAAGCTAATGCGACACATGGAAAAAAAAGATATAGGGCTATGGTTTTGGAAGGTTTTAGTGGACCGGTTAACAATAACTTTGTTATGACTATAGTCACTGCCAGAACAAAGATATTAATATACATTGGGAAAAAGGCAGGAAGTTACTTGCACACTCACTAAATGGGCCCCCATATCAATAAATGGGCCCCCATATCAATAAATGGGCCCCCATATTTATGTTTTATTATGATTATACAGCGAATAAGCTGATTTTAAAACTGCAACTGGAAAATGGTAACTACTAAATTCTGAACGAGTCTTTTGATGTTAAGTATTTTCAAAAATTTACTTAGCCTGAAAACCTGTAAAATGGTAGTATTCAATTTAGGGTTTGACAAGTTCTGAACTCGAAATTCGCAGTTCAGAAATAGGCGGCTTTAAGTTATTAAATATTGCTCTTCATTTATTACTGTTTGTAATCATAATTCGATGAACAATAAATACATTGTGGGAATAACATTTGAGTATCTAATCATTTATTCAATTACCACTAAATAATTAACTGTAATTCAAAATTCCTTCGACACTAAAATGTCGCCAATGTTTAACTCCAAGAATAGCTTAAATCGCTTTTTGAACGGTTTCCGTTGAAATATGACAAAGTTTTGAGTTAGGTAAAATTCGCGGCACCTTGCGCCCTTGTCCAAATAAGGGTAACCACGCAATGCATGAGCGGAGCGTGAAGCGGGTTTTTTTAAAGGTGGAAAATTATCCAATGACTTTTGCGCACTCGAGCGGGGTGAGAGGGCATCTCAGACTTTTACTGACTAAAACCTACTCCTATGTAGAAACATAGGGATCCTGGAACGAAGGCAAAGAAGAATATTTGCCTTCTTTTTGCTTTTGCCTTTTTTCCTTTTTCGTTCCAGGACCTCAGGGTTCTCTTTCACACAACCCATGGCCCTAGTAGGCTTCAAACCTGTTGGGCCCCTACAGTTTTGCCGTCATCTCCTTGACCAACGCTTTATATGACTACCCGCTTTAGTATGACTTGAATGTTAGCAGCTGATTTGAATGGTTTTCAGCTGATATGTTATGACTTTGCTATAAACTAGTGCTTGACTGTGATCCTACCTGATGGCAAGTAGTGATGCAATCGTTGATGGCAAGGTGCACAAGTTTATTAAGAGCCTATGTACTCTAACCTTGAAGACACCTAAATTATAATCGGACGGGAAGACTGCGGCAGGCAAGATGTTCCAGTCTTTCGATATACGCGGTATAAACGATGAGGCGAAACGCTGGGTCCGGACCAAGGTAAGGATGGATGTTCGATGTTCGTCGGGTTGTTTGATGTAGAAATGAGATGGTGGAATCAAGTCATGCAATTCCCGCACACACTCTCCAAAATGCATTATGTAAAACACCGAATGGCTAGAAGTTTAACAACTAGCACGATGTAAACTTGGTATGTAAAGATGGTCACTCATCCATACCATTCGATCTCAGCAAGCATGGGGTTGTTATTATTGCAAGAGCTCCTAAGCGAGCCTAACTTCAGGTTTCATCATAAGATCAGTTCGATATATTCCCCCTATTCTTTCAGTCAGTCACCGACTACACGTTTAAATAAAGCAATTTTACTTGTTACGACAATTGTGCTGTGATCTAATGAGGAGTTCTGTTTCATAACTTCGAAGTTCATAATCAGTTCACGACAATATTTCTATGGGACTAACTTGGAAGCATAACCTTAATATCGAAAAAAATAATTCAAAATTGTTAATTGGCCCACAATTGACCAAGAAATCGGTGAACATACATAAAAAAAACATACATTCAGTTGAACATAGAACCTCCTCCTTTTTGAAGTCGGTTAAAAATTATCACGCATTTACAAACATTTAGTATAACCATAAATACTTCACAACCAAAAAAAGGTTCCCCCTTTTCTCTCATCTAATTCAAATCTCCGCTCCCGCCTCTTCTGTCGCATTGTCCCTTACCAAGAGTACTTCCAAGCTAAAGTGAGTAACTTTGACGCGTGGTAACTGTTGGAACATTAGCCGAGTTCGCTCAAAACTTGAGGAACTTGAGACCTTGACAAGTTAGGCTTCAGTAATTACTGTTGCGTATTTGGTTCCATTTTTGAAAAGACGCGTCGTTACAAAGTTAGGGCGAATCGTTTTTTGGTAATTGTGTTTTGTTTTGAAGGGAAATGAATGTTAGCATGTGAGTTCTGCATTTTAATATTTAGGCTACTAAACATTAAAAGAAAAAAACTGGACAAGTGCGAGTGTGCTTACCGTCCGTCCCCCTTAAATATTTATTTTATTCGGTTTTACAGAAATACATCATAAGTGAAAATTTCAACTGTTTTACTATCACGGTTCATGAGATGCGGTCTGGCGACAGACAGACAGACGGACAAACAGACGGCCGGACAGTGGAGTCTTAGTTACAGGGCCCCGTTTTACGCTTTGGGTAATACTCGGGACCCTAAAAAGGGACCCTCATAAGAACACTCTATTGCCCGACTGTCTATCTGTCAACTTCCTTTTTCTTTTCAGGAACCAGTATCAAGTTAAAATTATCATGAAATACCTTGAGTATTTCATGATAATTTCCTGCATTCTTCGGAGCTGTGAAATATCAAAATTCTAAGGGCGGAATTCACCGATAAAACTAATCGCGTTTTAACGTTTGGCTCGCATAATCGCGTTTAACCGCTGTCACTAGTGTCACCTGTAAAAATACAACAAAAGAAAAATACAGACAAGTGACACTAGTGACAGCGGCTAAACGCGATTATGCGAGCCAAACAATAAAACGCGATTAGTTTTATTGGTGAGTTCCGCTCTTAGTGAAAAGATACGACCATTTATGTCGCATATTTTGATACTCGCACGGAAATCAAAAACTGTAGGATACTTTCCGTTGACTTAGAATCTTTAAATTTGGCAAGAGGCGAAGTTTCATAGCTCAGGTAAAGACTGCGTTTGAAACTGTCCATTAAATTGTGATAAGAGAATTGACTTTGACGTTTTCAATTTTAAAGTTAAGTTGCTATTAATTTTGCTTATCTTTTCGTAAGAAAATAAAATATAATTACGATAATCCGTAACCATTCGTATCTGAATTGTATTAGGTCTATTTTTAAGAGCAACTGAAGGAACATAAGTGGGTTTTAATCAGCATAAGTCTTATTTTCCCCCTCGCTCCACTCAGAGTATAGCATAGCATAGCATAGTCGGCCTTGCAATGTTCCCACTACTGGGACTCAGGCCTCCTCTCTAGGAAAGGGAATGGGCTGTAATCCACCACGCGGGCCCAGTGCGGGTTGGTGGATGTCACATGTCTTCGAATTTTTGGTTCTAGGACATGCCGGTTTCATCACGACGTTTTCCTTCACCGTTTTGAGCAGTAGTGATGAAAGAAATTACACAAAGTAATGCGCCTGGCTGGGTTTGAACTCGCGACCTTACAACTCATTAGTCGGGGCCGTTACCACTCGGCCACCATTGCTCACTACTAAGAGCGCGAGGAGTTATATGATGATTACCTCAAACCCCTGAGTAATTCAATTTATAATATATTACACAACTTTCACACCACAACGCTATCTAGTCCCAAACTAAGAAGAGCTTGCGCTATGTGTACTAGACAACTGATAAACATACTTATATATTTCTAAATATATACGTATTATAAATAAATTACACCCAGACAGGGAACAAATGATTGAGCACGCCATAATTATGATTGTAAATCCTCCCCTCTTTGAGGAGTGGCTGGAAAGACAACAGGGCGTCCTTACCTTTTGCATGACGCAGGTCCTCATACACATTGGACTGGACATGGTAAGTTCGGGAACTACCTGCATCGTATTTATGCGGAAGAAACGCCCAGGTAGGATGCGGTATAGCATACAGTAAAGGTGTGCTCCACCTGGGCAGAGCATCGCCGTGTCCTCGTGGGGCGATCGGCGGTAACAACCTCTCTCGCTAGGCCCTGGTATAGGCCATGGTCTGGAGCGAGGAGAAATGGCAGGCCGACGCCTCTTACTGCGAAGCAATAATGCTAGCAAAGGAGGCGGCAGCACGCGTGAGGGAAAGGCCCTCACGCCCCAGCCGCCGGGATCCCGATCCCAATTTCCAGCCACCATAGGCGCAAGCCCTTACGTCCGACCGTCCGAACCAAGCCTCCCACTCCGCCCAAGAGCAGGGGATGTCATAAGATGGTTTCCCACTTAAAAAAAAAAAGAATAAATGTGTGAAATATTTGTGTGATGAGCACTATGCTCATCACACAAATATTCGTCTTGAGTGAGAATACCGGGAATGGAACCCACGACCTCCGGCGCGGCGTAGCACTGAAGGCCACTAAACACTACATCAACAAACCAGTCATATAATACAATTATTTATTTGAACCTCAACTACTAAAACAAAATCCAAATTTTAGTGAGGACGTCATACTTTTAAGACCTAAAATTCCACTTTAATTGCGTTCTAAACATCACCAACACATATTCAACTTTATTAATTCAGATACGGACGGTACATAACTTATTCAGATTGTATAATGTTACCCCGAATTAATTTATTTTCTTTAATTCAATGTCCTACAGCAGTTTTCTTCATGTGAAAATTGCCAATGAGGCTACGAATCTAGTACACCCGGCTTTTTTTTATTTCGGTGTGAAATTTTTTTTTCAGGCGACGGCCTGCCACTCCTCCTCGCTCCGGACCATGGCCTGTACCAAGGCCTGGCGCGAGAGATTGCCGCCGCCGATCGCCCCCACGAGGACACGGCGTTACTCTTCCCAAGCGAGGCACACCTCCACCGTGTGCTCTACCGTGTCCTCCGAGCGGTCCACGCTATAGTGACACCCGGGTGTTTCTTCCGCACGAATCCGGTGCAGGAACCTCCCGAACTTATTATGTCCGATGAGGACCTGCGTCATGCGGAAGGTAAGGACACCTTGTTGCCTTTCCAGCGACTCCTCAAAGAGGGGACTTACCGCCATAATTATGGCGTGCCCAAGTACACCCGGCTAACCGATATATTTTCTTTATTTACTTTAAGTTATTGTTTCTGCAGTCTTTTTATCAAACAAGATAATAAGAAGAGGCTCCCAAGTTATTGTTTTGTATGTATAACCAACATCAATTTCAGCTCTTCATTAATGGCATTTGGAAAGAGACACCACGATTTTTCCTAGACCATCAAACGTTGGTAAGAATTTAGCTAGTATTTACAGTATAATAAAAAAAAAGTGCTATATAGAATAGAATAGAATAGAATAGAATAGAATAGAATAGAATAGAATAGAATAGAATAGAATAGAATATAATAGAATAGAATAGAATAGAATAGAATAGAATAGAATAGAATAGAATAGTATTTATTCGATGCAGGCAAAACACAAAACAACACAACAACACAAAAAAAAGTACAGGATTACAATATAGTTGCGCTGAGCGTGCCCGAACCGAAAGGGTCGCCAACTCAGCAATTGCTGGGCGTCAGACACCCAGCGCTGATTTTCAGCTGGCACCCCGCAGTGACGCACGGATGATGGTAAGTAAAATATAACATATTACATAAATCTATATAAATATAACCCTTACTTAAACTAAAAAATTGATGCAAGTGTATTTGTGTGATAATTTTGCTTTTAACAAATATGCCACGGTAGTTACCACCACCACTATACCCACAATACTCAACAATAATATAATGTCAGGCGACGCGACGATCACCGTGATGACGCGTAAACGAGACAGACTTCGTTGTACCGGCTCGGCAATTAGCTGGCACCTTGGTCTAAGACAAGTAAAATATAACTAGACAATAACTTTTTACAGAGAGATTCCATTTTGATAATCTTTTTTTATAAGAACTTTATCAACGCCTGGGTATTTGCAAGGAGATTGGTAATAGAATCATCATCATCATCTTCCTGCCCTTGTCCCATCTTATTTGGGGTCGGCGCAATACGTTTTTTTCTTCCATTCTATCCTGTCAACCGTCACACTATCACTAACTTCCTTTTCTTTCATATCACTGTTCACACAATCCATCCATCTTTTCTTTGGCCTCCCTCTCCCTCTCCACCCATCCACATGTATACTCATAATTGATTGGCAATAGAATCAAACAATGAGAAAATAAAAACGAATTTCATAAGAATTTTAAACGCAGTACCTACATAGCAATTAATATTTACGTACATGATGATACTATCACAATCATTCAATCTGACAATCATTGTCAAATTTTAGATAGCTGTCAGCACATGCTAGCATAAACAAAGACTGCGTTGAGAAGACAGACTTTCGACAGTATTTTTTAAGAAAAGAAAAAAAAGTATTTTGTTGTGTGAATTTTTTTTTTTCTCGAAAATTTGTTTGGTTGGTTAGATATATTACTGATTTAAATCTGCGATTAAATCTCTACCCATTGACATATTGTCGATGTCTCTAATTCTCTACTAAAATTGTAAACTAGAAGAATGTTTTTTTGATCGCGTTAATCTCAATCTGGTTCGAATTGGAAAGTACATAATTATATACTTGAGTGTTAAATAGAACATTAGCGCCGATTGTACATACGTCCGTACAACTTGAATGACCTTGAAAAACGCTTAATTGTCGTTTTGTACACACGTTTTACGTTTTTTTTTTGCCGAAAATTTTGGTTTCTGTATCTCTTTGTTTTTCCCAGAAAATCCAGAAAATGTTTTTTTTTGGTGATTTACGTAAAAACGCTCGATTACGTAATAATAATACCCCCCGCGCGCAAGGGGTTAAGGTGAAAGTTTGGGAGTGTGAATGTATGTGTGTGAGTAGTTATGTTTATTAATTGTTAATTCTTGAACGGCTGAACGGATTTTTGATGAAACTTGAATCACAGGTAGACCATATCCTGGAATATCACACAAGATACTCTTTATCCCGTGAGTATATTCCCTTGGTTCAACTTCCATCTTTTTCTAGCAGTAGCATAGCATAGTCGGCCTTATAATTTTCCCACTGTTGGGATTCAGGCCTCCTCTCTAGGAGAGGGAATGGGCCGTAATCCACCACGCGGGCCCAATGCGGGTTGGTGGATGTCACATATCTTCGAATTTTTGGGTCTAGGACATGCCGGTTTCCTCAAAATGTTTTCCTTCACCGTTTTGAGAGCAGTGGTGATGAAATAAATTACACAAAGTTATACGCCTGGCTGGGTTTGAACTCGCAACCTACAACTCGTAAGTCGGGGCCATTACCACTCGGCCACCACTGCTCAGTACTGGCAGCAGCTAGTCTCATATAATACCAACCGGTACTGTCTAATATCTTCGTAGCTCTATAAGCACTCCTTTAGTAATAACTCGAGGATAGGTCGCTCCACCGCTTTCAGACACATTTTGAGGAAATCTCTCCATATGCAATGAGAAACTCATTCCGGGTGCACGAAAAACTTCGTTTTTTTCCCGTTGCAAAACTGATTTAGTGTATGTAATATATTCTGCATATTTCCTGGAAATCCGACCGCCCGGCACTTTTAACTTTGCCTGTTGAAATAACTTTATTTTCGGGTTAACGTTCGTTTTAATAGTTATTTTTTACAAAAAGTTGGCTCAATTAACTGGCGAAGTAATGTATCATGGTGACTTTTTTATGGGTAGACCTAGTGATCTGGAATAGGCTATATGTATTTCATTAACTTTTTTGAATGTCGTCCAGCGAGTATTTTTTTTTAGGAAAGCTGTTTCTGTCTTTTTCTAGTTTAATAGGTGAGGTCCGATTAGGATCGGAGACTCTACACTCGAAGTTGTAGACGATTACGTTTACCTGGGACAGACAATCGAATTGTGTAGGTCTAACTTCGAGAAAGAGGTCAATCGTCGAATCCGACTCGGCTGGGCAGGCTGGCTTACAGTCACCCAAAGGGCAATGGAAAGGGTTTATCTTCTTTGCTTGGAGTTTCCTTGCATTCCGAAGGAGAACCGAGGTCGCCGAAATAGCCCGAAGAATCGCCAAACTTAAGTGGTAGCGGGCAGGGTACATTGCTCGTAGAACGGATGGTTGATGGGCCCAAAAGGTTCTAGAGTGGCGACCGCGCACCGGAAAACGCAGCGTTGGAAGGACTCCCACAAGGTGGACCGATGACCTGGTGAGAGTCGCGGAAATGTGGTAGATGCAAGATGCACAGGACCGTACGTTGTGGCGATACTTGGGGGAGGCCCTTGGCGGATAATTCCTCATTTCAAAAGTTTAGACGTAATAAAGGGTTTTAAAAAAAGTATTATTTCTATTTATCACATAATTACAGTAAAATCGAAAAATAATAATAATAACCCTAAAAACAAAACAAACTAAAATATGGCGCCGAAAATCTCTTCCATAATGTGCCTAATGTGCAATGCTTATTCTCTGCCTGAGGTAAAAGCCAGCCCTTGAGTCACGCAAAGTGTGAACAAGACGTTTCGACGGATCTTTATACAGCTTGTGAGCACTCGAACCCCACAATTCGAGAGTTTCAACCTCAAATGGTTCGAAAATATAACTTCCAAAGTAGTATTTCCGCCGCCTAAGGTTCTCTGCAGCCGCAGCGATATCACCAGCACAACAAGACGAGCTAGGAAGGTGGGATGGCGCAAGAGTATTGACTCAAGTAGCACAACGTACTAAAGGCCTACCCATATTCCAAGAGAATCGTTCGGTCTCTTGCCATCGTCGCGTGCCAGGCCATGGGGTTTCAATACGGCGGGAACCCCAACGGTAACAAGAGCGTGTGTGATGATGTCGTTAATATTTGCATGGCTGCTGGACCGACCGAGGTGTCCAAGGCTGTTGACAACTTCGCCACAGTGGCAAAAATGTGGAGAACAACAGTAAGCGCCTAGACGTAGGGAAGAAGCGAGGCGGAAAGTGTTATCATCGAGCAAAAGTGCCTATGTTAGACGCTGGTAGTGCGTGAATTCAGAGACCCGATTTCCAATCCCCCACAACCAGCAGGCACGCACGCTCTGCAAGAGCTTTGTCCTAAGAAATTATTTAAATTTATTTTACTCAACGTCTGTTAGTCCATAACGTCACCGGCCCACGCTGAAAACCAGCGCTGTGGAGTCGTTGCATTTTGCGTGTGGACACGGCATTATGCTGAGCGTAAGGCCGTTTTGTTCGGACGTGGCGCACATATGTAATCTTAAATATGTTTTTGTCATGCAAAATGTTTGCAATATGTTAGTTTTAAGTTTGCGCCCTTTCCGGCAAATAAAAAGTTTTTCATTCTTTCTTTCTATGTTTCAATCAGGTTTTCCTGAACTACTTTGTAGAGTGGCTCATCCCACCGTGTTTGGGATAACAGGTTTTTTTTTATTTTTTATTTTACTGTAATTATAGTTAGTTAAGTATTTTTACTTACTAAAACCCACCTTATGTTCTTTCTGTTGCCCTTTGCGTTACTATATTATTATTGATATTTTATATTGCAACAACAACCTTAAAATGTATGTGACTGGCCTGTTGGTCTAGTGGTTAGTGACCCTGACTGCTATGCCGGAGGTGGTGGGTTCGATTCCCATCCAGGACAAACGTTTGTGCGATGAGCACGATCATTTATTCTGTGTCTGGGTGTAATTTATCTATAATATGTATGTATTTAGAAATATATAAGTATGTTTATCAGTTGTCTAGTACTCATAACACAAGCTCTGCTTAGCTTGGGACTAGACGGCGCTGTGTGATAGTTGTGGAATATTATTATTATTATTATGTTTTTTTTTTTGTTGTTATTGGACTTATACACAGATGTTACATGTAGGCTAATCTTTATGCAAGATAATTACTTATTTACTTACATACCCAGGAAAGGTTTTGGATGAACTAAAACAGAATATAAAAACATGCAAATTAAACCACTATGTGTATCCTACACAACAAAAGTACAATCTGTCCGGCACTTAAAAGACATCCCGTAATTAAGTAACGCAGATGATCGGTAAATGGGCTCTAATAAATACTTGCCCAAAATTAATGTATTCCCGCACCGGACGAATCTATCCGTCCGGGTCAGAGTTGAGCAAACAGCATTCGATTCCATTCACTCTATTTTCTCATTCGAATAAACAATTGGGTTGTTATTCGAATTATTCGATTTGACTGAGTTTGAGCCGTCGGATTTAATTGGCTTGATAGTTGGTCTTGTCGCGCACTGTTTATAAAATCTATAATTCTAAATTTGAATTTGTAACATTGTACTGCGGGTGGTATGTTTATCACTACTATGCGTTCCAAATAAGAATAGGGAAGTCAATAACCTCGATCTGTCAGATGTTGATTGCCAAAAAAAAATTATTAATAAAGAAAACTAATTTGCGCAATCATGTATGGTAATTAATACGGTTTTTAGGGTTCCGTACTTCAAAAGAAAAAAAATGAATCCTTATAGGATCACTTTGTTGTTCATCTGTCTGTCTGTCTGTCAAGACCCTTTATTTCGAAAATGCGTAAAGGTATCGAGTTGAAATTTATACCATATACTCAAGTCTACAGTCCCTTGAAGCTGTGAAAAAATCAAACTTCTGAGTTTACGGAAAAAAAAAATACGGGTCGTTTAAGTTGCAAAAAAACGTGTATTTGAGACTCTCAAGGGAATCAAAATTCATAGGGTACTTCCCGTTGACCTAGAATCCTGAAATTTAGTATGGAGCAAGGTCTTATAGCACAAGTATAGAAAAAAATCTGAAAAGTGTAAATTTTCAGTTACGTCACCAAAAGAAATTTTGCAATTCGGAAAAATCTTCGAGACTCTATTCGGGAATTGAACTGTTTTTATAGTAAGTTTGTACGGAACCCTCAGGGCGCGAGTCCGAATCAGGCTTACCCAGTTTTTTATTTGTAACTTGGCAACAAACTAACAAATCGATATCCCTCCCATGTCTAATCGAATAATTCGAATACGCACCTCACTATCAGAGATATCTTGCAATAAAATATTTAAGCAAATCGGGTGCCATTACTGATTCATTAGTCAAACTCTGTAGGGACAGGACTTAATTCATTTTAAATCGAGGTTAGAGATATTTTACAAGCTGTAAAGTTTTGGGATTCTGAGAGTTTGACGCTAAGAGGATGACAGCTATGAATCCGTTTTTCATTTCGGAAATATTTTCAAACTACGGAATTTACTGGGTCTTGAAAGGAATTTTTGTCAAGGATTTTATGAAAATTGTTGTCATGACGAAAATTTTAGGGGGTTTTTGTCACCTGAAATTTCAGCTAGGTTGGTTTTAAAACTGATTTGCACCCGTATGACGCTCTTTAAATTTTATGAAATAATAAAAATGTCGTAAAGGAATCAGGAATTTATTTAGTTGGATCAATTCTTTAACAATACTGGCATTGGATCAAGAAAAATAAAAACACTTAACTAACACTAACTTTATTTCTATGGAAAATGACTTTAGTGTGGGATGCTACCTGTGTCGACACTCTTGCGCCATCCCATTTACCTAGCTCGTCGCACTGTGCTGGTGCTGACGCTACAGCTGCGGAGAACCTCAAGCGGCGAAAATATAATAACCTCGTCGGCAATTATATTTTTGAGCCGTTTGGGGTTTAGCGCGAACCTATCGAGAATAAAATAAAAAAAAGGCTCTTGGGCCGTGGGGTCCAAGTCCTCATGCGCTTTTTAAAGAATTATCCAAACGACTAGTTGACACTTCGCGTGACCCAAGGGCTGGCTCGGTCAGAGATTAAGCATTGCCATACAACGTAGTAATGCCGCCAGTCTTTTACGCATACTTCCAGTCGACAGCGATGCGGATGAATTTTTTAACGCCATATTGTAGGTAGGAGTTATTGTGTATATATTATGTAATTTTAATTAGTTAAGTGTTTTTATTTTTCGTTTTTTTATTGTAATTCTTAACTAATTATTAAACTATATATAAAGACAATAACTCCTAGCTAAAGTATGGCGTCAGAATATTCCTTCCCATCGCTATTGACTTTAAATTTAAAATAACTAACTCACTTGAGCAGTTTGAGGTTGAAACTAAACTTATGTAAACCTTAAACTGTATGAATTTTTTTAAATTATTTATTATGACTTATGGAACAAATAATTTCTAACATTAAATATTTTTTTATTAATAATATTTTTTTAATAATAAATTATTGTTTTTAGGTAACGCATGTATGAGTAAATAATTTTGTGACATTTATTCTCATTAAATTACATTTTGTACGCCATTAAGGCAAAACATGACAGTGATTCAACTGAACTTTATGTAACATCTTGCATTTATATGTATACTCTTGTTTCAGCAAAATAAATAATCTTGTATTTTTTTATTCTTGATAGGTTCGCTCTTGACCGCTATCTAACCTGCCCCCCTAGCCAAGTTACGATCGTTTCGTTTGCTTCGAACGCTTCGAATAGGCCACGCCTCCGATTCCTTTGTTCTGACGTCATCTCAACGCTCAGTCATGTGGTCAGAACAAAGGAATCGGAGGCGTGGCCTACTCGAGGCGTTCGATGCAAACAAAACGATCGTAACTTGGCTAGGGGGGCTGATGAAAGGCGACGATGCGGCCGACGATGGAGCGCGCTTACCTAGAAGTAACTAATTCACTCTTAACTTAAAGATTCCCTATCATGTATCTTGAAACATTAAGGCCATGGACTCCGAGTGTTCATCAAGTTAGTCGGGATAATAGTAAACAGCTAGAGAACTCTTCAAATTATAACTAGAGAGCTGTCTGTTTTGCTTTGGCTATTAAACCAACATTGTAATTCGACGTGGCAATGCTGCCAGCGTTCTGGGTACATTCATGTTGACAATGATGTAGATATTTTTTTTATTCCTAGTGCATTTTATTTATTCGCGTTTGTACTAACTCAACAAAACAGTGTATTTGTTATTTTCAGTTAGTGTATAGGTATAAACGTATTTCATTATTTTTAGTATACCTAATTGTTTACAGGATTATTGTAGTTGTATATTGTTGTAAATAAATAAAAATGTAAGAAAAAGTAGATAACATTTATTTTTCTTCAGCCTTGGTCCAAAATTAGAACAAAAAATATAAACATCACGAAACCTAACATATCAAAGAAAGCTTCTTTCATTAGATAATAATGCACTTTCTCATCAAGTAATAACTCTGAAAATAATAACACGGAACGGCGTTTTACAACTCTCTCAACCCATTAAAAGCATAATGTAAATCCATAAAACTGAATTTGGAATGACAAAACAAAAGAACACGATTCAAATGAATAAATTATAATTATTTGGTAAAGGAGTCTGATGTAGGTACTAACATATCATACCATGACCGTGTTTTTTTTTTTAGTTGGGAAGATCATCCAATGACTTCCCCCGCTCTTGGACGAGCTAAAAACCCACCCTGTCTATTCATTGTTTTCGTCCCAGGGCTGAGTTTTCCTTTCAGAAACAGTAGCCCCAGTAGGCTTCGACCCCGCTGGGCTTCTACGTTTTGCTGACATCTCCTTGAGGCACACGTGGAACAGTACGCGCCTACGGTGGTTGGAAATCGGGATTGGGATCATGGCGGCTGAACGCGATCGCAATGCGCCGCGGTGCAAACGGAACAGACAATTAATAGTCTATTGTGGTGGCCAACGTGAACGACCACACGTTGTTGCGGTGTGGCGATGAGTGAGGTGAAGCGGACGCGATCAGTTGGTTTGACGTTTTCGCGCGAATTCTTGCGGTGTGGTGATTTGTTTTATATAAATGGCGGCTGAAGCAGTGACTTTTTTTTTGCTTTGCACTAGGAATACCTCCTGTATTGTTAGAGTGTTCACAAACATGTAAGCTTACATATACAAGAAATACCATGGGTCGTCCGAAAGGAAACCTCGGGGTCCTGGGATACAAGGCAAAGAAGGAACATAGGAATGGGTTGGTGTAAGTAACCATCCAATGACCTCTTCCGCTTCAGGGTGAGCCCTAGAGCGAAAGAGGGTATTGGAGGATTGCCCACCTAAAAAAAACTCAGGTCACTTCGCAACCGCAGTCACCTACGTAGGAGGCCGCGCAACTGTGACCGTTTCACTTCGCTTATCGCCGCACCGCACCCACGTGCGGTTGGTCTATCTACGCATCGCTTCGCGATTGAGATCGTTTGAATCACTTACACCACATTATATTTACTTTTACAAAGAATATTTTTATAAATGAAACGTTGAGCACGGTCATAGTATGATACGGTGTAATGAGCGGATTTCTTAAAGAGTGTATACCTAACTGCTGGAGTATTTTCAACAACAAAGACTAATGTATCTTGTTTAGCAACTTTAAAAGTTTTCCGTCGTACGGGAAGCCACCAGACTTCTTTAAGTTATTGACTTATTGACTTTTAAAACTAGTGCGGTGGTAGTGCGGGGTCAATGGTTCGAGTAGAAAGGATTTATTTTTGAGGGCGAAGTGGCTTTGTCGGCCAAAATAAAAGTGGGGTTCGTAGAATTGTATTGCACTTGGGATTAGTTTTTTTAAATATTTTTTTAGTTTGTTTGTGTGCTGCAGTGCTGTAAAAAGGAAATGGATCCAGTATGCTAAAGAAAATATGTGGATTTTAAGACTAGCGTGATATTATTAAAAAAATTACTGTCCTGCCTAAGCGTTTCGCCTCGTTGTTTATACCACGTACATCGAAGGACTGGAACAGGCAAATTGCCTGCTGCGGTCTTTCCATCCGGTGATAATTTGAGTGTCTTTAAGGCTAGAGTGAATAGGTTCTTTATAAACTAGTGCGCCTCATCATAAACGATTGCATCACTGCTTACCATCAGGTAGGATCGCAGTCAAGCACGAGTTTATATCAATGTTAAAAAAAATATCCCAAAGAAACATACTTCTAAGATAAATCTTCTGTGTTATTTCAGGACATAATCTACTCGTGTGGCAAGTTCGGCTTTGAAATTTGTTCAGACATTCGAGCGTGAAGAACTAACAAACATACACACAGACTTTTGCCATTATATTAGTGTTATCAAAGCTCATTTAAGATTAGCATATCAGTGAAATAATTAGGCAATTATATATAAGTAATTATATACAATACATTTTTTCAGAATTGGATACTCCAATTCAAGGGATCAAGGATAAGAATCAATTATAAATTGGTAAGTGTCCTTTGAAGCTTGTATTTAAATCCTAAATTTTTCAATATGTTGGTCTTGGAATATAAAAGACAACTGAAGAAACACGTGTGTATTTTTGCAATAAAGGTCTGACACTCTCTTTCGCTCCACCCAGTGTGGGAAACGTCATTTGTTGGTATCCCAGTCCAAAAAAGCCTTCTCCAAACTTATTTTCAGTTTAACCCTTCTCGCTCTTAAAATTTCACCACAACGTAACTGCCTATCTGTGGCCAGAAAGGCTTACTACAAGAAAATATTTGATACCTGAAAAATTTCATTAAGGAAAAGTTATTAGGCACTTAAGCTTCTAACTGGGTAATCAGAAGCACTAGTGTCAATTATTACATGTGTAAAAACTGTCAAAAATCTACAAATTTCAGACGCCATTCAATACATATACCTGTACCTTTCTAAGTTTATCTAGAACATCGCTGACACCCCAAATCTCAGAAAGCATGTTTGTTCGATTTTTGATAGTCGTTGCTGGTAGTTAGTCGCCAGAAAGTCTGAACAGCGGTCTATCCAAGGAGTATCGTGCTGCTCAGGTCTGATAGGCTGTCGCTCTATATAAAACACAAGTATTCAGCCATATCCGGTTAAACTAGAAGCCGGCTCCAAAACTACTTGAGAAAAGGCTAGAGAGATTATGCTAGCGAATGAAGAGGCCGCAAGCGTAAGGGTATGGCCTTACTCAGGCCCCAACTGCCGAAATCCCAACCTTATATAGGTAACTCACCGTCCGGCCGTCTGACAACCGTCCGGACTGAGCCCGAGTCAAAACTTAACCCACATTATACCATACATAACACACAGAATTGCTAAAACCAGACAGATTAAAGACCAAATGAACCTCGAACGAGCCCCCAATAACAACAACACCCTAGTAAAACCAGCACTAAACCAAAGTTGGAGCTCTTGCATCAAAGTTACAACTCTAACTACTTTAGTCGCACGTGACCGGAATCCATAAGTTTGTCAAATGTTTGGACCAAGTTTGTATCGACTGGGCTTCAGTATCTTTGACTTAGAAAGTATATAAAGGGATTAATTAATTAAACTCGTAAAATTCCGTTCATTGGACAATATGATGTACGATGTTAAAGTCTCTTAACGCAATCCATTTTACAAAAACTGATGAAACTATATCAATGCATTTGAAAGTGTATGTACTGTTCTTCAAGATACAGGATTATTTACTAGTTTGAAGGACAGTGATCTTATTTATTAGAATTAGCCACTCTCATTTTTGGTTCCATCACTGATGTTATAGGCTAATCTTTTTTGCGCAATAAATGATTAAATAATTCTACTTATAGGATATAGGAGGAGCTATATAGGGTGTATAGCTGCATTCCTCCATTCTTGCTCGTACGCCTGAAATTTTAATTAGTCATGGTGAGGCTACTAGACACAAACTCTGAGCTATAACTGAGATATTCTAGATGAAAAATCTAAATGTTGGTTTGCTTTATCCTCAAATCGAATTCAGAACCTCATATTCAGGGGTAGTGCTTGCTGCAACTGAATTAAAGCAACGCGGCCGTCAGTGGAGTAGTATCTTCGGATGAAATAGTGTATTCAGGGTATGTTGGGTCCGGAACCAGGAAGAATTGCAGGCGGTCGCTTACTTCTGCGTAGCAGTAATGCTAGTGAAGGAAGCGGCCGCATGCGTGAGAAAATGGACTTCCTCAGGCCCCAACCATCGGGGTCCCGATTCTGATTTCCAGTCATCGTAAGTGAGAGCTTGTGGATGACAAGTAATGGGTAGCTCACCGTTCGGCCGTCTGATAACCTGCCAAAACGAGCCCGAGTCATTGACGCGCAGTAATCCATTCAATAAGATGTCAGCAATGAGAGCCAGGGGTTTGCTTCCGAATAGGAAACTCGGTGTCCTGGAATGCAAGGCAAGGAAGAAACATAGGAGTGGGCTTTATTCTAACTCTGCCCTAGAGCGGGCGTAATCATTGGATGATTTCCCATCTAAAGAAAAAGTCATTTTATTTAAATACTCCTGATTTTCTAGAAAAAAATATCATTGTAATCAACATCCCCTACTTTTATCCTAATTAAACTACTATATAACTAATATACTAGATCACAACCCATAAGCATGTCAAATGTTTGGACTAGTGTCTGACCGAATCTGATTTTTACGGCCGAAACCGAATTTCAGCAGCAGTATCACTTTCGGCCGAAACCGAAACTTACTTACAAGAAACATGTTTTGAGGGAAAAATAAATAAAACGTTGTTATAAGCGGTCAGTCTTTAGATAGTTAGGTTAAACTTGATTCTACTATAATTTACGTATGATTTTGTTATAATGAATTTTTTTTTTATTTTTTCTACCTACTCTTAAATATTATTATTAAAAAATATAATTTAAAAATATAATATATTATTAAAATTCAAAATAAATCACACGAAAACTCACAACAAACAAAACGGAATGCAAACACAAGTCACTCACGACATGATTAGGTACGTGGACGCGGATAAGTCTTCGTCGCTTACTCGTTTGGTTGGAATTTAACGTGCCCAACATGACCGACCACAGCGCGTGAACTCCCAAATGCAGTTTTGGTTTCGGCCGGAATTTCGAAAGGTTTGCCGTTGAAATCGAAACTCGACCAAAACCGAACTTTCGTTTGGACGCTAGTTTGGAACAAGTATAGTGAGGACTGCGTGTGTCTGTGAGGAAGAATGAAGATATCCGCAGGGGAACCAAGGTCGCTGACATAGCCCGAAGAATCGCCAAACTAAAGTGGCAGTGGGCAGCGCACATTGCTCGCAGAACGGACGGTCGATGGGGCCGAAAGGTTCTAGAGTGGCGACCGCGCACCGGAAAACACAGCGTTGTTAGGCCTCCCACAAGGTGGACCGACGACCTGTTGAGAGTCGCGGGAGTGCGGTGGATGCGAGACGCACAGGATCAATCGTTGTGGCGTCGCTTGGGGAGGCCTATGTCCAACAGTGGACTTCTTTCGGCTGAAATGATGATGATGATGATGATGATAGTGAGGACTTTGTATCAAGTGGCGGCAGTTATCATTGTCTCAGAAAGTGTTTGAGAGGGTTGATTTGATTATGTCAAGACCGTTCCATCGTTAGACATCAAAACGTAGTTGACATCATACATAGTATGTATGTAAACACAAAACATTTCAGGAAAACTTTTGTTGTGTAAACAGCTAAGGAGTGAAAGTCTTTGTCCATGTAATTTTGCAAATAAAAAATTACAACCGTATTGAGAACCTCTTCCTTTTTTTGAAGTCGGTTAAAAAGAGGGTTTGTGCTTCAGAATGTGCAATTAGCATCATTTTTTTGACTGACTGACTTAATTGACAATTCAAAAGTGCCTGTAAATGGTTTATTTGCTTTAAATACATGCTTCGGTTCTTTTTCTTGAATGTCCCATAATAAATAACAAATAAGTATTTTGAGTTTTAAATTATGATTGTTACAGCATTTTGGACTACGGTATTGTTCGTAAAACTCACCGCGGCCTCGGAGCGCAAAGGGTATCGGAAGGATCACAGGTTTTAAGGCAATAAGAAGTGTCCATGGAGTTTCTTGCACGTTCTTCTCCATAGAGAAATGTTTTGGAACGTACAATTTAGCTTTACTTTTTTTTTGGACTGACCTACGTTTGACAATTCAAAAGTACCTGTAAATGGTCTATTTGAAATAAATGCTTTTGAATTTGACTTTGAAAGACAGTATTCTCTCTCACACTCCTTCTTGCTCACACTTCCTCTTGCTTCACGCAGAGCTAGAGAAGTTATTTGATGAATTTCCAACAAAAAATAAAGGACATAATCTACCCGTGTGCCAATTTTATTCAAAATTTCAAATCCGTTCTGAGTAATAAAGATACATACTGTCGCACTCTGCGACGGTTTGTTTGGGGGATAGTATTTGTTTTACAATGAAATGTTGGATATCATATAGGATCTTTGTATTTTTCTTCAAGTATTCAATAAAAGCCCATCTTGCTACAATGGTTATGTCCGACCTGAAAAAATTAGACATTTCTTTGTTCTACTCAATTTTTAAACCTATTCTAGAACAACAAAATCCTTAAAAGTATATTTTACTTGCCAGTTCGTTAACCTAACTCATGCGATCTCCTTTCGATATCACAATACACACACAGCCAAATACAAATACATTGGTATTGGCTGATTATAAATGCATTGGTACTTTCCAAGAATAGCCGCTGTACACTCTTCTTATTCCTTTTAATATAGTTTTAAAATTAAAAGTACATTAAAACATGCACTAATTAACTTAGAAGCTTCCTATATCGCTACCACGTAAAGGTTTCTTTCAACTTTCCTGGTTAAAAATTCTCAGTATTTCAAAGTTGTATGCCCTGTTAGAGCAGCAATCCTTTTAGATTTTCCGTGATTTTGGTAGCAAGTGTTTTTATATGGAGTTTGCTTTCAATTAAACTTGCTTGAAAAGATGTTCGGCTTCTTTGCGAATGGAAAATACTGTTATTGTTAAGGAATCTTTCGAGGATTTTTATATAGAAACTAGCTTGTACCAGCGGCTTCGCCTGCTTAGTAAAAGTAGGTTTCTCCATACAAACTTCCAACCCCTGCTTTACCCCCTTAGAGGTCGTAGGGGCCCAGCAGGGTCGAAGCCTACTGGGGCCACGGGTAGTGTGAAAACGAAACCCGGGGCCCTGGGACGAAGGCAACGAAGGAACAGGAGTGGGTTTTTAGTCAGTAAAAGTCTGACACTATCTCTCGCTCCGCCCAAGGGCGGGATATGTCATAAGATGATTTTCCAACCCAATAAAAAAAAAAAACCCCTTAGAGGTGAAGTTTCATAAAATTCGTTCTTAGCGGATGTCTACACCCTATAAGAAACCTACCGGCCAAATTTTGAGTTTGTAGGTGTTATAGTTTCTGAGATTTCGTGGATAATCAGTAAGTGGTATTTCGCTTTTATATATATGGATTAGAATTATTTGAAGACTAGCTTTTGCCAGCGGCACCGCCCGCGTCTAAGTAAGTTTCTCCATACAAACATTGAACCCTTGTTTCATCCCCTTAGCAGGCGAATTTTGAAAAATCCTCTCTCAGTAATCGCTTATGTCATAAAAGGAAACCTCATGAAATTTTCACGCTCCTAGTAGTTTGTAGAGGCCAAATTGTGCGAGAGACTTAAAAATATCTTCATCAAAGACGATGAAGAAAGAAAAGTCCGACATGGACTCTCTCGACACTCGTGATGGATTCATCACGAGTATTCTGACCATTATACGTATATTTTTTACATTTTAGCTTTCACAATTTCATATTCTATTTTTGCATATTTTTTATGTGGTCAGATAGCAAATACTTTCTTAAGGTAGTATAGATTGATGATCCCAATTCAATCAAACAATCTTCTTTTTAACGGGGTTGGAAATTATCCGATGTTTTCTCCCATTCTAGGATGGGGCGGGAGAGGTAAACCAGATTATTACTGACTAAAACCACACCTTCCTTCAGTTTCCAGTTCTAGTCCAATTCGATTTTGTAGCCATCTCCTTGATGCGCTCGTGAAACACTTCTCTCTAAACTATGAGCTACTTCTTTTGAATATGAGTAATGTGTAAAATCGTCATTTATCCATCCATCCTGTTTTGAAGCTACAACACCATAATTGCTCACAAACAACTCAACCACTAGTGATGTGCCATCAAAACAACGACTAATCATAGACAACTCGAAACGCGCTCATTTCGCCGATACACCGTATAATCTGCGGATCTCAGCATTGGCCTCAAGCATACGGTTTGCGTAAACCATCGTCATTAGTCAAAGTGACCGCCGCATAAATTATATGCCCAATTAGTTACATTGATGGCCGTCGGCGATTAGAGATATCTGGATCGAGTGTGTGTTCCGTGTAGGGATGGAAAGTTGGGGCGGGAAAGCTGTATTTTTAAAGATAATTATTTAAAAAAAAAATATAGGTGGTTTATTTTGAATTTAATGTCAAATTATTTGTACCTTGGCTCAGTTTTGGAAGCATCTTTTGCACCAGCTCGTAGATCAATGATATTACATTATATTACTCACCTATTTAATTTAATTTAGTGTAATTTATTGTCATTTAATGTAATTTAGTGTATTTTAATGTATTCTAATATAATGTAATTAAATCAATTAAACAATGGATTCTAATGTAATGTAATTTAATTCAATCTGACATAATTTATTTAATTGATTGATTTATAATAATTCCTTAATTTATTGATTCTATTGTCTTTGTTTTCATTTTGTACCTTGTTATTATTTATTAAATGTGAATGAAAGATTGATTTAAAATATAAATAATATTAGTTTACTAAATTCTGTAAGTGCTGTGCACATCTACAGGTGAAGAATTCGCTGTGATAATTGTTTATTGTTAAGATTATTCTTTTGGAAATGTTTTTGCGAACTATTCGTTGGAGTGCCGTAAAAAATCTTTAACCGCTTCCGTCGAATTAATCTGGCAAATATTTTCGTGTCAATTTTGCCTGGGTAAATTTTTCAATTCCCAGTGTCACTTGTAAGTGATTGAAGAACTGACGAGATGAAGTATTTACTCGTAAACGGTTAAACGAGTAATATACAAAAAAAAAAACTTAAAAGCACCGTCTTCGCTTGCAATATAGTCTCGTATATTTCCAAAAACCGCGCTATATCTTAACTTACTGCGTCATCAGCCTGCTTACATTGGGATGTATAGCTGTGTAGATTATTGTTAAACATAACAAGCAAGAATAATTTACTATTCATATTTATCTGTCCTGAACCTCAATGCTGATTGGTGGAAGCGTTGATGTCTTCAATAGGGAAACTACCGAAAACTATAGGTTTTTCTTATCTTACTTTTTACATGGCATAGGTACACATGTTACCTGTTCGTCATTTTAATTTATTTTCTTTGTAGAATATTGTCGAAAGAAAACATACGAATGGGCAATTATAAAATGCTTGAGTCGTTATCAAGCATTTTATAATTGCCCATTCGTACACATTCTAGGAATGTATGTTCGTTATACATTCTAGGAATTGAAAAGTTATACTCGTTGGAGTTTAACTTTTCAATTCCTAGAATTAATGTACACAAAAGTCTTACAATATTTATGAAATATACTTTTATTTATATTCATGGGATCTGTCTATATGAATAAACTGTACAGAGGGATGTTTATTTATTTATTTGTACGTTTATTGGTTCACTAACAATTGTTAACACGATTGAAAGCATCGCAATAATTTATTGTACTTTAACATAAAACGGTTAAAGGTAAAAATATCCGAATTGAGAACCTCCTCCTTTTTTAGAAGTCGGTTAAAAACACAAATTACCTTCAGGAAACATGTTATGTACTCGTCCAGATCCAGATGTATGAACGTCAATGAATAGAAAGAGTATGGGTCGTAGCAGTTGGCATTTCTGCCTACCCCAAGGGAAAAGTCATTAGTTTATGTATGTTTCTGGTTTATGTTCTGGTAAAACAACATTGTATGATTTTAACCCCTCGCCACAGTGAGCACGCCACAATCAAATCGCAGCGGTAATGCCTGTCTTTGAGAAGTGTCTACAGAGGCGTCACGGCATCCTCTTTTTGTGCAGGACTCACCGGTTGTGGGTGTTTCGGAAGGTATCTGTGTCGAATTCAGCGGGAAGAAACACTCGGGTCTCACCATTGTGCGAATCACCCGGAGAATACGATGGAGCATACGGTGGAAGTCAGTCCCGCTTGGTCGGAATGCCGGCACCGCCTTGTTCTTATGGGGGCGGTTGGTGAAGAAAATGACAACCAGTAGCCTTCTTCAGTGACGCACTTCGATCAAAGAAGGTGGCTGAAACTATGAGGGATAGGACATCCTGATTCCTCAGCGGTCGCTGCAAGGGACGCTCCGGGTGTTGGAAGCCGCAAGGCAATTCCCAGCCATTGCAAACACGGGATTGCGGTGGTGCTGTCCGGCCGTCTGGTCAAAGCAGTCCTGAATCGACGGCGCGTAGTATTCTACGCGCGACTCAAAGAGATTTCAGCAAATGGATAGGGCCCTCTAGGGCCGATGTCTGCTAGGGCTGCAAGATTGATCGAAAGAATTATTTCCCATAACAATTTTCGCCTCAATAACTTTTCACTAAAGAGTTTAAGCAGTTAGACAGCTTTGATAGAGGTAAACGAAGGAGCATAATCGGGACACCGACCTTCAGCTGGATAACGTGCACTGATAGTGAAAAGCCTTAAGTGAATCCAAAAACTACCATCATCATCCGGCAGGCATTAAGTCCGCCGCTGTACATTTGTGCATAAAGGATTAAATAAATAAATCATCAACTATCTTCTTCCACAACAGTACTTATGAAGAATTTGCGAGAGCATGCTTACATTGATTATTGCAGTTTGATCATTTTAAGCGTTAGAATTACTTGTTCATTTACCTAGGATATTTTGGGGTGTATTTAATTGATATCCCCGTATATAAGACAAATGATTTTTCCATAGTGGGAACTACCTAAGAATCTCCAACTTATGAATGAACTACGGCGAAAACTTGTGCGCGTGTATCCCCGTTCAATCGAACTCGCATATTGATGGCCAAACCGAGAAATTACTGACACCGATTGCCTCTATGAGGACACGGCAGTTCACTCAAGATGGATAGACCTCCACCGCATGCTACACCGAGTCCTCCAGGCGATTCACAAAATGGTAATATCAGGGTACTTTCAACCGAACCCAGAACAGAAACCGTTCGAAACACCCACAACAGTCCTGAGCTTATCCATAAAACAATGAAATTACGGTTAACAAATGTAGCAGCCGATAAGTGTTATCCCTGAGACTGGCCTCCCTTAGAGGGTTGTTCCAGTGTTGGTCACCACTTATTACAAAGAGGTAACGTCCAGATATCGACGTAAGGCAGCAAGGAATCTGAGATACATTATACGTTGTCGAACTGTGATCAGAAAAACACATTCGATCCCGTTTTATATGAAGCAGTGACTGTAAATAATAAAACACACCATTATTAATCCACAAGGTGCCGGAGGACACAGTGGAGATGTGCCCTGCAAGGGCGGAGCACCGCCGTGTCCTCGTGGAGGTAATCGGCGTCAGTGACCTCTCGCGCCGGGCTCTGATCCAGAGCGAGGAGTAATGGCAGGCGTTCGCCTCCTTCTGCAAAGCCTTAATGCTAGCGAAGGCGGAGGCCGCACGCGTTAGGGAACGAACGGCCTCACGCCGAGCCGAGATTCCGACCCCGACTACCAATCACGGTAGACGCGGGCTTCCGGACGTCGAGCAATAGGTAGCTAGCCGTCCTGTAGTTGACCGGATCGAGCCCAATCCTCAACAGCGCGTAGTGATAGACACAGGTGTAGTTTTAGTCAGTAAAAGATTCTGACACTATCTCCCGCCCCGCCCAAGAGCGGGGGATGTCATAAGATGATTTTCCCACCGGAAAAAAAAAAGTCAGCAAAAGATTGACACGTCCTCCCGCTCCAACCAGAGCGGGAGAAGTCATTGGATGATTTCCACCCTTAAAAAAAGAAAAAAGGTGCCATCATCATCATTATTATTTCAGCCGAAAGACTTCCACTGCTGGACATAAACCTCCCCAAGTGTCGCTATAATGACCGGTCCTGTGAGCCTCTCATCCATCGGATTCCCGCGACCCTCACCAGGTCATCGGTCCACCTGGGGACCATCCAACGCAAGGTACCCTGTAACCCCTTCCGAAAATGTGGCCGTGTTATTTTAAAGTGAATAATTAAATACATATAGGTATTTACTTTTATCGTCTTTGGATGGTATCCCTTGAATAATCACGGTCAATTAGCTTGCTACAATAATGGGAAAAAAATAATAAAAATAAGCAGTAGGATTGTTAAAAATGCCTTCGTCTTACACCAGTTTAACCATAACTGTAAACGTGGGCGATGGCCATTCTTCTGCCACTCAGAAAATTACGTAAAATACGCAATGCCATCTATCAAATTTAATATGAAGTTCAACCGTCATTGTCATCATTATTTCTACTTTGAGTCTTTAGATGGCATTGCGAGTATCTGAATTGCTTATGGTGTCATATTTTACTTCTCGAAAACTTTGATTTCATACCGTTTGTCTTTCATATGCTTTGTTTCATTGCGATGAAACAAAGCCTAAGTAAGACAATTATCAAGTTCCAATTCCAACAATTTAAATGTATAAAAGTTATCTACATCGATTTCTAAAATTAATAATACGCACTTCACTAAAAAATTCTACAGATATATTATATACGTAGATTTATAAAAAAAAAATTGTAAGCATGCAAAAATATATAAAAAAATCTTATTCACGATGACAAAATAGAACAAAAATTTCTCCTAAGAGAGCCGTATGGGATTTGAACCACCTTCACATTACATGAAAGTCTAGTTACGAAACCACTGTGCTGCGGTCTTCGATGAATAAGCTATAAAATAGACGTTCTTATATAAACGTCATAATTGACTGGTTGGCTCCCTAACGATGATAGCGTGATGATTTTCGTTTTAGAAGTTAAATTTGCAGCTAAATGGAATAATGTAACATTATAGTACGTGATTTTACTCGTCGCTTTGATTTTATTATGTGTTTTGATTAATTTTTACAAAATATTTAGAAGATATCGAATAGAAATGTCAATTTTGTTTTGAAAAAATGGTAAAAGTTATTTTAATACAAAAAAATAAGACAAAATAATGTCAAAATTTTTAACTGTAGCTGGGAATTGAACTCGCGGCAAATGTCGTTCAATACCTACATTTTGGATTATTGCTCACCCCACATAGCAAATAGCGTGATAGTTTATAGCCTATCAGTTGCCCTGACCTATAAGGATTGTGTATGCAAAATTTGAACAGGATCGGTTCAGTAGTTTTTGCGCCAACTAATACCATCACAAAAGAATTTTACTGTTTTATTATATGTATAGACAATGTGTGACACGGGAGATTTTTTTTTAAACTGATGGTATTGACGGTTGACCACCACCGCCTGATGGTAAGTGATTATGTGGTCGACGTTGAAGCATGCTTCCCGGGATAACAATTCACTCTTGACTTAAGGACGTGGTTGTAGCTATCACAAAACACCGACTACGGCAGAGAATTCCACTCCTTAGCTGTACGCACAAAGCATATGTTCCCAAAACGTTGTATGGGTGGGGAATGTTTACCATGCGCCAATGGTACATCGCCATATGTCTGGTATTCCGATGATGAAATGGGTGCAGGCAGACTTAAATTATGCAATGCCGACACATAATAATTCTGTGGCCCTAGTGAAAAGGGGTATAAGTTCGATTTTGTCGAAAATGAGTTAAGTATACAGAAATGATCAGAAAGAAATGCTCTATCGTTTGGTGAAAACGGATCTTAGCTATTTCTAAAATTAATTAATTTGCTTTGTGTAAAAGGGTTTTTTTTTCTTATTGGGTGGGAAAATCATCTTATGACATCCCCCGCTCTTAGGCGGAACGGGAGATAGTGTCAGACTTTTACTGACTAAAAACCCACTCCTGTTCCTTCGTTGCCTTCGTCCCAGGGCCCCGGGTTTCGCTTTCACACTACCCGTGGCCCCAGTAGGCTTCGACCCTGTTGGGCCCCTACGATTTGCTGACATCTCCTTGAGGCGCGCGTGGAACAGTACGCACCGTCGACGACTTGGGCTCGGTCCGGACGGTTACCGGACGGTCGGACGGCGAGCCACCCATTGCTTGCCGCCTGCAAGCCCGCGCCTACGGTGGCCGGAAATCGGAATCGGAACCCCGGCAGCGGTTGGAGCGTAAGGACCGTTGCCTCACGCGATCGGCCGCCTCCTTTGCTAGCATTACTGCTTCGCAGAAGGAGGCGACCGCCTGCCACTCCTCCTCGCTCCGGACCATGGCCATGGCCGCCAAGGCCCGGCGCAAGAGATCGCCGCCGCCGTGTGTAAGAGGGTTCAACTGACACCAAAAAAACTGCAAAAGTTGGTTTCAAGTGTAATTCACTAGGGCCACAGAATTAAAGATCTGATGGAAATATAGTTAGTCTGTACGTTCATATTCTTTTGCCAAGGCTTGTATGTGTTTTTTTATTATTCGAATGGTGATATAATATTAATTATTTCAACTGTTTTTTTTTCAGTTCATTAAATTACGAACAGTAAGGGACTCACAAATAGAATGTTACCGAAGTTCTTATAAAATAAATTGTGCTTTTTTTACGACTTTAGGAAAATGCTTACGGTAGTCAATTTTGTTTTCTCACTGTATAATTACTTAATTCCCTTTTTGTTTGTTTGTTAACATTCTAATTTTGGCTTAATGGGTTTCTTGCAGTACATAATTAGTCTTCTAAAATTCAAGTAACCTCATTACGAAGGACAGGAAAATACAGTTAAAAAAACGCTAAACGAGGCATAAGTTTAGATGATTGATTTATTTTGCTATCTATTTCCAGTAAATTTAAAAGCCTTGCCAAGGGTCACCATAGCCCTAGAAAACGTAAAGGATGATTGCTGGAACACGGGTGGGATTTAGTCTCCGGGAGAAGTCATCAGGATGATTCAGTAAGTCAGTCAGGATGATTACCATATTAAAAAAAAAACAGTCCACTCCTCTCCACTGGATTGGACATGGATCTAGGACATGTCGGTTTCCTCACGATGTTTGCCTTCACCGTTTTGAGAGCAGTGGTGATGAAATAAATTACACAAAGTAATGCGCCTGGCTGGGTTTGAACCCGCGACCTACAACTCGTAAGTCGGAGCCGTTACCACTCGGCCACCACTGCTCTCAGCTGGCTGCTGAGTTTGAATTGCAAACAATAAAATTGAGCGCGCAAAAGTATGCCTCGTTCAAGTTGTGTTGTAACAACGCGATGGAGTATTTGTATGAGTGTCAAGGGAATACCACGACTTTTGGCAATTAATAGGTTTATTTTCCTAACTAAATTATGTAATATGGTTACTCATTAAGAGCATTTGAATTTAGGAATTCAATAAAATAAATAGCTCAGTGGAAAGGCGTGCGAAGAGGCTAATTGGGGATCCAGATTTGGTTAAGTCCAATCTACAAAGCCTCGAGCACAGGCGCAGGGTAGCCAGCCTATCGGTATTTTACAGGTTACATTTTGGAGAGTGTGCGCGGGAACTGCATGACTTGATTCCGCCATCTCCTTTCTACCATCGGACAAACCGACGAACGGCGAGTATCCACCCTTACGTTGTTGAAACTTCAACGGTCCGGACTAAGCGTTTCGCTTCGTCGTTTATACCGCGTACATCGAAGGACTGGAACGATTTGCCTGCTGCGGTCTTCCCGTCCAACTATAATTTAGGTGTCTTCAAGGCTAGAGTAAATAGGCTCTTAATAAACTAGTGCGCCTGACCATCAATGATTGCATCTCCGCTTACCATCAGGTGGGATCGCAGTCAAGCACTGGTTCATATCATTTAAAAAAAAAAAAGTTTAGGTGATATTGCCACAACTTTTTTTCAATGTCTACAATACATTCATTGACTTTATACGGTGAAACCGTACGTAATGAACTAATGATTATTCGTACATTTTTATTTTTCATTTTAATAATTGATACTAGTTGTGCATTCAGTACAAGATTAGAGGTCATCGTGTGTGCTCCCTCACTTCTTTGTATTATTAAACCTTTGGTTCGATTAATATATTTAATTTAATTTTATAAGTAGCAGTATTATTGAGGCATTTTACAAACTTCTACATATTTTGTGGAATATACGTAATTTCAAACAGAAAGACCGCCGCGACTTAATCACGCATCCTAGTGGAACAATTTCGGATGACCATCTTTGCATAAATATGCTCAATGTCTAGAAAAACTTTTTTCACGGTGGCCTTTAAGATGACAATTGTCTGTGGTTTATCGGACTAGACCAGCACCCCTAGCCAAGTTACAATCGTATCGTTCGCGCCAAACGCTTCGAGTAGGCCACGCCGACGTCATCTCAATGCTCAGTCACGTGGTCAGGAACAAAGGAATCGGAGGCGTGGCCTACTCGAGGCGTTCGGCGCGAACGAAACGATTGTAACTTGGCTAGGGGAGCAGACATTTTACGTAACTCAATAAAACTAAATACATATAGAGCAATTCCACTCCTTAGCTGGACGCACAATGAATGTGTTTCACACACATTCATTGTCACCCATACGGGTGGGATGCTCACCAAGCACCGAAGGCGAATTGCCGTATGTCTGGTGGTCTGATAATGGAACGGGCTTTGTGGAATTAAGTTACGCAATTCCAACGCTCCCTAAAATGCAACCGGTAGAAGCCAACAGGCTAGCAACTTGGCGTCGATGCTCAAGACTTTGAAACTTTGACTTGACGAGTGTCAAGAGAATCATTGGTAATGATATTACCAATGATCCTCTTGGCTTGTTTCTCAATTGACTGAGCATTAAGCTAATATTTGGCAAATAAGTCCCAAACACGAGAGCACAAAATTCATAATATGGTATAAGCTATTCATCCATTTAGGTCATCGCACAATAGAATAGAGCACCAACAACACACGTAAGTACTTCACGGTTGAATAAAATTCTAAACGCTGACCACGAGATTTTTTGGCACGATTCCAAGTCATACTTCGGACGTGTTGTACATACTTTAGAAGCCTCAAAGAGTCTGGTTTAGGTCTACTTACGAGGCCGTATTATATACAAAAGCTGTTGTGTAATAATATTGAGGTGGATGGTGGGAGTCCGTACCTTAAAAGGAAAACAACGGAACCCTTATAGGATACGCCTGGGTGACACCGTTGTGTGGGCCACCCGGAGGACACGGTGGAAGTGTGTGTCAGTGGTGTTAAACTTGTGACATTTTTAAATATTTTTGGAAAAAATATAACATGGTATAAAAACTATTGGAATCTATTCAGTTACTGATTCTGAACAAACTATATTCTGGTTTCGCATAAACTAAAAATAATGTTGTGTATTGCACAGAAGAAACAATAACACATAATGTACACATCACATGTAACTGGAATAATGCACATCCTTATAGACCATAATTGAAAAATTAAGTTTCAATATTACATGAATGTTTTTTCAAAACTACCAGAGTAATTAAAAAAAAAAACATATAACTTATACTTACACATTTACACATGATACATGACACAATGACACAACATTAGTATCGCATCGGAATTGGCATCTATGCACACACAAAAACACGCTAGTAACGCAATCAAGATTCATCAAGGGTGTATCAAAATATTTGTAAGTTTTCTTAAATTTAATAAAATAAATAAGTAATTTTTCAATCCTAAAATAATTCTTTATTATTTTGCCTGCAATTAGGATAAATATATTTTTTAAAGACTACCATAGTGCATTCAAATAAAATTTCAGTGCTTAAATTATGATTGAAACTTAATGATAAAAGTTACCTATTCATAAAATCAGGCGTGAGTAATCGGGGATAATGCAAAAAATTAAATAAAAAGAGATTCCGAAGAATTGAGAACCTCCTCCCTTTATAAAGTTGGTTAAATAGGCTTGTTCACGAACAGAAGACAAAATGGTCGTTTAGTTCTGACGGGAAGCTCCAAGAAGGAACACTTGTGCTCATCCGAGACAAGGCGCTTCCACCACTCGTTTGGGCGCTGGGTCGTGTGGTACGAGCATATGTGGGCGTCGACGGCATCTCACGCGTAGCAGACGTGAAGACGAAGAGAGGAGTAATCACAAGAGGATTCAACAATATTTGTCCTCTTCCCTTCGAAGCCGTCAATAGGCGGGAGGATGTTCAGGCAACAAACGCGTGAGCATACGGACTGACGTCACCGACGGCCGAGGCGGCGGGCACGGGGCAGGACACCGGCGCGCAGCGGACGGCGAGCGGCGCGACATTTCTCAATCCGACAGCTTCCGAGGCACACACGTCCCTCTATCGACCCCTCACTGTATCGCTACTTATTCATTTTGTCATTACTCGAATATACCTTCATATACAGTCCACTTATTCTATTCATCTCCCTGAGATCCTAAACAAGGCTAGAAAGATGATGTTGGTCCTTTTTTTAATTTTCATAAAGAAAAAGGTACTGTGTCTACCGGTTAACACTATTTTGAACCTGGGCCTTCAACAAAAACCAAAACACACAATCTATAAATATAACTGTTTAGTACAACACCACTTTACTTAAACCTGCAAAGAGTTCATAATTTCCGCGTAACGAACTATCATCACAAAATTATCACCCATTTTCTTCCCACACGTAATTACAAACTATAGTTCTTGGTAAATTGTTTCCCAAACCACCAACTTGAAGCGCCTCAGACTTCCCGAGGCAGTAAGGAAACAGTAAATAAAAACTAGCGTAATTCTGTGAATGTTTCAACTTTTCTCACTGTTTTGCAGTTAAAATAATAGGGTCGCTACTAGGTTCCACTTTTGTACGTCAAGTTTCTGAGAAAAGAAAAGGATGATTTATTTAATTGTGTAATTCTTCCGGGCTCTTCTTGGAGTCAAGAAAAATGTCTGTTTGTTGTCCTAGGTAAGTTTTGTAAGGTGAATGGAAGAATGCTTGCAATTTATACTTATTTCCTCATGTGATATTGTACCTTTGTAATTATATCAACCATCGGGTTTATAGTATACTAGCTTCTCCTTCTCTACCCCTGAGTTTGTTTCGGTGTTTTTTCTCAGGGTAGTCAACTAGGAAACATCGGCCTCATCTAGTTTAAAATGATGAAAAAAAATTGACATGTAAAAGTGTTTTTTTAAACCTACTTACAAAATAAATATCATTTATCATTCTGCCTGCGGCTTCGCTTGCATGAAAATAGGTTTCTTCAAACAAACTTTGGACCCCCATTTCATCCCTTTTGGGGGCAAATTTAGGAAAATCCTCTCTTAGTGCTCGTCTACGTCATAAAAAGAAGCCTTGTGCAAAATTTCACATTCCTAGTCCCAGTAGTGTGTGTCAGCTGTGCCTTGATACGTCAATCAGTTTCTCCTTTTACATATATTAAATAGGTACTCCTCGTAATTGTGAAATACTCAGGAAGCACATTAAACTAAATTAGACCTTTATTATCATGTAATTTAAATGTGCTTCTACATGTTTTCTTTAAATTTTTAGGAAAAAATATTTATTTCAAACACTTCAACTTCAACTCTTCATTAATGGCATTTGTGGAAAAGACACCACAATTTTGCCAATGATACGTGCAAATTATTAATAGACCATCAAACTTTCAAACACTTATTCACTTGTTTTCCAATTTTTATGCCAAGTTTTGACGCGCCATCCCGAATTTATGACACAAACCGACTCGAGCAAGATATTCAACATCGTAGATGGCACTATAAGTATCGAATCAAAATTTTAATAATAATTATTATTATTATTTAAAAGACAACTATATGGTCAATTTTGTTAGTAAGCTTTGTTATTTTGCATCATGACCTACTAGTGAAGCTCACCTATCAATAATATAATATAAAAAAGATACAACTTGTGGCCGGTAAAGACTCTGCCTATAGTAAAGTTGTTGGAAAAAAATCCTTTTAATAAACTATTTTTTATTAAAATGAATTAAACAAATGAATCCTTATAATAATACTAGCTGACGTACCAAACATTGTTCTGGCATATAAATTATCTAAGAAAATGGGGGGTGGGAGTAGGAGGTTAAAAAAAGACTCAACCACCTATTCTCAGATCTACCGAATATATACCAAAAAAATCATAAAAAAGCGGTAAATGGTTTCGGACGAGTTCGATTACAAACACTGTGACACGAGATTTTTATAATATAAATATAAATTAGACTAGCTTTTACCCGCGACTTCGTCCACATAAAAGTCGAAAATGATATATGCTATCGCGGACTTTTTTTTAGAACATTTAAAGGGAAACAATTTTGTAATACATAATTATTCCATAACTTTAACAGTTTACGCGGCGCACGCAACGGAAGCTGTCAAACGGAATAATTTTCCCCCGTTTTTGCAACATTTTTCATTGATAGTGCGCTCCTATTAGTCATACCGTAATGTTATATAGCTTACGGCCTTTTTCAATAAATAGGCTAACTAATCTATACTTATAATAAATCTGTAGAAGTGAAAATTCTGTACATTGAAAATATCACCGAACCCAAAAATGTGATTAAAAAATTTTTTGTCTGTCTGTCTGTTTGTTCAAGAATCACGCAAAAACTACCCTACTACAACCTACTACTAACAACAGTGGAGCTCACTAAGGGGCGCTGCACACGGCTAAGATACTATAATATTTTATCTTAAGATACAATATCGCTCGCCATACAATTCAATGAACTATCACACACGACGAAGATAATAAATAATATTTCATATTTTCGTATCTCAAAAAACCTAATAAAACCATTTTCGACTTCTAAGCGGACGAAGTCGCGAGCAATAGTACAGAAATAATTTTTCAATTCGGACTAGTAGTTTCTGAGATTAGCGCGTTCAACCAAACAAACAAAATCTTCAGCTTTTATAATATTAGTATAGGTACTCAAAAAAGAAAATTATTAGTCCTAAAAAAAAATTAAAATACTAACAACGTAACAAATTAAAAAAAGTAAACATATATTAAAATTTCTAATTATAAAACTCGGCAGTGCTTGCAATAAATTATAGTAGAAAATATAATTTAAAAGCATAGAGTCAAAGTGAAATGCATGGCACACTAGGATTTACTAGATAATCCGAATTAATTCTGCACCTATTTTAATCTGCAAAGACTTTAAGAGACTAAAACTTGAGTTTATTTCGCAGAATTTTAGTTTTAATTTTCTAGGATTTAGTAGCTTTGAAAGGCTACTTTAGGGTGCAGCTTACGTTACGTATATGCTAGCGGTGTGCGAGGAAGCTGAACGGTGCGCGAGGAAACTACTCACCAATGGGATTACTTTGTTTTCTCAACCTGGCTAAGCGCAAAAAGGGATAACTGAGTAGAGTGTTTATATAAACAAAAAGCTAGAGATGTTTACAAGGGATGCGAGTAAGGTATGTGTGCGAAACACCCGATTGTTAAATGAAAAAAAAAGTAGTGCATCATGTTACACTTCAGCTACACAATTCGCTCAGCACAGCTTCGCTCCGCATTCTTGCATCACACAAGCTCCACGCTCAGTTTTTGTTTTTTTTTTGGGTGGGAGAATCATCTTATGACAAATCCCGCTCTTAGGTGGACCGGGAGATAGTGTCAGACTTTTACTGACTAAAAACCCACTCCTGTTCTTTCTTTGACTTCGTCCCAGGGCCCCGGGTTTCGTTTTCACACTACTCATGGCCCCAGTAGGCTTCGACTCTGCTGGGCCCCTACGGTTTGCTGACATTTCCTTGAGGCGCGCGTGGTACTCAACGCGCAAAAAGTCGATGCATTGTTAGAAGCCGATAATATGGTATCAAAGTGAAAAACGAAACGAAAGTTTTGTTCCTATTCACCCCGTTTTACGGTAATATGATTTCGTAATGTGAGCAGTATTTAACTTACAAGAACAAAGAACTACAAAAATAATACCTGTATTAAATAGTAAAACTGCTCCCCTAGCCAAGTTACGATCGTTTCGTTTGCGTCGAATGCCTTGAATAGGCCACGCCTCCGATTCCTTTGTTCTGACGTCATCTCAACGCTCAGTCACGTGGTCTCTTTGATACCATATTATCGGCTTCTAATAATGCATCGACTTTTTAGAATAACAATTCATTAATAAATTGATACAGTTAAATGCTAAAAAAACTATTCAAATATCGTGAAAATACCCCTTGAAGTTTTGTTTCTATTCACCCCATTTGATTGTATTTATTTTTGAAATAACTTGCATTTCATTCGATACTAACTTGTTATTTGGTGTTATTTACTATTTTTGAGTAATGAAATAGATTGCGTACTAAAGTGCATGCTTGTTTGCGAACCTTTCACCCAAGCTATTAGAAGCCCAACTACGACCTCTTAACGCAAACCATTTGACGACCTAAACTGAACTGTTAAATGGATGGAGCTATATAGGGTGTATAGTTCCATCCCTCTTTCTCGCTCACTCATCTATATTTTAATACGTCATGGTAAGGCCCTGCCCCCATAGACTAGTTACGATCGTTTCGTTTACGTCGAACGCCTCGAGTAGGCCACGCCTCCGATTCATTTGTTCAGACGTCAACTCAACGCTCAGTCCTGTGGTCAGAACAAAGGAATAGGAGGCGTGGTCTACTCGAGGAGTTCGACGCAAACGAAACCATCGTAACTTGGCTAGAGGGGCTGGGCTATTGCCATTAGGCTACTATTAAAACAAACAACAGTGAAATCGGCCTATAAATTTTTGACAGCACGGTAAAATCTTCTTCACATACAGCGACAGCATGATCATTAAGTACCATAATCGCTCAAAGTGGGTCAGAAATTTAAGGCCAAGTTCCGTCACGATCTTTTCCATCACCGTCGCTAACGATGTCCAAGGAACAAACGACAGTAATTTTAATTTTAACTTGGCAACACAACCACCATTAAATTAACCCTTTATTGTTTTATAAGACACAATTAGGGGTCCACAGAGATTTGTGACGCAGTTTGGTTAAATTTTAGCGTTCATAAAACAGACCTGGGGGTCTAAATTGAGGGGGTGCTCATTAATTTTATCGTGGGCCCGCGAAGACAGGATGGTTGTAATGTCTCAACATTACAATGTAAGCGTACGTACTTCTGGGATGTGAGAGAAGATTGAGAGCTTCTTGTAAAATAGCTGTAGAACTATCATTACAGAAAGTGTGGCTTTAGAGCTACTTACACTGTACCAATATTTCCAAACTGCATAATTGTGTACTTATATTTTATTTTATATACTGATGAAATCAAACAAACCTCAAAGAGATATCAGCATAAGTGGCACCCAGCAGGGCCGATGCTTGCTAGGACCACGGTAAATTTGTAAAAAGAGAAACTGTGATCCTAGAAAAAAGAAACTGGGCAAGTGCTAGTCAGACTCGCGCACTGAGGGTTCCGTACAAACTTACCTATGAAAACAGTTCAATTCCCGAATTTAGTTACGAAGATTTTTTCAAATCGCAAAAAAATGTTTTTTTTTTATGACGTAACTACAAATTTGTAGTTTTCATATTTTTTCCTATGTTTATGGTATGAGACCTTGCTTCATGCCAAATTTCAAGATTCTAGGTCAACGGGAGGACAGGTGATAAATGCCTGCCTAATCTGAATTGTAAAAATATCACATGGTCAAAAAATCATATTCTCTTTTTCGGCGCTGGGCCTGTTTTGTGTCACGTTAAAACTAACCATCAAAATACAAGCAAATATCTGCTGACTTCTCTGAAACAACTGGTAGCCTAAAAAACGTCAATTTACCGTCCACTGAACAGTTAGAATAAGGTTGTTTTTGTCCATTTTCCACCAAACAGTTCACAGACGCGTGTCTCAAACGGATAGCACTGGAGCTCGCATTGAGCTGGATTGAGTCGAGATATCATGTCCGTGAGCGGTGTCTATGTGTGCGTTGCTCGATGTCGAGCGCGCGTGCATATCTATTTGGTGCGTTTTAGTGAGTAAAAGTCTAACACGCCAAGTTATTGGACCCACCTAAAAAACCCAGGCATTGTTTATCTCCAAAACCCCCTACTTATCACATACTTCGCCATTTGCATAAAGCTCCTCGAAAGAATACAACTTAAATAAAGGTTTGCATTTTAAATTTTTAACAAAAAAAAAAGCAAAACTGTTTCAAACCCGCATCGCGCTATAAAGCGCTTTTGTTCACCGCCACAAATGGCTGAAACTGCCAAGTCGTGATTATTTTCAAGAAAAACATTATTCAAATTCGCTAACAGTCTCAGATGGTATTAAATTCTTTTTTAAACGGAATGATACGGTGAAGTATCCGCGTTGCAGTTGAAGCTTGAATAATACGCTATTTAGCTGTTTCATTTGGATAAAGGGGGTTTTCAACTTTCTTTTTTTCTCTGTTTTTACTCGCTGGAGTGTTTGTTCCATGTCTTTTCTTTTACAGTAGCTTTTTCTATTTAGAACTGTTAATATAACCCTGTGTCTCAATGCCGTACTGCGAAATGACACGAAGGTTCGATTCTGATTCCGAAAGTATGAAACTTCTGATTGATTTTGCACCTCCGATTCCGTTTTCGGTTCCGATAAATTTTAAACGGAACTTATTTCGTATGTACAAATAAGTTTAAGTTTACTTGTCGCACAGGCAACCTTTTCCGTCGTGCCTTCTGTTGATTACTTTTTTAATAGTTTTTAACCGACTTCATTTTGTTTCGTATTTGGAATGTTGTGATATTGCTCGTCATTATAATTACCCAAGTTTTTTTATTCGTTTTAGTAGTGTATTTTTCAATGCTTCTGCCTCCGCCTCTGACTGCAGTTTTGATTCCAATCCCGGTTCCGATAAACCTAAAAAAAGTGAACCCATGGCCCCAGAAGGCTTCAACCCTGCTGGGCAGTCTTTAATTGTTTGATTGATTTTTTATTGATTGATTGAAGGGTACTTCCCATTGACCTAGAATCTGTTACATACATCACAAAAAAAAAACTTTATTGCAACTCAGAAAAATCTTCGAGATTCCATTGGGGAATGGTAAATTGTATGGAACCCTCAGTGGCGCACTTACTCATTTTTTTTTCTTATTGAAGAGTATCAAATACTTCTCTCACTCTGAGTGAGAGCGTTAGACTAAATCCACCTACATTTCTTCAGTTTCCCTTTTCATTCCAGAGCCGGGGTAAATATTAAGGACATTCTCGAAAAATAATTTCGAATTCTTAACCCTTTAAAAACCAATTATTTAACCTGTGAGAAAAACTTTTAACGCATCGGAACGTCTACGTGGAATAATGGCTTAAAAATAAAGCGTAATATAACTCTGTTCTAGTCCACCACACGCATGGACTTGCGGACGACGAGCAATGGGTAGCTCGCCGTCCGGCCGATAACCGTCCGACCAAGCCCAATTCAGGCGATCAGCTGTATCCTTTGCTGGCATTACTGCTTCGCAGAAGGAGGCGACCGCCTACCACTCCTTATCGCTCCGGACCATGGCCTGTACTAAGGCCCGCAGCCGATGCTCGCTAAGGCCACAGGGAATTTCTGAAAACGAAGCCACCACGGGCTTCTCTAGAATGCATACAACAACTGAAGGACACAGGTAAGGTTTAACTCAGTAAAAATCTAACTTACTTTAGAGCAGGAGAAGTCACTTGTTAATTTCCCATCTAAAGAAAAAACGCTGCACTCGTACTTAAAAACGCAATTCCAAAAAAACCTGTTACCTGGAAGCGTCACACTTGGAGGTTTCTGGATTGTGTGACACTCTAAGAACCAGTTCCAGGAATGGCTAAATAAAAAGCCAACAATTCCCTCAAGGTTTATTTGCTGCCAAAAGTGTGGTTTATATTGCCGTATGTGTGTTATATATAAAAGATAAATATGGCCGAATGCAGGTTACCACAATCGAGATCATTGTAATGGTTGTGGCCGCAGAAAATTGTAAATATTTTTATTTTTATGCATTGGACTGTTATCAATGAGAATGGATTAACAGGTAATGAAATGTATCTTTGAGGTAGGCTTACTTGCAATGGTGGTTATATTTTTGTTGTTTCAATAACGGGGAATAAAAATAAGTGTTAAATAGTTTTTTACACCACCTGCTCGATAATGCCCTTTTATATGTCACACAACCATCTCTTAAAGCAAGTCATTCCGTCCCTAGGGAGATAATTCAATATGGGCGATCCCTAGGGAATAATGAGATTTGAATTTGGAATGTCAAAAAACCGTCAACATTAAGTGAATATAAATGTACGTGCATCAAACAAGTTTATTTAAAATTCAAACTGGCCACTAACAAAAAAAAAGCAATAAAACGTGGTTACGGACGAGTTTCTAAAAACAAGTAATGAATGAGCGGGAGCGATAAAGAAAATTGAAATTATAGAATCTTAGATCAGTGATGAAATCTCAAAACATGTTGAATGATAGTTTAGATTAACTTGTAAATAATATATTTCTCTTATGTATGATTTGTTTGACTAAATTATCTTTTAATTATCTCACAGATGGTCGAAAAGTAGAGTATCCATCACGGGGATAAAGCTGTCTTTGTCTTGAGTGCCTTGAATTCACTTCACTCAGGTTTCTGTATTAACTAATTTTATAAATCCCTCACTTCGTTCGGAATTCAACATGCTCCCCGTGACTTTAAGACATTGATTGAACCCAAAGTCACAATCATAATTCACTATTATTGCCACACAGTGGTTTCCTGTAGATGGAAAGCGGCATCAAGGCCGGCCTAAAAATTGGTGGCGAGATGATTCATTCAGGCATCAATAGGACTATTTCGAGACGACGCGGGAGATGAATGTCAGAAGGAATGGACTACAAAACAATGCGTCTTTAAATATAAACGCGTTTACTGAAGACTATGTGCGGGAATTACATGAGTTGCTTCCGCCATCATCTTTTTCCTATGGAACAACCCGACGGCGAGTGTCCACACTTAGATTGTTATCACCTCTACGGTCCGGACTAAGCGTTTCGCCTCATCGTTTATACCGCGTACATCAAAGGACTGAAACAATTTGCCTGCTGCGATCTCCCCATCCAATCGGACGGTAAGATCGCAGCAAATTAATTATAATCATAATTTAGGTGCCTTCAAGACTAGTTTGAATAGACTCTTAAACTAGTGCGGTTCACCATCAACGATTGCATAGTTATAGAAACAGCTTACCATCAGGTGGAATCGACTAGTTTATATCATTTAAAAAAGTTTTAGGTTCCACAGCCTCGCTTTTGTCAGCTAGAAATGGTCATGAAAATCAAACATCTTTTATCTTTACGATAATGTCCTAAGTAATTTAAAGGCAAGAATTTGATGTTGAAAGAAGTTTCATAAAATCTGCTTTGATTTTTTATTGGTTTCATTCGCGTTTTGGGGAAAAAAGGTATTGGTTTTGTCTATCTGGAATATCTCTGGGACAGAAGGCATATTGCTCGGAGAACGGAGAAAAGATGTCGATGGGGCCGAAAGGTTCTGGTGTGACGTCTACGTACCGGGAGACGTAGCGTTCTAAATGCTGCGTCTGCATCTGCGTCGATGACTTGGTGGGGGTCGTATCTAAAGGATGCTAGACGCACAAGGTCTTGTGTGTCGTAACCGGTCGGTTATTGTGGCAACGCTTGGGGGATGCCTATGTCTAACTGTGAATGTCTTTCATCTGAAAAGATGATGATATTGTGCTTGTCCAATGGCAACACACAAGCTTCCTATGAAATAGAATTGGCGCTATATGGGTGGTCATGGCCCGGACTTATGACTTGTATGTCATGGGTTCAAACCCAGCCAGGCGCATACTTTGTTATTTTATCAACACTATTCTCAAAATGGCGAAGGAAAACATCGTGAGGAAATTTCCTAGAACCATAAATTCATTTCCTAGAAACACAAAAAACCACAGACCGCAGCCATGTAACAACATATGCAGAATGTGGTGAAATACGGCCCATTCCCTCTTATAGAAAGGAGGGCTGTGTGAGTGCCAGTAGTGGTAACATTTTAATGCTGATTATGCTTATGGGTTTGTTTCAAGCATCAGTGGTCGGACGGCGAGCTACCCAGTGCTCGCCGTCGTGCATCCTCAGGTACTTATATGTGGAGGCTCTTGCCCAGCAGTCTGAGTGTATGCGGATGACGTGACCCGCCCAATCTCATTTTAACATAATTTTTACATTATCACACTACTATTATAAAGGCGAAAGTATGTGTGAGTATGTTTCGGGCGAGGGAACGGCCCTCGCGCCCCAGTCACCGGGATTCCGATCCCGATTTTTAGCCACCTCGGGCTTGCGGACCGATCGACCGGTAACCGTCCAGACCGAGCCCAAGTCGTCGACGGCGCGTACTGTTCCAAACGCGCCTCAAGGAGATGTCAGCAAACCGTAGGGGCCTAGCAGAGTCGAAGCCTATTGGGGCCAAGGGTCTGCTTCTGAAAGGAAGACTCGGCCCTGATATAAAAAGGAACGAAGGAATAGGAGTGGGTTTTTAGTCAGTAAAAGTCTGACATACCCTTGTGCTCCACCTAAGAGCGCGGGATATCATTTAATAATTTTCCCACCGAAAAAAAAAGTGGGACAATGGCTATTTTGACACCTGTCAATCGAGATCGGATGGGCGGCCGAAGCAGTTGGTGGTGCGAATAAATGTGCCGTAGCGTTGGTGAACCGTAGCATACTTCAATAAGCAGTACCATTTATGTGGCATAAATAGTAAGCCACTGTAAAACCATACTGGTGTGCTGTTTTCTACCAACAGTTGTATGTGTGCGTGTTAAGATATTTAATACATACCCAAATACTCTAAAATTAATTTACATTAAAGCCTTAAATTCATTTCACACCCACACCACACCATCAAGTAAGTACCAAAAAAGGTCTTTGAGCAAATTAAACCACACTACACATTCCTTTTTTAAACAAAAAATTCTACAGAAAACGAAATTAAATTAGGAACGATATTCCCTAGACGCTGCCTAAGCAAAAATCTCGACGAGCAGCCTTATATTTATTTAGGACTTGGGATATTTAATCGTCTTATTATTTCGTGTTTTTTCTGTTCAGTTTGAGGGGAGAATAAGCTTTAATTGGATGTGGCGGTTAGGGGAAAGTGGGCAGAAAGGGTTTTATTTTGATGACATAGATTCCCTTGATCCTTTTTCCTGATTCGTCGTTTTCTTTACGGTTTTTAAGAAAGTGAGGTAGAAAGTTGCTCATAGCGTGTCTTTTAATTTAAGGATACATGGACCTTTTTTTTTCAAGTTTGTCTATATTTACCCATTGCTTCTTGCGGCACCTCGAACCAGCTTTTGCGGTAGGCGTCTACATATTTGTAATATTCTCGCCCCCTCTTCCCAGGTTGACCTCGGTGGCGTCGTCCATCCTCAGGTACTTATATGTGGAGGCTCTTGCCCAGCAGTCTGAGTGTATGCGGCTGACGTGACCCGCCCAATCTCATTTTAACATAATTTTTACATTATCACACTAATATTATAAAGGCAAAAGTATGTGTGAGTATGTTTCGGGCGAAGGAACGGCCCTCACGCCCCAGCCGTCGGGATTCCGATCCCGATTTTTAGCCACCGCGGGCTTGTGGACGGCGAGCAACGGTAGGTCGCCGTCTGATCATCTGGTAACGGGTAAGTTAAAGGGGAATCGTTTGTCTTGGTAAGGTCAAGTAAAGAGGAGGGATAAAACGCACTAAAAGAGTTATGAGTACATGTGGATGGGTGGGAGAGGGAGGGAGAGGGAGCCCAAAGAAAAGATGGATGGATTGCGTGAACAGTGATATGAAAGAAAAGGAAGTTAATGATAGCATGGCGGTTGACAGGATAGAATGGAAGAAATAAAAAACTTTTACAAAAAAAAGAATAACCGACTTCACTAAAAAAAAAACACTAAAAGGATCAAAATAACTTTAATTTCGGAAGTCGGTGTTTCTCGGTATTATTTGTATCTTATTTAACAACGACTTCCGAACTTAAAGTTATTTTGATCCTTTTAGTGTTTTTTTTTTTTTAGTGAAGTCGGTTATTCTTTTTTTGTAAAAAGCCTCCTCCTTTTTTAGAAGTCGGTTAAAAAACGTGTTGCGTTGACCCCAAACAAGACGGTGTAAGGGCAGGAAGAGGATGATTGGTAAATGAGTGTACCAATACATTGAAATGGGAATAACATGGGATTTTATTATTGCGAGAGTATTCCTCTGGGATAATCTTTCCTTTTCAAGAAGTCATTAACCGCTGCCAGTACGTAGCTATTGGCACTATATTTTGTTAAACCAGTTCATTTTAAACACGTATGATGATATTTTTTTAATTACTCTTCGATTTTATACTGATTCCAATTCCCAGGTTTTGCAAAGCAGTATTTGGGGTATTTCCATCTAGAATATTTCAGTCATAGCCTGGAATCTGAGCTTGAACCCGTTGGTCGACATGGACCGAAAAGCTTTGGAGTGGCAACCGTTTACCAGAAGACGCAGCGTTGGAAGTCCTCCCATATACTGGATCGATAACTTGGTAAAGGTCACGGGAATCAGATTGATGTGAGACGCACAGGATCTGTCGTTGTGGCCACACGTGGAGGAGAAGGCTCATAATCTCCCAATTTACTAAACATAGGCATGTCTTACAGTGGACGTCTTTTGACTAAAATTATAATAATGATGAATCATGGAAAATACTAAAATAGGCATAAGGTCCATGATATTGTCGAACGCTAGGACCACGGGGAATTTCTGAAAAGGAAACCTGTGGTCTTAGAACGCAAACTGCAACTAAAGGGCACAGGTGTGGTTTTAGTCAATAAAAGTCTGACACGCCCTTTCACTCCTCCCTAGGGCAGCAGAAGTCATTAGAAGTATTCCCTCCTGAAAAAAAAATGCTGTTGTCGAAAAAAACGTGATACTAAAACTTTACTGTGTTACATAGTTTTTCTAGCCAAATTATTATATTGTAGTGATATGACACAGTAAACCTATCAATCAGTATTGATCTGGTGTAAAAAATGTACTAACCTAAACGCACGATGCGATCGAGTCCGCGGTTTAGCGTGAATACAGTTTATCGCTATCGTCGGCTATCTAGCTAATCCTGTAATGGAAATGGACATCACTATATATTTTATCGAAAATATCGATATTTTGTGGTTGGAAAGTTATGAAAATAGGTATACACATTTTATTTATTCGACATTTTACGCACACAAATGAGTATATTAGAGAAAGTTTAAAAGTGGCGCTAGTGACTGAAAAGTTGAAGGGGAATCGTTTGTCTTGGTATGGTCATGTAAAGAGGAGGGATGAAACGCATGTTACTAAAAGAGTTATGAGTATACAGGTGGATGGATGGAGAGGAAGAGTGATATGAAAGAAAAGGAAGTTAGTGATACCTTGACGAGTGACAGGGCAGAATGGAAGAAAAAAATGTATTGTACCGACCCCATATAAAACGGGACAAAGGCAGGCAGATGACGATGATGATGATGAAATGTACAGAGACGGGTTTCGTACCTTAGGGACTTTTGACCAGTCATCTTTTGGGTGATGTAGAGTCAATTTGTTACTTTTTTTTAATATCCCTATATATCAGACTGTTTTTTTCTTCTTCACGCTTGAATGATTGAATGTATTTGGTTGAAACTTTGTATACGGGTAGACCATGTCCTGGAATAGCCCACAGGATATTTCTCTTGGAATATTTTTTTACTTTCATGTGGGTGAAGTGGCTGGCAGCCCCATCGCATTGGTCTGTCTGCACATATGTATTTCATAAACTCAAAACTACAGAAGGGTTTTTCATGTGTTTTTTCCCTACTAGACTTAGTGATTCATGAAGACAAAAGTATCTTCGCCCGCACGAAGGTAGGTTTCTCCTTAGAAACTTTGAAACACCGTTTCATCCTCTTAAGGAATTTTGGGAAATCCTCTCTTGGTGCTCGCCTACGTCATAAAAGGAAACCTTTTGCAAAATTTCACAATCCTAGTCTTAATAGTTTCGGCTGTGCGTTGATAGTCAGTTTCTCCCTAAAGACCACATCGAAATTTCATCTGTTCAATAGTTTTTGAGTTTATTGCATACAGTCAGATAGATTTGAATTTATGTTACGCTTTGTCCTATGTAAATAATTCAACACGATCGTGATCGCGAAGAGATGCGGCGTGAATGAAATAAACGATTACTATGCTACTCTATTGCGGTGGCCTACGTAACCAACACGTGGATGTGGTGCAGCGGTGAGTGAAGCAAAGCGGTTGTAATATGGTGGTTTCATATTTTCAGGCGATCTCTTGCGGTGCGATGCCTTGTTTTATATAAATGGCAGCTCAAGTAGCGTATTCGCGTGCACGTAGGAAAAAGCCGCCACGTCGCATTGAATTGGCGTGGCAACAGATCACTTCGCATCCTCAATTGCGATGAATAACCCACGTAGAATGTTGCGTGATTTATGAGCGTATATTTTGTTATTTCCTTATATGGAATTATTCTTGAAATTTGTTATTAGATTAATATTTTTTTTTTAAATCCTATTCTCATCATCATCATCATTAGCATGTCAGCCGAAAGACGTCCACTGTTGAACACAGGCCTCCCCCACTTGACGCCACAACGACCGGTCTTGTGCATCAGATTCCCGTGACTCTTACCAGGTCGTCGGTCTACCTTGTGGGGGGCCTTCCAAACTTGTGCCTTCTGGTACGTAGTCGCCACAGAACCTTTTGTCCCCATCGACCATCTGTTCTGCGAGCAATGTAACCTGCCCACTGCCAAGATATCTTCTTGATGCGATCACGCGAGGAAACTCCGAGCATAGCCCTTTTCATTGCCCTTTGGGTGACTTTAAGCCTTTCAATTGTGGTAATCTAATTATAATTTTGCATAACCCACTAAAAGCAGCCGGGAGCATTGCCACCGTGTTGGTATTCACTCTTAGCGTCACACTGCATCGACACTAAGGCCCACTGTCCACGGATGGAGCGGTGACGTCGTCGTGCCGACGTATCAGTGCCATTTTGTCGACAGAGTTTCATATTTCGTATGTAAGCTGTGAGCATAAACCATATAAAAACCATATGAACAAGTCTGCGGTCCCTTTATGCCATGAAAAAATCAAACTTATAAGTTATCAAAAAAAAAGATAAGGTCGTTTATGTCGCAAAAAACGTATATTTCGACACTCAAGGAAATCAAAATTCATAGGGTAGTTCCCGTTGACCCAGAATCCTGAAATTTGGCATAAAGCAAGGTCGTATAGAAAAAGTATAGGAATAAATCTGAAAACAGTAAAATTGTTGTTACGTCACAAAAAAAAAATGCGATTAGGAAAAATCTTCGCAACTCCATTCAGGAACTGAACTGTTTACACAGGTAGGTTTGTACGGAGCCCTCAGTACGCGAGCCCGACTCGCACTTGCCCAGTTTTTTTTAAGGATTTAGATTGATTTTACGTCACAGTGACTTACCGTACAACATAGCACTTTGTGTTGTCGTAACGTGATTATTTACGTTGCTCGATATCGATTTGGACTTCCACGTCACTTTGCTGTGCCGTGGCACGTTGCGTTGTTGTAACGTGTTTATGTGTTTGAACCCTTATTTCCAGGGTCAAGGTCACATTGACCTTTGAGGTCGTTGAACTTTGTTTCCTCTCTTACTAAACCCTAAGCCAATGAAATTACCAGCCAATACATCACTTATTGATCCCTCTTTCAGTAATCCAATTATCTGTAATTCAATCCAGAGACTTGATTCCTCTACTTAAGTTACGAAACGCTAAGCCACGAAGAGTAATGTCAGTGGAACTGAGCGATTGTTGTTTCCGACTTGTAGTTTTAACAAATATAGTGTAACTAGCTTTTCACAGCAGTATTGTCCGTTTAAAAGTCGAAAATGATCACAAAGGACATACTCCCGGGTCAGAAAGTCCTATTACAGGACATGATCTACCCGTTTCTCAAATTTTATCCAAATCAGTTCAGCTGTTTGAGTGTGAAGGAGTAACAAATATATACATCATCATCATCTTCATCATTTCAGCCGAAAGACGTCCAGTGTTGGACATAGGCCTCCCCCAATCGACGCCACAACGACCGATCCTGTGCGTCTCGCATCCACCGCACTCCCGCGACTCTCACCAGGTCGTCGGTCCACCTTGTGGGAGGCCTTCCAACACTGCGTTTTCCGGTGCGCAATATATACGTGCACAAAAATATTTAAATTTATGTTTATTTTCATTATTTCGAGTAAGTGTGATCATGTAGTGATATATTATATTTATTTAATAAGAAGAAATCTCGTGTCACAGTGTTTGTTATCGAACTCCTCTGAAACCGCTTGATTGTTTTTTTTTTTTGTGTATTTTTGGTAGATCTGAGTCGTCATATGTAAATTTTTAACCCCCTACTGGCAGGACGGCGTTTTCCGAGTCCGGCAATACATAATAATATATTTATACATAAATAGTAACTAGCTTCGTTAAAATTGCTTTTCCTATAGATAAGTACTTTCAATGATGACTGTCTGTAATCAGCCTTAATGTTCCCAATACTGGGACTCGGGCGTTTTCTCTAGGTAAAGGAATGGGTCGTAATCCACGATGACCCAGTAAGGGCACATGGCTTCAAATTCTTGGTTTTAGGAACTGCCGGATTTCTCACGATAGAAGAAGGAAAACTCCTTCACCGTTTTGAGAGCATTGATGATGAAATAAATTACACAAAGTAATGCGCCTGGTTGGGTTTGAACCCGCGCTTATTCGTAAGTCGGGACCGTTACCACTCGGCCACCACTGCTCTTCATCCCTTCATTATAAGATTATTGTAGTGTTACTTCAAACAGCTGACTAGACACGGTTGCTAAGGGAGTTTGAATCGTTTTCAAATTAAGTTATTTAAGTCACCGTTGGACCGAAATCTGATGAATTTATTATTCTATTTGTGTAGTTCTACGAAACAGAACAAAAGTGCTGGATTGTATATCAAGCTAACGAATTTAATTCTAGAGGACGTCTCCTAAATTAAACTAGTTATACAGAAAGGTAAATAATATACTTATTTACCTCTTTCTGGACTAGTCCAGACCAATAGGTCACTCTAGAGTGACCTATTGGTCTAGTGTTTAGTCACTTCTAAGCCAGAAGTTTGATTTTCACCCAAGACAAACGTTTGTGTGATGAACATGATCATTTGTTCTGTGTCTGAGTGTAATTTATCTATAATATGTATGTATTTAGAAATATTTATGTATGTTCATCAGTTGTTTGGTAATCATAGCACAAGCTCTGCTGAGTTTGGGACTAGATGGCGTTGTGTGAAAGTTGTGGAATTTTATTATTATTTATTACAAGTTTTATGCTCCAAGGTACGAAGGTGGATTAACCATCTTAGGCATACCGGAGGAAAGAGAACATAGCAGGACAATATTTTTGTAAGGATTTTTCCCCCACTCCTGGGCAAAAGTCACCCTCCTCTACTTCCATATTTTGTGTTCCCATGCTTTCTACCAATTCTGGCGAAATCTATCTAGTTAGTTCCACCATTTCCTTCGTGGTCTGCCGCGATTCCGTCGCACTGATTCAGGACACCAACTTAGTGTTATTTTGGCCAACAGTTCGTCTGGCATGCGGCAGACATGTCCTGCCCAGTCCCATTTCAGTTGGGTAGCCATTTAAGCTACATCAACAATCTTAGTTTGTAAGCATAAAAAAGAAAATGTTATTTAGAAATCAAGGGTACAAAAGTATATAAATAAGTAAAATAAATGAACTTTACATATATTTCGTATAATATATACCTGTATATGTAAAATATATACTAGTTTATATAAAATAAAAAAATAGGAAATATTTGTGTAGAAATATATCCACAACTTTCGCTTAAGGCGGATAGTTCCTTGAATTTCTGGCCGGAATTAAATGCACACATACTCTTACTGCCGCCTGCGCCCGCATAAAGCCCCGCTAACCTTTAAAACCATTTTTTTGCGAAATATTAAATGATTCACATATGCTATTTAAATTTTGAAGAACACTTAACTAGCAGTTTTTTTGTGTAAACATATTTCTTAAGATCAAAGCCGTTTGAAAGGAGTAGAGAAAACAAGCGAAAAAATCTCATTCTGTTAAAAATTTTTTTTGGCCATAATATCATAAGAAAAAAGATCATCATATCATAGTCATAAGAAAAAATCGTATATTGATAAAGTTGAACATGAATCTATAATAAAAATATACATTTTTTAAACATATTGACTAAACCGTTACCAGCTATAGAAAGTCACTGTTTTATGTCACTGCTCGGGAGCTAGGACCTTAAATGCATATTGATTAGTAGTCGTCCTGATATCAAGAGAAAGTGCATTTTACAAGAGGATTTATTATTTGTTTGTAGAAGAAATTTTTTTAAAGCATTAAGCGAAGGAAAGCAAACACGTTAGATAACGTAAAAATATGCACATTGCAGACAAATGTTAATATTATAAAAAAAAAAACTCTGCAAGATCAAAAATAAAAACAAAACAAAAGATTTAACTTTCCCAGACATGTCTTCTACAACACTGCACATTATCTCTTAGTCTCCGAAACTCCGAAAACACTGTCTTTAGGAAACACATCTTTCACGGTTGTACGTCCAAAAACAAATTTAATTTTATCACTAAAGTTGGGTGCCATGTTTTATCAGATGCACCTTGGTTGACACACTCAGGGACAGCCATGCATGAATGTTAGCAAGATTTTTGGCAAAACAACAGAAGATTCGAGACATAAATATTCAATTCAATGTGTTGTAAACTTTGTGAAGAATTCAAACTTGTTTTTGTAATAAATCATGGATTTTTGAATTTTTAATATTGAAGAGTTGCAAAATAATACGTTGTCTTGAAGATATAAAGGTAATAGAAGAAAAATTAAAGAAGCTAGAAAGTTATCTATTAAGATAATAGCAAACATAAATGTATAGATGAAGAAGACACTTAATGCTGACTCCAAATATATAAGTGCTTGTTTATGGAGACGCAAGACATCGCGCGACTCGCACTAAATTTAAACATATAACGTTGTATGTTGAGTGTTTACGGAGAAGCGTTATTACACGCATTACATCGTACGAGTATATTGCCATATGTTTGTGTTTGCGCGTACGATGACGTGTGCTTCTGCACGCTCTGCTTCTGTAAACTGTAAAAATGCCAGATGTGTCGCGAGACGCCACGCTGCACGCGAAGCAAGACGCCCCGTGTCTCCGTAAACAGGCATTTAGAATGAATGATAACGAGTGTCAAAGCAGAGATAGATGTATTGTATGAGAAGTGATATGAAAAAAGGGAGTTAGGCAGGTTGACAGGACAGAATAGAAGAATAAAAAATGTTGTGACGACACTAAATAATAAAAGGAAAGGGCAGGAAGACAGTGATGGTGATGATGATGATAAAAGTGTCAAAATTAAACTGTGTAGTCCAGAATAAACCTGCCACTAAATCCAAAACACAACTTCTAAACAGCAACGCAAAAAGGCAAACCAATAAACAAACCCCAAATTCAATTATTGGCAAAATCACCAATCGGAAAACATAAGATATATTGTAATTACCCAAGTTTGGGCTCGACATTTATCAACGTAAAACATTTTAACTACGCATGCCGCCTCGAGTTGGCCAAATATTCCAATAACATAGATAAAACTCTTAACTTTTCATCTTAATCCTTTATCCATCGGAATGGAAAATTTCGCCCTCTGAAGTTAGGGTGAGTGGCGAGTATCACAAAATTTCGCCCCCCGAAGTTAAAGCGAGTGGCGAGTTTCTCTAAATTTCCATGTTTCGCTAAATTCAGATACAAGTTTGTAGCTCATAAATTAATTGGAGTAAGATGCGAATACTTGCTGGTGCTATGATAACTGCAACTGCTTATCAGTTTTGGAAGTAAAGGTTGAAGTTTTATACGATGATCAGAACGTAGCAAATGATGCAGTGGTTGAGCCTTTGGCTGCGGCACTGCATGTCGCTGGTTAAATTCTCACATGGTTTTTTTTTTTTTTGTATTGCATGCAGATACCTGGTCCTGAGGACCAGTCTGCTATTACAATAGTGTCAGAATGGTCTATCGTTGATTTCATAATTGTTAATTGTGACAAGTTTGGTAATCCACTAATATAATGGCGTCATTATGACTTTCCAATGGTTAACCACTGACACATCTTTGAAAGCAGAGCGGCTGCACACGTGAGGAAACAGACTTCCAGACCTTAGGCGTGAGCTTGCGGACGATGAACAATGGGTAGCTTGCCGTCCAGCCATCCGGTAACCGCACGGACCGGCCCGAGTCGTTGATGGCACGTTGAGTACCACGCGCGCTTCTAAGAGATGTCAGCAAAACCATAGGGGCCCAGCAGGGCTAAAGCCTACTGGGGCTATGGGTTGGGTTCCGAAAGGGAAATCGGGGGTCCTGGAATGCAAGGCAAAGAAAGAACACCGGAGTGGCTTTTAGTCAGTAAATGTCTGATCCCTGTTATCCCGATCCACCTTAGAGCTGTAACAGGTAAAAAATAACCTTGAAACTTTCAAAGAAACAGTCGTCAAGAGAGCTTTTAGTAGATTCGTAATACTTTGAAAGCTGAATGACACCGAAAATGTTAAATGAATTCACTTGATTGTTGCACGCTTTCCTAACAACCCGATGTTCAAGTTAATCTCCGAATAATTGGTTTTCGAATACGATTTTCCGAATCGCTCACGGCAATTTTCGTGAAAATTCTTGGCCCTTTAATTTACATGAACAAAAGCTTCAAATTTCTCTTATTTATAATGATGACGACCTTCATTTGTAATGGCGATGAGAAGTGAAGTTACCTTTAAATGGTGATGAAACCCGTGGTCCTAGGACGCAAAGGGCAACTGAAGGACACATGTCTGGTTTTAGTCAATAAATTTCTGACACGTTCTCTCGCTTCACCTTAGGGAAGGAGGTCATTGGATGATTTCGTACATCAAAAAGACCTGTCAATGGTGATAGACTGGAGTCGTTATGCAGTAAGAGCCAGAAGATGGTTGTCGTTGTAAAGACTGATCTAGAAATCGCTTGCCTGTCGATAGTAATACGAGAAAGAGATGTATTTTTTTTGAGAAATTATCAAGAAAATAATACACTGGCTTTGGGGAAGATCTCTGCCCACCAGTGAGATAAAACAGGTTGAACAAAAATCCTTCAAGAGGGAAGTCTCCCTAAGCACTCGATCGCAATGTGTCTAAAAAGTTTTTCAATAAGACCAGTTGGAAGGTAAATAGAAAGGTTGGCATTTAAACAAGCTCCCCTTTAAGGGGTAGCATGTAATTATTTCTGTAAATGTGGAAACTTGGCTGCGTTGAGAGTTAACCCTTAACGATTAGCAGTTAAGGGGAAGTTTCCGAGATAATTGCCGATTCTCTCGGGCTTTTCTTTATCGCTTCTCGAAATTCGGATGTTTGTTTTTTGTCGGATACTTTAGGGAGCGGGTTCTTTACCTTTACAAATTTAATTAAGGTTTAATTAATGGAATCATTCTTCAATCGTTACGGGTTGCTTTTGGAGAATTGTAACATTGAACTATTTGGAAAATTGGTATTAAGCTACAATACTATCTATTTTTTTTTAAATACCATGCTTCACACTAAGGTCTTTTTTACATAGTATGGGTAAGATGACAGCAGGATGAAAATATGCATATTTAAGTAGATTTTTTTTTTCTTTTTTTTATGTAGCCTCTTTTTTATAACGTGAGAACACTGTAGACTCCACGAATTCTCAAATTACGTCCTACTACGACGACACACTTTTTTATTGTGCTTTTGAGTACAACACTGTCTACACTGTTCTTACGTTATACCTATTAAATACTGCTATATGGAAATACTGTAACATCAACCACTTTAAAAAAAATGTAACCATGGAGTTTCTTGCCGGTTCTTCTACATAGGAAACGACCAATTTGGAACCGTGTACCAGCTTCTGACGTTTTATAAGTGCCCATGTACGCCTATGTGAAATAAAAAAACTGTTGACTTTGACTTTGCTAAAGTTGTCCTTTACTAAGAAAGATACTGGTGCCTGTGATACAATGTTTTTCATTAGTACAGGTACCAACGAAATTTCTTTTTTGTATTTGGCTTGATTTTTTGTCTTCTGACGTTTTATAAGTGCCCATGTAAGCCTATGTGAAACAAAAATATGTTGAAATTTTTTTTTTGAGAGTAGGATATGCTGCTACATTGTATGAATCCGGCAGCTGTTACCCGCACAGGAGTGGGTTTTTAGTCAATAAAAGTCTGACAGTATCTCCCGCTCCGCCCAGGAGCGGGATTTGTCAAAAGATATTTTTCCCACCCAATAAAACCATCCTAAAGCAATGGTACACTAGAAATTATTTCAGTATCGTGGGTGCGTTCATTAACATATAAAATCCCATATAAGACATCCAAACCCGGAACAACTATCTGTAGACCATACAAATATTGGTTCCGTACGAGAATCAAACCCTCAACACGGTACGCAGCAACCGATCGCTCAACAATTGCGCCAATCGTGCCGTCAAAGTTCCTATTGGTTGGATGGGAAACTACTCTTCTTCATAAAAAACAGAAAAAAAAGAAAGTGTGATAATTATTTTTAAAAGTCTGCTATTTTGCGTAAACCTTGGCCCTTCATAATGTACTTTTAAATTTTAAAAAAGTAAATAAAATACAATATATATCAGAACTTTGAACAATTATAGTCGAGATTCTGAATGATACAATTTTTTTTTCAAGAACTTTTAAAGTTAAAAAGAAAACACCTATTTCCTGGAACAAGTTTTGTGAAATATTCGAGTGAATGACGAAACTACCGAATGCCAACAGAGCGTACAGCTTTCATCTCTCTTTTATCACGTTGCCTTTTTATCGAGTATTGCGTTGGAATCCATCGGATGAATCAGCAAGGTTTTAAACCATGCTCAAGTTGACTATAGACGGGTTGGAAAGGACCTTCTTAAGTGTAGCTGTTCCAAAATCATTTACAAGTTGGCCTTAAACAAACATACATACATTCAAAGATTTGACTGGCCTGTTGGTCTAGTGGGTTCAATTCCCACCCAGGACAAACGTTTGTGTGATGAGCACGAACATTTGTACTGTGTCTGGGTGTAATTTATCTATTATATGTATTTAGAAAAATATAAGTATGTTTATCAGTTGTTAAGTACTCGTAACACAAGCTCTGCTTAGCTTGGGACTAAATGACGTTGTGAGATAGTTAAAAAAAGAAAGAATGCAAGCTAAATATAGGCTTACAAATCGCTAGCAATAAAAAAGAAACGCTTGCCAAATTATTCTTCTATTCTACAAAAATACGAGTATATTTTAGCTACCTATTAGCAAACTCACTCGCACAATAACATGAGATATTAAATAAAGTACAGAACTCATCCTAATGTGTCGTTCACGTGATACGGAGCGATTTACTTGCGAAAACCCATAATGATTATGTGAATGAGTGGGATGAGTCGTGGTTCCACTGTTAGCGGATAATGTACTAGTACTAATATTGCAAAAATGTGTGAGTTTCAAGGATTTTTTTGTGTAAGTACCTAATCATCAAATAGCTTTTCCGGCTCTTTTTTTGGTGGGAATATCATGCAATAACATCCCTCCCTCCTGGGCGAAGCGAGAGGGTGTGTCAGTAATTAACTGACTAAAAACCCACTCCTGTTCCTTCGTTGCCTTCATACCAGGGCTGAGTCTTCTTTTTAGAAGCAGACCTTTGACCCCAGTAGGCTTCAACCCTGCTGGGCTCCTACGGTTTGCTAACATCACCTTGAGGCGCGCGTGGAACAGTACGCGCCGTCGACGACTTGGGCTCGGTCGGGACGGTTATCCGACGGCCGGACGGTGAGCTACCCATTGCTCGCCGGATGGCTAAACGGCGAGTTACTCATCGTGAGTAGTGAATCTCTAGGTTGGTGATACTGTGGCACAGCAATGATAACTTTTCCTATCACCTACAATGAAAATCGCTGTCAGTCAGATGGCACCCAAATCCCGCGCCCACCGAACTTAAGTTGGACATTAAACTATTATTACAGTATCCTATTATGAAAATCATTAGTATATGTAATAGCTTTCAGGTTGTTACTAACATCCGTGCCTGCTGTTTACTTTGGTAAGCCTTTTAGTTGCTAAAGGAATTAAGATTGATAATGTTGCACAGTGTGCAATGGGATGTGAGCTTGATCGAAAATGCTACCGCGGTTTTGGAACGTCAATAGCAACTGATGGAATACAGGTGGGTTGGTAGTAAGAGTCTGACACGCACTCTTTCTCCACACAGAGCAGACTAGATTCAGTGGAAAGGCGCGCGAAGAGGCTGATTGGTGATCCAGACCTGGTACAGTCAGACCAAACTACAAAACCTGGAGCACAGGCGTAGGGTAGCCAGCCTTTCGGTATTCCATAGGATGCATTTTGAAGAGTGTGCGCGGGAATTATATGACTTGATTCCGCCATCGCTTTTCTACCATCGGACAACCCGACGTACGGCGCGTGTGCACCCTTACATTGTTAACACCTCTATGGTCATTTAGTGTCGCCGTACATGGGCCACACGCCACAACAACAAATGCCGCCACGAAAGCCACTTGTGGCAGGTGGCTCCTTTTTTTTTTCACTCATACGCGCAGTATCTTAATGGTCTCTGACGGAGAAGGTTTGAATGCGCGAGTGGCGTGTTACGATGTTTAGTATCGGCGTTTAGTGGCCAGTGCGAGCCACAAGAAGCTAGCAGCGGCGATTTGAAGCATGTGGTGGCCACCGGTGTCAGCCGTGAGCGGCGAATCCATATAAAATGTACGTAATCTACAGGAAATATGTGTACAGTGGCTGCATTTTGTGGTTGTGGCCAGTGGTCCGTATGTAGCGAACCTTATACAGCGTACATCGAAGGACTTGTACAATTTGCCTGCTATGATCTTCCCGGCCGATTATAATTTAGGTGTCTTCAAGGTTAGAGTGAACAGGCTCTTAATAAAACACCATCAATGATTGCATTACTGCTTACTGTTAGATGGAATCGCATTCAAGTGCTAAATTAAGTCATTTAAATAAAAATTTGTGAAATGATTTTTTACCTTAAAAAATTAACGGGACCGACGCTACGAGAATAAGCTAGTGTTAGATATTTCATTAAAAAAAATCTGCTAGCCAAAGTCTAAGGATGCTTGGTTCGATCTTTGATGGGCCCTTCTTCTTAATATTTATTGTACGTCAAGTCTAAACATAGAATACAGTGATTAATGAATACATGTACAAAAGCGAGCACAACTCAACGATGAGTTTTCCTTCATCAATTTCTACAGCAAATTACTCTGATTTATGACAAGATTAAATTTTCAAAATATAACCTTATTTTCTTGTTAGGTTGTTCTGTCCCACTTTTGGGCAAGCCTCCCTTCACTCTTTTCATCTTACGGAGGCCTGCGCTTTCTTCTTTTAGTTCTGAAGAAACTTCATCTCCATTTAGAGACAAAAGGATCATGGCAAAGTCCCTAACAAAATTTTGCTGGCACATTTTTTTAGCGTATAGTTTTTTTTAGGTGGGGAAATCATCTAATGACAAATCGCGCTCATGGGTGGAGCGGGAGATAGTGTCAGACTTTTACTGACTAAAAACCCACTCCTGTTCCTTCTTTGCCTTTATCCCGGGGCCCTGGGCTTCGCTTTCACACTACCCGTGGTTTTAGCGTATAGCGTATAGTGATGAAAAATATACAAAAGTAAATAATGTAGATTTAATTTCTGAACAATTTTGTCTTAGACATTACTATTAATAGAACCCTCGTATTAAAGATATTCCAGTTCAAAGTTGGTGAAATTACATATAATATGTCAAATATACCTAGGTACGTACCTCTTTATGAATTTTAAAAATCATTATACGCATTTTTCAACGAACAACAAGATGTCATGTCATAATGTCTGACCCAATGTTTTGTAATTATGTGTAATACCTAAGGCATTAAGTCTGCCTCCGTACCTTACGTGCATGAAGTATATTACATACGTAATAAAAAAAAATGTCATGTTTTTTTAAATTAAATTAAGTCATTAGGCTGGATGAAAGTTAAAATGTCTTAATGCCATGCTTTTTTTCTGGTGATCTTGCATTTTGCTATACTCGAATTGCACTTCGATGTCATATGAGTCAGTCTAACCACTACATTCTAAACACAAACAGTTATTATAGCAGTTGTTTATTATCTAATGCGAAAAAGTATTTCCTAAGTATATTAATGCAATACAGAAAGCAAAGCGTACTATGTTACTAGACCAAGATTTATATTAGTGGTAACATTAAAAGTTCAGTTAAGCCAAAAGTCATGAAGTCAAGCCAGCAAAAAAAAACTAAGCCATGATTATTTATTATGGTAAAAAATCTAATTTACTCAGTTTCCAATTATGACGATTTTTTTGCGATACTGAGAATGGCCATTAACTTGATTTGATAAAACGTAGTAAATTATTTTGCGGGTATATACGAGTATCATGGTGATATAATGTAGACACTTTTTGTTTTTTTTTGTTTACTGGTTGGGAAAATCATCTTATGAAAAATCCCGCTCTTGGGCGGAACAGGAGCTAGTGTCAGACATTTACTGACTAAAAACGCACTCCTGTTCCTTCGTTGCCTTCGTCCCAGGGCCCCGGGTTTCGCTTTCACACTACCCGTGGCCCCAGTGGGCTTCGACCCTGCTGGGCCCCTACGATTTGCTGACATCTCCTTGAGGCGCGCGTGGAACTGTACGCGCCGTCAACTACTTGGGCTCGGTTCAGACGGTTACCGGACGATCGGACGGCGAGCCACCCATTGTTCACCGTCCGCAAGCCCGCGATAATTTCATAAACAATTTCCTCGCCGTTGTTATTTAGAAAATTGACAATGATGAATGAATTTGTCAATTCGACCGGTCAATAACACGTTCAGAAGTCTGTTGGGACTCCCTGCAGTGCTTCATGCAGTGTTGGTCAACCACAGTATGGCTGGCTTTCAGGCGTTGCTTAGCAAAAGAGCATGCAGGTCCAAAACAATTTTTTTTTTACTTAATTTTAAGAATTCACCTACTTATATAATTTTATGGCCTTGTATCATGTTTGTGTACTTTTATCTTTTTTTAATTTCAATTTTAATAACTATAAAATTGCAAACAGGTATCCATTCATAAGTTTACTAGTAACCTAATCACACAAATCCATACTTAAACAATTTATACTCAACCACATAATTGCGGTAGCATTGTGTTAAACGAACACCCAGTACTATTAATTATACCCATTATTAATAGTTCCCATTATTAATAATACCACATGTTATCCGTGTATTGAGTTCCGGAATCATAGATAACTTTGTTTTGATCGTATTTGAATTTATTTGGTTTTGGAACACTGATTTTGAAGAAACCATTTAGATTGTAATGGCGTTGCGTTTATTTTTGTTTTATTTTGACTTGCTGCTCCCAGTGGCTTCACTTATGTGATATATTTATTTACTGCACGCTAAACAAACTGATTAACATCCGTAGACTCATAGCAAGGTTCAGTTGAAAACCAGTTTCAGGCAACAGTTACGTACTGGCCTGGCATTATGCTGAAATGGACCTATTTGGCGCAGCCGTGAGACACACAATGTTGATGTATTTTTAAGTTTAAGTATTTAAGTTTCTATATAATTGTTATCTCATTTTGTGTACCTGGTGCCAAATAAACGTGTTTTCTTTTTTTTTTCATTGGAAATTGTCCCAAAGAGACATACTCCCATAAAAAAAAAAATTGGTATATGTAAGAGTACGAGGACATGGCCTACGCGTGTGCCCAATTTCATCTGAATCTGTCCGAGTGTGAAGAAGTAACAAACATACAAACACACTCACAAACTTTTGCCTAATATAAGTGTGATAAGCTCGCTCTTGACCCCTATCTCACCTGATGTTTTTTTTTTTTAGGTGGGCAAATCATCTTTTGACAAAGCCTTTTGGGCGAAACGGGAGATAGTGTCAGACTTTTACTGACAAAAAACCTACTCCGGTTCCTTCTTTGCCTTCGTCAACGCCTACCGGGGCCACGGGTAGTCTGGCCCCGGTAGGCTTCGACCGTGCTGGGCCCCTACGGTCTCACCTGATGGTAAGTGACGAAGCAGAGATGTGGGCGACGACGGAGTACGCTTGCTTAAGAAGTAACCTGTTCTCTTTTGACTTATAAGTATCAATTAATCCCACAAAGCATTCTTCAATATGTATTTTATCACCAAAAATATGTTTTCTCCAAAATTAATTAGTCAAGAGTTTTTAAGTGCCACCAGAGTATCCGTTTATCCTTAATAGTAATTGGATAGCCTTTCAAAAGATTACTCCGCCTGTTTGCGTATACTATAGAGCAAAGAATCACCGCGTTGACTGCAAATAAAGATGGAAATAGTATAGACATAAAAAACGAACTGAGAGAAAAAAGGGCTATATTCGGAGTTTCCTTGTGTCTCCAGGAATGAAGATCTCCGCAGGATGACATAGCCTGAATAATCGCCAAACTTACGTCGCAGTGGACAGGGCACATTGCTCGCAGAACAGATGGTCGATGGAGCCGAAAGGTTCTGAAGTCGTGACCACGTACCAGAAGACGCTGCTTTGGAAGGTCTCTCACAAGGTGAATCGACGACATAGTGAGGGTCCCGCGGTCACAGGAATTCGATGGATATGTGATGCGCAGGATGGTTTGTTGTAGTGACACTTGGGGGAGCCTAGCCTTTATCAGAAGCCGTCTTTCGGCTGAAATGATGATAATGATTATGATGAAAACTCTCAGGCATATTTTTGTCCGTATTTTGTAGTAAAGCTAAATTCATTATCTGTATTTTTTTTGTGGGTGCAAAACCACTCAGTAGGTGGGGGAAGTGGAGATAGATTGCTATATTTTTACTGACTAGAACTCATCTGTGATCCTTTTGTGGTCTTTTGCGGTCCTGAAATGCAGTGAATTTTTCGAACAATAAGAGACTGAGACTTCATTCTCTATCTATATGTAAGGTGATAAAAAATCTAGTATTGATAAAGTTAACTAGTTTTAATGGAATCTTAATGGGTAGATTTGTCTCTTAACGGTAGTATAGGGAAAGTTCACTGATTCGTATAGTTTGTATGAAAAGTATTGAAAATATCCTGTATAGTAGCGGCCGTTTAGGTCGTATCCGTGATCTGTGGCCTATATGTAAAAGTAACGAGTTTTCCCAGAACCACTGATACCGTCAGTTAACAGAAAAATAACAGAATATTTACAATAGGTGGTTTCTGTTTTCTCTTCGGATTTTTATTTTAAACTCCTCACACAATCCATCATATTAGATGGATTGTGTGGGGAGTGATATGAAATAAAAGGGAGTTAGTGATAGTGTGACGGGTAACAGAATAGAATGGAAGAAAAAAAGCGTGTTGCGCCGGCCCCAAGTAATATCAGATAAGGGCAGGAAGAAGAAGATTATAATATCACAGTAGTGGTTCCCTGAGGAAGAAGTATTTGACATTTCGTTAGTTTTCTTCATTACTTAAGTTCGATAAGTAATCCGTATAGTCCGGTAGTGGGGTGCTTAATCAAAATCACGAAGATTCAACCAATTTTATATGATGAAAAACAAAAAAGCAGAATGTTTTGTCTGACCACGCGATCGAACCCAAAAACTTACGAAGTAATTGTAACTAGCTTTTTTATTGGTGGGAAATTCATCCAACGACTCTCGCTCTTGGGCGGAGCGAGAGGGTGTCTCAAACTTCCTTCATTGCCTTTCATACCAGGGCCGAGTTTTCCTCTCGGAAGCAAACCCTTGGCCCCAGTAGGCTTCGACCCTGCTTGGCCCCTACGGTTTGCTGGAATCTTCTTGAGACGCGCGTGGAACAGTCGACTTGGGCTTGGGTCGGATGGCGAGCTACAGCTGGCTACCCATTGCTCGCCATCCGCAAGCCCGCGCCTACGGTGGCCGGAAATAGGGATCGAAATCCCGGCGGCGATTGGGGCGTGAGGACCGTTGCCTCACGCGATCGGCCGCCTAGCATAGTGCTAGCAAAGAAGGAGGCCGCACGTGCACGCGCGAGGGAACAGCCGTCACGCCCCAGCCGTCGGGATCCCGATCCCGATTTCCAGCCACCGTAGGCGCGGGCTTGCGGATGGCGAGCAATGGGTAGCCAGCTGTCCGACCGTCTAGTAACCGTCCGGACAGAGCCTAAGTCGTCGACGGTGCGTTTTGTTTCACGCGCCACTCAGGGAGATGTCAGTAAATCGTAGGGGCCCAGCAGGGTCGAAGCCTACTAAGGCCATAGGTAGTGTGAAAACGAAACTCGGGGCCCCGGGACGAAGGCAAAGAAGGAACAGGAGTGGGTTTTTAGTCAATAAAAGTCTGACACTAACTCTCGCTCCGCCTAAGAGCGGGATTTGTCATTAGATGAACTTCCCAATTAAAAAAAAAGACAAAGACCTATTATCTAATATCTAAGTTTTATCGAAATTTCTACAGCTGTTTGAATATGAAGAATTAAAAAAACATTTGCCTTTTATAATATTTTTGTGTGATCTAATCAGTGTATTGTTCTAAATAATTATTAATTATAATGCTAGTTTAAATTGCGACACTTAAGCTTGATAGTTAGCCAACAAAGGAAATATAAAACCAGTAAAACCTTATTGGTTCACGCTAAAAGCACCACGAAAATTGCTCCGAGCAAAGCCGTATTGATATTTTTCCATTCATTGTACGTAAGGAAATATCAATTCCTGTGTTGGAGTCATTCCAAAAATGTTGTCTGCCTTTGACGAGATAAAGGCTAGCTGAAACAAAGAGGGGGTCTCGCGATTGGGTAAGAATCTAACTTTGATTTGGTGGCCTCGAAGTTGGGTAAAAAGTTGATGTTCTTGGTATTATTCGTCGATTACAGGGTGCTAGAATAGAGCCAGATAGTACTTATGTCATTAAAGATACACGGCGTGTCCTTCATGAACATATGCTCTACCACCAGCTCTTAACGATCCATTTTACGAAACTGAATTATTAAAGGGATGGAGCTCTATATATATATAGGGTGTATAGCTCCATCTCTTTTTCTCGTTCACATGCCTGACATTTTAACTCGTTATCGTAAGGCCCTAATCACGCGGGCACTGAATTACTAGTTAGTACAGTTGGCATCATAGAGTAATATTATATAGATGGGTTGGCACTCCAAGGTGTTAAAAACAAAACGTAAGTATGCAAAACAGATATATAATTCTGTACATGAACTACACTCACTGGACTTTCGTCTTGAGACATTTTGGTATATTGGACGAGAAGATACCGCGCAGCTTCCCAGTCGAGTGGGATTTTTTGAGTCGATGGTTGTTTTCATCATCATCCGTCATCAGGACCGTTCCTTGTGGCGACATTTGGGGGAGGCCTATGTCCAGCAGTGGACGTCTATCGTCTGAAATAATGATGATGATGATGACATGAACTACTGAACTCATTAAGCCTACTTGTCAGAACCAGTGCGGTACCGCGCTGGCAGGACCCAAAATGCTGCTGCGTCCAGCAGTACCTACAACGCAGCTGTACGTTTCAAGGCTACATCACACCACGAAGGCTGAGGAGATGGTGGAGTAGTAAGAGATGTATGCGTAAAGACAAACTGGACGACGCCGTCACTTCGTGTGCAATAGTATAGTTTAGTAGTTATTATTGTTTCTTTTATACATATGTATTAGTTTATTATTTTGTAAGATTGTTATATAACACCGAATTCGGAAATTAAAGTTACTTTGAATTCCTGCTGACTGCCTGCCACTCCTCCTTGCTCCGGACCATGGCCTCTATCAAGGCCCGGCGCGAGAGGTTATTGCCGCCGATCGCTCCCACGAGGACACGACGGTGTTCTCCGGGCGGTCCACACAATGGTGAGACCCGGGCGTTTCTCCTGCAAGAATCCGGTGCAGGAACCTTCCAAACTTACCATGCCCTGTTAGAACCTGCGTCACGCGGAAGGTGAGGACGCCGTGTTGTCTTTTAATCCACTCCTCAAAAAGGGGACTTATCGCCATAATTGTGGTGTGCCCAGCGCTGGGTTGCGACAGTCGCTGTCTATTATGAGATCCCGCCAGAACTCTGTCCGCCATGCCGTGACTTGTCACGGCAGCGAAGTTTCGCCCCGGTGTTGCATTTCCACGCGCAAATCATGAATGTGTGCAAGGACTGCTGTCTTCAGATCCCACGGTGGCAGGCCAGCAAGGAGGCTCGCCGCTTCGCGGGAAACCGTACGGTATGCACTATCTGTATAGCCATGATTATCATGGCATTCATTCAGCTTGGCTGCCGGTCGCTTTCGTAGTGACAGCGCCTATATCGGTGCCCCATAAAAGGCCATGGACCGAACGACATCTGCATAGAGCGTCCGGCAGGAGGCGTTTGGACCCTCTAGGTTGGACAGGAGCCATTTCAAGGCAGCTCCAGCCCGATCCAGTTTGGGAGCCAGACGTTGGAAGTGCTCCTCGAAATTCCGTCGGCTGTCGAGGACGAGTCCCAGGTACTTCATCGTCGACTCGACGCCGGTGTAAACTCCTCTTACCGTAATTTGGGAACCGGGGCGGAGCGTTCCGAAGGCCGTGAAAGCACATGACTTCGGACTTGTGCAGTGCCACCTCGAGTCCCAACTGCTGGATCTTCTCCAAGACTGTCGCCACCCCACATGTCGCTAGTTCGACCGCCACCTGGTACGACTTTCCCTGCGCCAGGACCAGCGTGTCGTCTACGTAGCAGACCACGCTGACCCCATCAGGAAGGTCGCCGCGCAGCACGTAGTCGTACCCGATGTTCCACAAGGGCGGACCTAGTACCGATCCCTGTGAAACACCGCACGTCATCTGTCACCATTTCTACTCTCCCTGGTGACCAGAGTAGATGATGAACCTGTCCGTCAGGTAAGCCTCGACCGCATGACAGAGGTAGTTGGGCACCTAGTGATTCCGGAGTGCCCTCCTAATGCTACTTTAGGGCAGAGAATGAAAGGCGTTGGCGACGTCTAAAGACACTGCCAAGGCAACCCTGCCCTGGTACACCGCCTCCCTTGTCATGAGGGCTCGCACGCGCATGGCGTCCACTCTGGAGCGCCCTCTGCGAAAGCTGAACTGGCCGTCCGCAAGATTCGGCCCCACCCGTGCTAGATGCGTGACGAGGCAGTCTGCATTTACTCTTTCAAAGAGCTTGCCCACCTCGTCGAGCAGCACAATGGGCCGGTACGCGGACGGTAAGTCCACAGGGTGCCCTGGCTTCGCGATGAGGACCAGTTTCCCCACCTTCCAGCGAAGTGTGAACAGGCCCCTCTCAATACATGCGCTGAAGAGCCCTCTCAGTCGAGACCCGAGTTCCTCTATATTCAGGACCCAGGCTTTTCGAGGCAAGCCGTCGGGTCCTGGGGCGGTATTCTTGGCACTCAGCCTTCGTACTACCACTTTCATCTCTACATACTACCGCTGGAAACAAAATCATCTGTCAATCAAAAGTGAAAATCTAGGATTAATGAAAACCGATGCCTGCCAGGACTGCGGGATTGGTCGAAAGAATTACCGTGGTCCTAGAATGCAAAGATTAACTGACAAAATACAGGTGGGTTTGAGTCAGTGAAAGCCTGACACTCCTTCTTGGGAGTGGGAGAAGATTGATGATTTATGTACTAGAACACTATCTAAAACAAGTTTTAAGCATATTTTAAAACAATAAATGACTTTATCCTAAAAATTATTCTTATTTATTCTACTCAAAGCTATTACGAGTAGCACACAATAGCGTTGCCGACGTCTGTTAGTCGACATCGTCACCTGCCCACGCTGAAAACCAGCGCTGTGGACTTGTCGCATTTTTCGTGTGAACACGGCCTTATACGGAGCGTCCTGCCGTTTTGCGCAGACGTGGCGCATATATTTTTTCATAGAAAATGTTTAAAATCTGTTATATGTAAGTCTTAAGTTTGCGTCTTTTCCGCCAAATAAAATGTTTTCTTACTTTCTTAGAAAAAAACCAGCTATAAAACTACTTTTTCTGGCAAATGAATGGATATAAAATGATAATAAATTAATATTAAGGAGTCTAAATAGTTTGACATAAAGCCAGTTGAGTCTATGCGATTGCTATGTTATATATTTGAACTTTTATGATGAAATAAAATAAATTTTATAAAGTGTTATTAGTCACAAAATTAATAACTAAATGAAATATTAGAAAGAAAGGAACCCGTATTTACAGAATTCATAAGTTGTTCGCCGGTAAAGTCCCGTTAGGAAAGTCCCTAATGACGGCTATCGAAAGAAAGTAATTCAATACCACGTGTATTTGGTATACTACCTGCGTATCTTTTTTCTCCTTCTTTGTCAAATCCATCCAAAGGTTGTCTGTAAAAAATCGCTTTTAGCGATAAGACCGCCCATTGTGACACCCTATTAATTTTAAGTTCCTAACGCAATTTGTATTTTTGGTGTACAATAAAGAATATCTATGTATCTTTCAATGGACTAGTGGGTATTACCAACATTTAAATATAAATATTGGTATTTCCCCTATCCATAAAATAGAATTTATAGTTCATAGGTAATTCCCCGCTAGTATACTCCCGCTAGGATGTAGTTCCTATATCACCCAATTTTAAAATCAACAAAAAAAAAAACACTTGTTTATAACAATTTGAACTGTTTGTTTTAAAAAATAAAAAAAACCCTGAAGGCAACTAAATTATAATCGGACGGGAAGACGGCAGCAGTCAAATTGTTCCAGTCTTTCGATGTGCAAGATTATCAACCAAGAACCACGATGTGCCTGTAAAAAATTTAAACATATTACTCATTTTAGCCTACAAGACAATACCATTGTATCACAAAGTATCTCATGTCGCTATTCGCATCGCCGCCTCCTTTGTTTCATGCTTTATCAATCTAAACGTGATTTTACTCGCTTGGCCGGCGCCCAGTAGAGGAATGCTGCTTTTATTTTAAACTGTGCGACTGATTTTTTCATTCTGATACGTGCTTTCGTTACAAGCGTGTGTAAGATTAGGTTTTTCATTTTTGGATGGGTTATTTTGGGGTTCAGTGGAAGCTATTTTCTCTCTTGATGTTTTTATCCCCACGAAAGCCGATTGTACATACGTCTGTACAACTTGAATGACCTTGAAAAATGCTTAATTGTCGTTTTGTACACACGTTTGTATGAATTTTTTTAGCCAAAAATTTTGGTTTCTATATTTTGTCTTTGTTTTTCTTAGAAAAATCCAGAAAAAGTTTTTTTTTTGTGGTTTACGTAAAAATGCAAAACGGTCTATAAACGACGGAGTTCCGAGGTTACAAACATAAAAAAAATACAACCGAATTGAGAACCTACTCCGCCTTTTTTGAAGTCGGTCAAAACATATTGATAGCAACTATTCTATGACTATGTAGCTATATGAATAATGTCATAGCATGTACACTCTAATATTATAACGTCAAAAATATGTGAGAATGTGTTTGTGTGTATATGTGTTATGTATACACGTTTGTTACCTCTTCACGCTCGAATGGCTAAATGGATTTGGATGAAGTTTAGAATACACATGGAACAGTAATAGCATAGTAGCATAGTCGGCCTTATAATGTTCCCACTGTTGGGACTCAGGCCTCCTCTCTAGGAGAGGGAATGGGCCGTAATCCACCACGCGGGCCCAGTGCGGGTTGGTGGATGACACATGTCTTCGAATTTTTGGTTCTAGGACATGCCGGTTTCCTCACGATGTTTTCCTTCACCGTTTTGAGAGCAGTGGTGATGAAATAAATTACACAAAGTAATGCGCCTGGCTGGATTTGAACCCGCGACCTACAACTTGTAAGTCGGGGCCGCTACCACTCGGCCACCACTGCTCTCTCTCGGAACAGTAATACTTGATACTTTTTATGCAAAATTATGTTCTCTTCTAAGTAATTTCTGCACAAAACACAAACTATAGATGCGAATTTCTTCCTAAAAAGGGCCGATAATATGCTATAACAAGCCATTAAAGTATCAAGTTTTTCTTAGAACTACCGCTTCAGTTATAGCTCAACAAATAAAAATCTACTAGCACAGAAACTGCTATTGATTTCTTCAGTAGAGCGCACCTAGAAACGGTTTTTTACGCTAAGTGCGCGCCACTCACTAATAATAGCGACATTTAGTTTAAAGAAGGTTGTTCTAGATTCTGAGAAAATATTTATTTTATTTTTATTTGAATAGTTGAGATCGGGATGCTTTTTAATTAATATTAGCTATTACCAGCGGCTTTATCTGTGTGATAGTATAAAATTATCCCAAGGGAATTTACTCTTAGAATTTTTTTTTTTTTTCCTAATTAAAAGTATCCTGTGTGTTATTTCAGGATATAGTCTACTCGTGTACTAAGTTTCATCGAAATCCTTTCAGCTGTTTGAGCGTGAAGAAGTAATAAACATACTCCCAAACTTTCGCCTTCAAAATAATACTAGCTACTGTCAGTGACTTCGCTCGTGTGATTGTCAAAAAATATCTCTAGGGAACATAATGCTAGTATAGTTAGCATTTTATATGTTATTTCAGGACATGGTCTGACCGTGTACTAAGTTTCATTGAAATCTGTTTAGCCGTTTGAGCGGGAAGAAATATCAAACATACAGACACACACACTCACAATTTTTCGCTTTTTGGAGGTAGAAAATTGTCCCAAGGGAACAGACTCTCGGGTCTGCCAAATACCAGCTTGATGCGCTAGAGTCGATTGTGAGGCGAACCAAGAGGATTATCGACAATAATGCACTGGTTGCGTCGAAGCTCCAAAGCCTTGGGCATCGCCGCCGAATTGCTAGCCTGTCGGTTTTTTATCGTTTACATTTCAGGGAGTGTGTACTGGAATTGCACAATTTAATTCCGCCAAGTCCGTTCCATCATCGGACCACTAGACGTACGACGTTGCGCCACCGGTATGGACATGGTGGACATCTCACCCATACGCAAAAGCGTTTTGAAAACACTTTTATTTGCGTACAGTCAAGGAGTGGAGTTCCTTGCCGGAGTCTGTGTTTCCTGATAACTACAACTTAGGAGTCTTTAAGTCAAGAGTGAATAGGTTACTTCTAGGCAAGCGTGCTCATCGTCGACAACAACATCGTTTACCATCAGGCGAGATGGTGATCAAACGCGAGCCTATAAAGAAAAAAAAGAAAAAGTATGGAATAGAGCTCCTCAATACACGCGACTGCGCTCGCGCCCTGTGTTAGCGACTCCCAGAGTTCGAAGTCGTACCGCGCTGTATGCGGCGAAAAATCAGGCGGTGTCATTGCTCAACACACTGACTACTCAGCATTCGGAATTAGACTTGTTCCACTCTAGTGTACGATTGTTTTTGGCGAGGTGAAGAGAATGTTTTGGCGGTTGATTCAATTTTTATCTATATTATATTGCAAAATAATTACTTTTTTTGTCTTCTTTTATTATTATTTTTTTAGGATTTGTACTTGTTATGATAATGGTAATGATTTGTATTAATTGTGTTATTTTTTTAAAGATACAATATGTAAATATATACGTTATATATCTCATTGCTCGTGACTTTATCTACATTATAAATAAGGGCTAATTAAGCAGACTTTTTTAATAGCGTTATTCGCCTCTAACAGTCTACATTCCCTTCTCTATTGCTAAGTTAGCCACAATTAACGAGCATCTGAATGATACTATCTTAGCCACAAGTTATCATCTACGTAAGCCACTTTATGAGTGATTATAATAAAAATTACCAAGAAGGTTAAGGCGGGAACTCCGCTCTGCTCCTGCTTTAGCCTTCTCACCTAACTTTTCCGTGTCAGAATGCTCTACAATACCAAGCTCGTTCTTGAACCAAGAACATTTAGTAGACGTTGTAAAAACAACAAATTAGGTAGTTTATCAGAGTTTGATCTCGGTGTGACACGATTTATAATGTCTAATTATAAATTACTTATGTATTGACTAGCGGAGAGAACGTGTAACCTTGCTATGTACATATACAGGAAAACAAAATACAATTATGTGACAAAGTACCTACTCCACATCGCTGTAATCTGAACGCTTTTCCGGCGTGCCTAGTTGACTTCCGAACTTGTTATGATTACTACTCTTATTTATATTTTTTTCTTAGAACAGATACTGCTACCAGGTACCTATCGGGAAACTCTATTATTTCCCCTTACCAATCTGGCTTCCTCTCTGGTCATAGTAATATATAGGGGAGGTTTGCCATAATCGCCATGCTTAACAAGAGGATTAGCGGTCGCAGTGTATTTGTTGCAATACACAGGGAATACTGCTGCTCATTCTCAGTCTCGTAGTCGCCTCTTATGACAGCCATGGGGACAATTATACGGTATACTTTTATTTATGGTAATCAATAATATCATAAGTATATAAAAAACTGGGCAAGTGCGAGTCGTACTGGTTTACGATTTATGACGTATTAAAAAAAAATACTTACTAGATCTCGCACCTACCCGTACGACCCCGTACCCCCTTTTCGCAGTTAATGTAAAAGTTTTTGTTACTATTTTGGTGTACAATAAAATTTATTCTATTCTATTCTACCCATAGATATCCCACACGTGGGTTTGACGAAAAAAATATTTTTAGTTTCAGTTCTAAGTTAAATGAAGTAATATTGATGTTTTTTTTTTCTATTTTAGTGTGAAAATCTTAATGCGGTTCACAGAATACATCTACTTACCAAGTTTCAACAGGTTAGTTCTTATGGTTTCGGAAAAAAGTGGCTGTAACAGTGGCCAGGCATGACGAATCCATAAGGGTTCCGGTTTTTGCCATTTGGCTACGGAACCCTAAAAACCACACTACGTACATAAAATTTACTGAGGCATTGAAGTAAACCCCCACATTGCTGTCGTCCAAAAACATGCCCAAAAGACTGGTAGCAATATATGAAAAGATACTAACAATATTACATCGAATCATTGTGACATGAAATAAAAGATATATTATTATTAATACCACGGCAAATGAACATGCTAATTCTTTGGGCAAAGAACGAGCTTTATGGTCACGCAAAGTGTCGATCAGTCGTCAAAAAATATCTTTGAAAAGATTATATGCTATTGGATCCCATGAAATAAACGTTTCACACTCAAACGGCTCAAAGGTTACAGATAATAATGGGCGTCATCAAGAGGTTTAAAGTCACCCGAAGGGCAATGGAAAGGACTATGCTTGGAGTTTATTTTCGTGATCGCATCAAGCTTTGTCCAGCAATCGACGTCTCTCGACTGAGCTACCTAGCGATTTATTGCATCAAAATCAGCCACCTGGAGTCGAAACTCTGGCGTTCTGGCTAACCCTGGTAATCGTCAAAGATACAGTCAGTTAATTCACTGTCTTCAAAACGAAAAAATTGGCTAATCTGATCCAGAATTATACAATACACTGTACAATATATAACTGGACCACCGCATACAAATCCGAACAACAAAGACTGAAATAAATCAGCGCACAGCGAATTGCTTATATGCTACGCCGTAGCTCGCGTAGCACTACGTCTGCTACGCCGTAGTAATCGCGTAGACTTGCGTTGTTTGGAAATGTTTGAAGTGTTTTACTTTGTTCTTTGCTGCGTCTTGTAGAATATAAGTTAAATTATTGTTTGAGATAGCCCCAGCTGTGAGGGAACGGATATTCCCAGGCCTAGCACCATGACAAGAGACGCTCTGGATGTCTTAAGGCGTTGGACAATCTCCGGCCACCGTAGGCGCGGGCCAGCGGACAACGAGCATTGGGTAGCTCGCCATCCGGCCGGTAAGAATCGAGTCTAAATTATCAACGCAGTCAGCAAAACAGGAGAGAGGAGGAGAGTGGTGGTGGCCGAGTGGTAACGGCCCCAACTTACGAGTTGTAGGTTGCGGGTTTAAACCCAGCTAGGCGCATTACTTTGTGTAATTTCTTTCATTACCACTGCTCTCAAAACGGTGAAGGAAAACATCGAGAGGAAACCGGCATGTTCTAGAACCAAAAATTCGAAGACATGTGACATCCACAAATCCGCACTGGGTCCGCGTGGTTGATGACGGTCCTTTCCCTCTCCTAGGGAGAGGAGGCCTGAGTCCTAGCAGTGGGAACATTAAAAGGCTGATTATGCAGCAAAACAGAGGAACCCAGCAGGACAGTTGTCCAGTAGGAGAATTTATGAAAGGGTAACCGTGGTTCTAGAATGCGACAGGCAACTGAAGGATTAAGGTGTGATTTTAACCAGATACGCCTACATTCAGTCATTGGATGATTTCCCATTATTTCGGATCTCTTAAAAAAAAAAACTGTCTAAAACACATGCTCTAAATTTCATTGCTCCTATAATTTATTCATCCATTCCCGAAAACATACCTTCACCGCAAAAATGCACGTATGAAGAGAAAATGCTACCATGTTTGAACGCGGCCGCTTAAAATATAGCTGATGGCAGACATATGATTTACCTAAGCGTTTTAGGATCAGAACGGACACGGTAGCTCTGCCGGCAGACTCCATTACACTTATTGCAAACCTTTAAGCCTGAGTGCACATCGTTAGTATTTTTTTATGAAATAAAAATGCTGAGGTTTATTTGTTGGAGTGTTTTTATTAAAAGTTGTTTTGGTGTGAGTAGTTTTAATTCTTTTGATTGCGATTATGTCGATCTCTCTAACAACCTAGCCAAGTTACAACCGTTTTCTTTTGATTCTCTTTTCGTTGGCCACGCCTCCGATTCCTTTGTTCTGACGTCATTTCAACGCTCAGTCACGTGGTCAGCACAAAGAAATAGGAGGCGTGGCTGACTCAAGACGATCGAAGAAAAGAGAATCGAAACGAAACGGTTGTAACTTGGCTAGGGGGGTTAGTCTTTTCGGTCGATCGGCTCATACTAGAATATTATTATTATTTAACTTAAATCGATTGACAATCTAACCTCTACAAGCCAGTAATTGGATAGCAAGATACGCCTTAGCGCGAGCAATGGGCTGCTCGCCATCCGACCATTCTGTAACCGTCTGGACCTAGCTTGTGTTGGCACGCGTGCCTCAGAGTGATGTCAAGAAAACCGTAAGAGCCGTAGAAGGCGAATCCGAAGCATACTGGGGCCATGGATTTGCTTCTGAAAGGAAAACTCGGCCCTGGAATGCAAGGCAACGAAGAAACATAGGAGTGGGTTTTAGTCAGTAAAGGTCTGACACTTAAAACTAACTGCTAACTTAAAATCTAGAGTGAATTTGTCACTTACAGGTGTGCACGGCATTAACATAAATTTTAAGTCTTACAATAATAAATAATGTTAAGATGGTAAGCATTGCTCAGAGGCGTAGCGTGGACAAATTTAGACATGGGCGATAGCGCATCAGCGAGGCCTTTTTCTTTCATAAATTCGAAAACGAAACAGTGACTGTCGCAACCGAGTGTTCGACCACATCGTCGCTTACCATCAAATGAAATAGTGGTCAAACGCGAGCCTCTAAATTATAAAACAAAATCCTCGTTGTTAAAGAGCCCTCTTTGGGAGCGAGGCCGTGGGCCAGGGCCCACTTCACCCACGCCTAGTTACGCTACTGGCATTGCTTAACCTAAGAGAGCAACGTGTACGGCTGATATTATTTTAGCCATGACCTCTTCTTAGAACACGTCTATAAGTGTTCGAAAATTCTTTTTGTGTCAAACTTAAATAATATGGCTGTCTTCTTTTACAAAGTATGCCATGCTGGCTATTTACTGTAAAATCATTAAGAAGGCCCTTCCTGGTCCGTATATAATCAACGTGAACATGGTTTAAAATCATTTTGTTTCATCCTACGCAATGATTGATAAAGAAGCAACGCGAAAAAAAAGAGTTAACACCTGAACGCTCGGTTGGCATTCGGTAACTGCCGTCACTCCTCGAAAATTTCACAAAACTTGTTCCAAGATATACGTGTTTTTTCAGATCAGGTCATCGATCTACCTTATGGCAGGCCTTTTAACGCTGCATCGATTGTCCAGTACGCGACAAAGTTGATTTTTTTTCCTTCACCCTTTTAAGGTTCTAGAAAACTCCAGTAGTGATAAAATACGAGTATTATATTCCCGTTATATTTATTTATACAAAGAAGTAATTTAAAACAATTTAATCACGTAATGAAAGTGCGCTCACAATGATATTTGTTTGCAAAGACCCCGAGCGACTTCTTCAATATAAAATACAAATATTATACAGAACATAAACACAGAACTCAAAGATTTGACCAACAATTTTAGGAGTTTCAGATTTCGTAAAAGCTAGCTCAATGAAGTTGAGTGTACGATTGTTTAAACGACTTGTTCAGATGAACCATTTTAAGCCTTTTCTGAACGCAATAGCTGTACGTTTTGACTGTCTCTTTCAAAATCAGTGGGTCATGTCTTGTTTATGTGTGGCCGGTCATGGTAAATAAAATATAAAAGAATATGTACTGGATTAAGATTTTTATGGGTCTATGTCACCCGAAATAAAATTATTATTTCATTTATTCATTTAACATAACATATAAATTATATTTTTTTTAAATAGTAGCCAACTGGTATCGGGAACAGAGTCCAAGCTACCGGTGGTCAGGGCTCCAGAGAAAGGAACCTCCTAACTATACGATCCGTGTCCAGGAGTACTGTCTTCTAGATCAAGACCTTTATCCAGCTGCCCAACGAGAGTCTCTTTAGGTGTTGGTCGAGGCTCTTGGCTATTAAGCCATTTTTATCATTATCATCGCCACAATGACTGCTTCATACATATTGACAAAGTCGCGAGCCAAGTCAAGATACTTAATTCGTTTATCTTTCTCAGCGTTCACGAGATTCTCGTCTTTACCGCTATATCAACAATCATTGCGCGACGCTCTACTCGATATATCACCACTATGTCAGGTTTATTGGCTACAGTAGTATTTTATTATTATTATTATTTTGGAAAAACATGGATTGTTTCTTAGCTCTTTGGCTAGTTTTTAGCCACATTAACGGGCCAATTCAATGTAGTGTATGTGTCTTGGGTGTAGAGTGGATGTTATGAGGAGAAATTGCCTTTTCCTCTATCTGCATGAACTTTCTCACTATTCTGCAGGTGATCAAAATTGCAGCTGTTTTGCAGTGATATGCAGGTTTAATCTTTCAGGTCTATTATTATTATTGCTAAGTCACATTTTTAAATGCTGATGAATCATTTTTACCCGATTGCACCTGGAGGGTTATTTTTTTTTTGAGTGTCTGTGTGAATGTATATTTATTTCTTTAGCACGCTCTAGAGCCAAAACGGCTTGTCACATTTTAGCTTCAGAGGTGTGGTTAGATTTGTCCTAGTTGTGAGAATGATACTGGATACCAATATATAACTTTAAAAAAATTGCGGATATTTGGCGCTAATTAAATATTTTTTTCATTTTTTTTCTTGGTAGAAGTGGGTTCTACATGGGTATTTATCATGCCTCTGAACAAAGGTCCTTGTTAATTTTAAGACCCACTCTTTTGGAAGCTACTAAGGTCATTGAGCATTGTACTGAATTTCTTCATGGTATCAGCCCATGACTGCTATAGCGTTTGAAAATGTAAGGTAAGTGATGTAAACACGTACGTGGGTTGTTTATAGAGATTCCCTTTGCATTACTAATTTAACGCAAGCGTATTCGCGGGCGACAGCTAGAAGGAATTAATGTTAAATCTTATTATTGTGTTATTGTTTGCGGTTAACCGCATAACTCGTCGCTGTGTTATGATCAGCAAACAATTACGTCAACATTTGTCCAGCCTTTTCGAGATAGCTTTATTATTGAAGTCTGCCTATCTGCCTCCTATCTAACCGGTTGCAGCTGTATGCTAATATTTTTTTGTTAATATAATCTAGTGCTGGACTGCGATCCCACCTGATGGTAAGCACGATGCAATCGTTGATGATGAGGCGCTTTAGTTTATTAAGAGCCTATTCATTCTAGCCTTGAAGACACCTAAATTATAATCGGACGGGAAAAGCTCAGCAGGCAAATTGTTCCAGTCCTTCATTGTACGCGGTATAAACGAGAAGGCGAAACGCTTAGTCCGGACCGTAGAAGTTTCAACAATGGAAGAGTAGATATTCGCCGCACGACCGACTATTCGATGGTAGAAAGGAGATGGCCGAATCAAGTCATGCAATTCCCGCGCACACTCTCCAAAACGCATCCTGAAAAAACCGAAAGGCTGGCTACCCTACGCCTGTGCTCAAGGCTTTGTAGATTGGACTTAACCAAATCTGGATCACTAATTAGCCTCTTCGCACTCCTTTCCACCGAATCCGAAGCCGCCAGGTGGCATTTTGAAGCACCAGAGCAAATGTAAAAAAAAAATATTACAGGAACTAGCTGTTTTGCCTTTTGTCCTTACTAAGTTGTTGAGTCATCATCATCATCACCATCATTTTCCTGCCCTTGTCCCATTTTATTAGGGATCGGCGCTACATGTTTTTTTCTCCCATTCTATCCCGTCATGATATCCAATCACTAGGTCCTTTTTCTTTTGCATCACTTACTAAATTGTTGAGTAACAATTAATAAACTGTTCGATTTTTAGGCAAATTATTCCTCGTAATGACTATCAAGCTGCGGAAATATTTGTAAAAGTCACCGCGGGCTTGAAAGGCAAAGGGCAACTGTAGGAACACAATTGGGTTTTAGTCAGTAAAAGTCTTACATACCCTCTCATTCTACCCAGAGAGTCAAGAGAGAGAAGGTATTGCATTTCCGTCATGAAAATTTGTTTTAAGGGAAATCATGAAATATCTATCAAATGCTCACCGTGTTTTCCCAAGTCCGTAAGAAATTCGATACAAAATGAATAGTCATCTATGTATTATTTACTACTGGTTTATGCCAGCGGCATAGCTCGCGTAAAAATTGAAAATATGCCTTTGTCACTCAGTGTTAAAGTAGCATTATATTGGTGAGAGTATTAAAAAAAAACTGGCCAAGTGCGAGTCGGACTCCCGCACTGAGGGTTCCGTACAAAATTCAATGGTAAAATACGGTTTACGATTTATGACGTGTTAAAAAAAAAAACTACTTACTAGTTCTCGTTCAAACCAATTTTCGGTGGAAGTTTGCATGATAATTTACATCATATATTTTTTTAGTTTCATCATTCTCTTATTTTAAAAGTTACAGGGGTTACATTACAAACAAAAATACAAATCAGTTCTCTTTATAATATTTGTATAGAATACGAATGCTTATAAATTACAACCTTAGATTTTTTAAGCCACTTAAAAGTGGCTCGTCTGTTTACAGCTTTATTCACCGATAGTGGAATGTGCAAAATCTGTTTTACAGTTTCAATTCCGTGAAGTGAAAGAGTTTAAAGTTATTCGTACATGGCTTAACTATCGGAAATCTTTTGTATGTGTATAAGGTAAATCCAGAAATTTCTTCATTTTGAATGAAAATGTAAAAAAAAAATATTATCGAAAAAGGTGAATACCCAGTTTGTGGCTACTAAAATGGCAGATATATCATCATCATCTTCCTGCCCTTATCCCGTGTTATTTGGGGTCGGCGCAACACGTTTTTTTCTTCCACTCTGCCCTGTTACTCGTCATGCTATCACTAACTTCCTTTTCTTTCATATCACTCTTCACACAATCCATCCATCTTTTCTTTGGTCTCCCTCTCCCTCTCCATCCATCCACATGTAAACTCATAACTCTTTTAGTAACATGCGTTTCATCCCTCCTCTTCACATGGCCATACCAAGATAAACGATTCCCTTTCTACTTTTCAGTCACTGGCGCCACTTTCAAACTTCCCCCAATATATTCATTTCTCACTTTATCCATTCTCGTCACACCACACATCCATCTTAACATTCTCATCTCCGCTACATGCAATCTTTTTTCATCCGTCTTTTTCACAGCCCAACATTCTGATCCATACAGTATGACAGGCCTTATCACGGACTTGTAGATTTTACCCTTCAACTTGAGGGGCATCCGTGGGTCACAAGTTGTTCCCGTGACCTGTCTCCATTTCATCCATCCTGCGTTGATCCGATGTGTTACGTCTCGGTCTACCTCACCATCCCCTTGGATGAGTGACCCGAGGTATCGAAAGTCAGAGCAGATCGGTATGGGCGTTCCAGCTAGAGCTAAAGGCACTGGATTGGAGAGACCGCCGAAATCGCAGAACAAGTATTCCGTTTTGGTTCTACTCAATTTCAGGCCAACACTCTCCAGTCTGTGCCACCACACCTCCAATCTGTTCTGGATCTCTAGGCCTCTCTCGGCAACCAACACAATATCATCGGCCAACAACATACACCAAGATATGTATATCTATAAATTAAAAAAACAAAAACAAAGTACAGTAGCAGAATGGTAAGGGGATTCTATTCGATCATCAAGTGATTCTAGGAAAAACGGTGGCATAGCGATCGCGTGCTGCGTGTGTGTAGTGATCGCGTATCTGAAGAGACTTTACGATTTTAATAACCTTAAAGTTTCTTCAAGAATATTAATAACAGGTCCTGCTATATATTGATGGTGAACACCGGGCCGTGTGTGTGTGTTTTTGTGAAGTAAAAATCCCTCACTCGCTGGACTTAACCCCAAAACTCAGATGACTTAAAAATTTGCCCCAAAAACAAAAAAAATAAAATGAAATGCACAGCGATAGCATATAGCATCTTGGGATAGCATACGTATTCAATACAACAACTTCTAGAGACACCTCATGAGGCTGAAGCAAAAATTGGTCTTTGACATGTTCATGGAATTGAGGCTGAATGAGAGAGAGATGCCATTCAGAGGAGTAATATCGCGTCTTACATGTCTAGGGTTTGAAACAGTATCGTAAACGTATTTTGTGTTAATTGTAATGTATTATTTATTCATTTGTGTGCCTGGTCTACTGGTTAGTGGCCCATACTACTATACTGGAGGTCGAGTTCGATTCCCACCCAAGACAAATGTTTGTGTGATGAGCACGATCATTTGTTCTGTATCTGATTGTAATCTATCTATAATATGTATAAGTATGTTTATCAGTTGTCTAGTACTCATATCACAAGGTCTGCTTAGTTTGGGACTAGGTGGCGTTGTGTGAAAGTTGTACGAGTAGAATATAAAAAAAAAACAAAATACCATCGAATATATTTTAGATATATTTAGCTTCAGATATCTAGAATTCTCGGTACCATTCTGGTCTGTCAAAAAATCTCTCCTAAATGCTAATCCAACTTGACTCTCTGAATATTCAATATCAGTCCCACATGCCCACAGGTCACAGTTGGGCTAACAGCGTCCAAAGCTTATTCGCATTTCGATGAAAAAATTTAATGTCACGTCCGTGTTGTTTCGTGGCAAGCAAAAATGTTACTTAATTGTTTCATTATAAGTTGTGGTTTTGTGTGATGATTACATGACTGAAAAGGTATGACGTCGTTTCATTACTAAATCAATACATTTATAATCAGCCTTATATATTCCCACTACTTCTGTGGGATTCAGGCCTTTCCTTTTGAGAGAGAGAATGGGCCGTAATTCAGGAGTGGGTTTTAACCGGTAAAAGTTTGCACGCTCTCTTGCTCCACCCTAGAGCGAGAGAAGTCTTTGGATGATTTTCCACCTAAAAATAAAACTGGCAGATGCGGTGCGGTTTGGTGGATGTCACATATCTTTAAATTTTTAGTTCAAAGACATGACAGTGTCCATCCGATGTCTTCGAATATTAAAATCGGTGAAAATTTAACTAACTCAAATAAGAAGGTATTAAACTTAAAATGACTACAACAACACCCGATTATTCTACGTATTGTTAATTAGCTGACCCGAAAAATTTCATACTGCCTAACAGTCAAAGAATGTAGTATATCTTTCGATATAGTCAACCGATTGCGATGAAACCAAGCCTAAGTAATATATCAAGTTTTTGAGTTTCGTTGTTGAATCATATCACAGTGACGATATCGATATTAGAGAGCTAATTTCTCGCGGTAAACCACAAAGAAAATGAGGCGAGGAACTAGACAGATTCCGCCAGAACTGGCAACAACAAGCGCTGGTCCGCGAAAAATAGAAGAAGTGGAGGGAGACTTTCCCGAGTGACACAGAACAGGCTAACAAAATAAAAAACAAAACTTCTCGAAAAGGTCCCTCAGTAGACCTTCTTGCTTTATCTCCTTAGTGTCATTTCCTCACACATTTTTAACACAGGATCGTCTAATAGTTGTGGGATCAGCGACCTGACTAATGGTAGCTGCGGTCTTCTTCAAGCATTCTGTTGAAACAAGCCATTTTAAAACACATTTTTAGAGCAACGTTTTACGGCTCTTGTGGTACTTTGAAGTTTGCCAGGAATTTGGCCTGTTTAATATTTATGAGTTTGATGTTTTTGACGCAGAATTTGGAAATAAGCGACGTTATTTTTAAATTAGATTTAACCTTCCTAAAGTGATTAAAGTAATTATCGCGTAATTATAATCTAAACGCCTAAATTATGATTTAAGAACTAGGTAGTTTTTTTTTATCTAAGGCGGAGCTGAAACATCAGACTTTTACTGACGCACTTATGTTCCTTGTTTTCTTTGCGTTCAGGGCCCGGGTTTCTCTTTAGAAAGCCAACCCAAGTCCCAGTAGGCTTGAGCCCTGCTAGGCCCCTAAGATTTTGCTGAAATCTCTTTGAGGCGCCCGTAAAATACTATGCACTGTCGACGATTTGGACTCAGTCCGGGCGGCGAGCTACCCATTGCTCGCCGTCCGCAAGTCGGTGTGAGGAAAGCCGTTCCCTCACGCGAGTGGTCACTTTCTTCGCCAGCTGCTTCGCAGAAGGACGACCGCCTGCCATTCTTCCTCGCTCCGGACTATGGCCTGTATGGCCAGCGCGAGAAGTCGTTGCCACCGATCGCTCACACGAGGACACGGTGGTGCTCCTCCCAAGCGGAGCACAGCTCCACCGTATTGCTCCACCATGTCTTCTGGGCGGTCCACACAGTGGTGACACGCGGGCGTTTCTTCCGCACGAATCCTGGGCAGAAACCTCCCGAACTGACCATGTCGGGTGAGGACTTGCGTCACGCGGAAGGTGAGGACGCCGTGACGTCTTTCCAGCCACTTCTCAAAAAGGGGACTTACCACCATAATTATGGCATGCCACTGTGTTGCGAAAGTCGCTGTTACCGTTTCACCATGAGATACCATACCATACCATAGGATTATAAAGGTGAGCTTTTATAATATTTGGTTTGTAACCATTTTATTAGACTAGGCATCCTCACTTTACCTGCTATACTTATATATCAGGTGGCACTGTATGTAAGGATCAACCTCGACCTTTACCCAAAGGTAGCCGTCATTCATGTTGCACCAGGGGTTAGTTATCGACGGTCTCGAGAACGCTCACCGAATCTTCCAAGACGACTCAGGTTATGGGCCCGACAGTTTATAATCAGCTGCCTGTAGCTATTTCTGGTGCCCCAACTACAAGGAGCTTCAAAGTTCGTTTGAAAAATGGCTTATCGAGCAAGCTTTTTATTCTTTTGACGAATTTATGATTTAATTTAATTGAACTTTGACGCGAATATTAATTTGGACTGAAAATTATTGTGACTTTTAATAGGACTGTTTTTATTTTAATTTATGATTTGACTTTGATTTATTTGTTTTCTTGTTTTTTTTTTCTTTTATTTGTTTGACATTGTTATGTAATCATGTGTTGACTAAGTATTATGTAACATTCTGTATATGACTTGTAAGAATCCCTTCCAATAAATTACTATGACTAATTCTTGCAAATGGCTAAACGGATTGGGATCAACGGGCACACGGATAGACCATGGGTCTACAGGTAATAGATATTTTTTTTATTATTCTTAACAGGTTCGCGCTTGACCGCTATCTCACCTCATGGAAAGCGACGATGCGGTCGATGATAGAACGCGTTTACCTAGAAGTAACCTATTCACTCTTGACTTAAAGATTCCCGGGTTGTAGCTATCATGAAACACAGATTTCGGCAAGGAATTCCACTCCTTAGCTGTACTCATAATGAATGTGTTCCGAATAAATCTTCTTTTTGTCAAATTAATTTGTATGTTCCGTCAATATTTTTTTTACTTTCATGTCAGTGAAAGCGTTGGCAGAAACTGGTAATTTATATTTTTTTTTACGTGACTAAAAAAAAACATAACGCCAATTTTCAGTAAAGTCGATAAAAAACAGAAAGAGGATTAGATTTTTGATAACCAATTTGCTACTGTATAAAAGTAATGACATAGGTAAAAAACCGGCCAAGTGTGAATCGGACTTGCGCATGAAGGGTTCCGTAGCGTTCGTAGCAAAAGGCGGTAAAAAAAATTAAGTTTGTTGTATCGGTGCCCCACTTAAATTATATATAGTTTATTCAATTTTTAGTATTGGTTGTTAAGCCTGGTACAGACTGCGGTAACGCAACATGCAAGGTAACATGAAAGGAGCATATCATATCTGTGGACGTAGCACGCATAAGGGCGTGTGCCTTTTTTTTTTGTTCTCGAGGGGAAACCTTCGAAAGGCAATAGCTTTGGGGATCAAGTCCGGGGAGTGTGGGATTTTTAACGCACTAAAACCACCTCGGCGATCACCATCAGCACATATAGAAGCGGCGCCGTTACCTCTTAAAAGAGCGTGTACCTACTCACATAGTTAAAATGTTTTGTTCGCGCGAGTAAGGCGTCCACACTACGGGAATTCTGTTACATTGTAACAATGTGGATGGAAAATTCTTTCATTGCGTGTTACATTGCATGTTACTATACAGCAGTCTGTACTTTTTTTAGGGAAAATCATCTAATGATGTTCCATCGTTACCTTCGTTCCAGGGCCCAGGGTTTCGTTTTCACACTACTCATGGCCCCAGTAGGCTTCGACCCTGCTGGGCCCCTACGATTTGCTGACATCTCCTTGAGGCGCGCGTGTAACAATACGCGCCGTCGACGATTTGGGCTCGGTCCGGACGGTTACCGGACGGTCGGACGGCGGGCTACTCATTTCTCGCCGTCCGCAAGCCTGCACCTACGGTGGCCGGAAATCGGGATTGGAATCCCGGCGGCGGTTCGGGCGTGAGGACCGTTGCCTCAAGCGATCGGCCGCCTCCTTTGCTAGCATTAGTCTGCGCTCAGTTTTAGAGAAATACATCGTCTGTGGAAATTTAAATTGTCTAGCTATCACGGTTCACGAGACAGATGAATAAGAAATAAGACCCCGTTTTTACCCTTTGTCTACGAAACCCTAAAAAATCGTACTTTAAAACGTTATCGAGCCCTTCAAAACCAGCTGACGGCAAATATCAATAAAATTAGACCACAATAGAATCTGAAGTATAATAAAACTTTAAACGATTTTCAATTCAAGACACAATTGCTTGGTTCCCAGAGAAAGAGATAAATCGAGGTCGCAAGATCGACTGATACAATTTATGTGTTGCCAGACTCCTAATGCGATTGAACGCATTGTGGGGCGAACAAAGATTCAACTAAGTTCTATTATTATATTATGTAATAAAGAACGTGTGGGGATAGATAGGTTTCTAAATATAAAGCGGGTGGCTGAATGTCGTTGGTTTGACTTCGAAGAGGTTCGAATAATGGTAGCGAATATGCATGTAATTGAAATAAGAATGAATTTTTTTTTTTAATAAGCTTATTGCTTCAAAAATAAGCTTACGTGAATATCTTAGATTTTAATGTTGTTTTGAACGAGAAATATTTTTGTTAAAAATTAAAAAAATATATATATTATGAAATTTTATGAAATAGCTAATTTTGTACTAACCAATCCCAACCTATTCAAGAAACTATCAGACGTATCTATTCGTAATCGACGGGATAATAGCAAATTATTTGTAACAAATTCAACCACAGCATTGATGCGCAAAAGTATTTTTTGTTTAGCACCAATGACCTATAATAAAATCCCAAAACCTATTAGACAAATGCCTAATGCTCTATTTAAAATACATTTAAAAAAATATCTCATAAATAAATGCATATATTATATATACTTACTCGTACATACATACTCGGCCTTATAATTTTCCCACTGTTGGGACTCAGGCCACATGTGTTCTTGGCAAAGTTGTGTTTTCCAGAAATGTCATTAATGAAAAGTTGAAATTGAAGTTGACCAAAGCAAATGTGACGTCAAATTCTATAGCGATAAACGTCATATTACTAAGTGTGTACAGCGTGCGTTCCAGTGTAGTTGTCATAGACTTTGACGTTACACTAATCGAACTAAAATGGCGGGCCTTTAGACTGTCTGGTTGTGTTAAAAGTGTTGGTTGACTCTTTTAACGGTTTTAAAAAATATATTTTAGTTTTTTTTTTTTGGCGATATACTTGTAGCGACATCTATCGCGTCCCATAAGAACTAATCCTGAATCGCGGAATCAAAGTTCTCCGCGCGATTAGAACATATAGAACAACCCGAAATCATCTATCGGGCAGCTGCCCACCAGACATAACATCCCGTCTGGTCGGAGGATCCTCCCTTTTCAACGGAGGTTTGCGGGACTTTACTCTCTGTTCCACCATACCTCCAAACTGGTGACCCTCGACAAAGAACGTCAGCGCAGCCTTCGTGCAGCTCCTACTTCGTGACGTCATCATCACTTCCTCAAGCTTTCGAGCAGCGAGCCATACAGCCAGCACCCACGGCTATAAAGGGTATCCTGACCACCAGCATGCCTACATGGTCATACCTGGTCATCACCCTCAGCCTCATCAGCGACCTTGGCGAAGCACACTGCACCTTCGGCCAGTCACATGAAGAGCAATGAAGAACCTCTCCTGGTCGACGCAAGTAGTCAAGCCACTACGTCGCACAGCACCGCTCCGACTCACTGGAGCCAGCAGCACTACTCCGACTCACTGGAGCCTGCAGCATCATCCCGACTCACTGGGACAGCACCACCCCGACTCACTGGGGCATCACCGCAGACAGTTCCGACTCACCGAGAACTATGCGGCATTCGGTTCCGACTCACTGGAACCAACTTACCAATGGCCTGGCACGCATCAAGAAGCATCAAGAACCATCGATCTCCGATCTCCGGAGGGGAGTGATGTAGCGACATCTATCGCGTCACATAAGAACTAATCCTGAATCGCGGAATCAAAGTTCTCCGCGCGATTAGAACATATAGAACAACCCGAAATCATCTATCGGGCAGTTGCAGCCCACCAGACATAACACCCGTCTGGCCGGAGGATCCTCCCTTTTCAACGGAGGTTTGCGGGACTTTACTCTCTGTTCCACATCCCTCTAAATACTTTTATTTACTATTCTAGAACTATGTGAACTATCGAAAAATAATATTTAAAAAGAAAATACATTTTGGCTCAAACCACACGCTTTGACCCTAGCTAAGTTACAACCATTTCGTTTCGATTCTTTTTTCGTTGATCACCTCGAGTCGGCCACGCCTCCAATTCCTTTATTCTGACGTCATCTCAATTCTCAGTCACGTGGTTTCAGTAACTTGGCTAGGGGGCTGAGGCCTTACCACCAGCTCTTAACGCGATACATTTGACGACCTAAACTGAACTGTTAAAGGATGAACTTTATAGCTCCATCCTTGTTTCTCGCTCGCAAGTCTGACATTTTATAGTAAGGTCTCAGATGTAAGTAATCTCTTTCTAGTAGTATTGGATTGCCGTCCTATTATTATGAGAATAAACGGATAAAGATTTTTTTTGCGGGCGGAAAATTATCACGCGGATCTCCCGCGTGATATTTTTCCGTGTCTGACTTCTACTGACTAAAAATCCACTCCTGTTTCTTCTTTGCTATTTTTCCAAGGCCCTGGAGGTCTCTTTCGCATCACCCATGACCCGACTCTGCTGGGCCCTTTACGGTTGCCGACATCTCCTTGAGGCGTGCGGGGAACACTACGCGCCGTCGACGACTTGAGCTCGGTCCAGTCGGTTACCGGATGGTCATCAGACGGCGAGCTACCCATTGCTCGCTATCCGCAAGTCTGCTCCTACGGTGGCCGGAAAATGGAACCGGAATCGGAAATGGGCGCGAGAGCCATTGACTCGGGCGTGCACGTGCGGCCTCCTCCTTTTCTAACAAAACGGATGAAGGTACCTGTACCTAATGGCTTTCTGGTCAATCTCCGTGGAGAACCAAATTCGGTCAAGACGATTATTATTACACGTTTCTAGAAATAGTTAAAGCCCTAGCACCCGAGCATTGCCATAAAACAGTGACTGACTGAAGCCTACTCCTCGGTAACAGCTGGGTTAATAGATATGAAAAAATATTATGTTTCGCATAAATTTATGTACAACATTATCAACATGTGGTTTTTTTATGCGATTATTACTTTGTCTAAAAAAATATTCAACAACATGATATTTTTTCGCTTGTTTTCCCTACTCCTTTCAAACAGCTTTGATCTTTAGAAATATGTTTACACAAAAAATATATACATATATATTCCACATAAGGTTTGCCCTGTAAAAAAGATATCAGATCTCATGTAGAGCCAAGCTGAAGCTACCCGGCCTAACTCTACCGACCCTAACTTTACAAATTCTACATATCAGTCAAATTGTATGGCTTCGCCGTTTCCCTACCGTCGTGGAGGTGATGCGAATATTTAGTTTCTGAAGTAAGTAACGAAACAGCCAAGCCATACACTTTTATTCATAAAATTGGTGAAAGTCTCATTCAAACTTCTACCCCCCCCCCTCATTTTAGGGGATGGGGGGCGAAAGTTATAAGATTATCTGGGGGCACGGTAGTGTTTTTTGTATACTGACTAAACTTTGTTTACATACCAAATTTCGGCTTTCTAGCACTTCAGGAAGTACCCTATCATTTTGAAGTCTCATACAAACTTCCACTCCCCATTTTATTTTTGTTGGTTGTATACTAAACTTAGATTACATACCAAATTTCAGCTTTCTAGCAATGCAGGAACTAGCCAAACATTTTGATGATCATCAGTGTGTCAGTGTATCAGTGATTGTGTTAGTGACGAAATCGGTGTATTTAGATATCAATAAAATCTAAAGTATTGGAGCTATTCAATTGAGACTTTGTATGTTTAATAAGTATATTAGTGACATTATATCTTGAAAATATGAATTATCTGGTATTTCGGAAACCAACTCTATGAGGGTTCAAAAAAACGACGAAACACTTCGAGAAAAGGTAGGTAGTGCCCTTGCGCTTCAGTTGGGCGGGACACTACCGTGTGCCCAGATAGCATATGTAAATCAATCTATAGTTCGCTAAGAAAATGGATTTAAAGGTCAGCAGGGCTTTATCCGGGCACAGCTAGCCGGAATTAAATTTCTAATTTTATGTTCCCCCTGTTGGGACTCAGGCTTCCTCTCTCCCTCCCTCTCCTGGAGGGAATGGGCCGTAATCCGCCACGCGGGCCCAGTCCAGGTTGATGGATATCACATGTCTCTGTCATGTCGAATTTTTGGTTCTAAGACATGCCGGTTTCCTCACGATCTTGTCCTTCACCGTTTTGAGAGCAGTGGATGAAATAAATTACACAAAGTAATGCACCTGGCTAGGATCGAACCCGCGACCTTCAACTCGGGGTCATTACCACTTGACCAATACTACTCCTACCTATATTACGATATGAAATCTATAACTATTATAATATATATTATAATATACACAACCAGAGAACCGTTATGTCTGGTTTTATTCCCATGGAAAGAAGCTATCGTCTAATGATATACCCAAATTAATGGAGACGTTAGGGTTAATTTCTATCATTTTTCCTTTCTCGTTCGGCCCTGGTTCGGGCCATGATCCAAAGCGAGGGGGAATGGGAAGCAGTTAACTCCTTCTTTGAAGCAGTAATGTGAGCAAAAGAAATGGCCGTAACCGTGAGAAACACCCTGACGTCCCAGCTCCTACCACAAGAGACGTCCCGGAATCGCAAAGTGACTTCTAACCGGAAGACGGGGCGACTCGGCGCAGGCTTGCGGATGACGAGCAATGAGTTGACAGTCCGGTAAAGACCCAGCTAAAGTGGACCGCGCGTTTTATTCCACGCGTGCTACAAAGAGATGTCAGCAAAACCGAAGGACCGATACCCGCTAGGGCTGCGGGAACGTTTGTAAGAGATACCGAGAACCTGGAACGCAAAGAGTAACTTAAGGATACAGATGAGTTTTAGACAGTAAAAGTCTGACACGTTTTCTCGCTCTATTCCAGAAAAAAAGAAGTCATTTGATGATTTTCCACTTCAAAAAAAGGTCAATTTCTAAAGATTTTGTTTTTCTATGGCAAAATTATCTCATGATATTCCCCACTCTTAGGCGGAGCGTGAGATAGTGTCAGACTTTTACTGACTAAAAACTCAAATCTGTTCCTTAGTTGCCTTTCGTACCAGGGCCGTGTCTTCCTTTCCGAATCAGACCCTTGGCCCCAGTAGGCTTGGACCCTGCTGGGCCCCTACAGTTGCTGAAATCTTCTTAAGGCGCGCGTGGAACTGTACGCGCCGTCAACGACTTGGGCTGGTCTGGACGGTTACCGGATGGTCGGACGGCGAGCTACCCATTGCTCACCGTCACACCTACGGTGGCCGGAAATCGGCGATTGGAGCGTTAGGACCGTTGCCTCACGCGATCGGCCGCCTCCTTTGCTAGCATTACTGCTTCGCAGAAGGAGGCGACCGCCTGCCACTCCTCCTCACTTCGGACCATGGCCTGTACAAAGGCCCGGTGTGAGAGATCGCCGCCACCGATCGTCCCCACGAGGCGTTGGCGTTGCTCTGCCCAAGCGGGGCAATCCTCCGCCGTGTGCTCCACCGTGTCCCCCGGGCAATCCACACAATGGTGACACTCGGGCGTTTCTTCGTTAATCCGGTGCAGAAACCTCCCGAACTTAGCATGTCCACTGAGGACCTGCGTCATGCGGAAGGTAAGGACGCCGTGTTGCCTTTCCAGCCACACTCCTCAAACAGGGCATTTACCGCCATAATTATGGCGTGCCTATTCCAAATATAGGTAAACACATAGTTCGCGCAATGATTTTTTTTTTCCTATAAACTTTTTTATATTAACCAGTGCTTGACTGCAATCTCACCTGATGGTACGCAATGATGCAATCGTTGATGGTACAGTTCACTAGTTTATTAAGAGCCTAATTACTAGCCTTGAAGACACATAAATTATAATCGAACGGGAAGACCGCATCAGGCAAATTGTTCCAGTTCTTCGACGAACGCGGTGTATACGTCTTATTTTCATTTTGAACAAATTCCTTTTTATTTTAATAAATTTTTAGCATTAATTACTCTCTGTACTGTGGTAATCCGTTTGTACTGGATGTTGTATTAGTTGACACGTGTAAAATTATTACATGTGTTAAGAAATAATGAAGACATAATCTACTTATAAACAAACTGAAGCAAAGCCAATGTTTGGAATAATAAATTTTATCTCTCAGGCTTTATGTATACTCTTAACATAACATAACATAATCAGCTTTATAATGTCCTCACTTCTGGGACTCGAGAACTCCTCTCTAGGAGAGGGAAATGGGTCGAAACGCACCACGCAGGCTAATCTGCCAGAGCAGATTGGTGGATGTTAGATGTCTTCGAATTTTTGGTTCTAAGACATGCCGGTTTCGCCGTTTTGAGAGCAGTGTTGTTGAAATAAATTACACAAAGCAATGCACCTGGCTGGGTTTATACCCTCGACATACAATTCATAAGTTGGGATCGTTATCAATGGGCTACCACAGCTCACAGCCCCACACTATGTATACTCATCCGGGGCAAACTATTCGAACCAATGCCAACCAATTAAAAAGAAAACTAACATGAATGTCGTACACAAAGTTGTGTTTGGTTAAAATGTTACTATAAATAAATAATAATAATGTTAATATCTCCCGCCCAAGAGCGGGATTTGTCATTAGATGATTTTCCCAACTAAAAAAAAACTCTCTGAATGTACGCGGGTATTACATGACTTGGTTCTGCCATCGTCTTTCTACCATCGGATAATCGACGTACGGCCTACCGTGTCCACCCTTTAATTGTTTACACCTCTATGGTCCGGACTAAGCATTTTGCCTCGTCGTATACCACGTACATCGAAGGACTGGAACAATTTGCCTGCTGCCATCTACCCGTCCGCTTATAATTTAGATATCTTCAAAGCTAGAGTTAATAGGCTATTAATAATTTAGTGTGCTTCACCAATAATGATTACATCACTGCTTACCATCAGGCAGGATCACAGTCAAGCACAAGATTATATCAATTAAAAAAAACTCCTTATGGTTCCACCTAGAGCTGGAAAAGTAATTTGATGATTCCACCCAAAAGAAAAAGAAAAAATGGCTGTTGGTGAATATAACACCAGACGTAATCAATCTCAATCTCTCGATCTTAATCTTGGTCTTTGGCATTTGATCATTTCGTGGATGATTTCTTACTTTTATACAGATTATGTTTTTCATTAAATGTTAATTCAATCACTTATTTATTCATTGATACAAATGTCTTCGACTTGAGAGATTTTTTCTATTGTAATGGCACTTGAGTCGAGTGGAATGAAGAAAGTTTTGTTTTCACATACGGAAGTTTGTCTTTCCTGGATTCCATCGTCATCATCATCAATATTTCAGCCTAAAGACATGCACTGTCGGACACGGGCATTCCCCAAGTATCGCCATAAAGACCGATCCTGTGCGTCTCGCATCCATCGGATTCCCGCGACCCTCACTATTTCATTGGTTCACCATGTGAGAGACCTTCTACCGCTGTGTCTTTCGGTACATGGTCGCATAGTTATTATTTTCTATTATGATATCGGACGGACGGTCGGTTACGGACATAGCCCGAAGAATCGCCAAACTTAAGTGGCAGTGGGCAGGGAACATTGCTCGCAGAACAGCTGGTCGATGGGGACGAAAGGTTCTGGAATGGCGACCACGTACCGGAAGACGTAGCGTTGGAAGGCCTCCCACAAGGTGGACCGATGACCTGGTGAGAGTCGCGGGAATCCGATGGATGCGAGACGCACAGGACCAGTCATTGTGGCGACATTTCGGGGAGGCCTATGTCCAACAGTGGACGTCTTTCGGCTGAAATGATGATGATGATAACGATATAAAAAAAAAACAAAGATTACAACATAAAAATGAAAAAACGTATCTTCCACAATCTAAAATTTTCTGCTACATCCCAAACTTTATTAGACCGTCTCCACACATGTTTATCGGCCGTAAACTTGAAAGACGGCAATAAGACGCCGAATCGAAAGTCGTGAGTGAATAATTTAGAGTGAGTGAGCTATTCAGTTCTCGTGAACTATATGCGTGCTGGTTACTGCCGAACCGCACTGGTTGGCTCATTTATAAAAATGTTAGGGTATGTTACATGGACTGTAGATTCTAAAATTACTTTTTTGGGGTAGGAATTCATCAAATAATCTCCTGCTGTCGGTGGAGTGAGCGGGAGTGTCAAACTTTTACTGAACAAAACTCACCCCGGCACTACAATTGTGATAGACGTAACCTGATCAGGATGGATGACAATTCATTTTAACTTACTAGCTTTTGCCCGCGACTTCGCCCACATACTTAAAATATAGCCTATGACACTCAGGAATAAAGCAGCTTTCTATGGTTGAAAAATTGGCAATCGGACCAATACTACCAGATATGACCTCCTATGAATAAAAAGCCAAAAAGAAAAAAACAAAATACCAACTTTACCTTTTTATAATATTATTCTTTATCTCTATCTGGATCTTTTTATTTTTTTTGGCAGTGACATTAATGATATTTATTTTGCAAATAGATACATTTACGCATTTACAAATCTATTACCTATAAATTACAAACAACTAAACTAATAAACAACTTGATTGATATATATGTCGTGGCCAGATCTTAAAATTGATCACTTCATGGTACAATCGGCCATATCATGAAATGGTGCGACCATTTCGTGATATAGAACCTTTTCCGCTGGCCACATCGTGATATAGGCAAGTCAAATTACAATGAACACTCTGTGTTTAACGATATGAACAGCTAAACACATGATTATTTCATGATATGGCCAAATATGGCTGATAATATCGTAAAATAATTTGTTGTCCACCAGTAGAGGTGCTGATTTCGCTTTGTTTTCGTAACGTAAGATGGCGACAGACATGTTTTACTAAAAGCGGATTACAATGTTCCAATGGAAGATAAAAGTGTAATAAATTATAATTACGAAAGTTGCGTTAATTGATTTAACTAATACGAGCCTGCAGTCAATCAGCAGTTTGAATGCAGTATGGTACAGTTTTGCCAACGACATTATAAACGATTTGAATTGGGGTAGTATTTAACTGTTCCTCAATTTATTTCTGTTTTCTACGGCTTTCAATACAATTAAGGAGGAAATACGACTTTGTGCAACAACTGTCGAAATACGAAACAGATGTCGGGCCTGCATTTGCAACAGAGGCCACCAATTTGAACAGGATTTGTAAAAAATATGAAATAAATGTTCAATAAAAGGAAATTTCATTTTTTTTCTGGTAAAACCCACGAAAAGAGAGATACGAGATAGATTCTACCTTATAAGAATGACATACTATTTTTAATAGGTTTTTCAGGTATCATTTAAGCAAAAATATTTTTTAAATCATAATTTTGAATATTAGTCTTATGTAACTCGATTCACAATTCTAGCGAATTCACAATGTTATAAAAAGATTTTTATGGCATGTGGCATATCACTAGCAAGAAGATAAACTAGAAAATTTTTGAGGGATTTGGAAGATTCCGGTTGCTTTTGAAAAAATTCATAAAAATTCTTGTAATTTAATATATATATTTTTTATAATATTTAATAAAGATTTGATATTTAACACTAAAGTTAAGTACTTTTAGGCTATAAAAATAAAGAACGGAAGACCCAACGTTGGAAAGACTCCCACAAGTTGGACAGATCATTTGGTGAGAGTTGTGGGAATCCGATTGCTGCGAGACGAACAGGAACGTTCGTTGTGGTGACACTTGGGGGCTTATCCAGCAGTGGACGTCTTTCGGCTGAAATGATGATGATGATAAAAAATATAATATCTCACAAGTATATAATAGGGAATATGCAAGCAATTTTTAATTTAGTAAATATATAATTTTTAACTCTAGTAAAACAAGATTTTTTTTTTAAATATATTCATCAACAACCAAGTTGTAAAGCTTCAAAGCTGCTAATAAGAAAAAGAAGTCCAAAATGGAATTTGGCATCACAGTAACTTTGACGCCAAATTCCATTCCATATTCCAACGGGCTTGATGAACAGTTCATCACGCTCGTACGGGTGACATGGAAAACGGAGCCATGGCGAGGAAGACAGATACATTTATTTAAAATTGTTATAAAATAAAATTAAAATTCATTTATTTCGGAAACCAATCCATATTGATTACAAAATTTTAAACATTAAAAAAAATAATTAAAAAAAAATACACATTACAAAAACACAGAACTACAATAACGTCATTAATAAAAATACAATACATTACAATTAGTCAATTAATTCATCATTATTTTTTAGTTAATTAGTGGGTTTTTTTTTTTTTATTGGGTTGGAAAATCATCGTAATGACATCCCCGCTCTTGGGCGGAACGGGAGATAGTGTCAGACTCTTACTGACTAAAAACCCACTCCTGTTCCTTCGTTGCCTTCGTCCCAGGGCCCCGGGTTCCGCTTTCACACTACCCGTGGTCCCAGTAGGCTTCGACCCTGCTGGGCCCCTACGATTTTCTGACATCTCCTTGAGGCGCGCGTGGAACAATACGCGCCGTCGACGACTTGGGCTCGGTCCGGACGGTTACCGGACGGTCAGACGGCGAGCCACCCATTGCTCGCCGTCTGCAAGCCCGCGCCTACGGTGGCCGGAAATCGGGATCGGAATCCCGGCGGCGGTTGGAGCGTAAGGACCGTTGCCTCACGCGATCGGCCGCCTCCTTAGCTAGCATTACTGCTTCGCAGAAGGAGGCGACCGCCTGCCACTCCTCCTCGCTCCGGAGCATGACCTGAACCAAGGCCCGGCGCGAGAGATCACCGCCGCCGTAGTTAATTAGTGGTTTAGTTATACTCGTTTGCTATTCCACCAATTTTGATATTGTTTTCACAGAGCAGTTAATATTCTATTTTTAATAAGCTGGTTAGATAAGAAATATTTTTTCATGCTCATTCCTTATGTACTTAGTCAATGTTCGTCTGATTTTCCTAAAAATCCTTTTACAAAACAAACATTCCCACTGCAACAGCTTATAAAAATAAACTAATCAAAAATAAATTTTCCGCTGTTACGTTGAGCGATTTTGTGCCAGTGTAAACGGACTTTATATAGCTCATACAATTTTTATTACATGTGTGTAGCATAAACATTTGTACGGCCGGTTCTAAGTTGTTTATGAGAATTTATGTACTAACAGCCCAATTTTATGGGGCCCTTAATATCATTATGTTTAGTATTTGGACTCAAAATTGAGTTAATAGCGTTCTGTAAATTTTCCTATTCAAAATGAAGATTGTTTTCATACATAGAAGAAAATAGTATTGGTTGATACGATTATTTCAAATGTGTACGTGAAAATCTGTCGATTACGGCACTGAACTAATTTTTGTATGGCCTACAAATAGTTGTTAGGGTCTGGGCATCTTGTGTGAGTCCACGATATAGGAGTAATTTTGAGTAAAATGACGATTACCTTACGACATTTTATGTTTGAGTTTTTATTTTTTCTTTTCTAGAAACAATCGTAACGACAATTTCGCAACAAATGCTGTTGCAGAAGAAACAAGTTTGGGTACAGTGTCTTCTTAGAATCATCATCATCATTTCAGCCAAAAGACGTCCACTGTTGGACATAGGCCTCCCCTAAGCGTCGCCACAACGACCGGTCCTGTGCGTCTCACATCCATTGAATTCCCGCGACCCGCACCAGGTCATCGATCTACCTTATGGAAGGCCTTCTTTTTTTCTCCAAGCTCAAAATTAGTTTTCTGCTGCCGCGACAAGTCACGGCATAGCGAATAGAGTTCCGGCGGAATCTCATGGCGAAATGGTGACAGCGGCTGTTGCAACTCAGTGCTGGGAACGCAATAATTATGGCGATACGTCCCCTCTTTGAGGAGTGGCTGGAAAGACCTCATGGCATTCTCATCTTCCGCATGGCGCTAGGTTCTCACCGAGCATGATCAGTTCGGGAAGTTCCTGCACCGGATTCGTGCGAAAGTAACGCCCGGGTGTCGCCACTGCGTGGACCGCCCCGAGGAGACTGTGGAGTGGTGTGCCCCGCTTGAGCAGAGCACCACCGTGTCCTCGTAGGGTTGATCAGCGGCAACGACCTCTCGCGCCTGGCCTTGGTGCAGGCCATGGTCCAAAGCGAGGAGGAGTGGCAGGCGATCGCCTTCTTCTGCGAAAAGGAGGTAGGTGTAAAGGAGGAGGCCGCACGTACGCGAGCGAAAAAGCGGCCCTCACGTTTCAGCCACCGGGATCCCGATGCAGATTTCTGGGTCAATGGGTAGCTCGCCGTCCGACCGTCCGGAAACCATCCCGACCAAGACCAAGTCGTGGACGGCGCGTAATATGTTAGTGTAAAAAAAGCCCAGAGCGAGTTTAAGCTGTTTTTCACCATCATTTATAATAAGAACATAGCCAGATATTAATGATGATTCTAACTTTCTCTAAGAAGAGAATAGAATTAACTTCATTGTAAACCAAAAAAGTAACATAACATATAAATAAACGTAAATCATTACAATAGCGATCATATCGCTGACAGCGATATCTACCAGCCAATCTTAATGCATCGTAAGAACTTAAAACAATACAGGTGTTAGTCTGCGATGTACTGCTAGCTAAATTAATCTACCTTACTTTATAAATAAGCATAAAATATATGAAATCATTTGTTTATCTATTTAAAAAATAACACATAATTTACAATAAATACCTCGAATAAAAAAATAATTATCTTCGCCATAAACGGCCTTATTAAAAAAAAGTCAAACCCCCTGAAACCCAATCTTATTTACATTAGATAAACATGGTTAATAAAACTGCAAGACCCATCCAAGACCTTGCAAAGAATATCAAGACATTCAACGAGAAAAAAAATCCGTTCCAAGTTTGTGGAGGCCAGATCATTACTGAAACACACCAACCGTAAAATGAAGTTATAAAACGGAGGGGGAAAGGGGGGGGATCCCCAAATTATGTGTTTACTTTTAAACGATTGCCACAATAGGTTCGGGGCGTTGTTTTTTTTGTTCAAGACTGAGACGTCGTTTGGATTTGATTGGGTTTTCAGTGTCTGTACATGGCTTGATTTTTCATAATATAAGATTTTTATAGTCGGATATCGAGGACAATGGTAAAAAAAAAATGTTTAGAGGATTCTTTTAAAAATATACGAAGACATATGATGTCATAATGATTGTGTGTGTGCTAAATAAACATGTTTTCTTTCTTTTCAACAAAACCAAAATAAAGACATTAGAGTTGACCACATAAAATACTCAAACTACCAGACAAAGAGAAGATTAGTGGCTGATTTAATCATTTGAGGAAAAAACCACACTGATTTAAATAATTTAATGCATAATCAGCCTTTTTTAATGTTCCTACTGCTGGGACTTAAGCTTCCTCTCTCTAGGAGAGGGAATGGGCCGTAATCCACCACGCGGGCCAAGTGCGTGAAAATCTCTTCGAAGTTTTGTTTCTAGGACATACTGGTTTCCTCACGATGTGCCCTTCACCGTTTCGAGAGCATTGGTGAAGAAATTACACAAAGTAATGCGCCTGGGTGGGTTTGAACCCGCGACCTACAACTCGTAAGTCGTGACCGTTACCACTCGGTCACCACAGAATAATTTAATAATAAAATATTTATTTCAGTTTTCTGCGATTACATGTAGCAGATAAGAGAAGATTGAGATGGACGTGTAGTGTGACGTGAAAAGATAAAGTAAGAAATGAGTATACCTTTAAGAAGAAGTTTGAAAGTGGCGTCAGTTACTGAAGAAGAAGAAGAAAGTGATGGATTGTGCAAGGAGTGATAGAAAACAAAACGAAAGTGGTAGCAAGACGGATGACCAGATAGAATGGAAGAAAAACACGTGTTGCAGGGATATTGACCCTTATTACACGGGAGAGGGCAGAAACAAGAAGAAGATTTTTTACAGTGACTCCTTAAAAGTACAAAGCCGGCAGTAACCATTTATTAGCAATAGTGAGATTGATTCCAGAAAACATGAAAAAAAAAGAAAACGACATTCTTTCATTGATGACGGTTTTCAATCATTTTGAATGGGACAAGAGCAAATTGCCTATTATAGTGCTATATCAATATTTTGATCGTGCTTGATAATATGAAATTCTTGACAAAAGAACCGATGAACATGAACTTTATTGATGCCTAACGGAATAACTGAAAAAAATTAGTAGTCAATATTTTTATAGTTAATATATATATTTGCTTATTATGCTTTCAATTTTTTTAAACGCTATAGAATATAAAGCAGAGGTATAAATTACAATTTAATTAATTATATGCAGGGCTTCGGGTGGGTGGATCATACGGTTTGTCCCATTTGGGCGATACAAAGCTGTATCTTTGTGAAGTTGACAGGCGATTTTTCACGTCAGGATCTAGTTCAGACCATGGTCCGGAGTGAGAGAGAACGAGAAGTAGTCACCTCCTTCTACAAAGCAATAATCCGTGCATGCGTGTGAAGGAGATGGTAGAAACCGTTAGGGGAAGGATATTCTCAAGCCCCAGCCACCGCAAACGACGTCCACTTGCAGGGCGTTCCCCGGCCACCAAAGGTGCGGGCGTGCAGACGGCAAGCAATGGGTAGCTTTTCGTCCGATACGAAACAAGCCCTGGACGATGGCCTATTATGTCAGCAAAATTGCCGGGCCATCGATGGCATCAGCCTGTCAGGGTTGCGAGATTGTTCGAAAGAGTTACTATGGCCTTGAAATCCAAAGGGTAATTGAAAGTACACAGGTTGGTTTCAGTCAGTAAGCTTTCAAAGCAAATAACGTCTCCTGCTCTGAGTAGAGGGATCGGGAGTCTCAGACTTTTAGTGACCACAAAAAAACTGTGGTGACACTATAGCCATCCAGGAGAGCGGTGACTCTGTCTTATAATCCTACAACCTTAAAAGAGGTGATCCTGACTACTAAAATGACGTCATAGACAAGTATGGACGAAAAAAACTTATTGCGACGACTCAAAATACATTGGAATATCTAAAGGCAAGAATGATGGGAATTGGAACAAGAAAGAGAGACCTATGTATGCTCTCAGCAGTGGACGAAGTCGAACAGAAGACGATGATGATAATAATGATTATAAAAAACATGACAATGATGAAGATAGCACTTTACACAGATATTGTAACTAAACAGTCGTTGATATAGAGCCAGTATAACTAGCCATACTAACAAAATGAAATCTACAACAGAAAACACGAAAAATTCCAGTCCTCAAAATCAGTGATGCATTCGACCGGCACGCACCCGTAACTAACAACTACAATACATATATATATGTACCTACAGGCAGAGTTTTTGACAACTCGTTTGGCACAAACCGAGTACCTAACAGAGGGCTCGATAGGCCGAACACAATATGTGTTCCGGTAGCGGGCACGGAACAAATATTTGTATCGCCTACAGATATTTACTTTGGACTCGAGTTATGGCATTGAGGATTTGTATTGGAATATAAGAGAAATCATTCAATTAAATATGTAACAATGGTAGAATCTGATAGCTATTTTTGTGGTCGGTAAAAATTTTAAAAGAGGTATGTTGTTACTGAAGCGGGAGTTTGATGAAAGTGAGAATGTTAAGGCAAATTGAAGTGGTGATCCTTAATGGAGACATAGAAAGAAGAAAGAAAGAAAGAAAGAAAGAAAGAAAGAAAGAAAGAAAGAAAGAAAGAAAGAAAGAAAGAAAGAAAGAAAGACATAAAAATATTTTATTTGGCACACGTACAGATACACACAACGTAGAAACCAAATGTAAACACTTACATAAAATAACTAACATTGTGTGTCTCGCGCCTGCGCCAAATAAGTGTTTGGCAATAGACGTACCTATTTCTAAAATGATGATTGCTTCTGGTAAAGAATAAAGGATAAAGTGATATTCATTCCACTGATACTATTCAAACGCTGTGCGTACTTTTAACAATTTCTGATTTGAAATTTGACCATTTCACACCTCTATGGTACTTTTAAAACGAATATGCACATTACAATATTTAATGTTGTTTGTTTGTTGTTGTTGTGTGTGAAACTGATTTGAACTAAATGAATTCAATTGAATAGAAATTCAAAAAAAGCTGAATGATTTCCATTTCTTTTATATTCAAGCAATCTACTCGGTAAAAATAAAACGATTTGCATTTGAAAATAATTTCTTTGTCTATTGTAAAATCCTACTCGATTACTTCTTCTTTTATCTTTAAGCGTCGGTATGATATGATTTGAGACTGAGCTGCTCGGCTTTGCTCCAATATATGTTTTGACTGCATATATTGCACTCCCCCAAGGTGGACCGATGACCTGGTGAGAGTCGCGGGAATTCAATTTTTCCGTCGCGCACAGGATGGTTTGTTGTGGCGACACATGGGGGAGAGCTATGTCCAACAGTGGACGTCTTTCGGCTGAAATTATAATGATTGTGCACTATTTTCTAAGCTATTGGCAGAACAAAGCTAATATAGTATACGAGTACTCTAGTACCTACTATTGGGCTTCAAAAACCAGATGACTATTGTCTAGTGTCTTCTCATTGTCTTCTTGTTCTATGTTGCTTGGGGTTGGCGAAACACTTTTCGTTTCTTCTTTAATTCTATCAACTGTCGTGTTATCATTCACGCCCCTCTTTTCATGTTATTTATTAACATATAATGTTGCCTTTTGTTCTGTATATATCACAATCAACAATGTATTTAATAGCTTAACAAAAACGAGATCTTCAATCAGAGAATTGACTGCAGTTTATGACCCAAAAGCGTCCTTTCAAAGTGACCCAAAAATATAATTTTATCTTCTCCACATCATACGATAACGCTACAGAAGGATGCTGCAATATTAAATCTATCTTGCAGCCTTCAAAGCGTTTGAGGTCGTTAAAATGCCGTCAGTTTTACGACAGAACATCGAATCCATATTTTGAAAAGATAATAACTCGAACAGATACGAAATCGCTTTGACGTTAACTTTATTACTGAGATATATGTATCTCCATGTTTAAGACAGGGTGTGTCTGGAGCTTCTCTATCGCATTTAGTTTGTAGGTAATGATTGGAGTCATTCTTATGTTACCTTTAAGGTTTAGTATGCCACATTTTTAATCTTCGTTTATTTTTATCTTTTTTCATTTCTAAACGAGCAGCCCTATTTAATCTATGCTGGGGTCAGTTCTCAGTGTAGAATATTATTATTTTACATGCAATCTAGTCGTTACAAATGTGTAACATTTAAAAAAGATATCTGGCCCCAATGGATTCATGGGCTTTCCGTGTTCATCTGCTTAAACAATATTAAAATGAACTACTCTTAGTGACAATAATAAACATACAGTAGAAACAAAATTATATTTTTAAAATCTTCAAATACTTATATAAAAATCTCGTGTGACAGTGTTTGTTATCGAAATCCTGTGAAACGGCTTGATCTATTTTTATGAAATTTTTCGTGTACTTTTTTTTTGGTTCTTCTGAAAATAGGTTATTTATTTTCCTACCCCCAACCTCCATTTTTTTTTGGTAATTTATATAGCAGAACAACGTTTGCCGGGTCAGCTACCATTTTTATATATTAGGGGTGGGTTTTCATAAAATTCGTTCTTCGGACGGACGGCTACGGACGGGTGGATACGGATGTTTACACCCTATAAGGAACTTGCCAAATTTTATATTTGTAAGAATCATAGTTTCTGAGATTTCGTGATTAATCAGTGACTGGTATATCGCTTTTATATGTATAGATTTTAGCCGGTGCTAACTACATTAGTACACATAAAAACTCAGATGAAACTTTCTAAATAGGAAAGATCTCATTTGATTGATTAACTCACAGTTCCCCTCAAACCCACAAAAACTGTGAGCAATACCAATACTATGAAAAAGAACATCGTAAAAATGTTTGGCAAAAATTTATGAGTTTTTCTTTTGTGTTTGTGAGACGACAAAGACTTGGTACTCGTTCAGATTTACGTAAGTACTTTAGTTCTACGAATTTCCCTTAGGTAACCAGCTCGTACGTAATTTGATCACTCGATTAATTTGTACGTAATCCTTATACATATTTGTTATAGTCGAAAGGAGTTGGATTGGTCCAAAAAAATGTGTCGTATATTGTTACTCTTTGAATTAAACTGATTTTGATGTTTCTAAGCGGATTAAGGATGAAAAGGATCAATACATTGCATATTATAATATCAGGATAAAGGACAAAGGTGGGATAAGATTCAGTCATTGTAAGTCTCATCATCAACACCATCATTTCAGCTGAAAGTTGTCCACTGTTGGACATAGGCCTCCCCCTAATGTCGCCATAGTGACCTATCTTGTGCGTTTCGAATCCTTCGAATTTTGGTTACTCAAAAAATTAGGTACTCGTACTTTTTTTTTAGGTGGGAAAATCATCTAACGAGATCCCGCATTCCTGGGTGGACCGCGAGGGCGTGTCAGACTTTTACTGACTAAAAACCCATTCCTTTTCCTTCTTGGTCATTGTTCCAGGGTCCCGGGGATCTCTTTCGCATCACCCATGGCCCTAGTAGGCCTTGACCCTGTTGGGCCTCTACGGTTGCTGACATCCCCATGAGGGGCGCGTGGAACACTACACGTCGTCGACGGTTACCAGATGGTCGGACGGTGAGCTACCCATTGCTTACCGTCCGCAAGCCCGTGCCTACGGTGATTGGAAATCGGGATTAGAATCCCGGCGGATTGGGCACGAGGGCCATTGCCTCGCGCGTACGGTCGCCTCCTTTGCTAGCACTACTGCTTTGCAGAAGAAGGCGACCTCCAGCCACTCCTCCACGCTTCGGACCATGCCTGCCTGTAATAGAGATTGCTGCCACCGATCGCCCTCACAAAGATACGGCGGTGTTCTGACCAGGTAGGATACACCTCTACCGTACGCTTCACCGTGACTTCCGGGCGACCCACACCACGGTGACACCCGAGCGTTTCTTCCGTACGAATCCGGTGCAGAAACCTCCCGAACTTACCATGTCCGGTGAGGACCTGCGGAAGGTGAGGAGACCGTGTTGCCTTTCCAGCCACTCACTTTCACATTTCTCCATCACAAAAGACCTGATCTCATCTTTCCTGCATCACAAAAGACCAGGGGACTTGATTTGTAGTCTACTCATAATTGGAGACAGATGACTACCATTATTTTATACGCAGTTTCTGCCTCATTATTGTCATCATTTCAGCCAAAAGACAGGTTAGGTTAGAAGGAGATGGCGGGATCTAGTGTGAACGCAGATGGAACAAAAGCATATTTTGTAGTAGAAAACAGGAATATAAAAAAAATAGAAATAGCACCATTTCATGGAATTGCTGGCAAACATATATATTTATTTTTTTTCGGTGGGAAAATCATCCAATGCCCTTGGGCGGAGCGGGAGATAGTGTCAGACTTTTACTGACTAAAACCTACTCCTGTTCCTTCGTTGCCTTTCATACCAGGGCTGAATCTTTCTTTCAGAATCAGACTCTTGGCCCCAGTAGGCTTAAGACCCTGCTGGGCCGACAGGAGGAGGCCTGCGGAGGCTTCTCCGCAGGTAATGTCATTGCCATCATCTAAGCCTGTAGGGCCGCTGGAACTCTTTCGAACAAACTTGCAGCCTTAGCAGGTGTCAGCCCTAATGGGCTCAAAACAGTCAAACTAACAATACGTTGAGTAATTTCCAAACAAATCATACCCAAACAAAATGATAACTAAGTCAAACAACGCTACCCGTCTTAACCCGATTCCGTCATAAAATATAGAATTCTACTTCTAAACGGCAGCAGTGATCACCGGTATAAATGATACCCATTACGTTGGCGCTTGCGTCGTGTTTGAGAAATAACCCTTTAGATGCAGCTGCAGACGTGGCGAGGGAAATGTTACTTTCGGACACACGGACGCGAGCGTTTGCGGGTTAAGTTTTTGTTAGAGTTTTTATGGACGAGTGCAGTAGTTTGTTATAAGTGTTAGAAATAGAGAAATTGTCTGTTTCTCTAGTTGTTTGAAATGCGTCAGTTTATTAATTAAGATTGGACGTCGGAATGCTGCCATTTTCTTTTAAATCTTATCTCCAAGATAAGATAAAAAAAAAACCCTTAAAGTACCCAGCATGACGAAGAAATATCAAGCGATTAAAAACAAATAAAACATTAATTATTGCTGGTCAGTTTTTAAGAGGAAAGGTAACAACTATCTATCGTTTACATCTTGAAGAGTGTACGAGTACAGAGAAGTACAGAGGCCAGCAAAAGTGCTTGGATACCTTAACGCCTATTATCCCTTGCACGTTAAAGTTTAAGTTTTCGAAAATTTAACTAGATGGCGTTGGTTTCTTCACAGCTAAGTGGCGTCCAAAAGCAATCTCACAAAGTATAAACTTGACTTTTAGTCTGACAGAAAATAGACACATGCGTCATCATTGTCATAAACAACTGACTGTAGTTCATAATTTCATCATTTAAATTGGAGTCAAGTTGGCCTAGCGGTTTAGCATGTGCAGATAGATGCGTAAATCAATAAGCCGTGAGTTCGAATCTCACGTAGTACTCACACTTTTTGTAAGTTACGAATAAAAAAAAAAGAAATCGGTAGGAATATTATATCAAAGCTAACAAGTAGTATAATATAATATTCAAGTGGGTAGCTACTCAGCAAAACGAAAAAAAATGCAGGTAAACAGGTTCATCAAACAAAAAGGCACTATTAAAAGAATAATATGTTTATTTCTTAAAAAAAATTATTCAAATTCAACAATCACCGTTTATTAATCACTGAATAATATTGTATATAACTTTTTATTGAGGCCATAAGTATTCGTTTCCAAAATTGGAAAGAGGATTGAAGCTTATGTAACCTTAACAAACAAACAAGAGACCAGATAATTTTATCCCAAATGTTAAAAGGATTAAATGTAGGCTAAAAACTATAAAATTGCACAACAATATATCAAGTGTTCATAACTTTTTAAGTTGTTTTAAATACGGGTATTAAGTTAAACACACATAACAAGGTCTCCAGTTAATACAGAGAATAAGTACTGAGTAAATTATATTAATTCAGTGGTATAATTATTTATCATCTTGACGCCACAACCATAACCTTCCGTGTTCACTGGACTTAAAAGTTTTTTCATCAGTTAAGATGACACTACTCTAATCAAAGTTGATCCATGTAGCAAGGATTTCACAACATGCCTCCGATAATGCATCTTTTCGCTAAGTATGAAGAGCACGACGAACAGTGTCAACGGTTGTGTGTGTCAAATAAACCAGAATAGTGGTTCGTCGACAGACGTCCATTTTCTTCGTACTCTCTTATCATGGTTTGACGCTGCAACATGTTTATTAGTTTTAATCTGCCAGCTCTTTTATGGTGTTTCAAAGAACCCTCTTCTTCAAATCGTCCTACCCATAGAGCAATTGTTTTTCTCTGTAACAATAAAACAGAAATATATAAGACCCAATAATGATTATTATACAGGAGGTTTTTGTTGTATAAAAGAAGAAAAAAAATCTACTTACGTTTACACCGGTCTCTCTGGTTATTCCTGACAAGTTTTTGCCTTGATTATGCATAGCAATTATTTGAGCTCTTTTTACTAAATCCAACAATGCATATCTACACATTTTGGTAAAATAAGTTGACAATACACCTGGTTAAAAATAAAATTCAACGAAAAGCGCTGGAACGAGATAATCGAAATTAACTTAGCGAATAATCAGTTGAGCTATGTGATAACTCTGGTCTAAGTATTATTTATACTACCTACTAGTTATTATTTATAAATCCATATTCAACCTACCCTCTCAAGTTTGAAAACGAACCCATAGATAATCAAATATTTGTAAATTGATATTCAATTTTAATATCTTCATCTCTTTAAAAGAAACTATAAATTATTTCAGTGTTTGAAGAAACAAAAAGAAAGTACAAAAACAAACATTAATTAAGCATTAACCATTTGAAGCACAGCGACGCCATCTATTAACAGTATTATGTAATGTTGTCTATAACTACATTTTAATATGAGTTTACGCTAGATGGCGTCATTTCTCGCTTCACACGATTTTTTTTCTGCACTACCCAGGCACTTTCACAGGCTGCCGTACATCGGAATTAATTAGTGAGCCCATTTACGTCCCACTGCTGAACGAAGTCCTCCCTCTCTCTTTTCCCCACACGTCTGTCCTCGGCCATTGCGGGCCAGTCCCTCCGGTAGTTATTCAGCTTATCTCTCCACCTTCGTCTTGTTCTGCCGCGATGCCACCTTGCGTTTAATGGGACCCAATAAGTGACTCTTTTAGCCCACCGCTCATCTACTCATTAGAATTACACAATTAAATTCCGATGCCGGACTGGCACATGGTGGAAATCCCACCCATACATTTACGGCGGCGATCTCTCGCGCCGGGCCTTTATTTTTTCATACTGTTTTCACTAACCAAAAAAACTCACACAGACATTCCAATATACTATTTTTTTTATTGATATAAACTAGTGCTTAGCTGCGCTCCTACCTTACATAAAACTATAGAGCAAAACTACAAACTTTACAACACAAAAGAGAAAAAATAAAACCCCATAACTGAAAACAAAACTACATCCATTGAGGTCTAAAACAAAAGCCTAATGTTCAGAAAATACCTGTAAAATTCCCAGGACTTATTAGAAAACTGAAAGTGGTTTTCTTAAAGTCTCCAAAGAATGGCTTTAATAATTCGAGGCTAGATTATTCTGGGCCCAAATGAAGGAACGGCAATAGGCCTCTCATTGTAAAAATTGTGACTCCCTAGCGGACAATCTGGAGTTTACGTTTTACGTAATCAAGTTGGAAGACTTTAAGTCTTGGGGACTTTTGTTTGTTTGTATTATCTGTGTATTTATTTGTAACTTTTTTTAAAGTAAACATATTAAGCAGTTGTTTAATTTTGCTGTGGCATCTTTTTCAGCAGAGGTTAGGTAAATTTTTTTAAGTCGCAGAAACGCCATAAAAAAACTACCGCGTCAGACTTTTACTAACTAAATTTTGTTTTATTTATTTACTAAAAAAGTGCATTCAATTATACATTTATAAAATCCTAGCATGCATATAACAATAGGTTGAATAACAATAAGGGTTACAATAAATTCATTTCTCGGTACATAATAATAATAAAGGTAATAGTCATAAATAAAGAATATAGTCCTATTAGTCAATGGTTTTAAAGCCAGGAGCCTCGATCAATACCTTAGGAAGCTCTCGTTAGGCGACTGAATTAAGACCTTGATTCAGAAAGCTGTACTTCTGGACACGGTTCGTATAGTTAGGAGGGTAGCTTAGACTCTGTTCCCGATACCAGTGGACTACTATTTTTTATATATTTATTTTATTTTTATTAAAATATTTAAAAATATAACTTATATCTGTAAATGAATAAAGATAATAATTAAAACCTTGTCTTACACAATTAAGAAATTAAAGTAATACTAAATGTTTTAATTGTCTAAGATAAGGAATTAATTATTATGATATATTTAACAAGTCAATTAAAAAAATATGCATCACAAAAAAGGAAAACTAAAACCCAACTGTATTACGCGCATTGCATTTCAGGGCCCCGGTGACTCTTGTCAACAGTCTCTTAACCCAGCCAAAGTTAGCTACTCTCATTATTAAGTGACAAGTTATTCTGCCCAAAAACTAAGTAACAAGCCTTTTGAATTTTTCAGTTTAATTTCCAACTTCCAAGACAGTTGAATAATTGAACTAATCATTTCACCAGTACTTCATATGAAACAATTGCCTAACTAACCTCTATGACCCAGTTAAGGGGTGACTAGATGGTTGCAAACCAACGTCCCAACCAAGGTGACCTTGCTAGTTTCAATCCATATAGACAGCAGTTGTAATCCATGACTTTCAACGCCCTTGGTTGTGAGGCGTGTTTTCCCGACCACCGAACGTGTTGGCGCGTGGTTTACATCCATGCAGCCGCAACACAAACCAAACACATAAACCAAGGTCACCTTGATTGGAACGCTAGTTTGCAACCCCCTTTTTTTAGGGGAAAAGTCATCTTATGGCAAATCCCGCTCTTGGGCGAAGCGAGAAATAGTGTCAGACTTTTACTGACTAAAAACCCACACTGTTCCTTCGCTGCCTTCATCCCAAGGCCCCGGGTTTCGTTTTCACACTACCCCCTTAAGTAATAAGGTAACGCGATACCCTTTTGATTGCTAAGAAAATACTTTGTTAGCAAAACCAGACTTTGTTGAAAAGACGTGACTTTGTTAACAAGGCAAGACTTTGTTGACAAGACAACACATTGTTGATAAAACAAAACTTTTATGGAAATAAAAGGTAAGCATAATCAGCCTTTTAATGTTCCCGCAGCTGGGACTCAGGCCTCCTCTCTAGGAAAGGGAATGGGCCGTAATCCACCACGCGGGCCCAATGCGGGTTGGTGAATGACACATGTCTTTGAATTTTTGGTTCTAGGACATGCCGGTTTCCTCACGATATTTTCCTTCACCGTTTTCAGAGCAGTGGTGATGAAATAAATTACACAAAGTAATGCGCGTAGTTGGGTTTGACCCGCGACCTACAACTCGGTAAGTCGGGGCCATTACCACTCGGCCATCACTGCTCGCGGGAAGTCGGGGCCATTACCACTCGGTCATCACTGCTCGCGGTAAGTCGGGGCTATTACCACTAAAAGGTAAAACATTATAATTTATTATTATAATATAGGTAATTCAAGTTATTCGCCAGTGTGTCCCGTTAAGCTATTACGGCACCCTGTAGCTTGGTGTTTAGAATTGTTGCTAATGTAAAAATGCATTTGTTCTTTGTTTCTTACGGCGAAACATTCTGATATTGTTTCTTTTCTACTTTTTGGCTGCCTTGATTTCCTGGTAGCTGTGTTTTACTCGAGAATTCTAGTAAATAAAAAAACACACACGTGTGACTAAAATAAAGGGCAAAGAAATAATAAATGAAATGACTTATAGTTCTTGGAATGGAAGCCAATGATAACGTGACGTTTGATAGAGCAAAATACAAAAAGAGAACATGTTTTTCTGACCTCGATAGATATGGGACTAGTGCAGGACGAAGATGTTATGTCAGACATAAAATATACCACTATTACTATTTCTCACCATCATCATTTTAGCTGAAAGACGTCCACTAATGGACACTAGGTCTGCGCCAATTTTCACCACAATGACCAGAACTGTGCGTTCCGTATCTGTTAGATTCCCGTGAACTTCAGAAAAAAGAAAAAACCGGACAAATGCGAGTTGGACTCGCGCACGTAGGGTTCCGTACCATCCGTAGCAAAAAACAGCACAAAACAAAAACGTTTGTTGTATGGGAGTCCCCTTAAAAATTCATTTTATTCTGTTTTTTTAGTATTTGTTGTTATAGCGGCAACAAAAATATATCATCTGTGAAAATGTCAACGGTCTAACTATCACAGTTCATAAGATTAAGCCTGGGGACGGACGGACAGATCGCAGTCTTAGTAATAGGACCCATGTAACCTTTTGGGTATTTTTTTTTTATTGGGTGGGAAAATCTTCTTATGACATATCCCGCTCTTGGGCGGAGCGAGAGATAGTAGCCTCATTAACCATCTGTTCTTTGTGTAATGTGCCCTGCCTATTATCAGCGACCACGTTTCAGAGCCATGTCACAAACTGGCAAGACGTGCTGGTTGCAGACTTTTATCTTAAGACACAGACGGATGAAAAGATACCGCGCAGCTTCTCGAATGCTGTCCAACCGAGTCGGATTTGACAACTGACTTACCTAACTGTACCGTTTGTCCCAGGTACACGTGATCAGAGTTCCTAATCTTTCAAACCTCATGATCATTTAAATTGTCTAATCGATAGAGCAAGGTTAAGTTTGAAGACCGATTTTTATTTCCAAATGCGATTAACATGTATCTTCTCTAGCAGAACGATTAAGATAGCAATTCGCTCCACCAAACAATGCCCAAAATATTTCACGACTACACACTAAAATACACACAGAACACAGACTTGAAAGGACTGAACTACTATACAATTCTATTTGTGAGTCTCAGGTCAGTAAGCGGGTAGGACACTTGAATAATTCACGCGGTCAACCGCACTGGAATGTTATGTTTTAACTGATGAAGTAATCGTGGATCTACGTAGGAGGGCTTGGATGTAAAGGTCACACATATAAGAAAGCTAAGAAAAAGTCAAACTAGAGTTTTTGGTGGGATTTTCTCGAGAGAAGGTCAGTCACTGTTTTATTTATTCACAAATTGATTCCTAGTGGATATTGTGAAGTGAAGAGATCGGCAGGAGAACCAAGGTTATGGAAGTAGCCCAAAGAATCACCAAACTTAAGTGGCAGTGAGCAGGGCACTTTACTAGCAGAATGGATATTCGATGAGGCCGAAAGGTTCTGGAGTAGCGACCACGTATCGGAAGACGCAGCGATTAAAGGTCTTCTACAAGATGGACCGACAACCTGATGAATCACATAAATGCAAGACGCATAAGAACTGTCCAGCACGTGGACGTCTTTTGGGCTGAAATGGTAATGATGATGATTACGGTGTGAACATTGCTGTAGTTTTGTTTTGTTCCTCAATTCTACACCACTAGACAATATGTGGAATCAGTGAAAAAGGCGCGATCTCGGTAAAATGGAGCTGAGGATTTTATTGCAGTATTGACTACTTCAGCGAAGCTTGGCAAGAAGGTTGACTCGATACAATTGCCAATACTGCAAAAACTTTAAAATGTTTTACATATATTACTTTAATGTTTTTTTTTTTTTTTAGGTCTTTATGTCTAGGTATACCTACCTCAAAAGGAAAAAACGGAACCCTTATAGGATCCCTTTGTGGTCCGTCCGTCTGTCTGTCTGACTGTCTGTCTGTCGGTCAAGACCCTTTATCTCTAGAACACGTAGAGGTATCGAATTGAAATTAAAACCATATAGTCAGGTCTACAGTCCCTTAAAGCTGTGAAAAAATCTAACTACTAAGTTAATGGGAAAAAAAGATATGGCCGTTTATGTCACAAAAACGTACATTTCGAAACTCTCAAGGGAATCAAAATTCATAGGGTACTTTCCGTAGAACTATAATCCGAAAATTTGGCATGAAGCAAGGTCTTATAGAACAAGTAACAAGTAAGTTGACGTTAAGAAATCTGTTCTCGCCATTACTTCTTCTACGGTTGGCTATGACAAATTATGCTCTAGAATGATTACTCTCATCCTTCCTTCATTACTTCCTGTTCTCACGCATATCTTCAATCACTCTATTATCTCATGCTCCTTTCCGTCAGTCTGAAAACAGGCTTATATTATTCCTTTACCTAAAATTAACAATCCCACATCATTAACCCATTTTAGACCTATTTCTATTCTCCCATTTCTTTCTAAACTTCTTGAGCATTTAATTCATAAACAGCTATCTCTTTTCTTAACGTCAAACTCGATAATTTCTCCTTCCGAATCAGGTTTTCGCGCGGGTCACAGTACTGTTACTGCGCTTTTAAAAGTAACTGACGATATCCGCTGGGCTATGGAAAACAAGTCCCTTACTGTCCTTGTATTGCTTGACTTTAGTAACGCTTTTAACTCAGTGGATTTCGACATATTACTCGGCATCCTTAAATCTATCAATTTCTCTTCTTCCGTTTTAGCCTGGTTCAATTCATATCTTCGGGGTCGCTCTCAGTGTGTCCGCCTAGAAGAGTTGTTCTCTGACTGGTGTAGTCTCACTGAGGGTGTTCCTCAGGGTAGCGTTCTCTCTCCTCTTCTTTTTTCTATCTTCATTAACTTTGTTACCAGAGTAATCTCTTCTAGTTTCCATCTTTACGCAGACGACTTGCAGCTTTATCGACATTTTAGCGTGGCTGACGCGGATTCTGCTATTGCAGCCATGAATCATGATCTGGCTTGTGTCAGTGCTTGGGCTAAGTCATTTGGCCTGCAGATCAACTAAATCCCAGGCCATGATCATAGGCAGTAGGTTCGTTCGCAACGCAGCTGTGGTTTCTTCTCTGCAGCCTTTAGTTCTCGATGGTGTCCGTATCGACTACACCGAAAATGCAAAAGATCTGGGTGTTATTATTGACTCCAATCTTTCGTGGCGTGCGCAGGTCAATGAGGTCAGTCGAAAGGTAAACTTTTCTTTTCATTCGCTCAAACGCCTCCAGGGTCTCTTGCCTTTGAAAACGAAGATCTCTTTGGCCCAATCACTCATTCAGCCGATTATAGATTATGCCGACGCCTGTTACTTGGATGCTACTGAGGAGCTATTAAACAAGCTTGAGCGACTGCAAAACTTATGCATTCGGTTTATTTTTGGTCTACGAAAGTATGATCACGTCTCGCATCTTCGCAAGGAACTCAAGTGGCTCCCTATCCGTCTTCGCAGAAACACTCGGATTTTATGTCTCCTTTTCAACATCCTACATAACACATCTTAACCTTCCTACCTGCGGGACCGTTTCTCTTACGCTCGCCCTAGCGACGCTCCGTGCAGATCACACCTAAGATCCCTGCTTAAATCCCCTCCTCATAAATCCAGCTACTACTCCTACTCTTTCTCTGTCCATGCAATAAGGTTGTGGAACTCTCTTCCGCCTAGCATTCGAGATTTGAAAACAATTTCGCTCTTCAAATCCAAAGTAAAAGAGCACTATCTTTCCTCTCTAGTGTGTTAATTATATATGTATATACATTTTGTATTTATTTTTAGTAAAGGTATATATAGTATAGTATGTATAGTATATAAGTATTTATTATTTTAATTTAAGATTTCACATTCTCTTCTTCAATTACTTCTACACACTACTGTCTACTTTTCTTTTTATTTCTCCTTTTGCAGGTCTGCTGGAAGAAATTTCTTATTGGAAATAAGCAGTACCTTTGTACAATTTTTATCACAATGTATCTTCTTTCTTTATTCGTGTGTACATAAATTATAAAATAAATAAATAAATAAGTATAGGAAAAAATCTAAACACTGTAATTTTATAGTTACGTCACCAAAAAAAAACTTTTTTGGGATTCGGAAAAATCTTTGAGACTCGATTCATGAATTGTTTTGTACGGAAACCTCAGTGTACGATTCCGACTCGCACTTGCCCGGTATTTTTAAGTTTCTACATGTTGTTTCTACACTGTGTGTATCTTTGTGTACCAAACAAAACTATTTTTCTCTTTTTTCTTTCTTTGCGTGGGCTTCTTTCAGCTGAAATGATAATACTAACGTGAAAATAATACGTCTCAAACGTTACGCAATATAAATACAGATTTAGAACTTTTAGCAAAAGTAATTTAGGTCCAATCGCTTTCGTTTTGGGAAATTTACCGTACAAAAATAACCATCCTTCTCTGAGCGGTTATCCGGTAAAATTTCCAAAACAAAAGCTATAAGGAATATTATATGGTTCCCTTACTATAAGGCGTACGTGAGAACTTTTACTTATAATTCCAAGTAAATCCGAGGTAAGTTATAATTTAGGTGTTTTCAAGGCTAGAGTGTATATATAGGCTCTTAATAAACTAGTGCGCCTCACCAGCAACGATTGCATCACTGCTTATCATCAGGTGGGATCTCAATCAAGCACTAGTTTATAACCATTAAAAAAAAGTTATCACTGATCAAAGTGGCTTTATATTTTTTTTATGATCTGTTATTTTTTTATTATTGATAGGCTCGAGTTTGACTACTATCTCACCTGATGGTAAGCGATGATGTGATCGACTATGGAGCCCAAGATTAAAAGAGTACGTAAACAGTGGTGTACTCTAACTCTACTTAGAGTAAAGGAACAGTTACTCTCATGGTTCGCTACCCAACGCGACTGGAGAAAAGCCAAGCGACAAAGTATAAAATAAATGAGATAGGTCAATCGTGCGAGCTGGACTCGCGCACTGAGGGTTCCACAAAAAATTAACCTATGAAAGCAGGTCAATTCCCTGATTGATTTACGAAGATTTTTTGAATCGACAAAAAGGTTTCTTTTTGAATTTCGGAATTCTAAGTCAACGGAAAGTTGCGACATAAACCGCTGTATCTTTTTTTTTGTCAACTCATAAGTTTCATATTTTCAGAGCTTTAAGAGATTGCAGACTTGTGTATATGTTTTTAATTTCAACTCGACACCTCCACGCATTCCCGAGACAAAGAATCTGGACAGACAGATAAACCGACGGACAACAAAGTGTTCCTACAAGAATTCCCTTTTTTCTTTTGAGGTACGGAATCTTAAAAGGCCACGCGATAAAGTGAAAAAAAACACGTCGTACACTTTACCGTAACCAGCTTTAAATGTCCAGGCTGCTACAGAGTAATGAGTAATTCGTAAGAGCAAAACTCTATCGCCCTTTTTACCTGACCTGGAAATCAAATGCAGGAACCCACGCTCAACAGTCACACCTGTGACCAAAGTGTCAGTTCGTCAACTTACCTATACCCTATTCATCTGGGCTTAAGACAAAATGTAAACAAAGAAAACAATGTAGGTATCTTCGACCAAGTTTCTTCGACGTGTTTGAATACATTAATAACAGTCTCCTTTTCTGTTCAATGCATTGGCGTTTTCTGTGCACGCTTTTTCTTCGGCGAATAACCAGAATTCAACGAAAATATCTGAAAGCGGCATTCTCGTATCAACAAGTTGATCGATAGTGAAAAAGATGGATTATACAACCCACCCGATGACAAAATGTCACATTTTAATGTAAAATGTTTGCAGTATTTGTGGTCCATAATTTTGTAGTATTATATGAGTATGGTTTGTTTAACTTTTGTCTCACGGCTCCTTGAATACAGTATAATTACCTTTTTTATTAGGGAAATCATCAAATGTACTCTCCCACTCAGGGTGAAGCGAGAAGGATTGTCAGTCTTTTACTAACTAAAAGCCACATTATTCCTTCAGTTTCCATTTTTTGAGGGCTACGGGAACTCTTTCGAACAAGCTTCCGCAGCCATAGCAGGTATCAGCTCACACTCACCCCGTCAATTTTGTTAATATGTCTTTGAGGTGCGAGTGGAATACAACGTGCTGTCAACCCGGGCCTTGGTCCTTACCGGACGGTAGTGACTCCCAAAGCCCAGAGTGACTCTGGCGGGGGTCGGGGAATCTTACCTATCTATATTTCACGCGCGCCTCAGGGAGATGTCAGCAAATCGTAGGGGCCCAGCAGGGTCGATGCCTACTGGAGCCATGGGTAGTGTGAAAATGAAACCCGGGGCCCTGGGACGAAGGCAAAGAAGAGACAGGAGTGGGTTTTTAGTACGTAAAAGTCTGACACTATCTATCGCTCCGCCCAAGAGTAGGATTTGTCAGTAGATGATTTTCCCACCTAAAAAAAAAAAAACTACAGTTCTAGCGTTGTCGTCAGAATTAGTTTTACTAATCCTAGCTAGAAAGGGTTACTTTGTCGTCTGAAATTGGGCTATTAGGTAATTAAATACGACTTTTCGCGCCTTTTAATTTACCTGAAGAATATTTTTGGAGCAGGTCCCTAGTAGCTTTGAAAATATTCTTAAGGCAAGTTTACTTTTACCCAGCGCCATAATAATGAATAAAATAGTGGACAAACGTGGAGGTGGATCATTTTGACTCACTCTTTAAATTTGATAATTGTGAATGGTTTAGCTATTATGAACAGATTTTTTTAAAACGGTCTTGTAGTTTTTGAGTTTATTAGTTACAAAGAAAAATGCAAGTCTTCCTCTTTGTCTATATATTTATTTATTTTATTTTATAGAAAGCTCACAGACAAATAGAAAAAATGATATAAACTTTGTAATGTTATCAAATCGCTAATTACAAGCCTCCAGACATAGATAAAATAATATATACATCGATAAAAAGAAAGTACACACAAGTCAATTAATTACTGACGAGAGAAGTTAATCACCGAAAAAATTCTGAGCATTTGCCGTCGTAAGGTCGCCACACTGGTGCAAAACAAATCGATATCAAGGTCCTTAGAAGGTTTATTGAAATCAAGTGCACTCCTTATTGAAAAAAAATTTTTCATTTAATTGGTCAATGCGAAGGGTACTCTTAATATTGGTTGCTGACGTAATCCCATTAGGTTTTGGCGTAGTGCTAAATTAGAAACGAGTTCAGGACAGTCAATGTGGCCACTTGCGACACCCATCAGTATACTTATATCTATCTTAATAATTCTTCTATGCCTGAATTTGCGAGAGCAGTAGTGGCCGAGTGGTAACGGCCCCGACTTACGAGTTGTAGGACGCGGGGTAAAGCCCAGTCAGGCGCATTATTTTGTGCAATTTATTTCATCACCACTGCTCTCAAAACGGTGAAGGAAAACATCGTCAGGAAACCGGCATGTCCTAGAACCAAAAGTTCGAAGACATGTGACATCTACCAACCCGCACTGGGCCCGCATAGTGGATTACGGCTCATTCCCTCTCCTAGAAAGAAGGCCTAAGTCCCAGCAGTGGGAACATTATAAGGCCGACTATGCTATGCTGAATTTGCTACCTAACTCTTCCTAAATGCCTTGTGTATATATTTGAGTGGGTCCAAAGTTACAATTGGGCGCACAATTTTACTTAAAAATAAAACACACAAATTGTTTCTGCCTGTACTGAAACCGCCCAACCGATGTGCTCCAAATGGTTTCTTAGAAAAACTATAATCCCTAAAAACAGTTTTTGAAAAGGCCTTCGGGTAGACCACGTCTTGACATAGAATTTTTTTCCCGGGATCATATTCCCTTAGGATAATTTCCTACTTTTTCACGGGCAAAGGGAAGACAGAATCCAGTTTATTCTATGAACTAGCTTCCGTCCGTGGCTTCGCTCGCTTAAATGTAGGTTTCTCTATACAAACTTTGGATCCCCGCTTCAACCCCTTAGGGAGTGAATTTTGAAAAAAAATTTCTTAGTGCTCGCCTGACGTAGGCGAATAAAAAGAAGCTTTGTGCAAAATTTCACGCTCCTAATCTTAGTAGTTTCGGCTGTGCGTTGATATGTCAGTCAGTTAGTTTCCCCTTTTATGTATATAGATAACATTAGATACGTTGATTTCCAGGAACTTACATTAGGATTCCTTGTGTCGTGAGATATAAGTTTCTTCATTACTGTACATTTATTTACTGACTAGCTGACCCGCCGAACTATTTTTTTTTTTATAGCGTTTGAGCCGATTGCGACTATTCTGCCAGTGTCCGCCTAATAGTCAATGAATGTTGTGTTATCTAAATTGTCGAACGATAACGCTATTTGCTGGTTTTTGCAAATTTCAATTAGAGATGGTGTTGTATTAGGCTTATTTTTTCGTGAGTTTTTCCATATTTTCTATTTTCTCACCGTTTAAACCTTCCCTGGACTATCACAAATATTTCAAGATCAAAATTTGTCACATTGCTCAAGCCGTTCTAGAGTTTTAGCGAGACTAACGAACAGCTATTCATTTTTAAGGTTTCGTAACCAAATGGCAAAAAAACGGAACCCTTATGGATTCGTCATGTCTGTCTGGCTGTCCTTCCGTATGTCACAGCCACTTTTTTCCGAAACTATAAGAACTATACTGTTGAAACTTGGTAAGGAGATGTATGATTTTCACACAAAAATAATAAAAAAATTCTTGGGGGGTTCCTCTTAGAACTGAAACTCAAAAAAAAATTTTCATCTATCCCATACGTGTGAGGTATCTATGAATAGGTCTTCAAAAATGATATTGAGGTTTCAATTTTTTTTTTCTAATCTGTATAGTTTGCGCGAGAGACACTCTTCACAAAGTGGTAAAATGTGTCCCCCCCCCTGTAACTTGAGAAGGGAAAGATAAAACTAAAAAAAATATATGATATACACTATCTTGCAAACTTCCACCGAAAATTGGTTTGAACGAGTTCTAGTGAGTAGTTTTTTTAATACGTCATAAATCGAAAACCGCAATTTACCTTTCAAATTTATACGGAACCCTCAGCGCGAGTCCGACTCGCACTTACCCAGTTTTTTTATACATAAAGATAATGATTTTTTGACACATTGATTTGACGGCATTTCGTGTCTAGTTTGAGCGAGTTTACATGTTTGTGAACTCACCCACAATACAGGAGATATTACTTGTATAGCGTTTTTTTTTTTTTATTGGGTTGGAAAATCATCTTATGACAAATCCCGCTCTTGGGCGGAGCGCGAGATAGTGTCAGACTTTTACTGACTAAAAACCCACTTCTGTTCCTTCTTTGCCTTCGTCCCAGGTCCCCGGGTGTTGCTTTCACACTACCTGTGGCCCCAGTAGGCTTCGACCCTGCTGGGCCCCTACGATTTGCTGACATCTCCTTGAGGCGCGCGTGGAACAATACGCGCCGTCAACGACTTGTGCTCGAAACTTAAAAATTAAAAAAAGAATTTTCTTTTTAAAATGTCAACTAAGACACTTGTGTTCATTGTTCTCTCAACACCATCGGTGTAACTGTGAGTGTACCTACACGGTTATTTTTATATCATCTACTAATGACTAAAAAAGACCAGGCTTTATTAACAACCGCTAAACTATCTCTACGTGGAAAAACATTTAAATGAAAACTAAAATAAAACGCGATTCCGGAAAACGCTAAGATAAATTAAACACTACAAAGTTCAAGCACTAACTTATTAAATAAAAACATAATAGAAGATCCGTAGATTAATTGGACTGAAACAATAGTGCAACTTGCCGAGATAATTAAAATAAACTTTCGTGAAGTTATAGTTAAGTTGGGGCAGGTGATGTTGCGTTCAGACGGAGTTTTACTGGAGGATAGTAAGCGAGAGAGTACAGTTGATTTTTTTACAATGAATTCATCATTTCTTGAACTGTCGACGGCGTGTAGTTGCTAGACCGTAGGGACCTAGGGCCGTGGGGCATTTTTAAAGAGATACTATTGTCCTAGAATGCAAAGGGCCACTGAAGGACACAGGTGGGTTTTAGTCAGTAAAAGTTTGACATGCCCCCTCTCGCTTTTAAGGTAGAGCGAGACCAGTTATGGGATGATTTCCCACGTCAAAAAAAAAAAAATATCTTTTGTGTAGTCTATTCCCAACTGACTGACATATTGACAATTCAAAAGTGCCTGTAAATGGTCTATTTGAAAAAAAAAGTTTCTAATTTTCATTTTTACATAATTATGTAGGTAAGTCAATACAGTCATAGCGCTTTGTTTATAGTGGTGGTACACAATGCTTTGTTACATAAAGCACACTGCTTCTACTTTTATTTTATATAATAATTTATATAATTTGACAGCTAAACTAAACGTCTGCACATCATGTATGTGATGTGGGTTGCATAAAAGGCCAATGCAAACTTGCTAAGATTTACTTTTTTCTTTTCGCCAGAAATGTAACCTAGGTTATATGTTAGAGGCTAATACGAGGAATCAATAGCAAAAAGAAGCAGGTCTTTAAACCGTAACCGAAGAAAGATATGCATAAAAGCATTGCTACTATATATTTGTCAAGCGTTACCTAACTTCGTTATATTTTAATGAAATGGAAATATAATACGTAATTTTTTAAGGTTTCCATTGATAAAATAGATTAAATTGGTTATTACTGTTATATTTTTTTCACACTCGCAGTTTTTCATCGCAAAAACTAGTAAAAAAAAGTGATAAACGAATCGAAACGATACGCGATAGTGTTGTGATAATAATTGACACTATTTACTACGTACTCATAAAAAAAAACCGAAACTGAAACTATATTTAACAATGGGTAACTTAAAATATCAGACATACAGTATTTTTTATTTCAGAAAAATAACGCCTGATAACAAAGTATAGCAATATACTAAATTTTCTGTAACTTCGAAAAGCGAAAAATTTTCTGTAACATCGAGAAATCGCCGAGTGCGATAAGGCCGCCAATTGTATGTTTTTTATTGTATTACAATTCAATTTCTTAAATTTGTAACTTGGTATGCAATAAAGTATATATAAATAAATAAATAACATAGACATAATTCTTTTTGTTATTGATTTATCATACAGTCCTTTAAAGACAGCCTAGGTTTCACTTTTGGCGAAAAGAAATAAAATTACATGCCAGCAATGTATGAGATAAGTTTCATCCCCCTTTGTAGAGAAATTTAACCTTTCGAATACCGTAATTAGAGACACGATAGAAAGATAATGAGAAAGTGAATGCGTTCGCTTAGGGTTTAATGAATTAATACTAAACATAGTGAAAATTAACTCGTTATACTACCTTTTTGGAGCTGCACGTTTTGTCGGGCTAGTTGCTGGCCTCCAACCAGTACTCACCTTATGTCTAACGAGCATTATGGCACTGAAAGATATTTTAACTAGGTATCAAAGTTACAATATATTTTCCGAGGAGCACTTGCAGCAAGTTTTACAGGTGAAAGAGAATTGGAAAAGTAGTACATCCTATTTAGCAGAATATGCTACTGTGTGTGTGTAGGTTTTAAGCACTTTGTATCATAATATAATAATAATAACGGGTGACGTAAAAGTAATGTCATAATATCAATGTGCCTTAAATTTTCCAGATGGCGCCAAATGTCACTGTGTTTTAACATTTATATTGTAGAAATATAGAGAATTAGTTATCTACAAGCCACAAAGCGATACACATTCCAAAATGTGGAATTATTGTTACAGCTAATTTGAAATAATTTCCAGTGTCTTGTTTTAAGATTTGAACTGGCCGTCCAGGTTGACAGATCTCCGCGGTTGCAGAAACTCCTATTTAACACACAAAAAACCACGAATATTGTAAGTCTTGAAAAATAACATTAAATAATAGTCTTGATAATAGTCTTGAAAGATAACAATAAGAAATCGCCAATTTGAGCCAGATGTTTTGCGAGCAACAATTTAAACTGCCATAAAACGTGCATTGTGCATCAACTCGGGAGCGATTTTCGTTCTATAATGTTTTTTAATTTATATCATCAATTTCACACTTTCAAGTAACCTTACATGAAAACAAAATCCTTTTTTTTATTTCTAACTAAGTGGAAGCCAATTTAAGTTATGACATTACTTTTGCGCTACCCTGTATAATAAATTCTTTATTGATTGATGTCAATATCATCATCTTCCTGCCCTTGTCCCATTTTATTTGGAGCCGGCGCAACACGTTTTTTTTCTTCCATTCTATCCTGTCAACCGTCATGCTATCACTAACTTCCTTTTCTTTCATATCACTGTTAACACAATCCATCCATCTTTTCTTTGGCCTCCCTCTCCCTCTCCACCCATCCAAATGTATACTCATAACTCTTTTAGTAACATGCATTTCATCTCTCCTCTTCACATGACCATACCAAGACAAACGATTCCTCTACAACTTTTCAGTCACTGGCGCCACTTTCAAACTTCCTCTAATATATAATAAAGAATTTAAATTAATTGTTGAATTTTACTGATGTAATACTTTACAAAAATAGTGAGGCTCTGACTCCTGTGCTAGGCATAGTATCTGTGTTATAACAGCCAGTGTCTATTACCAATTACATGCGTCTTTTTATGCAATAAAACTTACAAAAAAAAAAATACAAATTAAAAATGAAGTTAAAAAATATTCTTTATTCTTTATTGTACACACAATTTTATATTAACAATAAAAATAGGACAGTTGATGTACATAGGCGAGCAACATATGTGTGTTTGATGTTGATGTATATGTTGGTGAGTAGTGTATAAGAATGTATAATATGTTTATGTGGAATGTATGTGAATTAGGTTCGTTTTTTAGCTATTTAAATAGGAGTTCGATTTATTAATTAAATATGGACATGGTCCAAAAAAATTTGACTATTATTTTCATGTATTGTTTTATTTCAGGACCCTGGAGTCCTGGACCTTAAAGGCATACGAGAGGCAGAAGCAAAATTGCAGAGGCCCCTTAATCACTTTTCGTGGAATGTGTTTTTTTTTAGATGGGAAAATCATCTAATGAAATCCCTCACTCTTGGATGGAGCGCGAGTGCGTGTCAGACGTTTATTGCCAAAATCCCACTCCTGTTCCTGCTTTGCCATTGTTCCAGGGCCTCGAGGATCTCTTTCGCATCACCCGTAGCTCCAGTAGGTTTCGACTTTACTGAGCCCCTACATAGCATAGCATAGTCGGCCTTAAAATGTTCCCACTGTTGGGACTCAGGCCTCCTCACTAGGAGAGGGAATGCCCCTACGGTTGATGACATCTCCTTGGGGCGCGCGTGGAACGCTACGCGCCGTCAACGGCTCGGTCCGGACGGTTACCGGACAGTCGGACGGTGAGCTAGCCATTGCTCGCCGTCCGCAAGCCTACGTTTACGGTGGTCGGAAATCGGGATCGAAATCCCAGCGGCTGGGGCGCGAGGACCAATGCCTCGCGCGTGCCTCCTTTGCTAGCATTGCTGCTTCGTAGAAGGGGGCGAGCGTCAGCCACTCCTCCTCGCTCCAGACCATGGCCTTTACCAAGGCCCGGCGCGAGAGATCGCTGCTGCCAATCGCTCCCACGACACGGCGGTGCACTGCCCAGGCGGGGCACACCTCTACTGTATGCTCCACCATGTCCTCCGGGCGGTCCAAACAATAGTGACAGAGAATAGTGAAGAAGCACGAATCCGGTGCAGGAACCTCCCGAACTTACCATGTTCGATGAGTACCTGCGTCATGCAGAACGTAAGGACACCGTGTTATCTTTCCAGTTGTTCCTTAAAGAGGGGACTTACCACCATAATTATGGCGTGCCCATTCGTAGAATGTGGTACGAGCCGACGGCGACAATTATATTTGTATGCGCTATGCTAGTGAAACTATTGCGTCATTTGGAAAACAACGATAGCTTTGGAATATTGCTATGGTTTTAAGAGGCTTAGCTAGACTGGTTACCAAGAACTATGTTAAGACTATGGCCCCTGCCTGAACTATGTTATTAATATCCATCCATATGCATTTAGCATAGCCAGGCTTATAATGTTGCCACTGTTGGGAGTCAGGCCTCCTCTCTAGGAGAGGGAATGGGCCGTAATCCACCATGAAGGCCCAGTGCGGGTGGGTATATGTATTTACAATGTCTATCTACCTCTACATATAGTATGAAACGTCAAAGTCACTAGCTGCTTCTATTTCATTGTTGTTATGCAACAGATCTACGTGGCCTAGCCGTGAGCCAAATTTCATCCAAATACGTTCAGCCGTTTGAGCGTGAAGGAGTAGCAAACCAAACAAAATAAATATAAATCCATACAAACTTACGCTGGCATGATTAATGTCAGAACTTTCAACTTTTTTAAACACATGATACAACATATAATTTCTTATCTCCTAGAAAAGACATAGTTCTAAAGAAAATTTATGCGAAACAAATTATTGCCAACGACACAAATATACGACTGTATTTTGCACCTTCAACCGGAAGGCGAGCATTTAATAACTCCGTACTAAGAAATGAAATAAATTCACCGAATGCCGCGCTCCGTCGTATATATTTTTCTTAAATTCTTCCACGAAATTTAACAACTAGGTTACTGTACTGTGAACCTGTAGCAGAGATTGTAAACCTTTTAAAATATCATAGTACCTACCTTAGGATTCAGACTAAGTGACATTTTTTCCAGCGATGACTCATGAACAGGGTTTTCTGATGTGGAAAATTATCTAGTTACTTGTCCAGGGGCCCATTCAGTCTGCCATTTTTATAAATTCGTCATTCCAACACGATTCCATTGTCATTTTGCTAAAAGTTCGTAATCTGCTAATTCATAATGACCAATCATTGAACGGTCAATGGTCTCGTACTAGAGTTGTGGTAGAATGACAATATCGATCTTATTAAAAGTAATGACTGCATAATAAATTTCTAATGGTAGGTTTATACCGCGTACATCGAAGGACTGGAACAATTTGCCTGCTGCGGTCTTCCCGTCCAACTATAATTTAGGTGTCTTCAAGGCTAGAGTGAATAGGCTCTTAATAAACTAGTGCGCCTGACCAATGATTGCATCTCCGCTTACCATCAGGTGGGATCGCAGTCAAGCACTGGTTTAAATCAATTTTTTAAAAAAAAAGGTTACTCATTAAAGGAACTGTCAAAATTTTAGCAGATTACCACATACATCAGATATTCATTTCTCAATTAGTACGAGATTACCATTCGATGCCACTTCTTTCAATGGAGTATCAGTGGTTGACCATTGGAAAGTCATAATGACGCCATTATACTAGTAGATAACGAAACTAGTTATAATTAACAATAATAAAATCAATAATAGACCATTCTGACACTATTGTAATAGCAGACTTGAAGCGCAGCTCCAGCGTGGAGCTAGATGGCGTGTCACACTTTTACAGGCTAAAACCATATCTATTTCGCTTTAGTTACCCTTCGCATTCCAGGACCATAGGTTTTTCTTTCGGAAGTCAACGTGTGGCCCCGGTAGGTTTTAGCCCTGCTGTGCCCCTACGGTTTTACTGACATCTCTTTGAGGTGCACATGGAACACTACGCGCCGTCGACTACACGAGCTCGGTCCAGATGGTTACCGGACGGCCGGACGGCGACTTGCCTATTACCTGTCATTCGGAAGCCCGAACTACCGTGGCTGGTAGTTGGTGCCTGGGTCTCTTTGGCTGGGGCGTGAGGATGTCCGTTCCCTTACGCGTTCGGCTGCCTCCTTTGCTAGCATTATTGCTTCGCAGAAGTAGGCGACCGCCGCCCATTTCTTCTCGTTCCGGACCATGGCCTGTACCACGGCAGAGATGAGAGGTTATTGCTGCCGATAACTTCCATGAAAACACGATGGTGGGCCACCCAAGAAGAACACACCTTCATCGTGAATCAAGTAAAGAAACACAGGTGGGTTTTAGTCAGTAAAAGTTTGACACGCCCTCACCCTCCATTCAGAGTGGGAGATATTTTTTGATGATTTCCTATATAAACTAAAGAAACAAAAATTGTCATCATAATCATCGGTGCTGTGTTTCTTGCATCCAGCGTTTTTTCACGATATTTCATCTCCTCTTGCTATTTTAGAAATTATATTGAATTTCAATCTCAATCTTCTTAGTTTGTCAAAATAGTTCCTAACTATTATTATGTACTTTAAATTTTTCTATAATACAATCACAAGTCTCAGTGACAATGGGACTAGTAACTGGTTTAATAAATTTTAAATGGTTCTCCAGACATCACGTATTTTTTATATACGTGTATATAGATATTGGGAAATTGAAAATATGTATAACCATATCTTTTTACTTGCCATTCTAATTTGGACTGATGACCGTGTACAGGATAAAGCAGTATTGGAAGACCATGCACCTGGTGAGTATTGCTTCAATCCAACGAAAGAGAGACGCACAGGACTGGTCACTGTGGCGACACAAATAGGCCTCCCCAAAGGCCTGTTTCTATCAATGAACGTCTTTCGGTTGAAATGAATAGAATCATACTATTATGTCTTCGATTATTTTTTTAATAATAATACATATAATAATATATTCCACAACTATCACACAACGTCGTCCAGTCCTAAGCTAAGCAGAGCTTGTATTACGAGTACTAGACAACTGATGAACATACTTATATATTTCTAAATACATATATAATATTATAGATATATTACACCCAGACACAGAACAAATGATCGTGCTCATCACACAAATATTTATTTTGTTCTGGATGGGAATCGAACCCACGACCTTCGGCATAGCAGTCAGGGCCGCTAACCACTAGACCAATAGGCCAGTCAGTATAATTTTAAATTACCCTTCTCAAAATGTTCTATCATATGCCATTGGTTCACCATCCCTGACCTACGCGTGTAGTACTATACTAGTCGTTATCAAACTTAAGTTGTTTGGAACTGAAGACGTTTGACTGAATATCGGCTCAAGTTTGCTGCGGTATCTCGTGTGTATCATAAATGTTTTTTGATATGACGTAAAAGGGAATGTGTGGCGTTCACTTCAGATAGTGTGTGTTGAAGTATGTTTGTCTGGCTATCTCTCATCATTTTACTAAGTTACTGAGTAATAGTGGCCCAGTGGCAAAACCACTGCTCTCAAAATGGTAAAAGAAAACTTCGTTAGGAAACCAACATGTCCTAGAATCAAAAATTTGAAGACATGTGACATCCATCAACAGGGCCTGGAGAGGAGGCTTAAGTCCTAGCAGTGGGAGCATTATAAGGCTGATTATGCTACTGAGTTGCGAAGAAATATGCAGTCGCTTTTATGTAAAACTATGTACTGCTCCCCTAGCCAAGTTACGATCTTTTCGTTTGCGTCGAACGCCTCGAGTAGGCCACGTCTCCGATTCCTTTGTTCTGACCACGTGACTGAGCGTTAAGATGACGCCAGAACAAAGGAATCGGAGGCGTGGCCCTCACTTTTACGACGCAAACGAAGCGATCGTAACTTGGCTAGGGGGGCTGGTATCCTTACGCGCTCCTGCTCTGCCCTAGAACAGGAATAGTCATTTGATGATTTCCCCCTTAAAAAACCCTGCATTATTCAGCCTCTTTTCGTGATTCATTTTATTAAGACTACATAGTGTTTTAATAAGTTAGTAAAATGAGAAATCTGGTTATACAACAACATAATTAATTTTGGTTGAGTCTGAACCCGTCCTTGCCGATTGCAAAGGTCTGATAAATCCTATTCGAAGACCCTAGTGTTCCAGACAAGGTCAACTCATTATACGTAACCCAATATATATTGTTTACCTCACATAAGGTAACTAAACTACCATACAGTCTTGATAGTTTCGGCATTAATCTACGAAATGGGTCTGAAGAACAATAAATGTATCGGCACAAATTGCCCGTACCATAGAACACAGAAGCAAGTAGAGATGCCTTTAGTAATAATTAAATCTAGTTGAATTTAAATTTTATGAAATTTCTTTTAAAACTTTTGTATGTATTTTTTTTAATGTCTGGCTGACTAAAATTTCCAATTTTAACCTAATGTAATTGACTTTACCATAATCAGCCTTTCAATGTTCCCACTGTTGGGACTCAGGCCTCCTCTCTAGGAGAGGGAATGGGCCGTAATCCACCACGCGGGCCCAGTGCGGGTTGGTGAATGACACATGTCTTCGAATTTTTGGTGCTAGGACATGCCGGTTTCCTCACGATGTTTTCCTTCACCGTTTTGAGAGCAGTGGTGATGAAATAAATTACACAAAGTAATGCGCCTGGCTGGGTTTGAACCCGCGACCTACAACTCGTAAGTCGGAGCCATTACCACTCGGCCACCACTGCTCTCAATTCAATTGACTTTAATTTTAAGAATTTCAGTTTTTTTCAATTTAATTTATTTTGTGATTTAATTTAAATTTTACATACGAATGAAAAAATCATTTTTATGTAAAATTTTTCATTCCCCTAAAAGTTAAATTTTCAAAAGTTCCTTTTTCGTGCTTCCCTAAGTCTTAGGCTCATTAGTTTCGGCTATGCGTAGATAGATCAATCAAAACTGTATAATAAACCAAGACTAATTGAATAACTGTCAATTACTCCTTTTTTAACTTTAAACTGGTGTTAAAATTGCATCATTTCCCCCAAATAAACTGTTTTTTTTTCTTTATTTTCTTTAACAGCCGCCACAAAGGTGTTACTTTGTTCTGTGGCCTGTCTTTTGCCAAATATGCTATCAATTGTGTAAAAAGTTTTCATATAAAGTCAACATAGTAAATAGGAATTATAGTTTTACGAGATAGTTGTTTATTTTATTTGTTGAAGAGCCGACGTTGCCAAGTTTGCACATTAATGGATTTATAACTGAGGTATTTGTTTGTTAGGAGCGAGGTGTTTAATAAAATAATAATAATAAACGGAATAATAACAAACATTTTATTTTCAGGCATCAGAGGCACATAGAAAAAATACATAAAATCATCTTAAACAATAATAAAATAATACATTTTATAAAAATAAAACTTATTATAATAATAATAATAATAATAATAATAATTTATTTCCAAAACTTCAAAATACATTACATCAATGTGGTTTCAACCCCTGAACTAGGACAACCTGTATGACAGGGGTTGAGGTATCTCCGATTACAATGATCCGATATACTGTATAGACTAAAGACTGTGCGTCAAAAGAAATTAATTACAGAAAAATAAAAATAAAAATTAATTAATAATAACAAAATTAAGATAATTGCTAAAAGCTCACAGCAAAGTTTATATTATTAAGGAATAGCGATAGTGTGTGTGTGGGTATTTGTGTCTGTATATGTGTAAGTGTATGTGTATTTGTGTGTGTGTGTGTGTGTGTGTGGTGAGATGTAGGTATGTTGGTGTGTATGTGTAATAGTCGTGTCAGTCACTAGGTTAGATTACTGATTAGGGTTTCAGTGTCATCGTAGCTAAAATTTTCCAGCCAAAGTAATATTCCTATATACACTACACGTAATGTGGTCGGCGTCGTGTTGCACTGCGTGGTATCGTATAACTGAATATATTTGGAACATTTGAAAGGGACTAGGTGTATAGTGAAGGGTTCATTGTTTTTATTTTATTTATTTTTCTTCAATATGAACTGATGTTATCCAAAAATTTTGCACATGCTATTCTTTTTCAGACCATTTTAGTAGATCGTCTATTGTTTAATAGGTAATCCCAAGCATGATTACTAAACTTATAGACCTGGGTCCGATTCACAAATTCGTTTCACACCACCTTCCTCACCTTCCGCATGACGCAGGTCCTCACCGGACATGGTAAGTTTGAAAGGTTCCTACATCGGATTCAGGCGGAGGACACGGTGGAGCATACGGTGGAGGTGTGCCCCACTTGGGCGGAGCACTGCTGTGTCCTCGTGGAGGCAATTGGCGGCAGCGACCTATCGCGTCGGGCCCTGGTTCGGGCCCATAGAGGAGGAATGGCAGGCGGTCTGCGAAGCAGTAATGCTAGCAAAGGAGGAAGCTGCACGCGTGAGGGAACGAAGGTCCTCGCGCCTTAGCCGCCGTAATTCCGACCCCGACTACCAGCCACGGTAGACGCAGGCTTGCGGACGTCGAGCAATGAGTAGCTTGCCGTTCGACCGTTTAGTAACTAACTGGACGGAGCCCAGTCATCAATAGCATGTAGTGATCCACGCGCTCCTCAAAGATATGTCAGCAAACCGTAGGGGCCCAGCAGGACCGATGCGCGCTAGCTAGGACCGTGGAGAATTTATGAAAAGGAAACCCGTAGTCCTAAAACGCAAAGGGTAATTGAAGGACACAGTTGTGGTTTTAGTCAGTAAAAATCTGACACGCCTTCTCGCTCCACCCACAGCGTAAGAAGTTATTGGATGATTTCCCACATAAAAAAAAACCTCACCCATTTATGTTCTTCAAATCCTGTAGTTCAATCAACCATGCTGAGATCCGGTTAAGGCGCGCATGAGACATGATTCGTTTTCGAATTGAGTCTGGCCCTCATAACGACACCGAGATATCGATATCGAGAGAGACTTACTTTGAACAATACAGGCATGACACTATAATATGCAATATGCGGTATTGGCAGTAACAGTAGTCTATATTTTATCTGCTAACAAAGCCAGAACATTGTAGCCTTAAGTCCTGCACCCAGCTTCTCAGCACACCACAAGGTTCAATCTGTGTATTATTTCGATAAATTACTAATAGGTTACGTTATGCTGCATGGATACATAGTTAAAGTTCTTGATAGCTTTAGCGGCAAAATTGTAGTTCACGAGTTAGTGACTAGGTGTGGTTCGGTGCAAGTGAAGAGGGGGGAGTGATTAAAATTATTTTTTTGACCGTATTCACCATAACTTTATCCATACTTAAGTGGCAGTGGGCAGAGCACATTCTTTGTAGAACAGATAGTCAATGGACTTGAAAAGTTCTTCCTCATAGCCAAGTTACAACTGTTTCGTTTCTATTTTCTTTTCGTCGACCGCTTCGAGTCGGCGACGCCTCCCATTCCTTTGTTCAGACTTCACCTTAACGCTCAGTCACGTGGTCAGTACAAAGGAATAGGAGGTGTGGCCGATTTGAGGCGATCAATATAAGAGAATCGAAAAGAAACGGTTGTAACTTAGCTAGTGGGGCTGGAGTGCTGATGACCACATACTAGAAGACGTAGCGTTTGCTATCTTAGTAGCTTTTTTGTTATCTTAGTATTTTATTATTTTGTACACATCTAACTCAAACACCTGTTTATTATTTATCATTTATCACACATCAATATTTATATATAACATAGTCGGCCTTATACCTAATGTTGCCACTGTTGTGACTCAGGCCTCCTCTCTAGGAGAGAGAATGGGCCGTTTTCACCACGTGGCAGATGTCACATGTCTTCAAATTTTTGGTTCTAGGACATACCGGTTTCCTCACGATGTTTTCCTTCACCGTTTTGAGAGCGTGTGTGTGTGATGAAATAATAATGCATGAATAAATATTTATATATTTTTATTTTCCTTACACATAATACTAATAAGTAAATAACTACCGTTCACTCTCAATAAGGTTCAGTTGAAAACCAGCGTCAGGCAACTACCACTGACTACCGTGTAGTTGTCTGACATTTTTGCTGAACTGGACCTATTTGGCGCAGCCGTGAGATACACATTTTGCCAGTGTTTTTTTTTCTTTTTGATCTTAAATTTTGTTTTTACAGTGTGTGTATCCATGCTCGCCAAATAAAATATTTTTCTTTCTTTCCTTTGAAGGCCTACCACAACATGGACTGAAGACCTGGTAACGATCACGGGAATTCGATAGAATCAGAAGCGAGACGCACAAACCGGTGGTTGTGGCGAGACTTTGGAGAGGGCATTCCCGGCAGCGGGCGACGTGGAGGATGAGGGTGTAGCTACCATTCTATTGTAAAAATGTAAACGCATGCATTAACTGCATTATCGTACAGTCACTTTTTTAACTTCATTATTTATACTAAAATTTTCTTGCACATATTTGTTTTATTACTTTAAAAAAAAATTGTTTTATTATTTGTCCTGATGATAGAGTTTAAAATTCTAAGAAGCTACTCTCAAATAAAAAAATCTGCCGGCAGACATAAGAAGTGAAACAAACACAAATAGATTTAGACGCAAATTAAAATTGTATTATTTAGAAATGTTTTAAGTACATTTAAGTATGTCTAGAGACTCACCAACCCCACAGTCAAACCATTGCAACGGTTTTGTGGGGCTTATCTTATAAGTTACTTACCTTTTTGGAATAAAGATAAATAAATAATAATAATAAATGGACATGTTACTCAGTTTACCTCAACTATATCTAGAAAAAAAATCAGAATGTCATGTCACAAATCCAGCCTAAACTCCCATTTTCGTCCATTTCAATGGTGTTGTAATTATTTTTTGAGAAGTGTTGATACATAATTATATATCGATCGGATTTAATATTATAGAGAAAACGACTTGTACATTTTAGTATTATCAAAGAAAAAACCTATATCGACGGTGAAGTGCCAATACCTTCTAACTGACATTTTTCGATAAAATTACTTTTAAGTGCTTATATTTTAAATGCGTGTTTCCGCATGCTTCGTAAAATATCTGAAGCGGATATTTAGTTGCAACTGCATCAAATTAATTTGTGGAAACAAACACCTAACTAAACCAACGTGTCAATTTATAGTATTACTTCCTAACAATTTTGGACAGATAATTTTGACTTTCGACAGTTAGGAGTTATTGGTACTTCACCGTTGTTATACAGATTACGCAAGTATCTACTATCTTTGAATATTTTATGTTAACATAGCCATAATTATATGACGCGTACTAACTATTTCCATGCATCAGTTCCGTGCTCGAGTCTTTTCTTTTGATAGTCATGTTGACGGTTCGAGACCTTATCTGTATTTCGACGGGTCCCAAAAACAAAATCTTATGAAAATATAAGATGAAATGTATTATATTACGTATTTGTATTGTAGATAGTAAAAAATACATGGCATTACTTTTTTTTGTTAAATCCTTTTACTTAAAATAATTAATCGAAAACTATTTTATTATTTATACAGAACTTCGAAACCTCATACCGTAAATCGATAATTTTTCATATACGATTTTGTTCTTGGACTCCGTTGATTTCGATATTTAACTCTTATTCTCATCAATTGATTGCAATTGACTCAACGGTTCACAACTCTGGTTGGGAAGGCATTTTCTCAAAAATAACAAAAAAAAACAAGCGCCTAGTGAATAACTAATAGTGAAGTTGCCAGAATACCATAAGATGTATGAGAAATCAGTAGGAAGCTAATATTATAACAAATATATCGTCTAACAACTTTTGAACCCGTGCTTTATATGATGTTAAATCTAGTTATTCAAAAAAGGCAAATAAAAAGCTATCATATGACATAAATCTGCATTCTGGGTATTGTGGTTGGGGACTGGGGAATATCTCTATACTAATATGGGCATTATTCTTTATTTTGATTAGGTTTGACTGAATTGACTGTACCAAATTCAAGTTATTGGTTTTCGTTCGGAATGGAAAATAAATAATTATTATTTCAAACAAATGCAAATGGTATTATAATAAACTAAATCAACTATACCTATATAGTTGTGTATAGGATGTTTTCAGAATAAGACATATCTAAAATCGCAAGCTACTAATTATTTGGACCACACACAGTTTGAATCTAAACTCAGTGAACGCCAAATATTTAGTTCTACTATTTGTTCAGTAAACTGATGTTTCAAATTGCGGTAATAAACATCGCTACCATAATTTCAATTCGGCTGTAAATTAAATTCTGGTTGGTAACACTTCCTGGTTTAATAAATAACATTTTGGCGACTAATCTTGGCTACCAATTCAAAATTAAAATATTTTATATTCACCTTAGCCTACATGGGCACTTATAAAACGTTAGAAGCTTTTTTTTAAAAAAAATGGAAATCATCTGGAGTGTGAGGGCGTGTCAGACTTTTACGGACTAAAACCACACCTGTGTCCTTCAGTTGCCCTTTGCGTTCTAGGACTACGGGTTCCCTTTTCAGAAATCCGTGATCTTAGCTAGCGGCATCCGCCCTGCTACGCCTCTACGGTTTGCTGACGACTGAGCTCGGTCCGATCAATACCAGACGGCCGGACGGCAAGCTACCCATTGCTCGACGTCCGCAAGCCCGCGTCTATCGTGGCTGATAGTCGGGGTCAGAATCTCGACGGCTAGGGCGTGAGGACATTCGTTCCCTCACGCGTGCGGCCTCTTCCTTCGCTGGCATTACTGCTTCGCAGAAGGAGGCCACCGCTTGCCATTCCTCCTCGCTTCGGACCGTAGCCCGAACCAGGGCCCGACGCGAGAGGTTGCTGCCGCTGATTGCCTCCACGAGGACACGACGGTGTTCCGACCAAGCGGGGCACACCTCCGAAATGTCAGAAGCTAGTGCATGGTTCCAAATTAGTCGTTTCCTATGGAAAAAACTGGCGAGAAATTCCATGGTTACTCTTTTAAACAAAATGGTTCATGTTACAATATTTCCATATTACAGTATTAAGTCTCCTCTCTAAGAGATAGATTGGGCCGTAACTCATCACGCCGGCCTAGTGCGATTTGGTGGATGCAACATGTCTCCGATTTTTTTGGTTCTAGAACATACCAGTTTCCTCACGATGTTTTCCTTTACCGTTTTGAGAATATTACAGAACGTATTGCACTTCACTGGGTTTCAACCCACGACCATCACTGCTCTCAACAAACCGGCAATACCAATATCTACTAAATATAGATCTCTATGCAGAAGAAAATGCAAGAAACTCCATGAACACGGTTTCAAATGATCTTATCACGAAGTGTATCACGAAGGTCCTGGTAACGTCATTTTTGTTGCTTTTATCTTCTTCTTGGCCGTTTCACTTTTGCCAGAGTGGTTGTGGTTATCTTAATTATCGTGAGGGTAACTCTTCGGAACTACCTGCCAATTTTTCCTGCTGGCAGTCATGCGGGCGCATTTGTTCAATGGGCTGTTAGTTCTATATGTGTACCTAAACAAGTAAAAAAAAAAAAAATAAACAACAAAATATAAATATTGTACTTTTTAAAATATTGGTAGGTACGTATTACAAAAGGGTGAATCTTTGCTTCAGGGTTGCGATATTTAATCATGGCTTTGCTCTTTGAGGAGAGAGATGAGGAGAGATGTGCCACGGCCTCCTTGATTTCCTCCTGGCGCAGATCACAGGACATGGGTATTTCAAGAGGTACCAGTTTCAGGTTCAGCGGTAAAAAAGTCCGAGTGTGTTGTGCGGATCGCCTGGAAGACACAGTGAAGCATACAGTGGTAGTATATTCCGCTTGGGCGAAGCAACGCAGTGTCCTTGTGGAGGCAATTAGCGGTAGTAACCTGGCCCTGTTTTAGGCCATGGTGCGTGACGAGGGAGAAAAGATGAGCAAGAGAAGGAGATGGCCGAAACCGTGAGAGAGAGGAAATAGTCTCGCCCCAGTCACCGTCACAGAAGACACCCTGGGCATCGGGATTCGTGGCCACCACATGCACTGGCTTGCGGACAATCAGCAAAGGGTAGTTCATCTTTCCGCTAAGGACCAAGCCCGAATTAACGGTGCGTTGTGTTCCCAAAACTGAAGGGGTCTAGTAGGACTGATGTTTGTGAGGCCTGCGTGAATGTTAGAAAAAGGGACTGAGGTCCTGGAACACTGGTCTGATCAGTTACACTGATATCTGGCTTGTCTATAAATGATTTTATTTTTATGAAAGTTTACTTGAAAGTATGAAATTGATAGATATCAATTGGAAAAAATTATAGCGCAGGCAATTTCTTCTTCAATGTTGACTTTCAAGACTAAAAAGGTTCGTGGTTTGTTGTGGTAAACAGGAGGTTTCCAAAAGCCCCAAAAGGGCGGTCAATTATTGATAGTTGTGATATATTTTATTTATTCTTGCTTTTTTTTATAAAAAAAGAGGTTATCCTCTTTTTTGTAATGCGAATGTGAGAACACTGTAGACTCAGCGAATTCTTAGATTACTTTTTATTACGACTCACTTTTTTGTTATGATTATTTTTATTGTGCTTTTGGGTACAATATTGACTAGTCTATACTATCCTTACATAATATCTATTAATATGGAAATATACTAAGATAAACCATTTTTGTTTAAAGAGTAACCATGAAGTTTCTTGCTGGTTCTTCTCCATAGGAAACGACCAATTTGGAATCGTGCACTAGTTTCTGACATTTTCTAGGTGCCCACATAGGCCTAAGTGTAATAAAAATATTTGTTTTTATTTTTTGCCTATTCTAAACCATTGGCTTATACAAATATAATATCATTAACATAGTCATAAGTCTTGTTTATTAACAATAAATTGTATTTCTTTTACATTATACATGTAAGTCTGTAAGGTATATATATATCTATGGGCCAAGATGTCTGAAAATAAATGATTTATTTATTATTATTATTAACGATAGAAAGTATGAATTGTATAAGATTACTGTCTCCATATCTTTTTCATAGTTGAATGTAATCATTTTTGATTCTTATACTCCTTAGGCCAGGGTACTACTTAAAATCATCATCATCATCATTTCAGCCGAAAGAAGTCCACTGCTGGACATAAGCCTCTCCCAAGCGACGCCACAACGACTGATCCTGTGCGTCTGGCATCCACCGCACTCCCGCGACTCTCACCAGGAAACGCTCTCTCTCTCCTACTTGAAATAAGGGTAAGTAATTATATAAGTGCCCATGTCTATGTGAAATAAAAATATTTAAATTTTAAATTTTGTTAAATTAACAGTAACAGTAATTCCACGTTTTTGAGGTGTGTATTGCTTTGTGGCTTATGTACAACTAATTCTCTATATTTCTACAATATAAATGTTAAGGCACGGTGAAATTTGGCAACATCTGCAAAAATAAAGGCATATTCACATTATGACATTACTTTTGCGCCACCCGTTATTAGCTAATACGCAGAATATTCAGTTAATTCCAACTAAAATTCTGTTTATCTGTCTGTAAATACTATGGCAGCGTTTGCAATAACCAGAAAATATATCTTCATTTGCGTCCACAGCTGTTGGAACTGAATCTATTAATAATACAATAACAACAAAGCTTTTAATGGTCACGAATACATTAAATATAATGTTAGTTTACATTATTATGTATATATTTAGTGTACCAACATACTGTGGTCTTTGATTAATGTTTCAGGACGCAGTGAAATGCATAAATAAAGTGTTATACTGCAATAAAATATAAACATACGAAACAACACGCACGTATTTCCTGAACAGGTTTTCAGGCAATTGTAGTACTTATCTACGTAGGTCTCTAACTATGAAATTGTCGTTTTGCCGAACTGGTTATTTCAATTCCAAATTTTTTTTTTCGCCAAGAATTCTAATTTTAAATTATTTTTATTTTATGCTTAGTAGACACTTCACGTGACCCAAGGGTTGGCTTTTACCTGGGTCAGAAATTAAGCATTGCCATACAACGTGACAAAGCCGCCAGCCTTTTGGGTACACTTTCAGTCGACAGCGACGCGGAGGAGTTTTATGACGCCATATTTTAGATAGTAGTTTTTGCTTTTAATGTTTATATAGTTTTGATAAGTTAGCGTTTTTATTCAGTAATAAAACAAACATTTTAAATTAATTAATTATACATCATTGCATGAAAAATTTAGACTAGTTAAATCACAAAATTTGAATTATCCGATAATTATATTTATCTATTATGTAATAAATAGATTTTGCTTCTACTTATAAATAATTGAAATACATATAATCGAAATATTTTTTTTTAACGTATGAAATTCTTTTTTGAAAACTAGTCATTTGTTTATTGTTTTTTTTGGGATGGAAAAATCATCTAATGACTTCCCCTACTCTTCGGCGGGGCGGGAGATAGTCTCAGACTTTTACTGACTAAAAACCCACTCCTGTTCCATCTTTGCTTCGCACGTGCACGTGCGGCCTCCTCCTTTGCTGGCATTACTGCTTCGCAGAAGGAGGCGACCGCCTGACACTCCTCCTCGTTCCGGACCATGGCCTGTACCAAGGCCCGGCGCGAAAGATCGCTGCCTCCGATCGCCCGTACGAGGATACGGCGGTGCTCTGTCCAGGCGAGGCACACCTCTACCGTATACTCCACCGTGTTCTACGGGCGGTCCGCACAATGGTGGCACCCGGGCGTTTCTTCCGCACGAATCCGGTGCAGGAACCTCCTGAACTTACCATGTCCGGTGAGGACCTGCGTCATGCGGAAGGTAAGGACGCCTTTCTTAATAAAAAAAATACTTCTTTTAATTTAAACTGTATAAAATCGTTATTTTAACATTCTTAGTGAAAAATTGATTGAATTACTTTTAAAATTAAAAATGTCATCGGGTTTGATAAGAATAACGATTTAATCTACCCCAACGACTTTTTAAGTAATTAATTTTCTTATTAGTTTTTTTTTACTAAAATTATCATCGGATTTGGTTAGAATAACGATTTTACTTAGTTTAAATTTAAAAAAAGGAAGTACAGTTAAAAAAAAAAGGTTTACTAGGAGAAGAGGAATATTTACTTTAGTACTGGATCCGTGGTATTCGTTTGTGCTACTACTTTCAACTGAAAAGAAACCAACCCGTCAGAAAAAAAGCTAGTATAAAATTGTATTGTTCGAGTTTCATTATCTATTACATTTAGAAAATGACCAGAAATTGTGGAGTTTTTACCTCACTAAAATCACTCCGATGATCACTATCGGTACATGGGAGGGGCCGCAAAATCTCTTAAAAGACTTCTCTGGAACATCTTCTGTACAACGCCTGTTAGACTACATCTCTGGGGAGGTCTCGACCTGATCCCTGAGCCTCAGCAAACATATCTTTGCCACCTTTCTGTGACCACCTTTAGATGCAGTCATACATGTATACTTGTAAGCAAGAAGAAAATTCAAATCCATTTAACAAAAGAAACACAAAATAATCTATACAAAATCGTCTCCATTCACAAGCTGGAACATCGCGTAATCATGAAACTTGTTATCTCAGATCAAAATTGTTAAATGGGGAACGTTTCCACTTGACGGAGGGAGCAAACAGCCATAAATTTGAAGCGCACTATACCGAAACTGCTATCTCTGTATAAGCTTTCCGAAGCACTATGTCACAAGTAGTGAAATGCAAAGGAGGAGTTTGAATCGATTTGTTCAAACTTCTCGATTATTTTTTCAGATAGTCGATTATCAGCGTCCGATTGTATGCCTACAATCGGCTATTTGTAAATTAAATGATTATCATTAGTACATCACCATCATCTTCTTGCGTTAGTCCCATGTTACTTAGGGTCGGAGGAATACATTTTGTTTCCATTCTATCCTTTTAACCGTTACGCGACCACTGATTCCCTTTTTTCTAACCGGGGCGGGCTTGCGGACGGCGAGCAATGGGTAGCTTGCAGTCTGACCGTCCGGTAAGCGTCCGGTTCGAGCCTAAGTCGCCGACGGCGTGTACTGTTCCACTCGCGCCTCAAGGAGATGTCAGCAACTGTAGGGGCCAGCAGGGTAAAAGCCAACTGGAGCCAAGGGTCTGATTCTGAAAGGAAGACTCGGCCCTGAGGCAAAAGGCAACCAAGGAACAGGAGTGGGTTCTTAGTCAGTAAAAGTCTGACACTATCTCCCGCTCTGCCCAAGAGCGGGGGATGTCATAAGATGATTATCCCACCGTAAAAAAAACCTGTTCACATGACTATACTATATCCTTTTGACTTTTCAGTCACTAGCGCCACTTTTAAACTTCCTCAAATGTATTCATTTCTCACTGTATCTATTCTCGTCACTACACCTCCATCTCAACATTCACATTTTTGTTATATTTCATTTTTTTCATCCGACTTTTTTTATCATCATTATTACAACTGAAGAATATTCACTGTTGGGTATAAGTCTTTTCCAAACGTTGCCACCACTACCAGTCCTACAAGTTTCACATCCAGAAGATTTCCGCTACCAATACGCTATCAGCCTAACATTTCTTCTTTTATTTTTTGGTGTAGAACGCAAAAAGACACTAAATAAACACGGGTGGTTTCTGATCATTAAAAGTTTGGCACTCTCTCTGGCTTCGTTATTTGCCAAAAAAGAAGGGTATTAAACCAAATATCGCGCAGTCAACGATTTGGGCTCGGTCCGGACGGTCTCCCATTGCTCACCGTCCGCAAGCCCGCGCCTACGGTGACTAGAAATCGACGCCGACCGCTGGGGCGTGAGGGACGTCTCCTCACGCATGCGACCACCTCCTTCGCGAGCATTACTTCTTCGTAGGAGGAGGCGACCGCCTGCCACTCCTCCTCGCTCCAGACCATGGCCTGTGCCAAGGCCCGGCGCGAGAGATCGCTGCCGCCGATAGCCCCCACGAGAATACGGCGGTGCTCTATCTAGGCGGACACACCTCTACCGTATCCTCCACCGTGTCCTCCGGGCGGCCACACAGTGGTGAGATCCGGGCAATTCTTGCGCACGAACCCGGTTCAGGAAACTCCCGAACTTACCATGTCCGGTGAGGACCTACGTCATGCTGAAGGTAAGGACGCCGTTTTGTCTTTCCAGCCACTCCTCAAAGACGTCACTTATCGATGACAGGACTATTTGCAAGACAATCAGTATGCCTATTCGAAAAAATCGAATATTATATCATTACGACATCGAGTCAACTCGAACAAAATTCAGTTTTGGATTTATTCGATTCTTAAAACATCTCGGTTTCACCCAACGCTTGTTACATCGGGTGGCAACTTGAAACAAAGCTGGGAATTCCTCGTATTTTTAACGATATACGAGGCTTTTTGTATGAATTGCATTCGGATGGGCTACCAAGTGACGGCTGTAGAGATAGACGTGTTATAAAAATGTTTCCTTTTTCCCACACAACTATTCGGGATCTGAGTGAAGTTTACGGACGATATGGGATGTAATGTTTTCGTTTTGGACTCGTTTTTTGGCGAGTTGTGAAGCTTGTAAGTCTTACATAAGCTGGGGGAATGTGTAGCGTTAAATGGCATTTTGTAAGAGAGAAAAAGTATTGTACATGTTCTCGAATACTGAATTAAAATGTATACATATGTATGTAACACATATTATTTTGCATACAGTTAAAAAGTTGAATTCTCTGCCGGAGTCTGTGTTTCTTAATAGCTATAACCTAAAACAGGGGGTAATTTAAGTCAACAGTGAATAAGTTACTTCTAGGCGAGTGTGTTCCACCGTCGGCCACATCATCGCTTACCATCAGATGAGATAGTGGTCAAACGCGAACCGGAAAATAATAATAAAAAAAATAGTTACTAAATAAAATCAAAAAACTCAATTCAGGAGCCGGCTCACAGTAAAGTCTGAATGTTTAGGCAATCAATCTACCGAAAAAAAAATATAAATTTTTACCAAATTCGTAAAAACTGAAAAAAGAAATCCTATAATGGATTGAAGCTGGCACTACAATGAGAGAAAAAACCTTAATAAAAATGAAAAATGCTTACAAAAAATCATAAAAAAAACCTTTTATCAAAAAATTGCAACAAATTAACCTACCCGTCACAAAACAGTATTGTATCCTCAGAAAACCTCCAATATCTGGCGATTCATCATTTAAAAAAAAATAACGCCCCATTCTACCGCCCTGTTAGTAGTAAACAATCGGTGAGTTATTATCACTCCCTCGCAGGCACCTATTCACTGACGCACGGGCAATACAAAAAAGAAAAATAATGTTCACCTGTGCTATTATTGTTGTGGTGAAAAATATGAATTATTCAAAAGGTAGGCACCTACCGCTCGTGATTTGTACCCGGGTTTTGTTCCTTCAGAAAAAATCGGGCGGTTTTCACGAATTTAGAACGCGCTTTTAATTTTTTTTTTTTTTCGAGAATGGTGAAGGTTTGGTAACGAACTAGATTGACGATACTGTAGTTGATTTATTGGTGAAACTTCTGAAAAATTTGGATTTGTTAGTGGTTTGTGTAATCTGTGACTAAAAATACTTCCTTTCCTCTTTCAGATAGTGTCAAACCAGCTTAAAAATGATGAGCTAGTTTTAGATCACCTTCGTGCATTTTTGCTAATCAATACTTTGTTTTACTAGTGCTTGTCCAAACTCAGATGAATAAAACTGATAAGTTCTAGCAAGATTGTTTAACGTTAATTACTTAGATTATTAATTAGCTAAGTAATTAAGCTAATTGGCAATGGGCAGGGCACATTGCTCGCAGAACAGATGGCCGCTGGGGCCGAAAAGTTCTAGAGTGGCGACCGCGTACCGGAAGATGCAGTGTTGGAAGGCCCCCTAAAAGGTAGACCGATAACCTGGTGAAGGTTGCGGGCATCCGATGGATGCGAGACGCACAGGACCGTTCATTGCGGCGACAGTTGGGGGAAGCCTTTGTCCAGCAGTGGACGTCTATCGGCTGAAATGATGATAATGATTAATTATCTATAAATATCCACCTAACTCGAAAAAAAATTAGAAAACTTGGATCTCCAGGGCCAATGTTTGGTTTAAGGTTGTTTCAATAATAATCATTTTAGCCAAAAGACGTTACTAGCATGCAGTAGTCCACCTTATGAGAAGATTGCTTGCGGGTACTTTATTACTTATTATTATATAAAATTCCAAAAACTTCTCGCAAAACCATTGACATCAGATCTTACACTCGCTGATATAATACTGGCCATAAAGACATTAAAAATGCCAAGGCTGCTAGAGTTGATAAACAAACTAAAAATCTGGGACTTGTAGCTGTATCGTGGTTTCTTCAATACATGTTTGGATAAAATATTTCAACCGAAAGACGACCAATATTGAACATAGGCCTCCTCAAAGTGTCGCCACATTGATCGGTCTTGTGCGTTTCGCATCTATAGAATTTTTGCGATGCTCACCACCACCTCCTTGGATTTACAGTTGGTGAGTCTTATTACGGCCAAATCTTCCGACTAAATCAGCTTAAAGAGGATGATATTGTATGAGGTAAAAATCATTGGTGTCATTTTTGTAGACCTGTCATCATCATTTCAGCCGAAGGACGTACATTGTTGGATATAGGCCTCCCCCAAGTGTCGCCACAACAACGAACGGTTTAACCAAGTCATCGGCCCACATTGTGGGAGGCCTATCAACGCTGCGTTTTCCAGTGCGCAGTCGCCACTCTAGAACCTTTCGGCCCCATCGACCATCCGTTCTATGAGCAATATGCACTGCCCGCTGCCACTTGAGTTTGGCAATTCTTCGGGCTATGTCGGCGACCTTGGTTCTCCTGCGGATATCTTCATTCCTTATGCAATTACGCAAGGAAACTCCGAGCATAGCCATTTCCATTGCCCTTTGGGTGACTATCAGCGGCATACAATACCATACATTTTAAAACGTTACTTGCTAAATTCGCTACTCTAACTTTTGTCATATTTTCAGCAAACACCTGCACAACCGCTGCCTTCAGGTACGCATCTAATCAGATAAGAGCAGATGGCGCTGACAAAAAAACGGTCTCCCTCAGGATAGTGTACTGGCACTCACGCTGTTTAACATCTGCACCGAGGACCAGCCTACTATGCTACAAACTGAATGCGTCTTGTATGCAGATGTCTTAGCTTTGTCTTAGCTTAGGTAAAATGCCAGTAATGCAGTGCGTCCGGTACTGTTTAAAACTCAATCTTGTGCTTTCCATAATGTAATTCGTAACAGAATGTGGCAGGGAAGTGACGTATGAAGCTCGAACTACGTAGGTGTAGGCGGTGTAGCATTAGATAGAGGTGTAACTTTTACACTGTCACACTGCGAATTTGAAAGTTGGGTCCCGACACAACTTGTTGCGTCGCCTCATTTCTATCAGCTGAAGAGCAGCCCCAAGTACCTTTTCACCACACTCTGCAGGATTTTATGATTGACACCGATGCCGCAAATAACGTAACCATAGTAGGGGTTTACTATCGACTCGAATTAAAGAAGACTGCGAATATTGTTGCTCTACCAGAATAAGTTTGTTTTTTCTTTCAATAAATGATAATTACGGAGTAAAAGTCTTTTTTCTCAGTTAGTGACAAAGATAGATAATAAATTGTCATATAAGATTGATTTATAACTTATAAAGCACCCTCCTTTCAAGTTTATCGGAGACATTACTGACATCCCGTGCCTCGGAAAGTTGGTAAAGCTGTTGGTCATGGTTGTCAATCGTAGATCTTTGACAGTCGTTACAAGTAGTCAGACGCCAAAAAGTCTGACCATCAGTCTATCCAAGGAGTATCGTGTTGGCCCAGTATCTGCGTTGTGGAGGTCTGATAGCAGTCACTCCATTTGAAACATAGATCACACCACACATAGTCACACATAGTCATAGTCACATCTGGTTAGACTGGAAGAGGACTAAGTCATAGTTAGGTAAAAGCTGGGGAGATGATGATTTGCGATACCAAATAATATAATCAGCCTTTCAATGTTCCCACTGCTGGGACTCGGGCCTCCTCTCTAGGAGAGGGTATGGGACGTAGTCCAACACGCGGGCCTAGTGCGGGTCGGTGAATGTCACATGTCTTCGAATTTTTGGTTATAGGATATTTTCGTTTTCTCACGATGTTTTCCTTTACTGTTTTGAGAGCAGTGGTGATGAAATAAATCACACAAAGTAATGCGCCTGCTCATAAATATCAAATATAAAAAATTTCATGTTTACCAAAAGTTGCATCTACTGTGGTGGTTTTTAAAATATTGTAAAAGGTTTCAACAAATAAAATGCAGTGTACAATTAATGCCTTCTTTATTTTTTTATTTCCCGTTTATTTTATCAATACATTATCGGCTAGAATTATCAAATGTAATGCACAATTAGGTGAATACATCGTGGATTAGAATGTTGGAAATATTTTTAGACTTGAAATAAAATTAATATGGAATGTTAATTTTAAATAAAAAAGGAAGCATCTTTCTGTAACAAAAAAAGACAAATGTGTTCTTTAAAATGACGTCATTATAATTAGAAACTGTAAAACATTGAATAGATAGTCAACAGAGGAATCACTTTTACAAAGTTGTATTTTATCCAAATTGTAATTTTGACAGGACATATTTTATTGATTAAAGTGGAGATTCGATTCGATTCGGATTAGCGATATTTGAAAAATATAAAAGGTTAAAAAAATTGTAAAATGTCAAATCTATGTTTGGTATTGTTTGGTTTTCGAACAAAAAATCTTCGAAGAAAATATTACTTTATGCAATATACATAAAAATTATGGGACCGCTTAAATTAAATTGCGTCTATTGGTATTTCGTGACATGAGGTATTAATAAGACTAACTATTGAGTGTATTTTTTCTAATGTTTGAACAGTTGTCTAGTCTGTAGGAATCCATTATTTTGAATTAAATATGGATTTGATTCATATTAAAAAAACCATGGACCATGGAATTTCTTTCCGGTATTTTCTCTACAGAGAACGACCAATAAATGAAAACCATTCACTAGTTTCTGACGATTCATAAGTGTCCATTTAGGGCTATATAAAATATATTTGAATTTTGAAAAACTAACGAGAATTTTCTAGTTAGTCATTTCGTTCCAAAAAAAATAATTGAAATACACTCTTTAGCTTGTCTTTTTTATACTTTAAGGTTTGATACTTATAGGTAGAGGTATGTCTTATGTATTTCTCATTATTTTATATTTTGGGATTAAACAGTTTTAGAGTTAAACAAATAATGTCATGCGTAAACCCTTTTGATACAAACGTAATTCTTAACCTACTTCACAATATTATTTACAATTAATAATACCTTAAATTGTTTAGGTTATATAATTATATAATGCACCATCAATTTTAAATTAAAGCAAATAAAATCAAATAATATCATTTATTAGCTCGTCTTTTTATTTTAAACACAGCCTTTTAGCTATTTATGTAGATATTCTCAATTTATTTTATTGTTTAACATAATAATATCATTGTATGGGTTTTTAAATTTTAACAATTTTTAACACTAACAAATAAGTTTCTTTAGCAACATAGTTATCTACGTTAATAAATTAAAAATAATATTAAGTTTAGTAAAAAATAAGTAATCGATTGAAAAAAAAATATGGAATGTATGAAATACGCTTGGAAATTTTTAAAATTGGTGACATAATAGAAAAATAAAATATTCAAAACTAAAAATTATTACCTATTTAAAATTTCATAATTACTTAAAACAGTTAAATAAATTCTCTTTTCTTCGCATACAATAATTATTTGGACTAACACTTATATATAAGAAATATTAACATTATTTTGATTAAAAATTAACATTATGAATAATTTAGTTTGTAAATATTTACAAACAATTACTTTTATAATTATTTACACAAATTATTCTATATAATCAGTCTATGTTAACAGTATATTTCCTAAATATTATTAAGTCATATTTAAGCATGCATTATTTTTAGGAATAATTATTTCTGAAGTGGATTTATGGGTTTTACTGTTTTAATATAAAAAGTTGTTGTATTTTATAATAATGCACGCTCAAATATAACTAGTTATCAATTAAATAGACATTAACTATAAACATCGGAACATGTATTCATAATCTTTACTTTCAATTCCTTTACTGGGAATAATAAACTGCCAAAACACAAAATTTAAAATGTTTAAGGCCCAATTTTAAGATTGAAGATCATTCCAATTGGACAAATTATTCAGTCGCACTTTATTCTGCTGTAATGGAAAAGGAATAAATAGCCAATCATATGACTTGACTTTCATTTAACCCTTGCCGCTAGTCCGAAGTGTTTTCGTGTCCTATCCGCCAGGGTCGTTTGTTTGCGACTGGGTACTTCATCTCGTTTAGCTGTTCAATTCCCATAGGTGACAGAAGGGTCGTGGAAGTGCGGCCATGGCGGAATAAACACTTTGGATATACCCGACGTAGGTGGTTGAGAGGTTTATTTCTAACGCGTCAATAATTTCTTTACAGAAGCCATATTTCCTGTGCTTATTCGATCATTGGGTAATTTTGTTAAGGAGCTCCTTAATAAGAGATACTACATAGTAAATGTATTTGGCAGTAAGTGATCAGGTTTACCCAATCAACTTACCCGCTTTATCATGCTTCTGTCCTAATTCTATTCTATTAGGGTTGGTGCCACCCGGTGCAGTGCGTCAATTGCCTTACTCATTGATTCTAAACGGTCCATGAACGTAACGATTAGTAAATGGACTACTCACCTTGTATTTGGTCAAATACATTTATTCGTTTATGAGTGGTTCAACTGGTTTTGTCGGAAAACATCCTACGTACTTTTAGTAGACGTTGAGTGAAATAAATTTAAGAATTACATAAATCATTAAAAAAAAATTGCTATACATTTTCACTTTTCATTACAATCGAACAGTTTCAAACCCTGACATTTCTAAATATCGTATGTTACGTACAAATTATTTATTCTAAGACATGTACGCCTTACAGCTATCTTATTGACGTCCCACTATACCTGTGAAGAAGGAGTTGAAGGAAGAATTGAAGAAGCAACACCATTATAGTTGGCAGGCAGGTTTCGGTTGTACCAGCGCCTGTTGAAAAGAAAACCATTGTTGATTTTTTATCTCTTCGCCTATAAACATAACGATATACATTCCTTTCATCACGTCAACATCAGAAATACAAATTCTGTGAATCCAATAAAATCTTCAAAGGACGTTTTGTTTAGCAGGTTACATCATTCCGCCGATTTTCTCCTTCACCTATTCTGGATTCTAACGTTGACGAAAAATAATGTGTCAAAGTTGTATTCTTTGTATGAGGCTTCTTACTTTTCGGTTATTTCACTAAGCCCATACATGTTTGAAGCTTTCATCGCATTTATATATTGTTAAAGGGTTTCAGCAGATTTTAATGGAAAAAAGATACTTAAAATAATATTTACCTGTCAAACTTCTACCTAAGGCAGAGGCTGGATTAGCACTTCGCTCCCGTAATACTATTGTGTGACTTGTCGATCTCCAAACGTCGAAAATCGACGCTTCACATCTGTAACAAAGGATTGTTTACGTCCATCAAGATTTAAATCTAGCCAAAGCTTAATTACTAATCCGTTTGCCAATACCGTTACTACAAGAAGTGTGTTAGGAGGTTGTGCCGTAACAATCATCAAAAAATCTGGGCAAGTGCGAGTCAGACTCGCGCCCTGAGGGTTCCGTACAAACTTACCTATGTAAACAGTACAATTCCCGAATGAAGATTTGAAGATTTTTCCGAATCGCATTTTTTTTATTGTGACGTAACCACAAATTTACAGTTTTCAGATTAATTTCTATACTTGTGCTACAAGAACTTGATTAATGCAAAATTTCAGGATTCTAGGTCAACGGAAAGTGTCCTATGAATTTTGATTTCCTCAAGAGTGTCGAAATATACGTTTTTTGAGACATAAACGGCCGTAACTTTATTTTTTTAGTTAACTTAGATTTTTGATTTATTCCCAGCTTCAAGAGATCGCAGACTTGAGTATATGGTTTTAATTTCAACTCGATACCTCTACGCATTCCCGTGATAAAAGTTCTTGACAGACAGACAGACTGACCAACTGGCAGACGGACAACAAAGTGATTCGATAAGGGTTCCGTTTTTTCCTATTGAGTTACGGAACAAGGTTAGATAGAACAACCACTCTGCAAATTTTATCCCTCTAAGTAACCTTCTTAAAATTCGGACAAATTCATCGGTTTTTAAACACGCACAATTTTCACACTATCCACGATCAAAATATGAGGATAGAGGTCTACAGAAAACAGTCTTTCTTGTCCTTCTGTTAACTAGTGAAGTAATGGTTAGTGACTTACCGTATCATCAGCGTAGGCACTGGCGAATGCACGGCTGCCTCCAACTCTAGCGTTGCTAGACTGGACGCATAACCATTGCTAAAGTTGAGCACATGGTTGGCGGTGAAACCCGGCACCTAGAAATAGATAACCTTATGAGACATCATCATAACAATAATTTAAATCAAGCTGTTTTCCACGCTAAATGAAAAAAAAGCAAAGATTTGGGGAACATAATTCTATAGAGAGCTAATTATTTTATGTATACTAAAAATTTTATCTCGCAACTCAAGACAGCTAGGCACAATTCACTTTGTAATGTCCCAATACTGGGACGCGTAGACTTTATTTAGGAAGACCGACAGAGTAAGCCGGATTACACCACGCGGGCCTAGTAAAGGTTATTACAAACTGGGACATGTCTTTTCAACCATTTACAAAATTCATCGATCCCAATCACTTTCTTTTTTGAGGTGGGAAATCGTCTTCTTCTTTCTCGCTCTAGAGTGGAATGAAAGGGCGTTACTGACTAAAACTATACCAGTTGCCCTTTGCGTTTTAGGACCACGGTAAATCCCCGTGGCCATAGCAGGCGACCTTGCTGATACGAGATCTTTACTACTGCAGTGTAGTCTCTGGCTACTGCATATTCTGTGGTCATTTACTGATTAGCTGACGTCATAACTCACCATTTGCTCGTTGACGTACCACGTGACGTTGGCAGCGGGTAGCGATGGTGGTGACGAACAGTTTGCCCTTATGTGGTCACCGCCGATGTAGGAGATACGGTCTGATGTCACGTTTGGACTTGTTAGTGGTGGTTCTGTGGGAGAAAAGAGTATTGTAGTTGTAACTGTGGCTTATCCAGCAGGAACTGAGTATTTTGCCTGTATATATATACAGGAATCTATATAAATATAATGCTCTTTATTAAAGCACACTATATTTTTTAGTGAAATTATAATTGGTAACTAAGAAAACTTTTTAAAATATTTCCATTCTAAGAAATATGTATCTCGTTACGTTTACGTTTTATTTTAAAAAATACTGCCAAGTCTCGCACTCTTTCTACGTTAAAAGTTGTGAGATCTTTACGTGGAGCTACTTTGAGTTTTCTAGATACCTTTTACTGTTCGTCGATAAACTATATAATATCTCACAGTTAAGTTCAATAAAATACTTGATAACAGTAAATCTTTATTTACAAACAATTTTATCTGACTTTATTTAACATACAGTTTACTACCAAATATAATTTATTAGCTTCTGCCAGCGGCTTCGCCCGCGTAGTAATAGGTTTCTCCATACAAACTTCCAAAACCCGTTTTACTCTCTTAGGGATGGAGTTTCGTAAAATCCGTTCTTAGCGGATATCTGCACCCTATAAGGAACCTAACTGCCGAATTTTAAGTTTGTAGGTGTTATAGTTTCTGAGATTTCGGGATTAACAAGTGAGTGGTATTTCGCTTTTATATACTCGTATATAGATGACTTGGCAATCACGTAGGTAGTTGAAAAATCGATACGATAAGATACCTACTAAACTAGTAGACTAATTAAATAATCTTCTGTCTGCCTATATGTAGGTAATGGGAGTTAAATAATAGGCACAGGAATATATTTACTGTGTTCTCTGTTCTACACGCTATGCTTCTTTATAGAGCGTGATTTCCAAGTCACAAATTATTATCTATGTGAATAAAATGAATGTTAATTAAAGTCAGATTTTGATTTTGTAAACTTCTAAGAAAACAAAATTTTTGTTTTTGAACATTCGTTGTTATGTACTACAAGTTTTATGGTTCTTTAAAAATATGTCATTAGGAATCATTCATATTGAAGAACCACGAAAACCCACTCATTCATTCAAATAAGTTTGATGATGTAACATCCATAATTGTGAACCACAGAGCATCTAGTCGGTTTCGTCAGAGACGGCAGAATGAATACTATTAGTACTGGTGTCTTTAGAGACACCAGTACTGGTCAGTGGTGGTTCCAGTGTGGAGAATCCATACATCAAGAGCTAAATAGAAAACCTCTATATTTTATTCGTTTAAAACGCAAACCCGCCATAGCCTCATCGTATTTTGCGTGTGGTCACGGCATTATGCTGAGCGTTCGGCCGGTTTTGCGCCGATGTGGCGCATATTTTTTTTTTTTTTCACATAATGTACTTATAATTTATTAGTTCTAAATTTGTGCCTTGTTCCGCCAAATAAAATGTGTTTCTTTCTTTCCTTTTTTCTTTCCAAATATACAATACCGCTTGAACAATACTGGCACTGTTCAATCAAGTTTTTTGGCTACCTATCAAATCTCTGAGCGTAATTCTCGGCTTCAATTTCAAAATTAGAAGCTACACAGACCACCGACAGCTTACAGTGTTATCGACAGACAGCCATGATTCTATTTATTTTGTTTGTTTGATAAATAAATATAAGCGATATTAGAACTTTAATAAGATAATAATAATAATATTCCACAACTATCACATAACGCCTTCTAGTCCCAAGCTAAGCAGAGCTTGTGTTATGGGTACTAGACAACTGATAAACATAACTTATATATTTCTAAATACAAACATATTATAGATAAATTACAACCAGACACAGAACAAATGACCACGCACATCACACAAACATTCGTCCTGGGTGGGAATCGAACCGACTTCCGGTATAGCAGTCAGGACTACTATCCACTAGGCCAGTCAAAGATGCAATATTTTAATTTATATCTCTGCGATAGGAGATAATCTTACCAAATTTTGACGATCCAATCTAATTTTTCACAGAACTTGTACGGACTGGCAAAAATGGTCAAGTAACTGTTCCGAAAAATTTAAAGATCACAAAAAAAGTCGATTCAAAGGCAGCCGTGGAAAAATTGGTTAAAAATAAACAGATAAACACAAATAAAGTAAACAGAACCAATACAATAATATGCAATTAGATAGAGAAGTAAAAAGGCAGTGTTAAGTCGATGTAAAATTGTTCAACGATTCTCACCTACCCAAGTCAGCCGTTGTATAGTAAAAAAGGATTGCAAACAAAAAGCGTTCATCTGCGTTTGGCCTGCGCTTACTGATTGCTGAAAACTGAAAACCCCGTGCTCTCTCATTGAAACCAAACCCGTCGGTTATTTTTGCCGACAAAATGCCAGCTGTATTGTGAATATGCAATATTTCAGCAAACCTAATAAAAGATTCGGCGAAAGGGTATCGGTGGCAGATGGTGGGCGGCCTTTCCTGATTGATAACTGGACGCTTTTGTTTCAAACTATATAATTTCGGGAGTGGAGTTCGATGTGAATGATTGTGCGGAGTTGTTTTCAGTTTTGATTCAATGTCGGAACGTGTAAGAACAAATGACTGACGACTAAACAAATGACCCAAACAAAAATATTGAATCGAAATTCATAAACATTTTTACACGATACGACAAACAGAGTTTTAAATATCGTTACCATTGTTTTGTAAGAAGAATGTTCGAATGATTTTGTAATGCTTGATAAATATTTTTAGTTTGTAAGTTTTTTAGTCAATCATGTTTCAACAGCTAACACATTAACCATCAACTACAATAGCCTTGATCAGGTCTCCATAGTCATCATTATCATTTCAGCTAAAAGAGGTCCACTGTTGGACATAGGCCTTCCCAAAGCGTCACCATAACGACTAGTCCAGTGAGTATCGAATTCATTGGATTCTCGTGACTCTCACCAGGACCGGTCACCCTTGTCGAATGCGTTCACACGTTGCATCTTTCGGTACGCGGTCGCCACTGTAGAAGCTTTCAGTCTCATTGAATTCTGTGCGGCAAGTGATGTACCCTACTCACTACCAATTGTTTGGCATTTTTTTCCGGTTATGTCGATAACCTTGGTTCTCCTGTGGTCCAGGTCCTAGGATACAGACAGGTGGCAATAGATACTCGTATATATCCCAGCAAAATAATATTTGATATTCAGGTGAACTCGCTAGTAAAAGATTGTTAGATCTACTTCTTTTGTGTGTTCTTATATCTTCGTTAATAATTACAAATAAAAGTGATGAGCCGAGCTTTTGTAAATTACGAAATATAAAAGAAAGGTGCCACAACTCGTCCATACCAGACTTTACATAGGACAATAGTCTGTTGACAAGTCCTTGATCAAAGAATTCATGCCTGCCCTTGCCAGATTAGCAACCGACCTAATTAAACAAAAGTAATAAACATTATTAAACAAATAACCCCTACCTTTTATTAAACCCCCAAAAGCTGGCAAATTATTCAGAGAAACTACGGAGGAATTTAAAAGAAAATTTGTTTTACAAGACATTAACCCTACATTTGCCGCTGTTCAAGGAAACACTGCAATTTATTTATGTAAATGTTGGATAGAGGACTCTTGCATATTTTTAACCGAAATTTTCCAAAAGAATGAATTAAAATTTGGAGATTTTTGTGAACAGCTGCTTCGGATAAGGTGTAGGCTTGAATAATGTGTTGTTTGATGTCTTGGAGACCGAGTTAAATCCTTGGTTTATAGCAACGGAACAGGGAAGCGGATGGAGATTCTGAATTTGAAGAATCGTTTATTATTTTGGAGTGTTCTATTTTTAGTCAGGAAATATGTTTGGCTAATCTGTTTATTACAAACCAAAAAATATGACAAAAAGTTACCGCATTTTTATAGCCAAAAAGCAGGTAACAACGATTTAGTAGATGTTTCCTATCCATACAAAATTGCATATATAAGGCATACTATGAACCTGAATTGCGATGCAAATTTTGATTATTGCAGTTTTATTTTTTGTTCGATTTGGCGTTCTTTTAGTTATGTTAATCATCAGATTTTAAATGGCAATGGCTGTTAAATAAATGAATAATGTAATGTGAATGTGAGAACAATGTAGACTCTGCGGATTCACAGATTACTATTTTTGTTCTGCTTTTGAGTACAATGTTGACCGGTCTACACTGCCCTCTCATACCTATTGATATTGTAATATGAACCAGCAGATACTTCAATGTAATATTATAAACATTGAAGTATCTGCTGGTTCTTCTCTATAGGGAAAAACCATTCGGAACCGCCAGTAACTTTTGACGTTATGTAAGCGCTCATGTAGACCTATATGAAATAAAATTATTTGAATTGAATGAACCGTAACCATCTTTTTGCTAAAAATACTCTAATACTACAGTACTAAAGCATTTTTTGTTTTTTCTGAGTAAAATGTCTAGGTTTCTTACAGTAAAGGTCCATTTAGACGGATTTTTAATTAATCATTTATTCATTACTCTTATAACTGTGACTGTTAAGTGTTACGTATTGGTTTGTTTATACATAAGTCAAGTATGTTGTGTACGTTATTGGGAGCTACAGTAAAAGGTGGAACAATAAATGAAAAATGTTGTTGACTACTTGTTATCGATAGTTATTATGATGAAATTCCTTATAAAGAGCATAAAAAAATGAATTAAAAGTGATTAATTAAATGTGCTTTGTAAAAGAAACACTGTTTTTCTTCAAAACGTTTCTTGAACCTATACTTATATTCAAAATCTTTGTTTCGCAATTCAAACGAATTCCCATGATAACATTGCCAGTAAAATCACCGAGAGGTTTCCAAAGTATTCAAATCTTCCAGATCAATCAATTCAGTTATATCAATATCTGTTTTTAACGATGTTTATATGGAATGACACACAATAATAATGAAAGCAAACCTTAAATATACATATTAGTATTGAAGTTGGTACCATAGTTAAACTAGAAGTTTCGGCGGTCTAACTTTCAAACATAGATAGTTCAGAATCTAGTAATAAACTTCTTTTTTTTTAATTACCGTTTTATTTAGTCACGGTCTTAAACCTGGTAATAATTCCGGAACTACACTACATTTACATTGCGTTTTAGAATAAGGCGGTATGTGTTTTAGACCCAATCAATGATTACCTGGTTTTCATCTAGCGTATAATAATTATATTTGTTAACTAGCTGTTGCCCGCGAATTGATCCGCGTTAAGTTCGTAAAACTATACAATCACTCTGTGCTTTGCAATTCATTTAGAAAGCATCGCAATTATTTATTGTACTTTAACATAAAACGGTTAAAGGTAAAAACGCAAATCACCTTCAGGAAACATTTTATGTACTCGTCCAGATCCAGATGTATGAATGTCAATGAATAGAAAGAGTATGTATGGGTCGTAGCAGTTGGCATTTCTGCCTATCCCAAGGGAAAAGGCTTTAGTTTATGTATGTTTCTGGTTTATGTTCTGGTAAAACAACATTGTATGATTTTAACCCCTCACCACAGTGAGCACGCCACAATCGCAGTGGCAATGCCTGTCTTTGAGGAATGTCTACAGAGGCGTCACGGCATCCTCTCTTTATTATTACCTGGTTTTCATCTAGAGTATTATAATTATATTTGTTAATTGCCAACATTTATTCTACCATCTTCTCGGGCACCCTAAAGATATATTCTATATGGTTCTTTGCTATTCCCATTTGTTCTTTGGTCCTTTGATACACGTTTCGGTTTCCCATCACAAAGTTATCATTTTGTGATGGGATGGAATGGGTATGGATGGGGTTTTCTTCTTATGAACAAAGTTATGAAACTCACCGACTACTACCATCATGGCTGCTTTGATGTCCGTATGAAACAATGGAGCATCAGCAGACACCTCACACTGGTATTCCCCAGTTAACGTCCGGTCCACTTCTGTTAGCACCACCCGATTTTGGTCTGAAGCTGCTACCTGTATGAAAGAAAGAATATTATTTTTTAATTAAATCATGAAGTTTTTTTCTAAATGTTTTGCTTCCTATATCGGGTGACTGGTAATTAGTGACCTATACTTAAACACGTGATAGTCCTCATGATTACAAACAACTCTCCCAAAGAAACTTTTTTTTATAGTAATTAATTTAATCACAATAACAAAACAGCAGCAGCAACAGTCTTTGGATATTATTTTTCGAAACATGTAGGTACATTCTGCCGCGCTTATGATAATTACAGTAAGTCACATTTTGGTCAATATTGAGTTAAGTATATATTTGAAATGTAGAGATTGAGATCTACATTTCTGTATATTTAAAATTTGAAAATGTGGTATAGATAATGAAATAAGCTTAAGCATAATTACAGTAAGGCACGTTTTGCGCCAAGGCATACTAATTATGATTGCAGTAAGGGCACATACGGTTGATTTTTTTCATAAAGTTAAAACTATTTCCTAGGTATTGCTACAGTAAGTAATTTTGCTATTATTATTTTTAAGTTAGGAGTGTTTTTCATCAAGTATCACTGAAACATATTAGCAGTAAGTACCACTTGCTATAATTATATTAAGTATTGGAAAGTAACATTAGTATACTAAACCTTAACATATCTACAGTAAGAGTATATACTATATTAATGCTTAAGCATTTCGCAACGTATTATTGTATTATCTTGGCATAAGTACAGTAAGTAGAACTTACGGTGTTTATGATAAGTCAGCAAATTAAAAAAAAAAATGTACGTGTAGACGTAATAACAGCAAGATTCACTATTGTAATTATGTTTAGGAATATTTCATCTTATGTGTAGACTTGCCTGGAATAAATTAGATAAACACGTTACTTACTGCAATTATTCTAAGGCGTTAAGGATCCGAATGGGAAGTGCGGGGTGGGGCAAGTACGTTAATTTTGCAATCACGGATCAATGTGAAACGGTCAATCTCAAAACCCGCTGCAAATCTAGCAAACGACCCAAGAGCTACATTGACTCGACACTATACCGAAAATATCCCGGACGTCAGCCTGTACGAGATTACGATAGCTCGGAAGCAGCTTAAAAGCAACAAGGCACCGGGTGAGGATGGAATCACGGCCGAACTCCTGAAGGTGGGTGGGATACCAATCCTTCAGGCCCTTCAGAAGTAGTTCGGTACCGTCATACTCGAGAGAAAAACGTCACAGGCATAGAGCAGAGGTGTGGTGGTACTCTTTTTTAAGAAGAGAGACAATACCTTGCTTAAGAATTACAGGCCCATCTCATCTCATCAGCTGGTTTCCAATGTCATCACAAACCGTCTCGCAGGCAAGTTCAACGACTGAGTGACTTCCAGCCTCCCGAACAAGCTGGATTTCGAAAAGGCTTCAGCACCATGGACCACATACATATGCTGTGGCAGATTAGTTATACAGAAGACTGAGGAGTATAATCAGCTTCTCTGCTTAGCGTTTGTGGACTACGAGAAAGCCTTTGATTCGATCGAGACACAACTGCAGTCTCTCCAACAGCACCAGATTGACTATCAATACATCGTAGTGCTGAAGTATTTATACAAAAATGCTACCATGTCAGTCCGACTTTAGGATCAGACCTTGAAGCCTATCCTCTTGCAGAGGGGTGTGAGGCAGGGAGATCTAATTTCTCGGAAACTGTTCACGGCCGCAATGGAGGATGTCTTCAAGGTTCTGGAATGGAGAGGGCTAGGCATTAATGTCAATGGCGAGTACATCTATATCATCATACAGTATCACCTTTGGTTTGCCGAAGACACAGTAGTCATGGCTGAGTCTAAGAAGGAGCTCAGTACAATGCTCGGTAACCTCAGTAGAGCTTCCGAAACAGTGTAGTGAACATATCCGCAGGAGGACCAAGGTTACCAACATAGCTTGAAGAATCGCCAAACTTAAGTGGCAGTGGACAGGGCACATTGCTCATAGAACAGATGGCCGTAAGGGACGAAAGGTTCTAGACCAAGTACCGAAAGACGCAGCGTTGGAAGGCCTCCCACAAGGTTGACCGATGGCCTGATGAAGGTCGCAGGAATCCGATGGATGCGAGATGGACAGGACCGGTCATTGTGGCGACACTTGGAGAAGGCCTATGTTCAACAGTGGACGTCTTTCGGTTGAAATAATGATGACTTATCGTCCTGAGAGATTAAATGACTTATAAAGAATTTATTTTATAATGAAAAAATTCAAAGAGAAAACTGTCTTTTGGAAACAAAGTATTTATTTTAAATGTTTTTTTTTTTAAGATATGTAGTATAAATACGGATTTAAAAAAAAATACTGTAATTATTTAGAAACAGTGCTTAGTTTACTTGGTTTATGATTGTTTCTTGTACAAAGCCAGTTGTACAAACACGAATTGTATTTTTTTTTTATTTAGTTTTTATTATGATTCTAAAGAATTAAAAAAATACAATAAATAGAACAGATTTTTTATTTTTATAGTATTAATAAAGCTGTGTACTTTTTCTATTAAACTTTAATTTCATGAGATCTCTTTTGTTTTGAATTATCTACCAATAATATTGAGAAAGCGAAATTAATAATGATTCATGGTAGATGCCAGAAGTTTACATATTGCTCCTAGCTATAATTACAGTAAGTGATTAAGTAATATTAGGCAAATTGTGTAATTTTTGTTATTCTATTTAAACATTTACCTCATTTCGTAATCATTGTTACAGTATGTACTTCAAACTAAAGATTGTTACAGTAAGTCACACACTTACTGTACCAATTACTAAAAACACGTTATTTTTTAATTGATCATTCCTTAACATATATATTTTTTCAAGCTTTATTATTTAAATATTATTACTACATAAAAATAATAATATATAAATTGTTTACCTAACACATGTTTATCTAAAACATTTTAGAAAACTTAGGTTTAATTTATACTTCGGGAGCAACGTCAAAAGTAAAAAAAAAAATTTGACCGCCTTTTTCTCGAAAGTGTCTCTATGATACTTACTGTATATATCACAAGCACGGCAGCATTGCTTACGTCATTTATAACGGGCGCCGCCCCGCTAACAGCTGATCAGGTGAAGGCGCGCGCGCGAAATTTAAAGTTTTGAACAGCTGTTTTGTTATTGTGGTTAAACTAAATAGTTAAAAAAAAGTTTCTTTGTCAAAGTTGTTTGTAATCAAGAGTACAATCACGTGTTTATGTATCGGTCACTAATTACCAGTCACCCTATATTAAGTAGTCCTCTGGCCTGTGGAGTATAAGAATCAAAAATGATTTCATTCAACTCTTCAAAAGATATGGAGTCAGTTATCTTGTATGATTATAACTTTTTACGATTATGGTTAAATAAGGAGACCCAGAACTAAAACTTGGTGAAAGATTTTTTTGTTCACAACTCCATAATGACCTGCCTGTTTTAAAAATATGTTAAAAAATATAATATTTTAGAAACCAATCTAACACGAATTTGTAACAATATTAAGTTACTAATTTAATAAACTCATTTTAAGTGGACCTTTTTGCTTTATTATATTATGATATAATATACTAGTTTTACCCTTCTACCCGCACTTCATTTTTCTTTGATACTTTATATGGCACATTACCGCTTGTTCATCTAGTTAAATAATATGATGTAATTATGAGAGCAGTGTATAAGTAATGTACTCTGTTTCGGGATACGGCCATCTGGTCTTTAACTACGGACGACAATATGTACAAACACACTAAAAGAAAAATACCCAAAACGCCATAATGACTGATACACGTATGCCAACACAGGACTCGACTTTTTATTACTTCCACATCGTAAAATGAAGGTACATAATGTATAATCGGCCTTATAATGTTCCCACTGTTGAGACTCAGGCCTCCTCCTCTCTAGGAGAGGGAATGGGCCATAATCCACCACGCGGGCCTATTACGGGTTGGAGGATGTCACATGTCTTCGAATTTTTGGTTCTAGGACATGCCCGTTTCCTCACGATGTTTTCCTTCATCGTTTTGAGAGCAGTGGTGATGAAATAAATTACACAAAGTAATGCGCCTGGCTGGGATTGACCTACAAATCGTAATTTGGTACCGTTACCACTCTGCCACCACTGCTCCTGTACATAATGGCATCAATTGGAATAATAGGCAGTGGTGTAAGTACCTAATAGACCACGGCCTTTTTGAAAGTGGGAAATTATTAAATAGGTAACTTTTCCCGCTCTGTATCGAGCGAAAGGCTGTGTCAAACTTTTACTGACTAAAACTTATCTGTGTATCTTCAGTGGCCCTTTACGTTCAGGGACTGCGGTATTTCTTTTAAACAATCCTGCAACCAAGTATATCACTCATGGGTACATCACTATGGGCCTCATCAGAAAGCTTAAAGTCTCCCAAAGAGCAATGGAAAAGACTATGTTTGAAGTTCTTGATTGCATCAGAAATGAAAAAATCCGCAGGAGAACCAAGGTTACCGACATAGCCCAAAAAATTGCTTAACTTAAAGTGACAATAGTCAGGGCATATTGCTCGCAAAACAGATAGTCGGTGGGCTCTAAAGGTTCTGAAGTTTCACTGAGCACCGAAAGACGCAGCGTTGGAAGGCCACAAGGAGTATCAATGTCCTGGCGAGGGTCGCAGGAAGACGATGGATGCGAGACGCACAGGATCGTTCGTTACGGTGACACTCGAGTAGGTCTATTTCCAACAGTGAACGTCTTTCGGCTAAAATGATGACGACGAGTATACCACTGCCTTATATTATCACTGATATGTTCAAGATTGGAATCTGCCCAGCGAAACTTTACGCGATACCTGCAGTATAAGTGTTAAACCCGCGATCATAATTACGAGTCGAGATGCAAAAGGTACCATTTACTATCACTTAGGGAGAGAAGGAATATATATCAGATATCACTTTCCTCGTTAAGTTAGCACAATCTTACATCGAAGCCCCGCAGCTTCTCTCCAAGATTAATTTACGTGCCACCACTAGTTCTGCTAGAATACCCTTTTTTCTTCTTAGCGTTCCCCGCTGCTACACAAATTACAGACAGAATTCGTTCTGTATAAGATGCGCGAAGTACTTACTACAATAATTTGATTGACTTTTTTAAACTTGACTTCTCCACTACTACGCCGCGTGTATTCAATCGAATACTTACCAAATACTGGTTCGATAACTGTTTTATTGTGCACTGCAAGACGTAATATTATGATTGTGTCATATTGTTAAAGTACATACCATCATTGTAATTAGCTTTTTTTACCTCTATCAAGCATGCTCGTCATAGCCTTTTGAGTAGCGTAATTAGAGACACAGTAGAAAGACAATGAGCGAGCGAACGCCGGCGTTCGCTCAGGGTTTAATGAATTAAATGAGAAACCACCTCATTGGTTTATAGTTGCACAATTTGCTGTTTTTATTAGTTCTTAATACTGTTTGTTTTCAGATTACAATAAAATAAATAAGCCTATCAACCAAACAGAAATGCAGATTCTGGTTTGCCAAAAAGAAACTAGATGTAGAGACCCAATATAATTTTATCAAGCCGATAAAAAAATCTATTGTGCAGTATCGCTTCTATCAACACCTAGAATACTTCTGATTATAATAACACTAGCGGTCCTGGCAAACATTGTCCTACCCGAAAGTTGGCTTTCCGTAAAAAAAAATAAAAACCCGATTACAATTATCCAGATACCCACTCAAATATACACACAAAATTTCATCCAAATCAATCAAGCTGTTTAAGATGAGGTAGATCTACTGTTCACGGACGCATAGCTTCATAGACACGTGATCGACATTTTGCGCTTGGTGTACACCTACGTGAAGCTTAAACTGCATGAAACTCTATCGCAAAGCGCTCGACGTTGCAGCGTACACTAAGCGTATAATGATGAATACGAGTCTGTGAAGCTTCGCGTCCGTGGACTGTAGGCTTTAGGTGGCAAATACCAAAGAATTATATATATAAAAATACCACTCACATCAACTTTAATTTCAGCTACAGGGAAGACTTTAGTTGCCGGTGACTCCTTCGGCACAAACCTGTAGAACTCGATCATGTTTCTGTACCATCTGATGGAGTATAACTGTGCCCCTTCCAGTTCGTAGGTGCACATTAGTTCTGCGTCGTGGCCCGTTAGTACGGCCTTGGGTACGTGGATTTGAAGAGATTTGAGGGAGTTGACTGTACCTGAGGACAAAAATTATATTGTTTGTAGTTTTTTTTTGGTTTGGTATTTTTTATGTTTTTTTTAGGGTTCCGTAACTCAAAAGGAACAAACGAAACCCTTATAGAAGGATCAATTTGTTGTCCGTCTGTCTATCAATACCCTTTATCTCGGGAACGCGTGGAGGTATCGATTTGAAATTAAAATTAAATACTCAACTTGGTCCCTTGAAGCTGTAAAAAAAAACAAACTTCTGAGTTAACGAAAAAAAAAGATATGGCCGTTTATGTCGCAAAGAAACATACATTTGGACACTCTCAAGGGAATCAAAATGGGTACTTCCCGTTGACCTAGAATCATAAAAATTGACATAAAGCATGGTCTTACAAGGTAAAACTGTACATTTGTAGTTAAGTCCCACCTTTCGAGAATTAAATGTTTTCATAGGTAAGTTTATACGGCACCCTCAGTGCGCGAGTCCGACTCACACTTGCCCGGTTTTTTATTATAGTAGTGGGACAACTTTATTAGTTAACTGGGTACTTGCAGTGGCTTTGTTTTCGTGATAGTAAAAAAATATCGCAAGAAAATATACTAACCGAGATAAAAAGTATCTTATGTGGTTTTTCAGGACATAGTCTACTGGTGTATTAAGTTTCATACCGATCAAGTTTAAATCCGGTCAACCATTCGAGATTAAAGAATCAAAAAAAAAATATTTCACACACACACACACTTTTGGCTTTATAATATTAGTGTGATTGATAAGAGTCTAGTATTTTTACGGACATGATGCGTAGCCTTTAAGCCAAAGCCAAGACAAATCAGCCTTTTTTTAATATTCTCACCGCTGGGACTCAGGCCTCAGGACTCTAGGAGAGAGAATGGGCCATAATCCACCACGCAAGCTCAGTGCGGGTTGGTGAATATTACATGCCTTCGAATTTTTTGGTTCTAGGACATGCCGGTTCCTCACGATATTTTCCTTCATCGTTGTGAGAGCAGTAGTGATGAAATAAATTACACAAAGTAATGCGCCTGGCTGGGTAAGAACCCGCGACCTACAACTCATAAGTCAGGACCGTTACCACTTGGCCACCATTGCTCTTATCATATATATCATATATTAATAAAAACTGACATGCTAACGTAATAAATACTATGATAAACATCAACTCTTACAATTAAGAGAGCTCAGAATATAATAATTATGTCAAAAAAAAGCCAAATTTGTAAGGACTTATATTAGTTCCATACGTTTAAATGAAAATTTACTCATTGTATTTCTTTCATCATCATCATCATCATTTCAGCCGAAAGACGTCCACTGTTGGACATAGCCCTCCCCCAAATGCCGCCACAATGACTGGTCCTGTGCGTCTCGCATCCATCGAATTCCCGCGACCCTCACCAAGTCATCGGTCCACCTTGTGGGAGGCCTTCCAACGCAGCGTTTTCCGGTACGTGGTCGCCATTCCAGAACCTTTCGTCCCCATCGACCATCTGTTCTGCGAGCAATGTGCCCTGCCCGCACGCCTGTATTTCTTTAATATTCTAAATCCACTTACGTAGCATTCCCGCTGTTATAACTCTATCCAATAAAAAAGAATACGCCCCTTCTCCGCTGGACTTTACCAAACAGTAACTCATTTAAGGAAAAAAAGCCAGAACTTCCCAAAAAAATTAAATGTATGAAGGAAAAAGAAATTGTTGGACTTAATAATAAAGTCAGTCGTAATAGGCAATTTATTTTCATTGTCACTTCTCTGACACTACGTATAAAAGTTAATAACTTACTTTGGGACACTGACAATGACGAAACAGCTGTCCCGTTACTTTTTTATGCCACAGACTTATAGTAACAAAATTCGGAGGTGCGAATTTTTTTTAGGTGAAAACTGTAAAAAGTGTATTTTTATGTTGACTGTATTTTGTTTTTGCGACGTTCTATTTTTCTTATTTTAGGTCTCGTGGTGATGGAAATAAGGGTACTAGATTATTCATACGCATTTTTGTAGCTTGCGTATCATATGAAATGAATGTGGTTTTGTTTCTTCTTACGTGGTGTCCTAAGTAGGCATTTAAACGCGATGTGAACAAACAATTGACACTATGTTGCGGTGGCCAACGTGACCAACCGTACGTACGTGCGATGCGGCGATGAGCGAAGCAAAGCGGTCGCGATTAGTTGGTTTGATATTTTTGCGCGAAACTGCGGTGCGGTGACTTGTTTTATATAATATAAAAGTTGTTTAAAGCGGAGACTTCATGCGCACTTAGGATAGAGCCGCCACGTCACGTGCAATTTGCGTGCACTACACCGTTTCGTTTCGCAACCACAATCGTTAGTGTGTCGTTGGTAAAAATAGCAATTTTTTTAGATAATAATCCTTGTCTGGCCCAATATGCGGCCACGGCAATGCCGTCCGCTGATACTGTCCTCAGATATTTATGTGAACAGGTAATGTGGCGCAAGATGGAAGATGGGACATGGTCGGCGAAAAGACGTCGCTCAAACAATAAAGATCAGAACCGTCTGTGAAGAAGGTTAATTTACGTAAATTTACGTTAATTTACGTTAATTTACGGTAATTTACGTTAATTTACGTTAATTTACGTTAACTTACGTTAATTTACGTTAATTTATTTTAATTAATGACATTTACTGTAATTTACATTATCGGGACAAAAAACAGTTACACATTACAATTAAGTTATTCTAGGATAAACGTTAAAACTAGGTGAACGTGAAACCCTTACAAATGTTCGGGAAACAATGGATTAGATTTAGAGGTCACATATTTGGATATTTTTTTCATGCAATTATTATTTACTCTTTAAGAATTAGCATTTAAAATTTATATTTTTACTATTATTTTTGTACCTACTAAGAAATTCATGTTTTACTTGGCGTAAAAACAGTTTTAATAGACGAACTTTGACCTAATTATTATTTTGCAAGTACAACTTTTAGTAAGAAAAAGTATATAACTGCCCAAATAAAAAAACACAACACAAAAGAGGTCTAAAAATAAAATTTTCACAAACCAAGATTCTACAATCTTGACTTAACCTAAAAACACACGATATCTGTCCAAATACACCACTTTAAATGTGGCTTAAGAATTTCAAAATACTTAAACACTTTTCTGGTACCAGGAGACTAGGCGAAGCAAGGAGGTAACATCATAAGATTTTACGACAGCGCTCGTACAGTACATTTTTACCTTGAGCACTCTTGGAGGTGCGTCAAGTAAATACCTACTTTATGACAGCTCGTTAGAACTTGGGCTATAACGCTAAACGACGTCCCTGCTGTTATCGTGGTTTCTTGCTCTCCAAATCTGCCACTTAATACTTCTACAACTTATTATTGCCTGGTAGCTTCGTTCGTATTTAGTATTGTAATTTATGCGGGGCGTTTATGTGGAGAGAGGTATTTTTTCGTTTATGACCTTAATTAACAGTATATTTATTTGAAAAAGACTTAGAAAAAAGGTATTTATTCTTGAAGTAATTAGTCACTTTAAGTGGAATGAACGGCGCGCCTGAACTCTTTAAACGGAGTATTCTGATTGGTCACATTTTATTTCATGAACACGCAATCAATCAACCAATAAACACGTGCGATTTGAATCTAAGTAAAGAAGATTAACGACTGCCGCAAAGTACCTTTTCTCAAAATTTTATCGCTACCACGCGCTATGATGTACGGTCCATACATCGTGCGATTTTCAGCTCAGGTTTAAGATATTCATATCAGAAATCGCAGTTAAGCATATCCCGCATTGAGGCATGATATTTTAAGCACGACTTTTATATTCAACATGGTATTGCGCCAAACAGCAGGCAAACAAAGAGATAAAAGGTTTTTAAATCTCCGAATTTATGGTTTGTTTGTGCTAACGGAATACTATTTGGTAAATCCTAGCGTTTGTGGACCGATATTATTTTAATATTGAGGGTACGCCACATATTTTATGCCGAATCACGAGTCTGATCACTATGTAAAGTTTTCGCACGAATTTTCTGTCTCCAGAATGTAGATAGATGAGATTTTTTCTAGTGCCGTGATTTGTGTTCTAGGCGAATTTGTTTCTGTCATATTCTGAAAGGAAGGGTTATGAATATCAAAGGTTACGTCAATCAGAATGAAAAAAAGATGTCGGTAGTTTGTTACCTAGTCGAAACTACTGAACCGGAGAAACAAATGAGGTGTCGGGGAAGTTATTCTTTTTGATCCAAAATAATGTCAGGGATATTCTTGCAATATAACAACTTAGGCTTTAAGTCACCGAAAGGGCAATGGAAAGGGCTATGCTTGAAGTTTCCTTACATGATCGCATCGGAAATGAAAATATCCGCTGGAGCACCTAGGTTACTGACATAGCCTGGAGAATAGCCAAACTTAAGTAGCAGTGGACAGGGTACTTCACTCCCAGAACAGATGGTCGATGGAGACGAAAGGTACTGGAGTAGCGACCATGTACCGGAAGACGCAGCGATGGAAGGCCTCCCACATGGTGGACCGATAACCTAGTAACGGGAACCCGATGGATATAAGACGCACAGGACCGGTAGTGACGGTGACGGTTGGGGGAGGCCTATGTCCAACAGTGGACAGTCTTTCGGCTGAAATGATGATAAAATATAATATCACTTCTATGCTCGCATAATGGTTTGACAGAAATGCACATACAGCAACATTGCACTGGTTTTATACCAACTGGAGACAAATCAGAACTCCAAATTCTGAAGTTTTAGACGAATAAAGTCTTCTTGCTCAGATTAACAAAACTTTCTTATTTTTTCAGTTGTTTACCTAGTACATTGTTATGTATAGCTGATTATTTATACTAGTTTTAATATACTAGGACAGAGGAGGCCTGAGTCCCAGCAATGGGAACACCCATTGCTGGGACTCAGGCCTCCTCTCTAAAGTAAAGGAAATGGGTCGTATACTACCACGCGGGTCCACTTCGTACTGTCAGATGTCACATGTCTCCGAATTTTTGGTTCAAGGACATGCCGGATTTCTCACGATGTTTTCCTTCACCCCTTTTGAGAGCCACTGCTCTAATCACCACTGTGATGAAATAAATTATACATAGTAATGTGCCTGATTGGGTTTGAACCTGGTTACCACTGAGCCATCACTGCTCTTTTGTGTGCCTTCTTGAGTTATTTTTCGTGTCCTATTTCACATATCAAACCGTTTGGTAGGAATTTGTCCCCGTTTTGAGGCAAACACAGCCATGATCCGACAGGCTGCCAAGCTTCTGCGTTTGACATTTGACACTGATGGGTTCGAAGGCTGCCATTGCCTAGTTCGCTATCGCCTGCCAAGTGCCTTCCAATTCTGAACGTTCTAAAAGTCATTACGGATTTTTTATATAATTTACATCTGTACTATTAAACTTTTTTTGTATATAATATAATTAATAAACTAATGGGATTAGAAATGTGTGGAGTGAAAGACAATGATGTCCTATTTTATATAGTCCTATATTATCATCCTCTTTATAATTATTATATAATTCATTTTTAAAACTGCTGATTAAAATTGGTATTTTAATCGACATACTCGTACATGTCTCTGTATATGTTATATGACACTGATTTCCAGCCACCGTAAGCGCGGGCTTGCGTACGGTGAGCAATAGGTTTTTTTACGGAGGGAAAATCATCTTATGACATCCCCCGCTCTTGGGCGGAGCGGAAGATAGTGTCAGACTTTTACTGACTAAAAACCCACTCCTGTTCCTTCGTTGCCTTTCGTACCGGTCTTCCTTTCAGAATCAGACCCTTGGCCCCAGTAGGCTTCGACCCTGCTGGGCCCCTACAGTTGCTGAGATCTTGAGGCGCGCGTGAAACAGTACGCGCCGTTGACGACTTGGTCCGGACCTGCATCATGCGGAAGGTAAGGACGCCATGTTGCCTTTCCAGCCACTCTTCAAAGAGGGGACTAACCGCCATAATTATGGCATGCCCAGCGCTTGGTTGCGATAGTCGCTGTCGCCATTCCGCGGCGAGCAATAGGTAGCTCGCCGTTCGCCCATCCGGTAATCGTCACATAACCTTCCTCAGCGCTAACGCATTCATTTCAGTCGAAAAACGTCTGGCATCAATCGGATTCCCGCGACCCGCGACGTTTGCAACATCAGGACCTTTCGGCCCCATTGACCATTTGTTGTGCAACGAGCAATGTGCTGAGCCTCAGATGTATAAAGCGACGAAAAAAAATACGGTTATTAATTCAGCACCTTATCTCATAGCGTTATGTGTTTATAAATAGAATACTCCAAAGCTTTACGCTTACAGAAAAGAAGTATACACTCAAGACTACCAACAATAACGACACTAAAGTGACCACACCCAGTTCTAACCCAACAGAACATAACAAAATACGAAATAGCCATTAAAATAAAATAAAACCGGAACGGAACACATTCAGTGATCTGTAAAGGTCCGATACTGTTCAGCATGGACCACTATCGCTGAAATTTACGCGTTTACAATGTGAAATAAATACCGGACACAGATTTAGATAAGAGCGGACAAGTGGATACTGCACTTGGTCAGTTGTACGATTGGTACAGTATGTTTGGGTACACTCTGGTTTCTGGTGCAGAGAATTTTCTAGATCTGGTCGTGCAAAGATAAAAATTTTCACACTATCTTATTTTATAAAGGCAAAAAAAAAGAAGTTAAGAAAAAAGAAGAAGAAGAAAGAAGGACAGAAAGAAAGAAAAGACTTTTATGTGGCGCACAGGTACACACAATGAGATAACAATTACAATACATACATAACATAATCAGCCTTTTAATGTTCCTACTGCTGGGACTCAGGCCTCCTCTCTCTAGGAGAGGGAAAGGGCCGTAATCCACCACGCGGGCCCACTGCGGATTGGTGAATGTCACATGTCTTCGAATTTTTGTTTCTAGGACATGCCGGTTTCCTCACGATGTTTTCCTTCACCGTTTTGAGAGCAGTAGTGATGAAATAAATTACGCAAAGCAATGCGCCTGGCTGGGTTTGAAACCGCGACCTACAACTCGTAAGTCGGGGCCGTTACCACTCGGCCACCACTGCTCATACAACAATTGTTCAACAATTACAATATAGAAACTTAAATACTAAAACTTAAAAATACATCAACATTGTGTGTCTCACGGCTGCGCCAAATAGGTCCAATTCAGCATAATGCCAGTCCACTATGTAGCACTTGCCTAACGCTGGTTTTGAACTGAAGGAGTTTTTATATATTTTAGTGTGCTTTCCCTCCATAGATGTGCCATGCTAAATTGCTATGGATGCATTTGCGACACACCAATCACATTCATTGGTCCATACAGCTTAACACTGGTGGATGCATGCTATAGATGGTCCCGAGTGGTGTAGCTAGGTGATGCCCCATGTAAACATGAGCCCAGCCTCGGCGAGCAATAGGTAGCTCGCTGTCTACCCGTCCAGTAATCGTCCGGACCGAGCCCACGGCGTAGTGTTTCACGCACGCCTCAAGGAGATGTCAGCAAACCGTAGGGGCCCAGCAGGGTCGAAGCTTACTGAGGCTATGGGTTGTGCGAAAATAAACCCCGGGTCCCTGGAACGAAGGCAAAGAAGGAACAAGAGTGAGTTTTAGTCAGTAAAAGTCTGACACGCCCTCTCGTTCCGCTCCAGTGCGGGAGATGTCATTGGATGATTTCCCACCTAAAAAAAACAGTAAAACAGTAGGCGAGCGCCTAAATTGCCTGTAACAGAACTAGGACGGGTCCTGTATTTCAGAAATACAACGAAAATAAACAGAAGCTTCCTTCAAAGTGTTTATACTAATTCATTTGCAATCTGTCAACCCAGCATAATGACTAAAATTTACTCATCACTTCATCCATTCTGCATCAACTCCAAATAATTGGCAGTATCCGCTTAACCTCTTACCTTCATTAACAAAAAGTCCGCAACAATTTAATTCCCAGACTCTTTAACGATGCAGCGTACGCCCGACAATGTGCTGACACATTTGGGCGTCAGTTTTAACGAATGAAAACAAAACACAGCCGATACGAAACGTGGGCTCAAAAGTGGAAAACCAATTTCGCTTCGCCATCCACCAACTGAAAGTCGTTTGACACAAATTTTAAAATAAAAACTATCGACGCTTGAATACGTTTTCAATCACGTTTACGGATGTTAGGCAAAGGGACTGGAAATACGGATGGATTTTCAAGGACTCTTGTATTGTGTTTTTTTAGAAGGAAACTTTGTTTTTGCGTAACACAACAAAATATTTGAATCAGACTTAGAACTAGAGTAAAACCTAACTGAATTGAGATAGTGTAAACTTTCAACTATCTATAGTCGAGAGTTTAGTTTGAGTTTATTTATAGTAGATACTATCCTGTTTTGGTTTACCAGAGCTGCGGCATTGTTTGAAAGATTTACCGCGGTCTTGTTTCGCGGTCCGGTTTAGCGTGCTTTCCTAAGCCAACCATGCACTGACCTTTACTAACGTTACTCAAGTTCATGATCATCATCATCATTTCAGTCAAAAGACGTCCACTGTTGGACATAGGCCTCCCCCAAATGACGCCACAATGACCAGTCCTGTGTGTCTCGAATCAATCGGATTCCCGCGCCCCTCACCAGGTCATCGGTCCACCTTGCTCAAGTACATCATTATCGTTTCATTCAAAAGACTAAGCTTCCCTTATTTTACATATCTGTGACCTCCTCGAAGTGTCGCCATAATAATGACAAGCCTGTTAGTCTTGTGGTCAGTGGCCCTGACTGCTACGCCGGAGGTTGTAGGTTCAATTCCCACCCAAGACAAATGTTTGTGTGATGAGCACGATCAATTGTTCTGTGTCTGGGTTTAATTTATCTATAATATGTATGTGTTTAGAAATATATAAGTATGTTTATGAGTTGTCTAGTACTCATATCACAAGCTCTGCTTAGTTCGGGACTAGATGGTGTTTTTTTTTTTTTTTTATTGGGTGGGAAAATCATCCTAATGACATCCCCGCTCTTGGGCGGAGCGGGAGATAGTGTCAGACTCTTACTGACTAAAAACCCACTCCTGTTCCTTCGTTGCCTTCGTCCCAGGGCCCCGGGTTCCGCTTTCACACTACCCGTGGCCCCAGTAGGCTTCGGCCCTGCTGGGCCCCTACGATTTGCTGACATCTCCTTGAGGCGCGCGTGGAACAAAACGCGCCGTCGACGACTTGGGCTCGGTCCGGACGGTTACCGGACGGTCAGACGGCGAGCCACCCATTGCTCGCCGTCTGCAAGCCCGCGCCTACGGTGGCCGGAAATCGGGATCGGAATCCCGGCGGCGGTTGGAGCGTAAGGACCGTTGCCTCACGCGATCGGCCGCCTCCTTAGCTAGCATTACTGCTTCGCAGAAGGAGGCGACCGCTTGCCACTCCTCCTCGCTCCGGAGCATGGCCAGAACCAAGGCCCGGCGCGAGAGATCACCGCCGCCGATTGCCCTCACGAGGTCACGGCGTTGCTCTGCCCAAGCGGGGCACACCTCCACCGTGTGCTCCACCGTGTCCTCCGGGTGGGCCACACAGTGACGACACCCGGGCGTCGTTTACGCACGAATCCGGTGCAGGAACCTCCCGAACTTACCGTGTCCGGTGAGGACCTGCGTCATGCGGAATGTGAGGACGCCGTGAGGTCTTTCCAACCACGCCTCAAAGAGGGGACTTACCGCCATAATTGTGGCGTGCCCAGACTAGATGGTGTTGAGTGATGGTTGTGGAATATTATTATTATTATTAATGATCTTGTGCTTTTCATATCCATTGGATTTCCACGACCCTCACCTTGTGGGAGGCCACCAGAGTCCAGACCCTTTCGGCCCCATCGGCCATCTGTTCTGAGAGCAATATCCATTGTCCCCGGCCACTTAAGTTTGGCGATTCTTCGGGTTATATCCGTTACCTTGGTTTTCCTGCGGATATCTTTATTTCTGATACAATCACGCAAGGAAACTCAGAGCATAGTTCCCTAAGGTTGCAGAAGTAAATCCATCTGCATCATCTGCATCTGCAGAAGGATTCACTAAATTATTTTAGCTTTTATACGTTTTGTTCTAGCCGAACTTTTAAATTATTTGTGCTGTTATGTAAAAGGAAATGTATTACAGAATTTAAAGCTTCCATTCACATGCATATACGGAAATAAATACTTAAGTATATTAAGACTATAAGCAATAAACTCCCCTAAATAGCTGAATATATAATTCCAAGCCATTTAACCTACCGCGGAGGCAACGCGAGGGGTTCCCTTGATTTGAATTGATGTCTGTCTGTGTGTTCGTTCAAGCATACTAAATTCGGGAGAAAATTTTGTATTACGGGTGATTTGAAAATTCGTCTTTTCTTGTTTTTTTTTTTACTTTTTTTGCATTCGTGAAATTGAATTTATTGTGTTTGTATCTATTTTTCGATAAAAGTGTAAGTAAGCAAGGGAATGTTTCACAACTTTCACACAACGTCTTCTAGTCACAAACTAAGCAGAACTTGTACAGTTTGTGGGTACTAGACAACTGATAAACACATATATCTATTTCTAAATATATACATATTATAGATAAATTACACCCAGACACAGAACAAATGATTGTGCTCATCATATAAACATTTGTATTGGATGGGGACCGAGCCGACGAACTCTCACTATGGGTAGTGTGAAAGTGAAACCCGGGGCTCTGGGACGAAGACAAAGAAGTAACAGGAGTGGGTTTTTAGTCAGTAAAAGTCTAACACTATCTCTCGCTCCGCCCAAGAGCGGAATTAGTCATTACATGATTTTCCACGAGCCAGGGCCACTAGACCAATAGCCTTTCTTTTTCTGGTTCATTCAAATAGTTTACTGTCACCAGAATTTGGTTTCTTGCAAAACAAAGACGCTACCTTTTGTTTAGACCAGAGATATTACGAAGGTCTAATTCCGATTCTGAAAGTTCGGAATTTCCAATTATAATTAAGCACTTTCATTACATCCCTTAAGCATCGTTCACACCAAACGTATTGTTCGTCACCGACTGTGCGCTTTCTGTCAGCCCCAGTGTGACGTGGACTAAGTCTGCAGTATGCATTCTCACCAAGCTGACAGTACGCTATAGCGTAGAATGGGTTACTTGTGTGAAAAAAAGAGTAGGCTTGCTATGCGTAGTACAATAATCGACCGCCGAGAGTCGGCGACAATACGTAATATCGTATAGTCGGTGTGAATGTGATGTAAAATATGGAAAAGCGATAAACTGCGTAACGCCCACTTACAATCAGCGGCCGACAATACGTTTGGTCTGAACAATGCCTAATTTAGACTAAGAATATTAATTAGGAATTTAATTTTCTTGTTCATATCTTTAAAGATGATATAGAGATCGACGAAAACACTACATGGAGTTTTTTTTTCGGTGGGATAATCACCTAATGACATCCCCCGCTCTTGGGCGGAGCGGGAGATAGTGTCAGACTTTTACTGACTAAAAACCACTCCTGTTCCTTCCTCGCCTTTCGTACCGAGCCCGAGTCTTCCTTTCAGAATCAGACACTTGGCCCCAGTAGGCTTCGACCCTGCTGGGCCCCTACAGTTGCTGACATCTCCTAGAGGCGCGCGTGAAACAGTACGCGCCTTCAACGACTTGGGCTCGGTCCGGACGGTTACCGGACGGTCGGACGGAAAGCTATCCAATGCTCGCCGTCTGCAAGCCCGCGCTTGCTATGACTGGAAATCGGGATCGAAATCCCGGCGGCGGTTGAAGCGTGAGGACCGTTGCCTTACGCGATCGGCCGCCTCCTTTGCTAGTATTACTGCTTCGCAGAAGGAGGCGACCGTCTGCTACTCCTCCTTGCTCCGGACCATAGCCTGTACCAAGGCCCGGCGCGAGAGATCGCCGCCGCCAATTGCCTCCACGAGGACACGGCGTTGCTCTTACCAAGCGACACTACATGGAGTACAAAACAAAATAGCTAGTGTAAAAACACAAACTCTAGAACTTCAAAAAAACCTTGAATATTCCTCCATATTTTTCCTTATTATTACTCTTTCTTATTCAGAGTGAAGCTTTAAAAACATCGATAGATTCCACGCCCCCAATATTGTTTTCAATAAAAACAGAAAACCGTAGTGAAACGCTTTGGCAGTAAAAGGGGTAAAAACCGGTAATTGTGGAGCGCAGCTGATGTTTCTCTGCAGCTTTTTTTGTTCCGGTTTCTTGCTCGTTCCTTTAAACAAGCTTATTAAGATATTGTTATTGAATTCTTTTATGTACTAACTACATAACCATGTAAAAAGATCTGAAGGTGGAAAAAACCAATAACACGTGAAGCACTGGCCATGTTTGCCCCCGCATTTTTAATCAAGTTTCTTATTTGTTCTTTTGAACTTGCTTCATCATCATCATTATTTCAGCTGATAGACGTCCACTGCTGGACAGCGGCCTCCCCCAAATGACGCCACAATGAACGGTCCTGTGCGTCTCGCATTCATCGGATTCCCGCAATCTTCACCAGGTCATCGGTCCACCTTGTAGGGGGCCTTCCAACACTGCGTCTTCCGGTACGCGGTCGCCACTCCAGAACCTTTCAGCCCCAACGGCCATCTGTTCTGTGAGCAATGTGCCCTGCCCATTGACATTTAAGTTTGGCGATTCTTCGTGCTATGTCGGCAACCTTGCACTTGCTTACTAAGATTAAATTCTTTTTATTTAAACTTTATGTACAGTAGTGGTACATGGGTGGACTTATTGCAACAAGGTATTCTTAACCAGTCAATCTTTAAGAGCATAAATCGTTTACCAACAAAAAAAAAAAAATTCGTCGTGTTTTAAATGTTCCACGAAGTCAAACACGAAATTTGTAGTGAGTATTTTTGCGTCTCCTTTAAAGTTGCATTTTTGAACTTATATCTTTTTTCACTAGAGGCTTAGAAATAACCTTTTAATGTTTCTTCTTAAATCTTTAAAAGAAACATGTACCAATACAATGAATTAGAGATATTTTTTTTAATTTTCTGAAACAACTTGTATATTATATGGAAGCTTGATGACTGGCCTGTTAGTCTAGTAGTTAGTGGCCTTAACTGTTATGCCGGAGGTCGTTGTTTCGATTCCCACCCAGGACCAATGATTGTGTGATGATCACGATCATTTATTCTTTGTCTGGGTCTAATTTATCTATAATATGTATGTATTTAGAAAAATATAAATAAGTATGTTTATCAGTTGTCTAGTACTCATAACACAAGCTCTGCTTAGCTTGAGACTAGACGGCGTTGTGTGATAGTTGTGGAATATTATTATTATTGATTCTCCATTCTCAGGGTTTTTAGCCCCATTTCTAGTATAGCTATTTCTACTTCCAATACAGTTTTCTAACGTATTTATACACACTGCGTCTATTTTTCACCTAACTCTTCAGTCGCAGATCTGCTGGAAAAAATATCTTTTGGAAAAAAACAGCATCTTTGTGCTCTGCGTATATGTTCTTTTCCTTTTTTTTGTATTGTCTTGGTATGGTTATGTAAAGAGGAAAGATGAAACGCATGTTACCAAAAGAGTTATGAGTATACATGTGGATGGGTGGAGATGGAGAGAGGAGGCCAAAGAAAAGATGGATGGATTGTGTGAACAGTGTTAAGAAACAGAAAGAAGTTAATGAATGCATGACGGTTGACAGGATAGAATGGAAGAAAAAAACGTGTTGTGCCGACCTCAAATAAGATGGTACAAGGGCAGGAAGATGATGATGTTGTGATTGTATTTTGTACCTACTAACATATTTTATAAGTTTCAATTATTAGTAACCATCATGGATCATAGTTATCTGAATAAAGAAAATTAGAATTGTTATTATATATGTTTGTGTGTACATAAATAAATAAATTTTCGTTTTTACTTAAGTAGATAACATTAAACTAAATTAAAAAAGGACCATTTTTCTTTACAATAATTCCAAAATAAAACAAAAGAAAATCTGACAAAGCAAACTAACTCTTACGTCATTAACAAACATACTAGGTAAGCTAACCCTTATACAGGATGAACAAACATAAGAGCCCATGAATAATCTGGACGCTGACATCTTCACTGTAAAGTTTCCCCAGCATTTTTGTGTCACGTTAATTTTATGGTCCCACAGGAAACCTGTGACGGTTTGCGCAATTTATTTGTTAGTAACCTCGCCTCATACTGTTTGTAGGGTGTATATGTCGGTGGAATTAGTGGGACAACCTCTACGATAGGGTTGGGAAGAGACACGTGTGCTTGGTATCTATAGCAGCTGTAGGACATTTAGTTTTAGTTAGTTGTTTAATTTTTTATCAATATTCACTGCATTTACACTCAGACGTTGTCCAGTAGACACATTTTTTAATTGTTTTAGGACAATCTTTTGTTTAACCAATAAATTGAAAGTTATTAATTAATCCTAGCTAAATTAGTAGCCAAATAGTTTACCAGAGAAAGTAAAACGAAAAGAGGATGCCCGATACAAACGCGAGACGACCATGTAAGTGCATGTAAGTGCGGAAGCAGGATCTATGTAGAAAGAAATAGTTTCAGTAATTGAGCGTAGGTAGGTGGGGTAGGCAATAATGTAAGAACTGGAGTAATCTCTTTCTGGAGGATGTGGAAAACAAAAAGGGGGCTACAAGTTATCTACCGCACCATCCAAGCGCATTAGGCGTCATGGGAGGGCGAAAAATTTCCTGTTTCAATCCCCTTAAAAAGACCCGCCGTCGATCAATCTGGGCACGAGATGATACAGCGTGCTTATCTATGACTTATAGTCACTCTCAAAATGGATGAGGCCTGTGGGTGGTAAGCAAGTGTTAGTCAGGGGCAGCAGAAGTCACACTGCACTCTCAGCCTCTGACGCAAGTGTGTGAAGGAACACCAAGGTGGTTTTAGTCAATAAGAGTCTGACAGACTCCTCCGCCTATCCCAAGATGAAGGACATCCATGAGGAATTCCTCCCCGAAAAAAAAGGTACTGATGGGAAAAAACTTTTGGAAAAAGGAAACCCTTTTTAAAAATGTTTAAAATATTGAATGTGAACCTTTTCACGTATAATATTCTACAAAAAAATGTGTAGGATGAAATTGCGTTCAATCTTTTATTAATTATGTAAGTACAAACTTACTTACGCGTTTGTTCTGTCAAAATTTTGCGTTATCGTTACTTAATTTCAGTATTTTCTCCTTAAAATTTAAAATAGTTTTTACAACAGTTTCAAATTCGAGAAATATGAAAATAATCCTACGGTAACATAATACTGAGTTAATAATCCTATATTCAAATAATCTACTTACACATACAAAACCTTACAGACACGATTTACTAACAAACTTCCAAAGTGCAGACTGTCATTTTTTTTTTTATTGGGTGGGAAAATCATCTTATGACATCCCCGCTCTTGGGCGGAACAGGAGATAGTGTCAGACTCTTACTGACTAAAAACCCACTCCTGTTCCTTCGTTGCCTTCGTCCCATGGCCCCGGGTTTCGCTTTCACACTACCCGTGGCCCCAGTAGGCTTTGACCCTGCTGGGCCTCTACGATAGACTGTCATTTACAATATTAGTAGGATTAGTAGAAAGTAGGATTCTTGTAAAAAAACTTCCTCGGAAAAATAAATTTACTAAAATAGTAGGAACGCCCCATTGAGCGTAATATCTACCTACATTTCTTACTAAAAATACATCTTAAAGATAACAAACGGATACGTTTTCCGAACTCAGCACAAAAAAATGGTCTCTCCAAAATAGCTACAGGAAAACGGCCCGTAGTCTATTACTGTCCGATGTATTACGTTCATATGGTAACCCCACCGTTTCGATGTCACAAAAGAGAAATTTCGTTGGGAAGTTGTGATAAACTGCCTCGGTAGAGGAAGTTCCGTTACTGATTAGCACAGAAAAGAATTTTCTGTAATGTTGTTTGTATGTCGGCTTATTTCTACTTTTCGTATATGGTTTTAGGGTTCAATGTACAGAGTGGTCCTGTTTTTGTCAAGTTGGTCTTTACATTATATCTTCCACAGAATAAAATTTTATTTATTCAGAATTGTTTCCCTTGTTGACATGTGGCTCTACAACGTGGTTGCTCACAATGGGCCTCATCAGAAGGCCTAAAGTCACTCAAAGGGTAATGGAAAGGGCTAAGCTCGGTGTTTCCATGTTTCATCGCATCAGGAATCCAAGGTTACTGACATAGCTCGAAAAATCCAAAAAATGGGTAATAAATTGCTTGCAAACAAATGGTCGACAGGGCCGAAAGGTTTAGAATTGGCGACCACGTACTGGTAAACGCAGCGTTGGAAGGCCTCCCACAAGGTGGAGTGATGACCTGGTGAGGATCGCGGGAATCCGATGGATGCGAGACGCCCAGGACCGGTCGTTATGGCGATCCTTGAAGGAGGCCTATGTCCAATAGTGGACGTCTTTCGGCTGAAATAATGATGATGTACCCCAAACTAAGAATTACTCCTGTATTGTTGGGTGCGTTGAAAAACACATAAACTCACACACACAAAGCCTTAGGTCATACAAATATTTGTTACGTGCGGGAATCAAACCTGTGATGCGTACCGCCGCAGCAGATAATCGCTCATTCACTGCGCCAACTGTTCTGTCAAAAATGTATTATTTGATTTCTCTCAAATAATAAAATTTAAAAATCTATATTACATAAAAGCGAAATACCACTCACTGATTAATCACGAAATCTTAGAAACTATAACACCTACAAACTTAAAATTTAGTAGGTAAGTTTCTTATAGGGTGTAGACTTTTACGCGGATTTTACGAAACTCCACCCCTAAGGGGGTAAAACGGAGTTTGGAAGTTTGTATTTAGAAATCGACTTTTACGCGGGCGAAGCCGCAGACAGAAGCTATTATATTATTTAATTAAACCTTATAAATAAATTAGACACAAAAAAAAACTAACAATTTTTTTTTGTCTGGTTTATTTCGTAATTTCTTAATTATAAATACTTCAAATAAGCAACCTTGAAGATAAGTACAGTAAGGCACAGAACAAAATTCCTTCAGCCATTATTATTATTCCCAAAACCTTAATTGAAATTCGTATTCCCAAAACGAATTTATTATACCTAACAAGATTATTTTAATTGTAATCTTTTACGGAGCATTTGCATAAATTGCTTTTGGCATAAAATAATCAGTTTGTATTCTATTCGGTATTGTCATAGAACACTGATACTTACAATGTGGGCAACGGATATATTATCTAAACTTTTATTATTATTTTTTTTAGTTGGGAAATTATCAGCATTTAAAAAAAGAATCACCGCTCCTTCCGTTCCTTCCGCTTAAATTCCTCCTCGCTCCGAACCGTGGACTGTATGTACCACGCGCCCAAGTCTGCTATTTTTATAAATTCGTCATCCCAACACGATCCCATTGTCATTTTGCTAAAAGTTCGTAGTCTGCTAATACATAATGGTCGATTATTGATCGGTCAATGGTCTTGTAGTAAATCGAGCTGTCTCGTAACAAATTATAAGCAATGACTGCACAATGACGTTCTAATGGTAGGCCACTGATCAAAAGGACTGTCAAAATTTTATCAGATTCTCGCATACGTCAAACATTCATTTGTCATTATGTGCGAGACTACCAGTCTAAGCCATTTATTTCAATGGAGTGTCAATGGTTGATCACTGGAAAGTCATAATGACGCCATTATATTAGTAGATTACCAAACTTGTTCAAAATCAACAATTATGAAGTCGATGATAGACTATTTTGACACTATTGTAATAGAAGACTTGAGGACCAGGGCACGGCGCGAGAGATCACCGGCACCGATCTCTCGAGAGTCTCACGAGCACACGGTGGTACTCCACCCAAATAGAGCACACCTCGACCGTATGCTCCACCGTGTTCTCCTGGCAATCCGCACAATGTTGACACCTGGGCGTTTCTACCGCCTCAATCAGATGCAGGAACATCCCGAACCTACCGTGTCCAGTGAGAACCTGCATCATGCGAAAGATGAGAATGCCGTGAGATCTCTCCAGCCACTCCTCAAAGTGGAGACTTATCGTCATGAAACCCCACCTGTGTTCCTTCAATTGCCCTTTTCGTTCTAGGGTCGTATTACTCTTTGCAACTATCGCGCAGCCCAGGCTATGCTTGTGCTTAACGCACAAAAAACTAAAAATAATTATAGCCTCACGGTCGTTGCGGCGATTCCATGCACTGTGGGTATATAAAATTGAAATGAGTGATTCTGAAATTAAAAGGGAAAGTTTTTGATTGGTAAGGATGTTTCAATCGTTATGAATGGAATTACTTGTTAGTTGTCCTTCACACAGAATTCCTTCGTAGTATGTTCGTTTTTTTATAGCCTATTTTTAGCCCCACGGCTTGGTGAAGGCCACTCTTTTTCCTTCTAAATCTCTCTGTATATGGCGATTTCTGGCCAAGTTTGCTTCGCGAATATGATTAGATCGTTACACCACCTTCACCACGGTTGACCTCAAAGGCGTCCACTGTGTGACAATCTTCGCTCATCTGTCCGGGTGCATTCGTGCGACGTGGCCAGCCCTCTCCCACTTGAGCCCGGCCGTTTTTTCCCCGATATCTGTTACTTGAGTTATGGAGTGCAGTGTGGTGTTTCTAACTTGATCTACTCAATTAACACCTATTATGCTGCGTTTGAATACCCTTTGACAAATCTTGAGTTTGGACTTTTTTTTTCAGTAAGTGACCAACTTTGTTCATCGTAGTTTAGAACGAGCAGGATATACAGGTCAATGAGTTTTTTAATCAGTGTTCATAGAAGTTGACTGGCCTGTTAGTTTAGTGGTTAGTGGCCCTGACTGCTATGCCAAAGGTCGTGGGTTCGATTCCCACCCAGGACTAATGTTTATATGATGAGAACGATCATTTGTTCTGTGTCTGGGTGTAGCATAGCATAGCATAGTCGACCTTATAATATTCCTACTGTTGGGACTCAGGCCTCCTCTCTAGGAGAGGATATGGGCCGTAATCCACCACGCGGGCCCAGTTCAGTTTAGTGGATGTCACATGTCTCCAAATTTTTGGTTCTAGGACATGCCGGTTTCCTCACGATGTTTTTCTTCACCGTTTTGAGAGCAGTGGTGATGAAATAAATTACACAAAGTAATGCGCCTGGCTGGGTTTGAACCCGAAACCTACAATTCGTAAGTCGGGGCCGTTACCACTCGGCCGCCACTGCTCTCTCACTGTGTCTGGGTGTAATTTATCTATAATATGTTTGAAAGTTTGAAAGTGGCGCCAGTGACTGAAAAGTTGAAGGGGAATCGTTTGTCTTGGTATGGTCATGTAAAGAGGAGAGATGAAACACATGTTACTAAAAGAGTTATGAGTATACATGTGGATGGGTGGAGAGGGAGAGGAAGGCCAAAGAAAAGATGGATGGATTGTGTGAACAGTGATATGAAAGAAAAGGAAGTTAGTGATAGTATGACTTTTGACAGGATAGAATGGAAGAAAAAAACGTGTTGCGCCGACCCCAAATAAGATGGGACAAGGGCAGGAAGATGATGATGTACATATGTATTTAGAAATGTATAAGTACATTTATCAGTTGTCTAGTACTCATAACACAAGCTCTGCTTAGCTTGGGACTAGACGACGTTGAGTGATAGTTGTGGACTATTATTACTTAAAAGTTAAAATAAAGCCGTTTACTTAAAACAAAATCATTATTTTCAGGAAGATATAAAGTAATATCCTAAGTACGATTTATCGACTACTTATTTATTTGTAAAGCGTGGTGATTATAACGGTTGAAATTGCTGAATATAAATTTCAGAAGTAAAATTATTTAAATTTAAATTATTCCTTCATCGAATAATTTAAATTTTAGAAATATGTAATTTTCAAAATATAACGGTCCTCCGATCTAGGATTAGCATCATTGTTGAAGTTGTTGGCTTCCAGTCTGACTGGATGTTTTATAATAATAATTATAATGAATTTTTTTTCTCACCACAAACCAAAAAATACGAATAACACAAAGAACCATTGGCTGGCAATTTTTGGTTATGGATCGCTGGTGCCTGTGATAGGGTACTAATGTAATACAGTCAACAGCCCCCCCTAGCCAAGTTACAATCGTTTCGTTTGCGTCGAACGCCTCGAGTGTCATCTCAACGCTCAGTCACGTTGTCAGAACAAAGGAATCGGAGGCGTGGCCTACTCGAGGCGTTCGACGCAAACGAAACGATCGTAACTTGCCTAGGGGGGCAGGTCCCACTTCTTACGAGTTGCATAATTAGTAGTTTACATATAAACACAGCAAGTAAGGAGTGTAATAACTGCAAGAGTGAATAAGTAAAAAAAAAAACTACAAATTAGATTTTTTTAGCAAAAATCTAAATGATATCATCAGCTCCTTAGATATGATTCTCCTTAAATTCTAGTATTGTTTGGAAACTGATACTATTGCCACTTGCAGTATTCGTCCAAGCGTACCTTTGAATTCACAATGTCATAGAAATGCACGACGAAGTTTCAACGATTTGAACATGCTAGTCATATATTGCTACGCATGACCGGATTTAGTGTAACCAACTCGCGCCGGCTTTCAATGCTAGGCGATTTCACGGATGTTCGGTTCACGCAGATTGTATTAGTGAATTTACATTGGTTTGTTAACATCATTGTCATTATTTGGCCTCTATTGTAATTTAGTTCATTAAACCCCGAGCGAACGCCGGCGTTCGCTCAGTCATTGTCTTTCTATTGTGTCTCGTTAATTGAAGTCAGTGGCGTAAAGACTACTTCTGCCATAGACAATTTTTATTTTATTTTCTCAAAATAGTAATTATGCGCTTTGTAAGATTTGGTGAAATTTTTATGCACTTTTACTCTCTTTCGATATTTATATTTGAAATTGCACTGAAGTGAAATAAATGATTTATGTACCCAATATACCACCCATGGGTATAGAACTCATTCATTCATTCATTTCAGCCGAAAGACGTCCACTGTTGGACATAGACCTCCCCCAAGCGTCGCCTCAACGACCGATCCTGTGCGTCTCGCATCCACCGTATTCCCGCGACTCTCACTAGATCGTCGGTCGTCGGGGGGATGTCATTAGATGATCTTGCCACCCGGAAAAAAAATACATGTAACTATTTTTTTGTGTAAAAGATGAAATAAAGATTATTATTATTATATACTAGCTTTTGCCCGCGACTTCGTCCGTGTATAAGTCAGAAATGGTTTTATTAGGTTTTTTGGGATACGAAAATATGAAATATTATTTATTATCTTCATCGTGTGTATAGTCCATTGAATTGTATGGCGAGCGATATTGTATCTTAAGATAAAATATTATAGTATCTTAGCCGTGTGCAGCGCCCCTTAGTGAACTCCATTGCGGGTGACGTAACCTACGACAAACTTATTATTTACGTTTGGTACAGTAATCGGGTCTAGGGATTGAACCGCAAAATTAAGTTTGTTTTTTATTGTATATACTTTTCCGGGATAAAAAGTACCCAATGTGGTGCCTAGGATATTATTGAATAACTATATCAAGTTTCATCGTAATCGAACCAGTAGTTTTTGCGTGATGCCTGAACAAACAGACAGACAGATAAACAAAAATTTATTTAATTACATTTTTGGGTTCGGTGTCGGTCTAGTAACTCCCCCTGCCATTTATTTTTTTGATATTTTCAATGTACAGAATTTTCACTTCTACAGATTTATTATAAGTATAGATATTATGTCAAAGCATTTGTTGCTCCAGTTTGATACTAGAGGCAAAAACATGGGGCATAAGCCCACAAAATGATTGCACTATATCCTTAAGCTCAGTTTCAATCTAAAAGATTAACTCCACTCGAGAGGTACAACTTATCTAAAAATCTAATTTAACAACAAAATCCAAACTTTCCATTTAAAATTCACAAATCCTCCTATAAACAAAAGGTAAGAGAGTCTTCAATCATGATATTTCACACAGGAACACTTTGATCCTCGGACTGTTCAAGATCTCTCGTCTCGAACGCCTCCTAATTTATCAGCTTTCCACTTCGATTATTTAAGCGCACCAAAATGATTCGCCCTATTAAGTTCTTGTCTTACATTTGAACGCTGTGATAATTTATTTAAAGCTGCGAGGTGAATATTTTATGGATTAATATCGTTTATTGAGATATTGGGTATCTAGGTCGAGTTTGTTTCTTCATGTGTGAATATATTCATACCTCAGCTGCCGCGACAGAAGACGCCTCGGGAGTCAGCAATCGTAGGGCGTACACGCGCGCCTCAGGGAGATGTCAGCAAATCGTAGGGGCCCAGCAGGGTCGAAGCCTACTGGGGCCATGGGTAGTGTGAAAAGTAAATCCGGGGCCCTGGGACGAAGGCAACGAAGGAACAGGAGTGGGTTTTTAGTTAGTAAAAGTCTGACACTATCTCTCGCTCCACCCAAGAGCGGGATTTGTCATAAGATGATTATCCCACCCAATAAAAAGAATAAAAAAGCGTACTTCGGATACCATAGGTGCGAGTTTGCGGACGACGAGCAATAGGTAGCTTGCCATCCGCTCGTCCTATAAGAACTGAGCCCAAGTCGTTTACGGTACGTAGTCTTCCACACGTGCATCAAAAAGATATCAGCAAACCTTAGGCGCCCATCAGGGCCGATGTCTGCTAGGGCCATAGGGAAAAGTATGAAAAGGATATTCCTGGTCCTAGAACGTAAAAGGCTGAAAGAACATAGATTAGTTGTTAACATACATATATGAACATAGTGTAGTTTTAATCAGTAAAAGTCTGACACGCCTTTTTGCTCCACCCTATAGCGAGAGAACATAATGTTCTCTTTAGATGATTTTCCATCTTAAAAAAAAATGTGTGAATTTATTGGAAAAGACACGGTAAGTTATTCTAATGAAAGATTCTCGAGAGTTCATACGGAATTTGTAACGCGAAATTGAAGGCTTATTTCTTTTAAGTTCTATGGAATGTAATAAAGTATTGAGTATTAAGTTAATATTTTAATTTTAGTGACAGTTTTGTACAGGGCGAAAATAATAGGTATGAATTTTACAATAATATTTAATTTTTAACTTCTTGAACAATATTGCTGAACAGAATAAGTAATTACCTTCATTTCTTTCTAAAGATCAGTCAAAAGAAGAGATAAGTAACTTCTAAATACTGGTTAAGCCGATGAACTTTGTATCGCCCATTATTCAACGAATGATGGAATGATTGAACGAACGATGGAATGACTGAGACGAATGTATTGGGTAGTTACTGTAATTTTCCAAAATATTTGGATATTTTCCTAGATATTTGGGGGAGGCCTATGTCCACTGTTGGACATAGGCCTCCCCCAAATATCGCCGCAATCACCGGTCCTATGCGCCTTGCATCCATCGGATTCCCGCGACCCTCACCAGGTCATCGGTCCACCTTGTGGGAGGCCTTCCAACGCTACGTCTTCAGGTACGTGGTCGACATTCCCGAAGCTTCCGTTCCCATCGACCATCTGTTCTGCGAGCAATGTGCCCGGCTCAGTGCCACTTAAGTTTGGCGATTCTTCGGGCCATGTCCGTAACCTTGCTTCTCCTGCGGATATCCTCATTTCTGACATTATCACGCAAAGAAACTCCGAGCATAGCCCTTTCCATTGCCATTTGGTAACTTTAAGCCTTCTGATGAGGCCCATTGTAAGCGACCACGTTTCGGAGCCATATGTCATCCAATTTTTTTATTTTTTTTTATTATAATTAATACAAAGAATACAATTCTATAGGTTAAATAGCAACCAAAAACCACTAAGGTTTAAACCCGTGCTATCATGAATCCATTCTCAACATCAGAATTATACAAACGGATTTTTTATATATGAACGTTATTATCGATAACAATTTATCAAAAAAACTTTAGATCTTTAAGTAAGTAAAGAAAAACATTCTTAAATATTACTTAAGTGATATTGCTTAAGTTTGCATTTGACATTTTTGTGTGTAATATTTTTTTTTATTTCTGAGGGTAGACTATTAATAAGTCTCGGTACAATATACCCGGTAGTTCGCTCGCCATACGTATTGTTGGCACGCTGAGTACGAAGCCTATTCTCAGAAATTGCCCGAGTGCATACAGGATGTTCGATTTTGTTTATAAGATGTTTATTGAAAAAAATTTCTTTAAGTAACAAAAAATTTATTTGAGTATGAACTGGTAAAACATTATTAACTTAGTGATTTCTTTTATAATAAAATAATAGATTGTAGTCTTCATTGCAATAGCGCTTTCTTTAATAGACACTACTTTGAATCTAGATTTACTCTTAAACAAACTACCATTGAAAGTTATATTACCAAGTGGTAATAAAATCAATGAAGGCGTGTCTAATCCAGGTCAGGCTACAGACTTGGAATTACAATCTCTATGAAAAGAAGGAATCGAAAAATGATTTTCTGACGGCCATTGTCTGGAAAAATAAGTAACCAGATATTTTATTATTGGAAACTTAAAGATATAAATAGTTTAGATGTTGCTCTGAAGAAGGATTATGTTCCTTTGTCTGTTCTGTCTTTAAGATGTTGGTGTTTTCGAGTTTGATGTGAAAGTAATTAATGCGGTTACCTACTTTGTTAATATTGTTTTCATTGTAGTGTCTTTATTGCAGCTATATCGTATAACACGCCGTATTACATGTAAGCGCGCTGGATTATAAAACGTCCCTGTAATTTAATGCGGCTAATTCACGTTTAGCCAGATCATAATTCGGCTAAAAAATGTACGCCGCATTATATGCGCAGTTCGTTCTTAAAAGTATCTTGGTAACGTAGAGTCCATGCGTTACGACATAATATCTACAATGATAAAAATATGAACAAAGATCCCTACATACGTCCATTTTTTTTTCTTCACTAGATATATTAAAATGGGTTTTTAAAACGTGGTGTTTGTTAAAAAAGAATTTTTACAAATCAGACTTACACTTTCGAAAATAATAAGTTTGAAAGTTATTAAGTTTCTGGTACAAAGTTTATTCAATAAGAATTATTTTTAGAAAAAAAAAGATAACAATATTTCTATTTAGGAAAATAATTCACAAAGAAAATGCGCCAAAGTTTAAGAGTAAGGGCAGATGACAATTGTTTCAGTTATCATACATTCTCTTCGCTTTATTTTATGATATTCTTTTCATTTCAATCATCATTGAAAAAACTAGGCAAGTACGAGTCCGACTCGCGCACTGAGGGTTCCGTACAAACTTACCTAAGAAAACACTTAAATTTCCGAATCGAGTCTCAAAGATTTTTACGAATCGCAAAAAGGTTTTTTTTGTGACGTAATTAAAAATTTACAATTTTCAGATTTTTTCCTATATTTATGCTAAAATACCTTGCTTCGTGCCAAATTTCAGTATTCTAGGTCAACGGGAAATATCCTATGAATTTTGATTCCCTTGAGAGTGACGAAATACACTTATTTTTTCATTAATTCAAAAGTTTGATTTTTTCAAAGCTTCAACTCAAGTCTGCGGTAGACTTGAGTATATGGTTTTAATTTCAACTCGATACCTCCACGCGTTCACGAGATAAAGGGCCTCGACAGACAGACAGACAGACAGACGGACGGACACCAAAGTGATCCTATAAAGGTTCCAGTTTTTCCATTTGAGGTACGAAACCCTAAAAAAAAAACAGTTATTTTGCATAAACACTATCAATTCCTTTCTAGCTATTCAAAAACTTGTCAATAGCACAAAAAGGTTCTTTCGCTACTCGCCCCTTTCCCAAATAATATAAAGATACCAAAACAACCTTCTAACTCACAACTTTCTTCCTATATTTAAAGCTCCCTTTGTAAAGTCACGTGGCCTAAGTGCAAAATCACATTAGCATTCTAAAATATGCGGATAGCCAAACTTTTCGCCTATTGTACCTCCATCTTGGTACCGGCAACTCTGGAAAACAGTTAATCACTTAAGTTTTCGATAATGTCTTATACGAAGTTGTGTTCTCGTGTTTCTGCTTTAGCGTGTAAGAGCTGTAATGAGTTTGATAGCTGTGAGGTTTTTTGTTCGTTGTAACAGAGTTTGGTCCAACCTTTCAAATGAGGTTATGTTTTAATATAAGTTCAACGATGCTATTACATGTGTTTATTTTGTTTAAGTTTTTTCAAATCTGTTAAAACTTAGTTTGATCATCCCTTATCATAAGGCGAAATAGTGATCAAATCTATCTATCCATTTTTTTTTAATTGATATAAACCAGCGCTTGACTGCGATTCCACCTGATTGTAAGCAGAGATGCAATCATTGATGGTGAGGCGCACTAGTTTATTAAGAGCCTTTTCACTCTAGCCTTGAAGACACATAAATTATAGTTGGACGGAGAGACCGCAGCACACAAAAAAAAATAATTATCAAGTCATTGATGTATATTTTTTAAATTAAATCTAGTATAGAAAAGTTGTGTATACGCTTAAAATTGATACCTTATGTATTCTACATGAAACTGAGGTAAATAAATTTAAACTCAAGGTTTTCTTACAAGGCTGTCTTTGAGCTAAGGCGCCTGACTTAAACTTTCATCAGAGACTCAACAAAGGAAGTTCGTTCAATTTTGAATTATAATTTGGCAAGAAATTAAACTCGTCTACAACAACCTATAATTTATTGTTAACTCTTCAAGTGAAATTCCTAAAATATTCTCGCTTTTTATTTTTAACGTTGATGCCAATAGACAAGTTACACAAGGTACAAGCTCAATGATGCCTTAATATTTTTTTATCCCTTTCCTTCAATAAAGTAATTTCCGCTTTAAAAATCTCTACAAATTGTTTTGACATTTATATCGAACACAACACCGAAACGGCGATAAAATATGACAACATATTTCACTTTGCTCAACAAAAAACCGCAGGAGAAAAATTCTACAAGCATCGTTATTGATATTTATCACGGATACCTGACATGATAAATGAGATTTCGGCAATAATAATAAATGTAAGAAATTACTTCTCGTCTCTTATAATAAAGTTATAAAAAACCGTGAAGGGGGAAGTATGTCCTGGCCATGGAAACTTCGTTTCGTGGCTCGAGGCAAAGATTTTTATTATTCAAAAGCTTTGCCCGTGACGGCTTGATGAATGTTGTAAAGAAGTTCAAATTTTATTTCTCGCTAAAACGAATGGAAGTTATAAAATTTACGATTCGATTGTGAATAATATAATTCTGTTTGTTGTACGCTAAGAAACGACAGTTTTAATGGCTTTTTTAATTTTTTTGAGAGGTTGTTTCGTCATTTTATGAATACGTAAATCTTGACTTTAATTAATGTGCCAGTTGCATTTAATACAAGCATAAATTCATTTATGTTATGTTTTACAACGTCTAGACGTGGTATGACAACTTATTTATCAATAAGACTGACATTATTAATAATACCAAAATGTTTACTTTCGTTTTAATGATTTGAAATGACAAAAAACTCTTTATTAGATTTACAATCACCCACCTGATTTTCATGTTCATTTATCTTAGGGAGTTTTAGATAATGATCTATTCCTTCTCTATCTTACTTATTTGTTTAAAACTTTATGCACTAATGAAACATTGTACAAAGGCGGACTTAAGGCCTTAGGCATTTTCTACCAGTCGACCTTAGGGTGGTGCAGACATATAACATGGCAGGTGCAGCTTAAAAGAAGACTGACAGAGAGGAAATATGAACAATAATAAATATATACTTAGAAACATACATAAAAATAAAGAATGATATTGAGAGAAAAACGAACGACGATCTTATGGCACACTACAAACTCTGATACGCCCAAATGTAAAAATAACCAGTTGCATACCCAAACTTTTAAAACTTGAGACAGGCCTAGAACCTCTAAGTACTTTCATAGACATTTCCAGCTGAATTACCAAACATATGCAAACACTGAGCCAAACTTTAGAGGTTTGGCCTACCCCTCCTTTGTTCTAGTAATTGCGACTGTAAGGACTGTTAAGGATCCTATTGTTGCTGTATAACAGTTGAAGATTGGGGCTTTTGTATTCTAGTCTTTTTAGCTTATCTCGATGAGATCTTCATATTCATTCGTTATATAGCTTAGCGAGGTATTGTGAAGTGCAAAGTGGATGTCATTTAGTTATTAAGAGATTATTTTTTACCCTTTTTTTTGGGTTTAAGATTTTGGTGATTTCTTGTTTTGATCTGGAATAATTAATGTTGAATGGACATCGATTTTTTTTTTTTTTTACAAGTTTGCCATTATAATTATAAAATTGGTGTAACTGCCAATTTTATAGATATACAAACATCAATAATTCTCCTATCTTCTCTGCCTTGAGGGTTATGTTAGAAAATTAATCAAAACGATCTTTAATATTTGCCACAATAAGTTTTTATTCGGGCTAAGTTTATAGCTCGTAGAAATGATTCATCCGATTTATCTGACTCCAAAATCATTTCTATTCCATTTAAGAAATAGTTTTAGAATATTGTAAATATAAATAATTTTAAAAGCTGAATTGTGATTATCATAAATTCATATTCCAATTTATCACCGACCTTTTATAGAATCTTGGGCGTGATTAAATTAAAAATCAACTTTCACTAAACCCTCACTAGGACTTGGTAAAGAGCTCTCTACTTACTAATATATCTAAAACTGATTGTAACACGATGACCACAAGACCAGTATTAACTACTGACATATTGCGCTAGCTCAAGCTTAATATGACAAATGGCATTAGTCATTGCCTCAAGGAAGACCTCAAGGATGAAGATATAGACTACCAAGATTATATAGACGGATGATAGACGGATTGATGATCATACAAAGATTAATGACATCGTCAATCTCCCACGTCTAGTGACATTTCGTAGATGATGGTGTATTTAAGGGAACGACAAGTTTGAGAGTGTTTACTTTGATTTTGCATAATTTAATGAAGATTGATTCTATGAAGTACGTTGCAATTAACTTCCTACGTAAAATCCTTTTTAAAGATGTTCAGGTAGGAGTTTTTGTTTTAAGTGTATATTTTTATAGTATAGTTAGCTATTGTAAGTACATTAATATTTAGAGAATCTTAGAACAAATAATTGTTTGTCTAGAAATTAAATTCTTGGTAGTAGTATCACAAATTGAATATAAGGAGAGACCTGTCTATCTACATATGTTTAAATGAGCAAATTTATTTATATTTTCTACTAGATAGGCATAATCTGTATATTCTATTTTATTTGAGAGCAGTAGCCGAATGGTAATGGCCCCGACTTACGAGTTGTAGGTCGTGGGTTTAAACCCAACCGCAATAGTTTGTGTAATTTATTTTATCACCACTGCTCTCAAAACGGTGAAGGAAAACATCATGAGGAAACCAGCATGTCCAAGAACCAAAAATTCGAAGACATGTGTCATCCATTAATCCGCACTGTGCCCGCGTACCATTCCCTCTTCTAGAGAGGAGGCCATTAAAAGGCCGACTATGCTATGCTATGTATATTATATATATAAAAGGAGAAAGAAACTGACTAACATATTAACGTACAGCCGAAGAAACTACTGGGACTAGGAACGTACAATTTTGCATAATGCTTCCTTTTATGAGATAAGCGAGTGCTAAGAAAGGATTTTTTAAATTCAACCCCTAAGGGGATAAAATGGGGGTTTAAAATTTGTATGGAAAAACTTACTTTCGTACGCAGGTGAAGCCACTAGCAGAGACTAGTCTACCATAAAGAATCAGAGCATAATTTGCCTGAAATTACCTGCCACATAAATTAAGTCCAAAACAGATTCAGCATCAAGCATAATAATTCCTCCTTCTCAAATTAGTAGAAGCACAGATTAAAACGCGTGATTAAGGACGCAATTAAACATCAGAAAACAGTAATTAGCCAACAGCCAGTGTTATATAAAATTGTCGAAAACACATTTCAACAGTTTTCATAAAATTGTCTCTTACGAATTGAAAAATGGTAGTTACAGTCAGCTTCCCATTTCTGCAACTGAAATAAAATTTCAACTTTGTTTTAAACATTAATCAAGACGTCGAGGATTTTATGAATAATGATAGCACTGAGATAGAAATGTTATAACGTTCCTTTACTAAAATGCAACCGTTGCAAATGGCCTTGATGACGACAGTTTCTCAACTGAATGTTGGTGTATGCTATTCATCACCCTCCTAGCCTCTTTATCTAAATTTAATTTAGGATATGCCATATTTTACTCTTTCAAACAGCTAGAGAATCGAAACAAAACGGTCGTAACTTGGCTAGGGGGACAGGACTGACGAACATGTGAGGTTGAAATTTTGAACGGGTTTTTCTTAAGAACCTATGTATAAAATATTAATGTTCTATAAAACCAAAGTCGTTTCTCACACATACACCAAACAAAAAATCTAGTAACACTATACTCACTTAAAACCGAACAAAGACTCCACAAGCCCACATAACAGCCGAAAACATACATTCGTAAGATTTTAATTCACATTGAAAATGAACACGAGAAAAGAACAGTTGAGCTGCAGTATTCCGAGCAGAACTCCCAACTTTTCACTCCCATTCTTTAAGAGTTTAAAAAACGAAGACGAAAAGGGGTCGAAATAAGCTGTGAGAAACCACGGCTGTATTTAGTACTCGTGTACATTTGAGATTATTGAGCATGGCAGTTGTTATGTTCTGTTTTTTTTCTTTAAGGGTAAATTAGAGCATTGAAATCAATGGGCTTAAATTTTGTATAGATTCAGAAATTATAGTACGGAATGGAAATTATTTAGGTTAATCATTACCCTAAAATGAGGCACCATAATTATTTTGTTTTGGTTTATGAGAAGAAAATAACAACTATTAACAATCCATCCTACGAATTATATATGCATTACCCTTTCTGTCTGTTTGTTACTTATTTAAGTTTTAACGTCTGATCGGATTGAGAAAAAACTTTGCAAGCGGGTAGATCACACGGATGGGTTAAAAATACTTTTTATCCCAGAATTGTGTCCACTTGAGACAAGTTTTAGCTATCACGCGGGCAAAGCCACTGGTAAAAGCAAGTTTACTTTATATAATCATCATCTGATGGTAACTCATTTCCATCAGACGGTAATGATGACGGTAAGAAAACCTACACATACTGAAAATTCCAAAATAAAAAAAAAAGATCAAATAGTGCCAGACAATGAAGATAATTATGACGAGACCCATTGTTTTACACACGATTGATACAAAACTAAGCTACGTTGTTCTATTAATAGATTTACCAGTAGATATACTGCGAAATAAAAAAAAAATTACGCGAACTTAAGTTTTTATCGGCGATCCAATGAACCAGAAAATTGGTATTCACTAGCTCGGAAAATATTTTCTAAATTTTAAGGCAAGTCCTTTTCAAATAAAAATGATTAACAAAATTAAGTCGGGTAAACCAATTACGCTACTACTACAAAGCAAGAAGCAGTACACGAATCCTTGAAACTTGTAAACTATAAAACGTCTAATATTAAATTTTCAAACACTAATTAACTATAAAAGGATGTAAACTTATATTAATTAAACAACTCGCGCGGCCAACTTTATTCGCTTTTAGAACTTAATTTAATTTAGTTAGTAAGAATGGAAGAAACAAAGTTAAAACAAAACAAGTAAACGTAAGGCAAGTTGCCGAAATATCGGAAGGGTAATAAATCCAAGTAAATACTGGGACTTAAAGCTAGCTGCCAGAGGTGTATTGCGAAGTATTGGGTAGTAAATAAAATTGCCAGTGAATTCAAAAGCAGCTTAGCAAAATGCCGACACGTTAATGCCAACTATCGTTGTATTTCTTTAATGGTTCGTTTGCGTTGTGTGTCTCCGATTCTTTTGTTTGGTTTCGTTGATCTGGAACTAAATGAATAATGAAGTGTGCAGTGTTTGTATTTTCGTGTGTCATTTGTTATTCTTTTGTCCTTTACTTCACTAACGTGATCCTGTGTATTTTACTTGTCACTCTTGATTATCGTCTTTATTTCCTCTTATTATGCATCGCTGTTAATCTATATATTACTTTATCAATCAATATTTAGTCTAAGGACTTATATATCTCCGATTTCATTATGTTCATTATTTTAAATTACTTTTTTTATTAATAAATACTTAAACTTGATCAAAATGATATGAGTCTTAAAACTCTCTCAACGAGAAAATGCCAAACACTTAAAACAAATTGAACGTAATTTTTTACAAAATGATTTGGTTTACGAGACAAAATGCTTACAAGATGCGATCCGTTTCCTGCCAAGCTTATCAGACATTTACTCGTACACACGATTTATCACAAGTGCCAGGCGTGAAGAGGAAATGTTTGAAGAAACCGACACGTAGGCAATAAAATGTAACTTGCGCAATAGTCTAAAAGCCACGTTCGAATGCACTAGACACCTTGTTGTATGGGGTGTTCATAATATTCGCTGCGTTGATTGAAGGCGTCCTAGAAATATGATCGTTTTAGCTGTTTTTTGGAGATTTTAAAACTAAGCTTTTGATTTTGTGATAAAAGTTATTCTTGCTAATGAAAGTTGTAGAATTTTGTAATAGGTGTAGTCAAAGCTTGATTTCCTGATCCTATCTGAAGATCGGTAAGTCCCCACTTTGAGGCGTGGTTGGAAAGACCTCACGGCATCCTCACCTTCCGCATGACGCAGGTTCTCACCGAACACGGTAAGTTCGGGAAGTTCCTGCACCGGATTCGTGTGGAAACGACGCCCGGATGTCGCCACTGTGTGGACCGCCCGGAGCACACGTGGCGGAGGTGTGCCCCGCTTGGGCAGAAAAACGCCATGTCCTCATGGGGGTGTTCGGCGGCGGCGATCTCTCGTGCCGGGCCTAGGTCCAGGCCATGTTCCGGAGCTAAGAGGAGTGGCAGGCGGTCGCCTCCTTCTACGAAGCGGTAATGCTTGCAAAGGAGACGGCCGATTGCGTAAGGCAACGGTCCTCACGCCCCAACCGCCGCTGGGATTCCGATCCCGATTTCTGTCCACTGAAGGCGCGGGCTTGCGGACGGCGAGCAATGGGCGGCTCGCCGTCTGACCGTCCGGTAACCGTCCGAACCAAGCCCACGTCGTCGACGGCGCGTACTATTCCATACAATCCTCAGGGAGTTGACATTATCTCCCACTCCGCCCGAGAGCGCAATTTGTCATTAGAAGATGACATTTCACACCTAAAAAAACAAAAACTACAACCTGATGATAAACAGTGATGCAATCGTTATAGGTGAAGTGCACTACTTTATTAAGAACCTTTTCACTCTAGCTTTGAAGAGAGCTAAATTATAATCGGAAGGGAAGACCGCAGTAGGCAAATTTCATTATTTTACACGTGCACCGCGATATGTTATAATAATAATTATTATATTTTAAAACTAATATACATCATCATCATCATCATCATCATTTCAGCCGAAAGACGTCCACTGTTGGACATAGGCCTCCCCCAAATGCCGCCACTATGACCGGTCCTGTGCGTCTTGCATCCATCGAATTCCCGCGACCCTCACCAGGTCATCGGTCCACCTTGTGGGAGGCCTTCCAACGCTGCGTTTTCCGGTACGTGGTCGCCATTCCAGAACTAATATACACTATGTCCTATTTCTAGAACATTGTCTACTTGTGTGCCCGTGTAATGAAATACCAGCCAGCGGTACAGACGTGAAGAGGAAACAAACAGACAGATAGGCAGACAGAGATACAGTATTATTTACAAAAAAGCCTTTAAACATATCTTGAAAGACTTCGTCAAAAGCAAATCATTCACCTCCAAAATTAAGACTATGTCATATTTGATCGATGAAAGGGGTCGTTCAAATGAGTTTAGTTAAATATGTGCATGCTCAAAGGAACTAAGTAATGAATATGCAAAACGTTCTGTACCTACAAGCAGATACAAGACTTAAAGCGGGGCTTGTTACACTGTCGCGTAATTTCTACGCAATGTTTAACCGACTCCGTCAGAAGGAGGATTTTGTGTTTTGAATGTATATAAATTTATTTTTGCACATCCAAGAGACAGCGGATGGTGAACAATGGGTAGCTTCCCGTCTGGCCGTCCGGTAAGCGTTTGGACCGAGCTGGAGTCGTCGACGGCGCATAGTGTTCCACGCGCGCCTCAAAGAGATGTCAGCATACCGCAGGGGCCCAGCAGGGTCGAAGCCTACTGGTGCCATGGGTTGTGCGACAGAAAACAGAACATCAGGGCGAACAGGAGTAAGTTTTAGTTAGTAAAAGTCTGACATGCCCTCTCGCTCCGCCTAAGAGCGGCAAAACTCATTGGTTGATTTCCACCTAAAAAACAGAAAACGCCCTAGAGCCTAAATGGAGCTGTTACTGAAAATGTCACTGAGTAAAAAGTTATAAAAAATAAAATGGTGGGCAAAATATTTTTTGTGATATACATAATTGTGTAGGGTATTAAAATAAAGGTCTACATTTTTTCAATTAGATGGATAGTATTAAAAATACTTTCATGTTGATGGTTCCATCTAAATTTTCATCTGTTTATTATTTTCGTAAAAGGGTTGATCGTGTTAAAAATATCGCCTCATTGGTCTGGTAAAGTATATTTTCAGGAAAAGTGTCTTTGAAATTATTCAGAATTATTTATTTATTGTAAAACATAGGTAGGTACATTAGAAGTTCTTATTTAATACATTGAGGGCGTTATGTTTTGCCTCTCGGGCGTACAAAGTACGAGTAGTAATACATGCAATATAGTTAGAACAAGAAATCAATATAGATTTATGAACTACAAATAAAGAATTAAATAATTTAGATCATTTAAATAAAAAAATAAAATACAATAAAATTAAATTAAACAATGGAAATAAAAAATGACCACAGTTATTATAATGAAATGAAAAATTGACAGCAATTATTTAAAGACTATTAAAGAATTCGAATGATGTCATAACTTAAAATTGAATGCTAAAATGTAAAATTAAATGTCAAAATTGTAAAATTAAATGTCAAAATGTAAAAATTAAATGTCAAAATGCAAAAATGTAAATTATAAATAAATGTTGTGGTTCGTGGACTTATTGATTACAGCTTATGTTTATTTTATTGGTTTACTCCATCTGCATATATTGCGCTAATTTTATAAAAGCGAAAGTTTGTAAAAGTATGTGCGTGTGTGTGTATGTGTTCCATTGGGACAATTTTTTCTTTGATATGGGTGAAGACGCTTACGGCGGCTTTATCAGCATCATTTCAGCCGACAGACGTCCACTGCTGGACATTGGCCTCCCCAAATGTCGCCACAAAGAACTGTCCTGTGCGTCTCGCATCCATCGGATTCCCGCACCGTTCACCAGGTCATCGGTCCACCTTGTAGGTGATCTTCCTACACTGCGTCTTCCAGTACGCGGTCCCAGAACCTTTCGGCCCCAACGGCCATCTGTTCTGCGAGCAATTTGGCCTGCCCATTGCCGCTTAAGTTTGGCGATTTTTCGTTCTATGTCGGCAACCTTGGTTCTCCTGCGGATATCTTCATTTCTGATTCGATCACGCAAAGAAACATAGAACAAGGAGCATAGCCCTTTCCATTGCCCTTTGGTTGACTTTGAGCCTTCTGATGAGGCAGCGTCGCTACGGCCGCTGGCAGCGGCTTATAAAAACGAATTTCTGATTGTATGGTACATCACTTCAGAATGGTTGTGTCTATTTAGCTAACTCTTTTTTCATTGTTTTTATTGTAAAAAACAGTGTTTGTAAAGAAAGAAAATTTAAAAGAATCGAAAAAAAAAATGCGCTCCGTCGAAACCGGACGAGCAGCCAGTTTAATACAAATCAAACAGAAATAAAAAATAAAAAACTGGGCAATGCGAGTCGGACTCGTGCACTGAGGGTTCCGAAAACTTGAACGATAAATTGCGGTTTACGCTTTATGACGTATTAAAAAAAAACTGCTAACTAGATCTCGTTCAAACCAATTTTCGGTAGAAGTTTGCATAGTAATATCCATTATATATATTTTTTAGTTATATCATTCTCTTATTTTAGAAGTTACAGGAGTTACATATACATTTTACCACTTTGGAAGTGTCTCTCGCGCAAACTATTCAGTTTAGAAAAAAAAAATATTTTTAACCTCAATATCATTTTTGAAGACCTATCCATCCATATCCCACATGTACGGGTTTGATGAAAAAAATTTTTGAGTTTCACTTCTAAGTATGGGGAACTATTTTACCTTTCAGCAAAGCAAAACTCAATAACAGAAATCCCACGCCTTCCTGCATCGAATCGCAATTGTATTCATAATTTTCTCCATTCCGCAGTCATCGCGCTCAGTACTATTATCATCTCTGTACCATAACAGTTATTTCCCAGCATCAGTATCTAACCACATCCCATCTAGTTTACATTATGCGGTATCACGGGATCTGCCTAACTATTTCCTACTACCATTAATTTTAATCACTGCACTTTACATTAGTACCTAATATTCATCCTCTATGCCCACATATGGCTAAATATGGACCATTCATAGTGGCCATTTTACGTTGTTTATTGAATTTATAGATAGGGATTTTGTGTAGCAGATGTTCGAAGAAAATTATGAAGTTCATAATTACGAGTATTTGAATTTAATAATAATTTTAGTTTTGGAAGTGGTTCACATTGACGGATGTTATAGTGATTTTAAAAGTAAAGTTTTTGTTTAAGGTAAATGTTTTACAAATTTATTCGTTATTTTTGGTAGACCAATATAAATTGCAGTTTAAATGCGTACGGCAATGCGCCACCGGTACATGGTGGACATCGCACCTATACGCACGAAACGTTTTGGAAACACATTCATTGTGCGTACAGCTAAGGAGTGGAATTCCTTGCCGGAATATGTGTTCCCTGATGGCTACAACCCGGGAATCTTTAAGTCAAGAGTGAATAGGTTACTTCTAGGTAAGCGCGTTCCATCGTCGACCGCATCGTCGCTTTCCATCAGGTGAGATAGCTGTCAAGCGCGAACCTATCAAGAATAAAAAAAAAACATTCAAGAGGTAAAACGAATTCTTGAGTGAGTAGGTACTTCATCTTGTGTATCGTATAGAATCTTGATAGAAAAAACTGGTTAGAACAGGTTTCATGTATTCTGACGAAGAGGAGAAAGTACAATGGGTATCTCACCTATAATAAGAGAGAAACGAAGAAGCTAAGGCGCCAAAATATATAAAAGACCACAAACATTTTGATGTAAGTAATCGCGAATTTTGTCATCTTAACAATCTTTGTTGTCACGAGAGCACCGTTCACATCAACATAACCTTAAAAATAAATACCCTATACACTTAAAGCCGTATTTATAACGAGTTCGGTGTAACAAACAGCCACGATTACGCCCTTAAAGCAAAGCGTAACACGGTGCGCGCTTTCATCCGATGTAGGTTAAAAGCAAGTTGCATTAAGGTGACTTGATATGGCGATACAGACTGTAATGTGCTTCAACATTCCACGTGTGTTATAGACACGTTCAGTGCTTATGTTAAAGCTGAATGTATGGGCTTTGTTTGAGAAGGTTATACATCATCATCATCATCATTTCAGCCGATAGACGTCCACTGCTGGACATAGGCCTCCCCCAAATGTCGCCATAAAGAACGGTCCTGCGCGTCTCGCATCCGAAGGTTATACTATGTTTAGATAATAGTGAAGGAGAAAATTTCTTTCGTGATTAACCGGGTGAATAGCTATCTGCTGGAATGCTTGAAGGAGTTATCGCAGCTCTGGAACACAAAAGGTACGAAGGTGGGTTTTAGTCAGTAAAAGATCGTGATAGGCAGCTGGATGATTTTCAACCAAAAAAAAATAGGTACAGCTATATTAAAATGGTAGCATGACTAATCTATACATATAATAAAACAGTAAAATTCTTTTGGGATGGTATTAATTGGCGTAAAAACTACTGAACCGATCCTGTTCAAATTTTGCATAAACAATCCTTATAGGTCAGGGCAACTGATAGGCTATAAACTATCACGCTATTTGCTATGGCGGGTGAGCAATAATCCAAAATGTAGGTATTGAACGACATTTGCCGCGAGTTCAATTCCCAGCTACAGTTAAAAATTTTGTCATTATTTTGTCTTATTTTTTTTGTATTAAAATAACTTTTACCATTTTTTCAAAATAAAATTGACATTTCTATTCGATATCTTCTCAATATTTTGTACAAACTAATCAAAACACATAATAAAATCAAAGCGACGAATAAAATCACGTACTATAATGTTACATTATTCCATTTAGCTGCAAATTTAACTTCTAAAACGAAAATCATCACGCTATCATCGTTAGGGAGCCAACCAGTCAATTATGACGTTTATATAAGAACGTCTATTTTATAGTTTATTCATCGAAGATCGCAGCGCAGTGGTTTCGCATCTAGACTTTAATGTAATGTGAAGGTGGTTCAAATCCCGTACGGCTCTCTATGAGAAATTTTTGTTCTATTTTGTCATCGTGAATAAGATTTTTTTATATATTTTTGCATGCTTACAATTTTTTTTTATAAATCTACGTATATAATATATCTGTAGAAATTTTTAGTGAAGTGCGTATTATTAATTTTAGAAATCGATGTAGATAACTTTTATACATTTAAATTGTGTGGAACTTGATAATTATCTTACTTAGGCTTTGTTTCATCGCAATGAAACAAAGCATATGAAAGACAAACGGTATGAAATCAAAGTTTTCGAGAAGTAAAATATGACACCACACGCAACTCGCAACGCCATCTAAAGACTCAAAGTAGAAATAATGATGACAATGACGGTTGAACTTCATATTAAATTTGATAGATGGCATTGCGTATTTTACGTAACTTTCTGAGTGGCAGAAGAATGGCCATCGCTCACGTTTACAGTTATGGTTAAACTGGTGTTAGACGGAGGCATTTTTAACAATCCTAAAGCTTATTTTTATTATATTTGTTGCATTATAGTAACAAGCTAATTGACCGTGATTATTCAAGGGATACCATCCAAAGACGATAAAAGTAAATAGCTATATGTATTTAATTATTCACTTTAAAATAACACGGCCACATTTTCGGAAGGGGTTACAGGGTACCTTGCGTTGGATGGTCCCCAGGTGGACCGATGACCTGGTAAGGGTCGCGGGTATCCGATGGATGAGAGACTCACAGGACCGGTTATTATACTTGGGGATATATTACACTTGGGGAGGTCTATGTCCAGCAGTGGACATCTTTCGGCTGAAATAATAATGATGATGATGGCACTTTTTTTTTCTTTTTTTAAGAGTGGAAATCATCCAATGACTTCTCTCGCTCTGGTTGGAGCGGGAGGACGTGTCAATCTTTTACCGACTAAAACTACACCTGTGTCTATCACTACGCGCTGTTGAGGATTGGGCTCGATCCTGTCAACTACAGGACGGCTAGCTACCCATTGCTCGACGTCCGGAAGCCCGCGTCTACCGTGATTGGTAGTCGGGGTCGGAATCTTGGCTCGGCGTGAGGCCGTTCGTTCCCTAACGCGTGCGGCCTCCGCCTTCGCTAGCATTACGGCTTTGCAGAAGGAGGCGATCGCCTGCCAGTACTACTCGCTCTGGATCAGAGCCCGGCGCGAGAGTTCACTGACGCCGATTGCCTCCACGAGGACACGGCGGTGCTCCGTCCTTGCAGGGCACATCTCCACTGTGTTCTCCGGCATGATAGCACCTTGCAGATTAATAATGGTGTGTTTTATTATTTGCAGTCACCGATTCATATAAAACGGGATCGAATGTGTTTTTCTGACCACAGTTCGACAACGTATGATGTATCTCAGATTCCTTACAGCCTTACGTCGATATCTGGACGTTACTTCTTTGCAATGAGTGGTGACTAACACTGGAACAACCTTCTAAAGGGAGGCCAGTCTCAGGGATAACACTTATCGGCTGCTACATTTGTTAACCGTAATTTCATTGTTTTATGGATAAGCTCAGGACTGTTGTGGGTGTTTCAAACGGTTTCTGTTCTGGGTTCGGTTGAAAGTACCCTGATATTACCATTTTGTGAATCATCTGGAGGACTCGGTGTAGCATGCGGTGGAGGTCTATCCATCTTGAGTGAACCGCCGTGTCCTCATAGAGGCAATCGGCGTCAGTAATTTCTCGGTTTGGCCATCAATATGCGAGTTCGATTGAACGGGGATACACGCGCAAAAGGTTTCGCCGTAGTTTCATTCATAAGTTGGAGACTCTTCATAAGGTAGTTCCTACTATGGAAAAAACATTTGTCTTATATACGGGGATGTCAATTAAATACACACCAAAATATCCTAGGTAAATGAACAAGTAATTCTAACGCCTAAAATGATCAAACTGCAACAATCAATGCAAGCATGCTCTCGCCAATTCTTCATAAGTACTGTTGTGGAAGAAGATAGTTGATGATTTATTTATTTATTTATTTAATCCTTTATGCACAAATGTACAGCGGCGGACTTAATGCCTACCGGATGATGATGGTAGTTTTTGGATTCACTTAAGGCTTTTCACTATCAGTGCACGTTATCCAGCTAAAGGTCGGTGTCCCGATTATGCTCCTTCGTTTATCTCTACCAAAGCTGTCTAACTGCTTAAACTCTTCAGTGAAAAGTTATTGAGGCGAAAATTGTTATGGGAGATAACTCTTTCGATCAATCTTGCAGCCCTAGCAGACATCGGCCCTAGAGGGCCCTATCCATTTGCTGAAATCTTTTTGAGTCGCGCGTAGAATACTACGCGCCGTCGATTCAGGACTGCTTTGACCAGACGGCTGGACAGCACCACCGCAATCCCGTGTTTGCGATAGCTGGGAATTGCCTTGCGGCTTTCAATACCCGGAGCGTCCCTTGCAGCGACCGCTGAGGAGTCAGGATGTCCTATCCCTCATAGTTTCAGCCACCTTCTTTGATCGTAGTGCTTCACTGGAGGAGGCTACTGGTTGTCATTTTCTCCACCAATCGCCCCCATAAGGACAAGGCGGCGCCGGCGCTCCGACCAAGCGGGACTGACTTCCACCGTATTCTCCGGGCGTTTCGCAGAATGGTGAGACCCGAGTGTTTCTTCCCGCTGAATTCGACACAGATACCTTCCGAAACACCTACAACCGGTGAGTCCTGCACAAAGAAAGGATGCCGTGACGCCTCTGTAGACACTTCTCAAAGACAGGCATTACCGCTGCGATTTGATTGTGGCGTGCTCACTGAGGCGAGGGGTTAAAATCATGCAATGATGTTTTACCAGAACATAAACCAAAAACATACATAATTGCCCATGCATACATATGCCTTTTCCCTTGGGGTAGGCAAAAAAGACCACTGCTACGACCCATACATGCTCTTTCTATTCATTGACGGTCATACATCTGGATCTGGACGAGTATATAACATGTTTCCTGAAGGTAATTTGCGTTTTTAACCGACTTCTAAAAAGGAGGAGGTTCTTAATTTGGATATTTTTACCTTTAACCGTTTTATGTTAAAGTACAATAAATTATTGCGATGCTTTCGGAATGAATTGCAAGCACAGAGTGATTGTACAGTTTTACGAACTTAACGCGGACGAAGTCGCGGGCAACAGCTAGTATAAATATATAATTCTAATGCTAAAGCTGCATAAGGTGTGTCCATACATGGCGAATGCACCGCTCGCGAGCCGATTGTGAACTGCGCGCGTGTATTTCCTGTTCATATGAAGCTCCTAGCCACCTGCGAGCTGCTCGCGCGCCAGCTACAAGCCATACTCGAGTGGCATAGGAGGTACACGTGTGCCGCCCGCGGTACACATATATAGTTCAATCGCGAAGCACACGCGCCTCACTCGAGCCCTGCCGGAGCTGCACTAGAGCGGTGCACCAAACATAGGCTGTAACCGCACGCGAGCAACATGCGAGCAGTTCGCATGCGGCTCGTGAGCGGCGCATTCGCCATTTCTGAACACACCTTTAGAAATCATCAAACAGAAACATTGACTCAATCTTCCGAGCCTTTTCTCAATTACGTTAGGGTCAGCTTTTAGTCTAACAAGATGAATTTAGGTATGTTAAAATGCTGAGTAATCCACAAATCGACCTTTGTAAGCACTGGTGAGCATACAAGCACTAAGCTACACGTGACTGTTTTTATTGAGCCCGAGTGCGAGGGACTTTTTCACACTGAACGTGATTATGAAGGTTTCATTTTTTCTTGGTAGGTTCTTGCTTGACCTAGCGGTGAGATAGCTCTCACCTGATGGAAAGCGACGATGCGGTCGACGATAGAACGCGCTTACCTAGAAGTAACCTATTCACTCTTGACATAAAGATTCCCGGGTTGTAGCTATCAGGAAACACAGATTCCGGCAAGGAATTCCACTCCTTAGCGGTACGAACAATGAATGTGTTTCCAAAACGATTTGTGCGTATAGGTGGGATGTCCACCATGTACCGGTGAAGCATTGCCGTACGCCTGGTGGTCCGATGATGAAACGGGCTAGGTTAGGTTAGGTTATACAATTCCGACGCACACTTCCCGAAATGCAACCGGTAGAAAACCGATAGGCTTGCAAGTCGGCATCGATGCTCAAGACTTTGAAGCCTCGACTTAACGAGTGCATAATTGCCAATGATCCTCCTGGCTCGCCTGTCACTTGCGTTAAGTGCATCAAGCTGGGATCGGGCAGGTACGTCCCAACGATGAGAGCAGTACTCCATACATGTAGTTTTAAGGAGCAGTGGTGGCCGAGTGGTAACGGCCCCGACTTACGAGTTGTAGGTCGCGGGTTCAAACCCAGTCAAGCGCATTACTTTGTGTAATTTATTTCGTCACCACTGCTCTCAAAATGGTGAAAAAAAACATCGTGAAGAAACCGGCAGGTCCCAGATCCAAAAATTCGAAGACATGTGACATCCACCAACCCGCACTAGGCCCTCGTGGTGGATTACAGCCCATTCCTTCTCCTAGAGAGGAGGCCTGAGTCCCAACAGTGGGAATATTATAAGGCCGACTATGCTATGCTAAGTAGCTTTAAACATTAAGGTATATTAATAATTTGTACAGTAATTTCTGTTACTGCATCTATAATAATGGTAAATGAATACTCAAATATACGCTCAGGTAATTCAGACAATAACTGAGAGCGACCGCATATGGCTCCAATGGGTCTCATTCTGATCATAAAGAGAGCGAACATGAATGAGTTTATAACAACATGGTGGGATCCGTAATGAGGTGAGCAGTTACAACAGTAACAATTTATGAAAATAGTTAGTAAAACTGTAGTACAGTAGTTGAATAAGTGTGTGAATTGTTATAGATTTTGATTAAATAAAAATAACCGCAGGGGTGTTTACACAAATACATGTCTGTGACAAAGACGTTTGGAAGGAGAAAAAGGAGGCCTTTACCTCGCAGTAGGGCAAAAATTTGGCTAGGAAAAAAATGAAAAAATTGTTTGTATCTAAACACGCATAATATATGTCGGAGAAGTCAATAGTACGGAAGTTTGAGAACAAATGAACGAGTTAAGTGAAAAGTGACACACGTCACTTTGACAGAATCCGCGCAGACGTTTTGCACGAACCGAGCAGATAGAGGTGCCGACCGCAGAGGTGCAGTGCTCTTTCCTCTGTCGGCAGCCGTGCGAACACACAACAGTAATAATTGGATTTCAGATTTATGTACTGTATTTTGTATTAACTGTCTAAATTGTCTTAGTCTGTAGTCTGTCACTGTACTTATTAAAATAAAATAAAATAAAAATAAAACAACTTCGAGTCTCGGCGACTGTTTCACGGCTCGTTGTGTGAAATGAATATCAAAAGTTTACATCATAATAAATCAGTTGTGTGATCTGGAATAGTTTGTTTATTGCTCGATACTCAGCCATCACCCACAAAACAGAGTCCCTGGACAGAGCTTCAATGATGATCGGCATCCTCAGCCAACATGTATGTGTTTGGATCATGTAAGTAGGGGTACTCATAAAAATTCATGAATTTGTTCATTTTGATAGAAAGTTATTCCAACGCTGAGTGTCAAGTCATCGCTTTCTGTTTATCATGGAAAAATGCGTGGCATATTTAGAATAGACCACGAAGGTGATGCCGCAGTAATAAATTGATAGAAAACGAAATGTCAAAAGTAAGCGCAAGCAAGAATTTTTGGGTAAACAAGACCAAGATGGTTTAGAATTTTAAAATGTAGTCAAAGTACCTGCATTAACAAAAGCTCACCAATATCCTCGAGAAATCCGAAACAAAATCCTAGCAGAAAAGCTATATACAAATGCAATGCCCCAAAATATACAATCAGCTTCTAGATTGGTGATAAACGAAGGTATTTGTAAACGTGGATTCGAGTACTAGACCAGTTGTGGAGAAGCGAGAATACATGTGTGCCGCAAGTCATGGACTTTTTACTGGTTGTCGTTCCTGAAAGTAAAGGAAAGATAAAAGTAACAAGTAAAACAGATTCTTTTTTTTTTAGGTTGGAAATCATCTATTTATTTATTTATTGTGACATCTCTCGCTCTTGGGTCGGACGAAAGGGCGTGTCAGATTTTACTGACTAAAACCCACTCCTGTTCCTTCTTTGCCTTCCTTCTAGGGCCCCGGGGGTCTCTTTCGTATAAGCCATGGCCGCAAAAGGCTTCGACCCTGTTGAGCCCCTACTGTTTTGCTGACGTCTCGTTGAGGCACGCGTGTAACACTACGTGCCGTCGATAACTTGGGCTCGTTCCGGACGGTTGCCGGAAGGTCGGACGGCAAGCTACCCTTTGGTCGCCGTCCACAAGCCAGCGCCTACGATGGCTGAAAATCGGAATCGGAATCCCGGCGGCTGGGGCGTGAGGGCCGTTCCCTTGCGCGTGTGACCGCCTCCTTTGATAGCATTACTGCTTCGCAGGAAGAGGCGACCACCTGCCACTCCTCCTCGCTCTGGACTATGGCCTGTTCCAAGGCCCATCACGAGAGATCACTACCACCGATCGCCCCCACGACGACACGGCGGTGCTCTACCCAGGCGAGGCACACCTCTACCGTATGGTTCACCGTGTCCTCCGGGCGGTCCACACAATGGTAAACCCGGGTGTTTCTTACGCACGAATCCGGTGCAGAAACCTCTTTACTTCGCAAAAACAGATTCAGTTAGCGAAGCAAACACCTCAAAACTTTTAATGCATTTAGCGCTTACCATAATCAAAATGTCAATCTGTCTATATAAATATGAACTTCAAACAAATGACATCATGATAGTAAATAAAATTATTTTGTAAATTCGTTCATAATTTTTTGTTTGTTTTTGCAAGTTTTAGAGTTGAAAAATTGTAAGGCAGGAAAAATATGAATGATAAAACTACAGAATTTATAAAGAATCACCAAATAATATTGCTACTTAATATTTCAAACTTTATAATAAATCTTACGACAAAACTGAATGCTGCTAAAATTCACATTTGAAACAAAGTACGACGCCTCAGTTCACAAATGCACAATAAAACGAGATAGAATATGTAAGGATTGCACACTAGAGACTGAACGGGTGAGGCTTTGCCATTTCTTCCTGTAAATTGGAGAAACAAGTGACGTTACGTGTATCAGAACTATTACGAACAAATACTATTAAGTATTGTATGGATTGGAAGTATTGGAACAAGAAATCTCGAAGGCGTTGTGATCACAAAAATATAAGACTAAAGTTAAAGAAGATACCAATTTCAACAATGATAAAAATAATGTTATATTCAAATTGAAGACTAGTTACTAAAACATGTTGATAATTAGGGTAAAAAAAGAAAAGTAGAATTATCGTTTTGTATCGTAAAAATTCATATCTATGGAATTCAGACAGATTTGTAAAAAATATGAAAAATAATCTAATACATTTAAACAAACAAATGATAAGTGGTGCAGCGGACATCATTAATTGTTCTTTTATTAAGTATTATTATTTTAATTAAGATGATACAATTTGTATTAAGTGAAAAATGAAAACAAAAACTATTTTCACCTGTCACTATTTTACATTATTTACAAATCCGTGATAAGACTTGTCATACTGTATGGATCAAAATATTTGATTGTGAAAAAAGATTACATGTAGCGGAGATGAGAATGTTGAGATGGATGTGTGGTGTGACGAGAATGGATAAAGTGAAAATTAATATATTAGGGTTAAGTTTGAAAGTGGCGCCAGTGGCTGAAAAGTAGAAAGGCATTCGTTTGTATGGTCATATAAAAAGGAGGGATGAAACGCATGTTACTTAAAAAAGTTCTGAGTATATATGTAGATGGATGGACAGGGAGTGGGAGGCCAAAGAAAAGATGAATGGATTGTGTGAGGAGTGATATGAAAGAAAAGGGAGTTAGTGATAGTGTGACGGGTGACAGGACAGAATGGAAGAAAAACGTGTTGCGCCAACCCCAAGTAATATGAGATAAGGGCAGTAAGAAGAAGAAGGTTTCCTTTGAAACCATTGCTCGTTTTAAATATTATAATACTCGTATCTATTAGAAGCAATCGTGGTTGTTCGAGGAAGATGATGAGTTAAAAGAAAGAGAGAAGTTAAAAGTAGGACAATATCTGTTTTTTTTTTATTTTTTATTATTATGTATAGGCTCGCGTTTGACCACTATTTTACTTGATGGGAAGCGATGATGTGGCCGACGATGGAGGGGGCCCAGTGCGGGTTGATGGAGGTCACACGTCTTTGAATTTTTGGTTCTAGGTCATGCTGGTCTCCTCACGATGTTTTCCTTCACTATTTTGAGAGCAGAGGTGATGAAATAAATTACACAAAGTAAAACGCCTGGCTAGGTTTGAACCTGCGACGTACAACTCGTAAGTCGGGGCCGCTACCACTCGGCCACCACTACTAAAGAGGACTTATCAATAAATAAATATCTTGTTTAAATAATTAGCTAAGTCATATTGAGAGGATTATATTTATAAAGTCAGAATTATTAGTATGAAGCACAGTATAAATAGCAAATTAGAAATAAATTTCAGAATAAATTCAAAAATATCATTAGGACAAAACAAACGTCCAATTAACGTACAAGTATTAAGTTACTAAAGTAAACAGACGATGATTCTAAACCAATGAAGCAAGAAAGAGAAACACGAAAACAGAGAAAAATAATAAAATAGTTCCTTCAAGAAAACCGTGCTTGAATTTGGTTTTGATATTAGTAAATGGAAAAAAAACAAGATGTAAGGGGTGACTTGGGATTCGATGATGCTTTTAGTTGAGATTACAATTTGCTTGAGTTGAGGTAATAACTGACTTTGCAACTGTTTTTGTTCGCCACGTCAATTTAGGGAAATTGACTGACACAGTTTTATATTATAAGGTAAAGGATGGTTGAAATATTTTGCTGACTGATCTTTTCTTTTATCATAAAGTTGGTCTAACTCAGGCAAATGGTTCTGATATTGACGAAAGCAATGATGGGTTTAGTAAACAAAATAACAATCGAATAATAATCAACAATATTTGTACATAAATTGTCAAATCCATGTATTTTAGTCAAGTTTTGTGTGTACAATAAAGAATAAGAATAAGAACAATAAAATAATGCAATGTATCATCAGATACAAAATTGAGCAAATGCGAGTTCGATTCGCGCACTGAGGGTTTCGTACAGGATTATCTATGTAAATATTTTAATACCCGAATGGAATCTCGAAGATTTTTCCGAATCGCAAAAAAAGTTTTTTTGTAACGTAACAACTTACTGTTTTCAGATTTATTCCCACATTATGTGCTATAAGCCCTTGTTTCATGCCAAATTTCAGGATTATGTGTTAACGCGAAGTACCCTATGAATTTTGATTCCTTTGAGAGTGTCGAAATATTAGTTTTTTGCGATATATATGCCGTATCTTTTTTTTTTCTGTAATAAAAATCAAATTTCTAAGTTAAAGTTTGATTTTTATTACAGCTTCATGGGACCGCAGATCTAAGATATGGTTTTAATTTCAGCTCGATACCTCCACGCGTTCCCGAGATAAAGGGTCTTGACAGACAGACGGACAGACTACAAAGTGATCCTATAAGGGTTCCATTTTTTCCTTTTATATAAAAATATTAAAAAAAAAAAACTGATAAAATTAAAATACTCGATGATACAGGCGTGATCTTCACTAGTCACACTTATATTATAAAGACAAAAGTTTGTGAGTGTGTGCATTTATGTTTGCTACTTCTTCACCCTCAAAAGGCTAAACGGATAAATGATATTTTTTATCCAGGGAGTTTGTTTTCTTACTACAATTTTCTACTTTTACGTGGGCGAAGCCGCTTACAGTAGCTAGTACAATAATAATAATATTTTATAGAGGAAAGATTCCTGCTTTTGTATTTTTTGCTATCTTCTATATATATAAAAATGAATAGCTGTTCGTTAGTCTCACTAAAACACAAAAGCGGCTGGACCGATTTGGCTAATTTTGGTATTTAAATATTTGAGATAGCCCAGGGAAAGTTTAAACGGCGAGAAAAAATTGAAATAATCACGAAAAATAAAATCCGACTACAACACCATCTAATTAAAATGTAATTATAAAATGAATTATGCTGTTCTAGTAATACCAGTAGATGGCGTTATCCTTACTATTAGGCGGTACGAAGTTCGCTGGGTCAGCTAGTCTAGATAAACTCAAAAATTACCGAACTGATTTTGAAAATTCTTTCAACTGCAGAATGCTACTTTATCACTGACTGACACATGTATATATTTTTACACAGGCAAAGCCACGGGGAGAAGCTAGAGTTAATATAAAATGAAAATACAATCCCAAAGAGGTTTCCTAATTACAACTTAAATACAAGTAAATACACGCTAACATTCCTTAAGATTATAATTTCCCAAGTTTCCAAGGCTAAATGTTTTCCCAAACGCAATTATGTAAGAAAACCTTCTTAGAAAGCGAAGCAAGTTAATTACAGGATTGTGGCCATGTTACAGGTTACAAGTTACAGTAAAGAACAAAATACACCCAGTTATAATATATTTTTGTAATGTTTATTTATGTAAAGACGAACAACTGAAGCAAAGCGATAACGAGAAATTCAGATGTGAAATCGATAATGTTTTTAAAAGGAATTGTTTTTTGTTAGCCGTTTCCATTACCCTTTGAGTGACTGAAAAGGGCTATGGTCGGACTTTCCTTCCGTGATCACATCAGAAATGAGGATATCCGTAGAATCAAGGTTACCGACATAGACCGAAAAATCACCAAACTTAAGCCGCAGTAGGCAGTTGAAAGGTTCTGGAGTGGCGACCACGTACCAGAAGACGCAGCGTTGGAAATCCTCCCACAAGGTGGGATCCCGCGATGCTCATCAGGTCATCGGCCCAGATGAGGGTCACGGGAATTCGACGGATACCTATGAGGTTTTTTTGTTGCTTTTTTCGTTCAATGGCTACAGTAATTCTTTCCAAACTTTCCAGAGGTCCTAGCGGGCATCGGTCCTACTGAATCCCGTTCGGTTTTGCTGACATTTGTTTGAGACTGGAAAACTATGATTATGCACCGCTTACCCGGGCTCAATCCTTCCAGATCGCCGGATGGTGAGCTACCCAATATTCGTAGTAGGCAAGCTCGCGCCCAATCGGAATCGCAATTGTTAATGACAATCGTAGCTTAGGTGAACTAAAAGTAGAAAGCTTACGTCATTATAGGCTATATACTAGAATTGGTGTGGTTATAGGAGTACACCTATATATACAATTATACACGCATATTAGACTCAATTAAATACAATATTAATTGAATTTAACATGACAATGATCTGTAATTTTCGATCACGTTTGAATTTGAAAATTCCGAGAAATTCTACAATGTTACCAAGAATATGTAGCGCATGAACATTTCCAGGAACCATGGTTCGAAGTTCTAATAACCCAAACACATGTAGGATAGAGTACACATATATACGAGCATATATTCCATTGTTCCTAAAGTAACTTTGAAATTACCAACGAATAGCTTGCCCATAACTTTGTTCGTATCGATTCTGGATATTAAATTTCCAGTTGATTTTTCTGCGAAACTTCAACACCTCGTTGCACTGCTCATTAATTCACAAACGCAAGCGAACGCCAGCGTTCGATCTCTCATTGTCTTTCTATTATGTCTCTAATTACTTTATTCGAAAGGTTATAATTGGCTGATTTATGTGTTAATTTGAACCGAAGGATCCCAAACTTTTTGGACCTGGGAGCACTTTGAATTCTTTTTTTTACAGGGGCTGGACGGCCATTTAAAAATCATCATAAATTCAAAACTAATGTCTGTTGTCTTTTATATTTAATAGCTATATTACATCTATGTATAGTCTAGTATATAATTTTAATCTAATATTTACGTTATTAATTTGCAGTACACCGCAGACTACCCCCTTTTTCTATTTCAAGTTCTTACATTTAATCCTAAGGTTGTCTGGTATATCTTGCTTTCAGCGATAAGACCACCTTTGTACCCATAGATTTTAGTTAGTGTAAAAGTTTAGTTACTATTTTGGTGTACGAAAAGGTTTATTCAATTCTATTATATTCTACTAATGAGCATATCATATAAGCACAATATCTATAATATACGAGTATGTTTATAAATTAATCTTTTTTTCTTGGATATAGGTAAAATCGGCTTTAAAATTGACTTTACCGATTATTTCATTCACATTTTTAAAGTTTTGTTATACGTTTTTAAGGAAAACATTCGAGCGTAAAGCTTAGTAGTAGAATTCCCTGCCAGATTCTGTATTTCCTCAAGGCCAGCGTGCTCCACTGTGAACCACATTGTCGCTTACCATCAAGTGAGATAGTGGTCTACGGTGAGGCTATCCATAACAAAAAAAACATGACAATTTCAGACAAGACACCGTCCGTAGGGTCAACTAGTTTCTGATAAAACTGAGAACCATTTCACATCAGTGTTTTTTTCAGTTGGAACGTTTGAAATTTTAAACCTTATGAAAACCATATTATGGCAACCATATTTTACTTCCTGCGGATCACTTGTTGGGAAACACTGATTTAAAATCTTTTTATTATTACTTGCTTTGTGGTAGGTCTAATAGTCCAACGCGTCCACTGAACAACGGGGATAGCATGGAGGAGATTGGAAAAAGTTGGATATTGTTTTTTAATATAGAATTTTTTAGTGGCCGCCTGAATTCCGTAATCCGGGCTTTCAGCAAACATACATGTTTACTGAAGGCTCACCCCTTAACTTTGCATAGAACTAAAGTTAAATCTGAGTGTACTCTGTATATTCACACTTCCGTCTAAATTTTTCGGGCAATACTTACAGGCAATTTTTATTCTTTGAGATGGGATAACATCAAGCAATTTCTCCCACTATAAATCTGATAAAAGTGGCATGTCAGACTTTTACTGGCTAAAACCCATCTGTTGTGCTAGCCTTCAGGCGCACTTAGCGTTCCAGGGGGGTAATTCTACCAAACAACCCTGCAGCCGTAGTAGGCATCGGCCCCGGTTGACCCGACTAATTTACTGACATGTCTTGAAGGCCCGCGTAGAACAAAAAGGCAACGTTGTTGACGTTGCCTTTGTTGTGCAGGGACTGATGCCTCCAGATCTCACGGTGGTAGGCCAGCAAGACGACTTGCAGCAGTCAGCATGACGCAGGTTCAAACCGGACATGGTATGTTTGGAAGGTTTCAGGTACGGATTTGTGCGGAAGAAACGCCCGGGTGTCACCATTATGTGGGCCGACTGGAGGACACGGTGGAGCATACAGTAGAGGTGTGCTCCGCTTGGGCAGAGCACCGTCGTGTCCTTGTGGGAGCGATCGGCGGCAACGACCTCTCGCGCCGGGCCTTGGTACAAGCCTCCTTCTTCGAAGCAGTAATTTTAGCAAAGGAGGCGGCCACACGTGCGATGGAATGGCCCTCACGCCCCAGCCGCCGGGATCCCGATCCCAATTTCCAGCCACCGTAGGCGCAGGCTTGTGGACGGCGAGCAATGGGTAGTACACCATCCGTTCGTCCGATAGCCGTCCGGACCGAGCCCAAGTCGTCGACGTCACGTAGTGTTTCACGCCTCAACAAGATGTCAGCAAATCGTAGGGGCCCAACAGGGTCGAAGGCTACTGGAGCCACTGGTTAAGTGGAAATGAAGCCCGGGGCCCTGGAACACAAGGCAAAGAAGGAACAAGCGAGTGGGTTTTAGTCAGTAAAAGTCTGACACGCGTTCCCGCTCCGCTTGAGGGTGCGAGATGTCATTAGATGATTCCCACCTAAAAAAAAACTGCAACGTCGACTCGGGCTTGGTTCTTGCCGGACGGCGAGCTGGGGAATATAAGCATGAAGTCATGTTATGTGATCAAATTGAAACAGATTATATGCGCTTGAATACAGTGGTAGTGAAATCCACCAGTCAGTAGGTTGTTAGCTTGGTTACTCTTCAATGCTCAAACACTTATAAGAACCAGATATTGTATTAAAGTTTCCTTTATTTTGACCCCTCTAAGGTTCAAGACGATCAACGCAGAAAATGTGTTTTTGTAAACATTGTCCAACTTTCTTGTAGCGGTTCTAATCTCAAGGGTAGTTGGACTCAAGGTTAGATTGACCTTTTGTTGGACCTTATAACATTTCAAATCTTTTTTTATAGGTTAAAGAAACATGATAGCAAAATTTTTATATGCAGTAATTGCTTTGACCGTACATTGTCTATCTGTAAGTCAAAAAATTGTTCTATACTTTTATCTAGATGACGATAATAAGAGTCTAGAATCTAGTTCAATGTATTTGTTCTAATAAACTTGGCAGCGTAGTGTAAGAGCGTTGCGCTGTGGGCATTAACAGATTTAATTTTAGCAACTTCCAAGTTTTTATTGGATGCAATTTGTTCGGCACTAACGTTCGGAAGCAATATGATTCTTCAGATGCAATTATAGTCGTAGTTTTGAAAAGTTCTGCATTAAATAAGTTTTACTTAAATTGGGAATTTTATTGAATTTGAACCTTAATCTTATTTCTATAAAACCTTATCAAGAAATATAGCTTATTGCTATAATATGGATATTTAACTTTGTTTCTTAAGGCCATTTTGACAGACATCGTGTATTTTGTTGTAGAAAAATATAGGAGGCTATCGACCGTCGAAGTAGCTTGCTACAAGTAAAACATTTTTGTAAACAATTACTTACACTTTAAATTCATTAAACCCCAAGCGAACCAGATATCAGTTTTTTTTTTTCCGGTGGGATAATTATCCAATGACATCCCCCGCGTGTGTGAGACTTTTACCGACTAAAAACCCACTCCTGTTCCTTCGTTGCCTTTCATACCAGGGCAGAGTCTTCCTTTCAGAAGCAGATCCTTGGCCCCAGTAAGCTTTGACCCTGCTGAGCCTCTACGGTTTGCATCTCCTTGAGGCGCGCCTGGAACAGCCGCCCGTTTCAAGATTATAACATATATGTACTTGCCGTCCTTGTATATTTGAGGTTAGCAAAAGCAAAGCAAAATCAACCTTATAATATTCCCACTGTTGGAACTCAGGCCTCCTCTCTAGGAGAGAGAATGGGCCGTAATTCACCACGCGGGCCCGGTGCGGTTTGGTAAATTTTACATGCCATCGAATTTTTGATTCTAAGACATACCGATTTCCTCACTATATTTTCCATCACCGTTTTGAGAACATTGGTGATGAAATAAATTACACAGAGTAAAGCGCCTTTCTGGGTATGAGCTCACGACCTCCACCTGTAAGTCGAGACCATTACCACTGGGCCGTCACTGCTCCTATTTGAGGTTGACACAACATAATCTTATCATTCAACTATATTCAATTCTATATGTATTCTATATTCATTATACTCATTTAAGTAACCATAAAATAATATCCTAAGAAATGTCATCATATTGAAACAAATTTGAAAAAACATCCCTACTAAAATAGTCTTTCTATATATTCCGACCTCCCAAACGTCTTGTTCATTACAATATTCTCGAAGAATATATCCAAACTCGATTCTCTACTGACTCGATCCAAAACTTTGGTACACGGCTTTGTGCCAAATTCCACAGAATTTGCTTAACTAACGTTGGTACCTCGTTAGGTATCATAGGGAGGGCTGATTCTCAATTATACCAGTAGGTATTGCGATGCGTTCGATGCAGTTCGCCTTCGATGCTTATTGATTTTGGCAGAGTATTGTAAGTTAACCTTGAGATAGAATAAGTTATGTTTGTTGCATCTAGAGTTTTGTCAGCATTCACGTGTTTACCAAGTTTAAGGGAATTGAGCAATGCAGATGTTTTGAGATCCCTTGTTTGTTGAGCACGAGTACCAAAAGTCAAGGTTTTATTGACGTAATTTTATTTGATTTTATACCTACGATCAGAAGTTTTGAAGAATGCATTGCGTTTGACAAGAATATTATAATCAGATATATTCTTTATTGTATGCCAAAGGTAAAATTACAGTAGGAAATTAATATTAATAGGGTGTCACAATGGGCGGTCCTATCGCTAAAAGTCCGTCTTTGTATGGTACAAAGACGGACTTAGTCGTTTTGCATGAAGTTTTAATAAATAAGTAAATATGTAAATAATCATCATCATCTTCGTCATCTTCCTGCCCTTGTCCTGTGTTATTTGGGGTCGGCTTTGGGGTGGATTCCTTTTCTTTCATATCACTCTTCACACAATCCATCCATTTTTTCTTTGGTCTCCCTCTCCCTCTCCATCCATCCACATGTAAACTCATAACTCTTTTAGTAACATGTGTCTCATCCCTCCTCTTCTCATGACCATACCAAAACAAACGAAATATGTAAAAAAAGTTGTTTAACAAAATAAAATTAGTGTTTACACCGAGCACATTTTTGCACTAACTCAAAAACAAGGAAGCTCACAAAAATAAAGTCACCGAAATTAATATTCACATTCCAACAAGCAAACTTTGTGACAATATTGATGCTATATAGCCCGAAGTTTGAACTAATAGTGTTTAGCGTGTAACAATAATCAGCCAGGTCCCGAGCGAGTAGCGTACTCGCCAAATTAAATATGAGCAAAGTTTTAGCAAACGCCCCGCGGTGGGGTGAATTGGCTCACTTGGACTAACTCGTGCAATTTACTAGTACGGAACCGCTTCTGATAGTCGAGTGTGCGTTCCGTTGAATATTAATTATTGCTTGTCAGTTTGTTGCTCCAAAATGGAATTTATACGGCTTAGCTTGGTTATACGTTGTTTGAGCTGCCACCAAATATTAAACATACACTTTTGAGTTGTTTGCAGAATGGAAGCTGAAAGGGTACGTTAGTGGAGGAAGTTTTAATATTTTTGGCATAATCTGATCTTTTGATTTTACATACTCTTCTTTCCTTGTTTTTTTATACACTATTGTTTACATTTCTTTTAATCTCTCACATGTCAGCGGGAAGTTTTTTTTTTAAATAAGCAGTAGCTTTGCTTGCTTTTATATTTATAATGTTTCATCGTTTTCGGTAAAATGGTAATGATAATATTAAGTAATGTTTAAATAGGTAATAAAATATATATAAATCTTTATGGTCACATCATCACGAGTGATCGGTGGCAAATTCTTTTGTTATATTTGTTATTATTGGGAAAAGGTTCTTAGGCAAGAAATAATTAAACAAGTTCCGTTAAAAATTTACATTTCTTAGAAATTCGCACGTTTGTCAGTTCATAGCCAAGAGAGAACAACGTCTGTTGGGTCAATTAGTAAATTTTGCTGTTTTTCTTCACTTTGAAATATCAGCAATTATAATAATTACTTTTCTCGAAGACTCTTAACTACTTAAGTATTTACTATTCAGCTAGACTTTATATAGATTACTGCATCAATTTCTCTTGCACATACTTCTCCATAGAGATCTACGCTTTGGAATGTGCAATCAGCGTCATTTTTCTGAATGTCTGACTTCTTGACAATTTTAAAGTGCCCTGTAAATGGTTTATCTTTATTCTTTATTGTACACACAAAAAAAAAACTTAACCTTAATACATTGATTTGATAATTTATGTACAAAGGTGAGCTTAACTCAATAATGAGTTTTCTCTCAGCAAACCTTTGAGTGACAGAGAGATACATTAGGGTAGGATCCAGTGTACAACACAAACCTACATAAATACGTCTAATGTATATACATATAGATATAATATATACTAATATTATGTCAATTGAGAAAGGATATACTCTTTAATTTTCCTCTTAAAGACGTCCAGAGAAGGGCTGTCGCGAAGGGAATGTAGGAGAGCGTTCTAGAGACGAGAGCAGCTGGAAGTGTGACGCGGAGTACGAAGGAGAAGAGAATTGATAGTGCGACAGGGTTTACCCCTTGGCACAAGGTAGTCAAAGCTTATTTGAAATAAATGCTTTGAGTCTTGAATCTTTTCCATTTTCAACAGTTAATATTCTTTATGATTAATATTTCAACTTAAATTCCCTAACCACCGCCATTATGGCACGTGATTAATATTTCAACACATTAGCAACAAGTTCAGGTGCAATATTACCCAAAACTAACTCAAACTTATCACGAATTAATTCAACAACCACACCGCGAACAATCTCGACTACTTAGTTAAGTTTAGCACATTGTTAAGTTTAAATGAGTCTTAGCTTATCTTAGAATCTCTGCAAACCGCATGTAAGCGGCCCAGGGTTTAATGTCGGAAAACATTTTGGGAACTTCGTTGCGCTCGACTTAATGATTGAAGGTTTTAATTTGGAGCTCAATAGCTTTGAAAGTAGAAACTTTTGTTAATTCATTACGAGAACTAGATAGAGAAATTGTTTTAATTATTTTCTTTCTTAACCTAGTTATCTTGTTAAAGTTTATAATTAGATTCTGTTTTATGATGTACTTGTACTTTTTTGGATTATTCTTGTTGTTCATTTAATTAAATTTAACATTTGATAAAAATATTTTAATATAAGATATATACAATACAAAATTTAAACCAAAAAAATAAAAATAAATGATAATATAAAAATTAAATCTCACTACGACCCTGCGTAAGTAGTACAACTGAGTGACTAAAGGACCGCATTCTTTTTCTGTAAGCGAGGTAGTTTGACTTAGTTTGTAACAACATTGTTTTTGGGAATACTGACAAACCAAATTTTGAATACTTGTGTATCATGTAATATATTGCTATTTCTGTCATTATCATCATCATTTCAGCCGATAGACGTCCATTGCTGGACATAGGCCTCCCCAAATGTCGCCACAATGAACGGTCCCGTCGGATGCGAGACGCCGACGACTCCCGCAACTTTCACCAGCGGCCACCGTAGGCGCGGGCTTGCAGACGGCGAGCAATGAGTGGCTCGCCGTCCGACCGTCCGGTAACCGTCCGGACCGAGCCCAAGTCGTCGACGGCGCGTACTGTTCCACGCGCGCCTCAAGGAGATGTCAGCAAATCGTAGGGGCCCAGCAGGGTCGAAGCCTACTGGGGCCACGGGTAGAGTGAAAGCGAAACCCGGGGCCCTGGGACGAAGGCAACGAAGGAACAGGAGTGGGGTTTTAGTCAGTAAAAGTCTGACACTATCTCCCGTTCCGCCCAAGAGCGGGGATGTCATAAGATGATTTTCCCACCCAATAAAAAAAAACCCTGTCATCGGTCCACCTTGTAGGGGGGGCCTACCAACACTGCGTCTTCCGGTACGTGGTCGCCACTCAAAACCTTTCGGCCCCAACGGCCATCTGTTCTGCGAGCAATGTGCCCTGTCCACTGCCACTTAAGTTTGGCGATTCTTCGTGCTGTGTCGGCAACCTGGCTATTTCTGTACATTATTGTTATTGCAATTCCGACTGTCGAAGTTATCATGATTAGTTTACTTTAGTTTTAATTTTTTTTTTCTCATTTAGTTAAAGGAAGTGTAAACTTTAACCAGAAAAATAAACCAACTATTAGGTAAAATGATCTTCATCCGTGTTTCGCCACTCATGTTTTTTTTTAATTCTGAAGTCGTTTATACGCGTTATTTACTGTGTGTATTTTTTTTATAGATTTGGGCTAGGTTTTGTCCTAATTCTGTGATGTACCAGAAACTTTGTCAGCATAAAAGTTATAAGATATCCCAAGTCGTCGACGGCGCGTACTGTTCCACTCGCGCCTCAAGGAGATGTCAGCAACCGAAGTGGCCCAGCAGGTTTGAAACCTACTGGGGCCAAGGGTCTGATTCTGAAAGGAAGACTCGGCCCTGGTATGAATGGCAACGAAGGGACAGGAGTGGGTTTTTAGTCAGTAAAAGTATGACACTATCTCCCGCTCAGCACAACAGCGGGGGATGTCATTGGATGATTTTCCCAACAAAAAAAAGAAAGATACTCCCAGAATAAAAAGTATTCTAAATGTACTATTCCAGGGCATGATTTACTTGAATGCAAAACCTAAGTTTCATCGAAATCCGTTCAAACGTATTAGCGTGAAGGAGTAAAAAATATATACACAAACGTACACCCACCCTTTCGCCTCGTTGCCTTTAGCGTGATGTAAGAACTTTGATTAAAATACTGAAGCACTAAGTACAAATAATTTGCGTAAAATATCCTAATAATAAATTTAATCATTTCTTCAACTATGTTCAGGGCTATAATCTGACTTTGAAATATTAGCGTGCCAGTTACATTCCTTTTGAGTTATTTTAATAGCACGTAATGTACCGTTCGATTACAAAATATGTAGAAAATTTTATTAAAATTAAAACGTTCAACTAGGGACGTGATAAAAGGTAGAAAAAAAAACTGAATGAAAATGGACGAGAAAAAATTTTTAAAGACATAATGTGACATTCACCATCCAAAAATAGATCGTTGGCCCGGCTTTTTTCGAGTTAATAAATTATACACTGACTACTCTAGGGTGGAGCAGGAGGGCAGACTTTTACTAACTAAAACCATAGTAAAGTCATTCTGTTGCTCTTTGCGTTCTAGGATTATAGGTTCTTTTTCAGGAACTCCCTGTGGCCCTAGCGAGTATCCAGCTCTGCTAGGCCCCTACAGTTTTGCTAAAATTCTTTGAAGCTCGCTTGGAATTCTACTCGCCTTCATCGGCTTGAACTCGGTCCCTATCTGATGGCCTAACGATGATGAGCTACCCATTACTTGTCTGCAAGCCCAATTATAGGATTCAAGATTAAGTTTCTCTCACTGAGACCTCAAAGTAGTAATTTCATTGGTTGGATACACGTATCTAGATTTTATGCTATTTGGAAAAGTGATTATCAGGAAGGAATGTAATAAACTGACTTACAATTGTTAGAAAATTAGAAACTTTCTCAAATGTCAGATAATTTCTAAATTAGAATGTTTGAAAGTGAAGATATTTGAAGAATTCTTCCGATCAAATTGACCATTTTAATAAATTACGCTATTTTTTTGAGGATTTTTAAGTCAAGAGTAAAAAGATTAATTTATACTTATTCTAGGTAAGTATGCTCTAACGTCGAACACATCATCGCTTAAAATCAGGTAAGATAACCATTATCTTACCTGATTGTAACGGTGATGGTAAACGAAATACGCGTAAACAAATCACGAAAAAAAAAGGAATAGCATGACGGGGTGTCTCACGTCTGTTGTTGATTATAATGTAAAATTTTACATACCCAGTTTGAGCTGCGCATTTCTCTACTAATGTTTTATTTTTTTATTATTGACAGGCTCATGTAAGGTTACTATGTCACCTGTTGGTAAGCGATGATGTGGTCAACGTTAGAGTGAACGTAGTTAAAATGGTTTACTAAGACGATCAAAGATTTTATTTTAAATTATATCTACATTTGCACCTGATCTTAAGCATTGATGCAATCGTTGATGGTGAAGCACACTAGTTTATTAAGAGTCTATTCACTCTAGCCTTGAAGACACCTAAATTATAATCGAAGGAGAAGGCCGCAGCAGGCAAATTGTTTAGGCCGTTCGATGTACGCGGCATAAACGACGGTAAAATGCTGAATTGTAGAAAAATTGCTTCTTGCAATATATAAATAATACTATTCAAAGAGTAAAACAATTGAACAGCTTACAAATGACTGCAAATTAAAGTGTATAAACCACACTACTATAGAATTACGCTATAATTTCCCAGGATTTGTCAACTTGATTTATTACCACTAATCGTTTTTATGTAGTCTTAATAATGTATTTAAATTCTACATTTCTCTCTCCACTATAATTCCAAACTTAAGTACCTATAATAAAGTTGAAATTGCCTTGTAAGTGCTATAATTTTTTCTGTTACAAAAGAGTAATGGGCAACAAATTATAAAATTTTAATTGGGTTTTACATGTTCAGTCATGAAAATGGTATTCATGGCATTAATATGGTTAATATTAGTACTTTAAGTGCGATAAATGGTTAGATAATGTCAGACGATAATTTTGTTTGACATGCAAAGTTCTTTGTTAGTTTCAATTAAGAATAAAAAAAGGAAATAAGATTATAAAAAACATTTTATAAAAAACATTTTACAAAAAAAAAAATACAAGTGACTTTAATTTTTTTTTTTAAACTGGGCACGTACGAGTCGGACTCGCCTCCTGAGGGTTTCGTACAAACTTACATACACAATTATGTGAATAGTTCAATTCCTGAATAGTCTCGAAGATTTTTGAAATTGCAAAAATATTTTATTTTTTGTTACGTAACAACAAATTTTCTGATTTTAAGATTTATTCCTATACCTTGCTTTATGCAAAATTTCAGGATTCTTCGTCAATGGGAAGTGCTCTAGAATTTTGGTCCCCTTGAGAAAAAAAACATATGGCCGTTTATGTCGCAAAAAAACAAATATTTCGAATATTTGTTTTTTTGCGACATAAACGGCCATATGTTTTTTTTCCGTTAACTTTGAAGTTTAATTTTTTCACAGCTTCAAGGGACCGCAGACTGCAGACAGAGTATATGGTTTAAATTTTAAATCAATACGTCCACGCGTCTCCGAGATAAAGGGTCTTAACAGAACGACAGACGGACGGACAACTAAGTAATCCTATAAGGGTTCCGTTTTTTTTCCTCAAAAGGAAAAAACGAAACCCTAAAAATCATTCTATGATATAATCTAGTAAAATTTACAAATACCAATTACAAAAGAAAACAAAACAAAACTGAACCGAAGCTTCCCAATGACGAAGAACCTCCAAAACCACCACAAACGAATTTAATAAAAACTAATCCTTTTCCAATACATTATAAATTTCCAGACCATTGGATACGGTAGTCAACCGAACCAAATAAATTAACGACCAGCGATACTTTCAGTTAGAAAATATTCAAGCTCACTCGTCTCATCAAATAAACTACACAGACTAATAAACTACCACAAAAGTGCATTTCATTTGCCGATCGCCAATAAATTAGAGGCTTTCAGATCAAGATATTACCGTAATGGCTTCCCCTGGATTAAAAAATAAACTATCATCAACAACCGAGCTAATGGGATTGGAGTTGGAAAAAACCGGCCAAGTGCGAGTGGGACTCGCACATGAAGGGATGGTACGGAAGTACCGTGTACCGTCCGTAGCAGAAAACGGCAAGAAAATCGCGTTTGTTATATGGGAGCCCCCTTAAATGTTTATTTTATTATGTTTTTTAGTATTTGTTGTTATAGCGAATTCTGTGAAAATTTAAACTGTCTAACTATCACGGTTCATGTTTATACAGCCTGGTGATAGACGGACAGACAGACGGATGGACAGCGGAGTTTTAGTAATAGGGTCCTTTCTTACCATCTCTGTACTTAGGTACGGAGCCCTAAAAATGTGGAAGCAGAGGTGGTATTAGAGAATTAAGTGTTTGTGATGATATAGAGACTATGTGTTGTTTTGACCTGTTTCTTGTGGTTTAAAGAAAATTAAAGTCGATGTTACAGGTCCGGTTTTGAATGAACTGAATAATATTTTTGTGGTTAGTATGGAATGTACTATAGTGATTATACTGGGAATTTCTGAAAAGGAAACCCGAAGTCCTAGAACGCAAAGGGTAACTGAAGAATACAGGTGTGGTTTCAGTCAGCGAAAGTCTGTCAAACGCTTTAAGATTAAGTGTGACGGCCACTTCACCTTAGAGTGGAATAAATCATTGAATGATTTCCTACCACCAAAAAAAACTACTGTGATCATTCTTAAAAAACATAATTTTATATAAGAATTAAATAAAGTACATAAAAACCGTGTAATTTAACCGTGTATTACTAAATCAAATGGTTTTTCAAAGAAAATTTAAAAACTATTGCTCCTACCCTGACATATATAACATACCATATTGAACTCTCTACAAAAATTCAAAAGAAGAAATGAACGTACAACACCAGGGTGCAAAGATTATTATGTGTATTTTAGTATTCCAGAATTCAAATTTTATGATCCAGTTAAACCTCCCTATGAACAAACAGGCGTTGAAAATATCTACGTTGAATTAAATGATGTTAAACCAAACGCCAGCGCAACCAACAAGAACACAAACATAAAAAGAGAAAAAAAAACATGAGACGAAAAGAGATCAAGAACTTGAAATATAAGATGCGTAGGTATTTCTAAATGAACATACACTCAACACTGAACCCACTTATTCCAAAGGTTAGGCTTAAGTGGAATCAAATGCTTACAATATTAGAGGGCCAGTATCAATTATATGGAACAATATTTAGGCAGACACAAACTGCGTTAAAATGCAAATCGGAATCAGAGCCTATTGTGCGACTGCGTATGTATCTACGCCGTAATAGTATTGTGATATCGTGAGATTAGGAGTTAGTGACAGACGGAGATGGAAGCGGAGCGATAATTACATTAGCATTTTGTATTGGCAGGCATAGGTGGCCGCACCTGTAGCGGCCTACAGGTGCTTAACACCTATCTATATCTATATAGGCTAAAAATTGTTTAGTTAGAGAAAGCTTATTACAGCATGAAGGATAACCTAACATAAATCTGACATTTCGACATTTTTAGACTATTTTTATTGTTACCATTTTATTGACTTGTGTAAACTTTGAATTATATAAAAAAATGAATTATTGACTATGACATATTAAACAAATAATTTTTGACATTAAATAGTTCAGAACTTTGCCGTCAATTATTGCTTTATGTAATGCATTTATAAGTAAATAATTTTATGTTATTTATTCTCACTCAATTGTATTTTGTACGCCATTAAAGCAAAACATGACAGTGATTCAACTAACCTTCATGTAACATCTTGCATTTATATGTATACTCATGTTTTAGCAAAATAAATAATCTTGTATCATCATCGTTTTAACAAAATAAATTAGCCTCAGATTAATGAGGGCAGTAAAAGTAACAGATTTTATTCCATCCTTGTGATAGCACAGCCTCTTAAAATTAATCCAGTTTCTAGAAAGTTGTAAACCAAGACACTGATTCATTGATATTTAAAGACTACATGAATAAATGCGGATTATTAACGGACCACACGGCCAAGATATGCTACCAGAACATGGTGACCAATGTAGATATTTCACCGATACGTACAAAAAGTTTTGCAAAAACTTTCAATGTGCAGTCAACGAAAGAGTGGGGTTTCTTACCGAATAATGTGTTCTCTGATATCTACAATCAAGCGATGTTTAAGTCAAGAGTGAATAGGTTACTTTTAGTTTAGACCAATTGAAACCATGCTCTAGCTTCTGAAGTTTTACAAGTGCCCATGTGGGCCTATGTGTAATAAATAATTTTAAGTTTGAGTTTTGATTTAGGTATGTATTCTCTATTATCGACCATATCATCCCTTGCTATCAGGCAATAATAAAAAAATATCTTTATATATTGAAGCCAATATAGCAGTAGACAGGACGGTCGTTACGTCTTACAAAAAACTCGGTATTAATAATCATTTGGAGGTAGGCGGAACAGAGAGTAAAGTCCCGCAAACCTCCGTTGAAAAGGGAGGATCCTCCAACCAGACGGGTGTTATGTCTGGTGGGCTACAACTGCCCGATAGATGATTTCGGGCCGTTCTATGTGTTCTAATCGCGCGGAGAACTTTGATTGCGCGATTCAGGATTTTCTTATGTGACGCGATAGATGTCGCTACAATCATGATGATAATAATGACTCACTTACAAAGACGCACAAAGACACTTCAAACAACGTAACATAAGTTATAATTATACCTTTAACTTAAAACCATCTCAATGGCGACGAACAGACGGTAGGTAGTTAACAACAAATCAAAGAGCGAAGTCATGTTACTGCTCAAAACACTTGGCAGGCTTAAGCTGAATATTAAATCAGGCAGGTTCTTAGTCCGATTCTAAGAATCGAAGGTAATTAAGATTGCGTTAATAGCTTTTTATATTTTCAAGAAATTGCTGACCTTAGTAACATACCCAACAAATAGACATGACAACAACCACAAATATATGTCTTTGAATACAGGCTTGTATGTAGCTCAGGAGTTCATTATACAACCAATTAACTAGAGAAATACCTAACTTTTAAGACATAAAAAATATTATTTGGATCCTTTTCATCTGGTGAAAGATATGGTCAGCTCACAGCAATTTCAGCTTTTTTTTTTTTTTTTTTTTTTTTATTCTGGATTGGTTCGCGCTTGACCGCCATCTCACCTGATGGAAAGCGATGAGGCGGTCAGCGTTCTAAAGTTTAAATTTATGTCGGTAAATTTACTTCGTTTTAGAATATATTTTTTAATAAAATATAAATAAAATGAAATCGTTTTATTTATTATTAATCTCGTCAATTTCTAGTTAATTTGAAAATAAATTATAGCTTCTGAATAACCTTCATTGCTTAAAATAAAAACTCAATTTGTGTTTTTTATGTCATTTGTATATTTTGTTCCTTTTCTTCTTCCATGTTACTTGGGGTCGACGCATTATGTTTTTTCCTCTCATTCTAGCCTTTTAACCGTCACCCTACTACTGAATCCCTTTTCCTTTATATCGCTTCTCACTTATTCCATCCATCTTTTATTTGGCCCCCCTCTCCCTCTCCATCCATCTACATGCATACTCATAACTGTTTTGGTACCATTATTTTTGTTCGCATGAGCGTACCAAGATAAATGATTTTCTTTCAACATTTCAGTCACCGGCGCCACTTTCTTAGGTCATTTATATCCCAATATATTTTTCTTAAACGATGTCAACTAGTGCTTGACTGTAATTCCAACTGATGGGTGATGCAATCGTTGACAGTGAATCGCACTAGTTTATTAAGAGCCTATTCACACCAGCCTTGAATTAACTATTATGATAATTATCATTGTAATTATACTGTAATTATACAGTAGACGAAATAAGGTGAAAAGCCTGACGTAATCAAAACAAATAGACATACGTTCCAACTCGCTAATCTGACTGTCATGTGTCCTCACCATATTTTCCGCATATAAATTAACTCATAACTCAACGAGAGTATTCAGGTCAAGCGATCCTAAATCATTTGCGGGGGCTCACATTATTTCTACGCAAAATGACCCTGTTGAAATTATTAATATACTGCTTTCTGGCATTGTTATGGAGTGGTTAAGCTGTTTTAGTTCAAAAAGAGCCAGATTTTTAATTTAATCAGTTACGATATTGGATTGTGTGAAGAGTGATATAATTGAAAAGGGATTTAGTGATAGCGTGACGGTGGATAGAAATGAGGCCATAACACGAGCTTTCAACGGGATCCATTGGATGGCCTAAACTGAAATGTTCTATACTATGAATCTATAGAGGGTGTGTAGATCCATCCCTCTTTCTATGCATGACGCATGTTACTGAAAGAGTTAAGAGTTTACATGTGGATGGATGGAGAAGAAGAGAGAGACGAAAGGAAAGTGTGAGAATGGATTGTGTGAGAAATGATATAAAAGGAGTTAGTGATAGCGTGACGAGTGACAGGACAGAATGGAAGAAAGAAACGTGTTGCGCTGACCCCAAATAAAACGGGACAAGGGCAGGAAGATGATGAGCTCCATCCTTCTTTCTCATTCGCAAGCCTGACATTTAACACGCTAATGCTCCAGAATGGAAGAAAAAACGTGATGCGCTGACCTCAAGTAACACGGAATAAGGGTAGAAAAATAAAGGCGATGATGAGCTTTGGTACAAAGTTGAAGATTTTAATAAATAGGCCTGACAAGCAATCAAGTTTATCAAGTTTTTTTTCTCTCAAAATTTACTGATAAGTATTAAGTTTACTTAGGAAATTAAGTTATTATCTAAAATATTTCAAGACACTAATTTATGTTATTAGCATAGCATAGCATAGTCGGCCTCATAATGTTCCCACTGTTGGGACTCAAGCCTCCTCTGTAGGAGAGGGAATGGGCCGTAATCCACCACGCGGGCCCAGTGCGGGTTGGTGGATGTCACATGTCTTCGAATTTTTTATTCTAGCACATGCCGGTTTCCTCATGATGTTTTCCTTCACCGTTTTGAGAGCAATGATGATGAAATAAATTACACAAAGTAATGCGCCTGGCTGGGTTTGAAACCGCAACCTACAACTCGTAAGTCGGGGCCGTTACCACACGGCCACCACTGCTCATACTATGTTATGTTATTAATAATAATTAATTAAACTGCATATAATATTTAAACTAACTAACTGTCTGTAAAATCAAAAAGTACAAATATCTTTCTTAGTGTTTCGATCGGAATCGTGTTTGCGATTTTTAAATTTTTTGACCAAGTATTTAGCTACGACAACAGAATTTGACGCAGTCATTACATCCTCACGTGTCTATAAGTGAGAAGCTAGCAAACTTTTTGAAAGGTCGGCCATAGTCTCTAGAGAGACGCCATATAAAAACAAAAAAAAAAAAACAGAATATTTTATGACACAAAACTGTAATAAAATACGATACAAGTCCATCACAACCACATTTATTTTTTGGTAATGTTTCTAAGGCCTTTAGTCCACTCCCGTCATTTCTAGACCATCATCATCTTCCTGCCCTTATCCCGTGTTATTTGGGGTCGGCACAACACGTTTTTTTCTTCCACTCTGCCCTGTTACTCGTCATGCTATCACTAACTTCCTTTTCTTTCATATCACTCTTCTCACAATCCATCCATCTTTTCTTTGGTCTCCCTCTTCCTCTCCATCCATCTATCTTTTCTTTGGTCTCCCTCTTCCACTCCATCCATCCACATGTAAACTCATAACTCTTTTAGTAACATGCGTTTCATCCCTCCTCTTCACATGACCATACCAAGACAAACTATTCCCTTTCAACTTTTCAGTCACTGGCACCACTTTCAAACTTCCCCTAATATATTCATTTCTCACTTTATCCATCCCGTCATTTCTAGACCATTTAACATAATATAATCTACGTTGTTTACTTTCCGAGACAAAGATACACATTTAAGTCAGGATTAACCATAATTTATTACGGTCATATAAAAAAGGTGCTGAAAACGGCCTTAATAAATGGAGTCGTATTATTTACATTCTCATTAGAAAATTAAATTAGTATGAATGTAAGTAAGTAATTAATAAATGAGGACAGTGAAGGAGCGTTCATTAGGAACTTTATAAACAAAATTTTATAATGCTAATGTTTTAAGTAATGTTTGTGCACTTGAGTGAAAAAAATATGATTGCAAAGAGAGGATTGTGATTTTGGCTGAGTAGCCTTTTTGGTCGGCTTCCTGTCTAAACAGATGCAGCAAAATATGCGAGTGACTGTCTATTGAACCTCCACAACCCAGTAACTGGGTAATGCAATACTACTTGATAGGGCTGGTGAGTGTTAGATTTTTGGCGTTTGACTGTCTGCAACATCCATAAAAACGTAAAAGTAATATGATTAAACTTGCAATTTATATGATTAAATTGAAAATGAATATGATTAAATTGAAAATTAATATGATTAAATTGAAAATAATATGATTAAACTTGAAAGTAATAGATATGATTAAGTTTAAAAGTAATATGATTAAACTTAAAAGTAATATGATTTTGACGATAAATGTTTTAGGGTCAGTTTCCAGTCTTAAACCGGCGCAGCTGTATATCTACTTGTATTATATGTGGAGCTACTTGCCATAACACAGTAACTGGGTAATACGACGACACACGACACGCACGACACACGACATTGTAGGGTCGGTGTCAGATTTTCTATCATCTGACTGTCTGCAACGACCATAAAACCTAAAAAGTAAATTCGTTATTTTATCTTGAATGTCTTAAAAAAGTCGTAAGTGCAGAAAGTACAGATTTACTATACCTGAATAATTTCAACAAAACCTTCAATAAAATATAAAACTTTCTACCAAACTTCGAAGTAAGCGTTAAGTCTATAAATCAAAGATACGAATCGGTAGTGAAAACTTGTGAGCAAATTCCTATAAGCTTTGTAATAAAATACTTCCTTCCTCACAAGTTGTGGACGGGATCTATCCACGTCATTCAAATAATTATTTTCAACATGATCTCACCAGTTCGCAGCCCGTAAAACTAATTTCATTCGCCTGACCTATTTCCCCAACCATTAATCTTTGACGCGAACAAAAAGACCACAAAATCAAATCAATGGAGGATAGCCATACTTGAAGTTTCGTAATTGTGCCATTATCACACTCACTGTAATGTCAGGTCCAAAAAAAATGTCCGAAAAAGGGCCGAGTGCAAACAATGAAAACGCTGTGTTGCAAATGATATCCTCGAAAAATAATGAAGGCCTGGACCTCACTTGAGAGAACGACCCACATTATATGGTCGTGAGTAAAATGTGTACGTGCGTTGGACATTTTAAAAGGATAATATCTTGGAGAGCCTTCGCGGCACTTTTGAAGGAATTATGAGGTTTATATAAAGGTACCTTTAAAGGGCAAATGGTTCTTTGGTAGGTACACAAAGGTAGCCTACTTGTTGGTCCTAAATAGTCTAAGAGAGCAGAGAAGTATGACCTTTGTAGTTTAAATTTTGCTTATTAACGAATCATAAAAAGATTTTATACCTTATGGTATTGTAGTAGAGTTTGAAATTAAATGTTCTCATGATCTGAAAAACTTCAAACATCTCATTAATTTTAACATGATTTATTATTCAATATTACAGTAATAAGATTAGTGCTTTATATAAATTTATATTATAGCCGAAACATTTTTTTTATAAGAATAAGATATTTTAAATTTAGTTTTCATAATGCTTATAGAGTTTTCAAAACTACACGTTCCATTAAAATCCAAATCCTATTTTTTTTTCTGAAATGCTACGCTATCGCTGGCTACAGCATCACAATCAATGTGTCCAGCCATTATTATATTTTATATGGAGACTATTTGATTTCCACAATCAATTCATTGGGTAACACGAATAAAGGTAAATTTTATAAGCCTCAGATGCATTTTGACTGGCCTGTTGGTTTAGTGGTTAGTGGCCCTGACTACTATGCCGGAGATCGTGGGTTCGATTTCGACCCAGGTCAAATGTTTGTGTTATGAGCACGATCATGTGTTCTGTGTCTGGGTATAATTTACCTATAGTATGTATGTATTTAGTATGTCTATCAGTTGTCTAGTACTCATAACACAAGCTCTACTTAGCTTGAGACTAGACGGCGTTGCGTGATAGTTGTGGAATATTATTATTAGAGGACTAAATGTCCCCGAACATAACGCGCAATGATAAATCAACGCGGCAACGTTGCCTAGTGTTTCGCAACTTGCCCCCTAACATTTGACGCAGCATTCACGTGACACGGAACATGTAGTTAAACAATTTGACAGCGTTGCGCGTCACGTTGGCGACATTTGTCCCCTAGTGTATTTGAAGCTTTATGGTGTACAATAAAGAGTATATCTTATCTTGTGTTGCTGTGGCTACCACGGTTCTGCAGTTCCTCCACCATGTCCACAGAAGCGCACACTGATGGCTTTCATGCACTTATTAGGTAGCAATGTGCGTCACTGATGAGCCGTGTTAGGACCGGTAGCAACAACATTGTGAACGTGTTTGCGGACAAGTGGGACTCTCCACTGCTGCACCATTGGATACGCTTGCACGCTGCACGGTGAGCACTGGACAGTTTCCCCTCTCCGCACTAAATTTGTATAGTTTTTTGTTTTGTGTGTGTTTTTTTTTGTTTTTTTTTATTTTTATTCTGGATAGGTTCGCGCTTGACCGCCATCTCACCTGATGGAAAGCGATAAGGCGGTCGACGATGGAACGCGCTTACCTAGAAGTAACCTATTCACTCTTGACTTAAAGATTTCCGGGTTGTAGCTATCAGGAAACACACATTCCGGCAAGGAATTCCACTCCTTAGCTGTACGCACAATGAATGTGTTCCCAAAACGTTGTTTAATTGTGTATTGTAAAATGTTTCTTTTTTTCCGTTGTGTGTTGTTTTTAATATGGTGTGTGTTATATAAATGCTGTAAGTATTACCTATGGACGTTAAGGTCCGTAATAAACGTTTATTATTATTATCTTCTCTATCTTCTTCTATAATTTAGGTGTCTTCAAGGCTAGAGTGAATAGGCTCTTAATAAACTAGTGCGCCTGACAATCATTGATTGCATCTCCGCTTACCATCAGATGGGATCACAGTCAAGCACTAGTTTATATCAATTAAAAAAAAAAACTTTTTATGATTATCTTATAGCTGCATCCGATTGCAAATAATAGCCAGGACTAAAGGTTTTCCGAGGCACAAAAGTCTCAGTATGTTAGATCGTCACCCATCCACAGTCCAACATCAGCAAACGCTGAGGTTACCTTTTTGGTACGGGCACGCTCGGAATATTCTGTACTTTTTTTGGGAACGCGTGGAGGTATCAAGTTGAAATTAAAACCATATACTAAGGTCTGCGTTTGAAAATAAAAACTTCTAAGTTGACGAATAAGAAAGATACGGCCGTTTATGTCGCAAAATAATATATTTCGATACTATCGAAGGAGTCAAAATTCATAGGGTACTTCTTGTTGACACAGAATCCTGAAATTTGGCACAAAGCAAGGTCTTATAGCATAGGTATAGGAATAAATCTGAAAACAGTAAATTTGTCACAAAAAAACTTTTTTGCAATTCGGAAAAATCTTTGAAACTATATTCGCGAATCATAGTTTGTATGGAACCCTCAGGGCACGAGTCTGACTCGCACTTGCCCAGCTTTTTTACTTTATGTTTGTGAAATTCGCCCCCTAAGGGGATAAAATGGGGGCCCAAAGTTTGTATGGAGAAACCTATTATTACGCGGGCGAAGCCGCTGGCACAAGCTGATATATATATATTAACTGACCCGGCGAACTTTGTGACGCCTAATTGTAAGGATAACGCCATCTACTGGCATTACCTAAACTAATTCATTTTATAATGACATATTAATCAGAGACGGCGTTGTATTCGGATTTGTTTTCGTGATTTTTTCCATTTTTTCTCACCGTTTAAACCTTCTTTGGACTATCTCGAATATTAGCCAAATCGGTCCAGCCGTTCTTGAGTTTTAGCGAGACTTATGAACAGCTATTCATTTATATATATAGAAATATACTATATATAATTATAAATATTATTTGTATTATAAGTTATTTATTGTATAATCTTTTCTCCTCCTCTGTCAAATCCATCCAAAGGTTGTCTATAAAAAATCGCTTTTAGCGATAAGGTCGCATATTGTTACACCCTGTGAATTTTAAGGTCCTACTAATATCGACGAGTATATTAATAAAGAGTATATCTATTTTTTGATCTATCTTAACTTTGAAAATCGATCAATGTGGCTTGGTTAGTATTCTAGCCACAGGCCCCAAAAAAAAGTTCTAGGTACCTACTACTGAACAAATCAAAACAATTTCAACATACATACGCATTGCGACAATTAATACTGATTAAAACCACGACGAAATAACGCTTGTTAGTGCCGCAAATTACAGAGTGACGTCATTAATCATAGGGTGCTTTGAGTATTACTCGGTATCCGCTGTTGACTTTACAAACTAGTGTTATAACGAGCTAATACACTTCATATTTTTCTTTTGATACGAGAACAATATGGAAAATTGTAAAGTACATAATTATGGAGCTAGAACATGCTTAAGCAGGTCTTTTATCTGTTAGCTTTTGTTTTGGTGATGGTGTTAATAAAGTAGAGGATGAAGGTTTTACTGATAGAATAGAATAGAATAGAATAAACTTTATTGTACACCTAAAATAGTAACAAAACTTTTACGCAAACTTAAATCTATGGGTACAAAGGCGGTCTTGTCGCTGACAGCGATATCTACCAGACAACCTTAGGGTAGAATGTAAAAATTTGAAATAGAAAAAGGGGGGTAGTCTGCGGTGTACTGCAAATACACCATGAATTAAAAAATGATTATTAATGCATTAAGCATGTAAAACTGGCTGTAATTTGTAGACCTCTAGAGGTATGCGGAATAGGATTTAAAGTCCCGCACACCTCCGCTGAAAAGGGAGGATCCTCCGACCAGACGGGTGTTATATCTGATCCCAGCAACTGCTCGATTGATGATTTCGAGCTGTTGTATTATGTTCAAATCACTCAGAAATCTCGAATTGCGCGATGCAGGAATTCTTATTTTTTATTTATTATTTATTTATGTGCACACAAACACTTAAAAATGAAAAGAACAAAAGCAGATAGAAGAGCACAAAGGTACTGCTTATTTCAAATGAAATTTCTTCCAGCAGACCTGCGACAGGAAAACTGGATGAGAGATTAATATTGGGTTGGGTTTTAGTTCTCATGTGACGCCATAGATGTCGCTTTTTAGGTGATTGCAACTAGTCAGAAGTTTATACGTCTGCTACAAAATTGTTTCAAAGAGCTACCGTGACCCTGGAATACTAAGAGCAATTGAAAGGACACAGACGGGTTTTAGTAAGAAAATCTTATCTCAAAAAAAGGCCATGGGTCGACTTCTGAAAGGGAGACCAGTGGTCCTGGGACGCAAAAGAGCAACTGAAGGAACATGAAGGTGTGGTTTTAATCAGTAATAGACTGACACGCCCTCAAGCTCCCCCCTAAAGCAAAAGAAGTCATTAGATGATTTCCCACCTTAAAAAAAAACTTCAAAAGAGGGTGTACTTCTTGTTTTTAAAATTGATATAAACTAGTGCTTAAATGCAATTCCACCTGATGGTGTGTGTGTGTGGTGATGTGATGCAATCGTTGATAGTGAAGCGCACTAGTTTATTAAGAGCCTATTAACTGTAGCATTGTGAAGAAAATACTAATGCTTTTAAATACGTGTGCCCTATTATTTAATCAAGACATGATTCAAAGCTGCTGGATTCAATTACAAAACGATAGCATCTGAACTTTTAAAATAAAGTCTTTTTAAAAAGAAACGGCTCTTGTAGCTTAAAATGTACACCACGTTCATCGTGCACAACAGTATTAGATATTTCATGAAACAGCAACTTCTTTAGTTTTTCAATCTATTCTGCGACCGTATTACTTTCTTGTTTTTAGTTGATCGGTATTTATATATATAATAAATAAACAGCCTTTATAATGTTCCCACTGTTGGGACTCAGGCCTCCTCTCTAGAAGAGGGAATGGGCCATAATCCAATCTCAAGGGCGGGTTGCTGGATGTCACATATCTTTGATTTTTTGGTTCTAGGATAAGCCGGTTTCCTCACGATGTTTTCTTTCACCGTTTTGAGAGCAGTAGTGATGAAATAAAGTACACAAAGTAATGTGCCCGGCTGGGTTTGTACCCGCGACCTACAACTCGTAAGTCAGGGCCATTACTACTCGGCTGCCACTGCTCTGCTCTGATTTATATATATCTAGTGTAAAATGAAGTTGAATTCCTCCTGAACACGCAACGAATTGCTTCTGTCTTCCCGTCCAACTATAATATAGGTGTCTTCAAGGCTAGAGTGAATAGGCTCTTAATAAACTACTGCGCCTGACCATCAATGATTGCATCTCCGCTTACCATCAGGTGGGATCGTAGTCAAGCACTGGTTTATATCAATTAAAAAAAAAAAAAAAAGAATTTGATGCCATTTTTAATAACGTAACGTAATATAATGTGAATCCTTGCAAAAACAGGATTACTGTATAACTATGTAAATTTTCATTAGAAGAAACGATATTTTGAACAGTATTAAAAAAAAGATTTTTTTTTTTCATTGATGAAGATAAAACTTTCGAAAAATTCTTAACCATGATATTTGATAAATGAATGAAGACGGTGAGAGAGGTCAAAAAAAAAATGGATGGATTATGTGAGGAGTGATATGAAAGAAAAGGAATTTAGTGATAGAGTGACGAGTGACTTGACAGAATGGAAGAAAAAATGTGTTACGCCTACCCCAAATAACACGGGACAAAGGCAGGAAGATAATGATGATATTGAAATAATTGTAGGAATAGTCAATTGGTCAAGGTTTTTCGCAACTTAATTGTGGCCTTCAGTCTAAGCGGCTGCAACAGCTGCATTTGTTTTACATGGAACAGCTGCTTATCTGGCTTTCATATATATATAGATAGAAACCAGATACTAGATGATACAGTAATCTCTAACAAGACTTTGTCAGTTTCTCTGGATTCTGACTATCTGTCTATAATCCAAAATCTGCCTTTTAATGTTCCCACTGCTGGGATTCTTCTCTCTAGGAAAGGGAACGGGCCGTAATTCACCACGCGGGCCCAGTGCGGATTGGTGACTGTCAAATCACACTTTGTGTAATTTATTCCATTACCACTGCTCTCAAAACGGTGAAGGAAAACATCGCGAAGAAACCAGCATGTCCTAGAACCAAAAATTCGAAAACATGTGACATCCACCAACCCGCACTGGGCCTGCGTAGTGGACTATGGCCTTTCTTAGAGAGGAGGCCTGAGTCCCAAGGGTGGTAACATTATAAGGCCGACTATGCTATGCTATGCATCTTTGAATGTAAAATTTACTCTACTTATGATCTAAATTTATTCCTAACTCACTAGCCATATATATAAGCCATTCATATCTATGATTTTGAACATAAATGAAAAAAAAAAATTGAACACGTAGGTAGATTATATCGATGATATTTCACCACAGTGTGAATTGTAAAGTGATCGTATTTAATTCTATTAAAGAAGTAAAGACAGAGGAGAAAGTTGAACACTAAAGTTAGACTCAGAGAGGTACGTCGTTATCGTATCGAAGACATAAAAGACGAAGATTGTTGAATAGAAAAAGAAAAAAGTAATAGAGTTAGTTTTCAAGGAAAAGTAAAGAGACATCTTCCTTTTATGTTTCCAAAGAAGCTAGCAAAACGTTTTGGGAATACGTTTATTGTGTGTGCACAGCTAAGGAGTCGTATTCCCTGCCGGAGTCTGTTTCCTGAAAGCTACAATCTAGGAGTTTTTAAGTTATGAGTGAATAAGGTAATTCTAGATAAGTGTACTCCATCGTCGACCACATCATCGCTTGCCATCATCTTTGGGATGGGTTTGCCAAATACCAACTTGATGAAGTGGTAGTATTATCAATCGAGAAGGGAGCCAAGAAGATCATCGGCAATCATACACTTGTCAAGTCACAATTCCAAAGTCTTAAGCATCGATGCCGAGTTGCTAGCCGCAAGCCGAGTTGTCGCTTTTCTATCGTTTACATTTCAGGGAGTGCGCATTGGATTAAAGAATTTAATTCCGCCAAGTCCGTTCCATCATCGGACCACAAGACGCAAGACGTTACGCCACCGGTACATGGTCGACATCCCACCCTTACGTACAAAGCATTTTGGCAACGCATTCATTATACGTAAAGCTAAGGAGCAAAATTCCCTGCCGGAATCTGTTTCCTGATAGCTATAACCTAGGGGTCTTTAAGTCAAGAGTAAATAGGTTACTTATATGTAAGCGTGCTCCATCATTGGCCACATCATCACTTATCACCAGGCGAGATAGTGGTCAAACGCAACCCTATTAATAATAAAGGTGTATTAGCGCTAACATAATATGAAACTCAGCGCATGATATTTTTTACTTTCGTGATCAATAGGACAGTATTTTTATATTACGTGCTCCACAATAGGATTAATAACCCTGTGTCGTCGGATCGTTCATAAACATTTAAATTCACATGCGTAATTAACATATCCAGACGCGGTACAAGTACCTGTAAACCATACAAGATTGTTTCGTGCGGATAATATATTCGCGCAGCAGCTAATTATCTAAACAATTGCGCCAACCTTACTGTCAAATCTTCTTCAAGCAGACTTTCTTTTTATATTTAACTGCTGAGAAGTATATGTGACTTATCTCCAAGTAAAGGAGTCTCCTAAATTGAACCGTTTGCTAGTTAACGTAAACAAAATATTTCAAATATCCTTTAATTAAAACCTGCAAAATCAAAATCACTTTAAAATTTTACACCATAAAATTAATATTTCTATCACAAAAGCCAAAGGACGATATAGTATTAATACACCAGATTTTCTGAAATAACTTCCTTTTTTCAAATAAAACTGAGAATTTCAATCAGGCTATCGCGAGACCGCTGGTTTTAACAAAGGAATAAAAATCATTGTTAGGTAGAAATTGGAGTCCAAGTAATACTTTGGAAGATGCAATTTTTATTTAAAAGCATCGCCTCGGGGTCGAAGCGCAGAGAAATAATAAAGACACCGCGATGAAGCTTGGAATAACAAGCATTTATTAGCAAAGGAATGTCATTTTCTTTCAATTTCTTATAAAATGTTGAAAGATATCAAAATTGGTGAATGTTAATACTTTTTGAATATGGACCGAGAAAATGACTGATATTGAATACTAGATGATAATTATCATAGATGATACTGGAACAGTTTGCCTACTGCGGTCTTCCCGTCCGATTATAATTTTGATTTTTCAAGGCTAGAGTGAATAGGCTCTTAATAAACTAGTGTGCCTTATCATCAACGATTGCATCACTTCTGACCATCAGGTGGGATCGCAGTCGAGCACTAGTTTATATAATTAGAAAATATATATGTATGGACAGGAGGCGGGTGACTCATAAGATGATAGCAACAAGACATTCTATAATGATAAGTAATAATGAAATAGTACATTTTCCATGGCCGAATTCACTCGAGACGCAGGCGAGGGTGTTATAGAGCCAGTTATGACTTTCCACGTGTGTCAAACAACGTTTTTCAAAACACTTACTAAGAAATAAATACATAGGGGATGACCGGCGACTGATGGGGGTCGCTACGCACCCAGCCTTATACGGTAAGTAATAAATTGTGGTGGAGGCGAGCTGGCGCACTTTTACACACTAGTTCGGAAAACAGTAAATTGCGTGCCTAAAAACGGTTAGGGCAAGAACAGGTTTTCGAGTAAGTGTATTGAAAAGACATTATGCGACTACCTTAAATGAATAAAGATACCTAGTCAACAGTATGGTAGTCTAAGAAAAGCAAGGTACGCCAGATTAATTGACAGATTTAATGAAGTCCTGTTAAGACTGCGGTATTTTTTGAAAAAGCAGCCTTGGAACTAAAAGGGCATCTGAAGAAACACGATTGGGATCTATCAATAAAATTCTGACAACCTCTCTCTCTACTCAAAACGGAAAAAGACAATTCATCACAATAAAAAAAATACTACTAAGGCAAGAAATTATAATACCTACTGATATCCTCCTTGTAATTGAAGTTAGCAGCACTTCATCTTCACTAATAAAAGGTAACAAGGAAACGAATTTCAAAACTCCTTTTATTTGTCCAAAAATTCCATTTAAGCCAGGATATTGTTACCTTCGCTTACACCGTTTGATAAGGTATCCTATATATCACAAAGTGCTGACAGCACAGGCATATACTCGTAGTTTGTCAACTAGAATTTCTCACGTGTACTATCAACCAAAGTGAATAGTGCCCGATCTCACATGCCTAAAGGTGTTTGCAATAGCATTATCGTATCAATTCCGAGAAAGTGCACGGGCTAACCCTCTAGGCTTGATATGGTGGGACGGGGTGCTATTATTTGTGTTGTGTTTGATAACACGCGTTTTAAGTTACTTCGCTTTTCTTTATTGAGATTTTAAATAAGTGGTAGTGTACGCAGTAGTAGTGTAGATTTGTTTACACACATGTTTTTAAAAATTGACGATATTTTACATTAACTTTTTCATTTTATAAATTGGTTCCACTTTTTACAATTTTATTTTAATATTATTGTGTTGAACACAATGTTTATTGTTTGTAAATAAATAAATGGGTGAATAAATTATTGACTAACTATGGGTCCTTTAGAGCTAATATAAACATCGAATCATTTTCACGCTGGATGGCAATGCTGCCAGCTTCTGGGCACTTTTTCATTGTCATCGATGTGGACGAATTTTTTGATGCACTATGAGTTCTTTTTCTTCCCGTTTGTACATATTAATATTTTCAGCTTGTTTAAATACTTATTAAGTTATAATATTTAATATTTAAGATATATATATACGTTGAAACTGACTGTATTTTATAGTTAATCATTGAGTCGCTATACGAAATAAATATTTAATTGTACTTCTTTTTTATATTCAGCTTATAAATAAAATCCTACTATACAAAATTACGTATCATTAAATTCATATTACAGAGTGGTGAATCATTTAGATTCATTAAAACGATTTATAAAAAGATTTAAACGTAAACGTGGCTAACACAATATCCTTGTTAACTATGTCAGTTTTTCAGGAGTTCTTTAGCGTAAGAACAAAACGGTGTGGGCTCGTGCCACAGAATTAATGAGGTGATTTGTCTCCTGGCAGAATAAGGAAGAGTCATAGCCTTAAATTGAATGGAATTCAATTTATCGATAGAATGTCGGGTTCTCGCTTAATGGGCTCTCGGAATGTTTATTTGTTTTTTATACGCCTTAATGCAAAGTTATAAGGCTCGGCCGAATTCACTGATGGCATTCTTCATTGAGTTCAATTATTAGACGGAATACAATGTTTTATATTATAGAAAATTGAGCGTTTATTGTTCGTCATTTTCTAAATTATGTCTCTCTTATCTTTTATAAACTGAACTTCCTATTGAAGGGAAACCTCGTTAAAAACGAGAGCCCGTGGCTTAATAGCGATCGCACGGCATTTTCATGAAAGTTATGCCACGCCTGAATGGGTAACCGTTTTTCAACTACATCAGCTTTTTACTCAGATCTTGTTCACCTTAATATCTTCTTTAAACCGTTGAGCCAATGCAATCTTGTTAAAATTTATTTACGTAATTAATTTACCAAAGCATTAAAGCCAATATAAGATGAAATACTGAATGTTGTGGTGTTACTAGAGGTTTATGACCAGTAATAGACTGCAAAAGACAAGTTGGTGGATTTAAAGCAACAGGCAATTATACAGGTTACTTTTTATGGCATACTAGTTTCTGTAAGCGGCTTCGCTTGCGTGACAGTTGAAAATTATTCCAAGGGAACATACTACTAAAATGCAATGTTCTTTTCCAGGACATGGTCTTTTTTTTAATTCTTGAAGTATTTATTACAATTGCTAACATTCTAATACTGATTATAAGGAACATAAAACCTAATAAATATTAATAACATAATAGGAGTATATACAAACTAAAAATAATAATATTTACAATAGGACATGGTCTACCTGTTTGCCAAGTTTCATTAATAATATTATAATATGGAAATATTGTAATTTTTTATTTATTTAAAGAGTAGCTGGTGTATCTTGCCGATTGTTTTCGATAGGAAACGACCAATTGAAACAGTGTACTAGCTTTTAGCGTATTATTAGTGCCCATGTAGGCCTATATAAAAAAAAATAGTTTTGATTTTTGAATCCATTCAGCCATTTGAGCATAAAAGAGTAAAAACATACACAAATACATTTACATACAAAATTTTGTCTTTAGATTGTTGTATAGCGTGATATAGAGAGCAGTGGCGGCCGAGTGATAACGGCCCCGACTTACGAGTAATAGGTCGCGGGTTCAAAACCAGCCAGGCACATTACTTTGTGTAATTTATTTCATCACCACTGCTCTAAAAACGGCGAAGGAAAACCTCGGGAGGAAACCGGCATGTCCTAGAACCAAAAATTCGAAGACATGTGACATCCACCAACCCACACTTGGTCCGCGTGGGAGGAGGAGGCCTGAGTCCCAACAGTGGGAAAATTAAAAGGCTAATAATGCTTATATGCTTATGCTTATAGCGTGATATGATAGTCTACAAAAACACAAGTGACGCAACAATTCCTTGCCGGAATCTGTGTTTCCTAATAGCTACAACCCGGGAATCTTTAAGTCAAGAGTGAATAGGTTACTTCTAGGTAAGCGCGTTCCATCGTCGACCGCATCGTCGCTTTCCATCAGGTGAGATAGCGGTCAAGCGTGAACCTATCCCGAATAAAAAAAAGAGCGGTTTTATTTATTTAAACTTTATGTATAATATAATCGTGGAACATAGATGGACTTAGAGTTCCTACTCAAAACTGCAGGAAACTGCGATTCGATTTCGTGTGGCTTCATACAATGCACATCAATTCGCAAGTTCTTGCGATGCGTGGTGTCAGCCCTCATATTTTACGGTGCGACATCACATCGCAGTTTTATGTGCAATGTAAGTTTTCAAAGACCACCTTTGGTTCCAAGCAATCTTCTAAATTCCTGCTCAACAAGAAAACACAACGAAAGTACAAGTTAGATGAAAACTTACAGTCAAATCATCATGAAAATATCCACAAATGGTAACCCCTAATAAACTGTCAGTGTTAAGACCCCGGTCCTTGCACCCAACGCTGAGACAGTAATAGGAAGTAATAGGACCGTTTTATGGTTCCCGTCATCATTATGTTGGCCATGTTGCAAATGTGTTCGAAATTTTAGACGATGAGATGATGAATTTCAGACTAGGAGAGTTACCTTATAATCTCAGTTAAACCGCATATTGCTTGATTATTTATTTATCAATATTGATTATTATTAAAGAACTCCGTTATTTGGGGGGGGGGGGGCAGAATGTCTAAGTAAATCAAGTTAGCTTGTGTGCCTAGCTTTATAGCTATGATTATAACACAGTCCACTCAAATTGTAATTAAGTTCAGTTAAAAATAAAGAGACAGACTGTGAACACGCAAATTTAAACAAAAAATCGTGTCAAGCCATAATCAACCTTATCGCCGTGAACAGTATTCTAGACTAGGAGAGTGTCGTTTTACGCTCCTGGAACTATGATATTATAATAAATGTCGTGAAAACTAAACTTTATCTTTGATTATTTTTAGGGTTTCGTATCCGAAGGGTGCCAACGGGACCCTATTACAAAGCGTCCACTGTCCGCCCGTCTATCTTTCTCTCCAGTCGTCTATCAGCTGTATCTCATAAATTGCAAGGAGTAGAGATTTGAAGTTACAACTTAAATTTGAAGTTATAATAAAAATTAATGTTACTTTTGGTATTTTCGAATATCAACTTAGCTACATTTTAACCAACCATTATTAATTTCGTTAAAATAAAAATATAATACAGGTATAAAAGGAAATAACGAGAAACCCAATTTAAGTTGTAACTTTTCTTTATTGTTACAAGAAACGTAAGTAACATTTCTTAGTCGGCGTTTTTTACTGGATTTTAATATTGTATCCGACTCGCACTTGAATAGTGTTTTTTTTTGCGTCACGCATTTTTGCAATTAGACATTGTAAAGTTTATAAAGTTTTGGAGGTATGTGGAACAGAGAGTAAAGCCCCACATACCTCCTTTGAAAAGGGAGGATCTTCCGACCAGACGGGATGTTATGTCTGGTAGGCAACTGCCCGATAGATGATTTCGGGCTGTTCTATATGTTCTAATCGCGCAGGGAACTTTGATTGCGCGATGCAGGATTAGTTCTTATGTGACGCCATAGATGTCGCTAAAACGTATTTAGTTTTTGATATAGCATATGTGCGAACCGTTTAAACACAACAAGTTTGGATGTAACACATTTTAATATTTTGCAAGATTAAGCAGCAAAGATTATCTTTTCATCGAAAGTAGCAAGGTGATACCCGGCCAGTGTAGGTGCGGGCTTGTGGACGGAGATACATAGGTAGCTCACCTTCCAGCCGTTCGGTAAGGACCGAACCCGAATCATCGTCGAAACGTATTGTTGCACGCGACGAGACGAGTATGTCGGATATCCGCATCCATCAGAAGGACGTCCGCAGGGTGCTGCGTAACCTTGACGTGAACAAGGCTAGTGGTTCAGACGGGATACCAGCAATTGTTCTGAGAACGTGTGCGCCTGAATTGTCTCCGATCCTGACACGCCTATTTAGGCTTTCATTTGAGGCTGGAAAAGTGCCGATTGCATGGAAGCAAGCTAACGTACAGCCCGTGCCCAAGAAGGGTAGTTGGGCTGACCCAGCTAACTACAGACTAATCTCAGTAACGACCATTCTCTGTAAGACTATGGAACGTATACTCAACACTAAACTCCTGGCATACCTAGAAGCTAATGACATCCTAAGTGACCGACAATACGGCTTTCGCCGAAATCGGTCAGCTGGTGATCTTCTAGCGTATGCCATCCACATCTGGAGTGAGGCCATCGAGAAACACGGAAAAGCGCTTGCCGTCTCCCTCGATATCTCGAAGGCTTTCGATAGGGTCTGGCACGAAAGCCTTATTAGTAAGCTTCCTTCTTTCGGTTTACCTGCTGGTTTGTGTGCTTGGATCGCAGACTTCCTGAGTGACCGGTCCATCCGAGTGGTCATCGATGGTTGCTCGTCCGGTCAAATGGCCATTAATGCCGGGGTCCCTCAGGGGTCAGTGCTCTCGGCAACGTTGTTCTTGCTGCACATTAATGATCTGCTTAAGCCCGGTACCTTTAGGTATGCAGACGACAGCACTGTTACTGAGAGTTACATATCCAGCGCGCAAGCTAGTGGGTCACAGATCCAGTCTCTTCGACAGGCTATGGTCGAGCGCTTGAACTTGTCCTTGGAGGCAGTCTCTGAATGGGGCGATGCCAATATGGTCAAGTTCAATGCTGCTAAAACCCAGGCTTGTCTCTTTTCCGCTAAAAGGAGCCAATTCAGCCCTGCTCCAACTTTCCGGGGCGTAACCGTGCCGATAACCGACCATCTTGATCTTCTTGGTATTTCGCTGAGGTTAACACTTAACTTTGGGCCATACATTGAAGCAAAGGCTCAACTGGCAGCAAAAAAGCTGGGTATCCTCGCAAAGGTCAGACAGTACTTCACGCCGGAACAGCTGCTCAAACTTTATCAAGCACAAGTTCGATCGTGTATGGAGTACTGCTCTCATCTTTGGGACGGATCTGCCCGTTACCAGCTTGATGCCCTTGAGGCGATTGAGAGGCATGCCAGGAGGATCATTGGCAATGATGCACTCGTTGAGTCGAGGCTCCAAAGTCTTGAGCATCGGCGCCGAGTTGCTAGCCTGTCGGTTTTCTACCGGTTGCATTTCGGGGAGTGTGCGTCGGAATTGCATAACCTAATTCCGCCTAGCCCGTTCCATCATCGGGTCACCAGGCGTACGGCAACGCGCCACCGGTACATGGTGGACATTCCACCTATACGCACAAAACGTTTTGGAAACACATTCATTGTGCGTACAGCTAAGGAGTGGAATTCCTTGCCGGAATGTGTGTTTCCTGATAGCTACAAACCGGTAATCTTTAAGTCAAGAGTGAATAGGTTACTTCTAGGTAAGCGCGTTCCATCGTCGACCGCATCATCGCTTTCCATCAGGTGAGATGGCGGTCAAGCGCGAACCTATCGAGAATAATAAAAAAAAAAAAACGCGCACCTCAATGAGATGTCTGCAAAGCCGTAAGGGCCCAGTACTGGAGCCGATACCCGCTAGGAAAACGGGGAATTACTAAAAGAGATACCGTAGAACGCAAAAGGCAGCTGAAGGAAACAAGTCGCATAACTCATTCTTTTGTATGTTATGCTATAATATTATATTTATATATATTTTATGTGCCATGTTTGTCGTAAATAAACTCGTTTTCTTTCTTTCAAGTAGGTTTTTAGTCAGTAAAAGTCTAATACGCCCTCTCGCTCCACCCCAGAGCAAAATAAGTGATTACCAACCTCGAAATAAACCTAAAACCTTGAAATAAAACTATGTTCAATGTCCAAACAAACCCTTAAAATATAACCACAGTAGTTGTGTTTAAATTCTCTTCAAACTTGGTGCAGTTTCGACCCCAATTAAGACACCCACCTTGCAATAATATTACCTGTATTATGGTCACCCCAGGTGGTAACCATGTCGTTGGTAAATCCCATATAAACTGCTATAACATATTAGGGTATGCGAACCTATTGACAGTTATAATGCAAGTTGGTCACGCCTTAACTTCCTTATTGATTATTATTATTATTGATAGAAACTTCGTGTTTCTGTGGTATAACATCTCAGACTCGACCTTGAGATATAGGTTTATTAAAAAAACAAAATCAGAATCCTATGGTACCTTATAGCATCATGCAGGGTCAAAGCCTACTGGGGCCATGGGTTGTGCGAAACTGTACCCCGGAAGCCTTGGAACGAAGGCAGAGAAGGAACAGGACTGGGTTTTGTCAGTAAAAGTCTGACACGGGCGTGTCCTACTCCACCCAAGAGCATGAGAAATCATTAGATGATTTTCCACCTAAAAAAAATCTTATAGTACCATATACTTACTCGTACGTATCTTTGTACCACATAAATCTATACATAGACAGATAAAATAGAAATGTCTGTTTGTAATATCAAAATAATATTTTGTTTACTAAATTTATTACGAATAAGCTTATAAAATATACTTTCATAAGATCCTATAACAAAAAATGAAAATTTTAAAATATTTGTATTTCTGTCTGTCTTTTTGTTCCAGCTAATCACCGCAACGGTTGGACCGATTTTGACAGTTCTTTCACTGAAGACATCGTGTGCAGCTGCACGTAGCCTTTGAAAGTAAAAGGACGTTGTAATTACACCAGAGAAGCGGCGACCTCAAAGCTAGACCACAGACATAATAGTATAAGCATAATTGGCCTTGTATTATAAGCTGATTCCTACTGCTGAGAATCAGCCCCCCAGCCAAGTTACGATCGTTTCATTTGCATCGAACGCCTCGAGTAGGCCACGCCTCCGATTCCGTAGCTGAGCGTTGAGGTGAGGTCAGAACAAAAGAATCGGAGGCGTGCCTACTCGAAGCGTTTGACGCAAACGAAACGATCGTAACTTGGCTAGAGGGCAGTTCTCCTCTCTAAGATAGGGAATGGGCCGTAATCCAGCACGCAGGACCAGTGATTGGTGGATCTCACATGTTTCGATTTTTTTGTTTCTAGGACAAATGCAATGGTGATGAAATCAATTGCATGAAGTAATGCGCTTGGCTGGGTTTGAACCCGTGACCTACAACTTGTCAAGTTGGGGCAGTTACCATTGGACCACATTATTAACCTGTCATTTATCATGTCGTTAATGGCGATCTGATATGTCTGCTGTGCTTGAACATTTTCAGCTAAAGTTGGATAAACAATTCTCATAGCAGAGCAGCATATTTATTTAAGCTTACAGCCACTATGAAGACTTAAGGAATGCAGTCGCTGTTGCCGAAATGACTATATGGCATAATCGCCATTAGAATATTACGAAAACAAACTCAGTCATCTATACATATATAAAAATAAATCCCTATTTCTCTTGGTCACGCCACCACGCGTGAACGGCTGGACTTATTTCACAATATTTTTTTTTACTGTGTTTGTTATTGTCAGGAGAAGGTTCTTATGAAAGAAAAAAAAATGGTAGTAGGGTAGAGTTGGGTAGAGCAGAATAGAGTAGGGTAGAGTAGGATAGAGTAGAGTAGAGCAGAATAGAGTAGTCAGTTAATGGGAGCGAAGCCGCAGGCAAAAGCTAGTGAAATATAAAATAAACAGCCAGATCATTCTAGCAACACAATTTGGCAGAATTTTATCACGAAAAGCGACACACCAAACCCACACTTTAATCAAATAAAAAGCTTCCTAAGCCAACATATTAGATACAAAACATTACCCATACATTAGTCTAGCACACTCATACATAATCTGTGAAAATAAACGCACAAAATAGATAGGAACAGAAGGTTGGTTATGACCAACAAGATGCGCGAAAATTTATCTGTATTACCTACAAATGAATTTTCGCGAGTTGGTAGATTATTATTATTGTTGTAATAATAATATTCCACAATTTTCACATAGCGCTATCTTGTCTCAAATTAAGCAGAGCTTGTGGTATGAATACTAGACATCTGATAAACTATCTATATATTACTAAATACATATATATTATACATAGATAAATTACACCCAGAAACAGAATAAATGATCGTACTCATCACACAAACATTTGTCCTGGGTTTTTTTTTATTGTTTGGGAAAATCATCTTATGACAAATCCCGCTCTTGGGCGGGGCGGGAGATAGTGCTAGAATTTTACTGACTAAAAACCCACTCCTGTTCCTTCTTTGCCTTCGTCCCAGGGCCCCGGGTTTCGCTTTCACACTACCAGTGGCCCCAGTAGGCATCGACCCTGCTGGGCCCCTACGATTTGCTGACATCTCCTTGAGGCGCGCGTGGAACAGTACGCGCCGTCGACGGCTTGAGCTCGGTCCGGACGGTTACCAGACGGTTGGACGGAGAGCCACCCATTGCTCGTCACCCACAAGCCCGCAACATTTGTCCTGGGTGGGAATCGAACCCACGACCTTCGGCATAGCTGTCAGGACCACACTGACAACTAGATAAACAGGCCTGTCAATACACGCATACATAGACACGGACAAGCTTCATGTACAGCGAGTGGAAGTGCACTTGCGACCGGCATTTGTTTGAGACCGACGCGCCGCGCCCCCGTACATAGGCATGTGTGCGTGCACTATATAGAGCTGGTTTTCTGTATATATTTTGTGGTAAATGGCTTTATCAATAAAGTAAATAACGTATTGAGGCTCGATATGTATTAATATTGGTATCGTATTTACGGTTACAGGTTCTCGTAAAACCAGTTGGTAATAACCACTCTATGTTATTAGTGTGTTGTCTGAGTGTACTGTTTTTGCTTGGTTGTTAAAGTTTAATGGTAGATTTTATGTATTTTTTTTTCTGATGCATGAATTGTAAACTTAAGTGGCAATGGGCAGGGCACATTGCTCGTAGAACAGATGGCCGTTGGGGTCGAAAAGTTCTGGAGTGGCGACCGCGTACCGGAAAACGCAGTGTTGGAAGGCCCCCTTCAAGGTGGACCGATGACCTGGTGAAGGTTGCGGGAATCCGTTGGATGCAAGACGCACAGGACCGTTCTTTGTGGCGACATTCGGGGGAGGCCTATGTACAGAAGTAGACGTCTATCGGCTGAAATGATGATGATGATGAGGAATTGTAAGCTGAATATTTATAATAATTTAGCAAGACCACAACCAGTATTTGCTTGAGACGATTAAAACCACCGAGTGAGCTTAATTATTAGGTTGATATTGTTAAACGATATTTATTAAAAACTAAGGTTGCCAACTTTCCTTATAGTAAATACAGTATATCTGATTTTTGATGGAGGAAATTAAATGTATAATAAAAAAGAAAACTAATCCTTATTTTATAACTTTTTGCAAAATATACTTTTCATTATTTTAAAATGATTTAGTGGTACAATTAGAAAAATAATCCTTATTTTTCAACTTTTCGCGAAATAAACTTTTCACTATTTTAAAATAATTGTACCACTACCGAACAGTTTCAATGAAGCCATGGTTTCCTTTAATCGACATTTTAGCGTACTCTATTATGGTTATGCATTATAAAGTACTCATTCCGCAAAATTGAGTAGAATACTCTATTTTAGAGTATGGTTGGCAATACTTGTGGAATCACAGTAAAATAAGGCGTCATGAATGAAAACACAGATTAATAAAGTATCTAATAGCCTAAATACATTTTCAGTAAACTTGATATTACAGAATACCAAAACATTAGATATTAAATGAGCAACTCATTAATTTATCAATTTATTAACAAATCAATTGAATTGGAAATGAAATCAATTGAAATGTCATTATTGCTAAATGTAATTATTATTTTATAGACTTCTAGGGTTTTCATAAAAAAAAATAAACCTGTTTTTTTTTTTAATTGATATAATCCAGTGCTTGACTGTGATCCCACCTGATGGTAAGCAGTAATGCAATCACTGATTTTCACTTCCTTAAATGTTAAATTTCCATAAACCCTTTTACATCTGAGTGCTCGCTTACGTCTCGGCTCGTATTCACTTGATTTGAAATTGTGATATTTTTAAATTCAGTATTTTAAAGGGTTAATTAAATTTTTATATCTGTAAAATATTCAGACAAAATGTGAATTGTTATTAAATAAATTAAATTATTTCAATGCTCCTTTACATGAATTTTATTACAAAAATCTTTTTTTATTTGAGGTGACACATCATCAAAAGCTCCTGCGCTGTGTAGAGTGAGAGGAGGCGACAAACTTTGGCTGACTTTAACCCACCTGTGTTTCTTCAGTTGCCCTTTACGTTTCATGGCCACGGTAAATGACTAAACTCCTAAATAACCGATGACTCAAAGATTCAAAACATTTTATTTCAAATAAACCATTTACAGTCACTTTTGAAATTTCAAGAAGTCAGTCAGTCAGAAAAAAATAATTGCACATTCCAAAGCGTAGATCTCTATGGAGAAGAATGTGCAAGAAACTCCATGGACACTCTTTTCAATCATGTTTTGTAATTACAAATATCTATGTTACATGTTTCTTGTCGCTATCTTGTGAGAACAACGCAAATAAAGTAAAAATAAAAACTAAATATAGATATTAAAATAGCAACTGGCAGCTAAGAGATGACCAGTCCCAACTGACAGCGCCCGTTCACGGACATGACGCTAATATTAGCACCACTCAACTCAACCATTTTGAAGGGAACCGAATGATCCAACACACGCGCCACCATCAGTGAGACAATTGACTGAACATGACAAACTCTCAACTGCCATGCTCATTTATGCCAACAAGTCCAATAGCAACGTAAAAACCATAAAATAGCTTCATGGTACTCAAAAATTGAATTCAAAATTCGGTAAAATCCCTGCCCTGAGTTTAAGTCAAACGTGGAGCTCATTTTTGAGAATTTATGGCTTCCTGCTTTGCTGAGTAAACGAAAAAACGTCACAATATCTCAGTCAATTTGTGGTGGCGTTACTCCTGCCTTGAAATAGAAAGTCGTCAATAAATAATATTGGTTTTTATTGCCATTTTATTGTTATTGGATTGCGAGAAACTCGAGAGCTTTCATGCCACGTCCGCCATTCTCATGGTGATAAAAAGGTGGTGATAGTATAGAGGTTTAAAAACAGGAAGATAGAATTGTTATTGTGACGTTTGAGTGTGGTTGGTTATGGAAAATGAGTCTCCATGGTAAGAAAACAAAGCAGTTATAAGATTATTATAAGGAGAACAAAACAAAACCCACACGAGTTTTTGGCATTTCTTTAAAACATAAATATCGATGGCTTAGAGTGAAAACCTCGCGTGTGCAATTTTAGTTAATTTTTGTTTTATTATATCTCTGAAAAGAAAAGCTCGTAACGCGTAATCTTGTATCAAGCAAAATTTTGATTTGATACTCGTAGCGTCATCTACGATGTTGAATGCATACTTTGCTCGAGTCAGTTTGGTGTGATAACTTCGCAATGGCGCGTCAAAACTTGTGGGAAAAAAAAAAGAAAATCAAGAGAAACAAGCGTTTGAAATAAATCAGTAGTAAAGTAAAAATACGTAGAAGTTCATTATAATTACATGATATTAAAGGTCTAGTTTGGTTTTTTGTGCTTCCTGAAAAGTTACGTATTTCATAGTTACGAGGTACCTATTCACTATAAGACATCGATATGCAGCAGTGTCAAAAAGCTTGAGTATTTTCGTTGTTCAATTACTAACTGTGAAAGTAAATTTTCCCAAGGAAATATATACGTAAAAAGTATTCTATATATTATTCCAGGATTTGGTTTCCCGGTGTGCCAAATTTCATCCAAATCCGTACAGCTGTTCGAGCGAGAAAGAGTAACAATCATACACACACATACATGAATGTAAGTTTGTATGTATTGTATATAAAAAGTTTCGCCTTTGTAATATTAGTATTATAATTTCCAATAAGATAATCTGTGATTTATTAGTCATATCAAGGATTGTAAGATAGTTGACAACAACAAAAGAAAAATCTTAGGAAGTATAAACCCCTATTTTTTTATTAGTACAAAAAAAATGGGTCTCTATCCGTACCCCTTACTGATCATATTTGTGTTGTCCGATGGTAGAAAAGAGATGGCGGAATCAGGTCCAAAATGTAATCTGTAAAATACCGATAGGCTGGCTACCCTGCGCCTGTGCTCGAAGCTTTGTAGATTGGACTTAACCAAATCTGGATCCCCAATTAGCCTCTTCGCACGTCTTTCCACTGAGTCCAAAGCTTTTCCAAAGATGGCATTTTGAAGCATCAGCACATTTATAGGGAACATTCTATAATAATATACTTACTGATATTTTCCTTCTAAACAATATGCGTAAGCCAAAATATCTTCCCAAAAAGACTTGGTTTCCGCCAAATCCAATTAAATCAGCAGAATTTTTCCACAAAAAATCTTTACCAAAAAACACACGAGTATCCTTAGTAAATATATCTTTGCCTACCTTAGTGTCACTTCCATTTTCTGCTCGGAATGATTCATGAAAAGAAGGGGCAATTTATAGGCGTCCTTGGTCAGCTATATTTTGGCTAGGGATGTGACGGGGGCCATCTTTACGGAGGCTGAAGTCTAGGGCTCAAGTCAATTTGACATGGCAATAGTGACTATCGGAAAGTATTTTTTTTTTGTGTGCCAGTGCCAAATTCAGAATGTATTTATTTATTTATGTACACACAAAAACAGAAAAAGGCAATACAAAGTAGACAAGAGTACAAAGGTACTGCCTATTTCCAAAGAAATTTCTTCCAGCAGACCTGCGAAAGGAGAAATTAAAAGAAGTGTAGACAATAGTGTGTAGGGGGTAAGAAGAATGTTTGAAATCTTAATCTATACTATCAAATAATACATAAATGTAGTTAAATATAAAAATGAAATACTTATATAACTAATAATACCTTACCTACATATATAAAGTGTTAAAAAATTAACTTTAAACGAAAAAAAAAATCAGCTGTTCCCTACGATATCGGCCCTGGATCAACTTCTTCCTGCTATATCCCACATCGTCAACTTTTCCCTTTACTCTGGTGTATTTCCTTACCTGTGGCGTAAAGCTTATGTTCGTCCTTTACCTAAAATTTCTAATCCCACTCTTTCCAGTCACTTTCGTCCCATTTCTATCCTTCCGTTTCTATCCAAAGTGCTCGAGGCCTGTGTTCATAAACAGTTCTCTAACTTCATTTACCATAACTCCCTCATAAGCCCATTTCAATCCGGTTTCAGGCCCGGGCACAGTACCGTGACAGCTTTTCTTAAAGTGACTGACGATATTAGGCGAGGAATGGAAGACACTAAAGTAACTACTTTGGTGTTAATAGACTTCTCCAACGCTTTTAATACCGTCAGTCACGATGTCCTCTTGTCTATCCTGTCCTATCTTTTGGTTTCTCCAGAGGCACTGGAGTGGTTTTCCTCTTATCTTCGGGGTCGTCAGCAGTCGGTTCGCGTTGGAGACGGTTCATCACAGTGGTGTGACCTTACAGCTGGCGTCCCTCAAGGCGGTATTTTATCTCCTCTTTTGTTTTCTGTTTTTATTAATCTTATAACCAATGAACTTCAGTGTGCGTATCATCTCTATGCCGACGATTTGCAGCTCTACTGTCAGTCAGGTGTTGACAACATATCGGATGCAATCGAGAAGCTAAACCAGGATTTAAAAACTATAAAAAGCTGGTCTGACCATTTTGGGGTGGCAGTTAATCCTTTAAAATGCCAGGCTATCATTGTAGGGAGCCCCCATAGTTTGAGAAAGCTTGATGGCCTAACTGTTCCACCTGTAATATTTGATAACGCTGTGATTCCGTTTAGCTCCAACGTTAAGGATCTGGGTCTGCATGTTGACACCTGTCTCAATTGGCGGAAGCAGGTCGGTAGTGTCAGTCAGAAAGTAACCGGAACGTTACGGTCTCTCTATCGACTAAAAAATCTTCTTCCAGCTCACATAAAGGCATTGCTTGTACAGGCCCTAATTTTTCCTATTATCGACTATGGTGATGTGTGCTACTATGACCTGAATGCAGATCTCCTCAACAAACTTGACCGCCTTCTGAATAACTGCATTCGATTTGTGTTCAACCTTCGTAAGTATGATCATGTATCTGAGCAACGATCACTTTTAAAATGGTTACCCATCCGTCAGCGTAGAGCGCTAAGAGCCTTAACAACGCTGTATTCTTTTCTGGATAAACCTTCTTCTCCTTCCTATTTGACTTCTCAAGTTCAATATCTTTGCTCTGGTCATAATAAAAATCTCCGATCTACCAATAATCGCCTACTACGATGTCCCACACATTGCTCTGGGTTTATCCAGTCCTCTTTCATTGTCCAGGCGATCTCTCTTTGGAATGCGCTCCCTCTGAACATCAGGACGGCTTCCAGTCGGTTCACTTTTAAGGTGATGGCTCGTGAATACATTCGTAAGAAGTTGGTGTAATCATCACAGCGATGATTTGTTGGATACGTCTTTCATAATAACTTTGTTAATTTGTATGTATGTATATTTATATGTGTATATATTTATTATTGTTTTCTTAATCTAGTTTATCATTATGTTGCACCTACCATGTTACTTTTCTGCACCACCCTAAGGTCGACTGGTAGAAAATGCCTACGGCATTAAGTCCGCCTTTGTACAGTGTTTCTTACTAGTGCATAAAGTTTTAATAAATAAATAAATAAATAAACGTAGGGAACAGCTGATTTTTTTTTCGCTATTTCAGGTTTGGTCCCATAGTAAAAGTTGTTTGTAATGAGGAGTACAATATTCCCTCGAAATTCTTAAAGTTAATTTTTTAAAACCTTATATAAAACTATCACAGTTTAGAGGAGAGATAGTGTTCTTTTATTTAGTGTAATTTTTAAAGTGTGAGATCGATTTTAAATCTCGAATGCTATATGTATTTAATTTTTAAATATAAAATACTTTATAAGGGTTTTAAATAGAAAAAGTTTGACAATCCTTTGTCTAACCCATAGTGGGAGTAAATATTTGATGATTTCACAATAGGCCATCGTCAGGCCATCAGATGTACGGCGATGCATCACCCGTACATGGTGGACATCGTACCCATACGTAATATAGTCCAGTTGGTTAAGTCCAATCTTCAAAGCCTTGAGCACAATCATAGGGTAGCCAGCCTTTCGGTGTTTTACAGGTTGCATTTTGGAGATTGTGCGCGGGAACTGCATGACTCATTCTGCCATCACATTTCTACCATCGGACAACCCGACGTATGGCGAGTATCCACCCTTACACGTTGGTGAAACCTCTACGGTCTCGTTTCGCCTCTTCGTTTATACCGCATATATCGAAGGACTGGAACAATTTGCCTGCTGCGGTCTTCCCATCCGATTATAATTTGAGTGTCTTCAAGGCTAGAGTGAATAGACACTTATTAAACTAGTGCGCCTCACCATCAAGGATTGCATCACTGCTTACTATCAGGAGGGATCACAGTCAAGCACTAGTTTATATCAAATAAAAAAAAAATACTTTTCGTTTATTGTGAGTACATCTAAGGAGTGGACTTCCCTGCTGAAGTCTGTGTTTCCTGATAGCTAAAACCTTAAGGTATTTAAGTCAAGAGTAACTAAATCTATTCTAGGCAACATCGTCGACCACATCACCACTAATCATCAGGTGAGATAGTGATGAAGTGCAAGCCTATCAATAATAACAAAAAAATATGGATTTCAAGATGATAAATCTCTGTAAAAGCACCTACGGAGGCAAATGCCGATATATTATACAATTTCTTGCAAAAATTTCGTTCCAACCCTATTTTTGTCCATTGGTGGCCTAAAATGAGCTATTTGGATTATACGGAGCGTTACCATGACCATGGTATTTATGATAATGTTATTAGACCCCGTCTTCAGGCGATCTCGTTATTTAGAAAAGTGATTGACCAGTGTTTTTGTGATGTTATGGATATGGATAGATGTGCGGTTATGGGTCCTTTTTTGAGATCGTAAATATTATGCTATGGTTATACTAAAATCTAGTTAATAAATATGTTTGTTTGCGCCAAATATGGAACAGTTTGCCTGCTGCGGTCTTCCCATCTGATTATAAATTAGGTGTCTTCAAGGCTAGAGTGAATAGGCTTTTTATAAACTAGAGTGCTTCACCGTCAACGATGGCATCACTGCTTACCATCAGGTGGGGTATAATACGTTTCGGGGACACATTTATTGTATGTACAGCTAAGGAGTGGAATACCGGAGTCTGTGTTGTTGTTGAGTCGTGATGATAAGTGATGTTGTGGTCTACGATGGAGCACGCTTGCCTAGAAATAACCTAATCACTCTTGTCTGTGTTACTGATAGCTACAACCTAGGGGTCAAAGACCCCTATCACCACGTCACCCTTATCACCCTTATTATCACGTGAGATAATGGTTAAACGCGAGCCTATCGATAATAAAAAAGTCAAGCACTAGCTTATATATAAATACGTATTTTTTTATCTAGCCATTACTGTCCCATTAAAAAAATACTAAAAAAACAAATAGAATAGTTTATTTCTCTGTTTTGAGAAAATCAGATTTTTTATTTCTTTACGACAAATCATTACGGAATGGTAATTTCACCGACATTCATCTTACGAAAGAATAAATCAAGAGTAATAAATTAAAGCACAAATCAAACGTTTTAAGTTCGGGAGAGGAAATTAATATTGGAACTTGTTATACTTCATTTCTTATCCCAAACTTGAGGAAATAATCTATTATATTACATTTTTTTCTTCCCGCATTTGTACCCTATGGCAACTACCGTAAAAATATTCTGTAATCATAAACAAAAGAACAATGACTCACGTAAAAATAAATTCAATACACTTACTCGAAAACTGTCTGACTGTTTTTCGCACTAGTGCCGAAAAGTGCACGTCTTCGCTCCCACCGCAATTTTATTACATTTATCGTATCAGACTGGGCGCACGTTAACCCCCAGGAGACGCACGACAACCCCTGTTTATTTATGTCTTCGTAAGTGTATTGAAAAACATCGTTTGATACACGTGAAAATTTGTCACTGCAACCCTCGGCTCCATAATTCTCTCGCCAAGGTTCGGGTGAATGCCGCCTCAGGCACAATGACAAATTTCCTCCACTTGTATCAAAATGTCCTATGCCTTTTTATATCTTTCGAAAAAGAAATAAAACTTGAATACACTACAGACTTCATTAACGATTCTTCAAAGCCATGTAAGCGAAAAGCTTTTTGGCATTAAATAAGGATTGACAAATGACTTGGCGGCAAGAAAAAGATTTATCGGTGGAAATGTAGCAATAAAACGGTTTTTACGTAAAGAAATGCACATTGATAGGTAACATGATACATACGAGCACATCGAAGAAGCAATGGTTAAGATAAAAGAAATAAAAAATTATTTCCTTATGTCTTGTGAGATTTTTAAGAGAGTTCCTGTATCCACAAATATCTGTATCCTTTATCTGCAAAATTTTTATCAATTATTTCATTAATTAGGGTTCCGTAACTTAAAATGAAAAACGGATCCCTTATAGGATCACTTTATTGTCCGTCTGTCTGTCTGTCAAGACCTTTTATCTCATAAACGCGTGGAGGTATTGAGTTGAAATTAAAACAATTAACTCAAATCTGCGGTCCCTTGAAGCTGAGAAAAAATTAAACATTTGTGTTATCGAAAAAAAAAGATAGGGCCTTTTATGTCGCAAAAAACGTATATTTAGACACTTCCAAGGGAATCAAAATTCATATCGAGTAATTCCCGTTGACCTAGAGTCCTGAAATTTCACACAAATTAAGGTCTCATTGCACAAGTATAGGGAAAAATCTGAAAACTAAATTTGTAGCTACGTCACAAAAAAAAATTTCGTTACTCAATTCGGGAAGAGAACTGTTTTAATATTACATAGTATGGAACCCTCAGTGCGCAAGTTCGACTCGCACTTGCCTGGTTTTTTTTTTATTTGTTAATACTTCTTGCAATACCTAGACACAAAAACGGGTTTAATGCCAGATACTTTTTTTTTTCATGTTTCTTTCTACACCTAAACCAAGGGTACATATACACAAACCCTTAGTTGATTGAATGATTTTTTCAACAATAACAAACAACATAAAATTGGAATAGTGTACACCTCATATAAACCCAAAATAGATTAAGTTATAATCAAAATTTTAAGCACTGACAGAATCATGCCCATTTGTTACCTAAAAATGCAGTAAAAGAAAACTATCTATCGATCCTAAATAATTATGATTTATGATGTCAATTTAAAATCTTATAAAGGCCTGAATAAAAAAATAACAAAATAAGATTTTTTGTTGATTATATTTCAGTTTAAGTGTCATTTATTCTTTTTATTAATGCTGGTTACACTGATACCGAGTCTTTTGAGCAATGTCTTCATAGTATATTTTAACTTATTATTATTTCTTGATAAGTAGTTTTACAATACATTGCTATGATCTATAACAGTGTTTTCTCGGCAGATACTTTTTTTAACTGTAAATGGAGATTTTATTTTACATTTCCTTTCAAGCGCATATTACTGCTGCTCTTATTGAATAAAATAACAACAAAATTATACCGCATAGTACGATGAACTCTTTTTTAGAAAAAAAAAAAACATTTATTTATTATATCAGCCATGTCACAAATCTAGCCTAAACTAATATTTTCATCCATTTCAATGGTGTTGTAATTATTTTTAGACAAATTTTGATACATAAATCGATCGAATTTGAAATATTTAGACTTACTTTTCTTACCCATAGAGGAAACTATTTGTACATACTAGTTGTACAAACTATTTGTACCTGCCAAATTTTAAGCTTGTAGGTATTATAGTTTCTGGGATTTCGTCATTAATTAGTGAGTGGTATTTCATTTTTTTATGTATAGATAATAATTTTTAGACTTCATTATGTCAAAAAACTTCGAAATTAAAAAGAAAAATACAATTGTTGGCAATGTGTTTTAACTTCTTTTTGACGTCTACATCATATTTCACGACTCACCCTTCTGGGATCATAACATCGTCATTTTACGATGATACAACATAAAAACTATGTTATAAATGTAAGACAAGCGTAACGACTGTATACAACGTCAGAATTTGATTGATTGATCCGTTGCCGTACAAGGCCTCCCAAAATGGGTAAGGCGTTCAGAAATAAAAGAAGCAAATAACACATTTGTAAGTAAAAGTTTTTGCTATGTTTATTATTTAGTTTAGGTATCTACTATGTAATGCTGACAAAAGAATAAAGGCAGACTTAATGCCCAAGGCATTTTCTTCCAGTCAATCTTTGGGTGAAGCGGAAATAAATAGTAGGTAGTAGGAACAATACAAGACAAAAAAAAGTCAAAATAAAAGTTATATAAATAAACCATACTTACAAGATATATACATGTAATACTATCTCGAAAAGTGTCGATGAAAAGTGAGTGATTATAATTTGGGTGTCATCAAGGCTAGAGTGAATAGGCTCTTAATAAACTAGTGCGCCTCACCATCAACGATTGTATCACTGCTTGCCATCGGGTAGGATCGCAGTCAAGCACTAGTTTATACAAAATTTAAAAGAAAAATGTAAAAAATACTTTTTCTACATTCATGGTTCTGTCACTCACTTATAAAGTAGCATTTTAGTGATGAAAAAAATTTTAGAATCGATTCAATGGTTTTTGAGTTTATTAATTACAAACAAAAATACAAAACTTTAAATTTTATAAAATTATTACAGATAAACACAAATGAGTAAAATAAATAAACGAATATGCTCAAAAAATTGGTATAAATAGACAATAATTGAGATATTACTGTATCCCGCTGTGATGGTAGAAATGTATGCAAAAAGGGTAATAAACTTAAAAAATAATAATAGTGTAAGACCGCGTGACTGAGCGTTGAGATGACGTCAGATCAAAGGGATTGGAGACGTGGCTTACTCGAGGCATTCGACGCAATAGAATCGAAACGAATCGGTCTTAACTTGGCTACTGGTCCCTTTTTACATGAGAAATCATCAAATGACTATTCCCACTCCGGGTGGAGGAAGAGAGAGTGTCACACTTTTACTAACTAAAACCCACAGTGCTTCTTCAGTTGCCACGAGAGCTACGATAAGTTTTTCTAACAATGTACAGTTTTGGCAAGATCATTCAATCAATGAAAGAACTTTATTGAATTAAATCTTTTCAAAATGTAGCATCAGAGTTTGTCAAGTTGAGAATTTAGGTTTCGGCCTTTATTTTTAAGTCAGAAATCATCCATTGACTTCTCGCGCTCTAAGGCAGAGCGTGAAAGCATGTCCGACTTTTACTGACTAAAACCCACTCCTATGCTTTCCTTTCCGGGACCCCGGGTTTTCCTTTCAGTTGCGAACCCATGGCCCCAGTAGGCTTCGGCGTTGCTGGGTTGTATGGTTTTGCTGACGTATCTTTAAGGTTTTAAGGCGCGCATGGAATGCTACGCGCCGTCGACCGGGCGAGGTCCAGGCGGTTACCGGACGGCCGGACAGCGAGCTGCCCATTGCTCCTCGTCTGCAAGCCCACGCCTACGGTGGCTGGAAATCGGGTAACGGGCTGGTGTTATCAATCGTGCAATGTTAATAACTCTCAGGTGTATACCAACGAGGAAAAAAAATAGCGCCAAACGAACCGATTTTCCGTTCCGATTATTGCCCCAATTTATTTGGTACGGTAAAGCTTTAAACGTGTATACGGAAGGAAAGGGAAGCATACATCGTCTTGCTCTTAATCTTTATCATCCCTTTGGGATCAGTAGGCTAAAGGATGTGTATTGGAAGGCAGGTACTGTGGTACCCACTTAATGTTATGTGGCTTTATGCTTAGCTATTTTGAGTTTTGCCAAAAAAGTTATGCCAGATTATTCTAGATTTTTTCTATTTGAAATGTTGTGAGTGAGTCTTGGAATTACAATTAATATTATACGACGAGCGTTTGTGAGCATATGTGTATGTACTTTACTTCCGCACGCTCAAACCGATGAATGAATTTCAATGAAACTTAGTACATGGCTAGACCTTGTCCTAGAATAGCACATTTTCTGTCGCCCAGTGCAAGCAAAAACGGTCATTTCATTTTAGAAAAAGAGTAATGAGATAGCCCGAGTTATAATAAAACAAAAAAGAACAAGAATCTAATCGGTATGCTTTTAAAGAAAATGATGGAGTTATTCACTCCAGAAAGAGTGAAAATCTTTGCTATATTCAAAGTAGTTAGGGATGGCAAGATATTGCATTCTGCAGTTACTATAATAGAGAAAGAACAGTTGCTATTCAACATAAAAATGTTGCCAGTCTTCTAGCCTTCACATGACAACGATGTGAAGGAGTACTTTGACAACTAAGCTTAATATTCCTGTCCTGCCAGCTTGATGCACTTGAGGCAATTGAGAGGCGAGCCAGGAGGATTTGTCGGTGTCTGTCGGTTTTCTCCGGTTGTATTTCGGAGAGTGTGCGTCGGAGTCGCATAACCTAATTCCACCTAGCGCGTTCCATCATCGGACAACCAAGCAAAGAAATTAACACCCCAATGCAGTACCATCTACCACGTCCAATTTTATTTTCAAACCGTCTAGGGAACCGCTCAAATATATACACACAATTTCAACCAAATCGGTCAAATCGTTTGGGAAGAGTTAAATAACAAACACACGTATAGAAAATTATATAATATGTATAAAAAGAATTACGTAGTTACTTAATAGATAAGTCATATACTTTATGTGATGACATAACGTGGTCGCTTACAATGGGCCTCATCAGAAGGCTTAAAGTTACTCATAGGGCAATGGAAAGGGCTATGCACAGAGTTTCCTTGCGTGATCGCGTCAGAAATGAGGATATCCGCAGGAAAACCAAGGTTACGGACATAGCCCGAAGAATCGCCAAACTTAAGTGGCAGTGAGCAGGGCACATTGGTCGCAGAACAGATGGGGACGAAAGGTTCTGGAATGGCGACCACGTATCGGAAGATGCAGCGTTGAAAGGCCTCCCACAAGGTGGACCGATGACCTGGTGAGGGTCGCGGGAATCCGATGGATGCGAGACGCACAGGACCGGTCATTGTGGCGACATTTGGGGGAGGCCTATGTCCAACATTGTACGTGTTTCAGCTGAAATGACTGAATTTATGTACACATTATTTTTTATATTCCAAAAATAATCTTGTATATTTTAGATAAATAAGTGTAATAAGTCACCCTTGAGCAGAACAACTTTGCGCTACCTAGTCATTTTTAAGAACCAAAGAAAAATGTTGGTGTACCAAAAAATGTTACACAATAAAAATGAAAGCTTTTTTATTTATTCAACACTTGCCCTTCTTTATAGCCGCGCGATTTTGCTCTCAAAATCCTTTTGGACCTCCGGGAGGTAATTTGGGATGAGAAATAACAATATCCTTGGCACGAGGGAATCCTTAACAAAAGGACATAAATATGTAATTGTATTAATTATAAGAAGGATGGTGAATTTAATGCTGTTAATTAAGTTTAGAAAGGGCACGTTCCGTATTGGAGCAAAACCACAAAAACAATAGGTAGGAACAGAAGGTCGGTTCTGTTCAACAAAATAGTTGAGCTGAGTGATGCTGATATACGTCATGTCTGTAAACGGGCGTAGTCAGATGAGACTAATCATCTCTTAGCCGCCTGTGGCTTATTTTTTTTTTTTTAATTGATATAATCCAGTGCTTGACTGCGATCCCACCTGATGGTAAGCGGAGATGCAATCATTGATGGTCAGGCGCACTAGTTTATTAAGAGCCTATTCACTCTAGCCTTGAAGACACCTAAATTATATTTGGACGGGAAGACCGCCGCAGAAGTAAATTGTTCCAGTCCTTCGATGTACGCGGTATAAATGACGAAGCGAAACGCTTAGTCCGGACCGGGAATCTGGATCCCCAATTAGCCTCTTCGCACGCCTTTCCACCGAGTCCAAAGCTGCTAGACTTAATTTAATTACTATATTTAGAATTTGCTTTTTACTTTATTTACATTGTTCTCACATAATAGTAGTGACAAGAAACATGTAACCGTGATATTTGTAATACATAACATGATTGAAAAGAGTGTCCATGGGGTTTCTTGCACATTCTTCTCCATAGAAATCTACGTTTTGGAATATGCAATTAGCATCATTTTTCTGACTGAGTAACTCTTAACATTTCAAAAGTGCTTGTAAATAGTTTATTTGAAATTAAACACTTTGAATCTTTGAAACTTGAATTTTTTCAAGTCCACTCAAATCTGTATCATTTTTTCCTCAAAAAACCATCTCAGGAACTGCGTGGGTCTCATTGATTCTCACATTATTTACATTTTTTGTAAATTTTATCATTGTGAATGTGGGGATTACTATGTGGATTACTCTTTTTTTTCTTTAATTTGAACATAATTTCTGGCTACTTTGAGTACTTTTGCGGCCTAACCAAATGTCCTTTCTTTGCTATTGTTCGTCAAGTCGTTGAACTCCTTGGTAGTTCTGAGTTGAGCTATACGATACTGATAAATGCTTGCACTGGCTGGACAGATCCGCTCAGAACTGTGTGGTTCTTTCTTCAAAAGACCATGTCAGTCTCCAATCTGCAAGGTTCTCATATGATTTGACTTTGACCCCTGAGTTTGTTTCGGTGTTTCTTCTCAGGGCAGTCAGCTAATAAACACCGGCCTCATCTAGTTTATACTGACGAAAAAAATTACGTGTAAAAGTGTTTTTAAAAAACCTATTGCAAAATAAATATTATTTATCAAAATTGAAGGGGAATCGCTTGTCTTGGTATGGTTGTGTAAAGAGGAAAGACGAAACGCATGTTCCTAAAAGAGTTATGAGTATACATGTGAGTGGGTGGAGGGGGAGAGTGAGGCCAAAGAATAGATGAATGGATTCTGTGAACAGTGATATGAAAGAAAAGGAAGTTAGTGATAGCATGACCTGTCAACCACAGGGGAGAATGAAAGAAAAAAAACATGTTGCGCCGACCCCAAATAAGACGGGACAAGAGCAGGAAGATGATGATCATTTAAAGAAGAAACTACTTGCGTACAATAATTTAAAGCAAATGACAGTCACCAGTACCTACGTTTGCACTCGTTGTACGTGAAGTGTATTTACAGTGGCGGCCTACAGGGGCTGGCGAGTAGGGAAACCGCCCGGGGCCTCGCCCTTGTAGGGGCTTCACGCAAAAACACAATTAGAAAAAAAAAGCTAACCTTTAAAATCGTTTATTTTAACCTTTAGTTAATTTTCATAGCAATTTTTTATATCAACATTATCTAATTTATCAAATTCGTTGACATAATATACTATTCGTAAAACGAAAAATGACGTAGCCCATTTACTAGATTATTGAAAAGCATTAAAAATAGTTTTCAAATACGTGTAAATATTTTTAAGGCACCTATGTTTATCATCGTTGTTGTATATTTATGATTGTCAATTTTTATAAATCTTCTTACATAATATTTTAGCGTCGAAGCTTATTTAAAACTTATAAAAAAGAATTACGTCACTTTTTTTTATAAATTTTACATTTCTCACCTAACATAAGAAATACCCAGTTTTGATTCACATGCTTTGCAAAACGGATAAAGGCCTCGCAAAGACCTGCCGCCCAGAGCTCCTACCAAGAATTTTCAACGTGATCCATTTGACAGCCTAAACTGAACTGTTAAAGAGTATATAGCTCCATTCCTCTTTCTTGCTCGCAAACTTAAAATTTTAACATGTCATGGTAAGGCCCTAGAGCCTCGTAACGGTAAAGGCCGGCCTATTTATTTATGTAGTATAGTAAAATTGCCATCAGCACTGAAATACGTTAATCATTTTACTCATCTCTCTCTTTTCTCACAGAACCACAAACTTTCTAATAATACCATCTTCCATTTATCACCAAACAAATCCAATCCAGAATCGGACTCCACGAGCGCGTTGAGCATCGTTGGCATATGCGATATAGGGGAGGCGGATCAAACTACAGTGCGACAAAATGGGACATTAAATAATTTATACTTTCTAGAGCGTTTGTAATTATTCAGAACAAATAATTGACGCAACTCCGCATGAAAGTCGGACGCATCGATTTATTCCGTTCTAATACTAACAACTAATACCACACACAATAGTTTTTGGTATTATAATAGAATAAATCGACGCATCATTAATAATTTTATGGGGTTTTTTTTGGGGGTTCTCGGACGGTTCCAATCTTCAGTGTTTGTGCGGCGTCTCTCCGCAGACCATGTCCCACCTTCGATCCTGCATCACGTGCCCTGTTATCTGTTCACGTAGGAACCTAATAACAGCATCAGCGGACGGTAATGCCGTGGTCGAGTACTGGGCCAAGCAAGGAATTTAACTAGTTTTGCCATCGATACGCTATGAAGAAGAATAATAATTTTAAAGGCTGTTGCGATTTAGTTACGTGAGTTGTATGAAGCTAGCCTTCTGTGTCTATCTATTCTGTGACAACACCGTGGGAGTTTTTATTACTCGTAGCTACATCGGGAGATTTTGTGTGTGTGTGTTCCTGTTTTCTGTTTTATACACGATTTACATGCGGTTACCAAAAGGTTTTTACAATAATAATTATGTTTGTGATGTAATTAAAATTATCTTTTGATATACCTCTACTGTAATTATGTTTTGTGAAGAATCCTGGTTTGATCATTTATGTTAAAGTATTAGTGTTTTTAATTGAGAAATGAAAACGTTTCGGAAAATGATGTACGACCTATGTAATAAGAAGCAACATAAAAATGCAACTTTGATCTGACGTCCAAGGTTGTGGCTTTCAAGTAAGAGTCTATCAACCCGCAATGAGTCTGCGTGGTGTGGATTACGGCCCTGAGTTCCAGAAATGGGAAAAGTATTATGTTATACCACGATTTCAAAACGAGGCAGGTACTAAGAGAAATTATAAACCAAAAGTTGATACCATCGAATAAATGATTAAAAATCTGCAGAAGCTCATGAAAAGAGATTTCATCAGCATGCGAACGTTGAGACAACCCTACTTTGCGGTCTCCTCCTTTTGCGAAGCAGTAATGGTAGCAAAGGAGTCAGCCGCACCCGCGAGGTAAGGGTCCTCACGCTCCAGTCGCTGAGATACCGATCCCGATTTCCGGTCACCGTAGGCGCGAGCTTGCGGATGGCAAGCAATGGATAGCTCGTCGTACGACCATTCGGTAACCATCCACACCAAGCCCAAGTCGTCGACGGCGCGTAGTGTTCCACGAGCGCCTTCAGGAGATGTCAGCAAACCATAGGGGCCCAGCAGGGCTGAAGCCTACTTTTTTTTCGGTTGGAAAATCATCCCATGACATTCCTCGCTCTTGGGCGAGGCGGGAAATAGTGTCAGACTTTTACTGACTAAAAATTCACTCCTGTTCCTTCGTTGCCTTTCATACCAGGGCCGAGTTTTCTTTTCAGAAGCAGACCTTTGACCGCAGTAGGCTCCGACCCTGCTGGGCCCCTACAGTTTGCTCTCCCGTTCCGCTCAAGGGTGAGAAATGTCATTCGATGATTTCCAACTTTTCTTTCACATAAATATAATGACACAAGACTAAAAAGAACAAAACCATTGGAGTTAATATTTAGTGATAGTGAACAGTAGGTCAAGTAGGTACTACTTAATAAAATTAATAGGCACAGAGACAATAAGAAAGAAAATCTAGACACAATAGTGAATAAATTTACGAAACTTCTTCGAATAAAAACATTTTGAACAACTAATGTGTCCAGCAAATTAAATTTCAAATTTAGAATAAAAGATGAACAAAAATATTATAATTCGAACCACTGTTCACATGATTGTTAACAAAGGGATTTTAAAAGAACCTTAAACAAAACAACAGATGGTAATTTGTTGGGTTATTCCGTATTTTTATTGGGTTACATTTTGGATTTAATTTATTTTATTCTTTGTTTTGCTACTACCTAGAAACCGTTACACGTGTCAAACAAATGCACGTGTATCTCTGTTAATGTAAGGCAAAAGGAAAATTAAATTTGTTCCTGTTTCCACGCAGTTGTTAATGGTTGTTTTTATTGTAACAATTAAACAGTGATATCATAAAGGTACAGAAGAATCTCATTAATTCAAACTTGCGATAATTCGGACCTCTCTATAATTCAATGTTATCACGAGTTCTCTAGAAAATCTCTTCATATTTAAAACTAAATCAATATATTTTTATGCACTTGGTAATTCGAACGAAAAAGTGGCGCCAGTGACTGAAAAGTTGAAGGGGACTCGTTTGTCTTGGTATGGTCATGTAAAGAGGAGAGATGAAACGCATGTTACTAAAAGAGTTATGAGTATACATGTGGATGGGTGGAGAGGGAGAGGGAGGCCAAAGAAAAGATGTATGGATTGTGTGAACAGTGATATGAAAGAAAAGGAAGTTAGTGATAGTATGACGGTTGACAGGATAGAATGGAAGAAAAAAACGTGTTGCCCCGACCCCAAATAAGATGGGACAAGGGCAGGAAGATGATGTTGAATTCGAATGAAAAAATCATCGTTACGTAACAAAATGACGCGTGTATTCGAACTCATCGGCGACAAATACTCGACAATCCAAAGTTGTAGAGAGAAAGAGAAAGAAAAATTTTAGAACTTGCAGAAGTATGTAAGTACATTTTGAGGCAAGTTCAAACTTGTATTATCGTACACGAGCCTTTGTTTTTGTAATGATTAGTTTGACACACACTTTCGCACGAATTGGTTCGTTTAGTTAAGTTCGTTTAGTTGAGCAGTGGTGGCCAAGTGGTACCGGCCCCGACTTACGAGTTGTAGGTCGCGGGTTCAAACCTAGCCAGGCGCATTACTTTGTGTAATTTATTTCATCTCCACTGCTCTCAAAACGGTGAAGGAAAACATCGTGAGGAAACTGGCCTGTTCTAGAACCAAAAATTCGAAGACATGTGACATTCACCAACCCGCACTGGGCCCGCGTGGTGGATTACGGCCCATTCCCTCTCCTAGAGAGGAGGCCTGTGTCCCAACAGTGGGAACATTATAAGGCCGACTATGCTATGCTAGTTAAGTTTCAGTTACTGCTACTCTTTCAAAAATACTCTTTCAAAAATTTCTTACCATTTGATATTTCAAACGCTCGATAATTCGTAAAATTTTAAGAGTCCCTCGAGTTTTGAATTAACGAGAGTCGACTGTATTTTATTGTTTAACCCTTATGTGACTGATCACAAAAATTTCTTAATCAGAGTGACGATTTACCGGGTACCTTCATAAATTTTATATGTCTTGTAATAATCAAGTTCAGCTATTATAGTATACTACTTTGTTGGTTTTATATGTATGTGAGCTTTGCGGTCATATGTAATTTTTTAAAGTTAGGTCGTTTGAGACGTTATTAAACATAATAATAAACATTGTATTTATCGACTCTATACCGAAAAGTCTGAAAAAGTTAATTCGTTTATAAAATAGAGAGAATCTCTTCTTGACAATTATCGTAAATAACATTTCTTTCGCTTAAGTACCACAAAAAACTACGCAGTGAGAATACTAAAATAATCTTAAGTTGGCTCATCCTAAATTCTTAGAAATACTGGCCAAATAAAACCAAAAGTTAATATTTTAGTTTCGGTACGAAAGGACCACACCACAGAGCATGTAAATGTCTCCAAGGCCATTGCTAGAAAACGCACAGTCAAAAAATTTTTTTTTGTTCTAGCACATTATCCAATGACTTCTCTCGCTCTAGGGCGAAGCGGGGAGCCTTTTTTTGTACAACCCTGTAGTTGTCGTCGGTGCTGCATATCATGCTCGGTCAATCAACGACTGTTAGTTTTATTTATAATTATCTTTCATCGACTGTATGTATTTTCAAGAAGCATAAAAAAAGAAATAGACTTTTTTTAATTTAATATGAACTAGTGCTTGACTGCGATCCCACCTGATGATAAGCAGTGATGCAATCGTTGATGGTGAGGCGCACTATTTCATTAAGAGTCTATTCACTATAGCCTTGAAGACACCCAAATTATAATCGGATGGAAAGTCCTCAGCAGGCAAATTGTTCCAGTCCTTCGATGTACGCGGTATTAACGACGAGGCAAAATGCTTAGTGCTAATAAACTGGCAGCATTACCATGCTGTGTGGCAAAACTTATCTTCTGCTCAAAGTAAAAGTGAGCCCTTGGGTCACGCAAATTCAACAATGCGTTTAGAGAGATATTATGAAATTCTCACCTCTTTCGTTCCAACCCTAATAATATTATGTACTTCCTTAAATGGTAGACAATTCAAATTCCTCAGACAAAACAAAATATAAAAGATACTTTGAAGATAAACTTCATATTTTCAAGCATTTTATTTTTGCATACTTTAAGATAATAAAGCACTTAATCTTAGAGATCCCGACTCCGAGCTATAAATCGTGGCTTGGCTCAGAAAAGGTATATTCGTAATCTACCTGTTAAATGTGATTATATATCTGTTCCTATGAGTGCGGGAGAAAAATTTGAACAATCTTAGAAATGAATAAAAATAAACGTCTGGTATATATAGAGTTTTCTGGCGTGATTGCATCAAGAATAAAGATATCCGCAGGAGAACCGAGGCCACCGATATAGCCAGAAAAATCGCCAAACTTAAGTGGCAATGGGTAGGGCACATTGCTCGTAGAACAAGAAATTACCAGCTGACAGTCAGGACACGGAGCATAGATGCACCAGCACAAGTTTTGATGGCAACCTTGTATCCTGCTTCTGTTCACTCATATATTCCCTCCTTTCATCACTCTTTTTTCGCTCCCCTTTCTGCCCTGTACAAGTTTTGGTGGCAACCTTGTATCCTGCCTCTATTCACCCATATATTCCCTCCTTTCATCACTCTTTTTTCGCCCCCCTTTTGCCCTCAATTCGCCCTTCATGTTTTGTTAATGAAAGAAATTAATTTTGGATCTAATGTTTTTATTTCTATAGTAGTAGTATAGCAGGCATTGAATACATTAACCGGTTCGTCCTTGTTACATAAGACGATAAAAATGGCCCACTCTATATACAGATAGTAATCCATAGTTATGTTTACCCAAGCTTTCTACCTAATAAGTCCAACATAAGAATAGGAATTGTTTATTGTGACAATCGTAAACGGAGCGTTTATTTCGTTACATTTATAAAGAGATAATTTAGGCCCTATGTTCAGGCTGCGCAAATAAAAACGTTTATAGGCACCTACGTTATTATGTCTGTGTTAAATGTTTTGGAGAGTATTAGTGATTTAGAGAGCGGTTTTTTTTTATGGAAAAATGTGAGCGTATTTTTAAACTGTATTTAACTGGTAGGTATTAAGTTTTTATTTAATCGGAATTTTAGTTATCACACATTATAACTAAGCGTGATGAGTGCGGATGGCTGTTGGGGCCGAAAGGTTCTGGAATGGTGACCACGTACCGGAAGACGTAGCGTTGGAAGGCCTCCTACAAGGTGGACCGATGACCTGGTAACGGTCGCGGGAGTACGATGGATGCGAGACGCACAGTGTGCAGCACCGTTCATTGTGGCGGCACTTGGGGGAGGCCTTTGTCTAGCAGGGGACGTTTTTCGGCTGAAATGATGATGATGATAACTAAGCGTTTCGCTTCGTCGTTTAACCGCGTACGTCGAAAGACTGGAACAATTTGCCTACTGCGGTCTTCCCGTCCAACTATAATTTAGGTGTCTTCAAGGCTAGAGTGAAAAGCCTCTTAATAAACTAGTGCGCCTCACTATCAATGATTGCATCTCTGCTTACCATCAGGTGGGATCGCAGTCAAGTACTGGTTTATATCAGTTAAAAAATATATATATATATAAAGGCGAAAGTGTGACGGTGTGTTTCACAATACACATACCTCTCTGAAATATCACATGGGACTTTTTTCCCGAGATTATCTCGAGAATAAACAAAATATGCGCATTTCAATCCATTTAACCATGTATTTATCATATAAAGTAATTGAACAATCTAGTATATCTTCCTTTGGTGGTCTCAAATAAATAAATAAGAATTGATTCGGTCTGCCAGTCCTCATTATGGAGATACATCGATGTTGTTTGATGAAATAAACGAAATTCTTTCTAGTAAATAAGAAATGAAGGAGTAGGGAGTATTGTTTTTGGTCTCAGATTAGACGAAAATAAAGTGGATAGGGACGAATTGGGTTCCGCGTGATTAGTCCTTTGGTACGCACCTGTCTAAGCAATGATTATCAGACCATCTGTAATTGGATCCTTTTAGAAAGAAAGAAATAAATAAATAAGTATCACAAAGACTGAACAATTTACTCTTTTACAAAGATACTAAATAACTACAAAATTATAAAGAAGCAGATCGAAATCAATCAATACGTTCAAAGTGTCCTATAGCATGTATAGCATAATCAACCTTTTTTTAATGATCCCACAGAGAAAGCCTGAGTCTTCCTCTCTAGAAGAGGGAATGGGCCGTAATCCACTACGCGGGACCATTGCATGTTAGTGAATGTCACATGTCTTCGAATTTTTGGTTCTAGGACATGCCGGTTACTTCACGATGTTTTCCTTCACCGCTTTGAGAGCAGTGGTGATGAAATAAATTACACAAAGTAATGCGCCTGGCTGGATTTGAACCCGCGACCTACAACTCGTAAGTCGGGGCCGCAGAGAGCCAAGCGCGGTAACGTTTCGATTGCGTTAATGTAAAAACAGTTTGCACTCAGAGTGCAGAGTGCCTAATGCGAGTTTGTCTCACATTAACGACATCGGCACGTTTGTGACATTCTACGCTCCGTGTGGCTCGCTCTAAGTTTTTTAGCCAATCCAGCTAAGCGCTAAGCTCGACTTTTAGCACTTGGTATTGGTAGAAATAGTGGGGTTTTAACTTGGAGAACAATATAATGCCTCGTTTACACGTGGGCCTAGCTTCGGCCAATTGCCAAATCTTTGGCAATTGGCCGAGAATTTTTCCATTGTGTAACGAGGAAATCCCGTTTACACAATGGCTATTGGCCGAACCTTGGCCCACGTGTAAACGCAACATAACACTCCTTTGTCCCCAGATGGAGAGTTTCCATGAGGATTTCCCTACATAAAATAGGTAAATATAAAAGGGAGAGGCCTTCACCAAACCGTGGCATCTAAAGTAAACAAAAAAAAAATATCTGTCGTATCCGGCAATTGATTAGTTGACAACAAAACAAGTTACGACATCTAGTGGCAGCCAGAAGGACTAGATTTGGCACCTTTGACAGAGTCAGGTGTTTCTGTTTTGCTACGAGGTCGCGGAGATCCCGCCAGCATGACGGACACTCTCAACTAGGCCGTCGCAGCGTGAAGACGTATTGGAACTGTCCTAAGTTTTGTTGTTTAGGTAATAGTGCACTAAACCGTATGTATTGAGAAGTAAAATAATTCAATTCCTAGTCATTCTCATTTATTGCACGACTCAAACATTCTCACTCAGTGGCTGATCGTAGCTCGAACCATCTTGACAAACGGTCATAGATATAAAAATTTCCCAAAAAACCGGTTCGGTAAACCTACATTTTGATATCATCATCATCTTCCTGCCCTTGTCCCATCTCATTTGAGGTCAGCGCAACACATTTTTTTCTTCTATTCTATCCTATCTTTTGATACTTATATAAAAATACTGATTTCAAGTACCATTAACCGAGTGCAAATCTAGAGCCTGAAAAATGTTTTGCATTATAAACATGGACGATCTTTTCATGGATGCTCCTCCACGGAAACATTGAACGAGTTTAAACACGATTCAGTTTATATGGATGAGTAGGTAATCTGCAGCTACTTTTGCAGTGCGGTATCTGTTATCCGATATTTGCTGAAGCAGCTTTGCTGGGTTGAAAGATTTTGCACTTTTATGCTCTCTTCTTTGTAAAAGATTGTTATCATTGTTTGTTGTTTGTATATATATTATGTATTTATTTTTAGTATAAGTTATTTATAGTTATATAAGTATTTATTAGTTTTTTTTATTGGGTGGGAAAATCATCTTATGACAAATCCCGCTCTCGGGAGATAGTGTCAGACTTTTACTGACTAAAAACCCACTCCTGTTTCTTCGTTGCCTTCGTCCCAGGGCCCCGGGTTTCGCTTTCACACTACCAGTGGCCCTAGTAGGCGCGCGTCGAACAGTACGCGCCGTCGACGACTTGGGCTCGGTCCGGACGGTTACTGGACGGTCGGACGGCAAGCCACCCATTGCTCGCCGTTCGCAGTATTTATTAGTTAAGATTTCACAAACTCTTCTTTGCTTATTTCTACACACTATAGCCTACATCTCTTCTAATCTCTCCTTTCGCAGGTCTCCTGGAAGAAATTTCTTTTTGAAATAAGCAGTACCTTTGTACAATTTTTTATATTATGATACCTGTCCTCTTCTATGTGTTTGTGTGTACATAAATAATAAAATAAATAAATAAATTGTTTATGATAGGTTTATCAGCTTTATACAGAACTTTACTCATTTTAATACGGAATAAGACTTATGTATTAGTGATTCAAATTTTTTATCCAAGTGAAATGTTATATTTCGTTTAGAACCTCGTGAGCGCTAATAACAGAAACTAATCTTTATTATTTTCATTATTTATTAAAAAGAATAACGTGCAAGTTAACAATAAGCGTGACTTTAAACTAGAACAGAAATGGTATAATAATTAATAAGATCTAACTTGAACTACGATAAACCTGTACTTCAGCCCCCCTAGCCAAATTACTATCGTTTCGTTGGTATCGAACGCCTCGAGTAGGCTACGCCTCCGATTCCTTTGTTCTGACGTCAGCTCAACGCTCAGGCACGTGGTTAGAACAAAGGGATGGAGGCATGGCCTACTCGAGTCGTTCGACGCAAACGAAGCCATCGTAAAGTTACGATCTAGCTCTTAAAATACCTGCCTCCCTAGCCAAGCGGCTAGGGGGACAGGTATATAAGGTAGGTAAACACGAGGTTGTCGACATGTGGAATGTGGACTTTTCTGACATTGTACCGATTGCTCATAGTTACCTTCAACGCCCTGATGGCCAAAAGTCTCGATGACCACCAAGAACCTGACACAGAAGATAGAAGGCTCTTCGATACAACTCACATTATGAAGAGGTTGCTATTTCTAGAGCCTTACCCACTGGAAACTAAACTAAACCCTGCACCTTTATTTTCATTTTATTTATTTGAGAAATATTTTAAAATCTAATTAATTAGAAAAATAAATGATTATTATGAAATAATATTACTATAGCTACTTGTATTTTCTACGTCATTTGTTTGATGAAGAATACAACTACTTAATCATCATCATCTTCCTGCCCTTGTCCCATCTTATTTGGGGTCGGCGCAACACGTTTTTTTCTTCCATTCTATCCTGTCAACCGTCATACTATCACTAACTTCCTTTTCTTTCATATCACAGTTCACACAATCCATCCATTTTTTCTTTGGCCGCCCTCTCCCTCTCCACATCTACAACAACTACTTAATATGATTAAAAATAATATGAGGTCCTGGATTTAATTACTGGTTCAGGAAATAATTAAATGGGTTTTTTATCTAGAATTTCTCAGTGAAGAGCTTCAATTTATAACTTAAAATTGTAAATATGTATTATTGTGTATAGTTATTAAAAATAACTATAATCAATAAGTTAGTGGAATAAAGAGGTTTTTTATTTTAGGTTTAGGTACTATTGGTGCAAAATGACTAAAAGGATGACCAGACGGTTGCAAACTAGCGTTCCAACCAAGGTGACCTTGGTTTATGTGTTTGGTTTGTGTTGCAACTACATGGATGTAAACCACGCGCCAACACGTTCGGTGGTTGGGAAAACGCGCTCCCCAACCTAGGGCGTTGAAGGTCATGGATAACAACTGCTGTCTACACGGATTGAAACTAACAAAGTCACCTTGGTTGAGACGTTGGTTTGCAAACATCTGGACACCCCTTTAATCCTGTAAGAAAACAAGCGTGATGTATTACAGCGTTATAATTTCAACTTTCAATACACTCAATCGCCGAACCATAAATTGAGCAAAAATTCAGAAAAATAAAATAATAATTCAACCTAATATTAGCTCACTAGACTAATAAATCAGTCCAAGGTTCAATAAAACTAGAAGTGTAGATATAACTTATAAAGTCATTTCAGTAAGTCAATATATCATTTCTGAAAAGTATTGAAATAGTGCACAACTAACAATTTATAGACCTATAGAACAGAATGATCCATTCTGTCTTACAATTTATTTTTATTTATTTATTTAAATTTCATATACAGTAGGCGGAATTAATGCAACAAAGCATTCTCTACCAGTTAACCTTTGGGTTAAAAGAGACAACACTGTGGTAGGTGAGCACAATAAATAAATAACAGATATATCAAGTAGAATGTGGTATCATTAAATTAAGTTACAATAATAAAATATTTATATAGTTTTATGTGAGGTATTTGTTAAGGTTCTAGAGTGGCGACCGTGCACCGAAATACGATGACCTGCCCCTCTAGCCAAGTTACGATCGTTTCGTTCGCGTCGAACGCCTCGAGTAGGCCACGCCTCTAATTCCTTTGTTCTGACGTCATTTCAACGTTTAGTCACGTGTTCTGAACAAAGGAATATGAGGCGTGGCCTACTCGAGGCGCTCAACGCAAACGAAACCATCGTAACTTGGCTAGGTGGGCTGGTGAGAGTCGATGAAATGCGGTGGATGCGAGATGCACAGGGCCGTTTGTTACGGCGACACTTGAGAGGGCTAAGTGTAAGTATGTTGGCAGTTGGGACGTCCTTCAGCTGAAGTGATGATGAGGTATTGTTGAATAACTTCTCCCGCTCCTTGTGGAGCAACAAGGAGTGTAAAACTTTTACAGGCTAAAACCCATCTATGTTCCTTCAGTTGCCCCTTGCGTTCCAAGGCCATGGTAACTCTTTCAAACAATCCGTATACGATTTTCTTTTTTAAGTTTATTGCTGATATTTTAATCAATTTACTTAAAATAGAAAGGATGTCATACGATGAGAGACGCAAGACCTGGATGAATATCACTACGAGATCTAGATACCAATAAATTGGCTTTCCTGAACCCAACTCAATACGTAGCCGTAATAACATAGGCTTGTATTTCCCGAAGGGTTTGCCGGAGGTGTACTTCTATTATACTATAGAGGTAAAATCGCGGAAAAAGGCGGAACAGGGTGTAAAATCCCACACACTTCTGTTGAAAAGCGAGGTTCCTCCGACCAGACGAGTGTTGTGTCTGGTCTGGGCATCTGCCAAATAGTTGAATTTCAGACTTTTCTATATGTTGCATGGTTTTGTAGTTTAGTTCCTGTCTTATGTGGCGACACAGATGTCGCTACAATACTATTATTTATATTTACGATTCAAGATTAATATAAGTGCCCTGGTTAGGTACATGAGGTACCTAATCAGGGCGAGCTATATTGCCATCAAGCGGCCTCAGTTAAGACCCTAGAAAATTACTAATACATTTTTTATTCTGAATAGGCTCGCGTTTGACCTGATGGTAAGGGCTAGCACGCTTGCCTAGAAGTAGCGTATTCACTTTTACTGTTGCAGCTATCAGCCTCTAGCAGGAAATTTCATAAATTTTAGAAGAAATAACCAAAAATCACTACCCAATCCGAAAAAAAAACACAAGAAAGCAATTACAGTAGCAGCGCTTTACCCCAGCTGCTGCAGAAGACGCCCTGCGAGAAGGAAGTCGCAGGGTGATTCCCTACCGGCCCTCGATCGGCCCGGCCACCGTAGGTATGGGCTTGGGGACAGAGAGCAATAGGTAGCTAGCCGTTGGATAAGGACCCGATCGAGGCACAGATCAAGGCCGTGTGGTGTCCAACGCGCGCCTCGAAGAGCTGTCAGGATAATTACCGGGGCCCGCCAAGCCGATACCTGCCAGGGCTGTGGCCTTGAAATGGAAAGGGCAACTGAAGGTATACAGGGGGATTTTAGACAGTAAAAGTCAGACACTGTCTCTCGCTCCACTCAAAGTGGGAGAAGTTATTTGATGATGTTCCATTCCAAAAAAAACTGTATAACTTTATTCCTATACTTATGATCTAAGACCTTGCTTCATGCAAAATTTCAGGGTTCTAGACCCATGGGAAGTACCCTATGAATTTTGATTCCATTGGGAGTGTCGAAATATACGTTTTTGCGACTTTAGGTCGCATCGGTCGTATCTTTTTTTTTAATAACTTAGAACTTTGACTTTTTCACAGCTTCATGAGACTACAGACCTGAGTATATGGTTTTAATTTCAACTCGATACCTCTACGCGTTTCCGAGATAAAGGGTCGTAATAGACAGACGGACAACAAAGTGATCCTATAAGGGTTCTGTTTTTTCCTATCGAGGTACGGAACCCTAAAAAGCAGTGCCACTTTCGATTAGTAGGCCAGCGAGGTCGTTAAATACTGTGTGGTACATTTTAATACAAAGGATATTGACAGGGTCTGGACCAAGTGCTGCTCAGGAGTGAAAGTAGCTCCAATGGTACCGTAGCATTAATTTACATTTAATATATAAAGTTTTTTTAAACATATACTGTTTAAAAAAACTGGTCCCAGGAAAACCAAATAAAAACCAGTTTTGTTTTTAATAAATATTTTTCATTAAATCATGTTTTATTTATCTAGACCGTTCGAGTTGGCGTTTAAGGATAGTAAATAGTCTAATATAGCCAAATATCTCTCAAGTTGGCCTCGATCTAATCCTTGCCGGCAAAATTTGATGTTATTGCGGAAACAGAATTTTTAACTATAACTTTCGATTGAAAATAGCAGTGGGGCGTTCGTATTAGAACAATCTTAGGTAGATTAAGCTCAGCTGCATGAATGAAATGAAAAATATGAAATAAAAATAAGGGAATTGACAGATATAGTCACAGCTAGGTTAGTTTACTATGCTTATTTTCACAACATTACGGTTTAAGGCATATTATTGTAGGAATCTGCAGCTGATGTAGAATCAATTCTCGTACCGCAAAAGAGAGCAATCCGGGCTATTTATAAAATGGGTACTCGCGAGTCCATTAGAAACACATTCAAAGAAATAGATACACTAACTCTGCCTCCACTCAATATTTTTGGAAGTATTTTGTACGTTCACAAAAACTTAGGACTTTTCAAATAAAAGCTATTTTCATAACATAAATGCGCTTTGGAAATTGTAATAACCAAATGGAGATTAACTGAGACAAGCAAGGAAGCCTCATAAGAATACGCTTTTATAACACGCTGCCAAAATCGATTGCAGAACTTAGCGAGGGAAAGTTTAAAACCCACATCAAACATGTCATTATCAAGAAAATGTTACAAGATTAAAGACTACATTAAAGACATGCTTGTTTGACAATAACTGCTTATTTACAAGGCTACTGGGGCCAAGGGTTATGCGAAAGAGACCCCGGGACCCTGGAACGAAGACAAAGGAGGAACATAGGAGTGGGCAACAAAAGTTTGACACACCCTTTCACCCCTCCCTAGAGCGAGAGAAGTCATTGGATGATTTTCCACCTAAAAAAAAGCAGCGACTGCCTATCAGACCTCCATAACCCAGAAACTGGGCAACACGATACTATAAATACTATTACTACTGCACTACAGTAATGTCCTAAATAAACTTAAGTGCATGTAAATTGAAAAATTCACATTAGTCCTTGCCTGGTTTCGAACTCAAATATTGTAATATTGTAAAATCAATACTTTTTGTATAAAGGCAAAAACACGATGGCTACTCATGGCATTTATGCCAGTTATTTTTAATTGGAAACGATCAATTGGAGCGTGATGTTTCTGTTTTATAATGAATGAATATGAACTTGTTATAAAATATGAATGTGAACTTGTTGATAAGAATTATATATATTATTGATACACAAAAAGTACAATTTATATTTAGTCAGTAATCAATTACACTGATAACAATAAATTACTCAGTTATTTTCCGAAAATAAATAATTCACAACAAAACACTTTTTTTCTCTTGACTCCTGAAACAGATTTTGAAGCGCTTCGGTTTACTAATTAGTATTGGACTCAGGAACAGAGTGCATTATGTGTTTTTTCGGTGCGGCACTTGGTCCAACTTCCATAAAAAGATTGGCAATATCCTTTTCACGTGTATCAAAAATCGTTTTACAATACGCTTTCAAAAATACAAAAACAAACGGGGGCCAACATGGGGTCAATTAGCGCCCAGCCTGATACGACAAATGTAATAAATTATGGTGGAGGCCAGCTCGTGCACTTTTCCGCACTAGTGCGAAAAACAATAAATTGCGTGCCTAAACGTGGTAGGGATAACGGGTTTTCTAGTAAGTGTATTGAAAAATATTTGTTCTATGTTGATGGATATCTCTGTAATAGTAATGTTGGTTTCAACAAAATGAATGATTGATGATTGTTGAAAAAACATTAAGTACCCGTTCATGTATATGGTTAAACCCGTGTACCCCGAATCAATCACTCAGTTCAAGTAATTGATTGACTTTATTTTATTTTGATTCATCTGCATTGGTTTTGTGGGTTTCACCCGGTATTACCCTTTAAAAACTTTTAATAAATAAAATGTTGAAATAGAACATGCGTAAAATAATTCGGACCGAACTATTTGGGTACTCAAATTATTTGGGCAGCAGTTTTAATCTTTTATGCAAAAAGGGAATCAATCAGATTGGGGTCCAAAAAACCTCAGTATGATTGCTGAGCTACGTCCCAAATAATGCTAATGCCTCACCTCGTGTCGTGCTCACTATGCTGCAAAATCTGCTCTTTGAAAGACCTTTACAAATCAAACGATATAGCTGTCTACGTCATAAAATTTTGTTCAAAAACACAATTAATTTTCGAATTTTCGATACGACGAAGACAAAGAATATGAAATTTATTTCAATTATATTGCTCGCAATTTTTATGATCATGAAATAATCATTGCGACCCAAAACGCAAGTCGTTGTTGTGGCTTAAAAAGCTGCGCAACTTAAATGGGACTGGGCAGGACGTGTCTACCGCATGTCTAAGTTTAACAAGCTGTGTGCCTGTAAATCACAGGATTGTGGCCCAGACATAACGACACGGAGCTGTGGCAGGTCATGACGGAGATGGCGGGATGACCAGGATGTCTTCTTTAAGAAATGGACAAAGAAAGGAAGCAATCATGATCGTTGGAAGGAATGGAGGGAGGCACTACTGGACAAAAGTGGTATATTTAAAGCAATATTTACAACTAAATATTACGCTCAGTTAATATTTTAATATTTCTGATATCAATCCTGTACGAGCACTCTCGAGAAATTTCAACTCACTAAAAATAGATACATTTTCTGTCTATCAAACAGTATTCCAATATTTATTTTCTTCGAAGAATTTTGATCTCCTTATTTTTTGGAAACACGTTTTTGTTTAGTCTAACTAATTAGCATAGGCATAATAATAAGCCTTAAAATGTTCCTAATGTTAAAACTCAGTCTTTCCTCCTCTCTAAGAGAAGGATTACCCTGTAATCCACCACGCGGGCGGGCTCAGAGGGCGTGTTGGCAGATGTAACATGTCTTCGATTTTCAGGATCTATAATATTCCCATCCGGATTCCTCACGATATTTTCCTTCAGCATTTTGAAAGCAGTGATGATAAATTTAAATATACAATGTAAATCGCCTGCCTGGATTTAACCTATATATAACCCATGACCTATTATTATGACGTGCGAATCGACACCATAACTACTGGGCCACCACTGCCCGACCTGCTTAGGGTAACTATAAAATTATTATTATTATTTAATTTGCTTCAGGTACAAGATCCATATTTTGTATTAGAAAGTAGGTAGGTAGTTAGGTTTAAAATTATGTTAAGAATAAAATGAACAGATACAAATCCAAATATGCATTCCATAAAAAACCATGATAAAAAACTATTAAATTACACATACAATGTTTATATTTAAATTTGTTAAAAATTACGTTATAAATTTAGACATTATTAAATCACTATTATATAAATTAAATAAGTAATTAAAATTCAAAAAAGAGATTAACATAGCAATAAAAATGTTATAAAATAAGTTTATTTTAAAATTAAATATAACCTGGGCAATTCAAATAAATAATCAAAGAAAAAATTAAAAAATTAAGTTGAATTAAGCATTCCGCTCGACATGTAGTTGAATACAATGCCACAATATTGGGCATTATATTCTTCCCGCCACAGCGCTAAGGATCGCCGTTGCTACTGCCACGAACACGACTTAACAGTGACGCGACTTTCTTTCGTAAGATGCCATGAAAGCCATCAACAATTGCGTCTGCAAACATGCATCTGGCATGTTTGCATCAAAAGAGCGCGCGAAATGCGCATCTGCAACGCCCATTTTGATGGCTTTGGCACTGCTATAAAAATAACAATCAAGAAATTGCCCAATCGCTTTTAGATTCTTCAAGGGGTCAAAGTATTTTGACCGCTGTGTTCACGGACGTATATTATTTAGTAACGATCCACAAGGCCTCGTTATTATCCTATTAGGAACAGCAATTTATCAAACCAAACCACCCGCGATTCAGAAACTATCAAATAATTAGATCTAGCACCACTTAACAAAAACTCAAAGCCAAAGAAAACTAATTATGGCCTTATTAATCTAAATCAACCGAATCCCGAAGAAGAGAGAATAAAGAAAATATAAATACTTCGGTAGATAGGATCTTAATTTAAGGCAGGCCCGAGGGAGTTGTTCATAAAAAAAAGAATGTTAAAGGGAAATAAGCAAACAAGGGCGAACAAACGAATTCTTGAACAATAATGACACACCGAAATCTTGTGGTGAATGTTAACAATATAGAAAGATATTGTAGAAATATTCTTTTGCGCAGATGTTGGGAAATCTTCAAAACACATTGAGGTAATGGAATCTTCGTCGGACACTTGAACACGTTTCCCGTTCAGATTTAAAATGTAAGGATTTGTGTTTCGTGAAGGATCATTTTAGCATTTATTTTGTGCGTTATTTGCTTTTGTTGTAGTTTTGTAATGGCTTTGGTGTAATTTGGAGTTCAATGTTCTGTCAGTCATTATTTTAAAGCGAGTAAAATGCTAGATCCTAGTTAAACAAGTAATAATACTTTAGAGAGATTATAATAAAATCTAAATCAAGTCAAAGAACCACCACCTCTCTCGTATCACGTTTCTGAGAAGATTTTGTTTGCTTCTAAAAATAAAAAATCGTTGCCATCTCTTCTTTCAATGTTTTGATGTAATGAGTATTTCATTTAATGACACCGACAAAATTTTTACACTATAATTATCTTAACAACTGCGCAGTTGCTAAAATAATTATAGAGTATAAATATATATATATATATATATAATATACGCAGTAATAACATCTCAGACTTATACATTAAGTAGCAGCTAGAATAGAGGTCATTAACCACTTAATAACGATATAATGTCTAAGTAACATCTGGTAGCTTAAGAAGTATCTAGAAATGTTGCTTCTGTAATGTAAAAACTTCTAAAAAAGTAAAATATTATAGTATAGTGTAGAAAATTGCAGAGATTTCTCGAACGGATTTTTTTAAAATTAATTTTATGAGCTTATAAAATAAAACGAATCAAAATACCACCTGTCAATAAAAACATGCAAATTTTAAAATTTAAAAATAATAACAAAGAAGAGTAAAACAATTAAACCACTCAATAATAAAATGCTAAAAGTATCAAATATTTTGCTATTATTTGGTTTGGAACGTTGTCAGGTAAAATTCTATAAGTTTCTGGAATTATTCCAAGGTTTTTAAAATATTCACTTACCAATGAATTGCAGTGCCATGCAAACGAACAATGAATGTAGCGTTGTCATTTTGATCACTGTTGATTATGCCAGCCAGTTCGACGCACTGTTCATTTTATTTATTATTATCCACATTTAATTTATTTTCATCCATATTATTCACAACACTCACATATTTATCACTTATTTGTCTTTATGTAACAGTTTCATGCTTGCTCCAACCGATTCGATTACATTCAACAATCGAATCAAGCGCTTTTGATTATCGAGAAGCGATTCTCGAGATAATCTTTCACAAGACGGTGAGGTCGAAATATCCGTTGCGGGTTCTGCCACGTTTCAAGTTTCCTGTAACAAAGTGGAGTAATTTGATCAAGTCTAGGAATTTGAATACGATTTCCATATTGGATGCTTACACGCTAAACCTTGGGTGTGCGCCAAAGATGTACTCGAAAGATGTTAGGTGGATTCCCATGCTAATCCTGTGATAAAAGAAAAACATGGAGTCGGTAGCCAGAGAAGTGGTAAGAGTATGAATTTTAACGTTATTATGTTAGTGGAATAAAAAGGCTCTTTATAAAATTAATGCTTTTCACCTACTACTTTTCAGTGGAAATGTAATTTTTTAAAAGCAAGCTGTTTTTTTTATTATTTGAGATTCAATTGTTAGGATGCCAATCGGTCTGATAAAATATACTAGAAAGAAAACCGTTGAGAGTATTCAGACAATGGAATATTCGACATCCAACCTCACCAATGAAATTCAAATTTTTATGTAGCTTGGAAAGAGAACTAGCTGTTTCTACAAATGAATGACTTAAAACAATGAAATGAACATTAGCACGCTCTACTGCCTATCCCACAAGAAAAGCAAGTGTAAGAAAAGAAGTAATTTTTATCATTCGTTTACATTTGTACATTTTCGTTTCGACCGCAACTAAGACCACAAATTCTGGAACTTGCCCAGTAACGACTATAAGTTTCCGAAAACTTGCTAGTTCGTAAGATTGATTGGTTTAAAGAATTGGGTTTTGTGGCTAAAGGGATTCCGATTAATTCAGTTTTAATGGTTTATCTGTTCTGTTTATTTACAAAGAAGATTATTCACATAAAACGATTTATCAACCTTTGAAAGTACCTAATGTTGTTTTGTACCAAAAAAAATTTCTATAAATAAAATTTCATCAAGATTTTTAATATAACGTATATGAATAATAAAAATTGCTTTAAAAAATATTATCTATTTTAGTCTTAAAGAGCTTTTCATTGCTCTTAAAAATTTCACTATTACCACAACTGACAAAAACAACATATTTACGAAAGATTCTGCCCGTAAACTTGATGGCGCTGGTATTAAAAATGTTATTCGCACCTCTACGCACAGAAACTCATAAACACCAGCAACATTTATGACTTAGGTAAATAAATAAACATCACACATTCAGGGTCCAACACTAGCGTTCTATCGTGAATAGAACACATACACAAATCATGTGCACAAACATCCAGACTTGAAGTAAACATCTGTAGAACACGCTGTATTTGCTGTTGTGCGGAAATCGTGATATGCCTTGCATTCTATCTGTGAGACTCATTGGATTAAATTGGTATCTTCATTTATGAATGTATCTGCAATATTGAAATGAATTTTGTTCAATTTATATCTATACATATAATAAAACAGTAAAATTCTTTTGTGATGGTATTAGTTGGCGCAAAAACTACTGAACCGATCCTGTTCAAATTTTGCATACACAATCCTTATAGGTCAGGGCAACTGATAGGGTATAAACTATCACGCTATTTGCTATGTGGGGTGAGCAATAATCCAAAATGTAGGTATTGAACGACATTTGCCGCGAGTTCAATTCCCAGCTACAGTTAAAAATTTTGACATTATTTTGTCTTATTTTTTTGTATTAAAATAACTTTTACCATTTTTTCAAAACAAAATTGACATTTCTATTCGATATCTTCTAAATATTTTGTAAAAACTAATCAAAACACATAATAAAATCAAAGCGACGAGTAAAATCACGTACTATAATGTTACATTATTCCATTTAGCTGCAAATTTAACTTCTAAAACGAAAATCATCACGCTATCATCGTTAGGGAGCCAACCAGTCAATTATGACGTTTATATAAGAACGTCTATTTTATAGCTTATTCATCGAAGACCGCAGCACAGTGGCTTCGTAACTAGACTTTCATGTAATGTGAAGGTGGTTCAAATCCCATACGGCTCTTTTAGGAGAAATTTTTGTTCTATTTTGTCATCGTGAATAAGATTTTTTTATATATTTTTGCATGCTTACAATTTTTTTTTTATAAATCTACGTATATAATATATCTGTAGAAATTTTTAGTGAAGTGCGTATTATTAATTTTAGAAATCGATGTAGACAACTTTTATATATTTAAATTGTTGGAATTGGAACTTGATAATTGTCTTACTTAGGCTTTGTTTCATCGCAATGAAACAAAGCGTATGAAAGACAAACGGTATGAAATCAAAGTTTTCTAGAAGTAAAATATGACACCATAAGCAATTCAGATACTCGCAACGCCATCTAAAGACTCAAAGTAGAAATAATGATGACAATGACGGTTGAACTTCATATTAAATTTGATAGATGGCATTGCGTATTTTACGTAATACTCTGAGTGGCAGAAGAATGGCCATCGCCCACGTTTACAGTTATGGTTAAACTGGTGTAAGACGAAGGCATTTTTAACAATCCTACTGCTTATTTTTATTATTTTTTTCCCATTATTGTAGCAAGCTAATTGACCGTGATTATTCAAGGGATACCATCCAAAGACGATAAAAGTAAATACCTATATGTATTTAATTATTCACTTTAAAATAACACGGCCACATTTTCGGAAGGGGTTACAGGGTACCTTGCGTTGGATGGTCCCCAGGTGGACCGATGACCTGGTGAGGGTCGCGGGAATCCGATGGATGAGAGGCTCACAGGACCGGTCATTATAGCGACACTTGGGGAGGTTTATGTCCAGCAGTGGACGTCTTTCGGCTGAAATAATAATGATGATGATGGCACCTTTTTTCTTTTTTTAAGGGTGGAAATCATCCAATGACTTCTCCCGCTCTGGTTGGAGCGGGAGGACGTGTCAATCTTTTACTGGCTTTTTTTTTCCGGTGGGAAAATCATCTTATGACATCTCCCGCTCTTGGGCGGGGCGGGAGATAGTGTCAGAATCTTTTACTGACTAAAACTACACCTGTGTCTATCACTACGCGCTGTTGAGGATTGGGCTCGATCCGGTCAACTACAGGACGGCTAGCTACCTATTGCTCGACGTCCGGAAGCCCGCGTCTACCGTGATTGGTAGTCGGGGTCGGAATCTCGGCTCGGCGTGAGGCCGTTCGTTCCCTAACGCGTGCGGCCTCCGCCTTCGCTAGCATTAAGGCTTTGCAGAAGGAGGCGAACGCCTGCCATTACTCCTCGCTCTGGATCAGAGCCCGGCGCGAGAGGTCACTGACGCCGATTACCTCCACGAGGACACGGCGGTGCTCCGCCCTTGCAGGGCACATCTCCACTGTGTCCTCTGGCATGATGGCACCTTGCGGATTAATAATGGTGTGTTTTATTATTTACAGTCACTGCTTCATATAAAACGGGATCGAATGTGTTTTTCTGATCACAGTTCGACAACGTATAATGTATCTCAGATTCCTTGCTGCCTTACGTCGATATCTGGACGTTACCTCTTTGTAATGAGTGGTGACCAACACTGGAACAACCCTCTAAGGGGGGCCAGTCTCAGGGATAACACTTATCGGCTGCTACATTTGTTAACCGTAATTTCATTGTTTTATGGATAAGCTCAGGACTGTTGTGGGTGTTTCGAACGGTTTCTGTTCTGGGTTCGGTTGAAAGTACCCTGATATTACCATTTTGTGAATCGCCTGGAGGACTCGGTGTAGCATGCGGTGGAGGTCTATCCATCTTGAGTGAACTGCCGTGTCCTCATAGAGGCAATCGGTGTCAGTAATTTCTCGGTTTGGCCATCAATATGCGAGTTCGATTGAACGGGGATACACGCGCACAAATTTTCGCCGTAGTTCATTCATAAGTTGGAGATTCTTAGGTAGTTCCCACTATGGAAAAATCATTTGTCTTATATACGGGGATATCAATTAAATACACACCAAAATATCCTAGGTAAATGAACAAGTAATTCTAACGCTTAAAATGATCAAACTGCAATAATCAATGCAAGCATGCTCTCGCAAATTCTTCATAAGTACTGTTGTGGAAGAAGATAGTTGATGATTTATTTATTTATTTATTTAATCCTTTATGCACAAATGTACAGCGGCGGACTTAATGCCTGCCGGATGATGATGGTAGTTTTGGGATTCACTTAAGGCTTTTCACTATCAGTGCACGTCATCCAGCTGAAGGTCGGTGTCCCGATTATGCTCCTTCGTTTACCTCTATCAAAGCTGTCTAACTGCTTAAACTCTTCAGTGAAAAGTTATTGAGGCGAAAATTGTTATGGGAAATAACTCTTTCGATCAATCTTGCAGCCCTAGCAGACATCGGCCCTAGAGGGCCCTATCCATTTGCTGAAATCGCTTTGAGTCGCGCGTAGAATACTACGCGCCGTCGATTCAGGACTGCTTTGACCAGACGGCCGGACAGCACCACCGCAATCCCGTGTTTGCAATGGCTGGGAATTGCCTTGCGGCTTCCAACACCCGGAGCGTCCCTTGCAGCGACCGCTGAGGAGTCAGGATGTCCTATCCCTCATAGTTTCAGCCACCTTCTTTGATCGTAGTGCGTCACTGAAGGAGGCTACTGGTTGTCATTTTCTCCACCAATCGCCCCCATAAGGACAAGGCGGCGCCGGCTCTCCGACCAAGCGGGACTGACTTCCACCGTATGCTCCATCGTATTCTCCGGGTGATTCGCACAATGGTGAGACCCGAGTGTTTCTTCCCGCTGAATTCGACACAGATACCTTCCGAAACACCCACAACCGGTGAGTCCTGCACAAAAAGAGGATGCCGTGACGCCTCTGTAGACACTTCTCAAAGACAGGCATTACCGCTGCGATTTGATTGTGGCGTGCTCACTGTGGCGAGGGGTTAAAATCATACAATGTTGTTTTACCAGAACATAAACCAGAAACATACATAAACTAATGACTTTTCCCTTGGGGTAGGCAGAAATGCCAACTGCTACGACCCATACTCTTTCTATTCATTGACGTTCATACATCTGGATCTGGACGAGTACATAACATGTTTCCTGAAGGTAATTTGTGTTTTTAACCGACTTCTAAAAAAGGAGGAGGTTCTCAATTCGGATATTTTTACCTTTAACCGTTTTATGTTAAAGTACAATAAATTATTGCGATGCTTTCGGAATGAATTGCAAGCACAGAGTGATTGTACAGTTTTACGAACTTAACGCAGACGAAGTCGCGGGCAACAGCTAGTACATAATAAAAGGAGAAGCTGACTGACTGACATATCAACTCACAGCTAAAACTACTGAGCCTAGGAACGTGAAATTTTGTACAAGGCTTCCTTTTATGATGTAGGCGAGCACTAAGAAGGGATTGCCAAAAATTCAGCCCCTAACGGGATGAAGCGGAGGTCTAAAGTTTGTATGGATAAACCTACATTAACACGGGCGAAGCCGCTGGCAGAAGCTAGGCTATCTATACATAGAAGTGAAGTTTTTAGTTATGCGCGCATCACGTAAAATATACGAAATTTACGAAGATAACTTTTAGACATTAAAATTGTATGTAACTTACTTAGGCTTTGTTCCATCGCAATCAGTTGACTATATCGAAAGATACATTACATTCATTGATTGTTAGACGATACGAGGTCTGCCAGGACAGCTAGTTTATAATAATTTTAAAATATATTTTTTTCTTTTGCAAAAATAAGTGAGGTCTTAGTGAGATGTTTTAAATTTTTATTCAATGTTTGAAAGGAAGATAAAGATCTAGTTTGTTGTTTTCTTACTAACATTTTTCTACCTTTGGGTGATAGTAAAGAAATGACAACTTTGCTTGTTAAATGAACGACTTAATTTCTTTACACTCCACTTTTTATATCCCTTTTCGAACTTGTTACTCTAGAATCACTTATAAGCCTTAAACGTGATTTTTTTTCAACCCCATGGAAAGGACGTCTAACCTCAGGCCACGAGTTACGCCTATGCTATCAACTAGATTCACATTATTATACGAATATGACTTACTGCTATAAAACGAATATATATAAGCCCATGCTTATTGCTTACTCGTCCTGGAAAGACTTCTGCCTCAAGATAAAATATCCAAGCAGTATAAAGGACATTCAACCTTACCTTTTCTTCACACAGTTGATCTTTAATCAAATAAACGGGATGGGTAGTACCACTGACCCTAAATAAATCATTCAGCAAAAATCTGAACCCTTCAGGTCTCAGGTCGAACGAGAACTCTTTATTTTTAGGAAGATTGATCTGACAATATTGGACTTGGAAATTATTTTGGGTTCAAGTGAGTTTTATGGAGTTCAACATGCTACGAATATTGATGGTAATCATACATATTAGTTACAGCTGTTAGTGCTGGTATGTCAACTGTTGAACATAGATTATTCATCGTCGGCCAGATCATCGCTTTCCATCAGGTGAGATAGTGGTCAAACGCGAGCCTACCAATAATAAAAAAAAGAAATATTTTTCTACGTTAAATAAAATATAGATCAGATTGGTGTACAAAAAACGCCGAAACAAATTTAATGATACTTGATGTTTATTAAAGCCTGGATTTTGACATCGATCTTAATAGGACTATGCACATTGTAATAGGCCATAATTACCATACTTGGCTGAAAGATTAGAATATTACTGATTATCGTATTATGGATTTTCTTTGGGACTTAGTCCTTCACATTTTAAACAAAGGTTAGCCCAAATTTCTGAACCAAACTTTTCTAAAACAAAGCCCATCTAATTTGTTATATAATCTACGCATAATTGAGTTAACTTCCCTGTTCCAAGTTGTGTTATAAAGTCATTTTATGAATATTTCAGACGACTGCATAATTTCTTCAAGATTTGAAAAACAAACTTTAATGCAATGTTAATTTGACGGTTCTAGGTCCTGCCTCCGTCTTCTGGGAAGAACGTGTGTGTTTTGAAATTGGGTTAGTAAGTTTTACATGACTAGTTTTGTTTTATTTTAATTCATCAACATTCCTTGTATAAATATACAGTAATTTTCTTACATTGATGAGGATAGATTAATATCCCTATATTCCAGAAATCTTTACTCGATTACATTTAAAACCCAACCCTAAGCGACTATTATGACTTGGTTCCCTTTTTTTAAAGTTGTGTTTGTAATGTCATTGATAAAAATGAGTACCTAGTAAAATCATTTAAATATAAGTTAATATATGAAAATGAAATTAAGTTAATAACTTCCTCTGTTTGATGAATTGATTAATTACTACGAACTTTGAAACTGACAATTATACCTATCGTATTTCACAACCTCTGAAAATAATTTCGGCAAACTTATGTGACAGGTATTTGCTGAAATTCTATTAAATTTACTAAATTTTAATAAGGACTTTCTGTCATTTATTTATGGGACTGTAAAACAGACTTGTTCAACTCGGCTTGTTTCAAAATTCATATTCTTTCGTAAGCTGCTATTTGCAACAATCATGACATCTCTAATTAGGCGGTATTTGAGCAATGCTTTCAGGAAGAATGGATTCAAAGGGAACTCTGTATGGATATTAAATGATATATATTTTGCAAATAGGCTTAAAAAAAAATTTTACACGTCCATTTAATTTTTTGTCATTTAAAACTAGACGAGGCCGGTGTTTCCAAGCTGACTACCCTGAGGAGAACACCGAAACAATCTCATCAAATATCGACTGCCTTTCAAATATTTAATGTGATTAGAAGTTATAGCATTCCTCGATTTATGGATGCTTATATTATGGAGGGTTCCTGTGAATTATACTGTTGTTGGATATCGGGGTTGTGATTTTAATTGATATTGTATTTTTGTTAAATGTATGTGTATCTACAGCTGGTAATATGTTTCTCAGTAGAGTACTGTTTTAGCAAAATGTTTCTAATGAAATTATAACAGAGTGGATAGCATTCGCTACTGTAAAATTAATCACTTGGTGGCAGTATTACTTCATCAATTCAATATAATGTTATGCCTATATCATTAGCTTTTGATGGTGGCTTTGCCAACGTAAAATTGAAAAATTGTTTCATGGAAATGTATTACAGGTATATAAAAGTATATACTTTGTGTCCCATTCATGTTCTGGAAGTCCAGAAAATCAGTCTGTGTTTCCTGATAGCTATAACCTAGGAGTCTTTAAGACAAGAGTGAATAGATTTCTTCAACAAGGCAAAGGCTTATGCACGCGTGCTCCATCGTCGGCCACAACATCGCTTATCATCAGATGAGGTAGTATTCAATCGCGAGCCTAACCTAATTCAACAAAGAAAAAAATATACTTTTAAATTTTCATTGTGAATGGAATATCAACTCTAAAATTAAATTTCTCTTTTCGTAACTTATCATCAAAAATCCCCAGTAATAAAATTTACTATTACAATATAATATTAATATCTCCTACTACACTATACTATAAAATGACGCTAAATAATTCAACTAGAAGAACCGTTCGCTTGAATTCTTTTTAATCATATTTTAACGTGGTAAAATATCATCGTTATTCTTAGTTCTGACTTCGTCGAGGCTTTTAAGTTCTTATGCAACTACTTCCTGACTTTGTACGTTTTCTTCAAATGGAATATCTTTGTTGGTATATGATGTATTATCATGCTCTTTTGAAGTCCGTTTGAACTTTGAAAGAAGATCTTTCGTGATTCAAAGAGCAAGTACGGCAGAATATATTATATTTTAATGGTTGACTGCATTACAAATATCGTAATTTATTCAATGTTAGAATAAGTTAGGATATTTCGACGGGTGCAAAGTAAATAAAGTTATCTGCAATTTTGCATTTTTCTTATAGTTAAAGTCACTTACTAAAAATATCATATTCTCAGACGTGGCAAATCGTCTTTCTAGTGTCAAAAATGCAGAAATAATAGTTTATTTTTAAAATAACTGCATAATATTCACTCATCATTACAAATTATCTGAAAATTGCAAAATTGTAGATTACTTTTTTACTTTTCACCTGTCATTTTGTATTGCACTTATAAAAACCAGTGCACTTTGGTCAAAATGCCTCCATATATTATATCTATACACCACTAATTTTAAATTACTACATAAACTTAAGGGGCTTATTAAAAAGGTCCTGTTATTATTTAACTAGTCTCAATAAATAATATTGATAAACAGTAAACTTATCAGCGTTTGTTTATATTCCAAAATGTCACTCAAGTTATGGAATTACTATTGTATAGGCTATTGATTATGAATCAATGAATAGCGATAAAAATGGAAAAACACTGCGCGTGGTATTTTCTAATAGCAATTAATTTAGGTGTCTTCAAGGCTAGAGTGAATAAGCTCTTAATAAACTAGTGCGCCTGACCATCAATGATTGCATCTCCGCTTAGTCAAGCACTGGTTTATATCAAATAAAAAAAAAAAAAATTTGGATGATTGATTCAATTATGAATTTAACAATCATGTACGGACAGAGCCCCATTACTTTTTGTACTAAAAGAAGGGGGAAGTAATAAAATAAATATTTTTGGCTTACAAAATACAATATGATCAAAAAAGTGAATAGAGCGAAGGGAGGTTGCCATTACCTCACAGTAACAAAATAAATATGTACTTACTAATAATAATATTTTTTTTTTATAATTTATACCCATATTAAAGATGAAAACCTTCCTACAAGTATTTTCTAAATGTAAGTTAGGTCAACCACAAATCAAATCATGGTCATAACACATCACCAGATTTATTTGAACGCTTATCCCGCTTTCCTGGTTGGCTATCGTAATTCCTTGTAATAAACCTGTATTTTTTCAAAGTCGACTTCTTTCTCTCATCATTTCTTCCTGCCCTAGTCCCGTGTTATTTGGGGTCGGCTCAACACGATTTTTCTTCCATTCTGCCCTGTCACTCGTCATGCTATCACTAACTTCCTTTTCTTTCATATCACTCTTCACACAATCCATCCATCTTTTCTTTGGCCTCCCTCTTCCTTTCCATCAAGAAGTCGACTCGACTTCTTTCTCTGAAATACATTTATTGATTGACATGCTGTCTTGCTTGTTGTAACAGAATCAAAAAAAAAATGTTTATTTATTTATTTTATAATTTATGTACACACATGCATAAAGAAAGAAGATACATTCTGATAAAAAATTGTACAAAGGTACTGTACTACTGATGTTATTGTTAGCTCTTTTATAATTATTCAATGGTGGATTCAAGTTCACTCCCATTCACAAATAGGAGGCTGGTAGACTCAATAGAGGCTGTTTAATGTTCATATCAATTGGTACTTCTATACTAATATTACAAATGCTAAACTACCTAACTCTGTCTGTTACCTCTTCATATTATAACGTTGTAACGACTAGAGAGATTTGGATGATATTTGACTCACATACGACACTCTTTATCCCAGATGTTCCTTTGAGATAGTTATCGACTTTCACGTGGATGAAGCCGTGGCTGTCTGAAGTTAGTATTATATGTATGTAAAAATCTAGATTTTAGTTCAATCACGTCTTGGTAGCTAAACACTTAGGTATTGTTTTTTAAAGAAATTAATTAAATCATTTATACTACGTACATCGAAGGACTGGAACAATTTTTTTGCTTCGGTCTTCCCGTCCGTTTATAATGTGAGCTTCACCATCAACAATTAATGCATCGCACTAGTTAATATCAATAAAAAAAAAAAATTGTTATCCTTATTTGTGATTATTAATTTAATTTTTTTTTTGCTGTAGGTAAATAGTATGGGAATTGTTAAATAGAATAGAATAAACTTTATAGTGACCTAATCGAGTTTTATCAAGAATTTGTTAAAATATGTAATTTTTTGACTAAAAATAACTCTTCCCAAAATCTGTACGATGAAATATATTTCCATGTAGATGAAGCTGCTAGCAAAAACTAATATTTAAATATAAGTTAGTTCACGTCTACAAATATACTCAAAAATATCTAAATCTAAAGCACACTCGTTAAACCTCACATAAAGGAGCGGTACATTGGTGACATCACCGTCTTCTATCTGTCATTATGCTATTATCTCCTTGGCGAAGGATACGTACGATCATATGCGATCATTTACGACTCGTAAGTACTTGTTACGGATCGTTTGCATGTTTGAGAGAACGCTCCGCCTAACACATTCCATTTACCACTTCGTTTGTGCGAAGCTGAAATGTCGTATGTACGAAATTTGGGCGTTTACGTTTTGGTACATTTCATATCCGTCGGTTTTGAGAATTATGTGATGGTTAGACTCAAAATGTGTTTGGATTTTGAGAAATTTGGTTTAAAAGAGTTAAGAGAGAGATTAAACATACTTAAATATACCACAATTCTGAATTACGTTACCGAAAAGACAGATTTTCAACACTAAGATTTTTTTTAATTGAGTTAAAACCCAATGTCCGGAAATTGAAGAAAAACATACTTAAAAATATTTTAATAACATCATAAAATAAAATTGTTTGGACCTTACAAAATATCCTAATTTCTTTATCATAAAACTTAATCAGCGTCACACAAAAATGATTTTAATTGTAATCCAAATTAAAACCATAATTCTATGCACCAAACCCAGACATACGCCTTTTCGTTTTCAACTGCGCTCCTGTGAACATTAGGTCCAATTCATTCCATTACCATTCGATACTCGTTACTCGGAACGCTTTTAAACTGTTTACCCGGCAAAATTGAATTCGCCGAGTTTATCTAAGGGAACATCTTTCTGTGGTACCGACGCAAATTGAACGTGTTTTACTCAGTATACTTAAATAGGGTTACGACTTAATGATGGCTGTGTTAAGAGTGGAATGAGAAAACTGAATTAAGAGTCATTGAACTTATTAAGACTTGTATTTGGAGCAATTAGGTCTTGGATTGATGAAGGCAGAAACTTTGTCTTTGAGTTACACCAAGACTGAGACTAGTTACACCAATAAATTATTGCTAGCTGAAGAGTATAGCAAAAGAAAAAAGTTTTTTCCAGGTTGTAATCCATATTAATTAATTCCAGGACAAGTCAACTTTAATCAATCCAAGGCAAAGAAAAGGGCCAAAGCCCTGGAACACAAATTGTACTCAGCTGAAGAAATGTAGGTGGATTTTAGTCTCTAAAAATCGGACACGCCGTCACTCCACTCTAGAGCCGAATAGGTCATTACGATGATTTCACACCTTAAAAAACAACTATTATTAAAAATCTATGGTATTTTCTTTAAAAAGTTAAAACCGTGAACAATTTTTAAATTTTCTTGTTTGATTTGAAAAAAGAATTTATTTCAGTGTTTCTTATCTAAGATTAGTGAGATGGGAAACACACTTTTTTCTACAAATTACATAAAGAAATTGCGTTTATAATTTATGAAATCGTAACTACATTGCAAACAGAACAGATGGTTGATGGGGATGAAAGGTTATAAAGTGGCGACCACGTACCGGAAGATGCACTGTTGGAAGACCGACAAGGTGGAACGATGACCTGATAAGGGTCGCCGAAATCCGATGGATGCGAGACGCATAGGACACATTGTGGCGACACTTGGGAAGGCGTATGTCCAACTTACAGTAGATGCACAAAGCCGGTCGTTGTGGCGACGCTTGGGGGAGGCCTATGTCCAACAGTGGACGCTTTTCGGCTGAAATGATGATGATGTGAATGACAGTGTTTTAATATATTAGTCACTTTAACTGTTCACAGTTAAAGCTCTATTAATTAGTCCAGCTCTTTATAATTTTCCTTAAATTAACTATCGATCTCTTTAAATCCGAACAAAGTCTTTGCCTTGACTTCAATCTAAATTGTTACCTTCTAAATTAAAATTTAAAGTAATAAATGAACTTTCCAAAATATCTTTCTCACAGAGATTGCATTTAAAAGTGACAGGAAACAAAGAACATTTTGTTAAAAGTTGGAAGTTCCACGGTATTGGGCAACACTCAATTTACCTCCTTTATTAAAGTTTGGTGTTCCAGGAATAATTGGAATATTCCGAACTGTTTCATGAAGTTGCTGATCTTATTCTTTTGCCGTTTACCAGCACTCTTCGTTGTGTTCGCCGTTTTATTGTGTGCTTAATTTAGATAGAAATTTACTAAAAGTTATTCACTGATATGATCTTTCATCCTCGTCACAAGGCCCAAAATATACCTTATAGTAAATTTTAAAAAAGTTGCTTATTTTCTAGTGTTGCTTATGTCTTTTCTACTGAACAGTAATGAAATTTACGAGAACAATCATTAACTAAAATTACTGTTTATATTCGTTTTATATATCGTTAAATTTCTCCTTTTTAAAAGTCATATCATCAACGACATGATGATATGACTTTTGAAAAGGAGAAATTTCTTTCCAAAGTCAAATACCCTATCGTCAAAATATACCATCATCGATATTATCATTAATCTAAGCACGCCTGCTTACCATCCATTACTTGGTTTTAGTTTCTTTTCTTGCTTGCCTTTCTCAACGGTACCTACTATCTATTTGACCACCATATCCTTGTAATTGGGTGGTACGATACTCCTTGGTAAGACATTTAGTCATATTTCCTTAGTTCTGACTCTGAACCTATAACGACTGTCAAAGACCTACGAATGACAGTCGAGACCAACGACTTGAAGTGCTTTTTAGACATAAAATTATTTTTTTATGTAATAGTTAAATAATTGTCCAAATGTAATAGTCCAATATTGTTCATAAAGTATTTTAATTTGATTCTGTGTCTTTAAGTCAAGAGTGAATAGGTTACTTCTAGGTATGCGCGTTCCATTGACAACCACATCGTCGCTTTCCATCAGGTGAGATAGCGGTCAAGTGCAAACCTATCAACAATAAAAAAAATATATTTATAACCGTTTTTTAAACTTTGAAAAATATCTTAATGTGTTTGCTATTTAACCCTAAAGATCACCAATATTATAAATAATTTTCTTAATTTTATATATTGCCAAGCTTCACAAAATACGAAAATTATGAATAAAAATTTTCTGTTATTATATTACCAATCTCGACAAAAGATATAAACTTAACAAATGACCCTTCACCAGCACCATGTGTGAAATGGAACGAAAAAGCTTAGTAGGTGCAATAAAAACACTAAAACCAAGTGAACAATAGCTCTAAGCGTGGCTGTCACGTTTATTGTAACAAATCGTCGACCAGGTGTCTTTTATGTTGTTCCGATGTCTCAAGGAACATCTCTGCTTGTAAAACGTACAGAACCATTTCGTTGCGGTCGACGACTGAACATTTTCTAGTACTGGTTTAGTGTTACAATAAAGTCGACATAGTTATTTGGTTGTGCGCGAGATATACGTCTTTTGGGAGTTGAGGTGTTATGTAAGGCTTGTATCGTTAAAACAACGGTCTTCAATCTTTATATGTACTAGAATAAAGATCGATAAACAAAACACTATAGTTACATAAATGGTCTGCCACCTTAGGCCATTAGTCTCGCTATCAGCCTTACTGACTGCCTAACCTTTTTCCCACGTCAGAAGCTTTCAAATAAATTGAGACCGATTACTTTGCATTGTCATAGTATCAGTATCTAAACGACCATTATTGATGATGCCACGACCGTGCCTATAATGGAACAGTAAAATATCAGGGAAGAAATATCTATAATTATCATGATTGACAGATTTATTACAAAAACAATTTGAATGATATTCATCATCAACGTTATCATCATCATCGTTAATTGGACATAAACCTCCCCCAAGTGTCACCACAACGTACGGTCCTATGCATCTCGCATCCATCGGATTTCCGCGACCCTCACCAGGTTATCGGTTCACCTTGTGGGCAGCCTTCTGCAATGGCCATCTGTTCTGCGAGTAATTAAGTTGCCTGCCACTTAAGTTTAGCGATACTTCAGGCTATGTCAGTAGCCTTCGTTCTCCTATAACGGATATCTTCATTCCTGATGCGATTAATATTAGAAGATAATTAAGCTGCTGCAAATTCGTTCCGTATATCTTTTATGATCATATCAAATAGGCAGGAAATACTGTGATTAAAATCCTCAAGTAGATGAGAGACACATAACAGCATGTAGGCAAGTTACACGCTATACGAAAGTCATCAAACCAGCCTGCAATTCGTGCATAATCTATTCGGAACTCAATACTGCATTTCCCAATAGACGGACAAGGAAACACCTCTGCGATGCAAATGTGTTTAGGATTCTGTCAAACTTGTTACAGTACACTTGTACTGGTAATCGAAGTTTGACAGATGTCGATGCATGCTCTCTATGGAACTTGTTGAAGTTGTAAGTTGTATGAGTCGAAACTTGACTTTGGATAGATGAAGTCATTCCAACTAAGGTTCACTTTTAGCGGCCTTGATTCTAATAATACATTAAAACGAGAATATTATGCTGAGATCAAAAAACCTTTAGACCGTTAGGGTTTGAAAATAAAATCAACATTCTAATTTAGTTATTGCCATTTTTTTTATTAAATTTTCTTAAATTGCGAACAAGTTTTATGTGACCTAGAAAATTGGAGAACGATTCTTAATTCTTAATTCTTTATTGTACACAAAAAACATACATAGTACACGGAGATAATACAGTTTATGTACAAAGGCGAGCTTAACTCAACAATGAGTTTTCTCCCAGCAAACCTTTGAGTGACAGAGAGAGATCACAATCGAGGGTAGGATCCAGTGTACAACATAAACCTATATAAATACGTCTAATATATATATATATATATACATACTAACAGATATAATATATATAACAATATATACTAATATTATGTCAATTGAGAAAGGAAGTGCTCTTTTAGTTTCCTCTTGAAGACATCCAGAGAAGGGCTGTCGCGAAGGGAGTGTGGTAGAGAGTTCCAGAGACGCACTGCAGTTACAGAAAAGGAACCGCCATAGCGGCTGGAAGTGTGACGCGGTGTACGAAGGAGAAGAGAAGAGGCAGTGCGACAGAGTTTACCCCTAGGTACGAGATACTCAAAGCGTTCACGAAGGTATTGAGGAGCATTAGGGTTATGCAGGATAGTGTAGAGAAGAGATAGTATATGTGTATCTCGCCGACGCCGAATTGGCAGCCACCTTAATCTGGCCCGAAATTCCGACACGTGGTCGTACTTACGGAGACCAAAAATAAAGCGGATGCACAAATTCTGCAGTCGTTCAAGTTTGTTCAGAAGTACCTCCGTAGCATCTAGATAACAGACATCCGCATAATCTATGAGCGGTAGAAGGAGAGATTGAGCAAGATTAACCTTAGTGTGAAATGGTAGGAATTTTTGGAGACGTTTAAGGGACTGAAAAGAGTAAAAGACCCTCCTACTTACATCAGCAACATGAACCTCCCAAGAGAGGCTAGTGTCCATATGCACGCCAAGGTTTTTAGCGCTTTTAGAGTAAAGTATGGGCACAGAATCATACACTACTGTCGGGAGCGACTGGTGATCCAACAAATTGAGCATGTATCTACCACCAACAATGAGCGCTTGGGATTTAGCTGGGTTTAGTAAGAGTCCAAAGGATTTAGCCCACTTGTGAACGATATTGTTAGAACATTCAACATATGTGTAAATTTGTATTTCTTTCTCATTACCTTGTTATTAACAAGAATATAATTGTTAATAAGAACTTTTGGAATCTATAGATTACATTTCGCATCAAATATGTCAATATTTTTACGAAAATTTAGCTACTTTTAATTTTACTTTCATTCACTTTTAATATTTCAATTCCGCTAGAAAATGTTAATATAAATGAAAGCTAAAGTTCTTTAACTTCTCATAGTGTTAAAGCTAACACTGAAGCAGTACAAGACCATATTAAAAAGCCTACCCCACTTCCTATTCATTCAGTAGGGAATGAGGTGAAATTTGTTGCATAAAAGCAGTCTTGCTTTTGCGGTTAATACTATTCATGCTTTTATGAGTCCCCTGGAAATTGTCGTTGACTTTTTAGATTTGCAAATATGTTTGCTCTTTTGTAACAGGATTATATTTTTTGAATGTATGGATATTTTGTGTATTGGGGTTTCGAGAGAGATTTTTAGCTGTGGATGTTGTTGCAGTAAAGAAAATTGGGTTACCAGTTACTTTAACCCCCAGTCTTGCCAAAGAGCATCGTGTGACCCAGTAACTAAATCATGGGGGAATTACTTCATAAAAAATACTGGTATTCTAGTGTACTCAACTAGACTGTAAGACGACCTCATCGTTGTTTTAAAGATCAGACAGATATTCGGTCTTCGTTCAATCATTGACATAACTTGTATAACTTATGTACCTGTAATTTATTTTCCTCACAAAATAATGTATCAAATACAGATGAAGGTCAAAAACTATATTCGCTGACCTCTAACTCTGTCGCAGATAAACTATCAAGAAGACACATTACTCACGAAAGTATTACTCTAAATCAATCTCAACCACCAAATGATTACTATCAACATACTAAATCTATTTTTCCGAACTCTCGATCGAAAACATGTTTGTCTACATGGAAAATATTTGCCGAACCTTCAAGTATCTGCGATGGTGTGAGAAGGCTTCTTATATTAAAATTCAGAACGTGACGAAGATGAAAATGTTGCCTTAACGAAAATGAGTTTCTCGTCTGAGAATTTTGTTGGTGTCGTGGTCGGAAATGCTACTAGTGAGCGTGGAGTTTTGGGTCCAGGAACTAAATTGGACAGTGTGATCATTTTTTCCATATAAAATATATGCTCAGCTATAGCTAACAATGTACAAATAGGCTCGCTTACATTAAGGAGTTAAGAACAAAACTAATGACAACGACTACACCCTTTGAATGAAAGTGACCTAAATTAAAACTTCTGTAACTTCTGATTTTACTATAAACTTACGTTTGAAGGCTTACTCTGAAACTCTGTAATAAAAAAGAGGAATTATAATCACAACTCTAGCAGAGATACATTTAAATTAACTCATCTCAACACTATACATTTTACAGATGACCTTTCTTATTTCCAACAAATTGCAATTCTTGCGTTGGATCACCTTCATTCCACAAATTATACCTTTGCCTACTTCTTGGAAAAAAAAACAATCTTCACGAAATAAGTTCTTGGTCTAAATTAAGCTCTAACCATTGTACTTATTTCGTTACGAGCAAGTCTAGAATTAACTTGGCCAAGCAGCAACTAGTCCAATTTTTTTTACGCTGTTAACGTGCCAAACGTATCGGCAACTTTGTTTTGATTAAGGTTCTATATAGTAGCTCCAGTGTTGAATGAGTTAGGTAACTTTCCTGACTGAAACTTGGGTATCCTTGGATATCCTAGCCAATATAAAGTCAATCTATCAAAGTTTGATTCTGATTCTGCGAAGGCAGAATGAATTATGACGAACAAGATCCGACACTACTTTGTTACAAGAATATTTAACGACTTGTAATCTAATAATAATAATAGAGCAGTGGTGGCCTAGTGGTAACGGCCCCGACTTGCGAGTTGTACGTTGCGGGTTCAAATCCAGTCAGGCACATTACTTTGTGTAATTTATTTCATCACCACTGCTCTCAAAACGGTGAAGGAAAACATCGTAAGGAAACTGGCATGTCTTAGAACCAAATTTTCGAAGATATGTGACATCCACCAACCCGCACTGGGCCCGCGTGGTGGATTACGGCCCACTCCCTCTCCTAGAGAGAGAAGGCCTGAGTCCCAGCAGTGGGAACATCAAAAAGGCTGATTATGCTAATCTAATAATAGCTTTTATAATCAAATCACAAATCGAACAAGAAAAAGTAAAGGAAAAAGTAATATTCCCTTCAGTATATAAACCTAAATATATTATTTTGATGGCTAAATAATGTATATGTAAAGAAACTAAAGTGAACATTTTGTTAACGTCAAATGCAATGCTTTTTTTCAACACCATAAAGAAAATATTGAAAATCCCATCGGAAATTACAAAACACTCAAATTGTTATTGAATTTGTTTCTTACATAAAATTCTCACCGTGGTATTGATACCAAACATAACATCCACTAATATGACGTACACTGTCATTGGGGACAGCGAGCGTCTGATATTACACCTCCGTCTCCTAAACCTCTCTTGAGAGCATAGAGGTGTGACGTAAATTCTCACAGGACCGTATCATGTTCACGATAGAAGCTAATGTAAAATCTTAGAACTGTACAGAAGGTCAACTCCGTACAACGATCAAAAACGCACGCACACATAAACATGCTTCATTTACAGCAAATGCAAGAGCGCTCGCGATTAGTATTCTTTTGAGAACGCTATACGTATGTATCTAGGTGTGCGTGTGCCTACTTTCGCTCATTACATAGAACGAACCTTCTGTATTATTCTAAAGCAAAAGCCGCTACAAATAAATGACGCAAGCAAGACTTTGGTGCTATAAGACGGGCTTATGAAGTTTCAGTACTTATGAACTGAGGTTGTTGTATCGTAAGGTGTGATGTTATTATACTGGCTGGTTACATAGTTGTGGGTATTATGAGTTGTAAATGATGGGCAAGTGGGCGTTTCAAACTTTCGTTGTGATGAGGAAATTGAGTCCTTTGTTTATTTAAAGCGATGTAACACAGCAGATATAAAGAAAATGCTGAAGATAAATGGCTTTTAAACGATTAGAAATTCTAGAGCCTGAAGAATCGCCCAACTTAGGCGGTAGTAGGCAGAGCACATTATTCGCCGAACCGATGGCAGTTGAGGCCGAAAATTTATAGAGTGTCGACTGCATACCAGAAGACACAGCTTTGGCTGGCCTCCCTCAAGGTGGACCGATGACCTGGTGAGGGTCGCTTAAATTTGATGGTTGGGAGACGCACAGGATCGTTGATAGTGGTGACACATGGGGGAGGGCTATGTCCAACGTTGGATATCTTTCGGCGGAAATGAGAAAGATGATGACGAGTCAAATATTAAAATACAGTGAACATGTTACGTGAATTTTAAAAACCTTTAGAAAATAAAATTTTATTTCAACCGGACTAACTAAAACAACATTTTTAACTACATTCCATCCCTTTTCAGACTGAACAAACTAATCTTGATAAAATAAGAATCCATTTGAAAACACTTCATGCGATGTCTAAGTATCTATTTCAAAATCTTCTGTGGATTGTTTAGACGTATCTCTTCTACCCACTGAACTCGAGCCAGTAACTTACCTAAACGCTAAACTTTTCGGAACGTCTACATTTCACATTATTATCTCTAGTGAGTCTTGTAAAACTTATTTATTTTAACGTTTGAATTTAGTTTAATAAAATATATTTTATTTTATAGGTCTTTTTTTTTGAGGTGGGATATCAACCAATGACTTTTCTCGCTGTATGGGAGCAAGAGATCGAGGCTTTACTGACTAAAACCCACCTGTATCTTTCAGTTACCCTTTGCGTTCTAGTGGGCATCGGGCCTGCTAGGCCCCTATGATTTTGCTGACAGAACTTTGAAGCGCGTGTGGAACACTACGTGCCGTCGACGACTCGGGCTTGATCTATACCTGATGGCGAGTTACCCATTGCTCGTTGTCCACGTCTGCGCCATATCCTGTCTGTCCCTGGTCCTGTCTGGGTAGACATCTGCATTTCAATACGTAAAATTCGAAAATTATTTCACTGAAATGTACTGCCAAGATAAAAATTCCTACGTCCTTATCTACAATATGACATACTAGTGTGCCAGGTTTCTTTCAAATCCATTTACCTGTTGAGGCGAGAAACAAAGACCCATATACATTTAATTTTCATATTCTTCTTTTTTACGGGTCGATATTACTCAAATAGCTACCTAGACAGTTTTATCAATAGCTATGTTCAAATATGGAACGGTTGTGCCTGACGGGCGGGTGTACTAGTTCAAATTGAATATTTATTTTACTGTTGGATAGCCCAGTCATTGTGAAAGGCTATAAAAATACGCTACAATCAATAGAAGTAGAGCAGTAATCAAAAACGCGAGGGAACAGCCAGTATACCTACCATTAACTTCTTACAAAATAAACTCCGAAATTGCTACCAAGTAACAAAAACTAAATTGTGTTCTAAACTAGCATGTATTGCTCAAGAACCACGTCTAAACGCTCCCTAGATCTCAGATCCAAGTCACGAGAGCTATCAAGAAGCACCCGACGCCACTCTTCCATCCAAGATTTTAAAGTCCACTTCAGAGCCGTACAGTGGAATTTTTTAACGAACTAGATACTGAAATATATTGCTAGTTTAGTGTGTTTTCTTGTGTGTATATAAGTGTGTAATTAGTTGTTTTGATTATGTGGGTTTTAGTAACAAGTTGGCAAAACTAACGTCATGTGTTTATTTGTTTTGCTCATCAAAATCAATCAAAGTTTCTTGTACTTGTATCTCTAGTTTGGGAAATGTAGTTTTTTTTTTTTTAGTACCAGCCTTCCTGTTTTTGTATCGTTAATGAGAATAGTTTTTCCTCAATTTCACTTACTACAGCAATAAGAAGTTATTAAGTGAGTGCCAATCGAGATAATCCTCAATGACGGTATTCACTGCCGGAGTCTGTGTTTCCTTGTAGCTTGTTAGCGTAGGGGTTTTTAAGTCAAGAGTGAATACTTTACTTCTAGGCAAGCGTGTTCCATCGTCGGCCACGTCATCGCTTACCATCAGATGAGATAGTGCTCAAACGCGAGACAGTATAAGCAGTATAATAATAATAAAAAAGGTTTTAACATTTTGATCATTGAAAAGGACAAAAACAGTTTTTAAAAAACCTATTCCATTCAATTACACTACCCGTTAATTTTTTGCCTTACCGCACCACTAAAGGAAGCTAAAAGTAAAATGTAAATGCCATCCAGTGTAATAGCTACAATGTCCTAATTTAAGTCTTATGACCCGTTCAAAGAGAAATGCAATCAGTATTCTTTTGCAGTCTGTCTTACAATAAAAAATCATGTTAAAGTCGACGATAATAGTAGACTTTATGAATGCAAATGTTAATAAGTGTCACTGTAAGTAAATTAAGTGTACATGAAACGGCAATGTTAAGGAATGGAAGGAAGAATTGAATTGTTGTGATATTATCATATTGTGAGCGATAATTTTGGAAATATATAGCTCTAAAACATACTAGAAAGAAAATGTTTATTACGAAAACTATGAATGAACAAATTTTCATTTAACTTAAAATAACTATAGTAATAAAATATTCTAATAATCAAGAAGCTGTTTAAATGACTTCACGTGTAGTGATTAGATAATCGAAAAATAACTTGAAAACGAATGAATCTGTTGATGATCAAAGTATTTGTTATGATCGGATTAGAAACTCTTAAAAAAGTAAAGGAAAACATCGTGAAGAAACCGACATGTCCTTGAACCAAAAATTTGAAGACATGGGATATCCGCCAACCGGCACTGAGCCGGTGTGGTGGATTATGGCCCATTTCCTATCCGAGAGAGTTAGAATTATGTCATTGTCTTAACTGGATCACGAAGGTTAGATATGTGGTCACTCTATATAAAATATTAGTATTGAGCTGCATGTGGTACAAATCTGGAAGCCGCTCCCAATATTAAGGAAAAACACTGGGCGATAATGGCGTTTATCACCGATAATTTAACATTTGGATGGATGGAAAGGGAGTGATAATAACATTACGACAAACAACACAACACAAATAACAATACGAAAGAACAAGGAGTCAATAATAGCTTGCCGATTGATATAACACAACGGATGGAACAAAGGTATTGCGTCGACCCCAAATAACATGGGACAAGTCAGAAAGGTGATGATGATGATAACCAGTCATTGCTTCAGCATCATCATTATCTTGCCCATCACCCAATTTATTTGAAGCTCGAGCATAATATTTTATATTTTCATACTACTTTATTAAATAATTGATCACTGCTATAATGTCTTATAAATCATTGTATGCCAAAAGGCGGGTCATAGATGTACTTCACTATATAAAATATTACATCATATCTTTACCTGTGTACCACAATAAACAATTTTGAATTTGAATTTGAATACTTTTCTATCAGTCATTTTGGTAATTTACTCCCAGTGAATATTTAGTATAATAAAGTGTATAATACCTAAGCAAGTGAATATTTAGACAGTTATAAGGCTGCAATATAATATTACACAGTTACAACACCAGCCAAAGCCTGCCTATCAACGCTTGGCTTCGATTTCAACTTCAAATTGTGTGTCCGTAATTGGATTTTCTAGTTTGGCAAATTTTCAGTTTCACCTCGGGATTAGAATCGTGTTCGATAAATGGCGATGAAGTTTCCAATCATGTAGGGAGCAAGTAACGGTGAATGACCAGACCTCACTTATAGTGTCCTGGTATTTTATGTTACATGTTACACGATATTACATGTTTGGGTAAACTCGTCCGTGTCAGCATTCTTGGTTTTTTCGTGATCAATTATATGTCCCTAGTATTTCTAAATTTTTATGAATTAATTAATATAATTGAATCAGTAATTTTTTTTCGGCTATCGAAATGCAGTTAATTTTCAGATATTTTTTTTTTTGGTAGAGCCTTATTTTGTTTGAGCTCAGTACATTGATATTTATTTGCATCAGAATATAGATTGTTTTAAGTGCTCACTATGGTTATTTAATTTTAAAATGGTTATATAATATTACATTCTAACTATTAATCTGAAACTAAATTTAGTCTATCCATAGTTATCATTTCAAAAATTATCCCTATTCCGCCCAGTCCAGCCATAGCATTCGTTTGCCGTTACCATTTCATCGACCTATACTGTTTGTGTACTCATTGATCACATATCCGCGTAAAAATCCACCCTAATGCTTGTAAATATTATTTCAACAAAATCCCAGTACATGTAAACCACACGCATTCAAAACACAATTTCTGAAAGTGTGGCGTAACTGTACAAACGAATGTCGTTAGTGCATTAGGAAGGCCTGCTATATTCAGAACCACGCGCGATCTCCATTTTGTGTGCCCGCCATATCTGATATATGGCTTCGGAACGACAGACGTATAGTTTTGAGTGTGTGGTTTTAAAAATTGTGTGTCCTGTTTCTAATAAAAAATGGTGAATATGAATCCAGACTTGTGTCCTCTAGAATAGAATAAAAAGTTTATTCTATAACTTTGTTGTATACCAAAATAGTAACAATAATCATCGTCATTATCATCGTCATTCTGCTAGTATAACATAACATAAAATTTAAAAGTCTGAATGGATTTGAATGAAACTTGGTACGCTAGTACATGATGACCTAGATTAGGATATTAATTAATTGTTAATGAATTGATACTTTATTTTAAATACAACTAAAATAAACTAAAAATTAAAACACTACGAACTCAAAAAACTACGAATGACAAATGTGACCAACGGCTATGTATGCTTTCCGAGATACCGGGTGTTAGTATGTCCTAGATAAACTTAGATAAGTACGTTTTTAATTTTTATTTTTTTACATCTTCCTCCTTCTAAATCTCTGTGTTTAGGGCGATCTCTGGCCAAGATTTCCTCGCGAACATGATCAGAGGGTTTAAAAAGGTCACATCGGGCAATTCATCTAAAAGCAAATCATTTCCCGAAAATCGCCACACCACCTTCGCCACGGTCGAACTCGATGGCATCGACCTCCCTCAGGCGCCCAGTGAGTGACAATCCACGCCCATATTATAGCAATAATGAATTGGAAAAATTAAATTTGTATTTACCTCATGTACGAGAGGCGGGTGCCTTAGCCACTAAGCCATCAAGACACATAGCGCCAACTCGAGGTATCCAAAAAAAAGACAGACAAGTAAGGTAATATTAGTTAGTAAATAGGTAGGCACAGAACAGTTCTAATCAACTGCAGTAATAAGGCACCATCCTACTTAAATATCAACCTCCCTTTCGTAACAAGATGTGAAACGAGAAAGAAAATCTAATCGAGGGATTTTCTCCTACATTTCTTGCCCCACTTTTTTCGAATATCTCTGTACTAAAAAAGGGACCTTCTTTTTATTCGATTTGTCTTGTCTCAATCTAGAAACTGTACAGTTAAAGGCTGTGAGACGGAATTTACAGTGTTAAGACTTTTTTTACTGCTGTAGTCTTGATTTTATGTGATTTTAGGTAGTGTTATTTTAAATTTATAAATGACTAGCTATCACCCACAGTTTCACCCACATTTTTTGTTACTGTTCCGCTTTCATGGATTGTGGCATGATGTTATATAGCCTACATTATTTGTCATGAATCTGGCTATTCTATAGAGGAAGATTTTTTTTCAATCTAACTTGCAGTTTCAGAAATTAGAGCGTTCAAATGAACTCATTATGTTTTATTATATTACCATTGATTTAAATAAACACTTTTACATGTATATTTTCAAACAGTATTTTAGAGCAAGACGGGATCGGTAATTGCAATTCTTCAATTGCCTTTCTATTAACGATTCTAAATTTTGGGCCATTTGTGCGTGTAAATGACTAAATGTGGTGAAATGGTGACTAGTGATAAAAAGCCTTCACCATACAGTAGAGCGATGACAAGTTTCAAAACATTTTACTTTTTGTTCCTTTAGGACAGATAATCTAATTACAAATTCCATCATATATGTCTCATCAAAAGGATTATATAAAAGAAATTCTCTCCTACAAACTAATTAGCTTGGACCAAATTAAACTTTACCAATTCTTTTTAGTAGACTTGTACTAAGCTGTGAGCACTTGACGCACGCAAAACAGACCAGCACAGAAGGTTGGCTTCATGCAACAAGCTTAAACAGACCTATAAATGTGTACTTACGTACAGCTCTAAAGGTGGGTCTCCACTGGAGGAACCGAGCACGAGCGGAGCCAAGCACTGGCAGAGTACAAGTGGAGCACGAACCCAGCTCAAATTTGTATAGTGTCGCTCGTACTCCGGTCCTCTAGAATCGGTTACATGTGTTGCGGTGCTCGGCTCATCTAACGTAGACCCACCTAAAGAAATATCGGTCGTGAGTGCACTTGCACTCGCTTTAGGTGAAGAGTATCTATGTGTGCGTGCGTTTTCGATCGTTGAATGGAACCGGCCTTCTGTTTCTTCTACTCTACACTTGACGACTGTCCAACTATCACTGAAGGGACCTCGTTTAGCTCCACGTGGCGTAATTGGCCGGGTAATGACCTCTTGAAACACGTTTGAATTCGAAATTAATGTAATGTCACTGATTTGTATGCAGAGGTCTGGAGTATTTCAGGTAAGGTTTGAGTGGGGAATTATAACGAGGATAGTAATGTGAGATATTATGAATTAGCCGGTTTCGAGGCAGAATACTGTGGGGATATAAAGAGCGGAACATAGACTGAGGAAGAATAGAAAAAAAGAATTTGGTGTACTTAAAGCATTCACAAATGACGGACATTCGCCAGTAAGCTGCATGGTGAGAGTTGGTAGTATTACCACCTCTGCTTACTAACAAATCTTACCACAACATTAGGTACTACTTGTGTTCACACTAAAGAAGAAGAGGTCTAATACAAAAGCCCTAACACAAGCTTTTAAGGCGATGCGACTCGACATACATTTTCACTATTTTTCATGCAACCGCTCTTACGCGGTTATGATGTTATTACACATTTTTCATTAGATATTTTGGAAACACAGTATCTTGTGGATATTATCTAGGTTCCTATTGAAGTCAATTTATAAATTTGTGTAAAACTAATCCAGTAAGGGCCTCTAAAAATTTGCTATTTTGCATGAACTTTTACACTTCATAATTTACTAAAAATTTAAAAAGTTTAACAATAGAAGCCTTGCAAATTTATTCAAGATTCTGAATGATGACATTTATTTTTTCAAAAAAATTTTAGGGTTTAAAAAAATACATGCATTTCCTGGAACAAGTTTTGTAAAAATATTGGAGTAAATCACAGAATTACCGACTTCTAACAGAGTTTTCTGGCGTTGTCTCTCTTTTTCCGCGTTGCCTTTTCGTCAAACATCGCGTTTGATAGTGTTAGATGAAGTAACAAGCTTTTAAACCATGCTTGGTCAATATGCGAGTGAAAAAAGACCCCCTTAACGTGATCCATTTGACAACGTAAACTGAAATGTTAAAGGGATGGAGCTATATAGGGTGTATAGCTCCATTCTTCTTTTTCACTCGCACGCTTGACATTTTGACACGTCATGGTAAAGCCCCAGAGGTCTTATGAGGCTATCTGAGACGTAATAGAAAAGAAAATTGGAATCTATACACCCTATATAGCTTCATCTCTTTGACAGTTCACTTTAGGTCGTCAAATGGATCGCTCTGATCTCGCTTACGTGTTGGCTACTCAGCGGAGACTAGGGAAGAGTGAACGTACTAGTATATGCACACACAGTTAGTAGTACTACATATTGATAGATTCTAGATTTTTTCTCGGGGCCTTTTGCATAGCTTGCAAGAAACGTACATTTTTCCAGTTTAAAAAATTATCTAGCACTAACCAATAGCATTCTTTTTATCGGAAAATATATTCGATTTTTTAAAATTTTAGCATACTATACTACACAATACCAAACTATTCTTTATTCTTTATTGTACACACAATTTTATACTAACAATAAAAATAGGACAGTTGATGTACATAGGCGAGCTTAACCCACAACTGGGTTTTCTCACAGCAAACCATAACATTTACAAGAAAAATTTACAAATTTTGAGGAACTTTAAATGTACAACAAAAAAAAAAAAAAACAAAAAAATTAAACATAAATTATTTCTAACTTAAAATTAAAAATATACTAAACAGATATGTATACAGCACACTATACATAAACATTACATATACAATAAATAAATACCTATAAGCATGTTGATAAAAAATGTTCCCTAATTCTTCCCCTGAAAACCTCCAACGAAGGGCTAGCTCTCAATGTATGTGGAAGAGAATTCCAGAGGCGCACAGCACGAACGGTAAAAGATCCACTGTAGCGGCTTGAGGAGTGAGGAGGAAAACGAAGGAGAAGAGAGGATGATGAGCGACAAGGTTTTCCTCTCGGAACGAGATACTCAAAGCGTTCCCGAAGATACAAGGGGGAGTTGGGATTATGAAGAACACAGAATAAAAAAGAAAGAGTGTAGCAATTCCGACGTTGCCGAATAGGCAGCCACTTCAATTGCCTTCGAAATTCCGACACATGGTCATACTTCCGAAGACCAAAAATGAAGCGGATACACAAATTCTGCAGACGCTCCAGTTTGTCAAGAAGATCCTCAGTCGCATCAAGGAAGCAGACATCAGCGTAGTCAAGAAGAGGTAGAAGAAGAGACTGAGCAAGAGTAACTTTAGTTGAGAAAGGCAGGAACTTCTGAAGACGCTTCAGTGACTGAAATGAGCAAAACACCCTCCTGCTTACTTCTGCAATGTGGACATTCCAAGACAGGTTACAGTCTAGGAAAACACCTAAGTTTTAACTTTTTTTGAATAGGCTATAGCGACAGCATCGTACATAACAGGTGAGAGAGACTGGTTATTTAATAAGTTTACGAAATATCTGCCACCAATAATGAGAGCTTGTGATCTATCTCTATCTTATCATAATATCAAAAAATTTCGTGTCTTCGCAGTGCTGTCGATTGAAGTATATCCAGAACACCGGGGTAAATAGCCATGATGTATGAGAATGCTTATTAGAGAATAAAAAGTTGAGGAAGCTTGGCGGGCGAAGTGTCACCTAGATGTTTATAAATGTTTTTATTTTCTTAATTGTATCAGTACATTTAAAAATTATCTTCTATAACCTTATACTTATATACTTCTATAACCTCCTACTGAGGCAATTGATTCGCTTCTGCCCCTCTAGCCAAGTTACAACCGTTTCGTGTCGAATTCCGTTCTCCAATCAGTAACGGCTCGGTGTCGGTATCGGTGTAGAAAACGATAAGTTGGTAGCCATATTGACGCACCTGAGTCGGCCGCTCGTTCTACAATTTCGTTCTACAATAACAAAGGATGTAGCGAAACAATGTTCAACATTGTCAAAACGATAACAATTCATTCTATCATTTTGAACGATGTGATCTTGGGTACGAAATTTCTATTCGTTTGTTCTAACCACATCACTTAACGTTGAGATGATGTCATTCCCGTGCATTTGATTAAGTTTTCGACTAGCGTTAAAGAATGCAGATTGTCAACTTCGCTTGGATTGTCCCTGGAACGCAAGGCAACTTAGAAACATAAGATCGGGTTGAGTCAGTAAAAATCTGATACGCCCTCGCGCTCTGCCCTAGAGCGAGAGGAATAGATGATTTGCAATCTAAAAAAAAAAGTATAAATAAATTAACAAATGAACCTTTTTAACTGTATTAGTTCAAAACTGCTGTATTGGAAATTTCCAAGACAAATATTAAACTGAATTAGATTAATCTACAATTTGAATCAGCTTACCAACCTGTTTAGTTTACTCCAAAATCTAAATTCATTTAGAAAGGCATCCATTTCAAACTTCCAGCGATTGATAACTTAAATTGGTGGAACCGAGTCGATAAAAGGATTAGATACATAAATAGAAACGGTTTAGCTAACCTTGAAACTAAACGAAATCGTATTTCTTTGGCGATCGTTAAGCGTTTAATTTGTCGGGATTTCATTAGATGTTTTTGTGATGAATATCTTGGCTTGTAGATTTGCGAAATTGCTGCTTGTGAGGTCATTAGAGTAATGTGAAGAAGATATACAATGAAAATTACAATATGAATTACATTAATGAGAGAGGTATTCGATAATGCACACAAATCTATACTTATAATAAATCTGTAGAAATGAAAATTCTGTACATTGAAAATATCAAAAAGTAAATGGCATGGGTTGTTACTAGACCGACATCGAACCCAAAAATGTGATTAAAAAAAATTTGTCTGTCTGTCTGTTCGTTCAGGCGTCACGCAAAAACTATCGGTTCGATTACGATGAAACTTGGCATAATTATTCTTTGATATCCTGGGCACCACACTGGGTACTTTTTATTCCGGAAAAGTATAAACAATAAAAAATAAACTTAATTTTGCGGTTCGATTCCTGGACCCGATTGGCGATTACTGTACCAACCAAAAATAATAAGTTTGTCGTACGTTACGTTACCTGTACTTCACTTAAGGGGCGCTGCACACGACTAAGATACTATAATATTTTATCTTAAGATACAATATCACTCGCCATACAATTCAATGGATAATAAATAATATTTCATATTTTCGTATCTCAAAAAACCTAATAAAACCATTTTCGACTTTTACGCGGACGAAGTCGCAGGCAAAAGCTAATATTTAATAAATAAATAAAATATTTAAAAAATAAATAAACTCTTGGGCCGTGGGTTCCGAGTGCTTATACGCTTTTTAAAGAATTATCCAAACGCTTAGTTGACAGTTTGCGTGACCCAAGGGCTGGCTTTTACCTCGGTCAGAGATTAAGCATTGCCATACAACGTGGCAATGCCGCCAGCCTTTTGGGCACACTTCCAGTCGACAGCGATGCGGTGGAGTTTTATGACGCCATATTATTATTTTAGCTAGTAGTTTTTGCCTTGAGTGTATATATAGTTTTAATTCGTTAAGTGTTTTTATTGAATTAATTAAAATAAATAAACGCACATCCTGAAAGTAGCTGGTTCAGAAGAATTTTAGTGCTCGAATTATGATTGTAAAGTTAATAGTTTTTCTAATTGGGGTACATATATCAGGGTGTAATTGTTCCAGTTTCGTGTTGCAGGTATATATAAACCATGAGCCTATTTGATGTAATCTCTTACTATGTAAGTCTACAAATTGCTCTCTTCAGTTTTAAAATATTACATAATAATATGTAAATAAAAGTCTTCTTTGAATTTTTCGGTTTGAAAAATGACTTTCTTCATACTTATATATATAAGGGTAGTGTTTGTATGTATACGTGTATATTTGTTACTCCTTTACGCTCAAATGTTTGAACAAATTTTGATGAAATATGATACACGGGCAAACTATGTCCTGGAATAAGACAGTTTTTTTTTGTCCTGGAGACTGGAATAACACAGGTTTTTTGCCCTGGAACGTGCAATAAGACAGGTTTTTTTTTATCCTGGAAGTATGTTCCTTTAGAATATTTTTCTATATTCACATAGCGAGGTCACTGACATAAGTTAGATAAACATGACTTGGTCGAAGACTCGTCGTCATCATCATCATTTCAGCTGAAAACCGTCCAGTATTGGATATAGGCTCTCCCAAGTGTCACCATAATGACCGGTCCTTGCGTTTCGCATACATCGGATTCCCGCGACCCTCACCAGGTGACCAGTCCACCTTGTGAGAGCCCTTCCAACGCTGCGTCGACCGGTACGTGGTCGCCATTCCAGAACCTTTCATCCCCATCGGCCATCTGTTCTGCGAGCAATGTGCCCTGCCCACTGTTACATAAGTATGGCGATTCTTCGAGGTATGACTTTAACCTTGGTTTTTTTGCGGATATCTTCATTCTGACGTGATCTCGCAATGAAACTCTGAGCTTATTAACCCTTTCCATTGCCCTTTGAGTGACTCTAAGCTTTCTGGTTGAAGAGTATAAAATGTGAAATGCTGATTTGCAGAATAATTCAGCGAATTTGTATTTTTAACTTGCCTTCCAATTATGGTTTTACAGACAAGTTCCACACATTACTATATAAAAATATTTTATAGTCATAAAATGTATCATGCTGTGGCCTCCTGTAATTGAGGCAGTGCACTGATATAAAACTTAAATGTATTAAACATTTTACTTGTGTGTTCCTCCATCCATCCTTTGTTGGAAGTTTATAGTAAATAAATAAAAATATATATATATGTTTTGTATTTCTTAAGGTACGTACCCAAAGGATTTTTTTTTAATTTATTTATTTATGTTAAATACATCTTGACTAATAAATATTATAACTTAACACATATTTAAACAAATTGAAAATAATATTATGTACAAACTGGTAGAAAAAGAACTCATAGGGCATCAAAAAATTCGTCCACATCGATGTCAATGGGAAAAGTGCCCAGAACGCTGGCAGCATTGTCACGCTGGATGGCAATGCTAATTCGTTGACCGAAAAAAAAGGTACGTACCTACATCTGTAGAAGTATTGATTCAATACGATATTTTTTCGCTATTATTTTACACTGTCACTAATTGCTTTAAGCTACTTTTTATGCTGAAAAAATTCGAATCTTGTTGAGGCGTTGAGGAAGATAATCCTAAGAAAATGCCAATTATTTGGGTCCAACAAATCAAAACCCTTATCGTCACGCTTGTCAGCCATCCTGGTAATTTTAAGACCCATCTCAGGAGTCCTTGAACATCAATCGGAATGATTTACGATACTATTTCGGTCTAATATTTGATCTTTGATTCGATTAGGTTAACCACTGGCCCGTTTTTGGATTAACTTGAAACCAAGAATAGTATGGCTTATTGGTTTCAGTAAGTACCTTTATAAGCAATACTGTAGTGTCGATAATTGTTTTTAGGGTTCCGTACCTCAAAAGGGAAAGATGATGAGAAGACCCATTATATTGGGAACGCGTGGAAGTATCGAGTTGAAGAAGATTTATTATTATTGCAAATAATCAAATTTCGGTCAAGGAGGTCAATTTCTACGGAGATAAGTCACCTTGCTTACCTTCTGGCTATAATATCTTCTTCTATGCAGAAGATATTATTTTATTTATTTAAATTTTATTGATATATAACATGTGTTTCAAAAGATCTTAAAAATAGTTAAACAGCTCACATGGACCCTGTGGGCCACAGCAATATCATAAAGGTAAGTAGGAGGGAAAAAAGGTAAAAGTTAAAGCAAATCAAATAAAATAAAAATGTCAATAATATAGAAGATAAAAATAGTAAAATGTCAAATATTATGGCGCTTAAGTGACGCTGTATGGAAATATATTATCCTCTGTCCTAGGCTACCCTTGGGTATAGCTACTAGATGAAAAACACGATGATATCAAACCTTCCACTACCTCTTGTGTCTTCTAAATTGCATTTTTGGTATTAACAATTTGGTAAATAGTAAATACCAAAGACATTGCAGACGAATTGCCATCCCAAAGCGACAATACTGTAGTTTAACGTTTTGCAGAATCAACGACACGACAAAATGAGCATACCTTTTCCTCTTGCTACTGCAAATGTTCCACTACAGTCGAAATAGCCGAGCGATACTTCACAATAACATCTGCAATAACGAATAGCCGTGAGCGTTCACAAATCGGCTCTTTTGTTACCTAATTCCAAGCTTATGTCCGTAACGCAGCTGTGTCCAATTTATTGCTTAACCTTTCCTCCTTTACGGATAGAATTGAAGACAATAAATTATACTTCAAACCCAAATAAGGGCCAGTAAGTTACGATCCACACAAATACCAGGCTAATGGTCGATCAGGCCAGATAGATTAGATGGCTGTGCGAAAAACAAATATGGAGCGAGCGAGTCGCCAGTGCCGATAAATTTTTGGGACTTTTTGTGGGCATGAAAGAGTGATAGACTCTTGAATTTGTAAGGGGGGTGTGGGTAGTGTAGTTGATTTGTGAAGTGAGAATATCTTGCTGTTTTCTTAAGCAAGTCAGTCAGTCAAGTTGTGTTATTTTTTAAATATATTGTATTGTAATATAATAATGACTCTCTGCACGTGTTGGTTTCGACTGTAAGTGCCGAAAGTACCTGTCATAAATAAATATAATAAATAAGTGAAAAGACTCCAGATAATTGTTAGATTAAAAATTTTGGGATTGACTAACACTTACGAAATTTAATGTGGAGAATCTTTAGAGGTATACGGACCAGGCTTTCTAGTTCCACATACCTTCGTTGCAAAGGAAGGATTCTCTGACCAGATGGATGTTATGTCTGGCCTGGGTAACTGCCTAATACTTGATTTCGGGTTGTTGTAAATGTTTTAATCATGCGGCGAAGACATAATAATATAGTTATGTAGGATTATGGATTCCGCGATGTAGGATTTTGGATTTTAGTTCCTTGACGAAACAAAGAGATATTTATAACGCTACAATCTTTTACTTATTGTTGATAAAATATATTTTTGTCTAGAGACCAACAACATAAAAACAAAAATTAGAAAAAAAAGCAACAAACAAAAATAACAGAACTAAACAAACAACGAAACAAAACAATGTTACTAAACCTTTTTTCTTTCAGATTTATGTAGAAGTGTTAGATATAAGCAAGTAATTATTGGCTAGTATCGAGATAATAGGCATTTGCACCTTTTATTACAACGATCACTCACCCATTTTCGAAGTGTGTTTTGATAGCGACATTTTTCTCAGATGACAGCTTATTCTAGATCTAGTCCATTGACAATTCTATCGCAATGTACGGACTGACATAAAAGTAAATTATGTGACTAGGGAATAAAACAGAGTCGCGGGCGGCATGTTGAATTTCGAACGAAACGAAGATTGCCAAGTTTTAAACCCGAACGTAGTGAGGGATGTATGTCAAAGTTCGGGACTTCGAACGAGTTAATAAAGAACCTTGGTAAAATGAGAAATTCAAGCGGCCCAAGACAAAAACAGCCTTATCTGTATTGGATATATATCTTAATAAACTAGTGCGCCTCACCATCAATGATTGCATCAATGCTTACTGTTGTGTATGTGTGCTAGGATTATCCATGTGTGCGTGGCTGCGCCCGCGCGACGATCGTATGAATAAATCAGTGTGTCAATAACCGTAACGTGTTTCACTTGTCTCCCGTGTCAAATACTCAACAGTGGCGACGAGGATACTCACACCTTAATTAAATAAATTAATTAAAATGAATAGTTTCGGCATTTTGTCTACATTCGATCACAATGTGCAAGAATGGAAATCGTATAAAGGCCGAATAACGCAATGGTTCATCGCGAACGACATCGTCCCGAAAAATGATGCAGCTGGAGCAAAGAGACGGGCGATCCTGCTCAGCGCACTTAGCGACGGTACTTATAAGTTGGCGTCGGATCTGGCCCTGCCAAAGGACCTGCAAGAAGTACCGTACGACGACATAGTGCAGTTATTAGATGAGCATTTTCTTCCCAAGATATGTGGCTTCAGCGAGCGCTACAATTTTTATGCGGCTGTGCAGCAGCCGGGCGAGTCGTATACACAGTGGGCGTCAAGGCTACGAGGACTTACAGCACATTGTAGTTTTAATAACGTCGAGGAGGCGTTACGAGATCGTTTCGTCATGGGAATGATAGCAGGCCATGAACGAGAAAAGCTGTTCGCGCAGGACATCGACAAGCTGACCCTGGCCAGGGCTGTGGAGCTGGCGGAAAGCGTGCGGTGCGCGCGCGCAGGTGCCGCCACCTTCACTGCATTCCAGGAGCAGCAGTCGCCGGTGTTCAAGATCGCCAAACAAGTCAATAGTGCTAAAAACGTTAGTGCCGGAAAAGTAAAGTGTACAATGTGCGGTCGTAATAATCACGAGGCATCCCAATGTCGGTTTGCAAGTTATAGGTGCAATAAGTGCAACACCAAGGGTCATTTGCGTAAAATGTGTAAAAAGATTAATTACGTGTTGACAGGTGATGTGAGCGGGGACGACGATGGTAAGTCATTATTTAACATACGCTCAGTCCGTGGGGAACCCATGACAGAAACAGTTTCAATTTACGGGAAGAATGTACAATTTCAAATAGATAGTGGATCGGCGGTTACGGTTATATCCGAGGGTACTTATAAAAACATGTTCGGTAATATTCCGTTGCGGGATTCTAAAAAAAGTTTTTTTAGCTACACCGGCAATATCATGAAATGTGTAGGGTACGTACACTTGCCTGTGACGTACTTGCGACACACTCACACATTGGACGTGTACGTCATTCGCGATGGTGGACCTCCTTTATTGGGCAGAGATTTTATATCAAGATTTAAACTTAATTTAACGCCTTGTAATTTTCTGAAGGGTGAGCAGAGTATGGTGGAGCAATTGCATTTGCGTTTCCCAGAAGTATTTTCGGGTAAGCTTGGGAAATTTAATAAATATCGCGTTAAATTACAATTAAAGGATAATGTGAAACCTATATTCTGTAAAGCGCGTCCAATTGCGTTCGCGTTACGTGATAAGGTCGACAGTGAGATAACACGGTTAGTAGATCTTGGTGTCCTTAAACCGGTTTCGCACTCTGAGTACGCGTCACCTATTGTTCCCGTGCTTAAGCATAACGGTTCGGTTAGATTATGCGCCGACTATTCCGCCACTATAAACAAACAGCTGATGATAGAACAATATCCTCTGCCCACGGTACACGAACTATTTTCAAGACTGTACGGGGGCCAACAGTTTTCAAAAATTGACTTATCTATGGCCTATAATCAATTTGTGTTAGACGAAGAGTCTCAATCAGTCACATGTATCAATACACATCGGGGTCTATTTAATTATACTCGACTGGTTTTCGGGCTCTCTAGCGCACCGTCTATATTCCAACGCGCTATGGAAACGCTGCTTTCGGGACTGGACGGAGTCCTGTGTCTGCTTGACGACATTTTGATCACTGACCAGACCCCAGAGGGGCATTTGAAGAAGTTGAACATAGTTTTGCAAAGACTTCAGGATGCAGGGTTAACTGTGCAGAAAGAAAAATGCGATTTCTTTAAAAACGAAATTAAATATTTAGGTTACATAATAAGCAAACATGGATTACAGAAGGATCCGGCAAAGGTGAAAGCTATAGCTGATGCGCCCGTTCCTTCAGACGTTAATACATTACAATCATTTTTAGGACTTGTAAATTATTATAGGAATTTCGTGCCTGGAGCATCTTGTATCCTGAGTCCTTTGTATGACCTATTAAAAAAGGGAGTTAAGTGGAACTGGTCTACGTTACATCAACAAGCATTAGATAAAATTAAGGAATGTTTGACGTCAGATCAGGTCTTAACACACTTTAATTCCAACGCCAGAATAGTGTTAACTGTCGATGCTTCCCCGTGTGGGTTAGGTGCTATTTTGTCCCAAATAGATGATGAGGGGTTAGAGCGGCCAGTAGCATTCGCCTCTCGCACGTTGAACTCAGCTGAGAAAAACTACTCACAAATACAGAAAGAGGCGACTGCAATAATATTTGGAATACGTCGGTTCCATCAGTATTTATATGGCAGATCAAATCCATTCATACTACGCACGGATCACAAGCCGTTAATTTCTATTTTCGGACCACATAAAGGCATACCGGAGGTGTCCGCTAATAGATTGCAGAGATATGCAATGTTTTAAGTGCATACAATTATACAATTGAGTATGTACGTAGCGCTGATAACAACGCGGACTACCTGTCTCGTGCGAGTTTACAGTGTAAGGGGGGGGCTCGCGTCGAGAGCGAGGGAGACAACGACGGCGCGCACGCCGCCGCTGCCGCCGCTCCCATTGATCGCGCATCATACGTCAACTTTGTTGTAGAAGGCGACTTGCCGTTGACCTTGAATGAGCTACGCAAAGCTACTAACGAGGATACTGTGTTACAGGCAGTTGTAAATTTTGTGCAAAACGGTTGGCCTCATAAAATAGTAGACTTGCAGTTGAAACCCTATCATTTATGTAAGACACAATTATCATATGAAGACGGTTGTGTAATGAGGGGTCACAAGGTGGTACTTCCCGAATCTTTGCGGTTGAAGGTTTTATCCGAGTTACATAGCTCGCATTTAGGTATAGTAAAAACGAAATCAGAGGCTAGGTCACGGTTTTGGTTTCCCGGTATTGATGCAGCGCTAGAAAAAATGATAGACGCGTGTGAAATATGCAAACGGCTACGGCCGTCGCCGCCCCGGGCGCCGTTAGCACCGTGGAAATTTCCTCATACACCATTCCATAGATTACACGTTGACTTTCTTGGCCCGGTGAATAATCAAATATTTTTGGTAGGGGTAGATGCGTACACGAAATGGTTAGAAGTATACGACACGACCACGTCTACCACTTCGGCGACCGTTATTGAAAAACTTTATGATTATATGTCTAAGTACGGATTACCTCATACAATTGTTAGTGATAACGGTACTGCATTTACATCCGCTGAGTTTACAAAATTTTGCCTATTAAACGGGATTACACATCTTACATCACCCCCCTACAATCCTGCTAGTAATGGACAAGCAGAAAGTTTCGTGAAAATTGTCAAAAAGGGTATAAAGTCAAGCGTTTTGGGTTCCCGTAACAGGAACGAGTGTAGGCTAAAAATGTTGAAATATCTATTTGACTACAGAAATTCAGTGCATTCTGTCACGGGGTTCTCACCGGCTGAGCTGGTGTTTGGGCGAAAGCTCAGAACACGACTAGATTTACTTCACCCAAAATTAACGTCGACCCCACTCACATTACTAATTGACGATGTTAAACAAAAGCAGTGCTCTCAAATTAAATGCTATGGCGGCAATAATACACAAGTGTTCAAGCCGGGAGATCAGGTTATGTTTAAAAAATATCTGAACAATAACAAATATATGTGGTCCAAAGGTACTGTAATAAAAAGACTCGGTAAAGTGTTGTATCAGATTAAAGACCACGTCTCATCTTCCGACGTCAAAAAACATAAAAATCAAATCGTATTACATAAAGATATGTCTCAATCCGGGGTTCTGGATGATTTTACACTGAACAGCGACCCAGATCAAAACGAACCCAGGGGTTCTCAGTCACCGGATACTGGGGAAGGAGAAAGGAGTGACATGGAATTGTCATCCTCACCCTCTCCACAGAATTCAAGAAGTTCCAGCAGACTGTTGCGGGACATACCCAGGGTCGATTATAAACAGTTCTTTTAAAATGTATGTGTGATTTTCTATTTGTGTTAAATAGGGGGAGGGACTGTTGTGTATGTGTGCTAGGATTATCCATGTGTGCGTGGCTGCGCCCGCGCGACGATCGTATGAATAAATCAGTGTGTCAATAACCGTAACGTGTTTCACTTGTCTCCCGTGTCAAATACTCATCAGGTGGGATCACAGGCAGTTACTGATTTATATCAATAAACAAAATCTAATTTTTACTCCTTCTGTTAGATAATTAAAATACCTTATAGAGACATAATAATCACCACATTTTTTTTTGTTAGTGGCCAGTTTGATTTTTCAAAAAAACTAGTTTGATGCACGTACTTTTATATTCACTTATTAAGTTTCTTTTTAATGAATTTGACATTCAAAATTCAAATCACAGTATTCAAAAATGCCCATACTTCAATAGATCCCTAGGGATCTAATGACTTGCTTTAGATGACGGTTGTATGACATATAACAAAACATTATCGAGAAGCTGGTGTAAAAAATGGTTTTATTAAATTTCCAATTTTATAATATTTCTTTCTTTTTTAACGAGAATCTACGTAATGTGCAATTGACAAGCTTAACACAAGTCTCGAAAAGACCAAAAATAAAATATTGCATCATGTGAGTACAATATTTATGTTTTCAGAATTCCGAATTGATTTATTTCGGACGTAATTTGAAATTTTATTTTTTTATTTATTGCAGATTAAAATATGAAAATATTCGTCTGTAAAAAAATACGGCTTAAAGGTGTCAGATAAATCTATCGTAGCGAGCAGAGTCAGTTGTCACCGTAATATGAAACTGTTTTCTGAAAGTACCGACCCTTTTTTAATACCTTCGTGAACCAATTTCGAATTAATTCAGCCTTTCCGTTCTAGGAAAACCCTAATCAAAAATCAAAGACTAACCTCGAAGTGACATATTTTTTTAATAAGCTTGCTATTTTCCATTTACAAAGAAATTTAATTGAAGATAATGGGTAATCAACGTTAATGTATGCCCTAGAGGGATGTGTGGTATTACGTGAATTAATGGAATAAGAAATGATTAAGTAAGAGGAAGTCTGAAGACATTGGTGACTAAAAAGTTGTGTACAGTTTAGTGAAGCAATAACGAAGATTTTTTTTGTGGTGGGAAATCATTTAGTGACTTCTCCCGCTCTAGCACGGAGCGAGAGGACGAATCAGTTTGTTACTGACTAAAACCACACCCATATTTCTTCTTTGTGTTATGTTCTAGGACCCGGTGATTTCCTTTCAAGAGTCAAATAGTAGACTTCGGCCCTTGACCTTCGGTTTTGCTAACATCTCTTTGAGGCGTGCGTGGAACACTACGCGCTGTCAACAACTCGAGTTCAGTTTGGAAGGTTACCGGACTGCCGGACGGCAAGCTATCCATTGCTTATCGTCCGCAAACCCACGCTTACGGTAGCTGGAAGTTGTGGTCGGAGTCATTAATGTAAAATGAATAAACACATTACATATTTTACTTTATCACTTAATAAAAAATGTTTTTCCGAACTAAGAATTACTACAACATTGGGGGTGAATGTGTAAACTCACATACACTATACACCCACACCCAAAACAACTATCTTTAGGCCAATCCAATATTTGTTCCTTGTAATTGATCAAACCGCGACATGCAGCGCAAAATTTAGAGGGGGACACATTTTTTTTACTTTTGGAGTGATTATTTCCGAAAATATTAACATTATCAAAAAATTATTTGATGGATTTTTAAATTTGGCATAAAATTCCTATATTTTTGCTGCTAAACCTTGCTTTAGGTTTTACAGCAAAAATATAGGAATGAATCAGAAAACAGTAAATTTGTTTTTACGACACAAAAAATATACTTTTTGCGATTCGAAAAAATCTTCGAGATATCATTCGGAAATTGAACTAGGCATAGCATTGTCTAGAAATTAAATCCGCATTTATACCTTTGTGTTGCATGAAGTTTTAATAAATAAATAAACTATTTACATAGGTAAATTTGTACGGAACTCTCAGTGCACGAGTCCAACTCGCACTTGCGCAGTTTTTATGATAATATTACTAGCGGCAACAAAACGAATTCTACCTATTCTTAAATCATAATTCAAAAAGTAGCAAAGTTCCTAATTTACTTAAAATTTCATAAAAGGAGATTCATAAAGGTTAATTAATTACTCTGTGGCTGGCCAGTCAATAAAGGAAGCTGGTCTATTTAGATAATGTTTTTTTTTTCTCAGAGGACGGGGTCACGGAATAGGGTTCCAACGGTCTCCTTAGTTTTATTGTAAGGGGACCGTCCATTGAAGGGGAAATTGCAAAACCTTTGCAATGTAGGTATGTGTGTTCCTTATTGCTTTGGTTTGCTTATATTGTTGATCGCCAAGTCATTAGAAGGGTACCTGCTTGATTATTTTTCTTAACTCGTTAATGGACATGTTTTTTTTTGGGTGGGTTTTGTCATTTTATGACAAATCCCGATTTTGGTCGGAGCGGGAGATAGTGTCAGACTTTTACTGACTAAAAACCCACTCCTGTTCCTTATTTGCCTTCGTCCCAGGGCTCCGGGTTTCACTTTCACACTACCCGTGGCCCCAGTAGCTCACCGTCCGACCGTCTGGTAGCCGTCCGGACCGAGTCCAAGTCGTCGACGGCGCGTAGTGTTCCACGCGCGCCTCAAGCTGACCTCTCAGCAACCGTAGGGGCCCAGCAAGGTCGAAGCCTACTGGGGCCAAGGGCCCCAGCCCCATTCTGAAAGGAAGACTCGGCACTGGTAGGTAAGGCAACAAAGAAACAGGAAGGGGTTTTTAGTCAGTAAAAACGCGGGGGATATGTTTGGACGATTTTCCCACCGAAAAAAAAAGGTCAATGGCGGGCGATTTCTGATTTTCTTTGGTCTGGCCTACATATCAGAAAACAAAAATGCCTGAAAATGTACAATTTGTTAAGCTTAATATTTTATTATAATAATGATATGCATCTAGTTCCATTCCTGCTATTATTTCCGACTTTAGGCCACTTCTTGTCAATTCCAAGATGATGCGACTTAGATTCATCTTTCTTAGCTAAATATAATTATTGAATAACAAAATAACATATTTTTCACCGCCTCTTAGTAAACTAATAAGTGATCAAAAAGTCATCAAATAACCACTAATATAAACAATAGATTTCGTAATGTGAACAAGACTTATAATTTTTAGTCCTAAAAGATTTGATTGTTTAGTTATTGTGGATTTATTTCCTTTACGTGTAAGTAGAAAGTCTTAATTTCGTATCTTATGTCATTGGTCTTCCCGGAGGACACGGTGGAGCATACGGTAGAGTTGTGCCCCATCTGGGCAGAGCACCGCCGTGTCCTTAAGTGGGCGCCTCGCGCCGGGCCTTGGTACAGGCCATGGTCAGAGCGAGGAGGAGTGGCAGGCGGTCACCTCCTTTTGCGAAGCAGTAATGCTAGCTAAGGAGGCGGCCGCATGCGCGAGGGAACGGCAATCACGCCTCAGCCGCCGGGATCCCGATCTCGATTGCCAGCCGGCGAGCAATGGGTAATGAAAAAAGAAATGTCAGTGGTCTTCTATTTTGAATGGTCTTGAGTTTCACGCTGCATCTTATTTTAACTCGTCAATTCTACTAGTATGGAGTAACTCATAATTTAAAGGGGTTATATGCCTCTATTTCCCTTGTAGCGTAGTTGTTGGTATGTTTGCATTAAAATTGATCCGTCCTCATTGAAAAATCAATTACAAGAGCTAACTGAAAAGTCTATTAGAACCGTTTTAACTACTTCTCGTAAACACAAATCAATATCTCATTATTAATTTAGTTTATAGCGTATGCATATAATAGTTATGCTACATCACGCATATATTAACCAACCACAAGACAGAGCTTCATCAAAATTAATTGACATTTCTCTATACATGCATTATTGTTATCAGTAACTGAATTGCGACTACATCGATACCTTGATTGAAGACATGAAATATTCTCAAACCAGTCTGTAACCAACCATCACCCCAAGTCGTCGATGGCGCGTAATGTTCCACGCGCGCCTCAAGGAGATATCAGGAAATTCCTACGGCCCAGCAGGGTCGAAGCCTACTGGGGCCAAAGGTTTGTTTCTGAAAGGAAAACTCGGCTCTGGGACGAAAGCAAAGAAGGAACAGGAATGGGTTTTTAGACATTAAATGTCTGACACACCCTCCCGCCCACAGCCGGGGATGGATGTCTTTGGAAGATTTCGCCCCTACAAAAAAAAAAAAACAATCATCACTCATTGAAGTCTATACTTTTTCCGCCAAAAGGACCAGCCAGGATATTGCCAATCTAAGATCAAATGACCTAAAAGAACGAACCGTAATTTATCTAACACCAACCGCTGAATAAGGACAATTTATATTTTAGCAATGTGCGAAACTTCTGGCACAAACACTGTTGGTCCTCCTTCGTTTTCAGCGCACGACCGACTGGTCTAATGAAGTTTGCTTTCGTGTAACTAGTCTATATTTTTTCAGCGATTTCGGTCCTTTAATAGAAGACTTTGGTGTGTAAAGTAGTGATGCGTTGTGTGTTTTAGTATGTAGTCCGTGTAATTTGCAATACTTTAGATACTTATTGACTGTAGCCAGTGACTTTATGAGAGAGAAAATTGAAAATTATCTCAAGGGCACATATTCCTAAAACAAAAATGCTGTTTGCTTGTTTTTTAAGTGTTGCTTGTTTTTGTATTGTTATTTCAAAATGTTTTTTTTTTTTATTTATTTGTTTATTTCAATAGAGCTTATGATAATTTGTTACCTTTTGTATTTGTGAAACAATAGCATTTTATAATGTAGAAGCACTTTTTTTAAGTTTTGTGAATGTGAAGTACCCTGGAGCATTTTTATCAGGTTACAGCTTGTTTGACATTACGAGCATGGCAGTTGGGAGTTTGCACGTGTTATTGGGTCATTCAGCTCCCTTCAAAATGGTTGAGCTGAGTGGGGCTGATGCACGCGTCATGCTCGTGAACGTGTGCTGTCAGTTGAGACTGGTTATCTGTTATCTGCCAGTGGCTTAATTCAATTTCTACTTATTTTATTAGTTTTAGTTTTTTTTGTAATTATTATTACTTATTTACATTGTGCTCACATAATAGAACCGACAAGAAATTTGTAACCAAGATTTATGTAATTCATAATATGATTTAAAAGAGTGTCCATGGAGTTTCTTGCACGTTCTTCTCCATAGAGATCTACGCTTTGGAACGTGCAATTTAGAATCCCTTTTTTTATTTTTTTGACTGACCGACATTTTGACAATTCAAAAGTGCCTGTAATTGGTCTATTTGAAATAAACGTTTCTGATTTCTGATTGTTATTTCATGACGTGGTCTATTTATGTCAGGAGACAAAAGCTAAAACACATACAGTTAGATATACACTCAAACTTTTATAACATAAATGTGATTTTAATTAGCAGTAAGTTTCTTTTTCTATATACATTCTGCAATCGTCAAATGTCTTGTAGTAGTATTTTTTCTATGCGTTATATAACAAATCATAAGCCTTCTCGATATAAAGTATAACAGAATTAGCAGATAAAATATTGTGAAACTATATTAACTATATTTGTAAACGAAGGAATACAACTATACGATTATGTACTCATTATCTTCCTGCCCTTGTACCATGTTATTTGGGGTCAGCGCAACACGGTTTTTCTATCATTTTATTCTTTCAATCGTCACGCTATCACTAACTCCTTTTCCTTTTATACCACTTTTTGGGATAACACTTTCAAAGACGGATAGTGTCCATGGTCAACCGTCAAGATGATATATCAAATTATTTCGTATTTTTTTACATTTAAATCAAGTTTCTTTGTAAAAATTCATCGAAAGAGCTCATTGAAGTTTTAAAATGGGTTCGATATGGGATTTGATACATGTAAAATCCTGGAGGAGCGATGGCCTGATGCTGCGTAAGCGTGGGACGTGACCCTCAGTCGCGCCAATCCTTTGATGATTACCTTTCCATTGCGCACACGTTGTTCGAAAGTAACAGATTCTGGACTAATTGTGCTCCATTGGTGTAATTGCTTGACTCCATACATATATCCATCCATCTCTTATTTGGCCAACCTGTCTTTTCCCATCTATCTGCCTGCGTACTTTTAACTGTTTTAGTACCAGATGCGTTTCATCCCTCCTATTCACATAATTACAACAAAAATAACGATTCCCATTCAACTTCTACATATTATTTAGCTACTAAAAGCAAATAATAAATAAAATAGCAAATCATAAAAGAAAATTACCTTCCAAAGGTAAAATCCATACCGAAAGAATCCCTTTAACTTAATAACAAATTGATTATATAATCTAGATTTACGAAAAACCCTAAACTGCCGATAAGTAGCGATATCCGATCATAACTCACGTATTTACAACTAAAAGGGAATATATTCGCAAATAGGGACTGAATATCGGACCCCTAGAATTTATTGGTTGACCTTTTTGCCCTCTATAACAAAATGAAGGTAGTTGTTTCAGATTCAAACTGATTGTGATGTAAAAAAAGAGTTACGGGTATTTGTAGGTAATTTAGGGCGTTTCGATGGATATGGCTGTGCGCAGAGTTGTCAGAACTGACTTTTACGGCCTGTTCACGACTTCGGTCTTAGTGCCGAGCAGCGTGACGAGCGGGAAGGCATCGGAACGTGGGTGCGCGGTACTATGAGCGGCGTCTTAGGGCGTGCTTCAAACATTTTCATACTTTTGATTTTACCGCTCGCCGCCCCGCGCTAGGCTACCGCTCACAGCAGCAAGGTCATGAACGGGTTATTAGACCTACTGAAAATACTAGTTTCTGAAAGCGGTTTCGTTTGCGGTAAAGTAGAAAATTATCCTAAAAGAACGTACTTCCGGTGGAAAAAAGTATCCTATGTGCTATTCAAGGATTCAATTGTGCCTGCGTATCAAAATTAATTCAAATCCGTTCAGCTTTTTCAGTGTGAAGAAGTAACAAAACTATACTCACACTTACAAAATTTCGCCATTACAATTAGTGTGATGTGAAGTGTGCTATGACGAGCACATTTAGAACAGAAACGTGGCCTAGTCAAACTTTCAATAATGATAATAAAAATTCAAGAAGAAGCAAGTAGTAGTAGTATTTAATCTCTGTCAGAAACTCTGAAGGACAAAATTGAAAGATTCTGAGAAAATATTAGCATATATCATTATGCTAATATTTAACGATTGATAGTATCGCCATTAGGCTATGGGTTTCGGCAATCTCATAACGTGAAATACTGATTTTTTTGACAGCTCGTTAGATAGTAAAAAGCAAGATTGTTTGAAAATAATTGTCTATTGTAGATGAAGGCAAGTCGAGACTCCTGGAAGCAATCGGTGGCAGCCTTTCGCGCCGGGCCCAGGTTCAGACTATGGTCCGAAGCGAAGAGAAATGGCAGGCGGTCGTCTCCTTGGTACGTAGTCGCCATTTCAGAACCTTTCGTCCCCATCGACCATCTGTTACGCGAGCAATGTGCAAAAATTGGTGTCAGTTTTCCTAACTTCGAACTATCCGCAACAACTGACAAAAATGTACAAATGACAGCCGGGACCAATTTACAGCTTAATGTGCTTTCTGAGGGACAACCAAACCTCATTATGTTAAAATGGTCACCTATCCACGGAGTGACCTTAGTAAGTATTGCTTAACCTGGAATATGGAGGATCTATGCGGATATTATAATATTAGCCACGATCTTCTTAATAAAGAAAGAAAGAAAACATTTATTTGAGACTCGCACTGGACAAACAAATATAAAATAAAAAGTAAGTATTTAATCTATAAATACTTAACTTAAAATAAAAAATAAGTAAATGAAAATAATATTAAAAAATAAAAGACCTGTGCGAGGCCATAAAGGCTCCTAAAAAAAGGGAAAATAACCCAGCGCTGGTATTCTAGAAAACAGCTATAAAATATCAAGGAACCTGTCAGTACACACAGTTGTGTTATCCTCGCAAACTCATCAGTCAAAGGAAAACCAAACATGAATCTTGCTAAGAAATACACCTCACATTCCCGGAATAAGTTATCTGTTTGACTTAACACACCACCGCCCCCGTCAAAGCAATGAATGTAAGTTTTATGTAAGGAAATGGGCAATAGTTGTGGGGGTGCGCAACATTGCTCGTCACTTAGTATAATGCGTTTGAATAATTATTGTCTTTTGTTTGTTTGAAGAGTGGGCACTTTTAAAGGTTCCGTACCTCAAAAGGATCTCTCGCGCCAGGCCTTGGTACAGGCCATGGTCCGGAGCGAGGAGGAGTGTAGTAATGCTAGCAAAGGAGGCGGCCGCACGCGCGAAGCAATGGCCCTCACGCCCCATTCCGATTTCCGGGCACCGTAGGCGCGGGCTTGCGGACGGCTAGCAATGCGTAGCTCGCCGTCCAGCCATCTGATAACTGTCCGAACCGTGCCAAAGTCGTCGACGGCGCGTAGTGTTCCACGGGCGCCTCAAGGAGATGCCAGCAACCGTAAGGGTCCAGCAGGGTTGAAGCCCACTGGGTGATGCTAAAGAGTACCTCGAGGCCCTGGAATGAGGGCAAAGAAGGAACAAGAGTGGGTTTTAGTCAGTAAAATCTGACACGCTCTCCCGTCCCGCCCATGGGCAGGAGATGTCATTGGATGATTTCCCACCTTAAAAAAAAAACCTCAAAAGGAAAAAAACGGAGCCCTTATAGTATCACTTTGTTGTCCGTTAGTCTGTCTGTCAAGACCCTTGACATCTTGAGAAAGTGTGGAAGTATCGTGTCGAAAACCATGTACTCAAGTCTGCGGGCCCTTGAAGCATTTGCTGTACTAATTAATTACAGTATCTTCTTTAATATTTCTTTCATTACTGAATGCTTATACTTTAGTAACACTTCCGATAAAGTAGCATCCCTATCACCTCCTATTTCTGGTCACTGTTACCCTTCTGGTTGGATTTAATTGTAAAAGTATCTAAAAGTCATCATCATCATCATTTCAGCCGAAAGACGTCCACTGTTGGACATAGACCTCCCCCAAATGTCACCACAATGACCGGTCCTGTGCGTATCTAAAAGTAATAACCTTATTATGTATCTCATCGTTTCTTTGGGTTTCCAGTTTTTCTTTCCCAGTTTTGTAGAGAAAATAAAAACATTCAATAAAGTTTCGGAAAAAATCCTTAAAATTAGCATCTACTCGCCCATCGCCTTAATTCGCTATTGGTGTTTCGGATCTAAATTAACATATTTCCTTCGTATTTCTCACTTATAGAAACATCCCCACCTTTTAGAAAAAAAAAAAATGAAACTATCCGATAAACATTGATTTCTATTTTAACTATGACCCTGGACGATCGAACCTTGGGTGAACTCCACTTTCCATATTTCCACGGCATCCACAAAATTACCAGTATTAGTTTACCAGCACTCATACCCTCGTTCCACGGTAGTGATAAATTAATCAGGAATATTCCGGCTTCCACACTAATTGATTTAAATGTGTTGTGCTTCACCGAGGCGTAAATGCTTGTAGACTCGCTTGCACGAATACAAATTTGACCGGCTCATTCTACCTCTCTCTAAGAAGATGGGTCGTCTTCTTAAAGACGGTAGTATGAGTCACTCGGCATAGTAATTCAAAAAAGTATTTTGCCATTGCCACATCTATAGCAGATGCTGCGAATTAGGTGCCGTAGAACATGCGACCCTGCTGTGGTAGAGTATGATTCGGGTCTCTGGCATCACTCACTACCATCGTCGAATATAAGCACCTTGTTCAACGTAACTACTTTCCGTCTGATTGTTTCCTTACGCCTAGATGCTCCCTGTTGTCCTCCTCATCTCTACCGCTAAGGCAAAATGCAGCCTTGCCAGCCAGCCAAGTTTTGAAACCGCATAACCTGATACGCGACGATAATAAGAGACCAAACGGTACTCGTATGTTTTTATTTCCATCCAAACTGGGTAGAGTTTTGATGTAGGATTTTACTTGTGTCAATACATTAGCACTATCCCATTTACTTAGCTCGTCGTGCAATGCTGGGGCTGCCGTTACGGCTGCGGAAAACCTCAAGCGGGAAAACTATAACAACCTGGTCGGCAGTTGTATTTTTGAGCCGATTCGGCTTGAAAGTATTGGGCCGTGAGATCAAAGTGCTCACCATTTAAAGATTTATTAAAACTCCTAGCTCACACTTCGTATGAACCAAAGGCTGGCTTTTACCTAAGCGAGAGATCAAGCATTGCCATGCGACGTGACAATGCCGCCAGTCTTTTAGGTAGTCGACAGTGACGGAATATTATGACGCCCTCTTTTGGCACTTTTTAAAGCGGATTCATCATCATCTTCCTGCCATTGTCCCGTGTTATTTGGGGTCGGCGCAATACGTTTTTTTCTTCCACTCTGCCCTGTCACTCGTTATACTATCACTTTTTTAAAGCGGGTTGATTGATATAATTATAAAATTATATGAAAATGAAAATGAAATGAAAAATGTTTTATTTGTTTTACAAGTAAACTTAACAACTAGTGATTGGAGCCTCCTTTTAAGCAAAAAAGCCTGTGTTAGGAAACTCCGCTCTTCCAAAACTTAAAATATTAACATAAAATTACTTGTTTTAAGTGTTATAAAAACAGGCGATTTAAAATAAAAAGAGAAAATTAAAACTCGACAAGAAGCATGCAAAAGCGTGAGTGAGGGTAGGGGTGTGTGAATGTGAATATGAGGGTGTGTGAATGTGACTATGATTATGAAGGTGTGTGAATGTGAAAATGGATGTGTGTGAGTGTGAATACTGAGGTGTGTTACTGTGAATATAAAGGTGTGTAAATGTGAATTTGAATGTTGAATGTGAGCATCTGTGTTTGTGAAAGTTAGGTGATAGTGTGAGGTTTTGTTAAATTTAATGTAAAAGACAGAGTGAGTGTAAATGGCAATGATAAGAGCATAAAGTGTAAGGTTTTATTTATTCCAGTAGCTTCTCCGTGTCGTCATAAGTGAGTGGTTTTATCCAATTAGTTACTATTTCTTTACAGTCAGTTAATGGTTTATTGTATATGTAGATCTCTTTGTTTACTCGATTGTAAAGCTGAGATGAGCGTTTGTCGTATTGAATACGGGCGAGCTTGGTTTTAGTTTTAGGAATTTCAACTATTATATCTTTTCTTCTTTTCAAGGTTAAGGTGGGATCAAAATTGAGAGTTTTATGTTTCCTGAGAATAGTTTTAATTATATATAGTTTGCGAACAGAGTGTAAGTTACTTATTTGATAAAGACTTTGTGTAGGGTACCTTAGGTTTTTGAAGTACATTAATTTTATTAGAGCCCGTTGTCCCCGCTCAAGGTCTATGAATTTAGTCTTAGCCGCCCCACCCCAAATGGGGATGCAATATACTAAGACAGACTGGACTATAGCTATGTATATTTCATTAAGTAGATTTCTGGGTTTATTTGTGTTGGTGGTTATTTTGTTTGGCACGATATGCCTTAAATTTTTGAAAATCCAACTTAGTTTTCTAATTCTGTTGGTAACTTGTTCAAGATGGGAGTACCAAGATAATCTTTGGTCAACAACAATACCAAGATATTTGGTTTGAGAAACTTTGACTAGTGTTGGACATAGGCAGTTAATTGAATCGTCACACTCGTGTACCTTTATAATAAAGTCGGGGTTTGGTTGTGTCCTGTGCGATATGCTAAAACATATGTAATTTGTTTTAGCTGTGTTAAGTGTAAGTAAGTTATTTGAGAGCCATTTAGCAATTTGCGTCATACCAGCTTCAGCACTACCAGCAACATCGTCCCAAGACTTCCCAGAAAAGACTACTGCAGTATCGTCAGCGTAGGAAAAAACTCTAGCGTTATTTATTTTAAGGTTGCAGAGGTCATTAATATAAAGTAGGAATAATGTAGGGCCCAGCACACTTCCCTGAGGCACACCGAAAGTGACTTTTGCATCGTTACTAACGTATTCTCCTACCTTGACTCTTTGTTTCCGGTTCGAGAGGTAGTCGGTGAACATTTTAAGTGGAATTCCTCTTATACCTGACGCTTGTAATTTGTTTAAGAGGATAGGAACAGAGACGGTGTCAAACGCTTTTTTCAGGTCCAGAAAAACCGTCAGACATTTGTTACCGCTATCCAGATTACCTGCCACTAAGGAGCTAAGAGCAGTAACTGCATCCTCAGTTGATAATCCCGGCCTGAATCCAAATTGCGAGCTGCTTAAGATGTTAAATTTGAGTAGAAATTTTAAGAGCCTCCTGTTTATAAGCTTTTCAATAATTTTCGATATGGCTGGCAAGATGGATATAGGTCTGTAATTGCTGACATCGTCTCTGTCCCCACCCTTGTGAACAGGAGTGATTATAGATTGCTTAAGTGGTGCAGGGAAGCTGCCCTTTGCAAAGCAAAGATTTGCCAAGTGGGTTATTATGGGAACAATATCATGCCTGATATGTTTTAAAAATCTTGTGGACACGTTATCCCAGCCGGGTGCACTATCAGACTTTAGGCTCATCAAAACCCCATCGACTTCTTCGGTATCCGTATCCAAAAGAACAAACGAGTTTGTCTGTGTAGACAGTGTTTCAGAATTAAAAGAATTTAAGTTGTGTGCTGAGGGTTGAACTTTTTGGGCTAGCTCTTTGCCAATATTTGCAAAGTAGTCATTAATGAAATTAACAGACTCAGTTGAATTTGATCCCATTTGTAATAATTCTGTGTTATGACTTTTTGTATTATTTGTGTAAGTTAAGGTTTTAATGTTTTGCCACAATAATTTATTATTTGTTACAGAATTAGCTAGTAAGTCTCTTTCAAATTTTCTTTTTAACTTTTTTATTAGGTTATTACAGTAGTTGCGATATCGTCGGTAAGTTATTTTTAGGATATTATCAAAAGGGTCGTTACGTGCTTTTTTTTGGAGTTTGTTGCGATTCCTAATGCATCTTAGTAAACCGGAAGTTATCCATGGCTTAACAATACGCTTGCTATTAGGAATGGCTTTAGTAACAGTGCTTTGATTAATAGAATCAGTTAGTTTATGTATTAGTAGGTCAGTTAAATGGTCCGGGTCACTACAAAACAGTAGGTCTGCAATTTTATTTTCTCTAATGCGGTTTAAAGCTTGTTCAAAATCAATAGATATTTTAGTTTTACTGGTAATAACTTTAGTTTTTAGCTTAGATAAAGATAGAAAGGTAGTGAAGTGGTCGGTGATGGAAGTGTGTAATATAGCAATAGAAGCAGATATTTTCTTTTTATTTATTTTGATCATAAAATGGTCTAAACAGTTGGATTCACGTGTAGGTAAAGTATGTCCAGGTAGAATTCCGTATAGTGATAACATATTTAAATAGTTAACCCTGTTTCTGTATTCATGCAGCGGCTCAGTGTCTTTGGATTTGAGATTTATGTTAATATCTCCCGCTATAATGATACTTTTACGAGAAGTTAAAGTATTGAGGTGAGTACTTAGAGAATCTACAAACATATCCGTGTTTGGGTTGGATGGAGATCGGTACACGCCTAGAATAATGTTATTAAGTACTTCCAACTGTAGACATGAAGCATGAGTCAGATTTATTTCTTTAACTTTAGGTTTTAAGTTTTTTTTTACGTAAAGTACTACACCATCATTTTGATTTAATTGACGAGTAGTTGAGAAAGAGAGATAGTTGTCAAGTTGAGGTATAGGTTTATTCGTGTGTAGCCTACATTCGGTTAAAATTATGATATCCGTTTCAAATTTTAATGTTGACAGTAAAAGTGTGAAGTCTTCAAAGTTGCAAAAAATGCTTCTTATGTTTTGAGAAATAATGGTCAAGTCATGTTTACCAATTTTAATATGATCTTGCAGCTCCGTGCAGGCACATTCGAATGCGCGCGCAACTTCGATCTGGTCGATCTCATCTAAAGTATGTAGGGTGTCACCCATTTGTGTAAATTATAATCTGAATAGACGTTTCCACAAAGTAAATTAAATATATGTAACGTACAAGTAAATTAAGACAGTAACCACGCGTGCTAGACTGACTGAAGTTCGGGTTAGAGTACTGGATTATTTTTAAAGTATACAGTATATTTGTGTGAGTGTGAGTATCTGTTGTGTGTTTGTGTGTGTTAACATGTGTTATGATAGTTATATTTATACATGAAAGAAGAAAATACAATAAAAAGTGGTACATTGAAAAATTACACAAACCAAAAGTGTCACATTTTAGGAAAAATAGAGTAAAAAAAGACAATGAGATAACCACTACAGTATTAATTATCACATAGTAGGGTAAACTATGAAAGTAGTGTGGTTGATTATTTGCCGGGAGTCATTTGGCCCCCATGAGATTATGTATCTGCTCTTCAGTTTTAATTGAAATGGTGGGCGAACCTTCATCCTTCTTCACGTAGACCTTTCCGTAAGCTGTCCAGCAGAATTTGTAGGCTCCCGATTTCGTTAGGTCCCGGGCCAGGAAGTGAAGGCGAGACCCTTTAGCCGTCAAGTGGTCGCTTAGGTATATCGGTGTGTCTTCCTCTGATTTAAATCCTAAGTGCTTACAGCACAGCCGAGCCTTATGCTTAGTGTAGTAAGCTCTACTCATTCTAATAACATCGGACTTAAGGAATGTGGACCCAGTTTCGACAATGATGGGTTGATTCTGGCTTTCGCTGTTTTTTCCACGAAGTCGATATATATCCTTCACATCCGATTTCTCAATTTTACATTCTATGTTTCGCGAAAGACAGACAATCATGTCCACCAGGTCTTCCTTGGTTTCCTTGATTCGTTTTGGAACATTTTTAATAACGAAATTAGTTTTGCGGGTTCCTATCTGAATCTCCTCCAATTTACTCTCCAGCATCGCAATATATTGCTTGTCTTCCTTATTCTGGCTTTCTAGCTGAGTAACTTTATTATTAAGAGCCTCATTCTGTGCAGTGAGATAGCTAATTGCGTTTTCGATACTAAGGTTAGTCTGTTGAATTTCTTTTAAGGTTGAGGTCATCTGCTGTATCTCATTACCATGCTTGGTCGAGAAAATAGACATCATTTCCTTAATTTCAAGTTTAAACTCGTCCAGCTGGTCGCATAAGGAGATTTCTTCTCTACCCCTTTTAGTGCGTTGGAATACATAGTTCAGAGGCGTTACAGACTGATCTTTTTCCATCAGACAAATCTCAGAATCAGAAACAGATTTGTTCATCGGCGAGCCCATTAGTACAAGGATAGAAGCGGTAATGAGGAGGTACGAGTAGCTACATATATTATAACGTAGTGCGCTCGCGCAGTGACAGGGCAGTGACCCAATCAGCAGGTTCCGCAAAAAATTGAGCACAATTGGGTATTGGTGTCGTCTGCTAATGAGGGGTCGGGGCCACAGTTCGGAAGTTCTCCAATCAATTAGCACTGGGGCGTTTTTAAATTATTAAAAGTACTCTCACGTGTCCTTGAAGGTGGAGCTTGCGCTGCCTGGTCCGATCAAGTACCAGGCAATATAAACCTAGACCTATAGTACAGAAATACCTCTAAGTTGATGCGACGCCGTAGCAGATAGTCGGCGACCTCTCGTGTTAAGTATCTCGTAGCCGATTAGAACAGTTGCGTAGCACCGTAGCACCGTAGCAAACAGCGCGTGACGTAGCTCTGTGTAGGCAGGATACTAATTTCGCGCGCCGAAGTCAATGTTGAAATGGCGTAGTGGCCACGAACGCGACCACGCACGATGTTGATCGAGTTCAAACCCCGCCAGCGACGATTACTTTTTCTAAGTTTGTAGAGGGCGAACTCTCTGGCTCACCGCTCGTTGTGGACGCCTCACTACTGATCCGCTGTTGATGACGCGGAGAGCGAGAGTTCCGACCCGATTCAATATGGCCACTGCACTTTATGGGTGTACTCGCAAGATGGAACAGGAGGATCCGAGTTTAAGTGGCAAGGCGCGCAGAAAACAAAAATATTAAAATAAAATCAGAATTCGAAACACTGTTCACAGCACAAAACACGTCCGATCCGTACGATGTCCGGGGGGAAGAGGAATATTGTAATATTTTTGTTGACATATTCGCACGATTCCGACGACTTTAAAATATTTGTAAATAATTTGGACGCACTAAAACGTCAATATACGAAAGTATCTGTTTGTAGGCAGTTATGCCGAAAACAGTTTAATCGTAGGGAATAATTTTATAGCTTTAAGGTTTTTGGGACCATTATGACCCAGTAGGTATGTGTGTTTATGTAAATAACGGGATCAAGTAGTAACGTAATAGTGCTATTTGCACAAACAGGTTAAATAAAACCTTTAGCATAAATAGGGTATATTTAGCTTATAACAGTTGGATTCAACACTATTCTTTTTTCATATCATGACGACACAAACAAAATATGGTTTCTCACAATAAACCTAATCAGAAGGGCAATTGACTAGGAAAATTTTTTTTAGAGTTTTCCTGTGTGATCGAATAAATTGAGATATCGGCAAGAGAACCAAAGTAGCTGATATAGCCTGAAGAATTGTCTTGACTTAAGTGGCAGTGAGCAAGGCATATCACTCGACGAAAGAATGATCCTTAAGTCTGAATAGTTTTGGACTAAAAACTAATATGTATCGAAAGGCGCGATAAAAGGCATTTCACAAAAAAAAAAAAAAATTAACTGGTAAGGATTGTAGCAGTTAAGTAGCTGGATGCGTATAGTACTGGACTGGGCGATATGGTGACGCTTGAATGAGGTAATGTCTATAATGGAAGTCTTCTGGCTGAAGAAATCACTATAATTCTTCGATCATTTCTTCTTTTTTAGTGCTTTGTGTAGATATATATACTTATGTACATAGGGTCTTTTAGTTACATCTTATGATCAGTTTAAAGTCCCATTTATTTTGTTCAAATATGTGAATAATCGTCGTCGAAATGTTGTAAAAGCGTGAAAACACCACGGAAATGGAGTTATAACCAGAAATAGCTCAGTCAATCAGTGATGCCAGGGAACGCGTTTATCAGTCCTCGTTCAAATTTGAGCATATCAATCGTATTCCCGCCTTCGTAATGGAAAAACGTCAGTGATTTGAGTCCATTTGTTGATTTAATCCCATAAAATGGAGATTAAAATTGTCAGATTGGGAAAAGTCAACGATATGGTACAGTCAATGGACCTGGAGTAACGTAATCCTTTTTGGCTTCAGGCTACAGCATTCATCATTTTGAGTGTGACATATTTTTAAATAACTGTAGCAAAGAGGTCAGTAAATCAAATAGCCCATATATATTTTTTGAATTATATCGTAACTTAGACTTGCAGTTGGCTGAAGGCCTAAGGATGGAGAGTAATAACGATTTAATTTACGATTTATTCTAAGATTTCTTCTTGCCAAGAATGATATTCATAATTCTATATGATTCTACATGTCAAGGAAAGACGCAAAATCTTCACTTTTTGGACTATTAATCAATTGTTTCTATAATGATTTAAATTAACACGTGGTGCCACAAGTCTCCCTTTATGTACTAATTAAACGAAACTGGCCCAATAATACTTTGGCTATTCAATCGGAAAATATCAATCTAGGTGACCTAGGTGACAATGCTAACAGAACAATTGATAAAAATGTGGGCCTAAATAATAGGATAGCACAGGGTTCAGCTTACAGTGGAGGTGTGCCCCACTTGGATAGAGCACCGCCTTGTCTTCGTGGGGGCTATCGGCAACAGCGTCCTCTCGCACTGGGCTCTAATACAGGCCATGGTCCAGAGCAAGGAGGAATGGCAGGTGGTCGCCTTTTTCTGCGAAGCAGTAATACTAGCGAATGAAGCGGCCGCACGTGTTAGGGAACGGACTTTCTCAATTCCCAGCCGCTGGGATCTTGACGGACGATGTGCAATAATAAGTAGCTTACCGTCCGGACCGAGCCCGAATCGTCGACGGTGCGTACTTGTCCAAGCGTGCCTCAAAAAAATAACAGCAAAAACTGTTGGGGCCAGCAGTGCCGAAACCTACTGGGGCCATGGGCTGGCTTGCTAAAGGGAAACCCGGGGTCCTAAAACGTTGAGTAAAGAAGGAACATAGGTGTTGTTTTGTCAGTAAAAGTATGATACGCCTTCCCTTCCCTAAAGCGAGAAAAGTTGTTGGATGATTACCCACCTAAAAAAAAAACGTACTACTTAAACAAAACTGGTCCAATAAAATGTCCTTTGCCTATACCATCGAAAAATATAAACATAGGTGACGATGCTAAAATAATAATTGATAAAAATTTAGGCCTAAACAATAAATCCAAAACAAATCTATAAACAAAACTCAATACAAAATCCTATCATCACACAACAAAACAACTCAAGCATCTAAAACCCAAAACAAAAATTCTCAGTCAACATAAAACCCTTTTTCACTTTGAACTACAATTTTAAATTTGTCTTTCTTTACAATTTACCCTTCATAAACATCCAGTTGTTAGCCGCAGCGGCTCGCAATTGTCTTTGAGCGTCCTTTGTTGATAAAAGTGGCGTAGATTGTACTGTGCTGTGACAATTTGAACGTTTGTTAGTAGTGCTACCTATAATAAAAGGTTAGATAGTTGTGAAAGAATGTGGTGAGGATAGAATTGAAATTGTAAACGATGTGGATGAGGAAGGAAAGTTTTTAGATAATGTTGTTATTAGAGGTTCGTTTTATTCAAGGCTTTCAATTCGTTTAATAAACGCTATGAGTTAAAGGATTTTTGGAATAAAATCAATACAGAGAGAGATCAAAAAATCTAAACAAACAAATAAAATTTTGTCCATTTAGAATATTAATCCAAAGATGATTTTCATAAAAAATGTCAGTGTAATCATAAAAATATGCATCATTAAAATGAAAGAGACAGACCAAACAAAATTTATATAGATTATCCAAAGATCTTGTTGACAGGAAATAGTAAACACAAAGCGCATTATAAAGAGGGATGAATAAAATGCTGAAGTAAAGTTTAGAAAGAAAGAAAACTAAAATTAACAGTGGAAGATACCGGTTGAAATGATGACGTGGAGAAAATAAACTTAGCAATGACAATTGTATCAAATAACGTCACAGAATGATAATAAATAACTATCAAAGCATAAATAATGAGTCTCTTCACCTTCTGTTTATCAAAGTGGATCTGAAAAAGCATTTTAAAAAACAGCAGTAATTAATTTCATTCAAAAAAAATTATAAAACGTTCCACAATCAAACATTGAAACACGTGGATTCTCTTAACCGCTTTGTTAGTAGTAATATTGTCCAAAAGTAAACTATTATTAAAGCAGTAATGAAAAATTTAATTGCGCTGAATAAAGTACGTGAAAGATGTGGCCCATTTTCACAAATGGAGTTACGCAACTCATCAGCGTTCGTCGTATTAAAAGCTGAGGCTAAAAGGCATAAATACTGTATCATATGACTTTAATAGGATTGTGAGAGAATCTGAAATTAACCCAAATTTTCTGTTAATTGTTTCGTTAGAAATCCACTGTGAATATGGTATAATAACTTTGTGTTTTGGAGCCATTATGAGCTTCAAATTTTAGTATTAGAAGCATCATATGCTACATATATAGCCAGAAAATTTATAATATAAGTATGTAAAAATTGAAAAAACTCGTACGCCCATCCTCTATTACTGATCTAAAGAGTAAATTTGGTTCTAATTCAAGCCATGGTCTACCCGTATTGAAAAATTCATCTAAATCTTATCAAGTGAAGCATGATTGATAAAAAAACATCTAAATTCACATAATACTGACATGCTCATTTACAACATTGGTGGGATTAGTTTTAAGCGGGTAAAGAAGTAGATTTTCCGGAGTTTTACAAAATAAATTAGAAAAGATTATAAGGGACCCAACCCCTCATTCTCTGATGACACTCAGAGTAAATGAAAAATAGATTTGGACCATTCCACCCAAAGAAAAAGTGACACCAATAAAAAACGCGTCATAAAATATCCGTCGAACCCTAAAATATCCTTTTACCTTTTACAATCTCCACAAAAAAGGTTGTTCGTATGTCTTTTCCCTCTTCTCCCTTCATAATATTCAAGCAAAAACTGACAGTATTAGGTTCCTCCTCACGTATCACCGTTCTTGTGTGGACGAGGTTTAAATAACGCATTGATAGGTAGGTACGGTACAATTGTAACTGAGCTTTTCTCGCCACAAAAATACGTAAACCGTTTTTGTTCAGCCTAAAGCGATATGGATTTCGTATGATCATTTCTGGGCAATAAGAATTTAGATAGCTGAATTATTATAAAAAATGACTTTAAATTAAATAATCAGGTGAAATGAAATCAGATGTTATGAAGATAAACTCAACACATGAAACCAAATAAAACATTAACAAAGATTCAAATGAAGCTATCTAAGAGATAAATCACAAAGATCAAATGTATAATGTCAATGAAAAACAAGTTGAAAATTTTAGTAATACAAACGCTACTTTTCCTGACACAGATAAAGGCCTTTGTTACCTAAGGCGTAACTCGCAGAGTCAGGACAAAAGTAATTACAAATGTTAGTTCGTAGCAGCCGTTCATTAATATGCTAATACAGTAGCGGGAGCACCATCGAACTCCGAATTGGCGCAAAAGAACTCTGCAGAACAAAAAATGGGAGTTGAATTTTAAAAAGGGGAACCCACTGTAGCTTATTTTGATGCTGAAACTGAGTAGGGTTAATTAATTTGCACTTTTATTTGCCTACGTTGATTGTATTTCTGTTTTGCTTGCTGGGACATTTTTTTGGGCAGGTTGCGGCTCCAATTATGAGATTGCATTTTTTCATATACTTTTTGATGTACCTTTTGACGGGGTAAGCAAACAGATAAAAATAAATGCACCGCGTTTGGAAGGTTTTAGAGTGTAAAATTTGAAATTTGCAGCGGTATATTTGGATTTTGGTCGGTGAATTTGGATAAAGGTACATAAATTACTACTCCGCACTACTGTGAAATTCGAACAGCTAAACTTATGAAATTGTGTTAAATGGGTTTTGGCGTGCGTTTCTACATACCGAATTGGTAGAAATGGTACCCTGTTTCAAGTTACGGTTGTAATAAAGTAAAATTGAGATGATATGGTTGAAATAGATGCACTAAACTGCTTCCAATCATACAAATACATCACCAACGCAAAAGCAGTAATCTTTCTCTTGACTAATGACGAATTTTCTTCTTAACTCTTTTTTCTCATACACATGATGGCCTATGCTACTCATATCGACTGTGAAGACATAACCACTGTATAAACCTTTTGTATACTAATGGATCAGACGTTAAAATGTAGCCAACGTGAGCTTATGTGCCCAGAATTCATAATGAAACCACATTTTTCTTGCAACGTATAGAAACTAAGTGTACGAATAAGGATGGCACCACGTTCCCAATTATCGATAAGCGCCGTAATAACTTCTATCGACACTAAAACACCGCTTTTTATTAAAATGCATAAAAATCCGTTATCATAAATTGTAATCTGCATGCTTTGGGAGAAAAATGGGGAATAATATTACACTTACATGGTCGTAATTTATTTTATATGCTTTCTTGTAGATTTAAGGGGCATGAAAAATGCGTATTATGAAATTAGTATAGGATAAGTTGCGATGACACGGAAAAAAGGGGTTACAAGTACCAAGGATTTAAGACCTTGAAATATTGAAGTTAATAATAATGCGTTACTAGTTAATGATAATATTGCGTGAGTAAGAAATAATATTATTGAGCGTTGTTTTCATGACAATACATCGTTGAAGGAAAGTGATATTTGATTTCCTCAGTAACAAAGATTGAATCAAAGAAACGTTATTAATTTTATGGTTATAAGAAATTCAGCGTAATAAATACAAACAAAACGCCCAGCCAAGTGTGAGTAGGACTCGCGCACAAAGGGTTCCGTACCATCCGTAGCAAAATAAACGAGTAAAAAAAATTCGCATTTACTGTATGGGAGCCCTGTTAAATATTTATTTTATTCTGTTTTTTAGTATTAGTTGCTATAGCGGCAACAGATATACATAATCTGTGACCACTGTCTAACTAAAATGGTTCTTGAGATAGAGCCTGATGAGAGACGGACAGAAAGACGGACGGACAGTGGAGTCTTAGTAATAGAGTCCCGTTTACCCTTTGGGTACGGACTTACTCCCAAACTGGAACGGACTGGGGCTGTCCTAAAACGGCCTACCTTGCGGGTCCAGACGTCTCCTGTCGGAGCAAAAGCGACCGGTGGTCATACTGAAGGCTTGCCAGAGAGTCATGGCCATCCGGATGGTACGGGGACACCGCACGGTTTCCCACGAAGCTGCGAGCCTCCTTGCTGGCCTGCCACCATGGGATTAGGAGGCAACAGTACGTGCACGCATTTACGATTTGCCCGTGGAGATGCAACGCAACGGGGCGAAACTCCGCTGCCGCGCGAAGTCGCGGCATGGTGGACAGAGTTTCGGCGGGATCTCATGGTGGAATGGTGACAGTGACTGTCACAACCCAGTTCTGGGCACGCCACAATTATGGCGGTAAGTCTTCCCTCCCGCTCCGCCCAGAGTAAGAAAAATCATTGGATGATTTCCACCCTTAAAAAAAAACCTTTGGATACGGAACTCTAAAAAAACAGTACTTTAATTGAACTTTTGTTCGTTTTTCATGTATTTTTTTTTCTTGTTAATACACACACACAAAAATTTCGAGGCCACTATGAACTGAATGACTATTTCATGATGATATAGAAAAGTGCCGTCGCACTTTTAACGAAAAATCTGCAAAATTTTGGCTTCATGTAAACAGATGAGACAAAATTGCAAAAACAAAAATAAGGCCGCTATAAAGTATTTCTGATACCGGCAATCTGTTTGATCAATAATTTAATTTATTAATATTAACTGACCTACCTATAAAATGACGGGCAAATGAAACATGTTTTATTACTTAAAATCAATGTGTGTAAAAGATGAGAGCAGGGAAGGGATTGGCGTGATTGGCGTAATTTTAGGGCACGTCGAAACGGACAGGTTAGGTTAGAAGGTTTAAGCAGGAGCGGAGCTCCTGCCTTAGCCTTTGTGGTTATTTTTTTTATAACTCACCCTTATATAGAAGCCTTACTTTAAGCTTTGTGGACAGAAATAGGACCTGAGTACTTATAGATAATAAACTTAACGTGAAATTAAATTTTATATTTTTTATTTCAATAATATTTCGTATATTGCCTACACGTTTTAGGTATTCTATAAATTGCTTAGGTATTGTATAGAATATCGGATTATACAGATTGCCGCTATTATATACATATAATAAAACAGTAAAATTGTTGACCTGCAACCCTGCAATAATTCTCTTACAAATTCTTCTTTTTTTTTTACTAAGACTTTTTACTAAGAAGAAGAATATGTTTTGATCGAAAATGTAATATTGTTGTTGAGTTTTAGTTAAGCTTAGTATAGATTGCCGGTAACGTAAATATGAAGAGCAGCATTTCATCTGTTAACATTGTCAGTCTTTCAGTTGCTCTGAATAAGAACAAAAATAATGCAAAAACCTCGGTGGAAATATTATAAGACTCTTGACCAAAACTAAAAAAGCAACAAAAACACAGATTTTTCCAAAGTTCAAAAATATGAGTTTAAACCAAACTCAGCCTAGAACAACCTTGCTAAACTTTTCATTTCACCTCACCTTTTGCAAAGTTTCAGTTATAGCTTGATTTTCTGCCAAATTGATACTAGTGTAGTAAAAACCAGGTGGGAGAGCCATTTCATAAGAATAAAAATGTTATAGACAAAGTTTATGAGGAGCTCGAAACGCTCAATTACTTTTGTGCAAGGAGGCTTAGACTGATGAGCAATTTTGATGATGTTGCAAGGATTGAGAAGTTTGGAGAAAAATTTCTTACTCAAGCAGATTTCAAGGTGGTGATAATGATGTTGCCATTGAAAGCGTGATCATCTATAACTTCTTACAAATGCAGCGATATGATAAAACTTCATTTAGATGTAGATATCCCTAACAAATTAGCGAAAGAAAGCAAATAAAAACTACTTTTAAAAAGTATGAAAAGGGCCATTGTCGAGTCATAGTCAAACAATAAAGATTAAATAAAAACAGTTGTCGAAAAAAACAAAATTAAAGTAATTGAAGATAAACATAACATAGCTGATATCACCGCTTCTATAGAATTATGGTTTAGAAGTCATGGCACATTGTAAATAAAATAAATAAACACTAATTTGAGAATATGGTGGACATCCCACCTATACGCACAAAACGTTTTGGGAACACATTCATTGTGAATACAGCTAAGAAGTGGAATTACTTGCCGGAATCTGTGTTTCCTGATGGCTACAACCCGGGAATCTTTAAGAGCGAATAGGTTACTTCTAGGTAAGCGCGCTCCATCGTCGACCGCATCGTCGCTTTCCATCAGGTGAGATAGCGGTCAAGCGCGAACCTATCAAGAATAAATAAATAAGTAATAAGAACAAAACCTTTCAGTTAAAAATTCGCGAATGAATTTTAAAAATTATTTCAGAGAATAATTCCATAGAAATAAATCCTACATCCAAACGCGTCTATGCTCTTTTTTATCATTTCCGATCCTTAGGGTAGCAAAGTAATGGAAGTAGGTGGTCAGCTTTTAATAAATAAGTGATGTTAATGGAAAAAAACAAAACGCTAACATAAAATTAAACAACATCACTCAAATTAAAGCTGAATTGGACAAGCAAACAGCATTTAGTCAGTACCACCCCACTTTATATACTACACCATATCAAGCTAACGACGAAGCCAATATGCAAGCTGATTGAATAATAATGCTTTCAAAACTCACAAAGGCTACCCATTTTACGTTCAATTTATTCTTCATTACAGTAATTTTAAGTTAAGTGGGAGTGAAAGGGGTGGATAATGAAATGATTTTTTAAATAGTTGAACTTGCTATTATGAATGCAGGATGAGATCTTTGAACTCTAAATTGTCTGCAGTTTAACCGAATTAAGTTTTACTAAAGAAGTCAAAGAGAGGCAGTGCTGGATCATCCACGTAGCAAAAGTAGCAAATGCTACGGGCCCTGCGCTAGAGGTGGGCCCCGCTTAGACGTACAAAATCAAGTCTCGATATGTCTGTGCCGTTTTCTTTTACTTGTTGGGAAAATCATCTTATGATAAATTCCGCTCTTGGGCGGAGCGGGAGATAGTGTCAGACTTTTACTGACTAAAAACCCACTTCTGTTCCTTCTTTGCCTTCGTCCAAGGGCCCCAGGTTTCACTTTCACACTACCCGTGGCCCCAGTAGGCTTCGACCCTGCTGGGCCCCTACGATTTTCTGAGGCGCGCGTAGAACAGTACGCGCCGTCGTCATGTCTGTGCCGTGGTAAATCTAATCAATTCCATACTTTTTATAAGGACAACGGAGGCAACTGCTTATGGACCTACCGTTATATAAGGGTCCCGTGGCTTGACAGAAAAAGTAATTTTAATTTGTTATCAAATGGTATGACCTTTATAGGTAAATACTTATGAAGGTCTATGGGGCCCTCGGTAGAATTTGCTACATGCCCCACGCTGGCTTTATCCAACACTGAAGAGAGGGCTGACACTACAACGTATATGATTTCTTATTTAAATGACATAAACTAGTCACTTTGACTGTGATCCCACCTGATGGTAAGCAGTGATGCAGTCATTGATAGTGAAGCGCAGATACTATTTTATTAAGAGCCTATTCACTTTAGCATTCAAGACAGCTAAATTATAATCGGATGGGAAGACCGCTGCAGGCAAATTGAATCAGTCCACCGATGTACAATTGTTTACTTGTAAGTTTTGAGTATGTATAAGGATGACTAAAAGAGGCAGGAAAGACCAAAGTAATAATGGATGAACTGTGTGAAAGATAAATGGCTATGAAGGAGGAGGTACTGAAATTAGGACTAACAGGAAAATATGGAAGAAAAAGTAATTTTGGGCCAACCCCAAATAAATTGGGATGTGAACGATAATTGTTCAGTTATTGGTATAACACATCCACATAAGTAAACAATTATTGATAATAATTATGCTAAACTTAAACAACTATTAGCAACAAAAAAGTAAGAAAAAAATTACTGACTTTATGTAAAAAAAACTGGGCAAGCGCGAATCGGACTCGCGCACTGAGGGTTCCGTACAAACTTACCTTACGTAAATAGTTCAATTCCCGAATGTAGACCTCGAAGATTTTTCCGAATGACAAAAAGTTTTTTTTTGTGAACACAGTTTTTTTTTTTTGCGTAACAACAAATTTACGTTTTTAGATTTCTTCCTATACATGTGCTATAAGACCTTGCTTTATGCCAAATTTCAGGTTTTTGGGTCAACGGGAAGTACCCTATGAATTTTGATTCCCTTAAGAGTGTTGAAATATTAGTTTTTTGCAACATAAAGGGCCGTATCTTTTTTTTTCGTTAACTTATAAGTTTGATTTTTCCTCAGCTTCAAGGGACCACCGATCTGAGTATATAATTTCAACTGATACCTCCACGTGTTTTTGAGATAAAGGGTCTTGACAGACATACCAACAGATGGACAAGACAAAAAGCCAAGGTGATCCCATAAGGGTTCCGTTTTTTCCTTTTGGAGGTACTCTAAAAAACACTACATAGTGAAAAATAAAATAAACTACAAATCAATTTATTGTGAGAAGTCAGTATTTTTAGTTTTTCTCAAATTAAATTTATTCTCCTTTCAGATAGAAAATTAATCTTCCAAATCAGTTTAAAAATAACAAACAAACCTGAAATAACAAACATAAAAAATTAAAACCCCTACTTTTGTTTAAGTCAGTTAAAAAAGACTGGCAGCAATTATGAAATCTCTTAAAAAGCTAACAAAATTTCGTTGAATCCTGAATAGGCGATTATTTTGATTTAAATCCATACACTGTCCAAGTCTATGGCCCTTATCTTCTGTCCTCAAAGTTTCTTCATTAGGAAAATACTAAGGGTCCGTTAGATGCAAAGTTCTGATCCGGAATAATTATTACGTTTACACACAGTTTTAGCATGAGGGGATAAAAGCTCATTTACATGAGACGAGTTTGTCGCCTCAAATAGGTGAAAATCGTTAAAGGAAAAAATGGGACTAGCATAAAAATTTGCACTATTATACACCACTAATTTTTAATTTGTACAAATACTTAAACAGCTTATTAGAAAGTCTCAATAAATAATATCAATAAACAGCAAAGTTATTTGCATTTTTTTATATCCCAAGGTGTCACTCAATTACTCACTTAGGGAAACTCAGTCTTCACCTTCAACTTCACTCAATTTATGGAAATATTGTACAGGCTATTGATTATGAATGAATAAATGACGATCAAAATGGAAAAACATTGTGCGTAATATTTTTCAGTAGATTCATATCTAATTTTTCGTGAATTCATAACAATTGGTTATGAATTTGATTGGTTCTATTGTGAATTTACCAATTATGACAAATTTTTGTTGACAATATTCCTTTTTTTTCTACCTTTGACTAACGGATACGGATAGCCTCATTATTTTTTGTACTAATTAAAAAATAGGTGTGTATAAAATCTCATGTCACAGTTAATCAATATTTCCATGAATTGAGTGACATTTCAAATTGTTTTGGAGGAGTTCGATAACAAAAACTCCTTTCCTGATAGTGACAACCTAAAAGTCTTTAATCTTCATCGTCGATCATATTATCGCTTACCATTAGGTGCGATAAAGGTCAAACGCGCCTTATCAATTGTTTTTTTCTTTAAACCAGTGTATAACTGCGATCCTACCTGATGGTAAGCAGTGATGCAATCATTGATGGTGAGGTGCACTAGTTTATTAAGAGCCTATTCACTCTAGCCTTGAAGACACCTAAATTATAATTGAACGGGAAGACCGCAGGAGGCAAATTGTTCCAGTTTTTCAATGTAAGTGGTATAAACGAATAAGCGAAACGCTTAGCCCGGACCGTTGAAGTTTCTACAACGCAAGGGTGGATACCCGCCGTACATCGGGTTATCCGATGGTAGAAAGGAGATGGTGGATTCAAGTCATGCAATTCCCGCACACACTCTCCAAAATGCAACCTGTAAAATACCGAAAGGCTGGCTACCCTGCGCCTGTGCTCGAGGCTTTATAGATTGTACTTAACCAAATCTAGATCCCCAATTAGCCTCATCACACGCCTTTCCACTGAGTCCAAAGCTGCTTGATGGCATTTTGCAACACCGGCCCATATGTAACTGTAGTACTCCACACACAATCGGCTGAAGGACGTAGGTGGGTTTTAGTTTCTTGCTCCTCTCTCTATCCTCTTGGGAGGAGTTTTTCTATGATTTCCCACTTTAAAAAAAATGAAAATAATTTCTTCTCTCTACTTTCACGACCCGCATGTACATGGTTCACTTAAGGCAAGAATTTATCAAATAGGCCCATCAGCTTCCATAATTTGCGAGTTGTCACGAACCAAAATTTAGTTTAAAGTAAATGCCTAGTGGAGTGTTGAGTAATCATGATTAATTATACGATTAAGGCGTATAGTTCCTTGAATATCTGGGCGAAGTAGAATGCACACATATTTGTACTAATGCCTGCACCCGCACATAACTTCGTTTTCTTTTTATTTGCAAAATATTGGTTGGTTTACATAAGCTATGTACATAATATCATATTAATGATTTTTCAATACAATCAACTAGGTCTTTACACTGTCTGGTATTGTTGAACACTGATGAGAATGAAGTAGAGCGCTTATTATTAGACCTTAAATATAGATAGATAGATATTCTTACTAATATACTTACTTCTTCTTAATATACTTGCTCATTAGGTTGAGATTCTATTCTTAACTACCTCCTAAAGGAAAATAAACACCTTTTAGTCCCAATATTTACCTATATTTTTAACCATTGTTTGCACGAAGATACTTTTGCTACAATACTAAAAAAATCAGTGATTACTACCTATTTATAAATTTGGTGATAAAAACCATGTTACAAACTACAATCTCTATTTTATCTTCGATCTCCAAGCTCTTGAAACGTATCATCAATACTAGAATATTAAGATGTCTAGAAGCTAAGAACTTAATCTCTAGTAAACATTTTGGCTTTTAATCTGGCTAATTGTGTGAAGCGAACGAAGAGCTTGTAGATCATGCTGTAAGTAATATTGCCGCTGACAAAAAACCATTAGGCATATTTGTGGACTTAGCAAAGGCCTTTGACATAGTTTCAGTGCCACTGTAACTTTATAAACTAGACAAGCTGGGAATTTGAGGTAATCAATCTCAAAATAATTGAAGATTATCTCTCAGATCGCTGTCAATGCACCAAAATTGATGATATAACTGGTGGTGAACTACCTGTTACCTATGGTGTGCCACTAGGTAGTATATTGGGGCAAACCCTCTTTCTAATCTATTTAACGACATATGTGATCTTCTTGTGATGTTCTTGCTTGTATTTTTTTGTGTAAACATATTTCTAAATATCAAAATCGATTTTAGAAAGGACTAGGGAAAAAAGCAAAAAACAATCATGTTGTTAATTTTTTTTGGCATAAGTATTAGTCATACAAAATTATCATATGTTGATAATATTACATAATGAATCTATTTTTTTTTTCAAATCTATTAACCCAGCCGTTACCGAAGAGTAGACTTCAGAAAGTCACTGTTTTATATCAATAAATGGGAGTGAAGTGCCTTAAGGGTAAAGGCCTTCGCCCTATTTAGTTTGGGAAGTTCAAAACATTTGTTATATCAGCAAGCGTTATTAATGATAACTTTGTTGATAATGTAAATATAAAGTTTGAAGATGTTTTTAGTGACGTTGAAGGAAAAGTGTTTTGAGATGATGGTTACGCTTTCGGAATGTATAATGTTATTCTAAGAATAGGAATAGACTATTATTTATTTTATAAAATAAAGCTGGGAAACATGTTATAAAGTATAATAATTTCTATATTATCATACCGACGGTACCCAAAGCTAAATATTTCAAAGCTTCTCAAGATTGTATCAAAGGGGAATGATACTTTTGCCATACATTGCTAGCATATAATATTTTTTCTTTTCGCCAAAAAGTGAAACCTAGGCCACATCATAAAGAACTGTATGTGAAATGAATAGCAAAAAGAAATATGTCTACCAAGCGTAATAAAATGAAGTTAGAAGGAACTATTTAGTAGATTGCTATCGTCTTTTTTTTATCAGGCGTTATTTTTCTTAAATAAAAATAATCTATGTCTGACATTTTTAAGTTTCCCATTCTTAAGCATAGTTTTGGTTTCGGTGCTTATGGTAGGTACGCATTAAATTGTGTCAATGATTATAGCAACATTAATGCGTATCATTTCGATTCGTTTATAACTTATTTTTTACTAGTTTTAATGATGAAATATTGAGTGTAAAAAAAATAACAATAATAACCCATTTAAACTATTTGATCAATAAAAACTTCAAAATATTACGTATTATATTTTCATTTCTTTAGTTAAAGAAAATATGTAACGCCTGACAAAAATAGCTAGCCATGCTTTTAGAGGTATCTTCGTTCGGTTATAGTTTAAAATTCTAGTTCTTTTTGCTATTGATTCCTCGTATTGTGCTCTAACATATAACCTAGGTTTCATTTCTGGCGAAAAGAAAAATTTAAATCTTGCCAATAGTTTGCATTGGCTTTTGTATGTCTGTACATTTTTAGATGAAAAAATAGTTTCATGTTCATGCATTAATCTGATAAAAGAATCTGCCCTGATTACAGATTGAAACATTTGAGGTTGAATATTTCTCAAACTTCCCTCTCCTAGAGAGAGGAGGCCTGAGTCCCAACAGAGGGAACGTTAAAAGGCTGATTATGCATTTCTCAAACTCTAGTCTGAAAACCTGTCAAAATTTGGCATTAAAATAGGGTTTGAGGCGTGATTATCACAAAATAAACAATTTAGAAACCCGCCGTATGTCTGTAATTTTTTTTTTCAAATAAATATTTAAAAAATTTAATTTATCACTTTAACAATTTATTTTATATTTTAACATAAAAGTAGGTCCTCCATCAATTAAAATATTGATGGGTAAAATTATGTTTCGTATTAAAATTCATGAAAACTTCGGCTCAACCTATAAAACTTATTTCCATATTTTTACATACTTATAATATTGAACATTCACGGCAAACTATTAAGCCGGAAATTGCAGCACATTTTTTTCTCACCGTATTTCTCAGAATTTATAAAATAATATCTTAGCGCAGAAAATGATAGATATGTAGACTTAAATATCAAAGCGAAACTGTGACACGTAATTTAAGTGCAGACAGAGCCCAATATCGGGTATACGGACAGAGAAAAATATCACTTTACAATGCTGCCAATAGATTTTAAAATCAAGGAATTACACAAGGGAACAAAATTTGACTTTTTATTTGTTGCATGGAATTTTATATCGGTTGTTTAATAATTTGGGGTCGTCGCTGATTTCAAATCTACTCTCCGTTTTTTTCTATCATAAGCTCTAGTTTTTTTGAGATACATAATGACCATATTTTTCACTAGCTAAATTTAGGTTCCATAAATTTGACCAGTTCTCTTATTATTTTTTTTTCAATATCCGCGTTGAGAATTATGCGAAAAACAATCTCAACTTTTTTGTGACATGTATGGCTAATATAAATCTAAAAATTTTGGGTTAAAAGGGTCCTTTTCCACTCACCTATCGTCAACATCGAGCATGCTTAAAAACTTGTTGCTTCAGCTAACGCAATCCAACGCGATGTTTGATGAACAGGCAATGTTAAAAAAAGAGAGATAACGCCTGAAAACTCTTTGGGCATTCGGTTAGTCCATGATTTACTCGAATATTTCACAAAACTTGTTCCAGGAAATACGTATTTTTTTGACCCTTGAAAGTTGTTCAGAATCTCTATTTAATATGCAAGGCATGTATTGATGTCCTTTTTTATATTTTTACTATATGAGTACATTATGGAAGGCCAAAGTTTACGTAAAATAGCAGATTTTCAGAGGTCTTTGCTAGATTAGTTTTATTCAAATTTATGTTTTAATTTTTACAGAAGCCTACATAATATCCACAAAATAGTTGTGTATCCAAAATATCTGGAGACAGATGTGTTATAATATTATAATCACATAAGAACGGTTGTATGAAAATGTATTTTAAAATAGGACACTTTTAAGTGCATCAAAGTACGTAAAAAAGTGTATTTTGATTTTTTAAGACTTTCTGTAGACACCCGCGACCAATATGTAAGAGAGTGTAGATAAATGTGTGAGATTAGTGTACATCTAAAAATGGATAACAGTCTTTTCGAATACAAACGAGGCTAGGCTTATGTTCATGGAGGCGCGTACAGATGGATTCGCAGTCATTTCACGCAAGAATGTGGCCTCCGTATTAAGCAGGGTTCGTGCGAGCGGCAATGGCATCATGGCGGTTGTCGTTGATAAATTTTACTGCCCTATACTAAAGCATCAAATTAGGCTGCTGATGGAATAGGGTTGAAATAATTATAATGTGATTTTTTTAAATCTTTTAATGATACCTAGATGATAAGTTTTCTACTAACCATTCGATCAATGATGTCTGAATGAATAAAATTATTATTATACAAAATATTCTTGTTTTAATTGTTCTGTGGGACGTTAATTCTGAACACTGGGTTAGAAAATATAACCAGTTGCAGGAAAGCTATGGTTCTAGAGAAGCTGAATCTAACGTATGAACCAGTAATACCTAGGGATCGCGTTATATGGCCAACAAAACAACAAACTAGAGCTCATGAAAAAATCGGTCAGAGCTCAAACAAAGCTGGTGATTGTTTTAAATACTGCTCTAAATATTTCTATAATTTGTGTACAGATAAACTAAAAGCCAGAATGTTTGAAGGTCCACAAATGAGAATGATGATAAAAGATAACTACTTTAATAGTTAAATGTCCGGTATTAAAAATAATGCCTGGAATTAATTCATATGGATTGTACAAAATTTTCTTGGAAATAAAATTGGATAAAAGCTATGTGGAGTACATTGATGAGATGTTGCTGGTAATTTCAATAGCTTGGTTGTTATATGAGCATCAAAGTACACTTTTTTCTCAGCCATTTGGACCATTTCGCTGAAAGTTTTGGTGGTCTGAATTGAAGATAAAGTGGAAGGGTTCTATCAAATTCTTGAGACTACGAAAAAGAATTACAAGGATCACTGGAAAGCCCCATATGTTGGTTGACTACTTTTGGGGAATTGAAATATTGTTTTTCTTGAAAATCTAGTTTTCTTTTTATCTCAAAAACAAAAGCTGTTATGAAAAATTTGTATTCAACACACTGAAAATGTATAATATTAGTCATTATATTTCATGTAACATAAATACTGTTCCCTTGTTATGTAAGAAATGTTTCAGCAATTTAATTGATTAAATTAATCATTTTTACTCAATTATTATTCTTTGTCCAAAAAATTTACATCGCCAATCCACGTAGCAATGCTGCCATTCTTTTCGGCACAAATTTCTGGATGAAAGCAATGTGGAGGACTTTTTATTTATCATTTATTTAATTGTGTATACACACATTTTAAAATGAAAAGAACAAAATTCAATACAGATAGAAAAGCACAAAGTCGCTGCTTATTTCAAATGAATTTTGAGGCCAAAGGTCCACAGATCCTTTCGCCCATATGTGGCTGCAGTACTCCACATATGGAGTACTGCAGCCACATATGGGCTGGTGATGCAAAATGCCACCTAGCAGCTTTGGACTCGGTGGAAAGTCGTGCGAAGAGGCTAATTTGTGATCCAGATCTGTTTAAGTCCAATCTACAAAGCCTTGAGCACAGGCGTAGGGTAGCCAGCCTTTTGATGTTTTACAGGATGCATTTTGGAGACTGTGACTTGATTCCGCCATCTAATTTCTACCATCGAATAACCCAATAAATGGCGAGTATCCACCCTTACGTTGTTGAAACCTCTACGGTCTGGACCAAGCGTTTCGCCTCCTCGTTTATACCCGTATATTTAGGGACTGGAACAACTTGCCTGTATTTATATTAAACGTAACTGTAACAAATAAAATTACTGTTTATTTTAATTGCTATAAACTAGCGCTTGACCCACCTGATGGTAGGTAGTGAAGCAATCGTTGATGGTGCAGCGCACCAGTTTATTAATAGCCTTTTACTCTAGTCTTGAAGACACCTAAATTGTAATCGGACAGTAAGACCACAACCGGCAAATTTATCCAGTCCATTGATGTACGCGGTATAAACAAAGCCGCAACAAAGCGAAACGCTTAGTCCGGACCGTAGAGGTGTCAAAAATGTAAGGATGTGTAGTATTTCTTCCATGCAGGAAGATACGCACACAACAGTATCGTCGTTAGATACTTACACTTGAAAATTTAGTTCCCTAACATCATCATCTTCCTGCCCTTATCCCATATTATTTGGGGTCGGCGCAACACGTTTTTTTCTTCCACTCTGCCCTGTTACTCGTCATGCTATCACTAACTTCCTTTTCTTTCATATCACTCTTCACACAATCCAATCAATTTAGTTCCCTAACGTTTTGGTAAATAAATATATAATAGGTACACAAGTCTGAAACCATAAAATATCCATGTCTACAATATTTAGCAGTAAGCTAGTCGAATTCTATACACGAAGCCATACACCATCCAGTCAATACAGAAATAGAACTTTAGTACTTAGATCTAATACTAAGGATTTCATATTTGTAGAGAGAGCCAACACGATATCAGGTACGTGATTCTAATATTTATTTGAGTATTGGAAACTCTGTTCTAATGCCTCCACAGATTTATCGGCTTGTTGACGAATAGCAATGGAAATCGTCTTAGTGGATTTATTGGTTTTAGTGGTGTCTGGTATTGTGTTAGCTTTATCTCTTTTTGAGTGTTATGATAATTAATTGTGATATTGGCGATTAAGCCTATATATACTTAGCACTGGCTTCTGCTAGCGGCTTCGCTTATGTGAAGGTATAAAATTTTCCCAAAATAACATATTTCTGGGATAAAAATTACTCTGTGTGCTTTTTCAGGGAATGGTTTACTATTGAACTAAATTTCATGCAAATCCATTCAGACGACTGGGCGTGAAAGAGTAATAAACATCATCATCATCATCATCATCATTTCAGCCGAAAGACGTCCACTGTTGGACATAGGCAAAAATCCCAATGTCCACAATGTCGTCACAATTACCGGTCCTGTGCGTCTCGCAACAATCGGATTCCCGCGACCGCTCACCAGGTCATCGGTCCACCTTGTGGGAGGCCTTCCAACGCTGCGTCTTCCGGTAATAAACATACAAAAAAGAAATTGAAATTTATTTATATATTGTTATTTAAATTTTTGATTATATAATATTTACTATCTCCGAAAAAAAAAATGTACTTTATATATCTCCCTATATAGGTTAATCTTTTTCAGTTTTAGTTTTACACACTTTATTGTGTGGGCATTTTCTTTATCCTTTCATTTATTTTTAGTAACGTCTCCCTATTTTGTCTGGCCGTCTGGTGGAAGTCTTGTCATCACATGTTAATGGAGTCAACGAAAAACATAACAACAACAAAGAAACTAGACAATTCCATTGGTCAAAGCAACTCAAGAATCAGATCCAATCACCCCGTCTACGTTCCTTCATCTCGATCATGTCCTATATACTCCTCAAATCGTACTGACAGTCCAATACAACATATTCGAAAACGTGACACATTCATCGAAGCAGAAAACCAAACAGAAAAATTCGCGGTTCGTTACATACAAGACAAGTACGAGTATATAAGAAAAAATATTCCATCAGCTTCACAGAGTATGGAATCACGGTATTGGCTGAAACTTGTGTTCTTATAGTTATACAAATAATATTCGTGAAGTGTTAAGGTTACGAGCGGTTGTAAAGAAATGTATCTCGACTTGAGATATATTTCTACACAACCGCTCTTACGTGATTATGATGTTATTTCACATCTTTCCCTAGATATTTTGGAAACACAGATATCTTGTGGATATTAACTCTTTTTCTTTCTTTCTTTTTCTTCTTTCTTATTACTTCTTTCTTCTTTCTTCTTTCTTCTTTCTTCTTTCTTCTTTCTTCTTTCTTCTTTCTTCTTTCTTCTTTCTTCTTTCTTCTTTCTTCTTTCTTCTTTCTTCTTTCTTCTTTCTTCTTTCTTCTTTCTTCTTTCTTCTTTCTTCTTTCTTCTTTCTTCTTTCTTCTTTCTTCTTTCTTCTTTCTTCTTTCTTATTATCTAGGTTTGTTTTGAAATCAAATGTCAAATTTGTGTAAAACTAATCCAGTAAAGACCTCTGCTATTTTGAGCTTTGGCCCTTAAATAATGTAATCATCATCATCTTCCTGCCCTTGTCCCATCTTATTTGGGGTCGGCCTAACACGTTTTTTTTCTTTCACTCTATCCTGTCAACCGTCATACTATCACTAACTTCTTTTTCTTTCATATCACTGTTCACACAATCCATCCATCTTTTCTTAAATAATGTAATCATAAATTAAAAATGTTAAAAAAAATATCTCAAAAAATTACCTTGGTACCTTATATAAAGGTATAGAAAGACGATTTTTTTTCTAAAAACTTTTAAGGTTAAGAAAAAAACACGTTTTTGCTAGAATAAGTGTTGTGAAATATTCGAATAAATGATGGAACAGAGCAAGCAATGGGTAGCTCGTTGTCCGGGCGTCCGGTAACAGTAAAAGCTAGAGTTGTCGATAGCGTGTAGTGTTTCACGAACGCTTCAAAGAGATGTCAGCAAATTCAAAGAGACCAAGCAGGGTCAATGCGCTAAGATCACGGGGAATTTCTGAAAAGGTAACTCGTAGTCCTAGCACGAAAAGAGCAACTTAAGGACACAGGTTCTCCACCCTAAACCGCGAGAAATCATAGGATGATTTCCGACCCTAAAAAAAAAAACTATAATTACTGATTAAATTATTTCATTTGACTTGAATACAAGTTTCAGCTGCCATACCCAAAATCAGAGTTGTCCTTGTCACTCACTGACGCGTTTGGTTTCTATGAAAAGTCGAAGGAGTGGAACAATTTGCTTGCTGCGATCTTTCCGTCCAACTATAATTTAGGTGTCTTCAAGGCTAGAGTGAATAGGCTCTTAATAAACTAGTGCGCCTCAACATCAATGATTGCATCTCTGTTTACCATCAGGTGGGATCGCAGTCAAGCACTGGTTTATATCGATTAAAAAAAAAGTTTTGATAATGCCGTGTCTAGGGCCATCACGGCATCTCGATGTTCTGTGGTCATTTTCATCAAACTCCGTGACTTGTGCTTTGTATTGGAAAGGGAATAACATTGGCATCTCTTTTCGCCTTCCGATTTACCAAATATTCAAGGTTGTATTATGAAAATTTATTTGGATCACGATCAGGGACCTTACCATGATGTGTTAAAATAACAATCGTGCGACTGAGAAAGAGGGATGGACCACCCTATAAAACATTATTTTTATTATAATATACGAAACCCGAAACACGTGGCTCGTATTTTTATGTAAAGAATCTATGTACAAAATTTCATAACTATATCATGAAAAATCACAATGTTATAAGCTTGTTATTTTACCTGTTTGTTCGCACAAATACATGATCACTGGAACATCCGGGTGACTGAGGGGTTGTTTTGTCCCCCTTGTTTTGCCCCTGCACCCAGTTGTGCGCTAGCAGCTAATATGACCTGCTGTGACCTGTGTTTTACTTAGTGTCGGTGGTGTCCAATTTGTGACCTTTTTTAAATATTTTTGGAAATATATCTAACATGGTGTTTTCTAACATGGTGTTTTTTTTCTTCGGTTGGAAAATCATCTTATGACATCCCCCGCTCTTGGGCGGTGCGGGAGATAGTGTCAGACTTTTACTGACTAAAAACCCACTCCTGTTCCTTCGTTGCCTTTTGTACCAAGGCCGAGTCTTCCTTTCAGAATCAGACCCTTGGCTCTAGTAGGCTTCGACCCTGCTGGGTCCCTACAGTTGCTGACATCTCCTTAAAGCGCGCGTGAAACAGTACGCGCCGTCGACGACTTGGGCTCGGTCCGGACGGTTACCGGACGGTCGGACGGCGAGCTACCCATTGCTCGCCGTCCGCAAGCCCGCGCCTACGGTGGCCGGAAATCGGGTTCGGAATCCCGGCAGCGGTTAGGGCGTGAAGACTGTTGCCTTACGCGATCGGCTGCCTCCTTTGCAAGCATTACTGCTTCGCAGAAGGAGGTGACCGCCTGCCACCCCTCGCATGGTGTAAAAATTATTGGAATCGATTCAGTTACTGAACAAACTATATTCAGGTTTCGCATATACTAAAAATAATGTTGAATAGCTCTATTCCTTTAACAGTTCAGTTTAGGTCGTCAAATGGATCGCGTTAAGAGTCCGTGGTAGGGCCTCAAGTCTTTCTTTTGAGATGTTTGATTTAATGAGAAACGTTTAGTGTCTGGTCTCAATGCAATTTGAAAAATAAAAACATAACAGTTCTACATGAGCACACATACAATATCAGAAGCTAGTGTACGGTTTCAATTGGTTATTACTTACGGAGAAATTTCGACAAGAATCACCATGGTTACTTTTGTTACAATGTTTTTATATTATAATATTAATTAACAGAGGATAGCCCAACAAAGTATTATGTAGTAAATATAAAGTAAATATTTTTAGAACCATAGCTTTTCAAATACTTACACAAGAAAATACATTTTAATGTTCCTGGTACTTTTACTCACTGTATCCCTTATTAACTAAAGGGAAGTAAACTTAGAACTAATACCAATATAAAGCCTCCGATACATTAAGAGACAAAAAGTTACCCTAATATGATGTGCAACACAGTCAAATCAGCGTTATAAAATGTTAGGAGGCAAGTTGCAGGACATTGAGCCACGTTGAAGCATCACGTAGATTGAGCGTTGTGTATCAGCCCTCCTAGCCAAGTTACAACTGTTTCGTGTCGGATTCCGTTCTTCAATCGGTAACGCCTCGGTGTCAGCAATTGTAGAAAACGATAATTTGGTAGCCATGTTGACGCGCCTGAGTCAGCCGCTCGTTCTACAATGTCGTTCTACAATAACAAAGGATGTAGCGTTGAACATTGTAGAAATGATAACGATTCATTCTATATTTTTGAACGATGTGAACTTGGCTACGAATTTTCTATTCGTTTGTTCTGACCACGTGACTTAACGTTGGGATGATATCATTCCCATATATTTCGCCAGCGTTAATGATTGCAGATTATGAACTTGGATAGGGGTGCAGGTTGTGGGACATTTTGTCCTCAAATGTATAGAATAGAATAGAATAAAACTTAATTGTACACCAAAATAATAACAAAAACTTTAAAACTAACTTAATCTATGTGTACAATGGTTGTCTTATCGCTAACAACGATATCTACCAGACAATCTTAGGATGGACTGTAAGAACTTAACATAAAAAAGGGGTAATCTGCGGTGTACTGCAAATAAATTTAATTAAATTAAAAATATATATTAGACTAAACAAAGATATTAAATTATATTATATAGCTAATAAATATAATAGACAAAAAACAAACTCATGAATATTATATATAATATGTATATGATATTTATGAGTTTGTTTTTTTTTAATATATGTATAAATACATATTACACATACATATTATATATAGACACATACATATTACACATATATTACACATACATATTATAAATAGAGAAATAAATACAAAAAGGTGAAAGAACTGAATTTGGGTAGAAGCAGAATTAATTACAGTGAAAGAAAATGATCTTTGACAAGATTTTTAAAAGAAACTAGTGACTGAGTTTGCCTAATTGGCATCGGCAACGCGTTCCACAATCGCACCGCTTGGACTGTGAACAATTTGTCACTAAACTTGGTGGAATGTGAAGGCATTAAAAGTTTCAAATTCTCCGATGAAATCAAGTGTCTAGAATGTGAGTCATGAAGAAATTTGAAACGTTCTTTGAGGTAAGAGAGGGTGAACACTCTCATATGTTACATATCTTTAGCATCCATTATACGTTGGTTGTTTGAGCTTGCGGACAACGAGCAACGGGTAGCTCGCGTCTGGCCGTCCCGTAACTGTCTGGATCAAGCCCGAGTCGTCAACGGCGTGTATTGTTCCACACGCGCCTCAAAGAGACGTCAGCAAAACCGTAGGAGTCGCAAAGCCAAAGCCTACTGGGTCCAAGGATGGATTTCAGAAAGGGAAACCCGGGGATCGGAGGCAAGGCATAAAAGGAACATAGATGTGGTTTTACTCAGTAAAAGTCTGTCACGCTCTCTCACTCTGCCCTAGAGAAGTGATTGAAAAATTTCCCACCTTAAAAAGAAAAGAAAAAAAGTAGACCGCTATATTCCTACTTATTCTTTGGCTTGACAACCAAACAATCTAACAAACTATCCTACTCAACTGTATTAATTAAATGTTGATTAAGAAAATATCTTCCTTATCTGACAGATGACCTTGTCATGAGACTGATACAACTTACAGTTAATTTACCACAAAATATTTATTTATAAATGTCGTCACGGAAACTTTATCCAACCCTCGGCGATCTCTCACGCCGGGCCTTGGTACAGGCCATGGTCCGGAGCGAGGAGGAGTGGCAGGCGGTCGCCTCCTTCTGCGAAGCAGTAATGCTATCAAAAGAGGTGGCCGATCGCGTGAGGTAACGGTCCTCACGCCCCAATCGCCGAAGGGATTCAGATCCCGATTTCCGGCCACCAAAGGCGTGGGCTTGCGGTCGGCGAGCAATGGATAGCCCGCCCTCTGACCGTCCGGTAACCGTCTGGACCGAGCCCAAGTCGTCGACGCGACGGCCCAGCAGAAGAAGCCTACTGGGGCCATGGGTAGTGTGAAAACGAAACCCGGGGCCCTGAGACGAAGGCAAAGAAGGAACAGGAGTAGGTTTTTAGTCAGTAAAAGTCTGACAATATCTCCCGCTCCGCCCAAGTGCGGGATTAGTCATTGGATGATTTCCCCACCACCTAAAAAAACCATCCCAATTAATTGCATAAAAAACGATTCAACAACAGCCAAGTTTTCGACTACACTACATTATAATTAGCCTTGTTAATAAAATATGTTGTAAACGTGCATTAATTCATTGCAGAAATTTCTAACGATGCTAATTTAGCATATATATATGAAAAACCATTCACAGAGTTTACATGCTGCGTGCATTCAGCTTACGTAATACACAATAGAAAAATGATTTGGCTAAATTATTTAGTTTCAATACACAAACGTAATATAACATAGTAAACGCATATAATTATGCTGCATATTCAGAATCGGATACTGAATCGAATTCAGTTGTTTTTTAAATATGTAACTTTTATGCTACGAGTAAAATAATCAAAAATTATCCTCTTATATAAAATTTCTTACAAATGTATGAAGGTTTGCTGTAAGAAAACTCAATTGTGGGTGAAGCTCGCCTTTGTACATCAGCTGTCCAATTTTTAATTTATTGTAAATTATATACAATAAATAATATATATCTATATATTTATATATTTGACTGGCCTGTTGGTCTAGTAGTTAGTGGTCCTGACTTCTATGCCGGAGGTCATGGGTTCGATTCTCATCCAGAACAATTGTTTGTGTGATGAGTACGATCATTTGTTCTGTGTCTGGGTGTAATTTATCTATAATATGTATGTATTTAAAAATATATATGTATGTTTATCAGTTGTCTAGTACCCATAACACAAGCTTAGCTTAGCTTGGGACTAGACGGCGTTGTGTGATAGTTGTGGAAAAAAAAAATATATATTTATATATTAGGATAAAAAATAAAATTCTGAGATAAGTTTCGATTGCGCCAGTGATGAGACCACGCTAGAGATGGCGTTTGTGCGTGCTGGCATAGATAACAATACCGGTACCCTACCGATATAGTACGTCTATGTTTATATTATTGGCCCACTATTAAGATAACTGTATATGTATATATACGTATATAACTAGCAGTCCCGACAGACGTTGTCCTGTATGAAAACTGGCATTTTGTCAGAAGAAAAATTGGTACCTGATTGCAGCGCCACCGGTTTCATTTATATTTTCTAACCATTCAGGGACCCACATTGAATTTTATCCAAATCGATTAAACCATTTAGAAGAAGTTAGGTAACATACACATGCACAGAAGAATGATATATATATAAATATTATACTGGTGGCCCAGTGGTAACAGCCCCGACTTGCGAGTTGTAGGTCGCCAGTTCAAACCTAGCCAGGTGTATTACTATGTGTCATTTATCTCATCACCACTGCTCACAAAATGGTGGAGGAAAACATCGTGAGAAACATAACCTAGAACCAAAAAATTTAAGATATGTGACATGCATGAACTCGCACTGGACTCGTGTGGTGGAATACTCTTTCCCTCTCTTAGAGAGTAGGCCTGAGTCCAAACAGTAGGAATAGTATGAGGCTAATTATGCTTCTTTTTTTTAGGTGGGAAATCATGCAATGACTTTTCCCGCTCTAGGGTGGGGCAGGAGAGCGTGTCAGACTTTTACTGACTAAAACTCACTCTTATGTTCCTTCTTTCCCTTGCGTTCCAGAACCCCGGGTTTCCATTTCGGAAGCCAATACATGGCCCTGGTAGACTACGGCTCTGCTGGGCCCTTACGGCTTTGCTAACATCTCTTTGAGGAGCGCGTGGAAGACTTCACGCCGTCGACGACTCGGGAACGGTCCGGACGGTGACGCTCGACGTCCGCAAGCCCACGGAGATTTGAGTATACTTATGCTTATGATAAGCATACTCAAGGAGATACAGCAGAATATTCAACTTTTCTCCAATTTTCTATCCACTTAAGAACACCTCTAACATAATGATTTCTCAACCAAAGATAATCGCAAAATAAGGGCAACCTCTTCAAAAAAAATATTGTATAACGTAAAAAAAATACTGAACGTGTAGAAATTACCTCGACCCACGCATTGAATTTAATACAAAAGACTACCAAAATGCGTTGGCGAAGCACACAAAAGAATAAAAGCCTTGACAATTCATTTCTGATTCGACAAAAACCTAAAACGCCTGAGGAAACTCTTACACTGAAATATGGTAATAAAAGACTACGGAATCAGTTAAACAGGGAAAAGATATTCCGTTTTACATTGCCAGTTCAACAGTATTGAAGTATTCCGTGGAAGTTTGCAAGCAAAATACACATCGCGAAATAGTTGAGTATGCGGGTGCATGCAGTACAGCTAGCGCCATCTACACATTGCATAATAAACTTTGTGTATGCACATGATACTCAAAATGGTGATGTAAACGTATATGTTTAGTATGCGGGACTACGAAAGGGATACACTTAGGTATCGTAGTAACTTACGATATTTTTGTTAATATGATGTTTATTTAACTGTGTGTTTTTAATGTTTTTTTAAAGGTTTTTTTTGTTATCATTATTTCAGCTAGTAGATGTCCACTGCTAGACATAGAGTTATTTTATATACGTCTTGACAAATACCCGTGCTTTCAGTTCTTCTCGCTAACATCGAATTCCTGCAAGTTTATCAGATCGTCGGTCGTCGGTACTTAAACATTTAATAAAATACAAAAGCCAAAATTCTCATGCAACGCAATTTTGGTGGCATGAATGTTGACGGTCTTTGCGAGGATGCTTGCAATATAGATTGGTCTTCTCTATATGTCTCTACATCAGTCGATGAGCAAGTTGATATATTCAATACCAAACTCGTTGAGCTTTACGATCACCACGCTCCTGTTCGAGCAGTCAAGGTCAGACATTTTCCGGCACCGTGGCTGACGGATGAAATTAAATCTTTGATGAAAAAGAAAGCTACAGCTAAGTCCAAATTTAAGCGTCATCCTAATGACGCTAATAGAGAAAGGTATGTCTCCATCCGTAATCACTGTAATAAGGTGTGTAGGAATGCTAACCGCCAACATATTCATAACTCTGTCCAAAATGGGGACGCGTCCAAAGTTTGGAATTTTCTTAGATCATTGGGGGTCGGTAAAACCCGACAAGAGTCGATTCCTAAAGATTTAGACATCAATGCGATGAATAATCATTTTACAGCTTCGTCCAATTTTGATAGGACAACAAAATTAAATACATTAGATTATCTTTCATCTCTTCCGACTCCCAGTTATTCTCCATTCGTTTTTGGTCAGTTCTCTGCGTGTGATGTTAAGAAGAGTATACTTTCAATTACCTCCAATGCAGTGGGAAGTGACTGTATCAGCCGTAAAATGTTACTACCGGTACTGGACATAATCCTCCCTGTCATTTGTCACATTTTAAATTTTTCTGCATCTAGCGGTATCTTTCCATGTTCATGGAAAGATGCTCAAATAATTCCTCTACCCAAAAAGTCCAATCCTACATCCTTTTCTGAATACCGTCCAATATCCGTCTTACCATTCCTGTCTAAAGTCCTGGAACGTTTAATCCACAACCAATTAAGTACTTTCCTTTCCAAAAATAATCTCCTCAACCCCTTTCAGTCCGGCTTCCGTTCTGGTCATAGCACCACTACAGCGCTGCTCAATATTACGGACGATATAAGGTCAGCCATGGAAAGCAGTAATCTGACGGTCTTGGCATTGCTAGATTTTAGTAATGCTTTTAATACGGTTGATTTTGATGTTTTACTTGGTATTTTATGCTCTCTTAATATATCTCCACCAGTGATTGATTGGTTTCATAGTTACCTGTTCGGTCGACGGCAACGTATTTGCATCGGAGAGACCATGTCTTCTTGGTGTAGTACTTCTGCCGGAGTTCCACAGGGTGGCGTTTTATCACCATTACTTTTCGCAGTTTTTATTAACTCAATCTCCAATGAATTAATTTCTTCCTACCACCTTTATGCAGATGACCTTCAAATATATTCACGGGCACCTCTTGGAAAACTGTCTGAGGCTATCTTGACCATTAACCTTGATCTGGCTCGTATATGCGACTGGAGCAAGAGGTACGGACTTATGGTGAATCCCGTAAAGACGCAGGTTATAGTGGTGGGCAGTTCTAGGATGGTCTCGAAGATCGACTGGATGACTCTTCCCAAAGTTTCTTTTGACAGTTCAGTAATTCCCTTTAGCAAGAAAGTTAAGAACTTGGGGATATTCATCGACAAGAATTTCTCTTGGACTGCCCAACTACAAGAAGTTAGCCGCAAGTTATTTGCATCTGCTGGATCATTGAGAAGACTACGTAATTTTCTGCCGACTGCCACCAAGATTGCGCTTGCACAATCTCTTCTTCTACCTATCCTTGATTATGCTGATGCCAGCTATCTTGACCTCTCTGAAGTACCCCACCGACCGTGTTCCCACGTTGTCGCCGTGGTGGGGCTTGCGTGTCTCTATGACCTTGAGGGCTATGCCGGTAGAGCTACTCATGCCGGAAGGCCTCAAGCGAGAGACCAGACCAAGAGGAACACACAGGCGGAGTCCAGACGGACCGCCAAGGAGGGTGCACTGTCCAGAAGCATCGGCACCAACAGCTGTTGGTGTTTTTGGACAGTGGTTTTGAGAGAGTGGGTTCGCCTCGGGTACGCTGCCGTGCTTGTGATATATACAGTAAGTATCATAGAGACACTTTCGAGAAAAAGGCGGTCAAAGTTTTTATTTTTACTTTTGACGTTGCTCCCGAAGTATAAATAAAACCTAAGTTTTCTAAAATGTTTTAGATAAACATGTGTTTGGTTAACAATTTGTATATTATTATTTTTATGTAGTAATAATATTTAAATAATAAAGCTTGAAAAAATATATATGTTAAGGAATGATCAATTAAAAAATAACGTGTTTTTAGTAATTGGTACAGTAAGTGTGTGACTTACTGTAACAATCTTTAGTTTGAAGTACATACTGTAACAATGATTACGAAATGAGGTAAATGTTTAAATAGAATAACAAAAATTACACAATTTGCCTAATATTACTTAATCACTTACTGTAATTATAGCTAGGAGCAATATGTAAACTTCTGGCATCTACCATGAATCATTATTAATTTCGCTTTCTCAATATTATTGGTAGATAATTCAAAACAAAAGAGATCTCATGAAATTAAAGTTTAATAGAAAAAGTACACAGCTTCATTAATACTATAAAAATAAAAAATCTGTTTTATTTATTGTATTTTTTGAATTCTTTAGAATCATAATAAAAACTAAATAAAAAAAAAATACAATTCGTGTTTGTGCAACTGGCTTTGTACAAGAAACAATCATAAACCAAGTAAACTAAGCACTGTTTCTAAATAATTACAGTATTTTTTTTTAAATCCGTATTTATATTACATATCTTAAAAAAAAAAACATTTAAAATAAATACTTTGTTTCCAAAAGACAGTTTTCTCTTTGAATTTTTTCATTATAAAATAAATTCTTTATAAGTCATTTAATCTCTCAGGACGATAAGTCATCATTATTTCAACCGAAAGACGTCCACTGTTGAACATAGGCCTTCTCCAAGTGTCGCCACAATGACCGGTCCTGTCCATCTCGCATCCATCGGATTCCTGCGACCTTCATCAGGCCATCGGTCCACCTTGTGGGAGGCCTTCCAACGCTGCGTCTTTCGGTACTTGGTCCAGAACCTTTCGTCCCTTACGGCCATCTGTTCTATGAGCAATGTGCCCTGTCCACTGCCACTTAAGTTTGGCGATTCTTCAAGCTATGTTGGTAACCTTGGTCCTCCTGCGGATATGTTCACTACACTGTTTCGGAAGCTCTACTGAGGTTACCGAGCATTTTACTGAGCTCCTTCTTAGACTCAGCCATGACTACTGTGTCTTCGGCAAACCAAAGGTGATACTGTATGATGATATAGATGTACTCGCCATTGACATTAATGCCTAGCCCTCTCCATTCCAGAACCTTGAAGACATCCTCCATTGCGGCCGTGAACAGTTTCCGAGAAATTAGATCTCCCTGCCTCACACCCCTCTGCAAGAGGATAGGCTTCAAGGTCTGATCCTAAAGTCGGACTGACATGGTGGCATTTTTGTATAAATACTTCAGAACTACGATGTATTGATAGTCAATCTGGTGCTGTTGGAGAGACTGCAGTTGTGTCTCGATCGAATCAAAGGCTTTCTCATAGTCCACAAACGCTAAGCAGAGAAGCTGATTATACTCCTCAGTCTTCTGTATAACTAATCTTCCACAGCATATGTATGTGGTCCATGGTGCTGAAGCCTTTTCGAAATCCAGCTTGTTCGGGAGGCTGGAAGTCACTCAGTCGTTGAACTTGCCTGCGAGACGGTTTGTGATGACATTGGAAACCAGCTCGTAAACATGGCTCAGAAGTGTGATGGGCCTGTAATTCTTAAGCAAGGTATTGTCTCTCTTCTTAAAAAAGAGTACCACCACACCTCTGCTTTATGCCTGTGACGTTTTTCTCTCGAGTATGACGGTACCGAACTACTTCTGAAGGGCCTGAAGGATTGGTATCCCACCCACCTTCAGGAGTTCGGCCGTGATTCCATCTTCACCCGGTGCCTTGTTGCTTTTAAGCTGCTTCAGAGCTATCGTAATCTCGTACAGGCTGACGTCCGGGATATTTTCGGTATAGTGTCGAGTCAATGTAGCTCTTGGGTCGTTTGCTAGATTTGCAGCGGGTTTTGAGATTAACCGTTTCACATTGATCCGTGACTGCAAAATTAACGTACTTGCCCCACCCCGCACTACCCATTCGGATCCTTAACGCCTTAGAATAATTGCAGTAAGTAACGTGTTTATCTAATTTATTCCAGGCAAGTCTACACATAAGATGAAATATTCCTAAACATAATTACAGTAGTGAATCTTGCTGTTATTACGTCTACACGTACAATTTTTTTTTTTAATTTGCTGACTTATCATAAACACCGTAAGTTCTACTTACTGTACTTATGCCAAGATAATACAATTATACGTTGCGAAATGCTTAAGCATTAATATAGTATATACTCTTACTGTAGATATGTTAAGGTTTAGTATACTAATGTTACTTTCCAATACTTAATATAATTATAGCAAGTGGTACTTACTGCTAATATGTTTCAGTGATACTTGATGAAAAACACTCCTAACTTAAAAATAATAATAGCAAAATTACTTACTGTAGCAATACCTAGAAAATGGTTTTAACTTTATGAAAAAGATCAACCGTATGTGCCCTTACTGCAATTATAATTAGTATGCCTTGGCGCAAAACGTGCCTTACTGTAATTATGCTTAAGCTTATTTCATTATCTATACCACATTTTCAAATTTTAAATATACAGAAATGTAGATCTCAATCTCTACATTTCAAATATATACTTAACTCAATATTGACCAAAATGTGACTTACTGTAATTATCATAAGCGCGGCAGTACGCGTCTGCTTATCAGACGTGACCACGATGGCGAACGTGGTTATTGGGGACCCCACCCCACAAAAAAGGCAAAGCTGTGTTCAGCACCACTATGGACGCGTCTCAAAAAATAGTACTACCCCAGGAGGGTACCGCCTGCACCGCAGGTGGAGAATCCCTCCCCGAGCAGAGCTCGGGCTGCCCCTCGTATTCTGGGGGGGGCAAAGAGCGCGTCAGGTCCCCTAGGGACCTGTTACCGTCCCTCGTGGACGCACGGAGCCAGGGTGGCTCACCCACCGGTAGCGCGGAGTCCCTGGGACCTGTTCCCAGCACGTCCGCTGCGCCGGTGGGTCCTTCAGAGGCTGGCAGGCGTTTCGGCCTCAGAGAGGTGAGCGGAGACACGGCGTCGGACTCAGATGCCGCGTCTTCGTTCAACTCGGAGAGAATGGAGGTGGATGAGGCCACCTCCAGGAAGAAGAAGAGGAACCGGTTCCTCAAGCGTCCCATATCCGGGGATGGCCGGAGGACGTCCTCCGACGATGGGCGTGGAGCTTCGGCCCGCAAAATCTCCACTGCTGGACGAGGTGCGGGCCGAATGACGAAAGGGAGGAAACCCACCGCCGAGGAGGCGACCCAGCGGTCTTTAAAGATTGCCAGGGAGGGGCGCCACCCCGGGGCAAGCGGTGCCCAGGTCAGCCCCTCAGAGCCGGAGCCTTCTGGCAGCGAGCCGGAAGGCATGGAGGAGGCGCTGAACCGTTTTACGGCGGTCGTGGCAGCTGCCATAATGGGCGTGGCCAAGAAGAGGGAGAGGGTCGCCAAGAGGCGGTCCATCTCCCAGGCCATGACCTCCATCACCGAGGCACTGGGTATCGTCCTGGAGCCGTTCAGGAAATCCCTCAACAAGAGGGTTGAGCGGCTCGAGGCAGAATTGGCCAGTGTTCGGGGCGCTGGCCATGAGGTGGCGCCAAAAGGAGGACGCAGGGAGGGGCAGGGTCGGCCCCAGCCCTCGCCCCAGATGGAGAGCGAGGTGCTGACTCTGCTGCGGCAAGAGCTGGCTGCCTTCCGGCAACAGCAGCAGGAGCAGCAGCAGCAGTTCCAGGAGCGAGTCCAGCGGCAATTCGCAGTCCTGGAGGGCATTGTCCTGCGCCCCCCGCTTGCGGCCTCCGGCCTGAAAAAGGCGGTTAGTTACGCTGCCGCCGCCGCGGCTGCTGCACCCAAAGCGGGCCCGTCCGGGCAGACCGGGCGTGGAGCCCAGGTGTCGGAGCCGGCGAGGCCGGTCCCGGCGGCCAAGCAGCAGCAGCGGCAGGGGAAACCTGCCCCTCCCCCGAAAGGCAGAGCGGTGCCTGCCGCTAAATCGGCGTGGCCTTCCGCGGCGGCGGCGACTAGGCCGCGCCTGCCGCCTCCCCTGCCCGAAGAACCCTCGGCTGGCGCCGAATGGACGGTCGTCGGCGCCAGCAGGAAGGCGGGCAAGGCGGCTAGAGCGGCAAAAAAGCGCGAGCGGCGACAGCAGCGCAGGAAGCGGACCATGACGGCCAGGCTTCGCGCCCCGAATTCCGCAGCTGTAGTGATTACACTACAGCCAGCTGCGGAAAAGAAGGGCGTGACGTACAACGCCGTCATGGAAAAGGCGAAGCAGGCGGTGGTGGGCCACCTTAGCGAGTTCGGAGCCACTGAGGGCTTCAGAATGAGGCGCACCGCAACCGGGGCCCGAATATTGGAGGTCCCTGGTGCGGACAGCGGCTCTGCCGCGGACGCCCTGGCCGCAAGGATCAGGGCGTCTATGGACGCTGAGGAGGTCCGAGTGTCCAGGCCCACAAAGTGCATAGACGTGCGCATCATGGGCCTGGATGACTCCGTCAGGGTGGACGAGGTGGTGGCCGCCGTCGTCAGGGCGGGAGGATGCCAGGCCGACCAAGTGCGGGCGGGCACCATCCGTGCTGACAGCACGGGCATGCGGGCCGTTACGGTCAGCTGCCCCGTGTCGGCGGCTAAAGCCATCACGGCCGAAGGCCGAAGGCTCTTGGTGGGCTGGGTCTCCGCGCAGGTAAAACTGCTGGAGCCCAGACCTCTGCGGTGTTACCGCTGCCACGTGGGGCACCACGTGGGGGCCCACTGCGCCGCGGAGGTGGACCGCAGTGACCGCTGCTACCAGTGCGGTCAGTCTGGTCACAAGGCCGTCGAATGCCGTGCAACGCCGCACTGCTACGCATGTGCGGCGGCAGGCAAGCCGGCCGACCACCGGGCTGGGGGCAGGTCCTGCGACCCCCCCGCCAAGGCCAAGGCCAAAGTTCGGAGGCCCATCCACCCGGACGTACTCACCGCCGCAGCCGCCTCCTTGGCTGCCGCCGCTGTCGCTGTCGCACCCGCCGCGGCAGGGCCCTCACGGGGGGCTCGGGAGGAGACTGTAATGGACTGTCAATAACGACCCCATTACGTCTCCTCCAGGCGAACATCAACCACTGCGCCCCCGCTCAGGATCTGTTGCTCCAGAGCATGGCGCAGTGGTCGATCAATATCGCCGTGGTCTCCGAGCCGTACAATGTCCTGCCCAGGGGAGACTGGGTGCGGGACCTGGACGGCTCGGTGACCCTAATTTCGTCGGCCGCCGCCGGCACCCCGACCCTCGAGGCCGTCACGAGGGGACGGGGTTGCGTGGCAGCACGGTTCGGGGACATTGCAGTGGTAGGCGTCTACCTGTCCCCGAGCAGATCTCTCGGCGATCTTCACATCTCCCTAATGGAGCTGAAAGCCGTCGTCGCTGGGTTTGGTTCCCTCCCCGTGGTCGTTTGCGGGGACTTCAATGCCAAGAACTTGGCTTGGGGTTCCCGGCTCACGAACCAGCGGGGTCGGATGGTGGAGGACTGGGCTCTGGAGACAGGCCTGGTCGTCCTAAACCGGGGTTCTGTCCCCACGTGTGTGCGGATGCGGGGTGACTCAGTGGTGGACATCTCGTTCGCCAGCCCCGCTCTGTCGCCGCGTGTCGTCGACTGGCGCGTTATGGAGGGGGTGGAGACGTTTTCGGACCACCGGTACATCCGGTTCGACGTCTCCGCCCAAACCTCGATTGCGCCGGTCCGACAGAACCCTTGTGGTCCGCGGTGGGCGCTGAGGCAGATGGACCGGGAGCTCCTCCTGGAAGCCGTGACGGTACAGGCCTGGGTGCAAGCACCGGACAGGCCTGTCGACATAGACGTCGAGGCAGAGTGGTTCCGGGAGGCCATGTCGCAAATTTGCGACGCGGCAATGCCCCGAGTCCCTCCAGGACGTGCTCAGCGCCAGGTATACTGGTGGTCGCCGGAGATTGCGGCACTGCGCAACGCGTGCAATGCCGCACGACGCCAGTATGCCAGATACCGCAGGCGCCGCATCCGTCCACCGGATGCGGAGGCCAGAGAGGCGGAGCTGTACGAGGGGTATAGAGCGGCAAAGCGCACCCTCCGAGCGGAGATAAGGCGGGCCAAACTTGAGGCCCGCAACGTGTGGCTGGGGACTCTGAATGGGGACCCATGGGGACGCCCGTACAAGTTGGTACGGGACAAACTCCGCCCCTGGGCTCCCCCGCTGACGCAGAGTCTCCGGCCCCAGCTCGTGGAGGGTGTGGTGAGCACTCTGTTCCCCACGCGAGGGGAACACTCTCCCCCGCCCATGGCTCCGCCACCAGCGGTGTCCGACGCGGACCACGATGGCGACGACGACGATAACGCTCCAGAGGTGACCGAGGTAGAGATGAGAGTGGCGGTACGAAGGCTGAGTGCCAAAAATACCGCCCCAGGACCCGACGGCTTGCCTGGGAAGGCATGGGTCCTGGCCATGGAGGCTCTCGGGCCTCGACTAAGAGGGCTCTTCAGCGCATGTATGGAGAGGGGCCAGTTCCCACTTCGCTGGAAGACGGGGAAACTGGTCCTTATCGCGAAGCCGGGGCGCCCCGCGGACTCTCCGTCCGCGTACCGGCCCATTGTGCTGCTCGACGAGGTGGGCAAGCTCTTTGAAAGAGTAATTGCAGACCGCCTCGTCGCGCACCTAACACGGGTGGGGCCGGATCTGGCGGACGGCCAGTTCGGCTTTCGCAGGAGGCGCTCCACGGTGGACGCCATCATGTGCGTGCGAGCTCTCACGACGGGGGATGCAGTGGCCCAGGGCAGGTGTGTCGTGGCGGTGTCTTTGGACATCGCCAACGCCTTCAACTCCCTGCCTTGGAGTAGCATTGGGAGGGCACTCCGGTATCACCGGATGCCCGACTACCTCTGTCGTGTGGTCGAGGCGTACCTGTCAGACAGGTACATAACCTACCCCGGTCACCAGGGGGTGTGGGAACGTCGAGAGATGTCGTGCGGTGTTCCGCAGGGATCGGTACTAGGGCCGCCCTTGTGGAACATCGGATACGATTACGTGCTGCGCGGCGACCTCCCTGACGGGGTCAGCGTGGTCTGCTACGCAGACGACACGCTGGTCCTGGCGCAGGGAGAGTCGTACCAGGCGGCGGTCGAACTAGCGACACGCGGGGTCGCGACGGTCGTTGGCAGGATCCAGGAGCTGGGACTCGAGGTGGCATTGCACAAGTCCGAGGCCATGTGCTTTCACGGCCCTCGGAACGCGCCACCACCGGGTTCCCAGCTAACGGTGGGAGGAGTCCACATCGGCGTCGGGTCAACGATGAAGTACCTGGGACTCGTTCTCGACAGCCGATGGGATTTCGACGAGCATTTCCGACGTCTGGCTCCCAAACTAAATCGGACTGGGGCTGCTCTCTCGCGGCTCCTGCCCAACCTTGGGGGTCCAGACGCCTCCTGCCGGAGGCTCTACGCGGGGATCGTTCGGTCCATGGCCCTTTATGGCGCGCCGGTGTGGGCGCTGGGGCTGCGGAAGCAGCCGGCGGCCCGGCTGAACGCGTGCCAGAGGGTCATGGCCATACGGATGGTGCGAGGATACCGGACGATTTCCCGCGAAGCGGCGAGCCTTCTTGCTTGCCAGCGACCATGGGAACTGGAGGCAACAGTCCTTGCACTCATGCACGAACGGCGCATGGAGATGCAACGCCGGGGCGAAACTCCGCTGCCGCAACAAGTCGCGGCATGGCGGACAGAGTTCCGGCGAGTTCTCATGGTGAAATGGCGACAGCGACTGTCGCGACCCCGTGCTGGGCACGCCACAATTATGGCGGTAAGTCCCCTCTTTGAGGCGTGGTTGGAAAGACCTCACGGCGTCCTCACATTCCGCATGACGCAGGTCCTCACCGGACACGGTAAGTTCGGGAGGTTCCTGCACCGGATTCGTGCGGAAACGACGCCCGGGTGTCGCCACTGTGTGGCCCACCCGGAGGACACGGTGGAGCACACGGTGGAGGTGTGCCCCGCTTGGGCAGAGCAACGCCGTGACCTCGTGAGGGCAATCGGCGGCGGTGATCTCTCGCGCCGGGCCTTGGTTCAGGCCATGCTCCGGAGCGAGGAGGAGTGGCAGGCGGTCGCCTCCTTTTGCGAAGCAGTAATGCTAGCTAAGGAGGCGGCCGATCGCGTGAGGCAACGGTCCTTACGCTGCAACCGCCGCCGGGATTCCGATCCCGATTTCCGGCCACCGTAGGCGCGGGCTTGTAGACGGCGAGCAATGGGTGGCTCGCCGTCTGACCGTCCGGTAACCGTCCGGACCGAGCCCAAGTCGTCGACGGCGCGTTTTGTTCCACGCGCGCCTCAAGGAGATGTCAGCAAATCGTAGGGGCCCAGCAGGGTCGAAGCCTACTGGGGCCACGGGTAGTGTGAAAGCGGAACCCGGGGCCCTGGGACGAAGGCAACGAAGGAACAGGAGTGGGTTTTTAGTCAGTAAGAGTCTGACACTATCTCCCGCTCCGCCCAAGAGCGGGGATGTCATTAGGATGATTTTCCCACCCAATAAAAAAAAAAAAAAAAAAAAAAAAAAAAAACCTCTCTGAAGTACAACTGGATAAACTTGAGCGACTTCAAAACTTTTGTATAAGGTTCATATTCGGTTTGCGTAAATATGACCATGTTTCTGAATTTCGTGTTAAACTCAAGTGGTTGCCGATCCGCCTTCGCCGTAATGCTCATATTCTTTCCCTCTTGTATAATGTGCTCTTTTCCCCTTCTACCCCTCGTTACCTCAAACAACGGTTCCAATTTCTTTGCGACTCCCACATGAAAGTTCTTAGGTCATCGGATAACTTGAAACTTAAAATGCCAGTCCATACGACTACTTTCCTGGATAAGTCTTTTACTGTCCAGGCCGCTCGTCTATGGAATGCATTGCCTGTGGCAATAAAACGTGCGCAAACACTGCCTGTATTTAAAAGGCTTGTGAAGGATCACTACTTGTCACTGTGATCATGTCTTCGTTTCATCACTTATTTCTCTTGCTTATATATTTATATTTTGTATGTATGTATATGTGTATCTATTTTAGTATTAAGTTTTTGTTTACTTTTATATTTGCACCAAGTGCAACCCCATTTTGTGTCCAGGCAATCTCTATCCATTCTGGGTTGCCTGGAAGAAATCGCCGAGTGCGATAAGGCCGCCAATTGTATGTTTTATATTGTATTACAATTCAATTTGTAAATCTGTAACTTGGTATGCAATAAAGTATATATAAATAAATAAATAAATAAATAAAATACAGTAAAATTCATCATCATCATCATCATTTCAGCCGATAGACGTCCACTGCTGGGCATAGGCCTCCCCCAAATGTCACCACCAAGAACGGTCCTGTGCGTTTTGCATCCATCGGATTCCCGCAACCTTCACCAGGTCATCGGTTCATCTTGTAGGGGGCCTTCCAACACTGCGTCTTCCGGTACGCAGTCGCCACTCCAGAACCTTTCGGCCACAACGGCCATCTGCCCTGCCCATTGCCACTTAAGTTTAGCAATTCTTCGTGCTATGTTGACGACCTTGGTTCTCCTGCGGGTAACTTCATTTCTGATTCGATCACGCAAGGAACCTCCGAGCATAGCCCTTTCCATTGCCCTTTGGGTGACTTTGAGCCTTCTGATGCGGCCTATTGTGAGCAACCACGTTTCGGAACCATGTGTCATCACTGGCAACACTCACTGTTCATAGACTTTCATCTTGAGACACTGTGGTATATTGGATGAGAAGATACCGCGCAGCTTTCTGAACGCTGCCCAGCCGAGTCAGATTCGACGGTTGACCTCTTTCTCACAGTAAAATTACAAACGACTATTCTACAAGCTTTTGTTTTTAAAAATATTTTGTCGAAATGCAAAATAACCTCGATCAATGCCCGGACACTTATCGTTTTTGCCGCCAATACCTCATGAATATGAAGAAGTCAGTGCATTATCGAAATCTATCTTCTGTTTGAAGCTGAATTTATTCCATTTTTCAAATCATGAAGAATGTGTTTCGATACAATATTTATGAGAGGAATATTTTATGTTTATATTTTAGAAAACATGCTTTCATTAAAATATTTATGTTTGTAGTTGGCTGAAAGTTTGGTGGATTTTGTTATGCCTATTTAAAATGTTTTTGTATTGCTGATGTATTCAAAAAACTTTTAGGGCTTCAAAGATTACAATAACGAAATATCTGAAGTATTAGTTAGCATACGAAATTCTTTTATCGTTAAGGACCGTTTACGTTTAAAGTACCACAAGTAAAGCGTTTAAAATACGACCTAAAATACCGTTTAAAGATCTGAAAAAACGTAAGTGCGAGTCGGACTCGCGCACTGAGGGTTCTGTACAGACTTACCTATCTGAAAAGTTCAATTCCCGAATGGAGTCTCCTCCGAATCGCAAAAAAAAGTTTTTTGACGTATTTAACAACAAAGGGCATTGCGTAAAAGTGTCCCCACCTACCAACAGATTTGAAATAGGTGTCATTCGAAGGGTCTAGTTGATAAGAGTATTTTTTATTATGGCGACATATCTCAAGAGTATGGGGTTTAGGTTTTATAAAACATTATATTTTAACTTAAACTAACCTAAGTGTTTTAGACCTTAAAAATGCTAATAACGAGGTACTATCATACATTTTTTAATGCGGCTTGGCAAGCCTTGCACGATTCTATAAAAATATTTGACAAAGGATAAAGGACATTGCGCAAAACTGTGGCCAAAAATGACATCTGTTTGTTGAAACAGGTGTCATGCGAAACGTCTAGTAGAATAGATTTTTTTTTTTAATAGATTGATATGGCGACATAACTCAAAAGTAGGGGTTTAAGTTTTATAAAACATTATGTTTTAACCTAACCTAACCTGACCTAACCTTTTTTTTTATTGCCGGGGTGAAAAATCTTCACGGATGTCTTTCACCTGGGGCAAGCGAAAGGGTCTATCAGGCTCTTACTGACTAAAAACCACCCCGGTGTTCCCTCCCACACTTGAACCGGAGATCGTCAAAGCTCATACGCCATCCATGATAACCTGATTTAACCTAACCTAAGTTATGCGCACATAATATTCATAGTATAAGTTGTGCGCACATAATATTCAATGTACATGGGGTTACGGAGATACATTAATTTTAATGCATTAGCACAAATGCTTGATCTTGATCTTGGTCGTGATAGACTGACCGACAAACAGACAGCCGGACAGCAAAATGATCCTATAAGGATTCCGTTTTTTCTTTTTGAGGCCCGGAACCCTAAAAACTGAGTCAAACAAAATCTTGAAAATCAATAAGAGGCTTTTTTATATAGAGTTAGATATTCTAAAATTCAACGGAGCATTTTTTGTATTGACAAGTCATGTATGAAACGTAATAAAAACACAAAGTCACGGTTCAGATACTCTAGTTTTTTTTTTTTTTTATACAACGTTCAGATAATAGCTTGGCTATAGTGACACTTGCCCGTTCGTTCTAGTGACACTTGGGGAAGGCCTGTGTCCAACAGTGGACCTCTTTCGGCTGAAATGATAATAATGATGATGATGATACAAATAATGTTAGCACACATACCAACAATAGTTATTTATAGCACAGTCGGCCTTATAATGTTCCCACTGTTGGGACTCAGGCCTCCTCTCTTGGAGAGGGTATGGGCCGTAATCCACCACGCGGGCCCAGTGCGAGTTGGTGCATGTCACATGTCTTCAAATTTTTGGTTCTAGTATATGCCGGTTTCCTTACGATGTTTTCCTTCACCGTTTTGAGAGCAGTGGTGATAAAATAAATCACAAAAAGTAATGCAGCTGGCTGGGTTTGAACCCGCGACCTACAACTCGTAAGTCGGGGCCGTTACCACTCGGCCACCACTGCTCTAGTAGTATAATAGTTATTACTACCAATCTATTTCACTTGGTGGCATTTATTTTAATACTATTTCATACTAGCTTTTGCCCACGATTCGCCCGCGTACCTACTTACATAAAATATAGCTTATGGCACTCAGAAATAATGCAGCTTTCTATTGGTGAAACAATTTTTGCCATCGGAAGTACTTTCAGAAATTACCTCCTACAAATAAAAAAAAACAAAATTAACCTCTTTGTAAAACCTACCTACATATAATATAGCCTATGTCTATTGGTGAAAAAATGCTAGCAATCGGATCAGTACTTCCAGAGATTACCTCCTACAAATAAAAAAAAAAACTTTACTACTTTATAATACACTAGCTTTTACTCGCAGCTTCGCCCGCGTACATATAATATAGCCTATGTCTATTGGTGAAAAAATTCTAGCAATCGGGCCAGTACTTCCAGAGATTACCTCCTACAAACAAATAACAAACTTTACCTCTTTATAATATTAGTGTAGTAGATTTTAACAAAAAGTACATAACAACGAACACCAATATAAAATTGTCCCTGCTACTAGATACGATAAAAAAACCACGAACACACACGCCTAAATAATGTTGTGTAATATTTAAAGCGCTTTTAGAACTTGGCCGTAAACACGAGAGCCCGCTGAAATATTGGTTTACGAACCAAAGTATTATCTAGTTTATTTATTTTCGTGGTTTACAAAAAGTTTTAAACCGATAAGGTTTGCGTTATTATTTTTTCTGTTGAATTATTTTGGTTGGTTTTGACAAAAAGTTTTGTATGTAGCCTATATAGTGTTTTTATTAAGGCCCTAACTCCCACTCAGTACTATAAAACAATGACTTTCTGGAGCCTACTACTCGGTAACGGCTAGGTCAATAGATTTGAAAAAATATATGATTATCATAGAACATTATCATATATACAAATCATATCATACAACATTATCAAAAAAAAAAAAGATTTTTTGTAAGACTAATACTTTTACCAAACAATAAAATAAAATTAACAACATGAAATTTTTTCGCTTGTTTTCTCTACTCCATTCAAACGGCTTTGATCTTTAGAAAAATGTTTACACAAAAAAATTGCTGGTTAAGTATTCTTCAGAATGTACGTAACATATGTAAATCAATCAATATTTCGCAAAAAAAAAATGGATTTAGAGGTCAGCGGAGCTCTATCTGCGCGCAGCTGGCTGGAATTAAATGTTAATGTTAAGATACTTGTACTGCTACCTAGGCGGCACACAGGTCGCTTCCCATTAAGATACCGAGATTCCTCCATGCCCCAGAAAACACGTTAGGCTGCTGGTCCCGGGTATCATCTGTAGATCTTCGACAGTTATTTTGAATAGTCCAAAGTCAGAAAATCTGACGTTAGTCTTGCTTGTCTCTTAGTTACTGGGTAGCGGAGGTTAGATTGGCGTACCTTCCATGTCATAAATCTACTGAAATTCTGCTGCTTTCGGTCTAAAAATACAATGAAAGTAAGAAAGAAAGAAAAACAATATATTCACGGGTAATAACACAATCTTAATACTAGCTTACAGTAAAATTAATACACGTATAATACAATAAAATAAAATCTGGAAAAAATGCGTCACATTCGCATAAAATGGCCCAACGCTTATTATAATGCCATGGCCACGGCCCATAATGCGATCAGTCCAGCAGTGACGATAAGAAGAGTCTAGTGTTGCTTGTCAGGTTCAACACTCAACTCCTCGCGCTTGAATAACATATATAAATCGTCTTTTACTGGACATATTATAAGAGAGCAAAGAAAAACACCGGCCAAGTGCGAATCGGACACGCGCACGAAGTGCACATGTATACATCTATACAACTAATGTCACTATATCAAAAAAATTATATAAAAATTCACGTTTCTTACATGGGAGCTAGGGTGTTTAATTTTTTTATTTTTTTTTCATTTTTCATTTAACTTTGCTCAAATTCTTGATACCACTCATGCACAATGTTTATTTACCAATAAAAAACTTTTTACAAAAAAAAGATAACCGACTTCACTAAAAAAACACTAAAAGAATCAAAATAACTTTAATTTCGGAAGTCGGTGTTTCTCGGTATTATTTGTATCTTATTTAACACCACACTCTCTAACAAAAAATATTTTTTCAAATCGGTTGGCAAGCGACGAAGTTATGCGCGAACAAACATAAAAAAAAAATACAAACATCCGAATTGAGAACCTCCTCCTTTTTTAGAAGGCGATTAAAAATCACCATAACTGGTTAATACTTAGAGGTTGCACAACGCCAACACAGTTTTCTCATACAGTTAGTACGTGATCAGTGTAGCGTAAATTTTTTATATTATTATTTTTCACAGTAGAGAAAGACCCAAGACAAATTATTTGATATTGCGAGCCAAAATATAATAACAATAAGTAGTTTATTACACAGCCCTACTTAAATATTTATTTTATTCTTTATAGCTGCATCATCTGTGAACATTTCAACTGTCTAGCTATCACATTTCATGAGATACAGTCTGGTGACAGACGGACAGTGGAGATTTAATAATAGAATCCCGTTTTTACTCTTAGGGTACGAAACCCTAAAAACCACAAATTCATACGACCGAAAGTTCATACTCGTTTATTTGTCTTCGCTACAACTTAGATATATGTAAAATGTTATTTGGGGTTATTTTGGGTCGGCGCAGCACGTTTTTTTCTTCCACTCTGCCCTGTTACTCGTCATACTATCAATAACATCATTTTCTTTCATATCACTCTTCACACAATCCATCCATCTTTTCTTTGGTCTCCCTCTCCCTCTCCATCCATCCACATGTAAACTCATAACTTAGATATAAATGTAACTTTCCAAAATAAACTAAAAGATCCCCATGGTATCTTCAAAAGAAAGCTGTAGCGTATCTTTTAAAAAAGCAATCATTCAACGCGCGAGTACTTGGTAAAAAAATATTGCTTACAATTCTGAACGTCCTGGTGGAATTGGACGTATGGGAAAGAAACATAATATCTTTTGGGGTATGACTATGAATTTAAGGGAATATTGGGGATATTTTTGTAGTTACTTTATATATGTAAAGCACGAACCACGGTAAATCTTAGATTTTACCAAAAAAAATTAAGATTTACCGACATGAGTTTGTAATGTAAGTATTAATAAAAAAATGAACAATTTTTCGACTTATACCATCAGAAACTTGTACATGCTAGGTTTTGGCAGAGGCGGTTGTTAAATTTTGTTTTTCAGAGCAATCTGGGATAGGTTAGAAGCGGAGCTCCCGCCTTAGCTTTCGTGTTTATTTTTTATTAAAGCCATGACAAGTCTGTTTTTCGACGTTTACAGTGTATTTGAATTAAATCTTGAGATTTAACAAGTGAATGGTAGTGAATGCTCGAAATAAAAGAAGATCACAAAGCTTTTAGGACTTTTATCGTAATTAGTTGATTTGCCGTAGTTCGGGTTTTTTACAGTAACATATACACTAATCTCTTATGTCACAGTGTTTGTTATTCAACTCTTCGCCGCTCAAGCGTGAAGTAGTAACAAACATAATTCGGTTGCCAGGTCTTAACACCAAAAAAGCCGGCAAGGTAATAAGTTTAACGAGTTATTTGGAAAAGATAGCCAAAACCCCTTAATTTTATAGTCTTAGTATAAACAACGTTACTTTTTTAAAGTTTTTTTTTAGCAAAAATAGTGGACAAGTTTAAAAAGCCTTTCAGGCCGGACACTGCCTAACTTAGCCGCACATGCAACTAAAAAGTCTAACTATGTCCGGCTTTATCCGACCATCTGGCAACCCTAAATACGAAGGTAATTTAGGAAAATTTTCTCTTAATACCATTTTCTTATATTATTTTCAAATACCAAATAACAATCATTTATTTAGTTACACAAACCCTGAAACGGAAATCTCTCGACACGCACATCATTAAAAAGAAATGAAAAGATACGATCAACCGTCACAACAACCTATATTTCCAGTGTAAGCTGACCTCTTAATGTATTGAAATTATAAACGATACTAAGTCAACTTATAATTGGAAATATGTATAGCTTGTTATTTGTTCGTGTGTACATATTTAAACTAATGTTACTGGTACAGCATAAAATAGTGGTTTCCGAAAATCGTGTTTGACCATTCATACTAAATATTAATTAACTGTCAGAACAGCATACTGCACGCTGTCAGTAATATAATTTTACTCTCGTTTTTAGACAGTTTTTCAAATTTAAATGCGACCAAAAACAGTAAGTACGCTACGAAATAAGAAATCTTATTACTCAGGAGAAAAAAAAAGAAGTCTATGACTAGTGCGTATTGCCAGTGATGACATATGACTCCGTAAAGTGGTCGCTCAAAATGGGCCTCATCAGAAGGCTTAAAGTGACACAAAAGGCAATGGAAGCCCGCAGTTTTCTAGCATGATCGCATCAGGCATGAAGATATCCGCAGGAGAATCAAGTTTACCAACACAGTCCGTAAAATCGCCAAACTTAAGTGGCAGTGGGTAGGGCACATTCTAAAGTGAAAGATTCTGGAGTAGCGACCACGTACTGGAAGACGCAGCATAGGAAGGCCTTCCACAAGGTGGGTCGATGACCTGGTGATGGTAACGGACATCCGATTGATGCAAGACGTACAGGACCAGTCGTGGAGACACTTGTAGAGGTCTATGGCTAACAGTGGGCGTTTTTCGGCTGAAATGATGATGATGATGAAGATTGGAAGAAAGCAGAAAAACCTTTGTGCCAATCCCAAGTAATATTATTATTATGATGATTGATACACCATACACTTATTTTTATTTACAAGGTGTTTCGGTGTTTTACAGGATGCATTTTGGAGAGTCTGCGAGGGAATTGCATGACTTGATTCCACCATCTCATTTCTACCATGGGACAATCCGACAAACGGCAAGTATCCACCCTTACGTTGTTGGAACCTCTACAATCCAGACCAAGCGTTTTGCCTCGTTGTTTACACCGCGTACATCGAGGGACTGAAACAACTTGCCTGCTACGGTCTTCCCGTTTGATTATAATTTAGGTGTCTTCAAGGCTAGAGTAAATAGGCTCTTGATGAACTTGTGCGCGTCACCATCAACGATTGCATCATTACTTACCATCAGATGAAATCGCATTCGAGTACTAGTTTATAAAAATAAAAAAAAGGATGTACAATTCCCCAACTAAGAACGAGGCTCCTTACCAAGAGCAAACTCATCAGGAATAATTTAAAAATTCCTTAACACATATTTTTGTGACTTGATTTATTAGAAATCTTTATAAAATATTCCATCATATCACCTTACAACACATCTTTTTCGATTTAGCCCGTCCCTTGCTGCCCTCCCCCAGCGACGCCTTAAGCCAAGGTCCGTACCCCACAAGGGGTGCCCTTAGCGTGTAGTCGCTTAGTTTTAAGTTTGTTAAGTAAGCCCTGGCTGCAGGCTTTGATTCTATAATTGAGGCCTTCACAGGCAAGTCCGGTTAAGCAGCCGACAACCTCCTAGGTCGACCTGCGAGAGACCACACATTAAAAAAAAACCTTACAACACGTTACGTGAGTGGTGGTATATAAAAAAAACTGTAGCAACTGCATCAACTAAATCAACTAACTAGTCGAAAACTAACCCTCTCTTACAGTTTTTGTGACTTCGCTCTATGTACACTAAAGTCCTATTTTTCCACAACTGTGGCAGTATTATCTTAAAACTTTGCCCAAACCCAACACAGGAGCCCCCAAACTTTCATTCGGCCAAAAAAGCGGACAAAATAAAGACAACACAACTAAACTGACCGTTCAGGACTATCCGATATAAAGAGAAAACTTCGCTCCACTACACGTACGACCACTCGACATCTAGTCGCCTTTATTTATAGCATACTCTCGCACAAAGGGTGGGGCGTTATGCCACCAAGGAATTGAGATAGAAGAACAAGCCTAAATTATGGTCCAAAAGGAACAAAACTGCATGAACCTAACAGCTCTCTGCTTTAAGTTAGAAGTGAATAGGTTTATTTGAGGCAAGCGTCATCGACTACAACATCGATCAGGTGTATTAGTGGTCTGCCGCGAGTTTTGGAAAAAAAAACATTGAGTTAGACGGACAAAGAGCCAAAACCAAAACAAAGCTTTGATTTTTTCCGTTCAGCTACTGAACCTTAATTGAAGTAATTCCAATTATATTTGTCTAAATTATAATAAATGGTCTTCCTGTCAAACAAATGAGCAAAGACAGCGAGGTTATTATTTATGCTTGAATTTTTAAAATTATTTTGCATTGATCTGTCAATTAATGAAAACAACTACAAAGTTAAGTATCAAAATCGGAACGCTCAATTTAACCCATCTAAAAAAATAGAAAAACCAAGCATCACTTCGTAATGCAAGACGCTTTAAACTGTCACTACTTTTTCCCGCTCAAATACAAAACATCAACATGAAATTCAACAGCTAGATAACAAAGCTGCCAGAGGCTGTAAGTAACTAGAACCCGATCAGAAATCTGAACACTGATCACTAGAATTACAGCAAGCTGTTGATTGAAGTGTCATGTCATTGTGTACTTTACGACAAAACAAGCGCGTGTACCATTTTACCTATATACAAGTTGCAATCGGTGAATTTGAGCCGATATGTTTTGTTCGTGAAACTGATCGTGGTAACGGTAAAAGAAAAAAAGTGTGGTAGGTAATCAGTTGTCATCATATGGGCATGGTATGCGGAGAAATAGTTTCAAGAGAAATGTGGATAATCCTTAGATCCGCAATGATCATAGATAGAGTAAACAATGATAGGGCTAGGATTTAGCTGGCCATTAAAAATACGGCAAAAGACTTAATTTCCTTCCATATTATGTTTCTGCAATACCCTAAGGTCGACTGACTGTAGAAAATGCCTAATTAAAGTATTAAGTCCGCCTTAATATAGTATGTTTTACTAATACATAAAGTTTTAATAAATAAATTAAAATAAAAACATTTAAAGTGGCAAATACTGTGGGTCGATCACAATAAATTTGGGAAGGAGATGACGGCATTTTGATCTCTAAAATTGGATTATGAAGTCACAGAATGCTTTGACACAAAACCATCGAGGAGCGATAGTCTTTTGTTATTTTGTGGAAGATTTTCAAAAGCGGTCCTTCTGTACCTTTTCTGTAGTTCCACGAACAAAACTGTTTTTATACAGCCCCCTGTATTACTTGTCGTATAAAAAATGTATGGCCAAAATAAATACGAAACGTTTTTATTATATGTAGGCAGATTGGCTACCAGAAATGTACGTTGATATTTTGTAAATTATAATATGTTTGTAATGAATTGAATTTCTGCGTAAATCTAAACAGTTTTGCATAATTATAGTTTACTGTGAACTGAATTATTAATTTATTCTAATTCTGTCATTAGTTATTTGGGTCATTATTTCGTAAAGTGGTAATTACGATATTTTACAATATAATCATAAATTTATAATAAATGCTAAATAGTTGAAGCTAAACAGGTAATAATGAGAATAATAAATATTACTGACCAACCGTAGATAATTGCTGTCATTTTCCAATATGAAAACTTTCCCCACCGACCTTGTTCCCACGTTGTCGCCGTGGTGGGGCTTGCGTGTCTTTATGACCTTGAGGGCTATGCCGGTAGAGCTACTCATGCCGGAAGGCCTCAAGCGAGAGACCAGACCAAGAGGAACACACAGGCGGAGTCCAGACGGACCGCCAAGGAGGGTGCACTGTCCAGAAGCATCGGCACCAACAGCTGTTGGTGTTTTTGGACAGTGGTTTTGAGAGAGTGGGTTCGCCTCGGGTACGCGTCTGCTTATCAGACGTGACCACGATGGCGAACGTGGTTATTGGGGACCCCACCCCACAAAAAAGGCAAAGCTGTGTCCAGCACATCCATGAACGCGTCTCAAAAAAGATTATTACCCCAGGAGGGTACCGCCTGCACCGCAGGTGGAGAATCCCTCCCCGAGCAGAGCTCGGGCTGCCCCTCGTATTCTGGGGGGGGCAAAGAGCGCGTCAGGTCCCAAAAGGACCTGTTACCGTCCTTCGTGGACGCAAGGAGCCAGGGTGGCTCACCCATCGGTAGCGCGGAGTCGCTGGGACCTGTTCCCAGCACGTCCGCTGCGCCGGTGGGTCCTGCAGAGGCCGGCAGGAGCTTCGGCCTCAGGGAGGTGAGCGAAGACGCGGCGTCGGACTCCGATGCCGCGTCTTCACCCAACTCGGAGGGGATGGAGGTGGATGAGGCCGCCTCCAGGAAGAAGAGGAACTCCCAGTTCCTCAAACGCCCCATATCGGGAGATGGTCGGAGGACATCCTCCGACGATGAGCGTGGAACTTCTGCCCGCAAGATTTCCACTGCTGGACGGGGTGCGGGCCGAAAGGGACAAATAAGAAGGCCCACCGCGGAGGAGGCGACCCAGCGGTCCCTGAAAATGGCCAGGGAGGGGCGCCACCCCGGGGCAAGCAGTGCCCAGGCCAGCCCCTCGGAGCCTTCTGGAAGTGAGCCAGAAGGCATGGAGAAGGCGCTGGCCCAGTTCAAGGAGGTCGTGACGGCTGCCGTACAGAGCGTCGCCAAAAAGAGGGAGAGGGTCTCCAAAAGAAACTCTATCCCCCAAGCCACAACCTCAATCATAGAGGCACTGGGGATAGTTTTGGAGCCCCTCAAAAAATCCTTGAATCGGAGGATTGGACGGCTCGAGGCAGACCTGGCCGGTCTCCGGGGCGCTGGCCCTGAGGTGGCGAAACAAGGAGGAAGCAAGCAGGGGCAAAGTCGGCCCCAGCCCTCGCCCCAGGTGGAGAGCGAGGTGCTGACCCTGCTGCGGCAGGAACTGGCTGCCTTTCGGCAGCAGCAGCAGGAACAACAGCAGCAGTTCCAGGAGCGGGTCCAGCGGCAATTCGCTGTCCTGGAGGGCATAGTGCTGCGCCCCCCGCTTGCGGCCTCCGGCCTGAAAAGGGCGGTCTCGTACGCCGCCGCCGCCGCGGCCGCTGCGCCCAAAGCCGGCCCGTCTGGGCAGACTGGGCGCGGAGCCGTGGTGTCGGAACCGACGAGGACGGTCCCGGCGGCTAAGCCGCAGCAGCGGCAGGGGAAGCCTACCCCTTCCCCGAAAGGCAGAACGGTGCCTGCCGCTGAACTGGCGAGACCTCCTGCGGCGGCGGCGACTAAGCCGCGCCGGCCGCCTCCCTTGCCTGAAGAACCCTCGGCTGGCGCCGAATGGACGGTCGCCGGCGCCAGCAGGAAGGCGGGCAAGGTGGCCAGAGCGGCGAAGAAGCGCGAGCGGCGACAGCAGCGCAGGAAGCGGGCCATGGCAGCCAGGCTTCGCGCCCCAAATTCCGCAGCTGTAGTGATCACACTACAGCCATCTGCGGAAAAGAAGGGCGTGAGCTATGACATGGTCATGGCGAAGGCGAAGCAGGCGGTGGTGGATCACCTCGACGAGTTCGGAGCCTCCGAAGGCTTCCGAATGAGGCGCACCGCAACTGGGGCCCGAATATTGGAGGTCCCTGGCGCGGACAGCGGCTCTGCCGCGGACGCCCTGGCCGCAAGGATCAGGGCGTCCCTGGACGTCGAGGAGGTCCGAGTATCCAGGCCCACAAAGTGCATAGACATGCGCATCATGGGCCTGGATGACTCCGTCAGGGTGGAAGAAGTAGTGGCCGCCGTCGTCAGGGCGGGAGGATGCCAGGCCGACCAAGTGCGGGCGGGCACCATCCGTGCTGACAGCACGGGCATGCGGGCCGTTACGGTCAGCTGCCCCGTGTCGGCGGCTAAAGCCATCACGGCTGAAGGCCGAAGGCTCTTGGTGGGCTGGGTCTCCGCGCAGGTAAAACTGCTGGAGCCCAGACCTCTGCGGTGTTACCGCTGCCACGTGGGGCACCACGTGGGGGCCCACTGCGCCGCGGAGGTGGACCGCAGTGACCGCTGCTACCAGTGCGGTCAGGCCGGTCACAGGGCCGTCGAATGCCGTGCAACGCCGCACTGCTACGCATGTGCGGCGGCAGGCAAGCCGGCCGACCACCGGGCTGGGGGCAGGTCCTGCGACCCCCCCGCCAAGGCCAAGGCCAAAGTTCGGAGGCCTATCCACCCGGACGCACTCACCGCCGCAGCCGCTTCCTTGGCTGCCGCCGCTGTCGCCGTCGCACCCGCCGCGGCGGGGCCCTCACGGGGGGCTCGGGAGGAGACTGTAATGGACTGTCAATAACGACCCCATTACGTCTCCTCCAGGCGAACATCAACCACTGCGCCCCCGCTCAGGATCTGTTGCTCCAGAGCATGGCGCAGTGGTCGATCAATATCGCCGTGGTCTCCGAGCCGTACAATGTCCTGCCCAGGGGAGACTGGGTGCGGGACCTGGACGGCTCGGTGACCCTAATTTCGTCGGCCGCCGCCGGTACCCCGACCCTCGAGGCCGTCACGAGGGGACGGGGTTGCGTGGCAGCACGGTTCGGGGACATTGCAGTGGTAGGCGTCTACCTGTCCCCGAGCAGATCTCTCGGCGATCTTCACATCTCCCTAATGGAGCTGAAAGCCGTCGTCGCTGGGTTTGGTTCCCTCCCCGTGGTCGTTTGCGGGGACTTCAATGCCAAGAACTTGGCTTGGGGTTCCCGGCTCACGAACCAGCGGGGTCGGATGGTGGAGGACTGGGCTCTGGAGACAGGCCTGGTCGTCCTAAACCGGGGTTCTGTCCCCACGTGTGTGCGGATGCGGGGTGACTCAGTGGTGGACATCTCGTTCGCCAGCCCCGCTCTGTCGCCGCGTGTCGTCGACTGGCGCGTTATGGAGGGGGTGGAGACGTTTTCAGACCACCGGTACATCCGGTTCGACGTCTCCGCCCAAACCTCGATTGCGCCGGTCCGACAGAACCCTTGTGGTCCGCGGTGGGCGCTGAGGCAGATGGACCGGGAGCTCCTCCTGGAAGCCGCGACGGTACAGGCCTGGGTGCAAGCACCGGACAGGCCTGTCGACATAGACGTCGAGGCAGAGTGGTTCCGGGAGGCCATGTCGCAAATTTGCGACGCGGCAATGCCCCGAGTCCCTCCAGGACGTGCTCAGCGCCAGGTATACTGGTGGTCGCCGGAGATTGCGGCACTGCGCAACGCGTGCAATGCCGCGCGACGCCGGTATGCCAGATACCGCAGGCGCCGCATCCGTCCACCGGATGCGGAGGCCAGAGAGGCGGAGCTGTACGAGGGGTACAGAGCGGCAAAGCGCACCCTCCGAGCGGAGATAAGGCGGGCCAAACTTGAGGCCCGCAACGTGTGGCTGGGGACTCTGAGTGGGGACCCATGGGGACGCCCGTACAAGTTGGTACGGGACAAACTCCGCCCCTGGGCTCCCCCGCTGACGCAGAGTCTCCGGCCCCAGCTCGTGGAGGGTGTGGTGAGCACTCTGTTCCCCACGCGAGGGGAACACTCTCCCCCGCCCATGGCTCCGCCACCAGCGGTGTCCGACGCGGACCACGATGGCGACGACGACGACAACGCTCCAGAGGTGACCGAGGTAGAGATGAGAGTGGCGGTACGAAGGCTGAGTGCCAAAAATGCCGCCCCAGGACCCGACGGCTTGCCTGGGAAGGCATGGGTCCTGGCCATGGAGGCTCTCGGGCCTCGACTAAGAGGGCTCTTCAGCGCATGCTTGGAGAGGGGCCAGTTTCCACTTCGCTGGAAGACGGGGAAACTGGTCCTCATCGCGAAGCCGGGGCGCCCCGCGGACTCTCCGTCCGCGTACCGGCCCATTGTGCTGCTCGACGAGGTGGGCAAGCTCTTTGAAAGAGTAATTGCAGACCGCCTCGTCGCACACCTAACACGGGTGGGGCCGGATCTGGCGGACGGCCAGTTCGGCTTTCGCAGGAGGCGCTCCACGGTGGACGCCATCATGTGCGTGCGAGCTCTCACGACGGGGGATGCAGTGGCCCAAGGCAGGTGTGTCGTGGCGGTGTCTTTGGACATCGCCAACGCCTTCAACTCCCTGCCTTGGAGTAGCATTGGGAGGGCACTCCGGTATCACCGGATGCCCGACTACCTCTGTCGTGTGGTCGAGGCGTACCTGTCAGACAGGTACATAACCTACCCCGGTCACCAGGGGGTGTGGGAACGTCGAGAGATGTCGTGCGGTGTTCCGCAGGGATCGGTACTAGGGCCGCCCTTGTGGAACATCGGATACGATTACGTGCTGCGCGGCGACCTCCCTGACGGGGTCAGCGTGGTCTGCTACGCAGACGACACGCTGGTCCTGGCGCAGGGAGAGTCGTACCAGGCGGCGGTCGAACTAGCGACACGCGGGGTCGCGACGGTCGTTGGCAGGATCCAGGAGCTGGGACTCGAGGTGGCATTGCACAAGTCCGAGGCCATGTGCTTTCACGGCCCTCGGAACGCGCCACCACCGGGTTCCCAGCTAACGGTGGGAGGAGTCCACATCGGCGTCGGGTCAACGATGAAGTACCTGGGACTCGTTCTCGACAGCCGATGGGATTTCGACGAGCATTTCCGACGTCTGGCTCCCAAACTAAATCGGACTGGGGCTGCTCTCTCGCGGCTCCTGCCCAACCTTGGGGGTCCAGACGCCTCCTGCCGGAGGCTCTACGCGGGGATCGTTCGGTCCATGGCCCTTTACGGCGCGCCGGTGTGGGCGCCGGGGCTGCGGAAGCAGCCGGCGGCCCGGCTGAACGCGTGCCAGAGGGTCATGGCCATACGGATGGTGCGAGGATACCGGACGATTTCCCGCGAAGCGGCGACCCTTCTTGCTTGCCAGCGACCATGGGAACTGGAGGCAACAGTCCTTGCACTCATGCACGAACGGCGCATGGAGATGCAACGCCGGGGCGAAACTCCGCTGCCGCAACAAGTCGCGGCATGGCGGACAGAGTTCCGGCGAGTTCTCATGGAGAAATGGCGACAGCGACTGTCGCGACCCCGTGCTGGGCACGCCACAATTATGGCGGTAAGTCCCCTCTTTGAGGCGTGGTTGGAAAGACCTCACGGCGTCCTCACATTCCGCATGACGCAGGTCCTCACCGGACACGGTAAGTTCGGGAGGTTCCTGCACCGGATTCGTGCGGAAACGACGCCCGGGTGTCGCCACTGTGTGGCCCACCCGGAGGACACGGTGGAGCACACGGTGGAGGTGTGCCCCGCTTGGGCAGAGCAACGCCGTGACCTCGTGAGGGCAATCGGCGGCGGTGATCTCTCGCGCCGGGCCTTGGTTCAGGCCATGCTCCGGAGCGAGGAGGAGTGGCAGGCGGTCGCCTCCTTCTGCGAAGCAGTAATGCTAGCTAAGGAGGCGGCTGATCGCGTGAGGCAACGGTCCTTACGCTCCAACCGCCGCCGGGATTCCGATCCCGATTTCCGGCCACCGTAGGCGCGGGCTTGTAGACGGCGAGCAATGGGTGGCTCGCCGTCTAACCGTCCGGTAACCGTCCGGACCGAGCCCAAGTCGTCGACGGCGCGTTTTGTTCCACGCGCGCCTCAAGGAGATGTCAGCAAATCGTAGGGGCCCAGCAGGGTCGAAGCCTACTGGGGCCACGGGTAGTGTGAAAGCGGAACCCGGGGCCCTGGGACGAAGGCAACGAAGGAACAGGAGTGGGTTTTTAGTCAGTAAGAGTCTGACACTATCTCCCGCTCCGCCCAAGAGCGGGGATGTCATTAGGATGATTTTCCCACCCAATAAAAAAAAAAAAAAAAAAAAAAAAAAAATATGAAAACTTTCCCATTTCATTTCATAAATATCAATTAATTTGCTTGGCCTTTTCCAAACTGTGTAGGGATTGTTAGAAAGAGTTACGGCGGCCTTAGAACGCAAAGGGAGTGCTCATGCACTTTTTAAAGAATTATCCAAATGGCTAGTTGACACTTCGCGTGACCCAAGGGCTGGCTTTTACCTCGGTCAGAGATTAAGCATTGCTATACAACGTGGCAATGCCGCCAGTCTTTTGGGCACACTTCCAGTCGACAGCGATAAGGAGGAATTTTCTGGCGGTTTAGTCAGTAAAATTCACACTCCCTCTCGGTCCATACAAATCATGTCAAGTTATTTGATGATATCCCACTTCAAATATAACAAAAAAGTATACGAAAACCTCGTATTTTGCAATCTGAGTGACTTCGGGTGAGTTAATGTTGGTTGGATCTACTATAATCATATTGATTTTGCTGCGATTAATCTTTTGTCCAAACTTGAGGCTTATACTCAAAACAGCTCTTGTTACTACAACGCAAATTGAAACCCTAACAAGCTCTTGTATGTAATAATAATAATAACAATTTCTTTTTTTATTCAGATAACAATAAATCCGTAGTGGTTAGTAACAATTTAAACTTATAAACTATGTTAGTAGGTACAAAATACAATCACAACATATTATTTTATTTTAAAATTTTATTGAATAATTTAAAAATTTAATAATTGAATAGTTTAAAATTTAATATACTAAAATTTAATAATTAGATAATTTAAAATTTAATATAGTTAATAATAATATAATAATAATAATTTCATTATTTTATTTTTATTTCACCGCCCCAACCACAATGCTTACCCAGAGCGAGTGCATCGGACACTGATATTTATTAGATATTGTCCTCAGAATGTCATTGCTGCTGACGCGTACTCTGCCTAAAAGTGACGACACACGCTTGCGTCGTATTGCGTAAAAGTCGCGTGCGAAGTCATCGCGCTTCTACAAACATTGCGGACGCACTGCAGAACCTCGGTAGCTGCAACAACATTCTGAAGACGTTATTACACTGCACTCACAGAGCGCTGTATGCCCTTCGGGTATAATTAACCCACAGGCTGCTCGTGTAGAAAGATTGACAATATGCTTTGAATAACACTAACTTGACTTCGGCTGAACAACGAGCAAACCTGCAAACCAACATATTACCCCGGACACCCAGCGCTCTGCGATGTATAATAAATGTAAATATTTTATTTACATTTTTTCATTTTTTATTTTATTATTGATAGGCTCGCGTTTGACCACCATCTCACCTGACGGTGAGCGATGATATGGCCGACGATGGAGCACGTATTTGTGAAAAAATTATTGTTGTTATCGTTGAGATACATGCCTTTGTTATTTACCTTTCGATATGAAATATATTAAGTACAACCTAAATTATTATATAACAATGGTCAGCGGTTCCTTGAAAGGCCTACTCCGCATTTATTGGTTCATTAATGTTTCCATTAATGGGAATTATTAGCCGATATATCTTTATCAGAGTCGATTTATCCGATGATTTATTTGACTTAATCAAATGAAATGATATTTTAAGTAACGTTTTCTGGGGGTAAGTTATTGTTAGTAGAAATTATAATGATTTATAATGGGGATAGTCATAAAATATTGGTTGTATTTTAGTGAAACTAAGTAATCGAGTCTATCTGAGAAGTGATAAATAGAGGTGTACCTGTGGTATTATTAAAGTGTTCAGTCATCATCGTCATCATTTCAGTCGAAAGACGTCCACTGTTCCAACAGTGGACGTAAGTTATATATGCACTACAAATTTAGGTGTTGCTGGTAAATTAAGATTTTGCCAGGAATGTTTAAGTTCTTATTAATGGCATTTTTCTAGCAACCAGACACAAATCTAGCAGACGTTGCGGACGTCGACTAATACGGCCGTCCATTAATTGACCAGACCGAGCCCAGTCGTCAACAGTGCGTAGTGATCCACGTGCTCCTCAATGAGATGTCAGCAAATCTTAGGTGCCCAGTAGGGCCGATGCCCGCTAGCTAGGACCGCAGGGAATTTCTGAAAAGGGAGCCCGTAGTCCTAGAATGTAAAGGGCAACTGAAGGGCACAGGTGTGGTTTTAGTCAGTAAAAGTCTGACACGGGAGAAGTCATTAGATGATTTCCACACTAAAAAAAAGAGCAAGAGAAGCAGTATCGTTTTCGATATCTAGATCAATGAGGTAGTGAGAAGATAATTCATCAGTGTTGAAATTAGTAACCATATCGCATCTTTAAAACAAAAGTGGCACTATACTGAACTTGTTATTTGATTGCCATTTTTAATGTAATCCTTTAACTTTTCAATCTAACTAATACAACTCATTTGTAATCTGATTATCAAAGTTTTTGTTCCAATAGCTGATGTTCCTCAGTAATTGATTCGCAACTTCTTATCGAGTAAATAAGTACATTGAAAACTTTATGATTGTTGAAAAACCACCTTTTTGGTATACTCCGCCGGGACTCCGATCCCGATTTCCGGCCACCGTAGACGCGGTCTTGTGGACGGCGAGCAATGGGTGGCTCGCCGTCCGACCGTCCGGTAACCGTCCGGACCGAGCCCGACTTGTCGACGGTGCGTATTGTTCCACGCGCGCCTCAAGGAGATATCAGCAACTGTAGGGGCCCAGCAGGGTCGAAGCCTACTGGGGCCAAGGGTCTGATTCTGAAAGGAAGACTCGGCCCCGGTACGAAAGGCAACGAAGGAACAGGAGTGGGTTTTTAGTCAGTAAAAGTCTGACACTATCTCCCGCCCCGCCCAAGAGCGGGGGATGTCATAAGATGATTTTCCCACCGAAAAAAAAAAACGTTTTTGGTATACTACCACTTTTGTTTTAAAGTTGCGATATTTTTTTTAATGTTGCCCCACACTAGGAATGACTCCTGTATTGTGGGTGCGTAAGACAACCAGACCAGAAACACTTATCTATAGGTCAATACAAATATTTGTTCCGTGCGGGGATCAAACCAACGACACGTAACGAGGCAACCAATTGCTCAACCACTGCGCCAACCATGTCCTCAGTTATAATTAGACTTAAATTTTCATAAACTTAAATAATTATCTATATTTTTTTAAATAAAAGCGACATACAACTCACTGATTAATCACGAAATCTCAGAAACTATCAACACCTAGAAACTTAAAATTTGGCAGGTTTCTTAAAGAGTGTAGACATCCGGATTTTCCGAAACTCACCACCTAAGGGGATGTAAAGGGGGTCCAAAGTTTGTATGGAGACATCGATTTTCACGAGAGCGAAGCCACTGGCAGAAGCTAGTCTATTATACAATCTTAAACAAAACTTTCCATTTAATAGGTTTTCTTTACTCCCACAAACACGATTATACAGACGGAGAAAAACTGTCGGCACACCAACTGAAATCAATCCAAAGGCACGTTCCGGCGAAGTCAATCAAGCTGTCAATTAAATGTAAGTTTCTGGGTTTCGTGCTCCCATTAAAGTTGACCCATAAAAAGGGTTACTGAACAATATTGGATATAATAACTTCTTCAACCTCAACTTAGTTTCGGCCTTGACCTCTTTTAAACTATGCCTAAAACTTTGGTCCTTCGAGCCGGATACTAAGAGCTGTAAAATTGGTCTTTTGATACGTAGCAGCATCTTCTTCACTAGCAATATTTTTTTTATAAATACTAAGATCTACTTATAACAAATACTAACCAATAGAGAAGATTGGAAGTAAAAGCCATTTCATCGACCCTAATCAAATTGTGATAAGGTCAAAAGAGGTTTTATTTAAAATGAATTGTAATTAAAATGACTAATAAATAATACACTAAGGTTTGCACAGTGCTTGAGCGATTGGCTGTTGTGCTACATGTCACGTGGAATAAATATTTGTATGCCTACAGATAGTGTCTTCGGGTCTTAGTGTCTTGTGAATGTGTCGGTAGAAAGGTAAAATCGCTTAACGACCACTTTGGTCGAAAATAAATTATATAAGGTGTTAAAAATTAACTTTAACAATTTCGAGGGGACATTGTACTCCTTATTATGAACAACTTTTACTATGGGACCAAACCTGAAATCGCGAAATAAAAAAATCTGCTGTTCACTATGTTTATGTTCGCATAACTCGTCAAAATGTATGGAGCAGCTGATTTTTTTTTTCGATATTTCAGGTTTGGTCTCATAGTAAAATTTGTTCATAATGAGGAGTACAATGTCCCCTCGAAATTCTTAAAGTTAATTTTTTAGCACCTTATATATATTACAAGAATCAGCAAATTTTTCTAAGTCGATTTGTTTAGGTATCGTGTAAATCAAAGGATTTTTGGCGCATAAGCGGACCAAATTTTTTACATTGTTTTACGTTTCTTATCGCTGAACTGACGCTAATATCCGAGTTCTCTGAACCAACGTCGCTTAGGTCTCTGAATTTGAAGTCAAATTCACTGTTAGTTTATACTTATCTGTATTGTCTCAGTGATTTTTGCTTAACCAACACCTAATTTGGAAAATTAACAAACATTTAGAAACATTTTATTTTTTATCTTTATACTGCACGTAGGAAACGAGAAATCATTTTTATAGTAAAAAAAATATGTCTTTTTTATAAAGTAGTCAAAATGGCGGTTCATCGATTTTACCTTTCCACTGTTGATGTTATGAACACATCCACGATACAAAAGTAATTCATAAAGGGGTGAAACGTTTTAAAAAAAATAGAACTTAACATAAATATCTAACGGTTTTACTTTATAGGTACATTATTTTATAAACTGGCCATAATATATGTATAATATATGTACGCAGGTAAACACCAAATTTACTGAGGGAGGCATACTTTTGTGAATAACTAATAAATATTAGATACAAAAAAGTATAATAAAAAATCAATGTGAATTGTCAGTCGGTTGTCCTTTAAAGTGAAAGCACGAGAACACTTTCGCAAGAAGTTGGTAGATTCATCACACTCTTGATTTGTTGTATTCGTTTTTCTCTTAATACCATTATTTATTTGTATGTATGTATCTAAGTATATATTTATTATTGTTATTATTTCCTCTCTGTCAGTCTTCTTTTAAGCTGCACCTGCCATGTTATATCTCTGCACCACCCTAAGGTCGACTGGTAGAAAATGCCTAAGGCATTAAGTCCGCCTTTGTACAATGTTTCATTAGTGCATAAAGTTTTAAATAAAATAAAATAAAATAAATAAATTGTCAAGTTGTAAAAAATCAATCGCAGGATTTAATTTTGTAGACCAGTTTGTTAATAAAAGCTGTAAAAAGCGAGCGAAGCAGAGTCGCCTTGCTAGTCTTTAGTATATATAAATATCTAAAGTTACAGTATCTAGTTGTTAGCTACAAACTCATACAAAAATGTATGAGTTCATATTATTTTCTCTTTTGTTCTAAAAGTGACAGAAAAACATATTTGTCATGTCAACCTGTCACATGACGCAAATTGTTACCCAACTGAGAGAGATCGAAATTATTCTTTACATTATTTTTATTACTTCATATCTAGTTATTTATATTATATAAGATAATATCTATAAGAGTTGCCTTGCAGGGTTTCTGAGGCACGCAGGTTTCTGCAGGATTTCGGGGGCAGCGAGTTTCGCTGGCGACCACGTACCGGAAGACGCAAGGCCTCCCACAAGGTGGACCGATGACCTGGTGAGGGTCGCGGGAATCCGATGGATGCGAGACGCATAGGACCGGTCATTGTGGCGACATTTGGGGGAGGCCTATGTCCAACAGTGGACGTCTTTCGGCTCAAATGATGATGATGATGGGTTTCGCTACATTAAGAAAACATCATCGAAGCCAGCCCGAAAAGAGGTACCAAGAAGATTTAGATGCGTATTTTGAGGACTGGATAGGAGCAGGAGAAGAATTTCCGAATGAACTTAGAGGAAACCTTTGTCTAGCAGTAGAACAGTAATGGGTTGGAAAATATATCGTTATTTAAAAGAATACGTGACAAATATAAGCTACGAGTCATCAGACTAAAAGACCAATATAAGTCCTCGTCTATCTTCTATGTATCTATTTATTGTCTGTTAGAGTTCGCTCTTAATCATATATCGATGGCTTAGAGTGAAAAACTCGGGTATGCAATTTTGTGTAATATTTATTTAATTATATTTCTGAAAAGAAAAGCTCGTAACGCATATTCTTGTATCATGCAAAATTTTGATTTGATACTCATAGCGCCATCTACAATGTTGAATGCATACTTTGTTCGAGTCAGTTTGGTGTGATATTTTCGCAATAGCGCGTCAAAACTTGTGGAAAAATAAGAAAAAAAAGAGAAACAAGCGTTTGAAATAAATCAATAGTTTTAAATGTTTCAATAAAACACGTAGAAGCCCATAATAATTACATGATAATAAAGGTCTAGTTTGGTTTTTTGAGCCTCCTGAAAAGTTACGTACTTCACAGTTACGAGGTATTCACTATAAGTTGATATGGACCATTGTACATGGGCCATGGTGGTCATCCTTTAGCGGGCTTATTCCACCTCTCTCCAAAAAGCAGATCAGGGCTCCCAGATATTACAGGGAGTCTGTAAGGGGATCAAAGGACCGTAGAGTTCGTATGCGTGTATCAGTGACGCTCGTACGGCCAAGAAGCACCTGCACAATAATTATCTCCTCCAGAAGGAAAACAAGCAGTCTTTGCACAGGTAACTGTTTATGATGCCTAATTGTATGGAGGTGCAGGGGCGCCGGCCTTTAGAAAACCTCATGGGTGCTCATGCTCATTTGATGACTCAAAAAAGTGGCGAAGTAAGTAGCAGAAGATAAATGCAGACTGATCGACCGACAAATAAATGTTTTTTAATGCGTGTACGAGCAAACCCGTAATATCAATTGTATTAATTTTGTGATGACATCGACACGCAGTGATTGAATAAAAACACACATTTAAATAAGCCTTTTAGTAGCTGTATAGCATCGATGAAAGACTCATTCGCCGCGGGTCGATTATCTATCATTTTCGGGCAATACACAAATTAAACTTAAAATCAGTTTATCGTTTAAATGTAATTATAATATAATAATAAATTGAGATAACATCACATACATTGCTCTGCTCCTTTTCCCATATATCCCAAAAATAAGGAAGGTACCACAAACACCCAGTCCCAAAACAAATATCAATTTCATCAACAAATATTTGTGTTAGTGCGGGAATCAAACCCGCAACACTTGCGTCTCAAACGGCGCGGGTAATGAAAAAACGCCCATCCCTAAAAGGCGATTATTGATCTGTTTCTTGATATCTATTCTCAGGGGTGCTCTGCACCCACTGTTTATTTCTCATGGGTGCTTGAGCCCCGAGCACCCACGGAGTCGGCGCCCCTGTGGAGATGTTTATTCACTTGTTCGGTGTGCAGTGTCCGGTGATGATTCCCGGCACCATGCGGAGACTACCTCTATCCAGTTGCATAAGGCTTTTACTAACGTTGGCTTTTGGTAAGACTGGCATAGTCTCGTTGGCCTGCATATTTTTATAATTGCATTGCTTATAATCGTCAAGGCTGCGGGATTATTTGAAAGAGTCAACGCGACTCTTGAATGCAAAGGGTAAACGAAGGGTAGAATGGTGTGTTTTAGTCAGTATAAGTCTAAAACTCCCTCTCGCTCCACCGGTTGGGAGAAATCGTTTTGATGAATGTCAACCTCGTTAAAAAAGCGTTCCTTAATATATTTGTATGTAAATTGTTTAACGAATTGTAGTTAAAAACTTGTAATTAAATAGATGAAAGAAAATTAAAGGCAAAATTGAGTTAGATTAAACAATTTGCTAAGCTAATCACGAATATTAATGAAGTTTTATCCGAATAGATTAAAATAGATCTCAGTTCTAAAAGTATTTGAACTTTCATTTAGAAATTTATTTAAATTCACAAGAATTTTATCATAACCTGTTACCCGTTAAGTTTAACGGACCAATAAAATAATAGGTCCTTAGAGTCGCATTGCAGTCTACTAGTCACTGGTACGCCACTTTACCCAACTAAAGCATATTCCACTTTGGTATCTCATAGCGGCTAATTATAAACAGTCACACTGGTCGATCTTAGAAGTTATAAATAAAATAAATATAGCTTTATTTCCTCCTACATTTTTGGTCCTATGAGTATCTTTTAACTAACTTAAGTGTTGTTTTTAAATCTTGTTTTTTTTTTTATATAAGTTGGCGCCGACAATATGACAGTAAATTAAACTGCGTTTAGTTGTCACAGTTTGACTGGCCTGTTGGTCTAGTGGTTAGTGGCCCTGACTGCTATGCCGGAGGTCGTGGGTTCGATTCCCACCCAGGACAAATGTTTGTGTGATGAGCACGATCATTTGTTCTGTGTCTGGGTGTAATTTATCTATAATATGTATGTATTTAGAAATATATAAGTATGTTTATCAGTTGTCTAGTACTCATAACACAAGCTCTGCTTAGCTTGAGGCTAGACGGCGTTGTGTGGTAGTTGTGAATATTATTATTATTATAGTTTGCATACCAAAAATTAATCGAATATATACAGTAGTTAAGTCATAGGACATTATTTTACATTTTCAGCATTTTCTACATGACGATTACAAAAAAGAAACTTCCTTCGTAACTTAGTAGTTTTTTAATTTTTTCTAAGTTTTAAGCTGTAGCTTAAAACCTTAAAACAGTTAACGATTAATCAAGTTAAAGTGTCAGTTGACCAAGATCAATATAAAAAAAAAATAATTTTTATTTGAAATGTATTGTATTGTAATTACGTTTTATTTTTGACTTATCACGCCTCGTTACAATTACACAGTTTCGGATTACTCCGACATGATTTTAATTTATGGAAAGAACTACAGAAATCTGCTTTAACTATACAGACATGAGAGAGGTATGGGAACGCCCGAGTTTGTTCGACCTGGTCCGACCAATAGGCGTATTATTGTACAAGCTGTCAAGAGAAAGCGGTAATTTTAACCCTTAATCCCGCAATTGGGATATCCCGCTCCTTTACGTGTAAGAGTTACACTAGGCGATAGAATTTTTAATTACTTTGAACGCAACCCTACGTCTAGTCTGCGTAGGGCAGTTTGATATTATTCAATATCGATAATAAGTGAGTGCTAATGAGTGTTAAGTGATAGAATAGTGCTTAAAATTAAAGATTTCATTAATAAAAATTTTAAGTTGTAATTTTTTTTATTGAGCATTCACAATAATGGCGTAATTTTGTCACTACATGACACGGCGCTGTTGCCACAGGTTAGTTTACCGATATTTATAAATGGTGTTATGTGCTATTTTGTTTACAATTTTATGCTATATAGTTTGTTTGAAAAAATAAACCTTTTTTATATTTCGATTTTATAATTTTTTTGGTAGTTTAATATTATTTCTATGGACTAGTATTGCGAGAGTTTTAATAGCACCACGTTGTATATTTAGTCTGCACAAGAAGCGCTAAGTACTGGTAAAAGCCTCCTCCAGTCGTTTCCACGGTGATCTTTCTCGGGCTACTCTGCTCCAAGTTTTCCCTGCTATTTTTATGATGCCGTTACTCTTTTGTTATCTTAGAGGTAATATAATTCAAAAGTGAACAGGCTCTTAATAAACTAGTGCGCCTCACCATCAAAGATTGCATCTCTGCTTACCATTAGATGGGATCGCAGTCAAGCACTGGTTTATATCAATTTATAAGAATAATTTTATTTCAGAAAAATACACATACTGAAGGCTCAATTAATAAAAAAGTTTTGCCAAATATTAAGTGATAAATAGAGAAAAGGAGTTTCGTTGGTACCTGTACTAATGAAAAATATTGTATCACAGGCACCAGCATGTTTCATAATGATGAATTATTTAAAAACGGTACAACAACGATTTAAACAATGACATTATAGTAAAAATTTAATATATTAAAAAATATATATATTTATTTCAAAGTTAAGCAACGTCTATCGAGGTTACTTCATGGATGGGTGGGTAGGAACCATCCATTACATATCAAAACTCTCCATACCTTGAAAAGCATGTCAAAACGTTGGTCTCGGCTGTCATTTATAGATCCTTGACAGCTGTTACGGGTAGATAGAATCCCCAAAAATCTGACAACAGTCTTAGTAGGGTTCTGGTGGTTATGTCTCTAGGCAGTCAATTCATGTAATTTAATAAATAATATTTCTTATTAGTTCACAAAGTAATTCACCGGATTAGGTTTGAACCCGTGACCAAAAATTCCTAAGTCCTCTTAAAAACGGTGAAGAAAAACCTCGTAAGGAAACCGGCATATCCTAGAACCAAAAATTTGAAGACTTGTGACATCCACCAATCCGCACTGGGTCTGTGTGGTAGATTATGGCCTATTCCCTCTCCTAGAAAGGAGGCCTGAGTCCCAGTAGTAGGAACATTATAAAGCTGATTATGTTTATGCTTATTCGTCCAAACATTAATATGATAAATATCTATATATATAAAAGAAAGTCGTGTTAGTTACACTATTTATAACTCTGAAAATAGGTGGGGAGGTAGCCTAGAAACAAAGACGGACATAGGATACTTTTTATCCAGTAGGTAGATTAGAGTAGAGTAGGGTAGAGTAGGGTAGAGTAGGATAGAGTAGGGTAGAGTAGGGTAGAGTAGGGTAGAGTAGGATAGAGTAGGGTAGAGTAGGGTAGGGTAGAGTAGGGTAGAGTTGAATATAGTAGTCAGTTTACGGGAGCAAAGCCAGTTGTATTTAAATTAGAGGTACATCAGTTGACTTGGATACTGAAAATAAAAAAAAAAAACAATATAAATCTGGCCCCACACTAGGATACCCTGGGTCATGAGGTCTAGTCCATGTAAAATAAAGGCACTTAGTTTCATTTAGCTAGACTAAAACCTAAACATATATGAGATATAGCACACACAAAGCAAATTTCCCTTCGCTCAATCCTCTTGTTGAAAATTGCAAGCATTCAGAACACGGCTGTTATGTCCTCATTTTATTAAATCATCAATTGAACCAGCTGCTGCTTTGTCGACGACAATTGACGACGTATTGACAGCTGGCAGAGAGCACTCCAGTTATTTTCGATTCGAACGTGAACATCTCATTTTAATTAAGCACGAGGATGATTGAAGTTTCGATCGTGTTTTCTGGCCTAGAAATTACCTGAATTCTGACTTCAGTCTTGTCAAAGAGTACTATGTTATTTATTTATTTAATTACGTTTGCTCACAAAGGTACAAAGGTTTTTTTTTAGGTGGGAATATCATCTAATGAAAAATCTCGCTCTTGGGCGGGGCGGAAGATAGTGTCAGACTTTTACTGACTAAAAACCCACTCCTGTTCCTTCTTTGCCTTCATCCCGGGGCCCCGAGCTTCACACTACCCGTGGCTCCAGTAGGCTTCGACCCTGCTGGGCGCCTACAGTTGCTGACATCCTTAAGGCGCGCGTGGAACAATACGCGCCGTCGAAAAGTACAATGGTGGACTTATTTTCTTAAGGCATTTTTTTTAATATTTATTAAGGAGCTTTGTCACTATATTGACTATGTTGTTTCTGCTAGTCAACCTTTAGGTGATGCAGAGACAAATTGTAATAGGTGCAATATTAAACATTATAACACACTTTATTTTATACAAATATATGCCTATAAACTCGAAAAATGTTTATATCATCAAATGATTAGTTAAAATTGAAAAATAAAATGAAAAAGGATAACAGTTAAAGCTAGATAAACGTGAAAATAATTAATAAATACAATAGAATAATCATTTTACAATTATATGAAATATCAAACGTGAATAAATAACCCGCCTCTAATCGTTCCTGGTGCAAAGGTGCCCATAACACTCGCCGCGTTACCTCACTGAGTAGCAATGGCTATCCTTTGAACCAAGCACGACCTGAACCGGGGGTCACCCGTTGCCTAACCGAGCCTACGGTCCAAATCCCTCACAAAAACGATAAATAAAAAATATATATAATATACTAGTGGTTCCGGCAAATGTTGTCTCACTGATGGTGGCGCGTGTGCTGAATCATTCGGTTCCCTTCAAAATGGTTAAGCTGAGTGGTGCTAATATTTGCGTCATGTCCGTGAACGGGCGCTGTCAGTTGGGACTGGTCATCTCTTAGCTGCCAGTTGCTATTTTAATATCTATATTTATTTTGTATTTTTACTTTGTTTATATTGTTCTCACATGATAGCGACAAGAAACATGTAACATAGATATTTGTAATTACGAAACATGCTTGAAAAGAGTGTCCATGGAGTTTCTTTCACATTCTTCTCCATAGAGATCTACGCTTTGAAATATGCAATTAGCATCATTTTTTCTGACTGACTGACTTCTTGACATTTCAAAAGTGCCTGTAAATGGTTTATTTGAAATAAAATGCTTTATCTTTGTCTTTATTGTCTTGCCCGAAAACTGGCTTCTTGACAAAAAAAAATTGCAAACCCGATTACAGCGCTACCTACGGTTCGATTAAATTTTCAAACCGTCCAGGAATCTACTCAAATATACACACAAAGTTTTATTCAAATCGGTCAAGCTGTTTGCAAGGAGATAGGTGACAACTCACGTAGAGAAAAATTATATACATAAAAATATATATATATCTATTCAAATGAGTAATTACCCATGAATATACTGAAACCATTACTGCAAAAAAATATTATGAAAAAAAATACAGTTACTGGTTTGTGGAAGTAATATATGAAAAACTGGTAGGTATTCAGCTGGTGCTGGCTAGACTGGAAGCCAACCCCAACTCCTAAAAAGCTAAGTGAATTGAATACCTAAATTAGTGGAACTGATCCTTATAAACAGAATTGCCTCGATTTTAGAATAATAAGGTTCTTTATTTATTTATTATATTTGGCTCTTCAACAATGAGTACACTGTTAAATATAAAGACTATTTTTTTTTTGATGCTTGATAGGTTCGCGCTTGACCGCCATCTCACCTGATGGAAAGTGACGATGCGGTCGACGATGGAACACGCTTACCTAGAAGTAACCTATTCACTCTTGACTTAAAGATTTCCGGGTTGTAGCCATCAGGAAACACACATTCCGGCAAGGTATTCCACTCCTTAGCTGTACGTAGCTAATCTTAAAACTAAGTGCCCCATCAGATAAAGAAGAGCACTACATGCACTATGAAATACGCCTTAACAATTAATAATAATAATGATTAAATCACAGAAAAAAAACACACTAAAAATAAACATCAGAACAGAATGAAAACAAAATTAATTTTGGACAAACAGAATTTAAAGATTAATTGTGTAACATAAGTTTTTTTACAGAGGGCGCAGATGTATGGTACAAGTCGATAACTTAATCGCGTTGTTTGTATAATGCATACAAATTTCTTTTCTTTTTTTTCTTCTTTAAAAATTAGAGACTTTTATAATGCACAATGTCTGTCAGTCCTATCGTACCCTAAGACAATTATTACACGAGATCAGTGGATCAGGGCCATAAAATATTTTCTCACATCATCGGAAGTCTACAACAATCTTATAAGTGGTGTCAGCAACTGTAGGGGCTTACCAGGGGCGAAGCGTACTGGGGCCACGGGTAGTGTGAAAGCGAAGCCCGGGGCCCCGGGATGAAGGCAAAGAAGGAACAGGAGCGGGTTTTTAGTCAATAAAAGTCTGACACTATCTCCCGCTTCGCCCAAGGGCGGGATTAGTCATTAGATGATTTTCCCACCTAAAAAAAAAATCTTATAAGTGGTGTCTTTAATACTTTCTCAATTTCCCATTCTATAAAACCCGTTTCTATTCCTACCTGTTTTTTATGTTTATATTTATTTACTGTAGCTTATAATAAATCGTATATATTATTTAGATATTATATTGAAGCTTATTTTAAGTTTTATAACTTATTTATACACACTATGTCTACATCTCTCACATCAAATAATATTGTAACTATTGTTTATGTGAGATTTCTTACGGATTGTTATTTTAATGAGCATAAGACTCCCTTGTATCCCAGTAAACCTTTTTTTTATCGTTAAAGATCTTCTTACTTTTTTCTAAATATATTACAGTATATATTAACCGGATTCACCTTAAGACAAGTGTTTTGAATTAAATGAATAGCGACTGCCTATTTGAGCGAAATGTTAAAACCTGTTTTACTTCTAGAACCCAACAATTTCATAATACGATACCCCTTAGTTGACCAGTTATCTAATTCGAATTTCAGACTACTAACTGTACAAGTTAGAAATGAGAAACTAAAGCTACATCGGTAGGTTTTAGTCAGTATCCAAAACCCCTCTCATCGCTTAGCTCAGAGCGGGAATTATTTAATGATTACTTTATCTCATCTATATACACGAGTAGGTAAGTACCTTATTCATATGTCGGTTCAAGATACGGATCAGAGGAGGAATGTCTTCTAGAAAACATTTGTGTAGGTGATGAGTAGGTTACGAGCAACACACTATTCCAGACCACGCAACTGATTTATTATGATGTAGGCTTTAGGTACTCAATTCACAACGAGCCGTGAGACAGTCCCACGCGGCTGCTAATAGAGAAAAAGAACACCACGTACATGCGGTTGGAACTTTTATCTGCCTGGCTCGCGGGAACGTAGCCCATATTCTGTCAAAGTGATGTGACGTCATCACCGCGTTTGAGTTGTTCTCAAGCTTCCATAGGTATTATTGACTTCGTCAATATATAATATATATCTTAGACTCCTCGCCCACGGCGACTTATTGTTACTAACGCGCGTTAGTCGCATATGCAAGAGCATCGCGACTTTATCGATGCGAACGCACTACAGCATCGCCCACAAAAAGTCGCTATGGGCGAGAGACCTAAGAAAAAAAAGAAGAAACTGACCGATTGACATATCAACCCACAGACGAAACTACTGGGACTAGTTAGAGGATTTTCCATAAGTCACCCCCAAAGGGAATAAAATGGGAGTCCAAAGTTTGTATGCAGAAACCTAGTTTTCACACGAGCAAAACCGCTAGCTGAAGCTAGCAATTCAATACAACGTACCTCTATAATTAGATTTCTACCAAAATCAATGTAAATTACATCCTACAGCACTTACCAGTAAACCACTGCTCAAGTATTGTGTTACCTCTAATTGAAACTGCTTAATCAATTAATAATAACTTCCATGATTCAATTATTATGCATGAAATAGTATAGTATTATCAATTATATACCCAACAGCATTAATTGAACGTCTGATTTCGATATAATTGCTGCCGATCTTGGTACGAGCTTTCCCTTAAGTGCTACTAAGTCGACAGAACTGAATTTTTTATTGTATCAAGTTGAAACGGTTCACTTAATTTGAATGTTTTCGTAGGTACGATAATGTTATTTTTTTCAATCGTTATGTTAAAAGAAATTTAAGGCTCTTAGATTACTAAATTTAAAAAAAAAAATTAAAGTTAATAATAATAAGAGTTTTTCAATTATTATTGACTTTTTTCACAAATTTCATGAACCTATTCTTTATGAGAAGTAAATTTAATCTATATATTATTTTTCTAATAAAAAAGGTAAAAACGTGAGTGTATTTTTATTATTAATTAACTATCAAACGGCTAATCAATTTGAGATGTGTGCTTGGTCCTGAACTAGCACATAAAACACTTTTTATTCTGAGAATCCCTTGCGATAATTGCCTAATTTCATACAGGCGAATCAGCTAGGAGAAATTAGTACAAAACATACCAACCATTCTATACAACCAAAACTTATCTAAGTGCGGAATTCACCAATAAAACTAATCGCGTTTTAACGTTTGGCTCGCATAATTGCGTTTAGCCGCTGTCACTAGTGTCACTTGTCTGTATTTTTCTTTTGTTTTTTTTTTTACAAGTGACACTAGTGACAGTGGCTAAACGCGATTATGCGAGCCAAACGTTAAAACGCGGTTAGTTTTATTGGTGAATTCCGCCCTTAATCTAATTTGTTGAAACTTTGTTTGATGTATTGCGACAACTAATTCTAATTCACTCTAAATTGTTGAATAACAACAATTTGCGCAAACGTTGAAGATAAAGACTATTTTCGGGACCATTAGAACTATGTGACGATAAAATTTATGTATAGCCTACAAATTGTGAGTTTACATGTTTGAGAACCCACCCACAATACAGGAGTAATTTCGAGTGTGGGGAAATGTTTTTTTTTTAATAAAGGAATTACTACTCTTGAGATTTTTCCTAAAACCCAGAAATAGAAAATAAAAACGGAACAGAGGGCAATATTATTATTTTTTAAGAGAAGATATAATACTTACTACTCCTAATATTTTTACTAAAACCTAAAAATGACCGCTAAAAAGCAACAGAAATATAAATTCTCAATGTTTATAATAACCTGTCACGACCAGCTAAAAATATAATAATACATAATTGCTTTAAAAAAACCCTTGAGCCTTGAACCCATGTCTCCATATAATCCTCCAAAATTCGGGTCTTTTCTTGGGAATGATACAAAAAATGACGTATTATTATTCTTAGGTCGTGCCGACAACTATTAAGATAAGTTTAGTACATTAATAATAGCGGCGAAGGGTGGAAATGTTCTTGAAAGAAGCTAACAAAAAATTATAGATTTTAGTACCTACCTAACTGCCGTTTTTAGGAAGGGACGCTGGAGAATCTTGTTACAAAGACTGTGCTTTAAGTACCTTTGTAAAAAATTTGTAGAAGAAATCAATCACAATCACAATTTTTGTTAAATTTTTTATGTCATATCTGTTTTTTTTTTTAATTTTTTACGAAATACATCTTTGGCGACACTTTCAAATCGAAAATCAAAAAGATGAATGAAGCTCTAAATGGTTTTGCTTCACCTAATAAGTTTAAATTATTGACATATTTTGTACTATTAAATTCAATCGTGAACAAATAAAAGTAGGACTACCACTTACCATGCTCACAAAACAACACTAAACACAGAAAAAAATAATTCACAATGTCAACCACATCACATCCAAAAATTAAAATTTTATAATTTAAAACGTCCAGGTTAATCGAAACACGTTTACCGATACAATATATATGTAAATCGTCTTGTTTCTCAATCACACCGCTGTAAATCCAATTAATAAGCTCACGTTTATTCGACAATTATCGGAATTGGTCCGTTCATTCGTTCGGCGGGGACGCGTGCTCACCATACGGCGGCAAAGCGACGACTGAAAACGAAAATGCGTTCAGTCGACATTCTCGAACGATTCAAGCTGAGCGCAGCATACCACTGCCGTGTGCAGCACTGCTGCATATTTTTGAATTTGAACCACAAAAGAATTCTTGTCTTTGGTTCTCTTTTAATACAAACTCTTTTGACATCGTGTTTACGGACACCAGGGATTTTTGTGAACATAACAAGATTATTTCATCGTTTTACGAGGGTATATTATGTATGTGTCGTCACGTTTTTCCTTACTGAGTAAATAGGGCTTCAATCCCTTTTATTAGTAGTTCGTTTGTATTGTGTGAGCTACATACAATAACATGCAGAAACTTTTGTGTGTTATCTGTATTCATAAGTTTGCTACTGTTTTGTTGTGCTCCGAGTGTGTTAAGTGGGACAGTATTTAGTAACCAATTAAAAACTTTACCGTTTATCTGAGTAAGGTCGCGTTTTGGCATTGTTGTGATGGTATATAGCGTTTAGTATTGTGTTATGTAACTTGACAACTTCACTTGAATTCAAGTTACAAGTTTCCATTTAACTCAGTGAAGGAAAAATTGTCAGGAAATCTTTTCTCTTTACAACTGGTTACATTCTATCTGATACTTTTTTTATACATAACATACCTAATTAAGCGGTTATTTTTGTATGTTCTCGAATCTTATATGAATTCAAATGATTATAAAGGGAAAAAAGGGTCAACTTTTTTTTAGCTGGGAAATCATGCCATGCCTTTTCCCACTCTAGGGCGAAGTGGGAGGGCGTGTCAGATTTTTACTGACTTATTAACTAGACCCATTCCTAAGTGCTTTCTTTGCCTTGCGTCCCCGGTCCCCGGGGTTCACTTTTGGACAACCCATGGCCCTGCTAGGCCCCTACGGTAGACGTAAAGTCAGCTACTCTCATAATCATCATTTCAATCGAAAAACATTATCTGCTGGACACTAACTGTCTGACTGAAGTACCTTTTTTAGACCCTTCTGGAAATCAAGCATGATTTTTTTTATTTACACGTGCCCCGAATTAGTTTGTCGAAAACAAATCGCGACAAGAAAATTAATATTCAAATAAAATAAAAACTTTTTAATGAAAGATCTAAGTGATCAAATCAATTACGTAGACGTTCGAAGTCTTAACAAATTGTTTGAAAAACTAAGTTTATTCATTAAATGAGTATAGTTTAAGTTTTTTTTTTCTACTTGAAAATAATTATGCGGTGTAATATAATTGCTAAATTTGGTTTTAGGCCCATCATAGACGGAGCAACTATATTTTGCGTAAAAGTTTCCGTTCGTGTTTACCAACTTCAGCTACAAAATAAATCAGTTTATGTTTGCCGTTATAGATGTTGACCAAGACTGATTCAGGGTGCTGTGGGGGACAGGGAGGCAGTGTAGTCGGCCGACGTGTTGCGGTTTCCGATTGTGGAAACTAACAGCTCGACATAAGTCGCACAAAGTCAGTTCCTGTGACAATTTACAATTGATTTAAACACTAAATGCAGCAACTGAAAATTGTGGTCGATCACTGCAACTTTCAGTTTAAGTTGCTATATTACCGCGGTTTATCAAAACTATATGAAAGTATATTTATTTATTTTAAAATTATGCACACACGTATAACAGAAAAAGACATTATTATAAAAATTTGTACAAAAGTAATGCTTATTTCAGAAGAAATTTCTTCCAGTAAATATGGAAAAGAAAATATTTAAAGAAATCTAGACAATAGTGTGCAGAAACAAGAAAAAATAAAATTTTAAATTAAAGTAATATATAAATTATATAATTTAATTATTAATAAATACTTTATAACTATCTATACAAACCTTACACTAAAAATATTTACATAATACATACTTGTACATACATAAGTATCACACTAATGAGGAAAAATAGCGCTGTTTTAATTGCATTTTAAACAGTGAAATAGATTTCAAATCTCGAATGCTAGGCGGTAGAGAGTTCCACAACGTTCAGCGAAAGAGTAGGAGTAGTAAGCTGGATTTGGTTATGAGGAGGATTGACGTGTTGAAGCGGGTGAAAGTTATTTAGAAGCAGCAAATTTTATTGTGAGTTGCCTAATACCCCAACAAATCAAAGTTGCTTCGTCTGCGCATCGCCTTAATTTTCAAAATGAGGTCGCTCTCGGTACGCATTTCGAACAGTAATGAGATATTATACTACGTTTTAAATGGTTTCATTGTGATTTATTTTTCTTTTTTGGAACATTTATTTAATGAACTGGTGTTTTACATAGTTCTAAGAGAGACTGAATTTTTCGTATTAGGTTACAAGTTTCTTACCTAAAACGTACTGTACTGCGATTTTTTTGTATTTTGTTTTGATTGTGTTTTGTTTATTAATTTCATTTAAGCTAAATAAGTTATTCAACGTCTTCGGAGGTTTTTTTTTCTATGGGAATTTTCCCAATGACATCCCTCGCTCTTGGGGGGAGCGATAGCGCGTAGATAGAGCGATAGTGTAGGCACGTGCTTTCGGACGGCGAGCAATGGCTATCTCGCCGTCCGACCGTCCGGTAACCATCCGAACCGAACCCAAGTCGATAGCATGTAGTGTGCCACGCGCGCCTCAAAGAGATGTCAGCATCCGTAGGAGCCCAACAGGTTCGAAGCCTACTGGGGCCAAGGGTCTGCTTCTAAAAAGAAGACTCGCTCCTAGTACAAAAGGCAATGAAGGAACACGAGTGGATTTTGAGTCAGTAAAAGTTTGACACAAAAGAGTGGAGGATGTCATTCAATGATTATCCCAATAAAAAAAAAACAGCCGAAACTCTTGGGACTAGGGGAGTGAAATTTTGCACAAAGCTTCCTTTTATGACGTCAGCGAGCACTAAAAGAGGATTTCCCAAAATTCACCCCCTAAGGGGATGTAACGGGAGTCCAAAGTTTGTATGGAGAAACCTACTTTCACGCGGGCGAAGCCGCTTGCAGAAGCTAATCTATTATACAATCTTAAACAAAACTTTCCTTTAAAGGTTTCTTTACTCCCACAAACACAATTATACAGACAGAGAAAAACAGTCGGTACACTAACTGAAATCAATCCAAATAAAGAAAAATAGTTTACCAACGGTACCCACTACTAATTCGTAGAAGCCAGATAGATAGTTGTAACTGGCCTGTTGGTCTAGTGGTTAGTGGCCCTGACTGCTATGCCAGAGGTCGTGGGTTCGATTCCCACCCAGGACAAATGTTTGTGTGATGAGCAGGATCATTTGTTCTGTGTCTGGGTGTAATTTATCTATATATGTATATATTTAGAAATATATAAGTATGTTTATCAGTTGTCTAGTACCCATAACACAAGCTCTGCTTAGCTTGGGACTAGACGGCGTTGTGTGATAGTTGTGGAATATAGTCAATTTCAACTCTTTATTAATAGCATTTGTAGAAGAGACACTACAAAACATTGAATTTTCAAATAGATAAAATTCTTCGCAGACTCAAAATTTCCATTTAAAAAAAAAAGATAAGTTTTGACTATCCGCCACAACAGTCAAAGATTTACAAATGATAGCCAGAAACAACAGCTTAACGTGCTTTCTAAAGCACGGCGGAATCGCGATATGATAACCTCGGCAAGTGTTGCTTAAATTAAGAGAGTGATGAAAGTGGCTGATATTATTGATAACTACAATACAACTACAATACTACAATTTGCCTGCTGCGGTCTTCCCGTCCAACTATAATATAGGTGTCTTCAAGGCTAGAGTGAATAGGCTCTTAATAAACTAGTGCGCCTGACCGTCACTGATTGCATCTCCGCTTACCATCAGGTGGGATCGCAGTCAAGCACTGGTTTATATCAATAAAAAAAAAAAAAAAAAAAAAAACTAGCTGACCCGGCAAACTACGTACCACCTAACAGTCAATGAATGTAGTACATCTTTCGATATACTCAACCAATTGCGATGTAAAAAAGCCTAAGTAATATATCAAGTTACACACAATTTTAATGCATAAAAGTTGCCTACATCGATTTCGTATATTTTACGTGATGCGTGCACAACTAAAAACTTCTACAAATTTATTATATTATGTATTGATTATAATTTACGTTTCTCATTAATTTCGTGTAGAAAAGAATAAAATTTATTGTATACCAAAATAGTAATTAAAATTATTATTTCGTTTATTCCTTTAACATAACATATAAATTATATAATTAAATATTCCAATAAAAAATTAAAAATATAAAAAATAGTAGCCCACCGGTATCGGGAACAGAGTCCAAGCTACCGGCGGTCAGGGCTCCAGAGAGAGGAAGCTCCTAACTTATTATTATTAAAAAAAAAATTGTTAGTGCAATTAAAATTCTATTTGCTGTTCTCTAAACGTAATATGTAAATGACAGAAGCTACTACTGAAATACAAGTACCAAACTTAGCCCAAGAGTAAGGGTTTCACTTATTTTTGTAACCTAGTGTTGAACTATTAAAGTATTTATTTAATTTATTATTTTTACCAAGAGGTCCTTATCTCATTGCTTACAAAATAAGGGTTAAGTTAAAAATATAGCACCAAAGTAGGACGGGATCCACGTTCACACGTTTCAATAAAAAGTTTTGTAGGACAAATCAATTTACATTACAGAAGGGTTTTTCTGCGTAGTTTATTTTTCAATTCTATTGGGCTTTTATTGCAAGTTTGTTGAGAGATTTATTCATGGAGGTTTTTTTATTATTGATAGGCTCGCGATTGACCCCTATCTCACCTGATGGTAAGCGATGATGTGGCCGACGATGGAGTACGCTTCGAACTCGCGAACTGAAGGTTCAGTACAGACTTACCTGTGAAAACAGTTAAATTCCTGAATATTTTTCAGAAGCGCAATTTTTTTATTTTATTCTGTAATGTTACTACAAATTTACAGTTTTCAGATATTTTCCTATACTATAAAACCTTGCTCCATGCCAAATTTCAGGACTCTAGGTCAACAGGAACTACCCTATGAATTTTGTTTCCCTATCTTTTTTTTCGTAACTTAGGAGTTAGATTTTTCCACAGCTTCAAGGGACCGCAGACCTGTTATGGTTTTAATTTCAACTTGATACCCTCATGCGTTTCTGAGATAAAGCGTCTTGGTTATCTGTCTAAAAGAGATAAACACACGGACAACAAAGTGATCCTATAAGGGTTCCGTTTTTTCCTTTTGGGGTACGGAACCCTAAAAATACCTACGTGATTCTATCATTTACCTTACGTTCTGAGGTGGAAAATCATTAAATATCTTCTTTCGCTCTGGGCGAAGTGAGAGGGAGTTTCAGACTGTTATTGACTAAACCCACCTGTGTTCCTTCAGTTATCCTTTGCGTTGCAGAGCCGCAGTAACAATTTTAAATATTTTTGTTCTTTTATTTGTTCTTATCCAACTCCTTTTTGACTTTTCTTTGCCAAAAATGAGCACATACAGCTTGATTCGTTTAAAGTATGACCGTACGTCTGTAACATTACATAACTAGATATATCACAAAGCAACATCATCTTTGAACAATAACCCACCTACAATAATTTCTATGACTCGACACTACTGGACACACAATGTAAGATGGCGCCCGCAGCTGTCAGTTTTGACAGCGTGTGACGTAGAGAACTGTCATGTACGGATGACCCTAGATTACTTGAGTGTGCCGGGGATCTATTGTAGGTTGATATGACCCGCTTCTTGAGTACTAGGTTGCTGTTATTAGTCTTGACAGGTAGCACCAATGAATTCTTGAGTTATTATATGTACTTGGTTGGTTTCAAGAAATTTGCCCATACAATTTTAGGTTCTTTTGGTTCTCATACATGCCAAACGCTATATAAAGTGTCGTACTTATTTAATCGGTGATTCGGGGATTTACAGTCTCGCTTTTTTTTTAATTGGTATAAACCAGTGCTTGACTGCGATCCGACCTGATGGTAAGCGGAGATGCAATCATTGATGGTCAGGCGCACTAGTTTTTTAAGAGCCTATTTGCTCTAGCCTTGAATAATAATAATAACCAAATTTATTTTCAGAATTGCTTCCATATAGTGTTAGTAACCAAGCACAAGCCTATCAATATTAAATAAGACATAATTTTTTTTATGTTTCCACCTGTGTCAATTTGTTCCCAATAAATTTCCATTTTACAAAAGTTACCGTAGAAAAAGTTGAAAAGTGCTTTATTTTGCTTTCGCGGTAATACATGCCTGGTTCGAGATTAGCGAGAAATTCCTATGTAGGAAGAAAAATATGAATATCTTAGGATAACATAGACGCATCATCGCTAATCATTAGGTGAGATAGTGGTCAAGTGTGAGCTTATCAATAATAAAAAAATCATATGACGAAATTAGGTATTTTATGTCAACAACATCGAACAACTAAATACTCGAACGTTCAATATATCGAACACAATACGTCGACTATTCGAAATGTATATATATAATACTAATAATATATAAATATTAACTATATAAATAATAATATAGAATACAAGAAAAACATTTCAACAACAATTATTACATTTTATAGACACATTTTAAATTTTTTAGTAAATTACAATTACAATAATTAATCCATGTGGTTTTTATTATTTAATATTTTTTCAATCGCCTTCATGCCCAGCTGCCGGGATCCCGATCAAAATTTCCAGCCACCGTAAGCGCTGGCTTGCGGACGGCGAGCAATGAATAGCTCGCTGTCCGACCGGCAGTAACCATCCGGACCGAACCCAAGTCGTCGACGGCGCATACTGTTCTAGGCGCGCCTCAAGGAGATGCCAGCGAACCGTAGGGGCCCAGCAGGGTCGAAGCCTAATGGGGCCAAGGGTCTGCTTTTGAAAGAAGACTCGGCCCTGGTACGAAAGGCAACGAAGGAACAGGAATGGGTTTTTAGTCAGTAAAAGTCTGACACTATCTCCAGCTCTACCTAAGAGATAGATATCATTGGATGATATTCCCACCGAAAAAGAAAAACCCTGTTAGTGATATCATTTGCCTCGTCGTACAAGGCTGCTCTCAATGTATTGAAAGCGTCTGGTATCTCTTCTTGGGCTGAATAAGCAAGTGCTAAAGTGTCTTAATTTGACAGTAAACTCAGCATTCTGGCCATACATACTTTGCAAACCATTTTGTTGAATTTGAAGCCATATATTTTGACCGAAGTGCAAATGTTTTCCTTCACCGTTTCCGATCAGAAACCCGACCCTAAAACTAAAAATTCGAAGACAAGTGACATTCACCAATCCGCGCTGGGCTCGCGTGGTGAATAACGGCCCATTCTCTCTCCTAGAGAGGAGGTCTGAGTCCCAGCAATGGGAACATTAAAAGGCTGATTATGCTTATGCTTAATTGCAAATGACAGTATTTGTATTGCGCATTAGGAAATGTTTGTTTTGTAAAGATACATTTAATATATCTGTAAACAGTTTTTAATATATACTCGTAATCGTAATAATTAGTCTTCCAAAAAAGGTAATACTTATTAAAAAGTAAACGTAAAAGTTATTAGTTTCTCCGTGCAACTCACTCAAAATTTTTAAATGTATCTTTATCAAAATGTTTTTCTGTGTGTTTTTCTTGTATTCTGTACAAAAAATTGTTGGTTAATTTAATCATATTTCGATAGAATGAATGTTCGACGCGTTGGCCAATCGATCATCGCTCGATCGAACAGTCGACGTATTGAGTGGTCGATATATTGAACTTTCAATTTATTAACTATTCAATATTATGAACGTTCTGGAATGGCGACCACGTACCGGAAGACGCAGCGTTGGAAGGCCTCTCACAAGGTGGACCGATGACCTGAGGGTCGCGGGAATCCGATGGATGCGAGACGCACAGGACCGGTCATCGTGGCGACATTTGGGGGAGGCCTATGTCCAACAGTGGACATCTTTCGGCTGAAATGATGATGATGATGATGATTATGAACGTTCGTGTATTTAGGTGTACGATTTAAAATGTTCGATTAATTGAAATTCGATTATTTGGAATTCGATTTGGTACACCCGTCGAAATTTGGAGCTTTACAGGAGAGCAGATAAACCATTTAGCAAAATGTATACCAATTTTTAAAAATTCTGTTTTGCGTTTTTCTATCACAATAAAATATGTGTGCCTTTCTGTACAAGACTGACATGCGTATTTACTTTTGTTATTGCAATTGTTTTGAAAGTTCATGATTGTTCAGATGCTACGTTTTTTTTGATTCTCTATTGGATGAGTGACTTAACGTAAGTATTTGCTAAAAACAAAACTTATGCGGTATAAATTTCTAAACTAATAAATATTATAACTTAAAAGGTATGTATACTAACTAAAAATAATAATATTTACAAACGGGTAAAAAAGAACTTATTGGCTATCAAAAAATTCATCCACATCGATATCAATGGGAAAAGTGCCCAGAACGCTGGCAGCATTGCCACGTTGGATAGCAATGCTGATTTGTTGACCGAAGAAAAGCCCAGATAAAGAGTCTTTACAAACAGACAGACAGACAACAAAGTGAAGAAAGGGTTTTGTTTTTACTGAGGTAAGAAACCCTAAAAAGGAACTTCAACGAATATGTGGATATGTTATAAATGATTTTGTTATGTTGTCGTCAACAAAATTTATAGATCAATTTGCTTATCCTCTTCCTAAATTTGGTGCGGTCGGTTTGCAGTGAAATTGGATGCAGATGGATATTAGCATTGTACATGGAGTGACTACCTACCTGACTTTCACAACACTTGTCAGACTTCCAAGCTTCTAACTATCTGCAACAACTGTTAAAGATCTATTTAATAAAACCAGATTACTGATCAACGGTTTACTGGGTATCCCGAAGTACAGAAGTATCTCCACAGACTGAACTTTTTTGGTCCTCTATGTGACTTCTCTCATTATAGGGTGGATTGGGAGGGTGTGTCAAAATTTTATTGACTAAGGCTGAGGCTATATGCAGTAGCCAGCCTTTTGTGATGCAGCTGAAAGAGCGAAACGAGTTAGATATGGTGTGGCTACATTAGAAGCAAAAATTTGGCGATGATGTGGCTATGTTACAGATATGCTTTACAACGGATTATATGAGCAATTCATGCGGCTATACTGTAAAAGGAGAAAGACAGCGATTTCGCTGCGAATTCGCATTATTACTAATCGCGACAAGGCCGCTACATAGAAGCGGCACAGGGGCGAAGTACACGATGCGCGCGGGGGAGCTCGTTGGGTTCAACAATCGCCCAGTTGTTGTCGGCTTTGTGAAGACATGTATTATTTGAATAGCTTTGTCAAAACCAAAACTTAGGTTTTTGCTAAAAAATTCTTTACTTAAGTACGAACTATTTTTGAAAACAGAGATTGTGTTAGATTCATGAAATATAAAGACCTGCATCAATTTCTAGAAATATTCTTTGAATAGTAAAAGGACACTCAAACAATTCAACGTCTGCAAACCTTACACAACACAATCAGTTTCTTGTTCAATAAATTAATAGTCAATAAACGATATATAATTATATAATGCGTATGTTAAAAGAGGCGAGGCCTACTTAGTGTTAGTTTAAATTTTAGAATAAGCTCTAAATTTGTTTACTTTTTGTTATATCTTATGTTAATAAAGACCTTTAAAATCAATCAATCAATTTAACGTCTATTGTAGACAAAAATGTTCTTTCGACGAGCAATCAAAACAAAATGATTTGAACTCTTCGCCGCGACGTGAGCAATCGCCATCTTTGACGCGATAATATAGCCGCTAGACAGCGAACCCTCTAAAATTGTTATTTTGAACTTTACGCAAAAAAGAAACGCTTCTTGATTTTAATTCGCTCAAGCAGTGTAGCCATGTAATATTACTTACTAGCGTATCCATCAGCGATCAATGTCTGTCGCCGTTGACGATACGCGTTATTTAGCCACAGATATATTAAGTAGCTCTGTTGAACTTGTCGCGTAAGTGAGAATTAAATTTCGTTTTCGCTGATAATAATTTGATGTAGCCGATGCTATGATTAAAATGAAATGTTCGAATCGCTTACAAAAATCAAATATCGCTAATAATATTTGGCGTACGGAGTAGCCATAAAAGTGAATTTTATTTTTTATTTTTTATTGATTTTGTCATTTATACAAAATAATACAGGATTGACTAAGTTAAATAGCAACCAAAAACCACTTAGATTTAAGTTTCAGCTATTATGAATCTATCTCAATATCGAAACTATACAAAATGAGTTTTTTGTCACTTATAAAAAACTAATTTTTGTCGTTATTTTCGATAACAATTTATAAAATCTTTAGGTCTTATAATAAGTTAAAAACAAATAATCGCTCATGTATGGCGGTCTAGTGTAGCCTCAGCCTGAAACCGACCTGTCATTTAGTAATTGCCCTTTGTGTTCTAGGACCACGGTTTCCCTTTCAGAAATTCCCCGTGGGCATAGCATGTTTCAGCTCTTCTGGGCCAATGTTAAGCAACACATTGTAATCGTATATATATATATATATATGTAGGTTCATATTATGTTAAATATTTATGTATGTTTTTTTTTATATATATATACATTTGATCCGTTGTTTTCCTATTAATCTTTTCTTTTTTTTTATGCACCTACCCTGTTTTCTCTTCACTGCCCTTGGTTGACTTGTAGAGAATGCCTAAGGCAGTAAGTCCGCCTTTGTACCTTTGTGTTGCATGAAGTTTTAATAAATAAATAAAAATCTTGGCAAGCATTGCTTATCGTTAAAGATCTAACCAACAAAATGTATCATCACCACGAAATCGGTCACGAACTTGATCTCATTACAACCATCCCTAGCTGCAAATTATTCCCGTTCTGCACAATTCCCGCCTCCGCAACGCAGAACCATTAGCCGATTTTGCCCATTTACTATGTAAATACAGGTAGAAATGGAAATGCCCATTCTGTGCCAATTACAGGCTTAATGATGACAAAAACTTCAACGTCCTAATTTGATGTTGGTTAATTGCTTAATTTTGAGCTTTTCATTAATAGTTGGAGGTTGAAGTGGGGAACAGTTACAATCTTCACTAGAAGTTAATGAAACTGCTTCATTAACTTTGACCGAGGTCTATAACTGTTTTCCCTCTACAGGGATAGGCACGGATAGTCGAGGGATATTTTATTTATTTATTTATATAACGATATGTAATGTTGACGATCACAAACCTATAATCTCGACGAGGGTATAAAAGGTGGTGCACACCAGGCACTGCCATTTTTCGTTCCCGGCTGTTGACAGTGAAGTACCGTCAAACGGGGTGAATAGGACTGCAGGGGTGAATAGGAACAAGACTTTGGTTTAGTTTTTTACATTGGTATGTATTTAAATAATTGATTTCTATCAAAGTATCCGTTTTTATTACAATTAATGAACAAATAGGAGTACTTAAATGCTGGGAAAAATTGTTAATTAACGCGAAAATCCCCTTCAAACTTTTGTTCCTATTCACCCCTGCGGTCCTATTCACCCCGTTTGACTTATAATTAATGCTAATATTACTACTAATTTTGTCTAATTATGCATGTGAGAATAATATGAGGGACTGGCTCATGTAAGTCGATGTCCTATGGTGGCATAGTTACGCAATTAGGAATGATCTAAGGAACTGGCTTATGAAGGTCGATGTTGCACATAGTCTGAGAGGCAATGGGATCAGAGTGTGAGTATGTGAGCCCGCTCTAGGTTGAGCAAGAGGCAGTATCAGACTATTGACTAAAACCCATTCGTGTTACTTCACTTTTCCTTTCTGTTCCATGGCCGCGATTACACTTTCAATCAACCCTGAAAAAAAGAACGTTTACATATCAATGCAAATGTTCTTCAACAAAACGAAAATTACCCTTCAGGTTCATAACAATGATTTTTTTTCGCCTATTTCAGTGATTTTCAAGATAAACTTTTAAAAAACATAGATACACGCATGAATTATAAATAAAACACTATTTCGTTGACAAAATAATTAAAAAAATATCGACCACAGAACAGATAAATTAGGACAATCAGCGTATAATGTTCTAACTATTAAGACAAAGGTTTCGTTTTTGAGACAGTACTTGTTTTAAAAAACATTGCAGAAGTGGCTTGTCATACTGCATAAAATACAGTTTTAAAATTCGAACGATGTTCAGAAGTGAATCAGTGGTTAGTAGAAAATCGTGCATGCACGTAAACGTGTCAAAAGAGAAATTTCATAATTATAGACTTATGAGAGATTTCGCGTGAGAGCAGGATGGAGATATTTTCTAATCTTCTCTTTCATGTAACGATATGTGCCGAAACTTGACGCGTCCTTGAAATTTCATTCACAGCTCTCAACCAATTCGAAAATCAATTCATCGCCTAAGTAGATTTACTTTAAAAAACAAATGAATTCGCTATGAACATGAGTTCGTTCACTTGACTGATTTGATGATTTTGAAATTCATATGGTGTCAAAGAAAAGGTTTATTTAGCGGCTATTTTTATTATTCGTAAATTGATACAAATTAGATATTGTAATATGAAATTGGTAAACTTTTTTACATTGAGATACAAAACTAACTTGAAAATATGTGGAAATTATTGAACAGGCACAATCTCGATAAAACGGAGCTGAGAATTTTATTGTAGTATTGACTACCTCGGCGAAGCTTATTGAGAAAGCTGTCTCGATTTATTTACTGCCAAATACAGCAAAAACTTTTTTTAAATAAAGAGCCTTTTTTTATTGCCAATAAAATAATTAATATGACATTAATGATTACAATAATCAATAGCTTTCAACGGATTTCAAAATAAAATTATTGTTGATAAATTCATAATTGCATGCATATGTACTTATTACATTGTATAAATATTATATTTATTATTTATATTTATTTTTATACTATATTTACACAATTATTATTAATTAAAGTGATGCAAGAACCCCTCTTAGGTAAAGGCCTCCTCCGGAACATGCCACATGTCCTTATCCTATGCTACTTTAATCCAATCCTTCCCAGCTATGTCCGTAATGTCGTTGGCCCACCGCGCTATTGGTCTGCCTTGCCCCCCTAGCCAAGTTACGATCGTTTCCTTGTGGCCTACTCGAGGCGTTCGACGCAAACCAAACGATCGTAACTTGGCTAGGGGGGCTGGTGTTGGACAGGCCATGTAGCCAGAACCACCAACGATAGATAGACATTAAGAAAGAGAGTGGCTAGGACCTGCAGGTTATAGAAGGAAGGGCAGACCACTAGCAAAAACATTACAATGTTTTAATGGAACTCGAAAGTGACTGTAAAATTTAAATATTTTTTAAACTTTACACTGGCCAAATATACAAACCATGCGAAGCCAAAATAAAGTAAGTAAGTAAGAAATTATTTGTATATGATATACATGACACAACAAAAAATATAAAAACATTTAAAAACAATGTAATAAATATGTCTTGCCCAGATATCTCTTTTTTCGTAGTTCTGGATTTTAAGGGTCGGCTACAAAGTTGTTCCATATAAAATACTACTGTTCAGTTACGTATGGTTAGTAAAGTAACTTAGCCTACTTTAATCTTAAACTAACAATATAGCCTACTCATCATGGTCGCGTAGCTTCATAGACGCGTATTCGTCATTATACGCTTAGTACCAAGCTGTAAACTTTTCAGCTTGCTTTTAACAGTTTATTTTTTTTATTTTTTATAACATCCTTCGATGTTATAAAAAAAAAAAAAAAAAATGATAGTAGGGTGGAGTAGGATGGAGTAGGGTGGAGTAGGGTGGAGTAGGATGGAGTAGGGTGGAGTAGGGTAGGATAGAGTATGGTGGAGTAGGGTAGAGTAGGATGGAGTAGGGTGGAGTAGGGTGAAGTAGGGTGGAGTAGGGTGGAGCAGAATAGTCAGTTGACGGGAGCGAAGCTGAAGGCAAAAGCTAGTATGTAATAAAACACAATCTGGTATTTTACATAGTAATCCTTCACAATAAATTGCGATATCCATGTACGGTATAGATATATTACAGTGCACAAGTGTGCGCGCAAACATAGATATGCTCTATTTTCTTTTACACTCATAGTCCAATTTTAATCCGATGAGACTACGTGTATTCCAAGGAAAAGGGCGGCTATCACACCACCTTCTTCCAAATTCCGGGATGCTACAGAGTAATTCTTCATAATTGAAATCCTCGGTTTTTACCCGAGCCGGGAAACGAACCCAAGACCTCGTACTCGACAGTCGCGTTGACAACCACGACACGTAGGAGAACTCTTAAACCGCTAACATCAAACATACTTTCAAGTATTTTCCTCATCATCAAGTCACCACTGTTAGAGATTGGGCACGCCACAATTATGGCGGTAAGTCCCCTCTTTGAGGCGTGGTTGGAAAGACCTCACGGCGTCCTCACATTTCGCATGACGCAGGTCCTCACCGGACACGGTAAGTCCGGGAGGTTCCTGCACCGGATTCGTGCGGAAACGACGCCACGGACACGGAGGACACGCCGAGGACACGGTGGAGCACACGGTGGAGGTGTGCCCCGCCTGGGCAGAGCAACGCCATGTCCTCGTGGGGGCAATCGGCGGCGGTGATCTCTCGCGCCGGGCCTTGGTTTAGGCCATGCTCCGGAGCGAGGAGGAGTGGCAGGCGGTTGCCTCCTTCTGCGAAGCAGTAATGCTAGCTAAGGAGGCGGCCGATCGCGTGAGGCAACGGTCCTTACGCTCCAACCGCCGCCGGGATTCCGATCCCGATTTCCGGCCACCGTAGGCGCGAGCTTGCAGACGGCGAGCAATGGGTGGCTCGCCGTCTGACCGTCCGGTAACCGTCCGGACCGAGCCCAAGTCGTCGACGGCGCGTTTTGTTCCACGCGCGCCTCAAGGAGATGTCAGCAAATCGTAGGGCCCAGCAGGGTCGAAGCCTACTGGGGCCGCGGGTAGTGTGAAAGCTGAACCCGGGGCCCTGGGACGAAGGCAACGAAGGAACAGGAGTGGGTTTTTAGTCAGTAAGAGTCTGACACTATCTCGCGCTCCGCCCAAGAGCGGGGATGTCATTAGGATGATTTTCCCACCCAATAAAAAAAAAAAAACCACTGTTAGAGATATAGGCCCTTCAAGCATCGCCACAACGGCCAGTCCTACACCAGCATTTCTCTATTATCAGATGTTACATAATTTCCCTTTAATATTCACACTGCTGGAGCTCAGACTCAGCTCCTATTGCCATATCTAGAGAGGACTCTAGGTAAGGGAATAGACTGTAATCTACCACGCGGACCTGGTGTCCTTTAGTGGGTATCATAATATCATCAATTTTAATTACGGGTTCCTCGCTATGTTTTCCTTCACTGCTTTGACAGCAATGGTAATGAAAGAAATACCTGGCCATTACTGGTCTTCCCTCTCCGCTCTAAGTTTTAATTGACAATTCAGAGGGAGAATATTTTGTTCGATATTTTACAGAATAACTGCCTCTGTATAAATCAAGAGCCCATCAATGTCCGATAGAGACTTTTAAACTAACATGAAATATAATTTCAAGTATTCTTTGTTATCTGCGTCAGCCACCCTCACTTCTTACAAATAAAACGCGTTTGGAAACAATTGGGTCAACTGATTGATTGCCATACACATTGCGTATATATAGAGCGTTGGAGTAGGAATGATAGACGAGGTGTAGTGAACGAGACTATATCAACACTGCAGTGTTTAGTGTTATGTGCGTTGTTTGCGCAAAAATAAGCAATTTTCATTACTTTTATTACGTTTGTTTTAAACTAGCAGTAAGTAACTCATCAGAAAGCTCAAAGCCACCCAAAGGGCAATGGAAAGGGCTATGCTCGGAGTTTCCTTGCGTGATCGAATCAGAAATGAAGATATCCGCAGGAGAACCAAGGTTGCCGACATAGCACGAAGAATAGCCAAACTTAAGTGGCAATGGGCAGGGCACATTGCTCGCAGAACAGATGGCCGTTGGGGCCGAAAGGTTCTGGAGCGGCGACCATGTACTGGAAGACGCAGTGTTGGAAGGCCCCCTATAAGGTGGACCGATGACCTGGTGAAGGTTGCGGGAATCCGATAGATGCGAGACGCACAGGACCGTTCATTGTGGCGACACTTGGGGAAGGCCTATGTCCAGCTGTGGACGTCTATCGGCTGAAATGATAATGATGATGATGATGAGCAGTAAGTAACAAAAATATAAATTGTTTTTATTATCATTATGTGGTTTATGTATTTCTTTGTAAAAGTACTTAAATAAATAATTATTATTATTATAATAATTCCGTATTTTATTAATTCTATTTTCTTTGTTTTCGTTTTGTACCTTGTTATTATTAAAGCGGAATAGTTTTAAAACCCGCAAAGTCCATTATTTTCATGTTGTAGTAGTTTTATATCTCTAACAACTCTATTTATTTCTGCATAATTTCGATTTATCACATCTTACAATTCCCTTTAAAGTAGGCTGTAAGAAAAATAAATAGTGATGTAGAAATTTTTCAACATGAAAAGGATGGGCTTTGCGGGTTTTGAAACTATTTTTATTATTTGTTAATGAACAATTGTAAAAAAAAATAAAATTAATATTAGATTATTAAATTCTGTAAGTTCTGTGCACACCTTTAAGCGAAGAATTCGCACTGATATTTATTTATTGATAAGATTATTCTTTTGTAAATATTTTTGTCAACTATTCGTTGGAGTGCTGTAATAAATAAATAAATAAATCATCGTTTCAGCCGAATGAGGAATCCCCACAATGACCCATATATATATCCCGCACCAATCTAGAGCGAGAAAAGTCATTAGATGATTTCCCATCTCAAAAAAGAAAGCTGTAATCAAAATGAATGTGAACCTACTTATTACGTTTTTTGTAACTAAATAATTAAAATACCTAGCTACTGACTTCCAGATCAAAAATGGTTAGGTATGTAAAATTAGAAATGTATAAAAATGATAAAAAAGTATACCGTTATTTTAAGTATAATAAAAAATTAACTCATTATCTTATCATAATACTGTCGGTTACCAAGACCTTTAAAAACTTATTGTTTATAGTAACACTCGGAATCAATTACGAATTTAAACTTGTTTTCATAAACCTAAGCTGACAAGTCACACTGAATTTCAAAGACGCACTCTATAGCTTATCAAATACTTAAGTGCTAAGCCTATAAAAGCGGTAATCTATAATCAATACCGCTCAACACCTAGCAAGCATTATCCGGCAAAATTAGGAAGTCGTACGCACGAATAATGAAAATACGACACCGTTATTATACCACTTTTTGTTGGATAACCTCATTAGAGGGGACTTTAAAGTAACTTTGTGAAACACGGACTTTGATGGATAGGGGCTACAAACTGGAATGATACTCGGTATTATACTAGGTGACTGGTTAAACGACGGACGTAATTGAAAAGGGGCTATTCAGTATTCAATTCTTGTTTTATGATATTTTGTTAAAATAATTATAGTGCCTGATGAGGTCATCGAACAGTGAAAGTCTTGGAAATAAATGCCCTTTTTAGGGTTCCGGTATCCTATTACTAAGACTCCATTATCCGTCTGTCTGTCACCAGGCAGTATCTCATGAACCGTGATAGCTATGACAGTTGAAATTTTCACAAATGATTTATTCCTGTTGCCACTGTAACAACCAAAATATTAAAGAGAGAATTTACTAAATATTTAAATGCAGTTCCCATACAACAGCTTTGGACTCAGTGGAAAGGCATGCGAAAAGGCCAGATTTGGTTAAGTCTAATCTACAAAGCCTCGAACACAGGCGTAGGGTAGCCAGCCTTTCGGTGTTTTACAGGTTGCATTTTGAAGAAAGTGCGTGGAAATTGCATGACTTGATTCCGCCATTTCCTTTCTACCATTGGACAACTCGACGTGCGGTGAGTGTCCACCCTTACGTTGTTGAAACTTCCACGGTCCGGACTAAGCGTTTCGCTTCGTCGTTTATAACGCGTACATCGAAGGACTGGAACTATTTGCCTGCTGCGGTCTTCCCGTCCAACTAGAATTTAGTTGCCTTCAAGGCAAGAGTGAATAGGCTCTTAATAATCTAGTGCGTCTCACCATCAATGATTGCATCACTGCTTACCATCAGGTATTATATCAATTAAAAAAAAACAGATATGGTTTTTTTTCTCCCACTCTAGGGGGGAATAATAGGGCGTGTCAGACTTTCACTAAAATCACACCTATGCCCTTCAGTTGCCCTTTGCGTTCTAAGAGCACAGGTTTCCTTGTCAGAAATTCCCTGAAGACTTGCGGGCATTGGCCCTGTTTACAGAATGATAAGATATTTGGGTCTTACCGAGCTACCTTGGAGAGCTAACTTAGCTAAAAAGTCCTCAGAGGTTATTGGACCGTACAGGCGTCCGACCCCACTTACCATAATATATTAGATTTTATTCGTGGGTTTACCCCTGTTGTAGTGGCTCAGTAATAAAATACCTGAAACCGGATCAGTACGTCAAGAGATGGCCCCTAACAAATAAACTAATAAATAAATGAACCATTTAGATACATAGTTTTGGTAGAGCAAGCGCGACTGCCGAGTGTCTTGAGGACTAACAATAAAAGTGTTGTTGGAGTTTTGTATTATCAATGTCTCAGTACACAAACATTGTGAGGAAACCGGCATGTCCTAGAACCAAAAAATCGAAGACACGTGACATTCACCAACCCGCACTGGGCCCACGTGGTAGATTACGGCCCATTCCCTCTCCTAGAGAAGAGGCCTGAGTCCAAGTAGTGGGAACAACTTAACTTTAGTTTTCGTCAGAACTATTATTAAGTTCTCTTAATGATTTGATATTTTTCATAGTATTTATTAGTTTATAATTTTAGCATAATTGTATTTTATTATTATAAATAACTTATTTTTTATTTTATTTTTTCTGTTTGAATTATCTATTATTTGTTTATTGTGCAAGCCTACCACAGTGTTGTCTTTTTAACCCAAAGGTTGACTGGTAGAAAATGTCTTGTTGCATTAAGTCCGCCTATGTACCACTACTGTACATGAAGTTTAAATAAATAAATAAACATTGAAGGGCTGATTATGCTATGCTATGTCTTAGTAACAGCCCGGAATTCGGAAGCTGATGGCGAGACATCCCCCTATTTTAGATAGTATGTAAAGCCATGGATCCTGCGCCTGATCTCTTCTTTATCCACAAAATCCGAGGGGGAACGAAACGTCATCTACCACCCCGTCGAACTATGAGAATGAATATGTCGAAGAATTCGGTCACTAATTGCTAGAGTACGACTGCACTTATGTCTCTTGAGTGTACTGATTAACCAATAACAATAAAATTTTCCATTCGATTTTTAAATTAATGTCTTATCCATCTTTTTTTTTTATAACAGTCATAAATAACCAAGTTCCTTGTTTACCCATTCACACTTCATAAACGAAGTTAGTTCGGATTCTGTTGTTTTATGAAATATGGATGGCCTCATCGACATTGACGATAATTTATCGAAATGTCACCGGCAGGGTGCAGACGAGGTATTTAGTTAATGTCGCTACTAGATAGATATTTGGATTCAGTTTGTTTTGTTTTGAATTTAGTTGAGTAAACTGTTGGAGGCAGATTGGGGTGGGAAGTCATTGGAGATTGAGATTTTGATGTCCCGTTAGATCGCATGTGGGGATGCAACTAGACATACATTTTCACTGTTTTTCATACAACCGCTCTTACGCGATTATGACAACATTTTTCATTAGATATTTGGAAACAGTATTTTTGTGGATATTATCTAGGCGTCTATTGAAATCAAATTATAAATTTATGTAAGACTAATCTAGTAAAGACCTCTGAAAATGTGCTATTTTTTTGACATTTTTAATTTTTGTGTAAATTATGAAGTGTCAAAGTTCATCACTTCATAATTTACACAAAAATTAAAAATGTCAAAAAACAAATTTAATCAAGATATAATAAAAAACTTTTTACAAAAAAAAAGATAACCGTCTTCACTAAAAAAAAAACACCACTAAAAGGTACAAAATAACTTTAATTTCGGAAGTCGATGTTTCTCGGTATTATTTGTATCTTATTTAACACCGACTTCCGAAATTAAAGTTATTTTGATCCTTTTACTGTTTTCTTTAGTGAAGACGGTTATCTTTTTTTTTGTAAAAAGCTTTTTTTTCACACTTTTTCGTTGCGATACACTTATAAACAGAGTGCCTATTTCTTACGATAATTCCAATTTACCCAAACACTGCTAGGTTACATTGTTTTATTATGGATTTCCTGTCTACCTTTCAACTTCCGACTCCATCATCAGATCAGTTTGATAGGACCTTATAGCCAAAGTGCATCTCATGAAAATTCTAATAAGCCCAAACACGGCTAGGTTACATTGATTAATTACGGAGTTCTAGTGCCTACCTCCAGGTCCATCATCATTATCAGTTCACTTCGATGATACCATTTTCAACGTAACTATTCAGAACCATTCATTTATTTGTATTGTCATAGTCGCTTAACTATCTTTATTATGATATATATGTGAATAAGAAGTTCCTTTGACCATTTCTGGTCTTCTTCATCAGTTCCACTTCATCAAATGTTACTTTTTGACTGTAAATGCTTAAGTTCTCGTTGAAAATACCAAAATCACTATATAGTTGCTTATAATATTTGAGGAATTCCCTCGATTTCGCCCAGATTCCATCATCAGATCCCGATTTGGTGACTATGGGACCATTTGGGAAGGACCCTTTTTAACAAACAAAGAATTTTTCAAATCGGTTGGCAAGCGAAGATATGCGCGAACAAACATAAAAAAAATACAAACATCCGAATTGAGAACCTCCTCCTTTTTTAGAAGTCGGTTAAAAAGTTTTTTATTTCACACTTTTTAGTTGGGATACACTTATAAACAGAGTGCCTATTTCTCATGACAATTTCAATTAAACCAAACAGGGCCCTGGGATGAAGGCAACGAAGGAACAGGAGTGGGTTTTTAGTCAGTAAGAGTCTGACACTATCTCCCGTTCCGCCCAAGAGCGGGGATGTCATAAGATGATTTTCCCACAAAATAAAAAAAAAAACACTACTAGGTTACATTGTTTTATTATGAAGTTCCTGTGTCTACCTTCCACCTTCCGGCTCCATCATCAGGTCAGTTCGATAGTACCTTATAGCCAAAGTGCATTTTATGACAATTCTAATAAACCCAAACATGGCTAGGTTACATTGATTAATGACGGAGAAAAAAAAAAAAAAAATTTTTCAAATCGGTTGGCAAGCGACGAAGTTATGCGCGAACAAACATAAAAAAAAAATACAAACATCCGAATTGAGAACCTCCTCCTTTTTTAGAAGTCGGCTAAAAACGAAATGACTTTTATGGGTTTAAAACAAACCCGTATTTCCTAGAACAAGTTTTGTAAAATATTTAAGTAAATCACGGAATTACCGAATGCTAACAGAGTTTTCAGGCGTTATCTCTCTTTTTTCGCGTTGCCTTTTCGTCAAACATCGGTTCGGATCGGTTAACGTTAGATGAAGTAACAAGCTTTTAAGCCATGCTCGATGTTGACGATAGGCGAGTGAAAAAGGATCCTCTTAAGCCCCGGGTGTCATAAACAACATGCAACGTAATAAACGCGCATCGTAAAAGTAGTATCTTCAGAAACGGCTACTGAATAGATTTCAACTATTTTTTAAGTTTTTTTTCCCTAATATACCCAATTCTTGATTATTCTAGGATAAAAAATTATCTATTTTGACAAATTCTTGTATCTGTGTGTGTGTGCGCGCAGATACCACTACTGATGCGCTACAAATGCAGTACGTCCATTCCTATATTACCTACTAGCTTCTGCCTGCGGCTTCGCCCGCGTAAAAGTAAGTTTCTCCATACAATATTCCAATCCTCGTTTTACCCCCTTAGGGGTGTAGTTTCATAAAATCCGTTCTCACCTACTTTCCGAACCTACCTGCCAAATTCTAAGCTTCTAGGTGTTATGGTTTCTGAGATTTCATGACTAATCAGTGAGTGGTGTTTCGCTTATATATATACATATATGCTTACAATTAGTATAATCAATTTCTTATACAACACCATCTAAGTGCATATAAGTAAAATTTAAGTGTTTGAATTGTGATTGTTACTTAATTTTCTAATTAAGGTATTATTCTCTATTATATATATTGATCTTCGACAGTCATTACGGATAGTCAAAAGACAGGAAAAAAAAAAACTACTTTACCACCATGAGGTATCGTTTTACCCAGTTAATGAATTGTGGAGGACATATCCATGTAAGATTCTAGTATCCAGATCCACCTGGTTAGACTGGAAGCCGACCCCAACATATTTGGGAAAAAGCTGGGCAGATTGGTGATATTTGTACCGAATTTAAAATGTAATACTAAAATTATAATATATGTTCGTTTAAATTATAATGTATGTTCTTACGAGTTGTAGGTAAGGCCGACTATGCTATGCTATGCTATATGTTCGAGCGCCATCGGCTATCTCCATCGCACGTTAGGCTGCTGCGAGGGCGACGACACGCGGATACAAACGGGGCCATATGCTCACCACACTTCACTAGGGAGAACAACTGATGACACAGGTGTGCCTTCTGATTTCTATATCTGTCGGATTTCTCTGGATATACGTTTGTCAGTATTACAGTTCACTTTACAGCCTTTTATTTAAGTCCAACTCAAGACCCTAAAATCACCAATGACTGATTTCAATTTGTAAATTAAATGATGAGCTTCTAACCAAGAACTTCTTATTCATTGTCTGAGTGAAAGATAATATAGTTTGAAAGGGGGAGATTACTGAGATAATTGGTGATAAGGTGCGGGTGAAAGATTGCGCTTACCCTGAGTAAATTAATTGAATTATGATAATGACCACGGGAGGGAGAAGAAGGCAAAGAAAAGATAGACATAAAATAAAAAGGAGACTGTTATAAAGTGACGATTAACAGGCAAAATGGAGAAAATAAACATATTGGGCAGACTTCAAAATCAAGATGGGGCAAGAAAAAGAAGATCATGATGACAATATTTACCAAATGAGGGAGAAAATGGTCAAAAAAAAGATGCACTGATATGAAAAAAAAAGAGAGACCGTGATAACGTTACTGCGTTTATTTTTTCTATTCTGCCTGATAAAGGCAGAATGAGAAAATAAACCTATTACACCGACCCCAATCACATATATGGCAAGAAGAAGAAATTGGTGATGATGATGATAATATTCAAAGGATGGGAGGAGGTTAAATGAAAGCTAGACTAATATGAAATACAAGAAAGATACCAAGATGGTTGAGAGGCAGAATAGAAGTAATAAAAATGTTGCAGCGATCCCAATTAATATAGGTTAAGAGAAAGAAATTGATGACGATGATAATGACTAAGAGAGGGAGAGAGAGGCCAAAGAAAAGATTAACTGTTATGAAATAAAAGGGAGACAGTGATATCATGACGATTAACAGGCAGAATGGAAGAAATAAAGATATTGCACTGACCTCAATTAACATGGGACAAGAAGAAGATAATAATAATGACTAAAAATTCCATTCTAGTTCAAAACTAGCTCGACATAACAGTAAATATTCATTGTTTTACAAACAAGACATGTTAATAGTGAATAGGTGCAGTTTCAAAACAAAAGTTAATAAGATCTTGAATATATTACTCGATAAGGGTATAGTTATAGGTAGCCCAAAACTTAAAACTGTACCTAAAGGCCTAAAACGTGTTTCCCATAAAATTAATTTGAAACACAAAACACTAAAGGTGCATTTAAATTCGGGTTCCTAACTACATTACTAATTGGTGGAGCTTATCCGTGCGAAATCTAATCATTACTTACCCAACCCTCGTTCTGGTCACAATGTAACGGTACGTAACAACCCCATTGGGTGCTTGTAATTTACCAGATGTTCACGTCATATTGTTGATATTTTATTAAGATTTTAGTAGTTTGGTTTGAAGATTCTTGGGGAATGATAAGAACTTAAGAGATGTTACGAACATTTGGTAAGACGACTTTGCTAAGTAGATACTGTGATATTGAAAGAGGTCGCATGCTGCTATTGGATTTGTTAACTTGCAAACCGGTAAGATAGTGAATGGTAGAAAAGTCTGGTCATCTGTCAAGCCATTAGGTGAGTTAAATAATTTTATTATGGTAACATAAAATACTTCTATCAATATAAACAGATAATATACACAGAAACCTTTCAATGACGCATGTTACTAAAAGAGTTATGAGTCTACATGTGGATGAATGGAGAGGGAGAGGGAGACAAAAGAAAAGATGGATGGATTGTGTGAAGAGTGATATGAAAGAAAAGGAAGTTAGTGATAGCATGACGAGTGACAGGGCAGAGTGGAAGAAAAAAACGTGTTGCGCTGACCCCAAATAACACGGGACAAGGACAGGAAGATGATGATAATGAGAAGCTTTTCAATGTACTTCTTCTATCAAAGTACTCAGAGGGTATTTTCACAAGCAATCAAGAATCGCAGTGTGATGCAATGTCTTACGTGGGCTATTTACATGTGGATGCGATTGCACTACCGCACTGCAAGAGTTAGCACAAAAATATCCAACCAACTGATCGTGTCCGCTTCGCTTGTCACCGCACTGCACTCATGGTCAGTTTTAAAGTGATTTTCAGTGGCTGTTCAGAACATGAGCCATAAGTGTGCTCCAAATACCCATACACCTGAACTTTGAGGGATTGAATGAGTACCACCGATGGTGCAGTGAAACAAGCTACTTACCGGGCTCAAACAATTTAAGAAGTTTACCGTTGACTAAAAAAGAAGAAGCGGCTGTTTTAATTATTCGTAAGTTGATTCCTAGTGGATATTGTGATGTTTTGTATCTCAAGTGTCTACATAACAATATGTGAAATTATTGAAAAAAGCATAACCTTGATAAAATAGAGATGAGAATTTATTGCAGTATTGATTACCTCAGCGAAGCTTGCCGAGAATGCTGACTCGATACATTTGCTGCCAAATACCGCAAGTTTTTAGAATTTGAGGGTTGAGGATTCCGTACACCATTCCCGGATTAAGTTACGAAGATTTATTCCGAATTACAATAAAAAAAAAAATTAAGACGTAACTACTACAATTTTCAGATTTTTTCCTATACTTGTGCTCTTAGATCTTGATTTATGCCAAATTGGAGGATTCTAGGTCAACGGGAAGTACCCTATGAATTTTGATTCACTTAAGAGGGTCGAAATACACGTTTTTTGCAACATAAACGGCCTGGATCTTCTCTTTTCGTTAACTTAGAAGTTTGATTTTTTCACAGCTTTAAGGGTCTGCAGACTTGAAATATGGTTTTAATTCGACAATCGTTGGCGCGGGCTTTCGGACGGCGTGCAATGGGTGGCTCGCCGTCCGACCGTCCGGTAACCGTCCGGACCGAGCCCAAGTCGTCGACGCGCACCTCAGGGAGATGTCAGCAAATCGTAGGGGGCCAGCAGGGTCGAAGCCTACTGGAGCCACGGGTAGTATGAAAGTGAAACCCGGGAGACAGTCAACAGGGGGTTCAGATTTTTCCTTACTATTGAGTCCAGGGCAACTCTAGGAACACAAGTGGGTTTTATTCAGTAAAAAATGACAATCGCTCACGCTTCAGTCATAAAAGAGCGGAGTTATTTGATGGATTACTATATTAAATAAAAACAATTTAAGGCTGCTACGTACTGCGAAATAGTAGTTGCAAAAAACCAATACAAATATACTTCCCAACCTGAGCCATATGCTACGAAATAGTGCTTGAGATCAATGTGACCAATGTCCATAGTTTTATCTTCAAACCATTCAGCACAGTATCTTCCCCACGGGACCTTTTATTCACCTTTACACCAGAAACAATCATCAAACTATTTGACCAAATATCACTCAGTACAATAAACACATTACTAAATATCTTTGTCCAATGTTCGACCTCGACCCTGACCGCAACAAAATATTTAGGAAGTGAGAACAATTTTCCTAGCCCGTTTTTTTTTTTGTTTTCCTCCATTTTCTCCTTTAATTAATTTTGCCGCGGGTGACAAGGCATTTATAGAAAAAAATTCTGAGGCGAACAGTTGTTTTATGTTGTTGTTTTTTTTAAAACTAATTAGGGACTCACTTACAGGAGTTACTGTGTTAAAAATAACGACTTATTTTGAAATTTTGATTTATAATTTTAGACACAGGTGTTTTTAAAAATGAGTGATTATGTATGGCGGGACACTGTTTTTTTTACTTCTGTTTGTCGCTATTTTCGCTTGTAGGCTTAGGCTTGCAGACAACGAGCAATGGATAACTCACCATCCAGTCGTCCGGTAACCGTCCAGACTAAGCTGGAGTTGTCAATGGCGCGCAGTGTTCCACGGGCGCCTAAAAGAAATGTCAGCGAAACTATAATGGTTCAGCCGGGCCGATGCCTGCTGGGTACATGGGGAGGCTTCTTAAAAGGATACTCATGATCCTAAAACGTGAAAGGCAACTAAAGGAACATAATATGTGTGGTTTAAGTCAGTAAAAGTCTGACATGCTTGCTTGCTTGCCTCCTCACTAGGAGAGGGAATGGGCCATAATCCACCACGCAGGCCCAGTGCAGGTTGGTGGATGTCGCATGTCTTCGAATTTTTAGTTCTAGGGCATGCCGGTTTCCTCACGATATTTTTTTTTCACCGTCTTGCTTGCTTGCTTGATGCCATATTTCAAATTAGTTTTAGTTAGTTTTAATAATTCAAGAGTTTTTATTTCTTCTTTTCATAATTATTATAGTTAATTCAACAAATGCGATTATTGTATGGAGCCTATACCATCTCACAGCTGCTCAAAAGTTTTCCTCCACTTCTTCCATGATTCCCGTCTCTGATCTACTTCTTGCCAATTCTTAAAAAAGACATATAAGTCATCCTACTATCTCCTTCGTGACCTGCCACGTCTCTGTCGTACGATTTCAGGGCACTAATTTTGTATTTTACGGCTGGACAGGACAAGGTCTGCCGCATGTCAATCGAGTATAGACATGCGGTAGACCTGTCCATCATCATCATCAGAATCATCATTTCAGCCGATAGACGTCCACTGCTGGACATAGGCCTCCCCCAAATGTCGCCACAAAGAACGGTCCTGTGCGTCCGCATCCATCGGATTCCCGCAACCTTCACCAGGTCATCGGTCCACCTTGTAGGGGGCCTTCCAACACTGCGTCTTCAGGTACGCGGTCGCCACTCCAGAACCTTTCGGCCCCAACGGCCATTCGTTCTGCGAGCAATGTGCCCTGCCCATTGCCACTTAAGTTTGGCGATTCTTCGTGCTATGTCGGCAACCTTGGTTCTCCTGCGGATATCTTCATTTCTGATTCGATCACGTAAGGAAACTCCGAGCATAGCCCTTTCCATTGCCCTTTGGGTGACTTTGAGCCTTCTGATGAGGCCCACTGTGAGCGAACACGTTTCGGAACCATATGTCATCACTAGCAACACGCACTGTTCATAGACTTTCGTCTTAAGACACTGTGGTATATTGGACCTGTCCAGCCCAGTTCAATTTAAGCTAGGCAGCCTTCTGACCCACATCAACGATTTGTGTTTTGACCAGCACTCAACAATAGTTTCATAAAAATAATATTATACATTCAAGAGTACTTTCAATATCTCACCTCTAGACATCCTTTATAATATATCGAAGATTTAGAAACGTGCCATTATAATTTTTAAGCCAATACTGGTATCATATAAAAAGTAGAAAGTAATAAAAAACCGATCATTATTTTTTTAGCTTAGATGTTAGTATTCACCCTAAAGAAATGCTCTTTGTATTTCGTTTGGTCTGTATTGTGGCAAAAACTTCTCAGTTATTGGAAAGTTTAAAAGTTTATCTAGGGGTTAAATAATGAAATTGAAAGTAAACAATTGCATAATGGATTGTATTACTGATGACATTTTTTTTATTTTATTATTATTGGTAGGCTCTCATTTGACCACTATCTCATCTGATGTTAAACGATGATGTGGCCGACGATGGAGCATGCTTGCTTTGCTACACAAACACACTAGAATTGTAAAAACATTGTTTTACAAGACTGTAAACTTTCGATTACATTCATCATCATCATCATTATCATTAAGATTATCTTTTTTTTTTTTATTCCCGATAGGTTCGCGCTTGACTGAATGTGTTCCCAAAACGTTTTGTGCGTATAGGTGGAATGTCCACCATGTACCGGTGGCGCGTTGCCGTACGCCTGGTGGTCCGATGATGCAACGGGCTAGGCGGAATTAGGTTATGCAATTCCGACGCACACTCCCCGAAATGCAACCGGTAGAAAACCGACAGGCTAGCAAATCGGCGCCGATGCTCAAGACTTTGGAGCCTCGACTCAACGAGTGCATCATTGCCAATGATCCTCCTGGCACGCCTCTCAAATGCCTCAAGTGCATCAAGCTGGTAACGGGCAGATCCGTCCCAAAGATGAGAGCAGTACTCCATACACGATCGAACTTGTGCTTGATATAGTTTGAGCAGCTGTTCCGGCGTGAAGTACTGTCTGACCTTAGCGAGGATACCCAGCTTTTTTGCTGCCAGTTGAGCCTTTGCTTCAATGTATGGCCCAAAGTTGAGTGTTGACGTCAGCGTAACACCAAGAAGATCAAGATGGTCGGTTGTCGGCACGGTTACGCCCCGGAAGTTGGAGCAGGGCTGAATTGGCTCCTTTTAGCGGAAAAGAGACACGCCTGGGTTTTAGCAGCATTGAACTTGACCAAATTGGCATCGCCCCATTCAGAGACTGCCTCCAAGGACAAGTTCAAGCGCTCGACCATAGCCTCTCGAAAAAGACTGGATCAGTGACCCACTAGCTTGCGCGCTGGATGTGTAACTCTCAGCAACAGTGCTGTCGTCTGCATACCCAAAGGTACCGGGCTTAAGCAGATCATTAATGTGCAGCAAGAACAACGTTGCCGAGAGCACTGACCCCTGAGGGACCCCGGCATTAATGGCCATTTGACCGGACGAGCAACCATCGATGACCACTCGGATGGACCGGTCACTCAGAAAGTCTGCGATCCAAGCACACAAACCAGCAGGTAAACCGAAAGAAGGAAGCTTACTAATAAGGCTTTCGTGCCAGACCCTATCGAAAGCCTTCGATATATCGAGGGAGACGGCAAGCGCTTCTCCGTGTTTCTCGATGGCCTCACTCCAGATGTGGATGGCATACGCTAGAAAATCACCAGTTGACCGATTTCGGCGAAAGCCGTATTGTCGGTCACTTAGGATGTCATTAGCTTCTAGGTATGCCAGGAGTTTAGTGTTGAGTACACGTTCCATAGTCTTACAGAGAATGGACGTTACTGAGATTGGTCTGTAGTTAGCTGGGTCAGCCCGACTACCCTTCTTGGGCACGGGCTGTACGTTAGCTTGCTTCCATGCAATCGGTACTTTTCCAGCCTCAAATGAAAGCCTAAATAGGCGTGTCAGGATCGGAGACAGTTCAGGCGCACACGTTCTCAGAACAATTGCTGGTATCCCGTCTGGACCACTAGCCTTGTTCACGTCAAGGTTACGCAGCACCCTGCGGACGTCCTTCTGATGGATGCGAATATCCGACATACTCGTCTCGCAACCAACAGGATTAACAGGGGGCCGCGCGTCACCAGGATCTAGACGCGAAGATTCCGCGAAGAGTGAGGCAAACAGATTTGCTTTCTCCTCAGCGGTATGGGCCAGCGATCCGTCGGGTTTCAGCAGTGGCGGCAGTGAGGGACGGCAGAAGTTCAATTCAACCGACTTAGCCAGGGACCAAAACGCCTTACTACCAGCAGGGTATGAAGCGAGTTTGTTCCCGATGCGGCTAATGTGGTTGTACCGAGACCTCCGCATCACCTTCTTGCAAGACTTGGCAGCTCTGTTGAAGGCTTATTATCGTCATCATTATCATTATCATCATCATTATCATCATTTCAGCCGAAAGATGACCACTGGCAAAATATGCGCCGTAAACGGCATAGTCTTTACACTGGGTTGACTTAAAAGTTTGGTATTTTCACTACTCCAAGGGGTAGGTAACTTAAGTATACCTTCACGCGTTCCTAAAAAAAAAAACGGTCTTGACAGACGTACAAAAAAGTGGTCCTCTAAGGGTTCCGTTTTTGCCAGCTGAAGTACAGAATCCTAAAAAAATAGTAGTTTCGAATTTTAAGCTTCAAAGGAAGGTTTCTCAGAATTTATTTTATTTCTTGCTCTCTATTTCTCCGTTATTATTTGCTTCGGACTGCTTATTAAAAAAATATGCACTAACCTACACATACCTAATTATGGTGTCACTTTAATAATGCACAGCTAACATTGTTATGTTTAAATGCATAATCATGCACCACAAATAAGAGAATAGGACAGTGATATTCTTTAACTTCACCAATAAAACGGTGGACCTCCGAATACCCAATATACTCAGTTTTCGTTGACTCACTTTTTGAACTAACCTAAAGTTATCTTGTCATTATGTTTTTTGTACTTTTTGGAAGAATAAAGAAATTATTATCATTATTAAAAAAACATTATTATTAGTAGTTCATCTAAATAAAAATGTTCAGTATAGTGATTGTTGTGGCTATTTTTCTGTGGAATGCGTCCCCCAAGAGGTAAGGATGGTTACAAACCGATTAAGATTCAAAATAACCTCAATCTTCGAGAGCATATTCGTAAGAAGTTGGCAGTAGTATCATCACAACGTTAATGTTTCTCTGTTTGTCGATTTGGACCAATTTTTTTTTTTTTTAGTTATTTAAATTATGTATATATTATATTTACCTATATTGTATTGTATCTGTGATTCATTTGTATATCTTTTTAATTAATATCAACCTTTTTTTTTCTCTCTCTTTTATTGCACCTACTACTATTCTTCTCTGCATTACCCAAATGTTGACTGGTAGGAAATGCCTAAGGCATTAAGTCCGCCTCTGTACCTTTATGTGCATGAAGTATGTAATAAATAAATTGTTTTCATAATCCGACCGTACATATAGTACTTGTAGTATAGTACGGGAAACTGGATCATGTATAGGTACTGTGTAGTTACGATAGGCCGGCGGCGTAGACAGTGAGGTCATGCCTATACGTTACTCAATTATCACCCGGCAATTGGAAGGTTGGGGAAATGTGGAGTTGTGTGACATCTGTAGGTATGTCATACGTTGAACAGTGGAAAAGTTACCTTATACACTGGGTATTAGGCCTGTTTTTGTGTTCAGTATAGATTCTTGTATGTTGAATGCTAATAAGCAAGACTTTTATTTACAAACTAATGTTGTAGACTTTGTCGTACCCTTATGCAATAAGCAAAATTATAAATGTATATTACAATTTGCGTAAGTGCCATTGATTTTTTTGTTGTAAGTTGGGTTTATATTGTCATCAGTGTAATAAAAAACAAACCAAACCAAACCATCTATACTTATCAATACTACTTTCTGTCAGCAGCTTCGCCTGCGTGAATGTAGGTATCTCTATATAAACTTTGGACCCCTCATCATCCCCCATCCATCCATTTTCATCCCCTCAGGGGGAGAATTTTGGAAAATCCTCTCTTAGTGCTTGCTTACACCACAAAAAGAAACTCTGTGCAAAATTTCTGACTCCTAAGCCCTTTAGCTTCAGCTGCGCGTTGATAATTATAACTATCTCAATTGTGGATCTTTTTCAGTCGTTATGGATAGTTCTGACTATTGCACTTGGCAAGACTAGTGCCAGTAAATCTGACACTAGTCCCTAGCCTAAGTAGTTAGGTAAAGAAAGAAAAAAATTGTAATCTCGGTATACAATAAAGTATAAATAAATTAATAAAAAGCAAGGCAAACTGTATGTGAAAAAAAAACCAAGAGTTCCGTACTACATACTTATTGCCAATAGTTCCGATTTCAGATTCGAATCTTGAAAATTTTACAATTGCTAAGTCATTATTTTGTGATGTAGGTAGGTATTTATAAATTTATATTGTTTTTAGACTTTTTCTTTTATTTATGTTAAGAGACCTTGCTTATTGCTAAATTTCAGGATTCCAAGTCAACCTGATGTACTGCCCCTGATGTAATGACCAGGTTTTGACTTTCTTACGAATGTCAAAATATACGCAAAAAAAGCTCCAAGGCTAGCAAACCTGGGTAATTGATATTAATTTCAGCTTGATACTTCCACGCGTTCAGATGGATAGACGGACAGATATAAAGCCGTCTGTGAAAATAGACTTAGTTGTCCGTACAACAATTTTTTGGCAATTGAGGGACGGACCACTAAAAATAGTGCACTTTTATAAATACACTAACTTTGGCCCGCGTTTTTCCAAAAACTATGCATCTTCATCATCATTTCAGCTGAAAGATGACCACTGCTGGAGGTAGGCCTCCCTCAAGTGTCGCCACAACCAACGGTTCTGTGCGTCTCGCATCCATCGCATTCCCACGATCTTCACCAGGTCAACGGTGCGAGGTGCTGACTCTGCTGCGGCAAGAGCTGGCTGCCTTCCGGCAACAGCAGCAGGAGCAGCAGCAGCAGTTCCAGGAGCGAGTCCAGCGGCAATTCGCAGTCCTGGAGGGCATTGTCCTGCGCCCCCCGCTTGCGGCCTCCGGCCTAAAAAAGGCGGTTTCTTACGCTGCCGCCGCCGCGGCTGCTGCACCCAAAGCGGGCCCGTCCGGGCAGACCGGGCGTGGAGCCCAGGTGTCGGAGCCGGCGAGGCCGGTCCCGGCGGCCAAGCAGCAGCAGCGGCAGGGGAAACCTGCCCCTCCCCCGAAAGGCAGAGCGGTGCCTGCCGCTAAATCGGCGGGGCCTTCCGCGGCGGCGGCGACTAGGCCGCGCCTGCCGCCTCCCCTGCCCGAAGAACCATCGGCTGGCGCCGAATGGACGGTCGTCGGCGCCAGCAGAAAGGCGGGCAAGGCGGCTAGAGCGGCGAAAAAGCGCGAGCGGCGACAGCAGCGCAGGAAGCGGGCCATGGCGGCCAGACTTCGCGCCCCGAATTCCGCAGCTGTAGTGATTACACTACAGCCAGCTGCGGAAAAGAAGGGCGTGACGTACAACGCCGTCATGGAAAAGGCGAAACAGGCGGTGGTGGGCCACCTTAGCGAGTTCGGAGCCACTGAGGGCTTCAGAATGAGGCGCACCGCAACCGGGGCCCGAATATTGGAGGTCCCTGGTGCGGACAGCGGCTCTGCCGCGGACGCCCTGGCCGCAAGGATCAGGGCGTCTATGGACGCTGAGGAGGTCCGAGTGTCCAGGCCCACAAAGTGCATAGACGTGCGCATCATGGGCCTGGATGACTCCGTCAGGGTGGACGAAGTGGTGGCCGCCGTCGTCAGGGCGGGAGGGTGCCAGGCCGATCAAGTGCGGGCTGGCACCATCCGTGCTGACAGCACGGGCATGCGAGCCGTTACGGTTAGCTGCCCCGTGTCAGCGGCCAAAGCCATCACGGCTGAAGGCCGAAGGCTCTTGGTGGGCTGGGTCTCCGCGCAGGTAAAACTGCTGGAGCCCAGACCTCTGCGGTGTTACCGCTGCCACGTGGGGCACCACGTGGGGGCCCATTGCGCCGCGGAGGTGGACCGCAGCGACCGCTGCTACCAGTGCGGTCAGGCCGGTCACAAGGCCGTTGAATGCCGTGCAACGCCGCACTGCTATGCATGTGCGGCGGCAGGCAAGCCGGCCGAGCACCGGGCTGGGGGCAGGTCCTGCGACCCCCCTGCCAAGGCCAAGGGCAAAGTACGGAGGCCCATCCACCCGGACGTACTCACCGCCGCAGCCGCTTCCTTGGCTGCCGCCGCCGCTGTCGCCGCCGCACCCGCCGCGGCAGGGCCCTCTCGGGGGGCTAGGGAGGAGACTGTAATGGACTGTCAATAACGACCCCATTACGTCTCCTCCAGGCGAACATCAACCACTGCGCCCCCGCTCAGGATCTGTTGCTCCAGAGCATGGCGCAGTGGTCGATCAATATCGCCGTGGTCTCCGAGCCGTACAATGTCCTGCCCAGGGGAGACTGGGTGCGGGACCTGGACGGCTCGGTGACCCTAATTTCGTCGGCCGCCGCCGGTACCCCGACCCTCGAGGCCGTCACGAGGGGACGGGGTTGCGTGGCAGCACGGTTCGGGGACATTGCAGTGGTAGGCGTCTACCTGTCCCCGAGCAGATCTCTCGGCGATCTTCACATCTCCCTAATGGAGCTGAAAGCCGTCGTCGCTGGGTTTGGTTCCCTCCCCGTGGTCGTTTGCGGGGACTTCAATGCCAAGAACTTGGCTTGGGGTTCCCGGCTCACGAACCAGCGGGGTCGGATGGTGGAGGACTGGGCTCTGGAGACAGGCCTGGTCGTCCTAAACCGGGGTTCTGTCCCCACGTGTGTGCGGATGCGGGGTGACTCAGTGGTGGACCTCTCGTTCGCCAGCCCCGCTCTGTCGCCGCGTGTCGTCGACTGGCGCGTTATGGAGGGGGTGGAGACGTTTTCGGACCACCGGTACATCCGGTTCGACGTCTCCGCCCAAACCTCGATTGCGCCGGTCCGACGGAACCCTTGTGGTCCGCGGTGGGCGCTGAGGCAGATGGACCGGGAGCTCCTCCTGGAAGCCGCGACGGTACAGGCCTGGGTGCAAGCACCGGACAGGCCTGTCGATATAGACGTCGAGGCAGAGTGGTTCCGGGAGGCCATGTCGCAAATTTGCGACGCGGCAATGCCCCGAGTCCCTCCAGGACGTGCTCAGCGCCAGGTATAGTGGTGGTCGCCGGAGATTGCGGCACTGCGCAACGCGTGCAATGCCGCGCGACGCCGGTATGCCAGATACCGCAGTCGCCGCATCCGTCCAGCGGATGCGGAGGCCAGAGAGGCGGAGCTGTACGAGGGATACAGAGCGGCAAAGCGCACCCTCCGAGCGGAGATAAGGCGGGCCAAACTTGAGGCCCGCAACGTGTGGCTGGGGACTCTGAATGGGGACCCATGGGGACGCCCGTACAAATTGGTACGGGACAAACTCCGCCCCTGGGCTCCCCCGCTGACGCAGAGTCTCCGGCCCCAGCTCGTGGAGGGTGTGGTGAGCACTCTGTTCCCCACGCGAGGGGAACACTCTCCCCCGCCCATGGCTCCGCCACCAGCGGTGTCCGACGCGGACCACGATGGCGACGACGACGATAACGCTCCAGAGGTGACCGAGGTAGAGATGAGAGTGGCGGTACGAAGGCTGAGTGCCAAAAATACCGCCCCAGGACCCGACGGCTTGCCTGGGAAGGCATGGGTCCTGGCCATGGAGGCTCTCGGGCCTCGACTAAGAGGGCTCTTCAGCGCATGTATGGAGAGGGGCCAGTTCCCACTTCGCTGGAAGACGGGGAAACTGGTCCTGATCGCGAAGCCGGGGCGCCCCGCGGACTCTCCGTCCGCGTACCGGCCCATTGTGCTGCTCGACGAGGTGGGCAAGCTCTTTGAAAGAGTAATTGCAGACCGCCTCGTCGCACACCTAACACGGGTGGGGCCGGATCTGGCGGACGGCCAGTTCGGCTTTCGCAGGAGGCGCTCCACGGTGGACGCCATCATGTGCGTGCGAGCTCTCACGACGGGGGATGCAGTGGCCCAGGGCAGGTGTGTCGTGGCGGTGTCTTTGGACATCGCCAACGCCTTCAACTCCCTGCCTTGGAGTAGCATTGGGAGGGCACTCCGGTATCACCGGATGCCCGACTACCTCTGTCGTGTGGTCGAGGCGTACCTGTCAGACAGGTACATAACCTACCCCGGTCACCAGGGGGTGTGGGAACGTCGAGAGATGTCGTGCGGTGTTCCGCAGGGATCGGTACTAGGGCCGCCCTTGTGGAACATCGGATACGATTACGTGCTGCGCGGCGACCTCCCTGACGGGGTCAGCGTGGTCTGCTACGCAGACGACACGCTGGTCCTGGCGCAGGGAGAGTCGTACCAGGCGGCGGTCGAACTAGCGACACGCGGGGTCGCGACGGTCGTTGGCAGGATCCAGGAGCTGGGACTCGAGGTGGCATTGCACAAGTCCGAGGCCATGTGCTTTCACGGCCCTCGGAACGCGCCACCACCGGGTTCCCGGCTAACGGTGGGAGGAGTCCACATCGGCGTCGGGTCAACGATGAAGTACCTGGGACTCGTTCTCGACAGCCGATGGGATTTCGACGAGCATTTCCGACGTCTGGCTCCCAAACTAAATCGGACTGGGGCTGCTCTCTCGCGGCTCCTGCCCAACCTTGGGGGTCCAGACGCCTCCTGCCGGAGGCTCTACGCGGGGATCGTTCGGTCCATGGCCCTTTACGGCGCGCCGGTGTGGGCGCCGGGGCTGCGGAAGCAGCCGGCGGCCCGGCTGAACGCGTGCCAGAGGGTCATGGCCATACGGATGGTGCGAGGATACCGGACGATTTCCCGCGAAGCGGCGACCCTTCTTGCTTGCCAGCGACCATGGGAACTGGAGGCAACAGTCCTTGCACTCATGCACGAACGGCGCATGGAGATGCAACGCCGGGGCGAAACTCCGCTGCCGCAACAAGTCGCGGCATGGCGGACAGAGTTCCGGCGAGTTCTCATGGAGAAATGGCGACAGCGACTGTCGCGACCCCGTGCTGGGCACGCCACAATTATGGCGGTAAGTCCCCTCTTTGAGGCGTGGTTGGAAAGACCTCACGGCGTCCTCACATTCCGCATGACGCAGGTCCTCACCGGACACGGTAAGTTCGGGAGGTTCCTGCACCGGATTCGTGCGGAAACGACGCCCGGGTGTCGCCACTGTGTGGCCCACCCGGAGGACACGGTGGAGCACACGGTGGAGGTGTGCCCCGCTTGGGCAGAGCAACGCCGTGACCTCGTGAGGGCAATCGGCGGCGGTGATCTCTCGCGCCGGGCCTTGGTTCAGGCCATGCTCCGGAGCGAGGAGGAGTGGCAGGCGGTCGCCTCCTTCTGCGAAGCAGTAATGCTAGCTAAGGAGGCGGCCGATCGCGTGAGGCAACGGTCCTTACGCTCCAACCGCCGCCGGGATTCCGATCCCGATTTCCGGCCACCGTAGGCGCGGGCTTGTAGACGGCGAGCAATGGGTGGCTCGCCGTCTAACCGTCCGGTAACCGTCCGGACCGAGCCCAAGTCGTCGACGGCGCGTTTTGTTCCACGCGCGCCTCAAGGAGATGTCAGCAAATCGTAGGGGCCCAGCAGGGTCGAAGCCTACTGGGGCCACGGGTAGTGTGAAAGCGGAACCCGGGGCCCTGGGACGAAGGCAACGAAGGAACAGGAGTGGGTTTTTAGTCAGTAAGAGTCTGACACTATCTCCCGCTCCGCCCAAGAGCGGGGATGTCATTAGGATGATTTTCCCACCCAATAAAAAAAAAAAAAAAAAAAACCAGGTCAACGGTCCACCTTGTGAGAGGTCTTCCAACGAATATGCATATTTACAGAATAAAACGAAAGATCACTTTTATGATTTTATTTTATATTAAAAAAACTTCCCTTTAAACTTCGAGGGGGAAGTTTTTTTTTTTTTAATTTATATAAACCAGTGCTTGACTGCGATCCCACCTGATGGTAAGCGGAGATGCAATCATTGATGGTCAGGCGCACTAGTTTATTAAGAGCCTATTCACTCTAGCCTTGAAGACACCTAAATTATATTTGGACTGGAAGACCGCAGCAGGCAAATTGTTCCAGTCCTTCGATGTACGCGGTATAAACGACGAAGCGAAACGCTTAGTCCGGACCGTTAAAGTTTCAAGAACGTAAGGGTGGATACTCGCCGTTCGTCGGGTTGTCCGATGGTAGAAAGGAGATGGCGAAGTCATGCAATTCCCGCGCACACTCTCCAAAATGTAACCTGTAAAATACCGATAGGCAGGCTACCCTGCGCCTATGCTCGAGGCTTTGTAGATTGGACTTAACCAAATTTGGATCGCCAATTAGCCTCTTCGCACGCCTTTCCACTGACTCCAAGGCTGCTAGATATCAGTTTGGGATATTTTTTTACTTTTAGGTGAAAAAAGCCATTGGCAAAAGCAACTAAACTAATATATATCTAAGTACTTGCTTTGCTTTTTTCAACAAACTTAATCATCGTCTCTCTTCATTTCTCTTCAATAACTAAGAGCATTGTTACACCATTAAAATTAATTCGATTGCATTATGTTTTAGTCCCAGTATATTAAAAGCTAATGGACTTACCGAGCCTTTAATGTTATTTCTGCCAGCTCCAACTAAATCCATCACTTCATGCGGTCAGCCATTTTGTTAATACTATACAGAGTGTTAGAAAATTGGTTTAATTATTTTAAAGTACAGATACAAGTCTAATAATTATGCTCAATATTTTGTATGTGCTGTGTGTACTGAACTTATTCTAATTTAACCATTTAGAGACTAGTTAAGATTGCTCAGGCACAAAAAAAAACCGGTCAAGTGCGAGTCGGATTCGCATACTGAGGGTTACGTTCAATCTTCCCTATGTAATTATTTCATTCCCGAATCGAGTCTCTAAGACTTTTTAACCGACTTCTAAAAAAGGAGGAGGTTCTCAATTCGGATGTTTGTATTTTTTTTTTTATGTTTGTTCGTGCATAACTTCGTCGCTTGCCAACCGATTTGAAAAATTATTTTTTTGTTGGAAAGGGTATACTTCCCAAATGGTCCCATAGTCACCAAGTTGGGATCTAATGATGGAATCTCAGAGAAATCGAGGGAACTCCTCAAATATTATAGGCAACTATATAGTGATTTTGGTATTTTCATCGAGAACTTAAGCATTTACAGTCAAAAAGTAACATTTGATGAAGTGAAACTGATGAAGAAGACCAGAAATGGTCAACGGAACTTCATACTCACATAGATATCACAATGAAGATAGTAAAGCGACTATGACGATACAAATAAATGAATGGTTCTGAATAGTTATGTTGAAAATGTTATCATCGAAGTGATCTGATGATGATGATGGAGCTGGAAGGTAGGCACTGGAACTCCGTAATTAATCAATGTGACCTAGCTGTTTTTGGGCTTATTAGAATTGTCATGAGATGCACTTTGGTTATAAGGTACTATTGAACTGATCTGATGATGGAGCCGGAAGATGGAAGGTAGACACAGGAACTTCATAATAAAGCAATGTAACCTAGCAGTGTTTGGGTTAAATTACAAATTTACAGTTTTCAGATTTATTCCTATATTTGTGCTATACGACCTTGCTTTGTGCCAAATTTCAGTAGTCTAGGTCAGCAGAAAGTGTCCTATAAGTTTTGGTTTCCTAGCAAGTGTTTAAAAATCCACCTAAAAAGAACATAAACAGTTTTATCTTTGGATTGCGTAGACTTAAAAGTTTGTTTTTTTTTTTGACGACGGACAGATAGACGGACAACAAAGGGTTCCGTTATTGCCGACTTAGATACAGAACCTTAAAAAAGATGGAGCTATTTATTTATTACCGTTACATTACGTTTCAAAGCGTGGAACATGCAATATACTCCATTGTAAAACATTTGACATATGTCTATAGAGTATATTATTTTGTTGTTGATTCTAAAACAATCCCGTTTAGATTAATTTTTTCAAGTATAATATCTCTCTATAATGATGAATTTAAACCTAGAAGTACATTGTGCTCCATACATTTTATATGGAAACTAGACTTGCAGAGCTACATTAGATCCACGCCCACACGACGCGCATTTACGTACAAATCAGGCGTGGTCCACGTGTGCGTCGGTCTAGTGTAGTTCTCGCTTAAAACACCGGATAGATACACTTTTGCGCATTGTGGTTTCGTCAATGACTTCCAATTTTTTTATTTTTCTGTCATCAAAGTATTTATATTTTCCTCCGCGCTTCTCATTTATGGCACCACCCCCATCTTTTGGAGAAAATGGACCAAATTATCTGGCATACCCTTACGTCAATTTTAAACGTGGCCATGGATGACCGAGATTGGCCTCAAGCTACCCTTCCCATCCGTATGGGATGCCTCGGCGTCCGGAAAATTACTAGTATTAGTTTACCAGCTTTTATATCCTCGGTTCACGGCACTTAATCAGGAATATCCTTTCTCCCTCACTGATTAATTTCAATGTGCCGTGGTTCATCGAGGCTGCGGGCGAGTAGGGGCGATAAATAACCCAGCTATATACTTCCGATTTTTCTATTACAACTAGTACAGATACCAGCAAGGATCTTGAGCGCTAACTTCTACAGTTCTACTTGCGCAGAAGCACACAGAAGTGAAATATCGGCTCTCTTTAGTGGTATGAAAAGAGATGCGGGGGCGGGAAGTGCAATCCTTGTATAGTGATTGGTTCGCCAATGTGTACGATGCGCAAAGTGATCCCCGCTCTTTCGCCAAGCGTTCAAGATTCGGGCCGCTATATGTAAGCACGTTATAACAGAGAAAAGCAATAGATATAGATGCCTGGAGACTCGCTTGCCCGAATACAAATACCTCAGAGACGGTGGGATAAGCCGCTCTGCAAAGTAGTCCAGGAAAACCTATTGCTAACATCTGCTACTACTGCGGAGCGTGCGCTCCTGCTGGCTGTGGGAAATCGGGAGTCAGGTCTTTGGCTTCACGCACTACCGTCTTCCATATTGGCACATTGTTCGACGATACTACTTTCCGCATAAGTGTTGCCCTACGCCTAGGCGCTCTTTGCTGTTCTCCTCATCAGTTCCACTGTGGCGAAGTTGTCAACAGCCTCGGTCACTACGGCCTGTCATGCAGTCAAAGCGCGGGACGCATAGCGCGGCACGCGAACATTGACGACATTATTCGACGAGCCCTTGTCACCGTCGGCATTCCGGCTGTTTTGGAACCTCATGGCCTGGCCCGGGACAATGGTAAGACCGGACGGTATGTTTTTATTTCCGTGGAAGATGGGAAGACCTTCAGTGTGAGACACTACCTGTGTCGACACTCTTGCGCCATCCCATCTTCCTAACTCATCGTGCTGTGCTGGTGCTGCCACTGCGGCTGCGGATAACCTCAAGCGGCGGAAATATAAAAACCTCGTCAGCAGTTATATTTTTGAGCCGTTTGGGGTTGAAACTCTCGGGCCGTAGGACCCGAGTGCTCATACGCTTTTTAAATAACTATCCAAAAGCTTAGTTGATGCTTCGCGTGACCCAAGAGCTGGCTTTTACCTCGGTCAGAGAATAGGCATTGTCATACAACGTGACAATGCCGCCAGCCTTTTGGGCACACTTCCAGTCGACAGCGATGCGGAGGAGTTTTATGACGCCATATTTTAGTTAAGAGTAGCCTTTAGTATACACTACTTTAGTATATAGTTTTTAATTAAGCGTTTTTGAAATAATTTTTGTATTTGTTTATGAGATAGGACAAATTAAGTCAGGATTGAATATAATAAAGTATGTAGATTATATTTAGCAAGTGAATCTTTAGTACCTATAACAGGTTTGAAAGTCGAGAAGAAAAGGGAAGACATATAATAATACGACCGACTAAAAATAACAGAAACGTTTTTCAGATAGTATTTTCTGTGTACTAAATTAGCCTAGAAAAATTGTTTGGTTTATACAATTCCACAATCTTACAAAACATATTATGTGTCTCCAACCAGACGATAAAGTTTCACAAAATAAAACAGCCTGTATATAATGTAAAGAGTAAGTCCTATTGTATTCACTTCTCATTAGCTTTACCTTTCACTTATCATTGAGAAATCTTTGTAATAAAATAAATGTATTCGTTTATTGAAAAGAGGGACAAATGAAATGCTAAAAGGTTAATATTTGCTGAATTTGTTTTTTTAATGAAAATCTAAGTTAACATAACCATGTAGACTTTATTTGTATGCATATTCTCTTATTCATTGTTAAGATTGACAATATTGTTTGTTTTATTGTGTGGTTGTTTTATTGTTGTTGTTGTTGTTGTTGTTGTTTGTGTATTTGTTGTTATTGTTGTTGTTTTATTGTTGTTGTTTTTGTTGTTGTTTGTGTATTTGTTGTTATTGTTGTTGTTTGTTATTGTTGTTGTATTGTATTTTTGGTGTACAATAAAGAATATCTATCTATCTATCTATTGTTGGAAGAATTGCATTAGAAAGAAAAAAAAAGCATTGTTAATTCATTCAACCCCTAATAAGAGACCTCGCTAGTTGAGTTATATATCTATTTGTTTTTTTATGTGAGCGTGAGCTATTCTTTGGGGTACTACAAACAAACCAAACATACAGCAAAAGAATCTCCTGAACAGACCAGTATTTTAACAAATAGATGCCCGTCTAAACCAGCCAGAGAAAAAGGTAAACAGGAAAAATAAATATAGAATATATACGGAACCCGCCATCGCCGTCACATACGGGGCCGTGTAGCAAATTTATGCGGTTTTTATCAAAATATAGAGAAAATAAAATGTATTCTCGATTCATAATTTATTTGCATGAAGAAGTCTGTTTTAGTTTTGTTATGTAAGCAGACTTTTCGATGTTGGTGTTTTAATATATATTTTTTTTAATTTTTACTATATTATCGGTAAAAAAAAAAATAACAATCGGACCAGCCAAGCCAAGTTACAATCGTATCGTTCGCGCCGAACGCCTTGAGTAGGCAACGCCTCCTATTCCTTTGTTCTGACGTCATCTCAACGCTCAGTCACGTGGTCACCCGAGGCATTCGGCGCGAACGAAACGATTGTAACTTGGCTAGGGGGGAGTACTTTCAGAGATTACCTCCTACAAACAAAAATAAACTTTTCCTCTTTATAGAATCGAATAAAACTTTATTGCTTACCAAAATAGTAACAAAACTTTAATTTTATAATATTAGTATACATAAAACCGATGGGTATATATCATTTGGGCATGAGTGGGTCTCTTCTACTGTATTATACGTCCTTATTCATCTATCCATAATATTCTATTGTAATAATTCATCAGTATAAGTCAGGCGAATAATAATTCGATTGGAGCAGTGGTGGCCGAGTGGTGACAGCCCCGACTTACGAGTTGTAGGTTGCGGGTTTAAACCCAGTCAGGCGCATTACTTTGTGTAATTTATTTCATCACCACTGCTCTCAAAACAGTGAAGGAAAACATCGTGAGGAAACCGGCATGTCCTAGAACCAAAAATTCGAAAACATGTGACATCCACCAACCCGCACTGGGCCTGCGTAGTGGATTATTGCACATACCCTCTCCTAGAGAGGAGGCCGGAATCTCAACAATGGGAACATTATAAGGCTGACTATGCTATGCTATGGGCATGAGTGGGTCTCTTCTTCTTCTTCTTCTTCTATTGTAATAATTCATCAACGTAAACGAATAATAATTTTGGCTATGCAAAGTTTTTTCCTCTACCAACGTTTTGCTATTCTGGTTGACAGGGATAGTTGGCAGTATGATCCTATGAATTTTATGAAATCTACTTTGAACAAACGGTGGAAAGAATTTAAAGGTTTTGTAAGGCTACTTGAGTAAAAGCTTTTGTATTTTAGCACAAGAAAAGAATTCAACTTTAAATAGCAAACAGGAAGGTATTGATTATCCTCAATATTAAATAGCAGGCGCTTTTCTAGCTCAGCCTTCAAATAAAACCAAGAAATCGTAAAGGGAATTAATAAAGAAATCGTTCATTATTTTTTATAGAGACCAATGCACGCTGCTCGAGGGAGGAAAACCGAATGACAAATTCAAACTGACAGATATGGGTTATTATTTGAGACTCAGTAAGGGTTTAATAAAATGAAGTTCACCAGGTGGCAGCACTGAGTCATGAGGTCCAGAAATCTGTCAAAACGCTTATGTAAATAACCTTAGTTAAATTGACGTCAACGTCATGTATTACGTTTTCGAAAGTAGAAGACGTGGCGTGAATTTTCCTAAAAACCTTCATTACATATTGTTGTTTACAAGGCAGATTATAAATAAGTGTCACCGCATATGGGCCACATGCTACAGCCACAAACGTCGCCACGAGAAGCTAGAAGCGGTCACAAAGGAAGTTGAAACGCGCGACATGGCGACAGTCACTTGTGGCCGGTAGCTGCTATTGGTTTTTACCCATACGTGCAGTATCATGAACGGACTCTGACGAAGAAGATTTACATGCGCGACTGGCGTATGACGGCGTTTTGTATCGGAGTTTAGTGGACAGTGCTTGCCACAAGATGCGAGCAGCGGCGATTTGTAGCGTGTGGCGGCCACTAGCGTCAACCGTGTGCAAATCCATATGAAATGTATGAGTGTGCAGCGACCCTAAGCATTATGCAAGACCTTTTGCATTAATAAAACACTCACTTTATGGCATTGCGTTTATAAAAACCACTCTTATATCGCTCAGTCCAAACCTTGACTTATCGCCAACTTCGGAGGTGCTTTAAAAACTTTAATATAAAAAAAGCAATTAAAATAAGAACACAAACATATTATATTATTATCTGTTAGAATAACACCTAGTGCACACAGTCGCATTTCCGGACATAAGTTCTGAGAATAGCTACCATTAAAATAAGCTTTAAAATAATCCGGTCACCATTTTCAAAGACATAGTACAGTGGAAGCGCCGTTTGGTCGCAGATGTGTCCCGGCGACTAGAAAACTTTGAAAACTGAATTTTCTTTTTGTTTTTACAATGAAGTTCGTTCTATTTTTTTTTCTATGTTGGAATTTCGATGCATAATTTTTGTTAGGAGAATATCATTTTAGTCACGTTAAGTTTATCACGCGTGTTTATGAAGGTGGTAGGTTTTTTCTAAAGGATCGTTTTTGTAGGTTTTACTGGAAGAGATAAGTGTACTGTAGTATGAAACAGAAAAGTATAGCTGTGCGTTTCTCTCACCTACGAAAGGTACCTAAGGTTTTTTACTTGCATACAGATTAATCTGATATTTTCACCAATATCATTATTCTTATGAACCTGCTTTGTACTGGCAAGGTACAAGCTCAGGTAACAAGCTCAAGTATCAGGGTTTTTTTTTTCGGTTGGAAAATCATCCAATGACATCAGCCGCTCTTGGCTGGAGCGGGAGATAGTGTTCGACTTTTACTGACTAAAACCCCACTCCTGTTCTGTTTCTGTTGTGCCGAGTCTTCTTTTCAGAAGCAGACCCTTGGCGCCATATAGCTACCCTGCTGGGCCCCTACAGTTGATGACATGATACAGATGATGAACAGTACGCGCCGTCGACGACTTAGGCTCGGTCCGGACGGTTACTGGACGGTCGGATGGCGAGCCACCCATTGCTCGCCTTCCGCAAGCCCGAGCCTTCAGGGTTGAGGTATTTTTCCAAAGAGTTACCGTAGCCCTGGAACCCAAAAAGTAACTGAAAGAACACAGTCAGAGTTTAGTCGGTAAAAGTCTGATACTCGTTTTCGCTCCACCTAGAATGAGAAAACCCATTTGATAATTTCCAACCAAAAAATAGGCTGTCTTCGGTCTACTACCACTTAAGACACTCCTTTGAGACAGACTCGCTTTACTTTCTAAATCGCTTATAGACCTACCATATCCCTCATTTAGGAAAAATCCTCTTTTTGTTGATTCAAATTGTATCTGTCACAGGTGATATTTATTCATGCTCGTTATGTACAAAGCACCGACCTATCGCCCCTCCACTTGAAAAATACACACGCTAGGTAATTTTTCTCCAGCATCACAAAACGAGAAATCAACAGCAAAGTGTAGGCGACTTGAAAGCCTATCGTGTACTTTCAACATGTGTTTATGTAATGTACCATGAAATTGGCTAGCTATTGGAATTGAAACACGAACGAAATACCCAATAAAATTGTGTAGAGGCTTTGTTTTTACATGTTGATTTTTTTTACTCCAGTCTAGAACACCCCATTTATTTCTGTTAGAAACACGTTTTGGAATTCTAGAGTTTGTTTTAGGGTTCCTTACTTCGAAAGGAAAAAAACGGAACCTTATAGGATCACTTTGTTGTCCGTCTGTCTATCAAGACACTTTATCTTGTTGAAAATAAAATCATATACTCAGGTTTGCGATCCTTTGAAGCTGTAAAATCATCGGACTTCTAAGTTAACGAAAAAAAAGATACGACCATTTGTGTCGCAAAAAGTACACGGCACATTTCGACACTCGAGGAAATCAAAATTCATAAGGTACTTCCTGTTGACCCAGAATCTTATAAAACAGGTACAGGAATAAATCCGAAAACTGTTAATCTGTTGTTACGTCACAATTTTTTTTTCGCAATTCGGAAAAATTTTCGAGGTTCCATTCGAGAATCGAACTATTTACATAGGTAAGTTTGTACGGAACCCTCTGGGCGCAGGTCTGACTCGCTCTTGCCCTATTTTTTTGTAATAGTTTAGGTTGTTTTCAAAGTAAAGACGATGTAGATACTACAAGATATTTTGGGTAGTTTTCAACACTGCGTAAATTCTATGAATAAGATCCGTTTGATGATAGAATAAAGTGTTTAGTATGAATTAGTTTAGAGAATTGTGTTGAAAGAACAAAGATAGACCTGAATAAACTAGATATTTGAGTTATTTTAGTACGTTTTAGTGCTTGGCTACTATCTCACCTGATGATAAGCTATAATGTGGTTTAATGTGGTTGACAAAGCACGTTTACCTAGAAATAACTCATTCACTCTTAAATTAAAGACCCCAGGTCGTAACTAGCAAGATTCTGGCACTGAATTTCGTGTGTATGGATGGGATGTTCACTGTGTACCGGAAGTGCATCATCATAAGTCAAATATATTATATATATATATATATATATATATTATCATTTATCTTTTCTTCAATAACCTTATGGGGACTCAAAAGTAAATCCAAGACTAGAACAAATCCAAACTGCTACCGAAAATAGTTAAAAGGTTATTAAGAATTTATTATCAATATTAAATATTAAAGAGAGCAGTGATGGCCGAGTAGAGAGCAGTGATGGCCGAGTAGAGAGCAGTGATGGCCGAGTAAAGAGCAGTGATGGCCGAGTAAAGAGCAGTGATGGCCAATTAGAGAGCAGTGATGGCCGAGTGGTAACGGCCCGACTTACCGAGTTGTAGGTGGGTTCATACTCAGCCAGGCGCATTACTTTTTGTAATTTATTTCATCACCACTGCTCTCGAAACGGTGAAGGAAAACTTCGTGAGAAAACCGGCATGTCCTAGAACCAAAAATTCGAAAACATGTGACATCCACCAACCCAAACTGGGCCCCCGTGGTGGATTACGGCCCATTTCCTCTCCTAGAGAGGAGGTCAGAGTCCCAGCAGTGGGAACATTAAAAGGCTGATATGTTATGCTATGCTTATGCTTAATATTAATTAAATATACGTTACGTAAAGGAGACCTAAGTCCCAAAAGTGGGAACATTATAAGGTCTATTATACTATTTGTTCTTAACGTGTATGAGCCCCGTTTTTAAATCGGGGCTTGAAAACTCTTTCGGAGATGCCGTTAATACTGGCTAGAACGAAAATCAATCGCTCCTTTATGGCTGAATCTCTTGAAAGTAGCGTAGTTTTCGCAGGTATAAGAAATTGTGGCAAGTCTTTGAAAGTGCTTTCGATGCGGTAGCAATCATTATTTTTCTTTATTGTTGACCTTAGATGACACTTTCGATTAAGAATTGTTTTTTTTTTCTGGCTGATGTGAAAGCGCTGATTCATTTGTGAAGTTCTGAGATTAACTCTTTTAATATAATTAAAAATTTGCTTATAGAGTATTGTACCCCCTTAATTATGGATCATTACACCCAATCACGAAATTTGCGACACCAAAACGATCAAGCATTACTGGTTTCAAAGCTATCTATTTTCAGTACAGGCCCTTATGTAATGTGTATCAAGATATATAATAAGATTCCAAAGTCCTTAAAAAAAGTATAACACTCAATTTATTTAAAACAAAATTGTTCACTTAATTGAACCAGAAGTGCTACTACACACTGAAAGAGTTTTTTGAAGAAAAAATTTCCATTTATTTTGACATTTCATTAATTTGACATTATTTTAATACTTGTAATACTAATAATTTTTGCTTTTCCTTTTTAAATGTAAGTGTGAATTTAATGTGAATTTTGAAGTGTATTTTATTTTATTGAAATTTATTCATTTGTTTTGCAGTGCCCTTACAGGATGCATGTTTAAAACTTTTAATTTTTATTCCAACCACTGTAAAACATGTTTGCAATAAACTGATTTCATTTGATTTGTACTGAGATCTAGGTGTTACTCAAGGAAGCGTACTAGGCCTCAATCTTAGTGCTTATAAAAAGTCATCTATTGAATTAAATAAATTGTGTTTACTGAAACTAATTTATTTATTCGTTGGCACATTGTCTATATAATAAACAAGTAAACACAGTGTAGATTAACATATATATCGTCAAATAACTATTTCTTTGTTGTTTTAACTGTTTTTATAACCATTGGAGTACCAAGGTTACGGACATAGCCTGAAGAATTGCCAAACTTAAGTGGCAGTGGGCAGGGTACATTGCTCGTAGAACAGATGGTCGATGGGGACGAAAGGTTTAAAAAAAAAGGACGAAGACGCAGCGTCGGAAGGCCTCTCACAAGGTGGACCGATGACCTGGTGAGAGTCGCGGAAATCCGATGGATGCGAGACGCACAGGACCAGTCATTGTGGCGACATTTTCGGGAGTACCTATGTCCAACAGTGGACGTCTTTCGGCTGAAAGGATGATGATGATGATGATGATGATGAATTACCATTATTAAATAACCATAAATTAATTCAGAGTAACCAAAATATTTAATTTTGCAGTCTAATTGCCAATATGTTAACCTATCAAATTCAATAATGGTAGGTACCCTCTCTCTACCCATCTACACAAACGTGATACGAACAGAGCGTTTTAACAGCTGCACAATTAGAATAAACGTATAAGCATTATTTAAATAACCTGTTTCAAAAGCCTTACCCAGAATAACGCTGAATTTCCCTTTTGGATTGCACGAGAAAGCGCTAGAGCGAGTAACATTCACATCTGCGTGTTCCGTTCCGCACCTCCTGCATTCAAGTTTTATAGCAATAATTACCGAGATTATAAAGGCGAACGTCTTTGTTATCCGCGTTCTTTCTTCTCTTTTTAACAGCCTATTAAAGATAAAGACATAAAATAAAGGGGAGTTAATCCGTTTATTCCCCTCTTGGGAGACAATAGGCCTTAATACAACAACAAATTTAAGTTTTTAGACGTATGCTGTTTTACGCTTTAACGTAAAGTGGTAAGGGCTAAAATTGAATAGCAATAATAGGTGACATATTTTGATGGTGCTTCAACGATAAACGATAATTGTAATGTAACCAAGGTTTTATGATTTGGGTCCTTCATCAAAATGTTGACGTCATCAGATGTAGTATAGAAGGAAGTAAAATAATGATTACTGTATTAAATATTTGAAGTTTAGTGTTTCTTAACACTGAAAACCTGTCGGAATTTCGAAACTAAAGATTTGAAACGTTTCCAACCTGATGGGTGATGCAATCGTTGATAGTGAAGAGTGATAGTTTATGAAAAACCTTGAACGCACCTAAATTATAATCAAACGGGAAGACTGTAAGTGTTTTTTTTTTTTTGTTTTATATGTATTTTTAACTGAAAATACTTAATTTAGAAAACCGACCAAAGTTAATTCTAAAATACTTAATCTATACTTTTGTAGCGACATCTATGTGACCACATACAGACAAACGACCTGACGCTAACCGAATCCTGCATCGCACCGTCAAAGTCTTCTGCCTCATTTGAAGATGGATTTTTTCAAAGCGTGCATAACCAAATCTGAAACTATGTGGACTAGTAGCACTCAAGAGAAACTGGAGCCTGATTTTGACAAAAACTCAAACTGAATAATTGAATTTTTTAAAAAGAAATGTTTCAGTACTCACTATAATTGTTGTCATTTATTTTTTTTCTAAATTACCTTTTTTATTTTATATTTGTTTTAAATTGGCGATTATTGTTATTATACAATTATGAAATTGCACATATAAATATTTTATTATTTTTACAATATTTAATACATTGTTTATTTTTTATATTTAGAATTTGACTTTGACAATTACTTTTAGAAATATGTCTTGTATATTAATTACATGTTTGCTGTATGGACTTTAATAGAGACTTTGACCCCTGAGTTTGTTTCGATGTTTCTTCTCAGGGTAGTCAGCTAGGAAACACCGGCTTCATCTAGTTTAAATTGACAAAAAGATCTATTTGCAAAATAAATATAATTTAACCAGAAAACGGACATGGTGATTTTAGGCAAAACACACTGTATTATTCCACCATTCAGTAATATCACTCCTCCTCCTCGAGTCGTATTCCTCATTACTAAAGGTCGTGAAGTTTTTGCTGGATTAGCTTTTTACTGATGGTGCCTCGCCATCTGTTGTTCTGACAGTTCTTGGCGTAATGAAATGCGACGTGCAATTGGGTGTCCATATATATAGTGTGGAGCGGACCTGATCTGCCCATGTTTTTAGGCTGTGGCCTCTTGGTCGTTTAATAATGTCGCTAATAAGAATCAAATTCTAGGAATTCATGACGTAGGTATGCCAAGCTTAAGAAAATTGAGTTTTATTATAACATACTACATTAGTTAATATTATCTTGTTTGAAGATATATATATAATTTTTTTTTCAATACCCACCACCGATTCAACTTCATTACATTTTTTTTCGAAGTTTATTTTTATTTATTTCTTCAAATAAACAGTTGTGTATGATGCAGAACTGTCACTGAGTGCCTAACCGTAAGAGTCTAAATAAAAATGCAAATAGTCTGACGCAAACCACGTCTTATTGAACACTAAAGTAAAAATAATTTATATAAATGCATGCAATCATTGCTCTGTCTATGTCAATGCATCTCCGAATGTAAGTCGCGTTCAAAGTGCAGTTAAATGAGCCTTCATACGGCTAATTTAACTAATTTAATAATCAAATAATTTTTCCATGTACTTACACCGTACAAGTTGTAAGTACTTGATATTATTAGATAAGCTAACACATCATCATAGCCTACCTCTACGACGCTTTAAATTCGCAACACAGTTTCCAACGCTCGTTCAAAGGACACATTCCTGAGATTTGAGAGAAACAGGATAGTGCACCAAAAAGGTATCATAACAATGCCCATTTCTTCAATAAACAACACAGATTTAAGTGAAACTTGAGCGTTCAGAGAGTTGAAAGGTAAACGCAAACTGCTACTGTACCATAGAGCTGGTAATAAATGCACCGCCTCTGCAGTCGGCATAGCTAAAAAAAATGTGGCGACCGATTTTTTTGGGTGGGAAAATCATCTTATGATAATTGTCGGTCTTGGGCGAGAGATAATGTCAGACTTTTACTGACTAAAAACCCACTCCTGTTCCTTCTTTTCCTTCCTCCTAGGGCCCCGGGTTTCACTTTCACACTACCCGTAGCCCCAGTAGGCTTCGACCCTGTTGGGCCCCTACGATTTGCTGACATCTCCTTGAGGCGCGCGTAGAACAGTACGCGCCGTCAACAATTTGGGCTCGGTCCAGACGATTACCGGAGGGTCAGACGGCGAGCAATGGGCAGCCCGCCGTCCGACCTACCTGCGTCATGCGGAAGGTGAGGACGCCGTGAGGTCTTTCCAACGACGCCTCAAAGAGGGGACTTACCGCCAACCGTAAGACATTGAAAAACCTATCTCATATCTTCGGTAAACCATATCCTATATGGTCGACCGAAGATCTTTGGGGGAGATTTTATGTCCGGCGGTGAATATCTTTGTGCTGATATGACAATAAATCTGACTTATTAACTGTATCGGAGTAGGCTTTTAATCAAATTGAACATACATAATAAAACAAGCCAAGTGCGAGTCGTACTCACATACTAAGGGCTTCCTACAAACTTACCCGTAAGTAGTTCGATTCACAAATCGAGTCTCTAAAATGTTTTCTAAACCAAGTAGCAAAAAAGTAATTATTTAATAATGTAACTACACATTTCATCATCATCATTTCAGCCAAAAGACGTCCACTGTTGGACATAGGCCTCCCCCAAGCGTTGCCACAACGACCGATCTTGTGCGTCTCGCATCCACCGCATATATACATACTACATATTTACAGTTTTGAAACTTTTTCCTTTATGAATGCTATGAGACCTTGCTTCTTACCGGATTTCATGTCAACGGAATGTATCCTGTAGGTTTTGATTTCCTTGCGAATGTCAAAAAAAATCCCTTAAACCGAGAGTAAACAACTTGTTTTTAGATTATGTTGACTTATAAGTAAGATTTTTTTTTCTGCTCCAAGAAGTAGTAAACTTCAGTAGTTAGGTTTTACCTTAATAACCACGCGTTCTTGAGGCAAAAGGTCTGGACAGACGGGCAGATGGTCATCAAAGTGATCCTATACGGGTTCCGTTTTTGCCAACTTAGGAATGGAACTGTAAAAGTACCCAGAACCTCCTTCTTTTTGAAGTCAGTCAATGATGTTTTGATGAGACACACCGTTTTCTTATACAATTTGAGCAGCCAAAATTTGTCCCCTTTTTTATCATAATTTCAGCTAAAAGCACGCCTTAATCATAATAGTTGCACGAGATGATCTTCAAGGTTAAGCAACAATAATCTTAATCATAATGACCAGTCCTGTGCGTCTCGCATCCACCGCGCGTCTCGTGTCGCGTCTCTTTTTCTACTCTAGTAAATTACGGTTATAAGTGACAGAAAAGGATAGAAGTATAAGAAAGTCCGATTTGATGTGCCCAGATGTATTTCAATCCTTCTTCTTCTACTTCGTACTCTATGGTCTGAACAAACTGTTTAATATTTTCTTTGTGAAATAAAACGGATAGTTTAAGAAGTAAGCTCGTTTATACTGAACCCTAGGTTTCATTGCACACTGAAGTTAAGTTTCGGAAACGCTTTGTGATCCAGAGTTAAGGAGGCCTCTTCATAAACGGATGTTTTTTAGCAATATACAGATAGTGGCACGAATCTTGAGCGCTCGGCGAAAGAGCGGGGATTACTTTGCGCATCGTACAACATCGGCGAGCCAATCACTGTACAAGGATTGCACTTCCCACCCCCGTATCTCTCTTCATACCACTAAAGCAATAAAGAATTGAGTATTGAGTAAAGAGACCCGGTTTTTCACTTCTGCGTGCTTCTACGCTAGTAGAACTGTAGAAGTCAGCGCTCAAGATCCGTGACGGTATCCATACTCCCCACCGGATTTTTATCGGGTTTTTTATTAGATATTGTTTCAAATGTTTTAACCCGAGAAATAAAAACCCTCCACACAAAATTTAAAACCCCTTTAGGGGTAGTTCTACAAATAAATAATGGAAAACTTTGTTATTTACTTTGTGCTAACTTTCAAGTATATTGATAAATGGAATAAGATTTTGTATAATTCCCCCATTTTTTAATCATATAGGAACTATGGAGCACACAGTGGATGTGTGCCACGCTTGGGCAGAGCAACGCCGGCGATCGGCGGCGGCGATCGCGTGAGGCAAAGGTCCTAACGCCCCAACCGCCGCCGGGATTCCAATCCCGATTTCCGGCCACCGTAGGCGCGGGCTTGCGTTCGGCGGTCTGGACCAAGCCCAAGTCGTTGACGGCGCGTACTGTTCCACGCGCGCCTCAAGGAGATAACAGCAAATCGTAGGGGCCCAGTAGGGTCGAAGCCTACTGGGACCACGGGTAGTGTGAAAGTGAAACCCCTGGGACGAAGGCAAAGAAGGAACAGAAGTGGGTTTTAAGTCAGTAAAAGTCTGACACTATCTCCCGCTCCGCCCGAGAGCGCGATTTGTCATAAGAAGATTTTCCCACCCAAAAAAAACCCCTTATAGATTGAATTTCCAAAAACTTAGAAAAAGGAAGCGTTGTGCAAAATCTCATGTTCTTAGGCCAAGTAATTTAAGTAATTTTGGCTGTGCGTTCATATACCAGTCAATCAGTCTCTCCTTTTTGAAATAATAGATTATAAGGACAATAACAAAAACCTCAAAGAAAATGAGTTAAGGATCTTAATTTTCCTCCTCCTTTCCTCATTACTGAGGGTCGTCAAGTTCCCGCTGGATTAGCTTCTTGCTAATGACCTAACCTTAATGTTACCTCCCAAAAAACACCATTCAAACAAAAGATGACGTCTTACTCCTCAAACAAACACAGCCTTACAGTTTCATCATTCAACATCTATTTATGCAAGTGTCATTCAAATAATGAAACAACGTTGAGCCCTGTATTTATTTTAATCATAGGCAAACACTTTGAATTTAATTAATGTGTCTAGACCGTCTGAACCTGGTGACTTTAGAGATGCTTCGGGACTTGTAGGCAGATCTCCTAAATCTAGGAGGGCTTCGTCGGTATTGGCTGCTACTTGATAAGCTGCGTTCTGGAGTTAGTCGCATTAGGTCTGGACATCTGGAAAAGAATTTACAGTTTTATGAATGGAGTAATGATCACTACACGGAAGTCTTTAAGAGGAAAATTAAAGATCACGTTCTTTCATAATTGTAATATATACATAGCATAGCATAGTCGGCTTTATAATGTTCCCACTGCTGGGACTCAGGCCTCCTCTCTAGTAGAGGGAACGGGCTGTAATCCACCACGCGGGCCCAGTGCGGGTTGGTGGATGTCACATGTCTTCGAATTTTTGGTTCTAGGACATGCCGGTTTCCTCACGATGTTTTCCTTCACCGTTTTGAGAGCAGTGGTAATGAAATAAATTACACAAAGTAATGCGCCTGGCTGGGTTTGAACCCGCGACCTACAACTCGTAAGTCGGGGCCGTTACCACTCGGCCACCACTGCTCCTAATCGTAATATATACATATATTTTGGTATTTGTTGATATGTTTATTACATTTTCATTTACACCGTGTCTTAGACAACGGGGCTCAAACGTGTACTATGAATCAATATGTGATTCTAGACCCTTGGTGTGATGAAATTTTACCGGCTTGTTTCTCTGTCTATCTAGCTTTCACAACCCCAGCAATTAAAGGGGTAACCAGACGGTTGCAAACTAGCGTTCCAACCAATGCGACTTTGGTTTATGTGTTTAGTTTGTGTTTCGGCTACATGGTGGCAAACCACGCGCCAACACGTTTGGTAGCTGGGAAAAGCACCTCGCAGCCAAGAGCATTGAAGGTCATGGATTACAACTGCTGTCTACATGGATTGAAACTACGAAGGTCGCCTTGGTTGGGACGTTGGTTTTCAACCGTTTGGTCACCCGTTTAGTAACATGATCCCCATGGCACGACTTGTGCCTGATTTCCTGATTATCTCTAATGACTTAATATACTCTCTGAGGCATGGAAGAATATCGGTTTGTTAAGATGGGCACTCATCCATAATCCGATCTCGGCAAGCATTGCTTAACCTTGGAGATCAACCCTTGCAGCTGTTATTATTTCAATCACGAGTTTCTCTTGTGTGAATACGACAATTCAACAATGTATCTCGAAATAAATCCGCGACCCCATATGATTATGTTTGCACTAACCGTTGCCAGCGGCTTCGCCCGCGTGACGTGAGAACATACTCCCGGTATAAAAATCTGCTAATATAAGACATGGTCTACTCTTGTACCAAGTTGCATAGAAATCCGTTCAGCCCCCCTAGCCAAGTTACGATTCTTTCGTTTGCGTCGAATGCCTCGAGTAGGCCACGCCTCCATTCCTTTGTTCTCACGTCATCTCAACGCTCAGTCACGTGATCAGAACAAAGGAATCGGAGGCGTGGCCTACTCGAGTCGTTCGACGCAAGCGAAACGATCGTAACTTCGCTAGGGTAGCTGTTCGAACATGAAGAAACAACAAACACACATACACGATAACAAACTTTCGCCTTTAAAATATTAGTGAATTCAACTAAATGTACTGAATTGCTGTTTTTGTTTCCGTTTCCACGTTTTAAAAATTGTTAGTAATGATGAGTATTGACAATGTTTTCATTTATTGTTGTCCCGACATTGTATAAAGGTACCTGCAAACAAGCATGACACGGTAACGCAAAACTATGCGACGACCAATTTTTATAGAAATTATTCCACTACTATTTTAGTTACTATTCCGGTGTACAATAAAGTTTATTCTATTCTACATATAAAACTATTGCTATAGAAATGCTACTTGGATATTGCGCTGTTATATCACAAGAACTGGGGCCTTACTTTGACGTGTTAAATATTAGTGGTGCAAATGAGAAAGAGGGATAGAGCTGTACAAATGTACACCTTATACAGCCCCATCTCTTTAACAGTTCAGTTTAGGTCATAAAATTGATCGCGTTAAGAGCTCGTAGTAGGGCCTCTGCCCCCCTAGCCAAGTTACAACCGTTTCGTTTCGATTCTCTTTTCGTCGATCGCCTCGAGTAGGCCGCGCCTCCGATTCCTTTATTCTGACATCATCTCAACGCTTAGTCACGTGGTCAGAATAAAGGACTAGGTGACGTGGCCGACTCGAGACGATCAACGAAAAGAGAATCGAAACGAAACGGTTGTAACTTGGCTAGGGGCGCTGGAGTTGTGTCCCGGGTCCTTGTGAACATATTCAATTTTATTTTTGTGTCTAAAATAAATGACTCTATCAACGAAATACGTGAATATATTAAACACTGCAACAGTGGACAAGACTGTAGACCAACTACATGATTTAAATAGATTATAGGACACTGACCGCCAATTCTTCGTCTAACGATGTTTCACACAACTCATGGCGACCATTCAAATGAATTGCAAAAAAAAAACATTTATAAATAAAATTGCAACCCCATCAAAGACTGATTCGTTTTAAAAAATAATCATTTCTATAACATTTTATTATTGAAACTTAATCGGCAGAAACCGATTTTAAGATTACATTTCCATAAGCTCAGAAAAAGGGACGCTCAACCTTTTATGTTAATATACTGGCCTTAAATCGTGGCCTGAACAAATAAGGAAGGGACTGGCCTCGTCGCCCTTTCTGACGGCTAAAAATAACATATACCTAAAAATAATATAGTATGAACTAATAATATTCTTATGGGGATTTAAGTCCTTATCGTGAATCTACTTAAATGTTATCGTTTGTTGAAGATTTGTAACTCAGTGAAGGAGTTTTCTACACTAATATTAGAAGAGGTAAAGTTTTTTTTTTATTTTTTTCTTTTGTAGGAGGTAATCTCTGAAAGTACTGGTACGTTTGTTTTTTTCACCGATAGAAAGCTGCGGCGGCGATCTCTCGCGCCGGGCCTTGGTACAGGCCATGGTCCGGAGCGAGGAGGAGTGGCAGGTGGTCGCCTCCTTCTGCGAAGCAGTAATGCTAGCAAAGGAGGCGGCCGATCGCGTGAGGCAACGGTCCTCACGCCGCAACCGAAAGCGGGATTCCCATCCCAAATTCCGGCCACTGTAGACAAGGGCTTGCGGACTGCGAGCAATGGTTGGCTCGCCGTCCGACCGTCCGTCCTTTAAGTATTTGTACTAATTAAAAATTAGTAGTGTATATGTCACCGTAAAAATGTAAATACAGTTTGATTATAATCTACCTCGCGAGATTGTAAACTGTCGAAAGATTGTGAACCATAACATACTGTTTACAATTTACCACATTAATTTTCGGTAGATTATACAGTTACAATCTCATGAGATAGATTATAATCTAACGGTATGTGCAATTTTACGTTAACATATTATATTCTTAATTCTTTATTGTACACAGAAACATACATAGTACACGGAGATAATACAGTTTATGTACAAAGGCGAGCTTAACAAAGAGTTTTCTCCCAGCAAACCTTTGAGTTACAGAGTGAGAAGACATTCGAGGGTAGGAACCAGTGCACAATATAATCCTTACAATAACTAAATCTAAAATATAATTATATTATACATAAGTCTAATATGGCTCGAGGTTTGTCAGCGAGCTATGGAGCGCAGTATCCTGGGTGTTCGAATTTCCGACCGTGTAAGGAACAAAATGCTGCGCGCCAAAGCTAAGATACAAGATGTTGCCCGAAAAGCTGCCACTCTGAAGTGGGCCGGACATGTCTGCCGCATGTCAGATGACCGGTGGGCTAAAAGAGCCACTTATCCTTATTATACTTATCGTTTAGGTCCCACTAAACGCAAGGCGACACCGCGGCAAACAAAGGCGAAGGTGGAGAGATGAACTGGATAAATTCCAGAAGGACTGGCCCGCAATGGCCGAAGACAGACTTGTGTGGAAAAGGGAAAGGGAGGCCTTTGCTCAGCAGTGGGACAGAAATGGGCTATAAGTATAAGTCTAATATATATCACATGTTTAAAATATCTTTATTTTAGGCCAGATATTTAAGTTACTTTTACTCACTTGTAGATCTCAGTGGTGATAAAGTTATCGTTCTTGCATCTCGCCGTCCATTTTGACCAGTACTGGAAACCATTCTTCTCTGCGATCTGAAGTGCGCACGCGGTGTCATCTCGGATGTCATCGTCTAGTAGTGCTATTGATGAAAATACACAATAGTTAGTAGTTGCTGAAGTTAATCCGTAGATGGGTAACCACCCATTATATACTGACACTTGTCTAGTTTTAAAAACAGCCAAAATAGATTTAGTTTCGAAATCTGAATAAACTTATAACTTAGAAGACCCCTAGGCTGGAGTTAATAGTCACTTAATAAACTCACTATCAACGATGGCATCACTGCTTACCATCAGGCGGGATGGCAGCCAAGCACATGTTTATACTACCTATATAAAAAAAACTACTTTCAGAATGTGCGCTTACTTTACAAATGGTACATTTTGTGTACCTGCTGCTGTTTGTGTACTGTGACGCCTATGGAGGTCACAGTTATTATTAACTTGCAAACTGGCATGTTATACTTTTAAAGTTTATATTTAAAAAAAATTAGGTTGGATTGATGTTCAAACAATAGATAGAGAGACGTCATACAAAAGTCGAGACGTAGTTTTTATACAAAATGTATTTGAAAGTGCTTAATACCATATAACAATAGTTTAAATCTAACCAGAAGCCTTTCATTGCGTCTCCACTATCACAGTTTATACCGCGTACATCGAAGGACTGGAACAATTTGTCTGCTGCGGTCTTCCCGTCCAACTATAATATAGGTGTCTTCAAGGCTAGAGTGAATAGGCTCTTAATAAACTAGTGCGCCTGACCATCAATGATTGCATCTCCGCTTACCATCAGGTGGGATCGCAGTCAAGCACTGTTTATATCAATTAAAAAAGTATATCAACCGCAAATCGGTAAACTGGTAAATAAATAACTATTTATTTATTTATGTACACAGAAACACATAAAATCGAAAAGAAGAATAGAAGAGCACAAAGGTAAATCTTATTTACTTGGGTAAAAGGTTATTTACTGAAATAAGAGCAATTTTGGTCCGTTAATGCCAGGGAATTGCTATGTTAAATGGATAAATCAATCAACCTATGCAACGCGCGTGTGACACACGAGATAAACTAATGAGATTCATTAATTTACTTCGTAAACAGATAAATTGTAATAACAGACTGCTTCACATCAAATCATTAAAGCCTTATTACATGTACATATAAGTAGTATAAGCAAAACAGCCCTTCTACGGATTTTTTCCTAAGGGCTATGCTCGGAGTTTGCTTGCGTAATCGAAACAGGAATGAAGATATCCGCAGGAGATCCAAGGTTACCGACGAGGCCCGAAGAATCTGCAAACTTAAGTAGCAAGTTTTTTTTTTTATTGGGTGGAAAAATCATCTTATGACATCCCCCGCTCTTGGGCGGAACGGGAGATAGTGTCAAACTTTTACTGACTAAAAACTCACTCCTGTTCCTTCTTTGCCTTCATCCCAGGGCCCCGTGTTTCGCTTTCACACTACCCGTGGCCCCAGTAGGCTTCAACCCTGCTGGGCCCCTACGATTTTCTGACATCTCCTTGAGGCGCGCGTGGAACAGTACGCGCCGTCGACGACTTGGGCTCGGTCCGGACGGTTACCGGACGATCGGACGGCGAGCCACCCATTGCTTGCCGTTTGCAAGCCCGCGCCTACGGTGGCAGGAAATTGGGATCGGAATCCCGGCGGCGGTTGGAGCGTAAGGACCATTGCCTCACGCGATCGGCCGCCTTCTTTGCTAGCATTACTGCTCCGCAGAAGGAGGCGACCGCCTGCCACTCCTCCTCGCTCCGGACCATGGCCTGAACCAAGGCCCGGTGCGAGAGATCACCGCCGCCGATTGCCCCCACGAGGACACGGCGAAAGTAGCAGTGGTCAGGAAAAATTGCTCGCAGGGTCGATGGGGCCGACCGGTCCTGCAGTAGCGACCGCATACCGGAAGACGCAGCGTTGGACCGATGGCTGCGAAATATGCAGGACTTTTCAATGTGTCGATACTTGGGGGAGGCCTAAATATCTTCTGGCTAAAATAATGATATGACATCTTAAAATCATAGTGAATTCGTTTGAGAAAGGGATAGCACCACCTCTCTTTTTTATCGAATTGATCAGCAATTTAAGACTACCTTTGAGTGGAAACGCCTAGACAGGACACTCTAGAAGTCGAGATGAAAATGCACAGACCGAAGTACAAGCACAGTCTATCAAAATAAGTCACAACCAGCACATGTACTGGTTCACTTTCTCCACACAAAGAAACACGCAGTCATTGTACTCAATGGCCGCCACGTGCGACTTTGCTACCTGTTGAAAGCATTCCCACGCCCGAACCGCGTTGCTAGCCACACCACGTGGGAAGCGCCTGAAAGCATAGCGATCGGCATGCGCGCGCGTCAGACAAAGGAGATGATAAGATGAACCAGGGCCCATCTATCGGTGTCTATGAAAACTTCAAATACATGTATTACTGGATTATTATTATTTGGGTTACTGGTAACTCGACGTAATTTTTTTTTAATTCTTGATAGGTTCGCGCTTGACCGCTAACTCATCTGATGGAAAGCGACGATGCGGTCGACGATAGAACGCGCTTACTTAGAAGTAACCTATTCATTCTTGACTTAAACTTAATTCTTGCAAGACGTCATAGTAGGATTAAAATGGAACAAATTAAGCCACCAAATATTCTACCAAAATTCAGTAGTTTTTTGAGTTAGTGAGATTTTTAGTTTTGTATGCAATTTCCCAGATTAAATCATTTAAAGCCGATTTGAAAACTAATTACAGCGTGACTGTACTGAGATTTAAGTTACGACGAAGAGACGTCAAAGTAACGTCTTACAAGAAATACGTCCAGTTACCAGTAACCCTGTATATTTGACGACTCTGGTTACATTTTTTTTTACTTGATATAAACTAGTGCTTCATCTCCCCTTGTTGACTGTACATAAGAACGTAAACGATGCCAAAGGAGTGTTTGACAATCGTTGCAGATGGCGTGCTCAACATCATAATTTTTCAGTGTTTTTAGGGTTACCTACTTTAAAAGAAAAAAAAAACGGAACCCTTATATGATCACTTTTAAAAAAGAAAGAATCGTGAACGGCAAACTTAAGATGTCTCTAATCACTTCATTGAAGGCTTTCAGGGCGTTTTCTAACGCCAGTAGTTTAAGGGATACAAAATTAAGGAATAAGTGGTGGATAAGACGTAAGATAGATGCCTTTTCACAATCATGTCCAGTCGGTCTTCCGAATAATCGGGTGCAGCTCAATACCAATACTATACAAAGAGCGACAGCCTATCTGACCCCTATAACTAAGTAATTGGAAACACGACATCCCTTGCTAAGACCGTTGGCCGATTTCCTTGATTCCGACTATCCGTAATAACTGTCAAAGGTCTACAAATGACAGTTGGGACTAACGTCTTAACGTGCTTTCCAAGGCACGGAGGAATCTCGGTATATTAAGACAGATGTCGGACATCCTTTCACAAACTAACCTTGGCAAGAGATACTTAACAGGTTTAGTGCGGTACGAGGTCTAATACGCCTCGTATGTGTCTTCCTTGCGGTGTGGCTGATAAAAACTTAGTCTTCTTTGCTTTGCGGAGGCCGTAACTTCAATTTGTTTTAGTTTAAGAAAAAGATGAATATATATATCTAATATAATCTACTTTAATACGGGGTCACTTTGACCTCGGGGTCATTAAACATTTCATAAAAAAAAGCTTTTAATTCTCAAACGCTACGGGGTCTAATAAACCCCTTGCCGCCATAATGATATTTTACGAGGTCCTAAACGCCCCTTACCGTACGAAATGGAAATAATACAATAAAGAGTGTCGCTGTCAACGTGTTAACCTTAAAAATAGCCACAAGTTCCAAGCACAAGTAATAAACCTAACGAATTGAACTATGAAAAAAGACATAAAATACAGCTCACTATGAACACTTAACACTCGACCAATCATCTAACAGCGGAAACTATTCAATCACTCAACCACACAATGTCACCAGAACATTTAGTAACGAAATCCTTATTACAGAAACCGAGAAAGTTACAAAATCAAATAAACTGGAGTAAATGCTCGTAAAAATGTTGCTTAACTTCCTCTACTACAGAATCCTGATTTATACTTTCCTACTTTAATATTTCCACTCGAGTGGTACAAAGATAACACTGGGAACTACTACAAGTTTTCGATAAAGAAAATTAGAAGAAAAATATGTTTAATTTTGCCTTAACAAATAATACACAGAGAATTAAAAAAAAGTGCAATTCACTTACATTTCTCATTACCTCCCTGATATCTACTAACTAGATATCTTGTCTAGGGTGTCTTTGGATGTTCGTCAATCTTGTTTCAAAAGTTTTCAGTAATAAACCAAAAACTTTGTAGGTTTCCGCCAGACAATTCGCCAGCACGATCATTATAGATGGCCCTTTTTTTTGTTCTCGTGGGGAAACCTTCGAAAGGCGCCCAGACTTCGGGGTCCGGGGGGTGTGGGATTTTTACCTCACTAAAACCACCCTGGTGATCACCATCAGCATATATAGAAGGGGCGCCGTTACCTCTTAAAAGACCATTCCGGAACCCCTTTGTAGATGGCCCTACGGGAACGTAGTACCGAGACATCGAGTTTTCTATGTCGTAAATCAGTTCATGGTTCTATTTGTTGTTTGTGGCTTCTGACGTTTTATAAGTGCCAATGGCAAAATTCGAAATTGAAAATTTAGAATTGAATTGACCGGTATGTAAAATTTGGTCAAAATCCTATAAGTTGTTGAAGTTTGATTGATGCTGCTAGATTGATACTACAAGATTGTCCAAAAGAATCACCGTGGGCCTGAAACCTTTAGGGCAACTGAAAGAACAAGGTATCTCTCCACCCAGAGCGATAGAAGTTGTTTGATAATTTACTTGCTCTTAAAAAAACTCAAGTGATTAAAAAACATCGAAAAGTATAGACTGATATTTATACATTAGTAGGACAGAACTGACCTAAGAATCGACCTTCATAAAGAGATAGCATATGTTGTATTTCAAAAGCGTTCGTGTGGCCTAATACATTTATTTTTGTCTTATTCCAACCTCCACGTGTAAGAGACAATACCGCAGGTAAAAGCTATGCTCGAAAAAACACCAACTTTTCAAGTACCCATGACTTGTTTTTCGATAGACAGCACTTTGATTTACAATGTCATGATAAGCAAAATACCCGGAGCTGTATTTGAAGAAGTGCCAACCTCTAAAAAATAAGGCCGTAACTCCGCCGTTATGTTGGCGAAATTACCTACGTAATACAAATGGGTACTTAAGCTTTTGTTGCTATCCTCCTTTATGAGAACAAAAGAAAATCTTCGTTACCGTGTTGGTTTAAAAGGAAGAGACGACATAATAAAATATATGAGCTATTTTCTGCTGTTCAATTTTATAAAGATCAAATTAGGGATAATCATCTCTCTCGTGTGTTTATGAGAATAAACACACGAAAGAGATGATTTGTCACCCGACAAATAAGACATTTTAAAGGTTTTAATTTTCTACTTAGACTTAATGAGATTTAAGCGTTTAAATTATTTTGACTTTAAATAATGCAGACGTACATAATAAAAAGACATGTGTAAACTTTCTCTCTCTTATTAAAAACCAACAAACACTTTTAGACGATTCAACACTAGTAGGCCCGGAAACCGAATCTTTTCCGAATTAAACTTCTAATGTTAACTAAACCGAAAACAAAGGTAAAGATAAAAATAAAAGGACGAACATAACACTAAACGATAATGTAACCAATCACTGTAATGCAAAAGCAAGCACATTCGAAGAAGAAAATAAAAAAAGAACTCATATAAATCTGCAAACCATAGTGATAGAATAAAACTAATTATGACTGACTGACCTGCATAACATATTGTCTATATTTCCTGAATTGTTAAGCAAAGGCTATTGAAAATATTGTAAATACATTAAGTCCCTTGAAAAAGGAACCAAGCCGATTGCCGAACCGGACACAAATCCAAATTCCAGGCTGCTACTGACAGGTAGCATATTAAAAAAAAAATAACATGGCCCTAGAACGCAGATGGAAAATCTAAAAACTCGGGTAAGTTTCGGAAAAAGTCAAACTAGATAATAACTGGTGTAATAGAAAAGTAAAAGAGAAAAAAGTTGAACAAAACAAAAAAGACGATCAATAAGTACTTCAAACTATAGCAACCTAACACGACGATAACTAAAATTTGGAAAAGGTTCAAATAAAACCTCTGAAATATCAAAAGACGATCATTAGTACTTCAAACAGTAGTAACAGTTACACAACCGAAAACGGTACACAATACACTTGACCATACCCTATAAACTTTTGATGTAAAACGTGGACCATAAAATCTGGTCGCTTCGAATTGTTTGCTATGTTGTTCGCAGTTTGCTACACAGTGATGTCTCTTTCAATTACTTACTTTGTAAATACAATGACATCTATTAATGTAACCACAACTGAAAGTTTTGATGCAGATCATATTTTAATATTCAGATTGGAATATGCTGGTTACAGTTTGAAGATACCTTTCCGGATGATTTTGTCATCTATACTCCATTCAAAATAAGATTAGGTGTAAAAACAAAACTTTTGTACTGTCCGTTCAACCAATTATGACTTCTATTCCGTAGGCATAAGGATGGCACTAAAAGCAAAAAAGTGGTTACAATACCAACTATTTACTAATGCCGCCATTATTTTATCATGTCACTTACGCAATGAAAGGCAAAATTGGTTGAACGTACATTAAAAATGTTATTTCGAATGGAGAATTAGTTCCAAAAATATGAATGCCTATCTAAAATTGTTGCTAGAGGGTCATTTCTAGAATTATATGAATGGCTGGATCTTTTTTGAATATTCTTCCTAAAACTAGTCAATGAACTTTACCTCTCTACCATCCAGAAATTTGACATAAATTTTAGGTTACTTTTTAGTAATTTATTATTTTGTGTATACTTTATCTATTTATATGTACATGTGCTATCTGAAACTTGGTTTATATATATCTTCTTCTTCTTCCTGCTCTTATCCCATATTACTTGGGGTCGGCTCAACACGTTTTTATAATAATAATAATAATTAATTCATTAATTCCTAAGCCGACGCCGGCTTTCGCTCTCTCATTGTCTTTGTATTGTGTCTCTAATTACTGTATTCGAAAGTTTAATAAAAATAATAATAGTATAATTTAGTTAATTATGATAGTCTTATTTCAGTTCCCTATTATTTATGTATCTCATACAAAACGCTCCTGCCGCAGGTCAGCTTACAGGAATTTCTTTTGAAATATGCAGCACCTTTGTGATCTTTTATCTGTACTTGTTTTCCTTCCTTTCTGTGTACTTAAATTAATAAATTCTTTCACGGATCGTCGAGTGCTATAAGTATTTTTTTTATCCAGGAATATTTTACTGCTGTTTTGTTTCGCGACTCACGACAGCGATGCGGTGGATTAACTAAGTTTTAATGTCATACCTTCACAAGCCATGTTACAAAGTCCACCTCGTTTCTTTTCTCTGCACCACTCGTTTGGAATCTGAAAGATCAAACCATAAGTAAGGAAAAATCTCTTTTAGATATATATATATATTTTTTTTTTTAAAGCAAACGATATTTAATTACAGAGAAATACATATTATTAAAGAAACTTAACAAACTATACAACACTAGCTTGCCAGCAGCTTGGCTCGCGTGAATATAGGTTTCTTTATACAAACTTTGAACGCCCGTTTCATCCCCTCAGAGAGGTGAATTTTGGATAATCCTCCCAGTGTTCGCCTACGTCATACAAGAAAACCTGGTGTAAAATTTCACACTTTTCGTCCTAGTAGTTTCGGCTGAGTGTTGATATGTCAGTCAGTCAGTTTCTCCTTTTATATATATTATATAGTTAGTATACATACACTTTAAATGAATGTTCAATCTTATTTTCAGACGAATATGAAATATTTAATTTAAAGGCCAATGCAAACTATTGGCATGTTTTACTTTTTTTTTTTCGCCAGAAATGAAATCCAGGTTATATGTTAGAGGCCAATACGAGGAATCAATAGCAAAAAAAACTAGATCTTTAAACCGTAACCGAACGAAGATACGTATAGAAGCATTGGTAGTATATTTTTGTCAGGCGTTACCTAATTTCTTTATAAAATGAAATGGAAATTAACACATGATATTTTGAGGTTTCCGTTGATAAAATAGATTAAATTGGTTATTACTGTTATATTTTTTCCACACTCTCTGCAGTTTTTCATCACTAAAATTAGTAAAAAAATAAATGTATTGTGATAGTGATTGACACTATTTAATGCGTACTCACCATAAAAACCAAAACCAAAACTATATTTAACAATGGTAAACTTAAAATATCAGACATACAGTATTTTTATTCAAGAAAAATAACGCCTGATAACAAACTATAGCAATATACTAAAAAGTCTCTAACTTCGTTTAGATACGGCTGGTAGACATAATTCTTTTTGCTATTGGTTTATACATACAGTCATTTATTTCCTAGGTTTCACTTTTGGCGAAAAGAAAAAGAAAACCAACATGCCAGCAATGTATGGGAAAAGTTTAATTCCCCTTTGTTTTCAAGAGCAATGATAAACAGATTTTTTTATGAAATGATTGTTTTTTATTGCTCGAGAAGAAAAAATATATAAAAAACACAAAGTACATAGGTACAACTTTTTGACTGCTGTCCGTTGTTTCTTGTTTAAATACAATATTTGAAAATGTACCTGGTACAATCCATAGAATTTCTTTCCGCTAGGTTTCGCTAAGAACGCACTTGTGTCCCTTTTGCTAACCTTTTCGATCAAGCACACCCCTGAAACAAATATAATATTATCTTAAGTAATATAATTTAGAAAGTTCTCAAATCTTAAGCTTGAGAAAGTGACGATGACGTCACGAAGTAGTAGCTGCACGAAAGCTGCGCTGATGTTCTTTGTCGAGGGCTACCAGATTGGAGTTAGACGGAACAGAGTGTAAAGTCCCGCAAACCTCCGTTGAAAAAAGAAGATCCTCCCACCAGAAAGGTGTTATGTCTGATGGGCAGTTGCCCAATAGATGATCCCCTCGGAGAACTTTAATTGCGCGATGCAGAATTAGTTCTTACGTAATGCCATAGATGTCGCTACAAAACGTATTCATGCCAAATGGGGTAATCTTGAACCATCGCAAAGACAGTGCCAGTGTGGAGCCCTTTCCCAGAATATACGTCAGCACCTTTCCTGCCCAGCATGCACAACTACCTGTACCTTCCACGACTTACGCAAGGCTATCGAAAGAACGGTTTAGGGACTTTTACCATGACGTATTAAAATGTCAGTCGTGAGACCGAGAAAGAGGGCTGGAGCTCTACACCCTATATAGCCTTTAACAGTTCAGTTTAGGTCGTAAAATGGATCGCTTTAAGAGCTCGAGCTGACGAAAAATATATGGTAGGATCACATTTGAGTCAAACCGACACGAAAGAAGAAGTAGATTAGTCGATACCTTTTTTGTTTTCGAGGGGAAATCTTTAAAAGGCGCCCGGACTTTGGGGATAAGCCTGAGGAGTGTGGGAGTTTTACCTCACTAAAACAACCCTAGTGGTCACCCCCGACACTTAGAAGGGGCCCGTTACCTCTCAAAAGAACGTACTGGAACCCCCTCTGTGTAACGCCTTAAGAGACTGTATAACGGTCTCCTCAGCCTCATTATGCACGGCAGCATGTGATCACTGTGCCACCGTCTTCACTGGAATCACTCGATGGGCGAGCAGAATCTCCACTCTGAGCGCCCAGTGCCTGTGGTTCCACAGTTCCACTTGTATTGGATGGTGCAAGCGGAGTTTCGGCATGTTACGCTTCGGGGCGATTACCTCCCCGACGTCTTGTTCTTCGAGTGGGATCGGCCCTTTCACGATCTCGCTCGTCGGCCTCCTTCTGGACTATCACGGTATCACAGAAGGAAGCAACTTCCCTTCATTTTTCTGACTCCGCCAGCATAGCCCTCACTACTGCTGGTAAGAAAGTCGACACCTACTAAATGGAAATGCCAATAAGTTCTGTTAATCTTCAATTTGTTTCGTAATTCAGTAACAACCTGGCATTTCGAACAATAATTAGGACCATTTCAGCAATCCAAAACCTACTCACCGCAAAAGCTTATAAAGCTTATACTGACAAAGTTTCTCTCTCAATTACTATGTAATTACCACAAGCCATTCAAAGGTAAGAAACCCTATTGTTAATTTGAAACACCTAAACATTTCGTAATCATTATTGAGACAGCTGCATTGAACTATAAAATAGAATCCACAGAAGACCGGTTTCTTACAATGAAACAAGTATCATCTATTTATTATTACTTATTTAAACTTTATGAGAGTGACATTTAGGCGGACTTAACGCGCCTTTGGGTTAAAAAAAGAATTCTCTGTGGTAGGTGTACACAATAAATAAATACTGGATATTTAAAAATAAAATGACGTATCATTGAAATTTGATCACCCGAAAATCGTTCACAATTGGACCAAGGCTTTTCCTATGTGGCGCCACAACAACTTATTTTGTGCATGATATGAATCCGATCGGTGTAAGATTAAAGGCCTTTAAGGTCTGCGTCTTCCAGTACGCGATTACCACTCCAATAACTTTCGTCTCCATCGACCATGTTTTGCAAGCAATGTGTCCAGACTACTACCACCTTAGACTACTAGCATGACGAGTAACAGGGCAGAGTGGAAGAAAAAAACGTGTTGCGCCGACCCCAAATAATACGGGATAAGGGCAGGAAGATGATGATGATGATGTGTCCAGACTACTACCATTTAAGTTTGGATTTTTTTGGTACCATTGGATCAAATTGACATGACAACATTATTGTAATTTATATTTTTGACTACACTATCGCATTGGATTTGTCTGTAATGATAGCTGTATGTATGTCTAATAATAAAAATAAAATAAAAAGTTTGGCAATTCTTCGGCCTATGTCCGTAATTTTGGTTCTCCTGCGGATATCAAACAAAAACGACAGGAAATAGTTGTATGTAGACATAAACTCGTACTGAAAGACGCAGCTTTGGAAAGCCTCCCACAAGGTGGACCGATGACCTGGTGAGGGTCGCGGGACTCCGATGGATGCGATACGCACACGACTGGTCATTACCGCAATACTTAGGGTAGGCCTATATCCAACAGCGGACGTCTTTCGGCTGAAATGATGATGATATATGTACACAAATCTCAAACAAATGCTGCTCGTGAGTGCCGCTGTAATTGTAGTATATGTGTGCATGCATGCACGTATACAGCTAGCTTATGCTAACGTAGCTATGCTATGCTATGTGTGCATGCTTTTTTACAGAAGGTTTTCTGTAATATTCTGTCACTACTAAAATAATAAACTGTACTAAGGTCATTAACACGGAAAGGTCAAGGTCACGCTACAGTAGATATTATACCAGGAATCAATTAGTGAGCGATAATGTCTCAAGAGGGATCTTCAGACAATTGGCTGATATTGCATTGAATTAATAAAAGTTGAATGGCTTAATGATGTCAATGATATTGTTGGGTAATCTATATATCGCTGGCCCCGGGCAATAAAGCGGTAATATCAAAAATCAGTTTTTACAGGAGAAATAAAAGAAGCTAATTTGTTTATAGTGCAGCGTACAGTGATCCAAAACAGGCGTGCAAAACGTCAAATGAAAGCTATTTTTCATTTGACGTTTTGCACGCCTGTTTTGGATCACTGTACGCTGCACTATAAACAAATTAACTTCTTTTATTTCTCCTGTAAAAACTGATTTTTGATATTACCGCTTTATTGCCCGGGGCCAGCGAAATATTAATTTTAAAAAATTGAAAAAAATAAGAGTGATAGACTGATACTCAGAGAAGCCAAAAATCAAATAACATTAAAAAGGGCGTAACCGGCGTTTACCGCTATATTGCCCGGGGCCAGCGATATATAAAAGGTGAAACTGACTGACTGACATATCAACGCACAGCCGAAACTACTGAGACTAGGTGCGTGAAATTTTGCACAAGGGTTCCTTTTATGACGTAAGCGAGCATTACGAAAGGATTTTTCAAAATTCACACCCAAAGAGGATGAAATGGGGGTGCAAAGTTTGTATGATGAAAACCTTCTTTCACGTGGGCGAAGCCGCTGGCAGAAGCTAGTTAAATTTAAATGTATTTTTGGGTTTTGAAACCTTTGTGTTACTCTGATGAGTTTTTTTTAGTTGGGTAATAATCCAACGACTTCTCCTACTCGGTGGAACGAGAGCGCGTGTCAGAATTTTACTAACTAAAATCCTCTCCAATGTTTTTTCTTTGCTTTCGTTCCAGAGCCCTGGCGTTTTCTTTCACACAACCCATGGCCCTAGTAGGCTTCGACCCTGCTGGGCTCCTATGATTTTGCTGAGATCTCCTTGAGGCGCGCGTGGAACGTCACTACGCGCCATCAACGAATCAGGCTCGGTCCGGACGGTTACCGGACGGTCGGACGGCGAGCTATCCATTGCTCACTGTCTTGTGCTCGCGTGCATATTTTAAAGTAAATTTTCGAAAAACAATTTAATGTAGATAATCATAAAAAAAAATTTTGCTATGCCTACGCAGAATTTAGAATAAATAACTTACAATTATTTAGTTAGAGTACATAATATGAAGTTCAGTTAACATTTTTCCATATGTCGGAGAAGTCAATAAATAGTACGGAAGCTTAAGAACGAATGAACGAGCTAAGTGAAAAGTGACACATGTCACTTTGACAGAATCCGCACTGACGTTTGCACGAACCGAACAGATAAAAGCGCCGACCGCAGAGGGGCGGTGCTCTTTCCTGTGTCGGCAGTCGTGGCAACAACATCGTCTCTCGGAGACTGTTTCACGGCTCGTTGTGTGGAGTGAATACCTAAAGCTTGCATTATAATAAATCAGTTGTATGATCTGGAATAGTTTGTTTATTGCTCGATACCCAGCCATCGCCCACAAAACAGAGTCCCTGGACAGAGCTTCAATGATGATCGGCATCCTTGCGCCGACATCAGAATTGGGATTCCGAGCAAATAAACAAGTACAGCACGAAGGTTACGTAACGTCGGTCATGAAGAAAATGGCAAGAGCGAAGACAAGTGGTGCTCATTATTTGAAATGGAAAATTAGAAAGTGAAGACCTGGAATGAAGCACTGGTCCGAATAAGATTCGAAGTTCCGTTAATCAATGTCATTATCAGTTTTGGTCTGATTAGGTTTTTTTCTGGGGTTTTTCCCTAATCCTGAGCAATGAATGTTGGACCATGATGACATTGTTTCCCCAGAGAGAAATAGGAACTGAGTAAATCACCGTGTACTATCCAGATAGTGACCGGGACAAGACCGACGCAAAAGCACGTTCACGATGTACCACTTTCCGATACGTGCTTTGCTGATAATCCGAAGACACCAGTGATTACAGCAAGAATTACAAACTTTTACTTACCTGAAGTGTAAAATGCAAAGTGCAGTGCGTGTGTGTGCATACCTGCTACCAGATCAAAAGAAATCTCAAACGTCACCTGTCAAATATTTGCACTGTGAAAAAATTGGACGAAGCAGGCTGTGTTTACATAAGCAAGAAACAGTAGGAAACCGACAGAATAACGTGATATTCAAGCTTCAATATTCAATCCCATGGCCAGCCACATCGTATCCTGCAAATGTGGCAATATGCAAGGTCACACCTCCTTCCGGTGTCCTGATGAAAGTGACTCAGCGGTGACGGTGACGCCAAGGCATCACGTAGCGAACGAGAGGTTGACTGACGTGTGATGTCGATTCTCCACCAGGAACAAGGTCAGGTATTCACATTCCATTTTAATTCTGGTGTTGAGTGTTGTCTCTCTTTCACTTTAAAGTCTGTCATCACTATTTCACGGCAAATGTAAACACAGTGTTGTTACATTGAAGGGTTAGTTTAGTGTGTTCAGATTACTTGCATAGTTTAATTGAGATTTTATTTCATACTTTGCCCAACATCAGATCTATTTGCGAAGTGATATTTTGGCCGTGAAATATTGTTGCAAAGGTTCAGTTCAAATAGTATGACCACGACACGATTTTTTTGAAAAATCGCTAAAGTTCACGACGTAAACAATTGTAATTACAACTACCCTCATGAGATCCAGTAAATACCGTTTCGATTTTTTATGACAGCTATAATTCCTCCATAGATAATTTTGACGTTATTGACACTGACGTGTGCCTAGAATATAAATCTGCGATTGTTTCTACGTTGATTGGATAATTAGACTATTTTATTATCGGTATACTACAAACGCGTGTTACAAAAAGTGAACGTATCCGTTTAATTGACTCATCTTTGACTGTACAAAGAAGACCATAGCGGTCTAGCGCGGAAAAATTAAAAATAATGCGTGAGCGGGTAGATAAATTGTTGCGTGCAAATATGATTCGTCAGAGTAATTTGGTGTTTGTTAGTTTAGCTCTTTTAACTTAAAAACTCGACCGGTCAGATATAATGTGCAAAGATTGTTGTGAACTAAATAACAACGTGCCCAACCTGTATTCGTTACCACTTAGACAAAATAACTCGTTTACATACTGCGTGTTCATTTTACAAAATTAGATTGTGTATCAGGTTTTCAGTAGTGTTTATGACAGCGGACAGTCGGTACAAACATTTGACTATGCCATTCAGTTTCGAAATACGATCTGAGTTTTCCAACGGAAGATTGATAATGTTCTTAAGCGAATAGGTAGGTAGTACCTACTTACAACGTAGTTTGAGTTGTTGGTATTTTGATTATTTTGAAAACTATTGAGATCGCGATCGTGTCGGGAGACTTGAAGTAGTTTTAAAAACGTCGATTAAAGCCCGATTTTTATTAGATTTGAAAAAGTGGTTGTGTTTGATAATGCAATTCAAGTGACTGGGGTATGAAATCAAGTCAAGTAGTAAAGTTAGAAGGAATATCACCTAATAGCAGAAAGCAGGTCACGTACATTCGAGTCTGCCTACACTGTTTATCGTAGCTCAGTTAGGGCAGTTTATAGGTCTAGTAGCTTACTTCGGGCGGTTTCTGCCTAAGTTTTCTCGTGTTATTGGTTCGTTCTAAAGATTTGACATGTGGTAAAGTTTATTTTTCTTGGCAACAGCGCCATAAAGACATTGATTAAGAAAAAAAATTCTATTCTTAAAAAAAAAAAAAACCCGCAGATACCTAGTAGATTTGCATACTGATGCCAGTTGATGACTATCCCAGGCGGGTGAAACCATAAAATAAGGCCTGGATCAAAAGCAGGCGATGTCCTTTAGTAGTGCCATACGTGAGTTATCACGAAACTATCTCCCATTGCTTGATCATAAAGCTAATTTACAGTCGGTCAGAAGGTAAAGCTTAAAATAACTCTCTGGTAATTAGTTACGTGTTTGTTGGTGGGCAGAACAGAGAGTAAAGTCCCACACACCTCGGTTGAAAAGAGAGGATACTTTGACAGGGCGGGTGTTGTCTGGTGGGCAAATGCCCGATAGATGATTTCAGGCTGTACTATACATTCTAATCGAGCGGAGAACTTTGATTGCGTAATTCAGGATTAGTTCTTATGTGACGCCATAGATGTCGCTACACGTGCTACATAAAATAAAATAAAACGAGACTTTGAAACATTTAGGGTTCTGATTTAAATAATTGGTAGTTTAGTTAAAAGAATTTACAGTTCTGTGATTCAAGTAACATTATCTTACACTTGATCGCGACGGGCTTTTCACGTGTGAATGAAGAAAACGAACGTGTGATGTTCGTGTTAGAACCAATGCTAATAATGACTGTAGAGACAAAATATCATATGTGGTAGGGTTTATTAGGCAAAGTCTAACTCGCGATTATCTGTACAGTTACAGAAGCTTAAACAAGTGACGACGGCTGGTGGACCCTTAGAACTGTAAATTGGCAAAGTTGCGTTTTCTCTACCGCTGATGACCAAAGACTATGTAGACCCCGAGGTTAATTTAAGTACCATGAGAAATGATGCGTTACGCAATATAGAGAGTACGTAGCAACCTATGAAAAGTGTAGGTTTTATCTGACGAAGACGGAAGTTGATACATTTTTGAGAAGAGACTTTTTTATAAACGAGCAGAGCAAGTTAGATCCGTTTAAAGATTCATTTTAAGTAGTAAAGAAAGGAGGAAAATCAGCGCATAACTGATAAAATTAGAGTAGACTAAAGTAGTAGTGATAATGAGATTATTAAGATAACATGATGATTGAACTATACCAGATTTATTTGTAGCCGTAGCTTAATAAGAACCGGTATCTACCGTTTTTAGTAGTTCGTAAGTACGTGGTATTCAATTCAAGTTGCGATCAAACGTGGGACGTATTGTGGGAAACAATTAAGTCGTGAGAGATTGGTAATCCTGGAGGGATGCGCAGGAATGGTTGAGTAACTAGAGGTTACTGGGCTATTAGTAGCCAGAGAAAGATCACACGTATTAGTTACGATTACGATTAGTTTAATTAGTTGTGTGTATAGTTAAGAAAGATGCCTGAAAGTCATGTACCAGTCGAAGTAGATGAGTAGTGATCACAGTGGTGATGAACAAGCCTGAGTTGTGGGGAGCACGCGAGTAAGGTTCTTTATCAGCCGTAGTAAAGTTGACGGTTCCAGTAGCTAGCGCGTTTAGCTCTGACGGAAGTCATGGTGGGTAGTCAATGAGTGATACCCAATGTGATCCACGGGTGGTGGATGCACATGTGAGAGAGCAATTGTGATTGCTGTTCGGCAATGAGTGCCGTGGCGTTAGAGTGGTTTACTCGTGGGGGGCTCCTAAGGCTTTAAGATGAGAACAAGGAACGTTGGTACATGACTGGATGACGGTTTCTATTACCCATTTTTTAAATTATTTGGCTTATTGAGTAAAGTTTTGTTATGACATTGAACGTTAGAGAATATTAGTTTTCTTATGAGAAAGGTTTGAAGTCATGATGGTCAGAAATGGCCGAGTGGAACAAGTACTGTGCTAGATTTGTTGTTTCAGAGTAACACACAGAGGCGGACGTCTTTTGAAGTCTCGTCAGTGGACGTCTTCCGGCTGAACTGGTGATAATGAACACAGTGCGACGGATGGCTTGTTGGGACATTTCGTCAATGGACATCTTCCAGCTAATGTGGCGATGAAGACTAACACACAGGGACGTGTGTTCCGCAGGATGGCCGTGTCGGAGAAGTCAATAAATAGTACGGAAGCTTAAGAACGAATGAACGAGCTAAGTGAAAAGTGACACATGTCACTTTGACAGAATCCGCACTGACGTTTGCACGAACCGAACAGATAAAAGCGCCGACCGCAGAGGGGCGGTGCTCTTTCCTGTGTCGGCAGTCGTGGCAACAACATCGTCTCTCGGAGACTGTTTCACGGCTCGTTGTGTGGAGTGAATACCTAAAGCTTGCATTATAATAAATCAGTTGTATGATCTGGAATAGTTTGTTTATTGCTCGATACCCAGCCATCGCCCACAAAACAGAGTCCCTGGACAGAGCTTCAATGATGATCGGCATCCTTGCGCCGACACATATATATTTATAAAAGGAGAAACTGACTGACTGAAATATTAACGAACAACTGGGACTAGGAACGTGAAATGTTGCACAAGGTTTCCTTTTATGACGTAGGCGAGCACTAAGAGAGGATTTTTCAAAATTCTCCCCCTAAAAGGCTGAAACGGGGGTCCAAAGTTTGTATTGAGAAAACTACTTTCACGCGGGCGAAGCCGCGGGCAGAAGCTAGTAGATAAATATAACGCCAAATGCTTATTAACTTATCAATCCATACTTAATCAATTTAAATTTTTCAAGGGTCTGCTATTCTCGACTCAAACGCAATATAAAATCACAAAAGAACTATCGAATGATTAAATTGACAAGGGTCAAAGACTTCGATACGTTCTTAGATGAATCCCTCACTAAAATTCCTTTTCAAAAATATTCTTAAATATCAGCTGTCTGTACCCTAAGGGGTTCTATTTAAAACTAAAGTTCCAAGGTCACCGGTCTTATTCCCCATTCAAGGTCAAGTTTCAAGGTCATCGTTTGTGTACACCGCGGAGTTAGATTCTTTTGTGTTTGTTGAATGGCTGTGGTTTGAGCGGAGAGTATTATACAGTGGACGAATTTATTGGTTTGAATAAATTGAACTTATGTGAATATTTTTTGTGGCTGTATTCTTCATCATATACAAAAACATTATTTTTGTACTGTCGCAGTACAGAAAGGCATTACCTCATTCATTAAATCACGATATATATATATTTCTTAAACTTTGACCCATACTATATACTCTGTTCGCGATAGCATTAGACAGAAGTTAAAAAAAGTTGTTTTAGGGTACACTTTGTAATAAAATTACAAACAAAAATTACAGTTAAGACTGACGCTGAATTTATTATAATCAACTTATATCCCAACTGTTATACTTAAATTCATTTAAAATATCCATCTTCAGAATTTATGAGGCTTGTATTTAAATAAATTATTTGGTTCTTACCTACTTATATTACTAGTATTCATTTTAAAAACCTAAAAGAAGCAGGGGTTGTCAATACCTGGAACGTTTTTCATTACACTAAATAATATTAGTTATTTCTATTTGTATGAATATTAGAAACGCCATTTAAAAAAAATGTAAAATGTTTGAAATAAAGTTATGTTTATTAAAAAAAAAACCATTTCATATTTCTATCTAAGTGTTTAGTACTTACCTTACAATAATCAAATTTATCTAAGTAGGTAATGTTAATTTTAATTTTATATTGAAACTATTATTTATCAAAATTACTGGTAACGGTTGCGGGAGTACGATGGATGCGAGACGCACAGGACCGTTCATTGTGGCGGCACTTGGGGAGGCCTATGTCCAGCAGTGGACGTCTTTCGGCTGAAATGATGATGATGGATGAGTCATATACAAAAAAAAGTTACCTTACAATCAATAGACCAAACATACTAAGCTTCAGTAGCAGTTTTAAAAATGGTTGCAGTTCATAATCTTTATTTGCGCTAAGCAATCACAGCAATTCCGTTTTCTTTAATATCCTTGTTGTGGGGCTGGCCCTGGGCCAGAGCATTTCGACCCTTCTGGATCTTTTATGCTGATTTGTTTATTATCCTACTCTATTTTAATTTATCAGAAAAATCTACACAGAAATACGACAAAGCTATACAGTATTAAAATTTGAATGAATTACCCTGTAGCCAAATTCAGAAAGAAAAACAAATAATACCTTTTTGTGGTGTAACAATATTTCTAGAGGCTTGAAAAGCCTTTGAAACCTTGAAAAGACATTATATTTAATTACAAATAATTAAAATTATAATCATAAACTTAAACACCTTGGGACCACTTTTTTTTCGGTGGGAAATACATCCAATGACATCCCTCGCTCTTGGGCGGAGCGATAGATAGTGTCAGATTTTTACTGACCAAAAACCCACTCCTGTTCCTTCGTTTTCTTTCGTACCAGGGCCGAGCTTTCCTTTCAGAAACAGACCCTTGGCCCTAGTAGGCTTCGACCCTGCTGGGCCCCTACGGCTTGCTGACATCTTCTTGAGTCGCACGTGGAACAGTACGCGCCGTCGACGACTTGGGCTCAGTCCGGAAGGTTACCGGACAGTCGGACAGCGAGCTAACCTTGGGACCACTTAAGATTCCGTAAACAGAATTGTAAAAAAAAAACACAACATTAGTTTTTTTCTCACGCAAAGCAGTGTCAACTAAAACAATGGAAGATCTTTGCACTTCTTCGAATAACCGCTTAGATCAAAATCTATTTGGGTTTTTCTAAGCTACATTAAAATGCAGTTAAGCGCTAGCAGGAAAACTAAAGCAAATGAACGTGTTCCAATAAATTCACCAAACTAAAATAGCTATGGGCAGGGAACATTGCTCGCAGAACAAATGTTCAATGGGGCCGAAAGGCTCTAGAATAGGGACCGCGTTGACCGCGTACCGGAAGAGCGTTGGTCCCACAAGATGGACCGATGACTGGATAGAAATCACTGAATGCAAATAGTGCAGGACCGGGCAGTATAGTGACACAATGCTTGGGATAAGTCTAAGTTTAACAGTGGACGCATTTAGGCAAAAATAATGATAAAAATGGAACTGCAAGCATATGTTTCGTAACTAGTTTCAACTGCGTCAAAGTCTAGTCTAAGAAAGAGCCTTCTGACGTCGGCCAAATCATCGCTTACCATCAGGTGAAATAGTGTTCAAGCGCTAGCCAGTCAACAATTAAAAACAAAGAAAGTAGATAATTTTTGTTTCCTGATAGTTACAACCTGGTGGTCTTTAAATCAAGGCGGAAGATGTTCAAATTTTTCGATTGCCTTATCGTAAAAACAACTCAGTCTGAGCGCACTGGTTGTGGATGTGTGGACACCTAATTGAATCGGTAATTTCAAAAACTATATAAATCACATTTTTTCACACTTGGTCCATACCGGACGGTGAGCTACCAAATGTTCGCCATGCGCAAACCCGCGTCTAGTGTAGCCGGAAAGGGCCCTACGACTCCCTATGCCCAGGATATCTCCTTTGGTGGCTGTTGGCACGTGAGGATGTCCGTTCCCTCACGTTTGCGGCCACCTCTTTCGTTCTGAAACTGTAACACTTACAAACTTAAAATTTGGCAAGTAGGTTCCTTATAGGGTGTAGACATCCGCTAAGAACGGATTTTACGAAACTCCACCCCTAAGGGGGTAAAACGGGGGTTGACAGTTTATATAGAGAAACCTACGCGGGCGAAACTGCTGGCAAAAGCTAGTAAATAAATAAAGAATATAATCCGTCCCCCGATATCATTTTCTTGGCACTCACAGTTATAACTTAAATATTATGGTCTATGTTCATGTTAAAGACCACAATTTTATTATGCAAAGTACTTTTATAGCCGTCTGTACGTGACTTAAGTATTGCACTTTGCTGCATAATCACACATCTATGCTAAACTAATGTACTTTAATTAACTTTTTTTTTGGGTTTGAACACTTTGTACTTATTGAAATGATTACGGTAAAACGATGAAATTCTTTGTTATATGTCGTCCTTTCAATATTATATGAACTTAAAATTTTAAAAACTTCAAACGTTTTTCTCAAAATCATAGATGAAAATGATAAATATTTTTATTTCTTTATAGTTTCAGTATATTGTCTCTTTAACCGACTTCAAAAAGGAGGAGGTTCTATGTTCGGCTGAATGTATGTTTTTCTTTTTATGTATGTTCATCGATTTCTCGGTCAATTGTGGATCGATTTCGAATATTTATTTCGTTGATTGAAAGGTTTTGCTTCTAAGTTGGTCCCATAGAAATATTGTTATGATATGATCATAAACTTCGACAATATGGAACAGAACTCCTCATTGGATCACAGAAGAACTATCGTAACAAGTAAAATTGCTTTATTTATACGTGTAGTCGATGACTGACTGAAAGAAGTAGGGGAATATATCGAACTGGTCTGATGATGAAGCCTGAAGTTAGGCACCGGAACTCTGTAATAAATTAATTTAATCTAACCTTGTCTGTTATGATTAGAATTGTCATGAGATGCACTCTGGCTATAAGCTATTTAAGTATGGCTAAAGGGAATTTTTGAGTGGTGGTACCATAACTAAAAAGTGTAAAATAAAAAACTGTTTTACAAAAAAAAAAAATACAACCGACTTCAACGTAAAAAAAAAACACTTAAAAGTTCAAAATAACTTTAATTTTGGAATTAAGTCTTAAATAACGAAGACACAAAACTATTTTAGAAACACCGACTTCCGAAATTAAAGTTATTTTGCACTTTTCAGTGTTTTTTTTTTACATTGAAGTCGGTTGTATTTTATTTATTTTTTTTAAAAGGTTTTTTTATTATCTCACAGAAGATTTAAAAAGTAGAGAATCCAACACGGGGATAAAGCTGTCTTTTTTTTTCTAAACGAAGTAAACGAAGGTTGCTAAGTTACAATTTTCCACTTCACTCAGGTTTCTTCCTTCACTGCGTTCGGGATTAAAACTTAATAACCTTCGTTTCGTTCGGAATTGAACATGCCACCCGCGACTTAAAGACACTATTTTATCCCCTAGTCATATAAGTTACTATTTTGTCCCAGGAATATGTTCCCATGGGACAATCTTAGCAGCAGCTAGTAAAAATGAATTGCTTAACGGCAGCATAATTATAGATTATTGCAAAAATACATCTTTCAACTAATAAAAAGTATCGGGGTTGTCCCAAGGAGTTGACTCCAAAGATATCTCCTCTATATACAGCCTAGGCTGTACGCTCGTTGGGGTTGACTGACCAGAGACAAGCAACGTTTGGAATCGATATGATTATACCAACCGTATGTTTGTTTCTCCTTCATTCTCAAACGGCTGAACGTATTTACATGAAATTTGTTATTCGGTTAGACCATGTCTTGGAATAGCATATAGGCTATCTCACTTTGTTTCTCGTGAGTATGTTCCTTTGGGATAATTTTCTAAATACACGCGAGTGAAGCCGCTGGTAGAAGCTAGGTTGAATATAATACAAAATATTACTCAAGAAATCTTCCGAGAATACAGGTTACTTCCCGTATGGCGTAAGCTTAAGAGGTGACTAAGGAATTATGCCAGGAAGATAATAATTGGGAATTCAATAACATTGTACGAGTAGAATACAAGACATCATCATTAAATAAGATCTTGAATTTCGCTTTTGTACTAACTCGTTTTTTTTACCAACTTCAAAAAAAGAAGGTTTCTCACTTCAGTTGAACTTTTTAAATTTTTGTTAGATATCTCAGAACTCCATTGATCCTATACTTACAAGGATATATTTGACGGCGGCGGTCCGTCGCGCCCGGCCCTGGTTCAGGCTAAGGTTTGGAGCGAGAGGGAATGGAAAGGGGTCACTTCCTTCTGCGAGGTAGTAATGCGAGCAAAGGAGATGGCCGGAACCGTGACGAAATGGACATCCTCACACCACAGCTCCAGAAGACGCCTCGGTTCGGAGTCGCTGGGTGATCCTCGGCCACCGTATAATAGACGCGGACTTATAGACGACAAAATTTTTCCCTCACACGCTAGTCCGGTTAAGCTATTGACAACCTCAAAAGTTGACGTGCGAGGGGCCATATAAAAAAAAAATATGACAAGCAATGCGTAGTTCGAAGCATCAGTCTGGTAAGGACCGAACTCGTATCACCGGCGTGTAATGCTCCACACGTGCCTCAAATAATTATCAGTAAAACCATAGAGGCCCAGCAGGGCTGATGCCCTCTATGGCCTCGGAAACGTTGTTTGAAAGAGTACCGTGGCTCTGGACCGCAAAGGGCAATTAAAGGAACACGGGTACGTTTCGGTAAAAGTCTGACACGCTCTCTCGCTTCATTCAGAACGGTAAAAGTTAAGTGATGATTTCTTAGCTCAAAAAAAAGCATGTAGACGTAATTATTGAAATTAATATTTTAAATAGGATGTACATTACAGACGACTTTTCGAGATCAATATTCCGTAGGTTTTTTTTATCAATTTTCATCATAATCATCAGAGTTTTAGACAAAAGACGTCCACTTCTGGACATAGGCCTCCGACAAGTGTCGCCACAACGTCCGTTTCTGTGTGTCTCGCATTTATCAAATTCCTACGACCCTCACAAGGTCATTCGTTTGCCTTATGGGAAGCCTTTACTGACCTTAAATTTTATAATCGATACAAAAAAAAAAAAAATATGAATACAGACTTACATTGTCCCAAAAACATATCATTAGGCATTCCAATCTTCAATAACTCTCTCACTAATTTACATCTGGTCTCAAATATTTTACCACTTATCACATTTAATAATAAACACAAAACAAAAACTGTAACACGTGTATCTCTCATAGCTGTATCTTTATTTATGAACGTAAACACAACAGGCGATTATTTAATTAAAACCTTAATAATAGTTCTTATTTCAACGTGATAAGGTCAGTGTTGCAATGAGTAATAAAGTCAATGTCAATGCCGGCTGATTGGTCGGAACTGGCGTATTTTCCGCGAAGATTTTTTGCATGTTAATATACCGGTCTGACCTATTGACGGAGTATGTTACTATTACAAATTATATACAAGAACTAGTCTTATGAGTAATGTTTAATGTTATGTTCAAAATGATTTAGAACTTTATTTTTGTTATGTTACTGTAGCCTCTTTTATGAGTACCTCTTTAGAAGGTTTAGTACTGGCAGTTTATGGATATAAGAGATAAATACTAATTCGAAATTTAAAAGATTTTTTTTACAAGTATCACACAACGCCATCTAGTCTCACACTAAGCAGTATTTGGGGAATGAGTACATAACAACAGATAAACATATTATATCATAATCACATTCATATTTCTAACAAATAAACAAAATTATTTTTCTTTTTTTAGCGTAGTACATGCTGGGTATCCGCTAGTTTTATAAATTAACTAGCTTTTGCCCGCGGTTTCGTCCATATACATAAAGTTAGTTTATTTCGCTCTAGAATAAGGCAGCTTTCTGTTGGTGAAAAAATTGTAGCAATCGGACCAGTACTCTCAGAGATTACCTCCTACAAACAAAAAAACAAAAACCTCTTTATAATATTAGATTAGAAATTTAACAGAAATTAATCCTATTGTTTATTTATTTATTAAAACTACATGCAACACAAAGGTACAATCATTAATGAGCATAAGCTTTTTTATTATCTTCAGTTTTTAAAATCTTGTCGTATCCAGTTTATTTTAAAGATACATATAAAATTAATTCTAGAGCCTCATTACATTTAAATTTGTTATCTCGCGACCGTGAGGTCAGAAGATTTAAGATTCCGGAATAGAAATAATCAGCAATAATATTTTTAGTCATCCCGGAGTAAAGGTCTCTGATATACAAAGACGGCCTAAACATAATCAGCCTGATAATGTATCCACTGTTGGAACTCGGGCCTCCTTTCTAGAAAAGACAATCATCCGTAATCCACCACGCGGAGCTAGCGGATTGGTGAATGTCTTCGAATTTTCAAGGACATACTGGTTTCCTTACTTTGATTTCCTTCGTTTTGAGAATATTGGTGATGAAATAAATTACATGAAGTAAATCACCAGCCTGGATATATACCCATAATCAATTACTTGTAAGTTGGACTGCTACCACTAGGCCATCAATGCTGGCATATGTTTATAAAAATTATGATAATTATAAGCCAAAATTGACGTTTTTGTTAACTAAGTAAATGTCAAAAAAATCTTTTTTTTTTAATTTAATATCTACTGCAAATGCAGTTTTCTAATCTTCGGTGACCATAAATCATAATGAAAGGTGATAACAATAATGTTCATAAAATAAATTTCAAGTATGGCTCGAAAATATGCCCAATTTAAATTGGACTGAGCAGGATATATCTAAAGCATGCCCGACAAACTGTGTACCAAAGTAGCATAATGTTGGTGCTTTGAACGGGGGTAATGGTAGACCACGGTGGAGATGACGGGACTAACCGGATAGATTTTGCTAGAAATGGAAGAAGAAAGTGTGGGTTCGCAAAAGGCAGATGGAATTGAGGAAAGCCTTTACTGAAGAGAGTGAGACCATGAAAGAGTACAAAAAAAAACAGTATATTTGTACATATTTGAAAACATAGTGCAGTGCAGTAGTTCAGATAAAGACCAGTTGCATAGTTCGTTTAAATTATAGATATCTAAAAAAAAAATTATAAATTAAATCGACGGGTGCAAAGTAGAAAAAGTTATCGGCAATTTTGTGATAGTTGCAGTAACTTACTAAAAAAACATATTCTAAGACCTGGCAAATCGTCTTTCAAGAGTTAAAAATGAAGAAATAATAATCCTATTATTCAATAACGTTTTTGAAAAAAAAAAATGAAATGTCTGTCCTGCAATATGTTAAGGTGTACAATAAAGAAAAAAAAAATGACAATAAAACTGCTTATTATTCACTTATTATTACTATCAGAAAATCCTCACGATGTTTTCTTTCACCGTTTTGAGAGCATAAAAATTCGAAGACATGTGACATTCACCAATCCGCACTGGGCCCGCTTGGTGGATTACGGCCCATTCCCTCTCCAAGAGAAAGGAGGCCTGAGTCCCAGCAGTGGGAACATTAAAAGGCTGATTATGTTATTATGCTATGCTATGCTATCAGAGAATCGCAAAATAGCAGATTACTCTTTTTACTTTGCACCCGTCGAAATGGTGTTTAAATCGAATTTATTTCAGTGTTAGAGATAGATGTAAAATTGGTGAAGTTCGCATATAACTGGACGATATGCGGAGTCATTGAAACAGACGCAATTTGGGTAAAATGTAGCTGAGAATTTTATTGCAATATTGACTTGTGCAGCAAAGCTTAGTAAAAAAGCTGACTTGATACATTTTCAGACAAATACTGCAAAAAAATATTAGAATATATTACATCCACATTCTAATAGAAAACAAAGACTGTAGTGTGTATCAAAAACTAGGTAATATTTTATGCCCTAACAAGGTCCATAATTGTATAACAACGTCTGTCAAGTAATAAATAGTTTTTTAAAAACTTCATCGTCATTTTCCTGCCCATGTCCCATATTTGTTGGGGTCGGTACATCACGTTTTTAGGGTTCCTTACCTCAAAAGGAAAAAACAAAACCCTTATAGGATCACTTTGTTGTCCGTCCGTCTGTCTGTCAAGACCCTTTATTTCGAGAACACTTAGAAGTATCGAGTTGAATTTAAAACCATATGGTTTCTATTCTTTGAAGCTGTGAAAAAATCAAATTCTGAGTTACCGAAAAAAAAATATACGGTCGTGCCGCGAAAAACGTATATTTCGATTCTCTCAACGAAATCAAAATTCATAGGGTATCGGGTAGGTTCCCGTTGACGTAGAATCTTGAAATTTGACATGAAGCAAGGTTTCATAGCAGTAAAGGAAAAAATCTTACTTTCCATCTTTTCAGCAGACACGCTATCATTTACTCCTTTTTCTTTCTTATCAATCACACAATCTATGAATTTTTTTTGCCTTCCTCTCCTTCTCCATCCATCCGTTGCCAAATGTACAAACGAAGCCGTGCAAAGACCAAGGAAAAAAAAATTTTTTTTACCCTAACTAGTGATAAAACTACAAAGACGTGAAGGAGTTCCATTAACAGACGTTTTTCAGGTATCTTAAGTACATTACTTTGTAGAGAATGGCGTTCAAGAATATATTATCTAAGCAATATACATTGTAACTATTGAACTAGGTAGGTTTAAACAGTAAATATATCACCTTCTTTTTTTGAGGTGTGAAATCCAATGACTACTTCCACTCCAAGATGCAAAAAGAGGGTTTGTCAGACTTTTACTGGCTAAAACACATCTGTCTTTCAGTTGCCCTTTCCATTACAGGATTTCGTACAGAATCTCTTTCAAAAAATGCCGTGACCCTGCTGACATCTCTTTGAGGTACGCGTTGAACACTACGTATTACAGACTACAGACGGACAGTTGGACAAATAAGTGATCCTATAAGAGTTCTATTTTCTCGGCTGTTTTAAGCCACCCAATTTCCCCCCCCCCCTATTTTCTATGAAAATCTGTATGACAGATCAACGTTTTCCAAGTCAGCTGGGATTTTATAAAATACCGTTTTAATTATATTTGGAATAAACAAACAAGAATATTTAGTAAGACTAAAAAATATGAACCCTAAAAAAGCAAAATCTTTGTAAAAAAAAAAAATTAAGACTATGTATCTTCTTTTGTATTTATAAAATAAATAAATATTTGGTCAAAAATACGAGTAAATTTGTAAAATTATTCTTGAACAAGTTTCGAGCTTTTTCCTCATTATAAATATTCTATCTAATATCCTATCTAGGGAATCGTTTGTCTTCGTCTGGTCATGTAAAGAGAAGAGATGAAACGCATGTTACTAAAAAAAATTGAGTATACATGTGGGAGGGTGGAGAGGGAGAGGGAGGCCAAAGAAAAGATGGATGGATTGTGTGAACATTGATATGAATGAAAAGGAAGTTAGTGATAGCATGACGGTTGACAGGATAGAATGGAAGAAAAAAACGTGTTGCGCCGACCCCAAATAAGATGGGACAAGGGCAGGAAGATGATTTTGTTATTTATTAAATAGCTATTTACGTATTTTATTTCAATAAAATTATACACCAATAGGTACACAAAAATCAATGTTTAGTTAAAATATATCTTTTATTTACCCATGCCTGTGCGTCTACGGTGCCAACTGAAAACCAGCGCTGGGTGTCTGACTACAAACGCTGTGATGGACACACTTTCAGTGCCGGCACGCTCTGCGCATTCTGTATTTTTTCTTTTTTACTTTGTGTCTGTAACCGTTGTGCTGTGTCTTTTCCGAATAAAAGTATTTCTATTCTATTTCAAATATTAAATTATTATAATATAATATCGTTAACGTTCAAGTACTTTGTCTCAATACAGATAAAACGTAATTAGAGACAAGTTTTTCAACAATAAATTATCGCTCACGTTTCTTATCAATCTGAGTTCATGAGAACACAATCACCACGTTTTGTGTGCGTATAAGTATATGGGTACTCTGAAACGTCATACCTTTTTTTAATGGTTCCGTATCCATTCCGTACTCTGCTGTCCATCTGTCTGTTATCAGGCTGTATCTCATGAATCGTGATAGTAGATAATTGTTTTTACTTATGATTTATTTCTGTTGCAGTAGAAATAGTAAAAACAGGATAAAATAAGTATTTAAGTAGGGCTGGCATACAAAAAAAACGTGATTTTATTTTTACTGATTATGTTTATGCTATGGTAATTAATTAATTATTAATATTAATTAATGAAATATTATTTACTAGCTATTACTCCTTGGTTTTACCCACGCTTTTAATTAGGTACTACTCCGCTTCTGTAAGTCGTAGCGTGGTGTAACATAGCCTATACTATTCCTCAGGATTTTTTTACAGGTTTGTTGTTATACTTTATTAACTTCATTTTTTATTTATTTTTGAGTAAATTATGAAGTGTCAGAGTTCATGCAAAATACCAAAATTTTCAGAGGCCTTTACTGGATTAGTTTTACACATATTTATAAATTGACTTCAATATAAGCCTAGGTAATATCCACAAAATACTGTGTTTCTAAAATATCTAATGAAAAATGTGTAATAATGTCATAATCGCTTAAGAGCGGTTGTATGAAAAACAGTGAAAGTGTATGTCGAGTTGCATCCCCTTAAGCTAATTTGGAGCAGCCTTTGCTTTGATTTTCAGGTTGTCTCGTCTCCTCTTCCTAGGTCAGCCTGGGGTTTGGCATTTACCCTCAAGCAACCACTTCGTATGTACAGGTAGCTGGCGTGATCCCATATTATTAATTTATCCATCACAGTAATATAAAAATTCATCAGAAGGCTTACTGTCGCCCAAAGAGCAACGGAAAGGGCTATTTATGCTCAGAGTTGCCTTGCGTAATCGCATCAAGAATGAAGATATCCACAAGAAAATCAATAATAATCCTATCAAGAATAAAAATAATAATAATAATAGTCGCCTATATAGCCTGAAGAATCGCCAAACTTAGGTGACAGTAGGCAGGGCACATTGCTCACAGATCGGATGATTGATGAGGCCGAAAGGATCTATAATGGCGACCACGCACCGGAAAACGCAGCGTTGGAAGGCCTCCTTATAAGAAGGATCGACGTCACCTATGAGAGTCGCGGGAATGTGGCGGTTGCGAGACGCACAAGATCCGTCGTTGTGGTGACGTTTGGGGGAGTCTTCAGTGGATGTCTTTCGGCTGAAATGATGATGATGAATATAATAATAGAATTTAGTAAACAACAATGTAGTAACCACTATACCTACCATATTACCTATCAAGATCGGTCATTGTCATGTCTATTCTTGAAGTTATGGATGATTACGTTTACCTGAAGTTAAATGTAACTAGGTAAACCAATCTAACTTCGAGAGAGAAGTCAATCGTCGAATCCAACCCGGTGTTGTGATGATTCTTGGGTAAAGGCATATGTCCAGCAGTGGATGGCTTTCGGCTGAAATGATGATGATGATGATAAATGTTGGTAAATTACGGTAAAAATATACTTACAGGTACCCAAGTAACTCCTTTAATCTTTAGCAGTTGCCGTGAAAGAGCACATCTTGTGAATATTTTAGCTTCACAAAAATCACTTGTAATGACAGAAAATACTATCCCAATTAATAAAAACTTCATATTGGCAACTAAAAGTATTCACGAAAAATATTTTTTAAGTGACACAATATTTACTCAGAGACTAATTTATATTTGAACTTGTTAATAAATGAACTAAATAACATTTAAAGTATCCATTTATACGGCCACTAATATATCTTTGACTTTACCCGTTACAAGTACCTATCAATTTAGTCTATCTAAACTTTTTCCTGTCTCTTTCTTTTGTGCAATTATGGTGAGAGAGGATAAATACCTTATCAAATGAAAATTTTCAAGTGTTTTCTTATCAAATGAATGAGGAATATCGCTGTTATATATCTTCCTTAACTAAATCAATTGTTTTGAAAATGTTAACTTTTATTTACGTAAAAAAACAGCAAATGTCTTTTCCCGCTCGATGGAAAGAGCGAGAGGATGTGTCAGACTTTTATTGACTAAAACTCACAGTGTTCCTTCAGTTACACAGTAACACCTTCGAACAAGCCGCAACGGCTCAATCTTGCTGACATCTTTTTAAGGCGCATGTGAAACACAACACGCCATACAGCATCGGCCTTAGTTTTATCCTTACCAGACGGTAAGCTACCCATTGCTTGCCATCCACAAGTCCGCATCCTACCGTAGGTGCTCAACTGCGTAAAAAAACTGGGTCGAATCCCCCAGGCGTATAGTAAATGTCAAATATATCTTAGATTTACTTATTAATAATATTTCATCATGTCTATTTCATAAACGACGAATGAAAACATCGCGAGTCATATACTTTCAACAAGTATAAAGGAGTGTAATGAATAATTAATCATGAATTTATTATCACTATAATGGCGTCAAGTAATAAATCTTTAATTGACATCAAGTGCCACTAGATTACATGCTCAACTCATTAGAGATAAGTCATAATCTTTTAACGAGAAATTGATTATAAATAGACTACTCTTTAGAGAAGAGGTGATAATTGGTATTGATAACGTTTATCACTTATCAGAGCCTCTAAAGTAAACGTAAGGTACTGCAATTTTTTTTTTCGGTGGGAAAGTCATCCAATAACGTTCTTCGCTCTTGGGCGGAGCGAGAGAGTGTGTCAGACTTATACTGACTAAAAACCCACTTCTATTCCTTCGTTGCTTTTCATACCAGGGCCGAGTCTTCCTTTCAGAAGCAGACCGTTGGCCCCAGTAGGCTTCGACCCTGCTGGACCCACGCGTACGGTTTGCTGATATTTCCATGAGGCGTGCGTGGAACAGTACCTAGGCGCCATCGACGACTTGGGCTCGGTCCGGATGGTTACCAGACGATCGCACAAGATATTCCAAGGTATTACAAGTCCGCACAAGGTATTGACATGGATGCAAAGGGAGAGGGAGGCCAAAAAAATAATGTACGATCAATAAATAGATGGATGGATTGAGTGAGGAGTGATATCATGAAAGAAAAGCGAGCTAGCAAAAATGTGATGGTTGACAGGACCGAATGGAAGAAAAAGACGTGGTGCACTGACCCCACGTAACATGAAACCAGGGCAGGAAGATGTTGAAAACTCAAGATTACTAAATATACATTCTTTTGTACAAAACTATAGAAAAATCCAGTTCGGTCGAATTTTGTGTGATTAGGAGTTAATTAAAAAATAAAGTACTCACACAATTTTCCATTTTACAAGTTTTTTTTAGACATATAAACCATTGCTTGACTATAATACCACCTGATGGTAAGCAGTGATGCCATCGTTAATGGTCAATGGCACTAGTTTATTAAGAGCCTATTCACTCTAGCCTTGAAGACACCTAAATTATAATCGAATGGAAAGACCGCAGCAGGCAAATTGTTCCAACCCTTCGATATACGCGATATAAACGACTACGCAAAACGCTTAGTCTGAACTTTATAACACTAAAACTCTTTGATTACATAAAAAAAGAAAAATACAACCGACTTCAAAGTAAAAAAAAAACACTAAAAAGTACAATTTTTTTTTACTTTGAAGTCGGTTGTATTTTTTTTTTGTAAAAAAAATATTGTACACTTTTTAGTTATGGTACCACCACTAAAAAGTACCCCTCAGCCAAACTTAAATACCTTATAGCCAGAGTGTATTTCATGACAATTCTAATAACCCCAAACACGGTTAGATTACATTAATTTATTACAGAATTGCGGTGCCTAACTTCAGGCTTCATCATCAGATCAGTTCGATATATTCCCCTTTCCCCTTCTTCTTTTAGTCAGTCATCGACTACATGTATAAACAAAGCAATTTTACTTGTTACGACGGTTCTGCTGTGATCCTATGAGGATTTCTATTCCATATCTTCGAAGTTCATGATCATAACAATATTTTGATGGGACCAACTCGGAAGCAAAACCTTTCAATCAAAAAAAAGTTTCAAAATCGGTCCACAATTGACCGAGAAATCGGTGAACATACATTAAAAAAAAATACATTCAGCTGAACATAAAACCTCCTCCTTTTTGAAGTCGGTTAAAAATAGGTACCAAATAACATAAAAAATACGCCTCAAATTGGAAAAAATTGTTATAAACATCGGACAAGGCCGTCCTTTAGAGAGATTTTATCCCTCTGCATGCATGATCAGCCTTTCAATGTAAGGAACATTTGTTCCCACTGCTGGGACTCAGGCCTCCTCTCTAGGAGACGGAATGGGCCGTAATCCACCACGCGGGCCCAGTGCGGGTTGTACCTCTGCAGCCTTTAATAAAAACGATCTTACAATATATGCAAATTTTAGTGGTTCATGCTGTGCTGTCAGTCAAACAGACACAAGAGTGTTTTATACGTGTAAACAAAAAATAAATAACAAGAGAGCAGAGCTACGACTTGTAAATCAGTTCGTCTACAAAGGTACTCCCACAGTATACACTATATTTTTAAGGCCAAGTTTTCCTATACGGGTATTGTTATGGGTATATTTTCGTACATTTACTGAAATTCTGCCTACTTGTTGACGACGAGCAATGGTTTTTTTTTAGGTGGGAAATCATCTAATGACATCTTCCACCCTTGGGTGGGACGTGACGGCGTATCAGACTTTTACTAACTACAACCCACTCCTGTTCTTTCCCTTTTGTTCCAGGGCCCCGGAGTTCTCTTTCGCATGACCCGTGGCCCCAGTAGGCTTCGACGCCTACTGCATAAGCCTACTGGGTTCTGGTTGTTAATCCCTCTGTTGTCTTTAGATATACGTTTATCAGTTTACAGACCACTGCTTTTTATTTAAGTCCAAGTCTAGACCCTAACACAGACAGACTGACAACAAAGTGATACTATAAGGGTTCAGTTTTTTCCTTTTAAGATAGATCCGAAACCCTTAAAATAAAAACAAAAGTAAATCCTTTTGTTCACTTACCGTTACAATTTCCTTCCTAAAATAATTTCAATACTTAAAGTCGAGAAGGGAAACTACGAATCGTGCTAAAACTCCATACATTTGAGCCCTAAACTAGTTATTTTCACAATTTGTTAGAGAGCTTTCAAACTGGGGAAGTTTTCAAACGCCTGATATACGGTTTGGTCCGTATTGATTGAGTTATTCAGGTCCGCTATTCAATAGTTTTTTTTTTTTTTTTTGTAGAAAATAGGTGATGGAGAACTGTAATGTAACTTGTTATTCTTACAAATTGGTACATTTGTCATTATTTTATTTATCACTATGTATGTGCCTGTAATATTTAAGAAGTTCCCTAAAGTAATAATAATGTTTTTCCACAACTATCACACAACGCTGTCTAGTCCCAAGCTCAGTAGAGCTTGTGTTATGAGTACTAGACAACTGATAAACATACTTGAATATTTCTAAATACATACATATTATAGATAAATTACGCCCAGATGCAACAAATGATCGTGCTTATCACGAAATCATTTGTCCTGGGTGGGAATCGAACCCACAACATTTACTAGACCATCAGGCCAGTCAACTCCTTATGTATTCTATCATCAGAACTGGATTTTGATAGAAATTTGGATGTATTTTGATGGTCTGCGGAGGTAACACAATGTAATGCTTTTGCAGAATTTGGTAGCTAATTTCTTAAGCCAGTCTTCTCCGCAAGCTTTGCCAAGGTAGTCGATACTACAATAAAATTCTAAGCACCATTTTACTGCCATTACGCCTCTTTCAATTATTCCACATAATGTCACTACACCAATTTTATATCACAATGTACATAACATAGGATAGAATAGTCGGCCTTATAATGTTTCCACTGTTGGGACTCAGGCCTCCTCTCTAGTAGAGTGAATGGGCCGTAAGCCACCACGCGGGCCCAGTGCAGGTTGGTGGGTGTCACATGTCTTCGAATTTTTGGTTCTAGGACATGCCAGTTTCCTCACGATATTTTCCTTCACCATTTTGAGACCAGTGGTGATAAAATAAATTACAAAAAGTAAGCAAGTAAAAACTTGTAAGTCGGGGCCGTTACCACTCGGTCACCACTGCTCCCAATATGCACTAGGAATTAATTTGTGAATAATTGAAACAACCTTTGAAATTCCGTCAAAAATACTCACACAAACCTTTTGAACTCAACCCATCACCGACCCGACCCTTCGTTTCATCACTTATTCCCTTGATTATATGATATTACGTATGTATATGTGTATCTATTTCAGTATCTATCAAGTTTTGTTTACTTATATATTTGCACCAAATGCAACCCCATTTTGTGTCAAGGCTATGTCTGTCCATTCCAGGTTGCCTGTAAGAAATCGCCGAGTGCGATAAGGCCGCCAATTGTATGTTTTTTTTATTATTATAAGGTTTTAATTTGTAAACTTGTAATCTTCGTGAATAAATAAACCCACAACTTACAACAACATTATCGAACCATTCATTAGTCGATTCTTCACGTGACCAGAGAGCTGAGCTTTTATTTTGACCAGCGAATCAGCATTGCCATTCAACGTGGCATTCCAGTTGACAACGACGTGGGTGAGTTTTTTGATGCCCTGTAAATTATTTTTATACACGTTTTTAATACATACTTATAAAGTTGTTTATTTTTTATGTTAATAAAAAAATCCTAAGAAATTGTTAAAACTATTCAACTTACCAACAACACTATAGCCACATAAAAATCATAGACTTTTAAAACAAAATTAAAACCTGCTTAGCTTAATTGGAGACTCAGCCTGAACACCGGCGCCATCTTTAAATGCAAATCCCTAACATTACGAATGAACTTAAAGAGCAGAAGTCGGGCAGATAAAAAGTTTTAATTATAAGACGAAGGTAGGTACACCTGTACCTAGTCCGTGATTTGCATAGAGGGTTGTTTTATTCGGTTATCAAATCAGTGGCGAATCAGGTGAATTAGCAAATCGGTCTAACAGAGCCGAAGCCTACTGGAACCATGGGTTGGCTTCCGAAATGTACTGGAATGTAAGGCAAAGAAGGAACATACGTGTGGTTTTTGTCAGTCAATTCTGACACCCTTTCGCGCACCGCCGTAGAGCGGGAGAAGTCGTAACCGATGGTCAGTCTCAAGAAACACCTTAAAAAACCGGCACATGTTACATAGAGGACACAGATTTTTTTATGCATCTACAATAGTGTTTTTTTTTTGAGACACCCAATATAACTATTATCACCTTTGTAACTGCGATCGTCAATGTTCAATACACAAAAGACTTAAACAAAAAAAGACAAACATCAAAGTAATTAAAATAAACCACTGCTTGCTGAAAGCATTAAATACTTTGTGATAGTGACTTCATCATCTGCTTCAGCCCCCCTAGCCAAGTTACGATCATTTCGTTTGCGTCGAACACCTCGAGTAGGCCACGCCTCCGATTCCTTTGTTCTGACCACGTGATTGAGCGTTGAGATGACGTCAGAACAAAGGGCGTGGCCTATTCGAGTCTTTCGACGCAAACGATACGATCGTAACTTGGCTAGAGGTGCAGAGCCGGGCCACGCGATGCGTTGCGGCGTCGCACCTCAAAGCATCGTATGGCTCAGCTCTCAGAGTACCTATACAAAGACTAAAATCTTACGAGAACTGTAAGACTTAACTGAGCGTAACAGTACCAATTGTGTGCCAAGAAACTCGCACGAGACAGTGTCATAATGTGATACGCACTATTGTTTTCCTATAAGCCTCTCGATTTTGTACCTCGACGTCGTCTATGTAAGACAGTTATATGTCCTTTACCTGGGACTACTATTGATCTGATCGGCACATTTACATTTATTGACATTTTAAGATGTCGGTCTAGCATTTTCCTTATTAACATACAACCAACAACATAAACATATATCTAGTGTGTCCCTACCAAAAAGCATATTTCAAGATTAAATACTGTGTTGGAGACACGCTTGTTTGCATTGACTGCTTTTGCACATGTGGCCTCCCTTATATCTCATTAACTGCATTATTGTGTACAAATGTATTAATTAACTGCTTCATCTTTGTTTTAATTATATTATTTTTTCCTTTTTATTACATTGCTTTTGCAATATTTTTTACATTATTTAGACTTGGAATCAACAATCATTAATTATAAGTTTTTTAGGGTTCCGTACCTCAAAAGAAAAAACGTTTTGTTGTCCGTCTGTCTGTCTGTCAAGATCCTTTATCTTGATAACGCGTAGACGTATTGAGTTGAAATTAAAACCATGTACTCAGGTCTACGGTCTCTTGAACCTGTGAAAAAAACATACTTCTAAGTTAACGAAAAAAAAAAATACGGCCATTTATGTCGTAAAAAACGTATATTTCGACACTCTCAAAGGAATCAAAATTCATAATAAAAATCATCGAGACTCCGTTCGGGAATTGAACGACAACTAATTACATAATTATGTAGGTAAGTTTGTACGGAACCCTCAGTGCGCGAGTCCAACTCGCACTTGCCCAGTTTTTTTTTAAATCTTTTTTATAGCGTAAATATGAAAACACTGTAGACTCCACTTTCTGTTTTTTACCCACTACTTTACTATTATTTTTATTGCCCTTCTGGGTACAATAATGACTGATCTACACTATCCTATAATTTAATATATAAATATTGTAAAACCATTCATTTTTAGGGTTCCGTACCTCAATAGGAAAAAACGGAACCCTTATAGGATCGCTTTGTTGTCCGCCCATCTGTCTGTCTGTCTGTCCTTTAGCTCAGGAACGCGTGGAGGTATTCAGTTAAAATTAAAACTTTATACTCAAGTCTGCGGTCCCTTAAGGCTGTGAAAAAATCAAACTTGTAAGTTAACGAAAAAAAAACATACGGACGTTTATGTTGCAAAAAACGTACATTTCGACACTTTCAAGGGAATCAAAATTCATAGGGTACTTCCCGTTGTCCTAAAATCATATATATTCATAGCATAAGTACTTATAGGAAAAAATCTGAAAACTTTAAATTTGTAAATAACTTCACAAAAAAAAACTTTTGCGATTCTTAAAGATCTTTGGGACTCGATTTGGAAATTGAACCGTTTTCATAAATAAGTTTGTACGGACCCCTCAGTGCGCGAGTCCGACTCGCCCTTGCCCAGTATTTTTTTTAATAACCATGTTTTTTCTCCACAGGAAAAGACCAATGGAACCGTGCACTAGCTTCTGACGTTTTAAGAATGCCCATGTAGGCATATGTGGAATAAAAAGATTTGAATTTTGAACCAGCTAATTATGAGCAAAAAAAAAACAATCAAAGCGATCGATGACGTCATCTGAAAAACTAGTACAGTCACCGTTTGTATATTTACACGTATTACTATTCCTATACATTTTGAAGCAATAACCAGTTTACCAGCAATCCGTTTGCGCCTTACGACTAGCCTGAGATAATCACAATAGCGCATCTGTGTCCTTTGTCAGAACTGCATAAATGTGCAATGTACGTACATACTATATATGTATGTGTGGTGCTGCAGCCTGAGTTATACGGTTAATATTGCGAATGAAAATGTTACGTATATTCGTATGTATATGAACTTACGCCTTAATAAGGCGCCAAGGGGATAGGCAGAAACTACAGAATTTCACATTTTATCCGCGAGAGGTTCTTTTTTTTTAGGTAGGAAAATCATCTTATGACAAATTTCGCTCTTAGGCAGAGCGGGAGATAGTGTCAGACTTTTACTGACTAAAAACCCACTCATGTTCTTTCTTTGCCTTCGTCCCAGGGCCCCGGGTTTCACTTTCATACTACTCGTGGCCCCAGTAGGCTTCGACCCTGCTAGGCTCCTACGATTTGCTGCCATTTCCCTGAGGCGCGCGTGGAACAATACGCGCCGTCGACGACTCGGGCTCGATCCGAATAATTATCGGACGGTCGGACGGCAGGCTACATTGCTCGCCATCTGCAGGCCTGCGCCTACGGTGGCCGGAAATCGGTATCCGAATCCCGGCGGCGGTTGGGGCGTGAGTACAGTTGCCTCACACGCTCGGCCGCCTTCTTTGCTAGCATTACTGCTTCGCAGAAGGAGACGACCGCCTGCCACTCCTATCCGCGAGAGGTTTATCAAGTGACTCTAGGTGGAATGTCAGATATTTACTGACTAAAATCCAACCGTTTTTCTTCAGTTGTCCTTTGCGTTCTACAACCGTAAAGGCCAACAATGTTCGAACCGCCAAAAATGAATGCAACTTCGCCGGCGAAATTTGATTTGGACTTATTCGGATATCTTATTGGCCAGCCCATTGTTAAAGGCATCTATGCTAAAAGGTAATGGTAAAAGGGGAACTACATTGGACATGTGCGACGCCTGTGTTCGCGTCACGTCGCGTGGTGTGAGTCTAACGTAGCTCTACAAGTCTAGTTGCCATATAAAATGTATGGAGACTGACGCGCCCAGATTGGCGTACGTGGCCTGCGTGTACGCAATGTATTTCTACCTTAAAGTCTACCCGGTGGCGGTGATCTCTCGCGCCGGGCCTTGGTACAAACCATGGTCCGGAGCGAGGAGGAGTGGCAGGCGGGCGCCTCCTTCTGCGAAGCAGTAATGCTAGCAAAGGAGGCGGCCGATCGCGTGAGGCAACGGTCCTCACGCCCCAACCGCCGCCGGGATTCCGATCCCGATTCCCGGTCATAGTAGGAGCGGGCTTGTGGACGGCGAGCATTGGGTAGCTCACCGTCCGACGGTCCGGTAACCGTCCGGACCGAACCCATGTCGTCGATAGTGCGTACTGTTTCACGCGCGCCTCAAGGAGATGTCAGCAACTGTAGGGGCCCAGCAGGGTCGAATCCCACTGGGGCCAAGGGTCTGATTCTGAAAGGAAGACTCGGCCCCGGTACGAAAGGCAACGAAGGAAAAGGAGTGGGTTTTTAGTCAGTAAAAGTCGCCCAATAGCGGGGGATGTTATAAGATGATTTTACCACCGAAAAAAAAAGACCTTAAAATCTACCAAAAATCACTCTTATCGTCTACTTAGCTTTTCCACCCAACATTGATTGGGTCCAGGTCTCGCAAAGCAAATTCTACTGATAGAATATCATCACAAAGTCATATCTAGATACCACGTAGAAAAATGTAATCAATAATGAATTTCAATTTACACGAACGTAAACTTACCAATCAAATTTGCACCACCACTCAAAACATTGAAAGAAATCAAGAAAAGACAAATAAAACAAACAAATGCAAAAGGTCTTCGCCGATCTGATTACATGCAGACGGGGCATCAACCCTTAAATCCGAAAATAAACAGCATCATCAAACACAAATATACCAAATTGAATCCAACCCTAAAATGCTACAATATCGGATCGTGTAAACAAGTTCATACCCGTTGTATAGACGGTTGTATTCAACCCGAAACTAGTTCGACCTTTAAAGTGATCTGATCCGATTCTCAAGACGCTTTAAAACGAGTTATAGTACACGACCTGCCGGTTGAGGGTTGTAAGACAACGAGGGTTATCTTAACCCTTTAGCGCTAAAGGGTTCTTGCGGTCAAAGATAAAGTTATTCGACCTTCTAACCCTTGATAGTGGCCAAAGACGGTTTAGGTTAAAACCGACAGACTTGCAAACAAGGATATGTCCTAAAAATCATCCCACGTGTAAGATTACAGCCCATTTCATCTTGAGAGGAGGCCTGAGTCTTAGCAGTAGAAATGTTATAAGGCTGACAATATCAAGGCTTGTTGGTTTAGTGATCAGTGGCCCTGACTACGATGCCAGAGATTGTGGGTTTGATTCCCACCCTAGACAATTAATGGTGTGTTGAGCACGATCATTTACTCGTTTTCACATAAATGAAATTCCGTGGCTCCTGAGCTAATTAGGAACTGTATTACAGGAGCCAGTATATTTCCCATACTGTTGTTACAGTTTTGTCAACAAATCCAGAACAATAAAAAGAAAAAAAAGAAAAATTATTTAAAAAAAAGTTAAAATGGAAAACAAATCATAAGAATTTAAAACTACGGTTATTGTCAAATATTGCACTTAAATATAATTCATAAAATCAGAATATAAAATAATAATGGTGACTTTCAAATGTATAATTAAAGGAGGATTACTTGAACAGATCAGGTTCTAAGTTTTTATTCACACGTTTATCCATTGCCTTATTACCAGTGGTCGGAATTAGATAGAGTTATTTTTGTACTTGCATTGAAATTTTTATATTAATATGGATCTTCCAGCGATTTCTGATGGACAATCCCGTATGGCCAACAATATTACCAATAAATAATATTAAAAACCTCAAAGATATATGAGTATACTAGCTGCTGCCAGCGGCTTCGCCCGCGTGAAAATAGATTTCTCCATACCAATTTTGGACACCCGTTTTATCCCCTTAGGGAGTGAATTTTAGAAAATCCTCTCTTAGTGCTCGCCACGTCGTTAAAGCAAAACTTGTGCAAATTTCACGCTCCTAGTCCCAGTAGTTTCGGCTGTGCGTTGATATGTCAGTCAATTAGTTTCTCCTTTTATATATATAGATAATCATTAGCTTTTTAATACTTTCTGGCTTCAATATTTTTTTCCGAACATCTAAAATCCATTCGTACATTGAAAAACATCGTTGTACGTCAACTGGGTTGAGGTTAGCAAATTTATACACTTTTCCATCATTAAAGCGGAAATAAATTTTTCTGCTATATTTCTGAGTGTCATAAAAAAAATCTGCTCTTTAAAATTAATCATGGGATTTGGGCATATCCACTTTATTCTTTCGCTATATGAAATCATTGTAAGTACATAAATAACTCTACCTAATTCCGACCTCTGCTTCTTACTTTATCTACGGAATATTGGACAAAAGATTATTTCTCTCTTATAACTTTCAGATTTCAGAAATTCCTTATTTCATACTTCAACACTCTACTAAGATTATAAAAATATTCAAAGCTCAAATACTGCAATGAAATTAGCCTTAAATAAAGTGCAAATTTTAATTACTCTGGCAGACAGACAGCGAGATAAAATCAACGCAGTTCTAGACGCTTTGAACGAATCATTTGTATTCTGTATCGCAAAGGAATCTGTGAGCCATTTAGACGAAGACAGAACAATTCCAGTATTTTTTTTTTTTTGTGGTTTCTAAATGGTAAGAAATAGTTGGGATTATGGTTATAACACGAAGAATCGACAAACTTAAGTGGCAATGGGCAAGGCACATTGCTCGCAGAACAGATGGCCGTTGGGGCCGAAAGGTTCTGGAGTGGCGACCGGAAGACGCAGCGTTGGAAGGCCTCCTACAAGGTGGATCGATGACCTGGTAAGAGTTGCGGGAATCAGAGAAATGCCGCACGCACAGGAACGTTTGCTGTGGCGACACTTGGGGGAGGCCTATGTACAACAGTGGACGTCTTTCTACTGCTGGGACTCAGGCCTCCTCTCTAGGAGAAGGAATGGGCCGTAATTCACTACGCGGGTCCAGTGCGAGATGGTGGATGTCACATGTCCTCGAATTTTTGGTTCTAGGACTTGCTGGTTTCCTCACGATGTTTTCCTTTAACGTTTTGAGAGCAGTGGTAATGATATAAATTACACAAAGTAATGCGCCTGGCTGGGTTTGAACTCGTGACCTACGACTTGCAAGTCAGGGCCGTTACCACTCGGCCACCACTGCTCAACTAATCAACCATGATGATGATGGTCATAAACTAACAGGGCTGCAAAATTGTTTGAAAAAGTTACCGCGGCTTTGGAACGCAAAGGCAACTGAAGGAACAGAGGTGAGTTTTAAAAGTTACCGTGGCTTTGGAACGCAAAAGGCAAATAAAGGAATAAAGGTTCCCCGACAATCAGGACGATATATTCTGTAGTTTACCTTTAATCATTTATTTAAGGTTTAAAACAGAAAAAAATGCTGATAAAACACGACCAGAAACAACGCTGTTGCTCGTACCTTTAATTAAATATTCTAAAAGGCAAACAGCTCTCGTCCTTTTTTTCACTTTTATGCAAATTCTAAGATCAACGTCGAAATGCCATCAAGACTCAATCTCATTGGGTATGTAAATTCTCAGGTAAAATTGAAAATGCCTTCCTATAGGCCATTAGTGTAGTAAGCGGTCGCTACGGGACCAAACTTGGAGCTTTTGGGTTTGTAATCTTTCTTAAAGGATTTCCGAGACCCAGTATTGATTGAGTTAACAATACCTATTTGAATTTTCATTTTGTTCTGAGATGAGCAATCAGCGGAGTAAAGGAACTGAATTCTCTGGAGATAGGATACTTTACTTGCTTTGATTATAGGGAATTAGATGTTCCCCGGAATTTTGTTGAGTGAAATGATTTACCGTTGTCTAAAGAAGTAGATGAAGTAAGTAATGCAGATTTCGCAGAGGTATTACAATATTTGTAGATGTGTTTACTCGCGGGCTTGCGGACGGCGAGCATTGGGTAGCTCGCCCTTCGACCGCCCGTTAACCGTCCGGACCGAGCCCAAGTCGTCGACGGCGCATACTGTTCCACGCGCGTCTCAAGGAGATGTCAGCAAATTGTAGGGGCCCAGCAGGGTCGAAGCCTACTGGGACCACGGGTAATGTGAAAGTGAAACCCGGGGCCCTGGACAAAGGTAAAGAAGGAACAGGAGTGGGACACTATCTCCCGTACGCCCAAGAGTGAGATTTGTCATAAGATGATTTTCCCACACAGTAAAAAAAAAAAATATGTTTACTAGTATTTTTCTTTTCAAATTACAGCACGTCTTTTTATAATGACGTAAACTAGTGCTTGACTGCTATACCACCTGATTATAAAAAGTGATGCAAACGTTGATGGTGAGGCGCACTAGTTTATTAAGAGTCTATTCACTTTAGCCTTGAAGGCACCTAAATTATAATTGGACGGGAAGACTGCAGCGCAAATTGTTCCAGTCCTTCGATGTACGCAGTATTTATGATAAAGCAAAAAGCTTAGACTGGACCGTAGAGAAGTCAAATGGGTAAGGGTGGACACTCGCCGCACGTCGGGTTGTCCGATGGTAGGAAAGCGATGGTGGAATCTAGTCATGTAATTCCCGCACACACTCTCCAAAATGCATCCTATAGAATATCGAAAGGCTGACTACCCTACGCCTGTGCAGTTTTGATGATTGGTCTTAACCAAAGCTGGATCACCAATTAGCCTCTTCGCACGCCTCTTCACTGAATTCAAAGCCGTTAGTTGGTATTTTGCAGCACCAGCCCATATGTGGCTGCAGAACTGCTATAAAACTGCGATGCGATGTAATTTCGTACGGCAAAGCATCGTTCAGGTGATCATACAATATGTATTGTGATGCGAATCAATTCGCAAGTTGATGCGTCGTGCGGGCTTATGGTTTATTAAAATGCGTATGCGTTTTGCGTTTGTGTTCTTAGGGCGGAATTCATCAATAAATCTAATCGCGTTTTAACGTTTGGCTCGCATAATCGCGTTTAGCCACTGTCATAGTGTCACTTGTAAAAATACATCAAAAGAAAAATACAGACAAGTGACACTAGTGACAGCGGCTAAACGCAATTATGCGAGCCAAACGTTAAAACGCGATTAGTTTTATTGGTGAATTCCGCCCTTAGATTGGCATGCTTTTTCCAATCAGGTTTACATAATTGTATATACTACATCCGATGCACCTACTTCAACGAAGTGTGACAAGCATTGGGAGGAGTCATAATGTTCTGTGACATCATATTTAAAAATCATCGTATTTAAACGCAAAGTCCTAACTGTTTAACAAAAATCTTAAAAATATTTCCAACTGTATCTATATGAATGTAAGGTTCAAACTGTTTTGTAGGTGAGTTCAAAAACTAATTTCGGAACTGTTGCTTTAATTTAATCATGTATGTGACGTCACACTAGGGAGGGGAAGTTTCATAAACATGACCAGTTGTGACAACAACAATTGTGAAATTCGTGTGAAGTAATTCATGGATGGCCTCTAATATACACTAACCTGAGCTAATTTAAAAATTCGAGAATCGGGTTTTATCCTGTATTTGTTTTTTCTACAATATTTTATACAAAGTTTATAGCATAGCATTGTCGGCCTTATAATGTTTTCACTGTTGAGACTCAGGCCTCCCCTCTATGAGGGGGAATGGGTCGTAATCTACCACGCGAGCCCAGTGCGGGTTGGTGGAAGTCACATGTCTTCGAATTTTTGGTTCTTGGACATGCCGGTTTCCTCACGATGTTTTCGTTCACCGTTTTGAGAGCAGTGGTGATGAAATAAATTACACAAAGTAATGTCCCTGGCTGGGTTTGAACCCGTGATCGTAAGTTGGAGCCTTTACCAATCGGCCACCATTGCTCTATACATATAACAAAATCTATACATATAATAAATCTGTTGAAGTTTTTGTTTGTGCGCGCATCACGTAAAATGTATGAAATCGATGTAGATAACTTTAATACATTAAAATTGTTTGTAACTTGATATAATTACTTAGGCTTTGTTTCATCGCAATCGGTTAATTATATAAAAAGACAAGCTTCTACCTGTAGCTTCGCCCGCGGGAAAATAGGTTTCTCCATACAATCGTTTCATTCCTTTAAAAGTGAATTATGGATAATCCTCTCTTAGTGCTCGCCTACGTCATAAAGCGTGAAATTTTGCACAAGGTTTCCGTTATATAAAATTTCACGCTCCCAATCTCAGTCATTTCGGCTGTGCGTTGTTATGTCAGTCAGTCAGTTTTTCCTTTTATGTATACATAGATAGACTACATTTATTGACTGTTAGGCGGTACGAAGTTAGCCGAGTCAGCTAGTATCTAAAAATAAATATTTTTTTCTGAAAACAGGATCAAAATCGGTTATTAAATCAAACAGTAATTTCAAATTTAGCTTATGAGGAAGAGTAGGCATGGTGGAAATATCTCACTATCTCTTTTATACATACCTAACCGAATGGCAGTGCCGTCACATTTCAGTACGTGCATCCTTAATCTGTTATTTTTATTATATTTTTGCCTTCGACATTAGAAAGGTTTGTAACTTGTTTAATATTAAACAGATTTGAAAAAAAAAATCCATTTGCGATTTCGGAAAAAGATACTTTTGATACAAATAATAATAAAAATTGGTTCAAGTATCCAATTTTTAGCATTAAATTAACAATGCATTTTGAAGTCTATCTTCCTTTATTTTCCTTAAAACACATTCAGGAAAGACTCACGGAAATAAGGTTCATAAACCCATACACATAGTCGTACATATTTCGCCACTCTTTTAAAATAAACTAGAGAACAAAAATGGGAACTATAAACGCTGACAAGCTTGCATCTTTATTGGATATAGTGGCTGAGTTTGCAACGCGCTAAGAGTAGAAATTGCAGATGTAGAACCTTACAAAGAATGAACGTATTTAAAGATAATGAATTCTCGTCATTTATAATAATAATATTCCACAACTTTCACACAACGTCGTCTAGGCCCAAGCTAAGCAGAGCTTGTGTTATGAGTACTAGACAACTGATATACATACTTATATATTTCTAAATACATACATATTATAGATAATTTACACCCAGACACAGAACAAATGATCGTGCTCATCACACAAACATTTGTCCTGGGTGGGAATCGAATCCACAACCTCCGGCATAGCAGTCAGGGCCACTGACCACTAGACCAACAGGCCAGTCTATTTGCTCTCACTCTGTCCCTAGAGTCAATGTATTCAATTTAACCTGCTTCAAATGCGACTGTACGAAATGTACAAGTGAATTATTAATGTGTTAAGCTACCCCCTTTCTGGGACAGCCACCGCTGGGATTCCTATCCCGATTTCCTGCCACCGTAGGCGCGGGCTTGCGGACGGCGAGCAATGATTGGGTCGCCTTCCGAACGTCCGGTAATCGTCCGGACCGAGCCCAAGTCGTCGACGGCGCGTACTGTTCCACGCGTGCCTCAAGGAGATGTCAGCAATCGTAGGGGCCCAGCAGGGTGGAAGCCTACTGGGACCATGGGTGATGCGAAAGAAGGAACAGGAGTGGGTTTTTAGTCAGTAAAAGTCTGACACTATCCCCCGCTCCGCCCAAGAGCGCGGGATGTCATTAGATTATTTTTCCACATGAAAAAAAAACCCTTTTTGGGATAACCAGATTAGTTGGAGTTTTAAAGTACCAACTCATCTAAAGACTTCTCCCACTCTAGGGTTTAGTTTTAGGATATGAGTAGCTTCTTCAGCTCTGAGTAAAATGAAAGGGACCATCAGATTTTCATTAACTAAAAAATTCACCCGTGTTTTTGTTTTCTTTTGCTTTTCAAGGCCGCCATTACTCTTTCGAACAATTCTACAGCAGTAGAGGATGAGAGTAGCTGAAGAGAGAAATAAAATATATGCATTTGGTAAAAGTTTGTCTGCATTGTAAAAAAACTTGTAAGTTAACGAGAAATTAAGATACTTCGGTTTTTGTGGCAAAAAACATGAATTAAATTTGTTGTTACGTCAATTTTATTTTTTTACGCTATTCATAGTTAAACTATTCACATAGATAAATTTGTACGGAACCCTCAGGGCGCGAGTCTGCCAGCGGCTTTCCCCACGCTAAAAAAAGGTTTCTCTGTACCAACTTTCAACCCCCGTTTTACCACCTAAAGGTGGTAAAACGGGGGTTAACCCTTTAGGGTAGAGTTTCGTAAAATCCGTTATTAACGGATGTCTACACCCTATAAAGATTATCTGCCAAATTTTAAGTTTGCAAGTGTTATAGTTTCTGAGATTTCGTGATTAATCAGTGAGTGGTATTTCGCTTTTATATCTATAGAAGATTAGCAACCAATTATCAAACCCCTAAATATTTCTTACTAATTATAATGTTGTCTCTTCCAAATTCTCTATCTACAGATAAAACCATGAAGTGGAAATAATTAGGGTAACCACAAAAACAATTTGTGGTCCGTGACTCCGAGACTCATCCGCTGCCCGTTTGTTTCGTTCACAGCGTCATTTGCGCCCACTGTTGGTACTGGAGTTAGTATTTTAATGACCGACAAATTATGGAGGCGTTTTATTTTGAAAAGTGTTGGGTTTGTTTCAAAAACTGCATGTACGAGGATCATCATTTTCCTGCCTTAGTCGTGTTGCGCCAAACTCTAATAACTTATTATTACTTCTTGTTGTTACAGGGCAGAAACGCTGACCAAAATTAATTAGAACAAAAGTGTGAAAATAATGTTTGAAATTTTGAAAATACTAACAACTAACAATGATACTCATCATCATCTTCCTGCCCTTGTCCCATCTTATTTGGGGTCGGCGCAACACGTTTTTTTCTTCCATTCTATCCTGTCAACCGTCATACTATCACTAACTTCCTTTTCTTTCATATCACTGTTCATACAACAATGATACTCAATTAGCAATAATTTTATCGGACATAGGTACAATCTAGCCTCGAAGGTCGATTGTACATACGTCTGTACAACTTGAATGACCTTGAAAAACGCTTAATTGTCGTTTTGTACACTCATTTTTACAATTATTTTTTTTTTAGTCAAAAATGTTGGTTTCTATATTTTTGTTTTTCCTAGAAAAATCAAGAAAAGGTTTTTTTTAAATTTATTTTTGGTGATTTACGCAATTAAGAAAAAAAACAAAAAACGCCCAATTACGTAATAATCATACCCCGGGGCGCCCGAGGGGTTAAATAACAATATTTAAAAATAGATTATACCTATGTCCTTTATAATTTTCGATCCAGATTAATCGAATCCGGTATTTTTTATCAGCCGAAAAATTAGCATTACCATTCATCGTACTAATGCTGCCTCACCGGTCACGACAACGTGGACGAGTTTTTCGTCTTATTTATACGAGTATGTATAATTATATTTATTTCTTTTTAGTTTGTAATTTAATAGTTATAATTCAAGGCAGCTAAAAGATTAATCGGCCAATTTTATGTTGCATTTTCTTTGAATCGTTTTTTGTTTAAGCATAAGCATAGCATAATCAGCCTTTTAATGTTCCCACTGTTGGGACTCAGGTCTCCTCTCTAGGAGAGGGAATGGCCGTCACGCGGGCCCAGTGCGGATTGGTGAATGTCACATGACTTCGAATTTTTGGTTTTAGGACATGCCTTTTTCCTCACGATGTTTTCCTTCACCGTTTTGAGAGCAGTGGTGATGAAATAAATTACACAAAGTAATGCGCCTGGCTGGGTTCGAACCCGCGACCTACAACTCGTAAGTCGGGGCCGTTACCACTCGGCCACCACTGCTCTCTGCTCTCTTTTGTTTTAGAGATTGAAAAACCCTTATTTAATTAGAAATTTGTTTTAATTTTACTTTTAAAACCAAAGTATACTCGTATAAACGTTTAAACAAACAAACAACGCTCCCAAATCCAAAATTGTATCCACTGTCGCAAACTTTGTCCAATTTACTGAAGCGATGTGAGTATTCCTCTGAGCATTGTCCTTTCAAAGGCTAAATGTCGACATAAAACGATATACTAAAAGGAAAACAGCTATGACACTTTGACAGCAAACTATTCGAAACTATTCGACCAGGAAACACTTTTTGCAAATATTTCAAACATTTACAAGCTAAAAGTTTCTTTATCCGAGACTTAGTGAGGTTTGGCGTTAAAGTGAAAAGGGTCCACTCAATTTCCGTTCGCATTCGTCGCCTGAACATATCATCTATCTCTTTCATTCTAATTAGAATGAGGATATGTTAAAAGGGGAGGTGTGACATGTAGTTTCAGACTAGAGATAGCGATGTCAGAAACATTCCCCATTAAAATAGTTGTGTCGGAGTTAGTTTTCGACAATGTTGAAGTTAGGCGGCGGGCAAATTATTTTACTTTGTGTTTTGGCCTTCTACGTTCGAGTCCTTTGTTTCTTTCTACCAAATGTTCCTGCCATATTTGCAGGAAATTCTACGATACGATTTGGAATTTTCCCCTTTTATTTTCCTGACTGCATTTTCCTGGGTAAGGTACACACCTTGCGCGATATAAAATTGTTGTCAAGGTAGTAAATGTTTGAGAGTCTTGTTTTTAAGGTTGTTGTTTACCAGATCAAGACAAGAGACTAAAATTTTTAGTGTTGTGTCATATACGTAAAATTGTAATGACGATCCATAACACCAAAGGGAAACCATTATTTGGAAAAATAAAAAATAAAATTGATATGTTTTTTTTTTAAGATAGGGTATCATCCAATGAATTCTCTTGCTTTTAGGCGGAGCGAGAGGGCTTGTCACACTTTTACTGACTAACACCCACTACTTTATTCCTTCTTTCCCTTGCGTCCCAAGGCCCTGGGGGTTCATTTTCAGTTAGTTTCAGTTTTTCAGTTGATGGAAATCGGGATTGGGATCCGGCGGCTGGGGCGTGGCCATTCCCTGTCGCGTAAGGCTGCCTCCTTCGCTAACATTACTGCTTCGCAGAAAGAGGGGACCGCCTGCCACTCCTCCTCGATCCGGACCATGGCCTGTACCAGGAACCGGTGCCAGAAGTCGTTACCACCGATCGCCGCCACAAGGACATGGCGGTGTTCTGCTCAAGCAGGGCACTCCTCTATCGTATGCTCCAGCGTGTCCTCCGGGCGGTCCACAGAACGGTTTATTCCGAATGAATCCAGTGCAAGAACCTCCCGAACTTACCATGTCAGGTGAGGACCGGCGTCATGCGGAAGATAAGGACGCCGTGTTTCCTTTCCAACCACTCCTCAAAAAGGGGACTTACACACTTACCCACTACCCCATTGCCCATTGATAAGATGTGAAAAAAAGGTTCAACCCACATTAAAAAAATTTTGCTATGTGAGTAATCATAAATAAAAGCTGTGAAAATTGTACTACAGAAAACATTAAAGTTTTCTGTTCCAAAATTTTTGATAGTTATCATAAATCTTAATCATGGGTTGCAGTTTTAAGTACTTTAATAAAAATAACACAACGTCGTCAGTGATTTTCAAGACTTGAAAGAAAAATTTCAAGGACGCACTACTTCAAGGTACATTTCACATATAAAGGGAAGAACGTTATAAGTAGCTTTTTCACGCTTAATCTCATTTTAAATTATAATACACATATTCCGAAAAAAAGGCATATCGCATCAATATCTCTTTGTCAATTTGTAATAAACTCAAAAACTACACAACGGATTTTAATGCGATTATTAAACTTACAGACAGAGTACTTAATTCACGAGAAAGGTTCAAGTGACTTGATTCTTCCTTTTGCTCCACCCAGAGCACGAAAAATGATTTGATAATATAATCACTCCGTAAATACACTATTTTATTTCTTTGTATTAAAATCAATAAATTGTAATAATATAATAATCCCCTACAAGGATCCTCTGAAGATTGCGGGAATCCGATGGATGCAAGACGCACGGGGCCGTTGTTTGTGGCGACATTTGGGGGAGGCCTATGTCCAGCAGTGGACGTCTATCGGCTGAAATGATGATGATGATGAATATAATAATAATCAATCAGGTGAGATGGTGGTCAAACGCGAGCCTATCATTATTAAAAAAAAAATTACGGGTGGCTTAAAAAGGTTCCATGAAATAATTATTAAATTTATTAAAATTTATATCACTCGCATTTTTATGTCTTCAACGCCCATTTAGATGTCTTTGACTGTAATGCTCATTAGGTCTGAATTTTTATTGAAAAGACCGTATTGTAATTTTATAGGCTTTCCGTTAGCTTTTCTCTGTTGTTCCCAATTTCCAAGATACTTATTATTTGATTTTATTGTTCTTTCGGTATTAATAAATTTTTGTTATTGAGGGACAACAATCTTTTGAGATCCTTTCCTTTTGTTGTCTTATATACTGGTCCTTAGGTACTTCTATTTTTCTAAAGATCAAAATAATACTTATTTGTATATACACAAATACATATATATTTTGATATTTTGGGTACTTGTTGTATTAGTTTTTTAACCCAACCTGGTTCCTGGTAGAGGCCATGGCCCGGAGTAAGGGGGAATGGGTCTGCTAAGCAGTAATGCTAAAGGAGGCGGCCGATTGCGTGAGGAAATGGACATCCTCAAGCTCCAGCAGCCGAGACCTCGACCCTAACTACCAACCACCGTAGGCGTGAGCTTGTGGGCGATGAGCAATGGGTAGCTCGCCGTCTGGCCGTTCGATAACCGTCCAGACCGAGGTCAAGTCGTCAACAGCGCGTAATGTTTTACGTGTGCCTCATAGGCGCAGCTCTTTGGGCCCCTGCCCAGCAGGGCTGAAGCCTCTTAAGGTCGTAGATCAACTTCTGAAAAGGTTTCCCATTGTCCTAGAACGCAAAGGCTAGAAAGAACATATGTGCATACTACTACATATTGTGTATATATGTCACAACTTACCTTCGCCATTACCTTAATTCGCCATTACTTTCGACCGTCGTCGACTGAAGGTTTTTGATCGAAGGCTGAAGGCGAATCAAAATTAATTTTACTACTTGCTAGGCTCTCCTAAATATCTGTGTTAGGCAAGTCATTTACCTTGTTGTTTCATAGATTGTTTTCAAACTAACTTAAATAACTATAATTACAGTAGAATAAAAAAAAAAACTACTTTTTACTGCGGCGCTATACTCAACCTCACAACTAAATAGAATGGTTGAGTATAGCGCCGTTTAATAATAAAAAAAAATAGGATATTAATTCGATAGCCCTAGCCTGTTTTATCATCGGACCACCAGGCGTACGGTAATGCGCCACCGGTACATGGTGGACATCCCACTTAAACGCACAAAACGTTTTGGGAACACATTCATTGTGCGAACAGCTAAGGAGTGGAATTTCTTGCCGGAATCTGTGTTTCCTGATGGCTACAACCCGGGAATCTTTAAGTCAAGAGTGAATAGGTTACTTCCAGGTAAGCGCGCGTTAGATAGCGGTCACGCGCGAACCTATAAAGAATTAAAAAAAAATTGAAAATGAAATTGATTTAATTTGTGATTACTATTTAATATCTTTTATATTTTCTCCTCTCTCAGGGGCAAAACCACTAACAGAAGTTAGCCTATACTAACTATATTTACTACATTTTAAGAGAAAAGATTTGTATTTTGGTTTTGTAATCAATAACTCAAAATACCGATTTAAAAAATTCTTTCTCCAATATAATGCTAATTTATCACTGAGTAAATATTTTCAACTCTCACGCGCGCAGTCACCGGCAGTAGCCAGAACTGAATAAAATTACGAAATTATTTAAAACAACCATTCACGCTTCGTAAAATAAAACCCAGAAACCAGAATTTCAAATGACACGCTTCCTTTACATCTCTATCCGTTTCCCAAACGACGGGTTCCCGAGAAAAACAAACAAAATGCCGTAAAAGTCAAATGAAGTCTTTCCCAATTAAGTTAATTGCGTTTTGTCGACAATCGCCAAACGTCCTGATTGTGAATGTTCATTTTATAGCTCTATGAATTGTAATTAGGAATTAGCTGGACGCTGACCTTTGGTGGAAATGTGGTAAGTTCAGCCAGCGGAAAGATTGCGAGGCCAAAATTAGCTGATTGCAATATTGTGTGATGATGTATGTCTTTTTCAATACACATACAGATAGCGGCACAAATCTTGAGCGCTCGGTGAAAGAGCGGGGATCTCCTGGAAATCCGCTTTGCGCGTCGTACACATCAGCGAGCCAATCACTGTACAAGTATTGCACTCCCCGCCCCCACGTCTCTTTTCATACCACTAAAGGGACCTGATATTTTACTTCTTCGTGCTTCCGCGCAAGTAGAACTGTAGAAGTCAACGCTCAAGATCCGTGCCGGTATCTGTACTCGAAAACCCGCTCCTATCCCGACCGTTTTTAGGCACACATTTACTGTTTTCCGCACTAGTGCGGTAAAGTGAGCGAGCGAGCTCTGACTACAATTTGTTGTCAGTAAAACCGGAGGGGTCCAGCAGGGCCGATGCCTGCTAGGGTGGGAAAATTTCTGATAACGAAACCCATGGTCCTAGCACGCAAAAGGCAACTGAAGGACCATAAGTGTGGTTTAAGTCAGTAAAATTTTAACACGCCCTCTCGCTCCACTCTAAAGCGCGAAAAGTCATTAGATAATTTCCCACCTCAAAAAACAAATTAATCCCAAACTCTTGGTAATACATAAAACCAGCAAACAGATTATAAAATCATCAGGACACCACGCATAAAGACGTTAATATCTAAGCCCAATCTTTCCTCGCTTCCGCACCTAATTATACAATGACCACACAAAACCTAAAGGCCTCCTTTATACTCATTATGACACCATAAAGCGAGGTTTTAAACGAGTTTTCAGAGTAAACGTCCTCAATTCTAAGGGCGTTTGTCCATCAAAGGTTTGCGAGGTGACTTAGCGGTGCGAGGCTGGATAGCGGCGGTGTGAAAATGTGCGATTACTTCCAACAAAGCTGTACGAGGAGTTAGCGTGGTAAGAGGATGAGTAACGAAGCTGTGTAATGGGTGGGAAATCATCCAATGACTTCTCGCGTTCTAGGGCAGAGCGAGAGGGCGTGGTAGACTTTTACTGACTAAAACCTACTCTTACGAGTATATTTTCCTTTTTTACCTTGCGTTCTAGGGATCCGGGTTTCCCTTTTCGAAGCAAACCCAAGACCTCAGAAGGCTTTTGTCCTGCTGGGCCCCTATGGTTTAACATCTCTTTGTGTTTGAATACTATGCGCGTCGACAAATTGGGCTCGATCCGGATAATTACCGGAAAGCCAAACTGCGAGCTACCTATTGCTCGTCGTCCGCAAGCCCACGCCTACGGAAGTTGTGTAATGGTGTGGTAGCCGTATCAAGTGACCTTGCAAACATTCTTCTCTATCATCCCTCGTAAACATTTCGTGCTTTTTATCAGTGTAAATACCTAGCTCCGCTTGCCCATTTTCATTTAAGCTGCACTAGGCAAGGATAGGGCAATAAATTGCGATAGAGCTATTAGGAATAGTGGATTTTATCCTCGTTTACTTAAAGGAGGAGGCCGCATGTGAACGCGCGAGGCAATGGCCCTCGCGCCCCAACCGCCGGGATTCCGATCCCAATTTTTCGTTACCGTAGGATCGTCCAGTAACCGTCCGGACCGAACCCGAGTCGTCGACGACGCGTACTGTTTCACTCGCGTCTCAAGGAGATCTCAGCAAACCGTAGGGGTCCAGGAGGGTCGAAGCCTACTGGGGTCAAGGGTTGGTTTCTGAAAAGGAAACTCGGCCCTGGGACAAAGGCAAAGAAGGAACAGGAGTGGGTTTTTAGTTAGTAAAAGTCTGACACACTCTTTCGCTTCGCCCTACAAAAAAATCCTCGTTTTCTAGTTATATTTTTCTTGGTATAAAAAAAAAAAACGAAGCGACGTTTGGCGAAGAATCGCCAAACTTAAGTGGCAATGGGCAGGGCACATTGCTCGCAGAACGGATGGCCGTTGGGGCCGAAAGGTTCTGGAATGGCGACCACGTACCGGAAGACGTAGCGTTGGAAGGCCTCCTGCAAGGTGGACCGATGACCTGGTAACGGTTGCGGGAGTACGATGGATGCGAGACGCACAGGACCGTTCATTGTGGCGACACTTGGGGGAGGCCTATGTCCAGCAGTGGACGTCTTTCGGTTGAAATGATGATGATGATGATGATGATGGTACAAAAAATAGAAAAATGATTCTCTCGCTCTGGATGGAGTAATAAGACGTGTCAAATTTTCACTAACCAAAACCTACCCGTGTTCCATTTGTTTTTTCTTTCTTTCTTTCCGTTTCAAGGACGCAGTGAATTCTCCGTATAATACCCAACTCTGGTACTCACGACCACCTCGCACATCTCACGTGAAAAAGCACCCTAAGGGAGAGACGCGAACGCCTTGATAAATTACATTACGGTATGACAATTTGACTGAATGGGGCCGAGACAATGGCGACTGAGTTGTAATACTAAATGAATGAGTGACCCGTTTTCTTATAAGCTTTCTGTTTTCAGCGTGTCCGTGTTAAAATTTTGTAGAGTATGTTATTTAGGTCGGGGTTTTGATGGAGTTAAATGAACTCAGTTATTACCAGTGATCGGAGTAGGTAGATTGATTTTTGGTACTTGTATCATAAATGCACACAGAAAGAATAACATGGATAAGCCATTTTTCCGGAAAGTAATTCCGGTATTTCCGGATTCAATTAAATATTGTTAATGTTAGTAGTGATATTATTACTACTTAATTCAAAATTTAAAGGAAAGTTTAATGTTCTGATTGGTCGCTGGGTTGTGTCAAATCGTGACTGTGTGCCGTTAAAAAAAATTATGAATAAAATAATATTGCTAATTTTATTACAATTCCTAACTAAGTTCCGGTTCCACGGGTAGTATGAAAGCGAAACCCGGGGCCCTGGGACGAAGGCAACTAAGGAACAGGAGTGGGTTTTTAGTCATTAAAAGTCTGACACTATCTCCCGTTCCGCCCAACAGTGGGATTCGTCATAACATGATTTTCCCACCCAATAAAAAAAAACTAAGTTCCGGTTTTTTTTTTAAAATAATCAACCAATTCTGGAGGAATGTGTATATCTATACATATAATAAAACAGTAAAATTCTTTTGTGATGGTATTAGTTGGCGCAAAAACTACTGAACCGATCCTGTTCAAATTTTGCATACACAATTCTTATAGGTCAGGGCAACTGATAGGGTATAAACTATCACGCTATTTGCTATGTGGGGTGAGCAATAATCCAAAATGTAGGTATTGAACGACATTTGCCGCGAGTTCAATTCCCAGCTACAGTTAAAAATTTTGACATTATTTTGTCTTATTTTTTTGTATTAAAATAACTTTTACCATTTTTTCAAAACAAAATTGACATTTCTATTCGATATCTTCTAAATATTTTGTAAAAACTAATCAAAACACATAATAAAATCAAAGCGACGAGTAAAATCACGTACTATAATGTTACATTATTCCATTTAGCTGCAAATTTAACTTCTAAAACGAAAATCATCACGCTATCATCGTTAGGGAGCCAACCAGTCAATTATGACGTTTATATAAGAACGTCTATTTTATAGCTTATTCATCGAAGACCGCAGCACAGTGGTTTCGTAACTAGACTTTCATATAATGTGAAGGTGGTTCAAATCCCAAACGGCTCTTTTAGGAGAAATTTTTGTTCTATTTTGTCATCGTGAATAAGATTTTTTTATATATTTTTGCATGCTTACAATTTTTTTTTTTATAAATCTACGTATATAATATATCTGTAGAAATTTTTAGTGAAGTGCGTATTATTAATTTTAGAAATCGATGTAGATAACTTTTATACATTTAAATTGTTGGAATTGGAACTTGATAATTGTTTTACTTAGGCTTTGTTTCATCGCAATGAAACAAAGCATATGAAAGACAAACGGTATGAAATCAAAGTTTTCTAGAAGTAAAATATGACACCATAAGCAATTCAGATACTCGCAACGCCATCTAAAGACTCAAAGTAGAAATAATGATGACAATGACGGTTGAACTTCATATTAAATTTGATAGATGGCATTGCGTATTTTACGTAATACTCTGAGTGGCAGAAGAATGGCCATCGCCCACGTTTACAGTTATGGTTAAACTGGTGTAAGACGAAGGCATTTTTAACAATCCTACTGCTTATTTTTATTATTTTTTTCCCATTATTGTAGCAAGCTAATTGACCGTGATTATTCAAGGGATACCATCCAAAGACGATAAAAGTAAATACCTATATGTATTTAATTATTCACTTTAAAATAACACGGCAACATTTTCGGAAGGGGTTACAGGGTACCTTGCGTTGGATGGTCCCCAGGTGGACCGATGACCTGGTGAGGGTCGCGGGAATCCGATGGATGAGAGGCTCACAGGACCGGTCATTATAGCGACACTTGGGGAGGTTTATGTCCAGCAGTGGACGTCTTTCGGCTGAAATAATAATGATGATGATGGCACCTTTTTTCTTTTTTTAAGGGTGGAAATCATCCAATGACTTCTCCCGCTCTGGTTGGAGCGGGAGGACGTGTCAATCTTTTACTGGCTTTTTTTTTCCGGTGGGAAAATCATCTTATGACATCCCCCGCTCTTGGGCGGGGCGGGAGATAGTGTCAGAATCTTTTACTGACTAAAACTACACCTGTGTCTATCACTACGCGCTGTTGAGGATTGGGCTCGATCCGGTCAACTACAGGACGGCTAGCTACCTATTGCTCGACGTCCGGAAGCCCGCGTCTACCGTGATTGGTAGTCGGGGTCGGAATCTCGGCTCGGCGTGAGGCCGTTCGTTCCCTAACGCGTGCGGCCTCCGCCTTCGCTAGCATTAAGGCTTTGCAGAAGGAGGCGAACTCCTGCCATTACTCCTCGCTCTGGATCAGAGCCCGGCGCGAGAGGTCACTGACGCCGATTACCTCCACGAGGACACGGCGGTGCTCCGCCCTTGCAGGGCATATCTCCACTGTGTCCTCCGGCATGATGGCACCTTGCGGATTAATAATGGTGTGTTTTATTATTTACAGTCACTGCTTCATATAAAACGGGATCGAATGTGTTTTTCTGATCACAGTTCGACAACGTATAATGTATCTCAGATTCCTTGCTGCCTTACGTCGATATCTGGACGTTACCTCTTTGTAATGAGTGGTGACCAACACTGGAACAACCCTCTAAGGGAGGCCAGTCTCAGGGATAACACCTATCGGCTGCTACATTTGTTAACCGTAATTTCATTGTTTTATGGATAAGCTCAGGACTGTTGTGGGTGTTTCGAACGGTTTCTGTTCTGGGTTCGGTTGAAAGTACCCTGATATTACCATTTTGTGAATCGCCTGGAGGACTCGGTGTAGCATGCGGTGGAGGTCTATCCATCTTGAGTGAACTGCCGTGTCCTCATAGAGGCAATCGGTGTCAGTAATTTCTCGGTTTGGCCATCAATATGCGAGTTCGATTGAACGGGGATACACGCGCACAAATTTTCGCCGTAGTTCATTCATAAGTTGGAGATTCTTAGGTAGTTCCCACTATGGAAAAATCATTTGTCTTATATACGGGGATATCAATTAAATACACACCAAAATATCCTAGGTAAATGAACAAGTAATTCTAACGCTTAAAATGATCAAACTGCAATAATCAATGCAAGCATGCTCTCGCAAATTCTTCATAAGTACTGTTGTGGAAGAAGATAATTGATGATTTATTTATTTATTTATTTAATCCTTTATGCACAAATGTACAGCGGCGGACTTAATGCCTGCCGGATGATGATGGTAGTTTTGGGATTCACTTAAGGCTTTTCACTATCAGTGCACGTCATCCAGCTGAAGGTCGGTGTCCCGATTATGCTCCTTCGTTTACCTCTATCAAAGCTGTCTAACTGCTTAAACTCTTCAGTGAAAAGTTATTGAGGCGAAAATTGTTATGGGAAATAACTCTTTCGATCAATCTTGCAGCCCTAGCAGACATCGGCCCTAGAGGGCCCTATCCATTTGCTGAAATCTCTTTGAGTCGCGCGTAGAATACTACGCGCCGTCGATTCAGGACTGCTTTGACCAGACGGCCGGACAGCACCACCGCAATCCCGTGTTTGCAATGGCTGGGAATTGCCTTGCGGCTTCCAACACCCGGAGCGTCCCTTGCAGCGACCGCTGAGGAGTCAGGATGTCCTATCCCTCATAGTTTCAGCCACCTTCTTTGATCGTAGTGCGTCACTGAAGGAGGCTACTGGTTGTCATTTTCTCCACCAATCGCCCCCATAAGGACAAGGCGGCGCCGGCTCTCCGACCAAGCGGGACTGACTTCCACCGTATGCTCCATCGTATTCTCCGGGTGATTCGCACAATGGTGAGACCCGAGTGTTTCTTCCCGCTGAATTCGACACAGATACCTTCCGAAACACCCACAACCGGTGAGTCCTACACAAAAAGAGGATGCCGTGACGCCTCTGTAGACACTTCTCAAAGACAGGCATTACCGCTGCGATTTGATTGTGGCGTGCTCACTGTGGCGAGGGGTTAAAATCATACAATGTTGTTTTACCAGAACATAAACCAGAAACATACATAAACTAATGACTTTTCCCTTGGGGTAGGCAGAAATGCCAACTGCTACGACCCATACTCTTTCTATTCATTGACGTTCATACATCTGGATCTGGACGAGTACATAACATGTTTCCTGAAGGTAATTTGTGTTTTTAACCGACTTCTAAAAAAGGAGGAGGTTCTCAATTCGGATATTTTTACCTTTAACCGTTTTATGTTAAAGTACAATAAATTATTGCGATGCTTTCGGAATGAATTGCAAGCACAGAGTGATTGTACAGTTTTACGAACTTAACGCAGACGAAGTCGCGGGCAACAGCTAGTTAATATATAAGTTTCGGATCAATGACCCCAATTCGACATACCTACTCCGATCACTGGTTATTACATAGGTAGATAGGGATTATTTTTGAGTGACATGGCTTATAATAAATAATTATAATCACAGAATAGATGAAAGAGGTCGATTTCTTCGATTTAAATTATCGGGTTAGATTCGTTTTTTAATTTTTTAATTTCTAAAAGGCTAAGTATTCATAACTCGCCCTAAATTATAAGATAAAACGATAAAATTGAAAGATGCTGGTACCTGTGATACAATGTTTTTCATTAGTACAGTTACCAACAAAACTCCTTTTCTGTATTTACCAATTATTATATGCCAAAATTGTTTTTATCAATTGAATTTTCTATGTGTATTTTTCTGAAATAAACTATTATTATGGTTTTAAGGCAATTTTTCTTAGGCTAGTACCTGGTGTTCTTTTAGAATCTCACGGGTGTGAACCAAGGTAGGATTCTAATTATTGTTTTAAGATGGTAAAAGACTTTGTACTGAATTTAAATTATTATCTAAGTCCAGTTGTAATAATTTTCTAACTGTACAACAAGTGTTCAAAATAGCCGCTTTTTGTATTGTTATGTATGTGTATTTTGAAAAATTGAGAACATTAAAACTATTGAATATTTATTTTGGAATAACACCTGTTGCTGATATTACTATTGGGACTATTGTGACTCTATTCATTTTCCAATCTCTGGTGATTTACTCTTGTAATTCTGTGTATTTCCTAATTTTTTCCGTGATAGTTTTTTGTATGTAATTAGTGTTTACTATTATTTTTATAAATTGCTTTTTTGAATATGTGACACAACCAATAGCAAACTTGTGATTTAAATGTGCGTGGTCTGTAAGTGTGAGTGATGCGCGTCCGTATAGGTTTCTTGCCTGTAGAGGAGTTGAAGAGTGGGAGACAAGCAGCGACACTCGTCCTAGTACAAATCAGGAACTATTTCCTTTCCATCCTCTTTCGGTGTCTGTGTTTATAATATTGATGGAACCCTAATTAAAGTGTAGTGGGTTCTTACTTGTATGAGGTTGGGGACATAAAGTGTTTTTTTTTATTATATAAACTAGCAGTAGTGGCCGAGTGGTAACGGTCCCAACTTACGAGTTGTAGATCGAGGGTACAAACCCAACTCAAAACACTCTCAAAACAGTGATGGAAAACATCGTGAGGAAACCGGTATGTCCTAAAACCAAAAATTCGAAGACATATGACATTCACCAATCCAAACTGGTCCGACGTGGTGGATTACAGCTTATTCCCTCTTCTAGAGAGGAGGCCAGAGTTCCAGCAGTGGGAACATTAAAAGGCTGATTATGCATATTATGCTATGCTATATAAACTAGTGCTTACCGGCAATCCCGCCTGATGGTAAGCAATGATGCAATCGTTGATAGTGAACCACACTAGTTTATTAAGAGCCTATTCACTAGATAAATTGTGGTGTACCCAAAAACTAAATGATGGTCAGTCAAAAAAGAACAAGAGTGTGGATTTTTAGTCAGTAAAAGTCTGACACTATTTCGCGCTCTGTCCAAGAGCGAGATTTGTCATTAAATGATTTTGCCACCTAAAAAAAAAAGATCAATAAGTTGACAGTTCCACAGTTGTATAATCATTATTCTTGAGTAACCTCACAGCTGAACACTGTCTCTTAAGACACAGTTTATCCTAATTTAAGAGGCAGGGCTCACAATATCTGTATACAAACTTCAGCAGCGTAGTTAGCATTTTGTTAACCAGTGTATTCTAATGTATGTTTCTTTATGACAATAGTATGGAGTCAGCCTTTCAATGCTTCCACTGCTAGGACTCAGGTCTCCTCTCTAGGAGAGGGAATGGGCTTTAATCCACCACGCGGACCCAATGCGGGATGGTGAATGTCAAATGTCTTCGAATTTTTGGTTCTAGGACATGCCGGTTTCCTCACGATGTTTTCCTTCACCGTTTTGAGAGCAGTGGTGATGAAATAAATTACACAAAGTAATGTGCATAGCTGGGTTTGTACCCGCAATCTACAACTCGTAAGTCGGAGCCGTTACCGCTATGGCAATAAACTATTACTATTAAGAAAAACGACCTTACAACATAAAATTTCTTATAAATGATAGGGAAAAATATAACGTTCAAGCGGCATGCTCATAAGTTGCTCCAGCAGCCTTAGTTGTTTAGAGCTCGTCGTTGCACAGGCCGAGTCGAGCCATAAAAAGCCAAGAGCACCTAAGTGGCACTTCGCTGGCATATTGCGCTCTTTTCCCGCACAACAAAAAATAGAAACCTTCACTTGTAACTATGGAGTTTCTATTCGAATATAATTTGCGTTTTGAAGTTGGAAATTGAGTCTGTTGTTTGGGTTAGATTTGATTTTTGGATTCTTAAAGGCTGGTTATTCCCATTTGGCTTAACGATTTTTTTTTTAGTCGGGGATTCATCTAATGACTTTTTTCGCTCTAGGTCCATCCTAGAAGCAGAAGGGTATGTTAGACTTTTACTAAAAAAACCAAACTTGTGTCTTTCAGTTGACTGGCCTGATGGTCTAGTGGTTAGTGGCCCTGACTGCTAAGCCGGAGGTCGTGGGGTCGATTCCCACCCAGAACAAATGTTTGTGTGATGAGCACGATGATATTTGTTCTGTGTGTGGGTGGTATTTATTTATATGTATGTATTTAGAAATATATAAATATGTTTATCAGTTGTTTAGTACCCATAACACAAGCTCTGCTTAGCTTGGGACTAGACGGCGTTATGTGATAGTTGTGGAATATATTATTATATTAGTTGTCCCTTTCAGAAAATTCCCGTGGTTCTGATTGGCTAAACGATGGTAAACACCTTATCAATTGCAGTTTGTTAGTCTTGCTTACACTCAGAAACTGCTGGAACAATTTAAATATCATTTATTCACGCCAATACAGGTGTGGAATATAGAAACATCAGATTTTTTTATAATTTATTTTAAAAAGTTACTGTTGAATCTTTTGCTAATTCGTTTCCATACTAATTTTCCATTAATTATCTTATAATAATTTTGGACTGAAACTGAATTGATATAAAAATCATTTTCAATGAAACAAGTGATCGTGACCCTTTTATAATTATAAACATGCTACTAATAATTTGTAATTTGTATACAATATACAGTATTGTACTAGTAATTTGTATAAAATAATCACACCTCGTAATTGAACGGACATGACATGCAAGACACATGCCTTGATAGACAGATATAGATAGGCATAGAGACTACTATTGATCCCGCAAACACACAGGCCAAATCTAACCACTCTTAATAATTTAAAATTCTCAAAACTAAAATGGCGCAGCCTTTACCATCTGCTTCAAATAATGTATTTCTAGAATCTTGTTGAATCTTATCTAATTTACATCCAATATTAATTTAATGAAATGAGGATATCCGCAGGAGAACCAAGGTTACGGACGTAGCTCGAAGAATCGCCAAACTTAAGTGGCAGTGGGCAGGGCACATTGCTCGCAGAACAGATGGTCGATGGGGACGAAAGGTTCTGGAATGGCGACTACGTACCGGAAGACGCAGCGTTGGAAGGCCTCCCACAAGGTGGACCGATGACCTGGTGAGGGTCGCGGGAATCCGATTGATGCGAGACGCACAAAACCGGTCATTGTGGCGACATTTGGAGGAGGCCTATGTCCAACAGTGGACGTCTTTCGGCTGAAATGATGATGATGATGATTAATTTAATAAAAAAAAAATATGTGTTGTCAAATTATATAAGCTGTGGACACCTTTAATTGTCATATTTGCACAGAATCGAATGTCTATAAAATTACCTACCAGTATAGCATCTTGTTAATATGTCGTTGGTGTCGTGGTCCTCATAATAATCTATATCTATACTTATAATAAATCTGTAGAAGTGAATATTCTGTACATTGAAAATATCAGAAAAATAAATGGCAATGGTTTTACTAGACCGACACCGAACCCAAAAATATGACTAAAAAAAATTTTGTCTGACTGTCTGTCTGTTTGTTCAGGCACTTGATGAAACTTTAATTATTCTTTATTATGCTGGGCACCATACTGGGTACTTTTTATCCCGGAAAAATATATACAATAAAAAACAAACTTAATTTTGCGGTTCGATCCATAGACCCGATTACTCCACCAACCGCAAAAAATAAGTTTGTCGGAGATTACGTCAACCGCAGTGGAATTCTAAGGGGCGCTGCACATGGCTAAGATACTGTAATATTTTAAGAATGAAGATAATAAATATTATTCCATATTTTCGTATCTCAAAAAACCTAATAAAACCATTTTCAACTTCTATGCGGATGAAGTCGCGGGCAAAAGCTAGTAAATAAATAAATCTATTTCTAAACGAGTAATACCATAAAGTGATTAGAAATGTCCAGATTTTATGATAATTATGACATTAGTCCTTGAGTGACGTTTTGGTAACTAAATAATTCTGAAATTTACCTAATCAACCTAAAATCTTCACTCATCCTGAACACAGAAATACTCTTAAAACAAACATAAACTTGAGTAAGTACTGAGAAGTCTTTGAAGTAACAAGAAAACATAGTCGCCTAAAATTAAGATAAACTAAAACTAATTAGTTAGGCGTTGTCTCTAAGATTGAATTTCAAAGTGGAAACTCAAACTAGAACTTAGTAAAAACTAGTTTTTACTTCATTAATGTTTGAGTCCAAAATATTTTGTTTTTGTAACTATCCTTTGTGATCTACGGAAAATTCAGTACTTGTAATTTAAACTCTAAAATTTAAAGTTCTCGGTTTAACTATTTATTACCACAGTATTAATATCATAGCCGAAAACTAATGAAAGCTAAATACCATCGTCGATTTATTATATCTTTTTGCCAAGACAAACAGATATAATAAATACACACAAACACACACACACTACACATACCACACTACACACAACACACTACTACACACTACGATTACTTCAAGTAATCCAACATTTTCCATTTAATTGGCACTATAGTGCACCGGACCTAATAAAGACCCTTGCAGAACTCTTTAATGAAAGACAAACATAATTTTGATTACTGAGATTTTTAGCTTAACAATTCATCATAGTTAAACATTTGTGTTAAAACTGTAATGTCAATAGTTATCCTAGTTATATATCTCTTCTCTTCTTCCCACTTAAGCAAAGTTAGATAAGCTGCTGAAATGCTCATACCATGCTAATTATAAGCCAATCAGCAAGCTTGAAACTGCTCACACAACAGCTTATAAACACGGTCAAATTCGTCATCCTCAGTTGAATTATGATAATACGCAGATGACAAATGGGCATCCAATCCTAATCCGTGCGGAGGCCCGTATGTTTGTCAACTGCTTTCGTCAGTCCATACAGTCAGTTCACACCGACAGTCCGTACCATCAGTCTGAATGTCAGTTCTATTGCTTCTGCTTTGTGTTTGTTTTCAAGTGCTAATGTGCGAGTTTACTAATATCTTTGATGATGGAATTAGAGTCATTTTTTGCGATATTCTAATGATTCCTTTTTTAATAATATGATCAAATTTTATTGGTGCAGCAGATAATTAAAAATTTAAAAAGTTAATTTGTCTTCAGATAGCTTTTTTTTAAATAACACTATTACATTTTAAAACACAGGCAGTAGGGCCATGTAAATATTTTTTCGAGTGAAAATACCTATAATGCCAACTTGTTGGCAAAATCAATTAGATTTTCTATCATATTTAGGCGAAGGCATAAACTTGGGCTTGACTACTATCTCTGCTACTAGCGAGCCCCAATTTTGATCACGGCATTGTTTACCATAACAATGCCGTGGTCAACATTGGGGCTCGCTTACCTAAAAATATCCTATTCACTTTTATACAAATTGCAATAAAAAATAAATAACATGGAACACATCTTTCCTAAACTCAACTCTTAGCTATTTTTTTTTCAATAGCCTATACTATGCCACTGCTGGGCAAAGGCCTCCCCCAACTTCTTCCAGGTATTCTTTCTAGAGCCACCTCGAACTAATCCTGGCGGTAGATATCTAGGTCGCCTCGCCACCTCTTCCCAGGTCGACCTCGGTGGCGTCGTCCATCTTCAGGCTTTGTAATTAAACTTGCAATTAAACTTTTAAGTAGGTAATACTACTATTAAAAAAATTGATGCTTGATACTCGTTCAATGCATTGCATCCTATAGAGAAAAACAGACAAAAAATTCCAAAGACATTTCAATATTGATAACAATTATTACAAAACTAAAAACACTGACACGAACAAAAAAGGACCCATACTCAGTAGTGGGTTAAACTGACCTATGAATGATGATAACAATATCCCAGCTAATCCAACCGAATGCAATAAACAAAACACTAAACAAGAATATTGTAATAACAATAATCCATACTGTGTTTCATTTCCACAAGAAAAAATTTGCTAGACAAGAAAAACAAATAAAAGCACGTAATAACCATACTCCATAAAGCTGAAGGCATGACGCAGCCAAAAACAATGTAAGCCGTCGTCTTACTCTGCATATTGCACTAGTCTAGGATTATGCTGCGGCTACCGCACGGGAACGGATTTGAGACAAATTCGTTGCGTCATAAACGTTGTCCTTCCTGAAATTTGGAAAAGAAGACGATACGGTTTGTTACGCACGATATATGTGTTCTCAAAACGTTTTGTGTATATAGGTAGTATGTCCACTGTGTACCAGTGGTATTGAACGAATCGGAAGTTATCACACTATTTTTCATAGAATATTATAACTTACCGTTACTAAATTTTGAAAATTAATTTAATTAAACGTATTGCGCCGACCCCAAATAATACGGGACAAGGGCAGGATGATGATGATGATGGTGAATTTAATTGTGATTTTATTATAATTTTGCCGTTTTGCATTATCGTCGACTGCTGCGCTGCAGCTCTTGTTGAGATATTATGTTTCCGATACCTATTTCAAAGTATGCTGTTTTATTTGAGTCAACTATCAATAAAACCACCGTAAAGCACCTGTAAATGGCATTTTTCGAATAATATTAGCTTACCAGCTCTCAATTTCCATAAGGTTCAATATAGTGTCTAAGTGGCAGTAGAACACTGACTCCTAAGTCACAGGTTTTCCTAGTTTAGGAGTCAGGGTTTCAGCTTTTGTATGCCTTAACTATTGTGAACTTTAGCTAGATATTAAGCAATATGCGTAAGGATTTGTATCAATAAAGTATTATTATTTATTATTATTAGGTAGTCTTTAAATATATGAAACTTATTACAGGTAACCACAAATCAGTGTAAATTAACTCTGAAAATTCTATCAGCAACGATTATAAAACAATATCAGCAATATTGTCAACAATATTTATGTATATTTATTTTTTATATATACATTTGATCCCTTGTTTTACTATTATTCTTTTCTTTTTTTTATGCACCTACCATGTTTTCTCTTCACTACCCTTGGTTGACTGGTAGAGAATGCCTAAGGCATTAAGTCAGCCTTTGTACCTTAGTGTTGCATGAAGTTTTAATAAATAAATAAAAATATATATGGGGATAATATACGTACGTATTTTTGCTGTTATCAAATCATTCACTATCTGTCATCGATCTACTTACAACAGAAAACACAAGAGTTTATTTGATGTTAGTTTCAGTAAAATATTTTTTGGCATATCTCCCTTCCTTCTTTGATATGAGACCTCCCTTAATCCTCCGCTGTCTAGACGTCATATCAAATTGTTAAGAATATTGTTTTAGGGATTGTCGATGTTGTTATCTTTGCAAAATAATGGAAGCTCTTCCTTATATCGAATGCATTATATCAAGAAGCGTTTATCGCTCACTAGCATATTCCCGCGACTTCGTTCGCCTGAATTTTGTCCTACACAGGATATAGCAAATAAAAAACAGCCAATTCACTTATACCCTTTTTTGTTCTGTTAGGGGTAGATTTTTAAATAAACCTAAATATGTTAATCACTATTTTCAGCTTCTAACTTTAATGATTGCTTATAAAATACTTAATAAAAGCGAATAATACTTAGTACATTTTTTTAATTGATATAAACTACAATCCCATCAGATGATAAGCAGTGATGCAATCATTGATGGTGAAGCGTTCTAATTTATTGAGAGCATATTCACTCTAGCCTTAAAGACACGTAAATTAAGAGTATTATCTGACGGGAATACATAATCCCAAGATTATGATGTTATCTTAGGATAATTTTCTACATTCACTCAGGCGAAGCCGCTAACACCACGAAGCGGATACGAAATAAAATTCACGAAAAAATTCGCGACAATCCACAACCCCCTTTTAAATCATTACCCAATAAATAAACTGGTATTGTTTCCTTCAGAAATAAGCCTCACATAACGGCTTGTTTCGCGTAAAGGAACACATAAATAACTGCCTAAGAAATATTTCTGCGTAAAAGAAATGTACAGAAAGTTTTAAGTACAAACAGTTGCATTTCGTGAAAGATGGCGTGCTATTTAGAGTGGCTGTAAACGGTATATTCTCTTCTTTATTATTGTTAATATTGAATTGTAAATGTGTGAAGTGGCATCTAAAACTAAAATCTTGTATTGCAGTGTTAAAATGCTCAGAAAGATACAACACCCATCTGGTTGGAGGAGCTTCCCTTTTCGATTGAGGTTTGCAGACCTTCAAGCCCTGTTCCGGATACCTCTGAATGTATATATCAAAACCTTTTTTTCATTTAGCTTAGTGGGTTGCAGGAAAGAAGTCGCCCCAGTGACATTACCTCATACGTCTATTTTCAACATTCGTATATCTTCTATTACGTCTAGCGTAAACTGCGCAATCAACTTCTGCCAATTAGCTTATCCTTTCACCACGAAGTCGGTGTTACATTTTGGAGAGTGTGCGTGGGAATTGCATGAATTGATTCCGCCAAATCATTTCTACTATCGGACAACCCGACGTATGGCGAGTATCCACCTTTACGTTGTTGAAACCTCTACGGTCCGCACTAAATGTTTCGCTTCGTTGTTTATACCGCGTACATTGAAGAAATGGAACAATTTGCCTGCTGCGGTCTTCCCATCTGATTATAATTTGGGCGTCTTCAAGGCTAGAGTGAATAGGCTCTTAATAAACTAGTCCGCGTTTACATCAACGATTGCATTACTGGTTGCCATCAGGTGAGATCGCAGATCTAGATCGTCATTGAAGAATTCTCTTAGGTTAATGCAGAAATTCTTCTTGAATTATCACGTAAAATTCATTGAGACATTTCATACATCCTAAAGACCCATCGGGATTCTACCTACGATAGGCCTTAAATTTTTGAAAGTTTTGGTCTTATCGCCGAGATCAGACCAGAAACCAGACTATCCCCTTTTTATTTGAAGTTCTTACAGTCCATCTTAAGGTTGTCTGGTAGATATCGCTGTTAGCGATAAGACCGCCATTATACCCATAGATTTAATAATAATAATTTTTATTTTTTTTGTCTCAGATACAGCAGATTCATATTTTTGTTAGTAGATACTTAAAAAATTATGTTAGTAAGCTAAAATGAACTACGCACATTACTTTTTCACATGCGTCGACCAGCAACAAAGCTCTAAGAATGCTGTTGCTACTGCCGCGGACACGACTTAGTTTAAAAATTTTGATACTAGTTTCGTGTACAATAAAGTTTATTCTATTCTATCAGTTAACGGAAGTACGGTAACGCAGTGTTTGCTATTCCTGATGTAGGTATGATTTGAGAAGCTCTAGCGAAAACAACGTTCAAATTATTAAACCTTGCTAACTCATCATCTTTCTGCCCTTGTCCTCTGTTATTTGGGGTCGGTGCAACACGTTTTTTTCTTCTATTCTGCCCTGTCACTCGTCATGCTAACACTAACTTCCTTTTCTTTCATATCACTCTTCACACGAACCATCCATCTTTTCTTTGGTCTCCCTCCCCCTCTCCATTCAAAACCTTATTAACTGCATCATAAAAATCTTTACATTCAATAGGGGACAATGGAAGCATGGGTACAATATGTACCGAATATTTGTTAGCTCAAATATTAATATCCAAAGCAAGAAGATCACAAGTTTCTCCAACCCAAACCAAATTACGACAAATTCATAAGCGTAGTTTTAACATACCAAAAATATATCCCTCGAGAATACTAGGTACGAGGTACTTCGTACATTTCAGGCATATGCCTAAGAATCCGGTGAATTCCTAAAAGCGTACGAGCGTCTCTGAGGAGTTACACGACCCTTTCTTGGAAGAGACCGTTGAGGCTGGAGAAAAATTATTGGCACAGATAAGCGAGCGAAGACACGAGAAATAGATGAAAACCACCACTAGATCGACCACCAGCTCATACACCTACTGAAGTGACGGCAAACCAAGTGGCTCATCAACTGAACAACACCACTAAAACATCAAGTGAACGCCAGCGTTCGCATAGATTATAAATTATTACTCGTTCTATTTGTAGAAAATTTATCCAAGATCGCAAATAATCAAATATCTTTAAGTAATCTGTAAATATTGAAAATAAGGTCTACTGGAACTGAAAGAAAGCTGAATCCGTGAAATGCGTGTGAATCAAAAGTCTATTTGAGAGAAACTCTATTCACCTGACTTGACATTTATTTGACTTTTTCAAGCCATTTTTTTTTTTTTTATTGGGTGGGAAAATCATCCTAATGACATCCCCGCTCTTGGGCAGAGCGGGAGATAGTGTCAGACTCTTACTGACTAAAAACCCACTCCTGTTCCTTCGTTGCCTTCGTCCCAGGGCCCCGGGTTCCGCTTTCACACTACCCGTGGCCCCAGTAGGCTTCGACCCTGCTGGGCCCCTACGATTTGCTGACATCTCCTTGAGGCGCGCTGGAGATTCTTCCACCTGAGCACGCAGTCTGTAGAGTGGCCGACCAGGAAATCTCTAAATAGACTCATACTCAGGTTGACTGCAGCAAAAACAACCTGTACAGGTGGTCTAATGGCTCTGATCTTAGGTGTTGCGGCGGTGTCTCTCCGCTGACTATGGCCCTCTTTTTGTCTTGCACCACACAACTTGTGGACTCTTCATGTGAGAACTTTATTGCTGCGTCAGTGAATTCTGTTGCCGTGTCCAACTACTGATGGGTGGAACATAAAGTGATAACTAAATTTGCTGTCGGAGCAAACGAAGAATCAGTTGAGTTCTTCTTCCTTGCTGGTGCTGCGAGTTTTTTAAAAAATTAAATACGGTAAATCTCGAGTGTAATCATTAATACTTTTAATGCTGGGCTGAACTTATTTTGAATGAAAATAAGTTCTGCCCATAAAAAACACTCATGTAAATTAAAGGAATAGTTTCATCATAATACTCTTTCCGCATAACGATGTCTTTGATAAAATAATAAAACAAGGATGACGCGCCTGCTAACCACAAAAATGCTTAAAATTCATTTCACATACGAGGAAAAGTGTCATGATAATAATAGAGGAAAGGCTGCGTATTTGAGATACAGCAAGTAATTTGGAATACACAGACATCTCTATGAATGTCAAAGGTAGGACTATTTTTGGTACCATAAATTTAAACAAATACAATAGCAACATCTTCCCCCTAGCCAAGTTATGATCGTTTCGTTTGCGTCGAACACTTCGAGTAGGCCACGCCCCCGATTCCTTTGGTCTGTCATCATCTTAACGCTCAGGCACGTGGTCAGAACAAAGGAATAGGAGGCGTGGCCTACTCGAGGCGTTCGACGTAAACGAAACGATCGTAACTTGGCTAGGGGGGCTTGAAATTCAATCGTGAAAGATAATTACATGCGAACTAGTACCTTGAGTAAGTTAGAGTGATTTTTTATGAAAAAAAAGTAAAACAATTTCTCAGATTAATACTCGTCAGTGAAAACTTGTCCTATCAAATAAGACTGCCTATAATTGTGGATTACATTTAAAATATACGTACATATGGGACACCAAAATAAAATAATTGACTATTACAATTCTCATCGCCACACAACATTCAATTACCACACATTTTGATAACCCCAGTCAAATGCCTTAAGTTAACAGCCCTATAAACCATTTCAATATCAAGTGGCAACATACATCTACGACAAAGATCTCAACTGTAATAATTTTAGTCCGCACTGTATGCATGCTGTCCTAGACCAAATGACATACGGAAACGTTTGTAAACATTTGAATATCCCTGCTGCGATGTAACATGTAGCTTCACTTAAAGCATGAAGTTGTTGATCTTCAAGAGAACGTCTACGGACTTTAGATGTAAGTCTAAAATGTATGGGAAATAGACAGCCAAGATATGACCTGTCAGTCATATCCTGGCTGTCTATTTGACTATCTAAATTTGTGTATAGTCTATTAACAATGAAAATTACGCCAGCTTGATAAAAAAAAAAATGGCTCAAAAACAGATAGCACCAATTTCAAATAAATGGGGTCAATTACACGGTTTAAACCCCGGTTTTAATTGTATTGACATTTAATTCTTATTGACATTTAATGGATTCGCAAATTATTTAAATTAATAATTAGAGTAATATGTAATTGTTAAATTTATTTTCCTATGTAATATTATAAATTATGCATGTTTTTTTTTCCTTATAAATTATAATTTGTAATTCTTATCGGCAATTGCACCCCATATTTGTACGCCTCCAGGCATAAAATAGCGCTCTGTTTTTTAAAACTAAGACTTGTATCTCTTTACCTATGTTAACAAATAAATTATTATTATTATTAAAAGTCAACATATGGATTTCACAAGACTCAATATTGGGTCCTTTCCTTTTTAGTTTAGTTTTAGTAATTTTCTTCATCTTTTGAAAAAGTGATACCTATTTTACATACGTTCACTGCTAATAATCTATATACATATAAAAGCAAAATACCACTCACTGATTAATCACGAAATCTCAGAAACTATAAAACCTACAAACTTAAAATTTGGTAGGTAGGTTCTTTATAAGGCGTAAAGATCCGCTAAGCACGGATTTTACGAAACTCTACCCCTAAGGGGGTAAAACGGGGGTTGAAATTTTGTATGGAGAAACCTACTTTTACGTAGTTGAAACTGCTGGTAGAAGCTAGTTTATTATTAAATTTAAAAAGAACTAAACGCACAAGATTGCATTTATCGAACATTAAAAGTAGTAATTGTGACTTGATGTTACAGTTACTACTTTACCCAAAAACAAACACAGTTTTTTCTGGTATCACGCCCGAATAAAGTCTACAACAGGGTCCTAATTCAAAACCTCTTGCCAGACGGTTAGGTTAAGCAGTATATGCTTTCATAAAAAGCCGTTAATTTACTAATGTAGGTACAGCAAAGCTGCTATATTTTCGTTACTTTCATTATATAATTATAGGTCTTTACCTCTGAAATTTACTTTTTTTGATACATTGTTTCCACAGTGGAACTCGTATTGCAAATATTAATGCGAGTTTTCCTAGACTTCATACAAAATGGTTATAAGTACTGCGATATTACAGAAAATACAAAACACAAAGAAACTAATAAATACCTAATTTCGAAAAAAAATAACGTACCTTTAATATAGTTTATTTAACTTATAATTCCAAGTCTATCTAAAGATATTATGCTTCAAAGCAACCTGTTGTAAAAAACGGCAATTTCATAGGTATAGATATTATTATTTTTTACGGCTTAAGAATCGAGTATATTTTATCGAGTCTATTTTTATTCTGTAGAGCCAACAAAGACATATATAATCTTCGCCGTCTCATTCTAGACATTCTAACGATATTTTATCAACACATACATAATTATATGATTAAGTATCTTTGAAAAAAATCTTCTTCAATTTATTAAGATCTTGACTGTCAGACGAGACTGGGAAATTCAGAATTGCCATAGGGTTATTTCAATTTCTATATTTTCAACTGTATTTTTCTTATTTGTTATACTTATATTTTGTACTCGCACATAGAGGCAGAGGTCTTAAAGGCACCCAGTGGCAATGGTAAGGGCTATGCTCAGAGTTTCCTTACTGAAAGATTGAAAGTTATTGTGACTTTCAATAGGATTGTTTTTATTTTAATTTGTGATTTGACTTCGATTTATTTGTTTTTCTTTTATTTGTTTGACATTATTTATTATTTGACATTGTTATGTAATCATTTGTTGACTTAATATAATTTAACATTCTGTATATGACTTGTAAGAATCCCTTACCAAGAAATTACTGTGACTTTGACTATGACTTTTGTTTTAAAAATATTTGGGCTTAGTATAGTGCCCTGCAAAATCAACATTTATACTTGTCCCATGAGATTACTTATGAGCGATAATAACAAAGGCAATCCATTTCATGAATACTAAAGTTATTAGTCTTATTACTACTGTATTTATGAAGAACATAAAACATTACGATGAAGTACCTTCAGCACACACTTCTATAACGTCAGCAAAGGCCGCAGCTAATACACTCACTACATCATAAAAATGTAACAAGATTATAGCTAATAAATAAACATAAGTCAATCAGGATTTACAAGACGGCAGGCAATATTTACGAGGCCGTTCCATTAACACAAATGGTCCCATCAACTAAGAAAATAATCCTAATGCTGTTATGGATGAAATTCTGATATAACAATATAGGAAAATTGTTACTCATTGTGTTGGTATAGTCTGGTGGAAAAATAGATGGAATGAATTTCCTTTAGGTTTTATTAAAAATGTTGAAGCAGTTTATAGAACCCTCTAATTACCGTAATATTCAGTGCATAAGTATAGCATATTACATAATGTTATTTATTTAAACTTCATGAAGAGTAGTGGTACATATGCGGACTTAATGCAACAAGGCATTCTCTGCCAGTCAACCTTTGGGTTAAAAAAGACAACACTGTGGTAGGCTTGCACAATAAACAAATAACAGATACTTCAAACAGAAAAAATAACATATTTATAATAATAAAATATATATATACATATATAAGCTAAAATTATAAACTAATAAATACTATGAAAAATATCAAATCATAAATTTTCATGTTCGTTAATGTTCCCACTGCTGGGACGCAAGCCTCTTCTCTAGGAGAGGGAATGGGCCATAATCCACCACGAGGGCACAGTTCGCGTTGATGGTATCACATCTTCGAATTTTTGGTTCTAGGACTTGCTGGTTTCCTCACGATGTTTTCCTTTAACGTTTTGAGAGCAGTGGTAATGAAATAAATTACAAAAAGTAATGCATCTGACTGGGTTTGAACCCGCAACCTATAATTCGTAAATCAGGACCTTTACGACTGCGCCACTACTGCCCCTATACACAGTGAAAGAAAAATATTCTTTTATTTTAGCTTAACATTCACTTCTTAAACAAGCTCGAGCACAGGCGCAGAGTAGCCAGCCTTTCGGTATTTTACAGGTTACATTTTGGAGAGTGTGCGCGGGAATTGCATGACTTGATTCCGCCATCTCCTTTCTACCATCGGACAACCCGACGAACAGCGAGGATCCTCCCTTACGTTGTTGAAACTTCAACGGTCCGGACTAAGCGTTTCGCTTCGTCGTTTATACCGCGTACATCGAAGGACTGGAACAATTTGCCTGCTGCGGTCTTCCCGTCCAGCTATAATTTAGGTGTCTTCAAGGCTAGAGTGAATAGGCTCTTAATAAACTGGTGCGCCTGACCATCAATGATTGCATCTCCGCTTACCATCAGGTGGGATCGCAGTCAAGCACTGGTTTATATCAATTAAAAAAAAAAAAAAAAGCTCTTAAACAATTAATTATTAACCTTTATTCACTAACTAGGACTTACTGCAAAATGAAAATCTAGGAATTCAGAATTAAAAAATCTTCTACGATGAAACGGAAGCAATCTTAAACATTCCCAAGTAGAATAATAAGTAACTAATCGCCTTACCTTCTTTAATTTATTTTTATGAACATTTACGTACATAATAGTGTTGGAAGCCCCTCTACAAGGTAGACAGTTGACCTGGTGAAGGTTGCGGGAATCCGATGGATGCAAAACGCACAGGATCATTCATTGTAGTGACATTTGGGGGAGGCCTATGTCCAGCAGTGGACGTTTATCAGCCGAAATGATGACGTACGTAATTAGAAACAATCATCGATTACAACATGTAAATATTTTCTTACACCAAATACTTAACACTTATCATATTAGGTTGTAATATTTAAAAATGGCTACAAATATAAAGGCTACTGCCTAGTTCAGATACTGATAATCCCAAACTATTTATCATATCACAAAACGTAAGCCATAATTAAGTTGCGCATTATCTTTTTTTCAAATATGTGTGGAAAGAATTTGGTAAATAAATTAATTTGTTCATCAAATGTGTGTTTGTTTTGTCATCATCATTATCAGTTCAGCCTAAAGATCTTCACTGTTGGACATAGGCTTCCTCTCTAGAAGAAGGAATAGGCCGTATGTTAATTTATGGCCAAATTTAGCATTTCCAGCTAAGTCAGATTGTTTTAAAATTATGCTTGGTAGCATATTATTAAGCAACTATATTTAATCTGTTATCTAAATAGTTGCAACTTAAACTCCACATAAAGTAGACATCGTTATTAAATAAAACGATATACTACACTCGGAAGCCAAAAAGCAATATCTATCTGAAAATATTCGATTATTTTTTATTTGCTATGGCAAGCTTTCCGCATCAGGCAAGTTCTTCGTAAAACCAATAACTGTATTGGAAAAATAAAATAAAAAATATCTGTTAATTCGTTTCGATAGTACCGTTTAGATGCTAAATCGATCTAAATGTAATTTATTTATTTAATCGTAGGAGAACCAACAGAATAACAAGAGTATATGAGATATTGAGCCAATGACAAGTTCTTGCGAGAAGAAGCAGAAAAACTAACAGAAAACTTAGGATCACTAACAATAATAAAAAATACAATTAGTAAACGTAGATACAAAGTAAAATAATACACACAAACATACAAAACACACTTATATAAAATATACATAATACACACAATATACATAGATAAAGCCTTGGACCTCAAGAAAGACTTTAGATAATTTGTATCATTATACATCGTAAGTCATGGGTCGCATGTCTTTATGAAGATGGAAATCCTCATTTTCTCCAAACTCACTTTGATTGAGTTACCGCTTTTTGACTTTCGAAGAAACAATAGCTACCATTGTACCCTTATTTTCTTAATAATCTTTTTTTTATGCACCTGCCATGTTTTCTCTACACCATCCTTGGTGGAGAATGCCTTTGGCATTAAGTCTGCCTTTGTACCTTTGTGTTGCATGAAGTTAATAAATAAGTAGCTATCTATTAAAAATGAACAACCTAAAAATTGCACTCTGAAAATACTATAAGTAACGTATTTTTAGTTTTTGTAGATACGATATTATTTTAACTTTATTATTACTCAACAACGTAAAAAAAAGATTCTCTCCTACAGAGAAGCCTGACTCCCAGCAATGGGAATATTAAAAGGCTGATTATGCTTATGCTTGATGTAAAAAATAAATAACAGAATTCGTTTTTAATATTCCCATCGTTATTTCCTCAAGTAATCTGCAGTACATCGTTATCCAATGCATTGGAGCTTGAAATATAATTGGCTAAACTTGAGCATCTTCGAAGTTTACTATAGCAATACTTAAATCTATATTAATGTTATCTTAAGTAAAAGGTTACCCAAATACTTGCGTTATTGTTACCTACTTACATTTTATAATTGATACGATTATTTACTTCATCATCAATTTAAATTTGTTGATCATAATTTTTTTTTTAATTTTTCTAATCATTTTCTTGGAACACTGAAGACTTAGTCACATTTATTGGACTATCAATTTTTTTTCTTTGTATTGGTTTAATTTTAATTAGTAATTGTATAAGTGTTAAGTGGTAAGCAGCAATAAATACGGTTTACGTCCTAAACGTAAATCAATGAACAAACTAAATCTATTCTATAATTTTTTTATGAGAAAAGATCCTATAAAAACTTTTTTAGCTAATTTGAGTTAATAATTTCAGATAATGATACCACCACTTTGGATAATAATTACAGGTAAATAAAAAAAAATTGGGTTGTCACAACCAACGTCATACTAATCTAGTATTATTTCAATAATTATTGCCTTTTCCATGTTAATTATTTGTTAACAATTTCTTATGACATGACATGAATATTACCTTTTTATTTCGAAAAATCCCAACAAATGAAGTAACAGCTGTAAAGTTATTCATTTTTGCTAATTCTTCAAAATAAAATTGATATAGGTTTAAATACAGCATACTGCAAGTCAACTGTGCTCTTTGAATCAATCGTGTAATATGTGCATTATAATACTACCATAATACGAAGACTCGCATTTCGTTTCATCAGGGCAATAAACAAAAATACGTTTTAAAATTAATAATTCCTATGCTCAGCTGGTTTAATTTTTAAATGTAATTTGGAGTTTTTGCACAGATGTGAATCTTTTTTTTTTCAACCGCCTTCAAAAAAAAGAGGAGCATATAACATACAATGATGCTGATCGAGCCGGAAGGTAGGCACTTTAACTCCGCAATTAATTAATTTATCCTAACAGTATTTGGGCTAACTGGAATTGTCATGAGATATAGGCACTCTGGCTATAAGTGCATCACAACTAAAAAGTGTAAATTCTCTTTTATTTTATATGTTGGTTATTACGATCAAACAAAATCTTTATTTTTCAGTCTGATCCTGCCCTTTTTTGGCAGTTATGTAAGTACTAGTATTACTACTATATAGTTCACTGGTCGTACGGCACTTTTGCTACAATATTTCAAACAGGCACTTTGACAATTACTAAAGAATCATGCTCATTTGTTACCCAAAAATGCAGAAAAAGTAAACGACCAATCGATCCTAAATAATTATGATTAGAATTATGGTGTTAATTTAGAATCTTATAAAGGCATTAAATATATACTACCAATAGACAGGACATAGCGAACAAAATCGTAATCCGATACTTGTTACCTAGTGGTAACAAGTCGTCCAGTTTGGTAAAACACCTCTACACGTCAAGTCGTGTTTCAATCCGCTTTATGCACTAAAAGATAATCATTTTCTGAGAAAATATGGCGAGTTACGCATTATGCTATTGCAAATCTTTTTATGGTAAAATGACTGGACATAACTTCGGTTTATTTTTCATAAATATTCTTGGCATTTACGCAGTAGCCATAGCCATAGTCGGCCTTATAATGTTCCCACTGTTGGGACTCAGGCCTCCTCTCCAGGAGAGGGAATGGGCCGTAATCCACCACGCGGGCCCAGTGCGGGTTGGTGGATGTCACAAGTTTTCGAATTTTTGGTTCTAGGACATGCCGGTTTCCTCACGATGTTTTCCTTCACCGTTTTGAGAGCAGTGGTGATGAAATAAATAACACAAAGTAATGCGCCTGGCTGGGTTTGAACCCGAGACCTACAGCTCGTAAGTCGGGGCCGTTACCACTCGGCCACCACTGCTCTCAGTATACGCAGTACGCATAGTTTACGCAGTAATTAATTAGTATTCAATTATTTTCATAAATAGTTCTAGATACTTTTACTTTTTACTTGAAATAAACAATTGAACACTATTATTTATACAAAACTTCAAAACCTCATACCGTAAATCGATAATTTTTCATATACGAATTTGTTCTTGGGATCCTTCGATTTGGATATTTATCTCTTATTCTCATCAACAATTGCAATCGACTCAACAGGTTCACAATTCAGGTTGGGAAGGCATTTTCTCAAAAATGAAAATAAGCGCCTAGGGGATAACTAATAGTGAAATTGCTTGAATACAATAAGATGAGTGAGAAATCAGTAGGAAGCTAAAATTATAAAAAATAACTTTTGAACCCGTGCTTTATATGACGTTAAATGTAGATATTTAAAAAAGGCAAATAAAAAGCTATCATATGACATAAATTTGCATTCTGGGTATTGTAGCTAGGGACTGGGGAATAGCTCTATACTAATATGGGCATTATTATTTTTGACCTTCAAACTATCAGAAAATAATTCTGATTATCTCTACAGTTCCCTAAACATACCTCTGGATAACGTAACTGATATCTCTCTATTATTCAGTCACAAATTACTATATGCTATACATTTCTATACAACCAGTATAATCAAGTCCGTCTTAATAATCGTTTGTAGCAGCTTGACGTGCATGGTGTTATGTAACCATTGGGTGCCTATACAGGGTGGCTTTTGATTCATTTTAATCTTCAAGGGACTGTTTGTTCATCTAAATGAACAAAGTTTTCTTTGGGATGAAATAAGATATTATTTTGTAGAAAACAAAATATCATTTTTTTAGTACAACGTTGATGTCTGTATAGTTTGAAAAACTGGGCAAGTGCGAGTCGGACTCGCACACTGAGGGTTCCGTACAAACTTTGATAGGTAAATTGCGGTTTACGAAGTATTAAAAAAAAAATACTTACTAGATCTCGTTCAAACCAATTCTCTGTGGAAGTTTGCATGGTAATGTACATCATACAATTTTTTTTAGTTTTATCATTCTCTCATTTTAGAAGTTACAGGGGGAGGAACACACATTTTACCACTTTGGAAGTGTCTCTCGCGCAAACTATTCAGTTTAGATTTTTTTTTTATTAGAAACCTCTTTATCATTTTTGAAGACCTATACGCAGATACCCACAAGTATGGGCTTGATAAAAAAAAAGAGTTTCAGTTCTAAGTATGGGTACCCCCTAAAATTTATTGTCTTTTTTTCTATTTTTGTGTGAGAATCTTAATGCGATGCACAGAATCTACTTACTTTCAACAGTATAGTTCGTATAGTTTCGGAAAAAAGTGGCTGTGACACACGATCGGACAGACAGACAGACATGACGAATCCATAAGGTTTATGCCATTTAGCTACGGAAACATAAAAATATAGTAGACATTATAGTTTTACACACTTTTATTATTATTTTGCATAATACCTACTACGCGCTTTTTTTGCGATTTATTGCTTTTCCAATTCTCTAACCTCCGGTTTTTAATCATTTTTAGAAGTGGCATCAAAAACAGAATTTTGTGTTTGAATTTTTTTGAGACAATATCAGCCTTTGCAGTAAGCCATTACTTGGAATATTTATAATATTGTAAATCGTTTTCCTATAGCTAAAACGGTTGAGACATTTGCTGCTCTGCCTGAAAAATCCACCCTGTATAGGTTCATGTATTGAGATGTTCATCTAATACGTCTCTAGGGCCAATGGTATTTACATTTTGCGATTGCATTGCTGGCCAGATCCGATATATGGCTGGCATACAGTATTTGAACGTATCTTAGGTGATTATTTTGTGATGTTGTGTATCAATTGATTACTTCCATTTAGTGTGTTGGCGTCACTGTTTTTTACATAATTTCAGATAAAGGTTACGTTTTTGATTGAATACATGCAAACTAATGTGAACCCACTCCGAACAAGATCGGCGACTCTACACTTGAAGTTGTAGACAATTAACTACGTTTACATAGGAAAAATGACCATCCAGTTGGGTAAGTAGGTCTAACTTTGAAAAAAGGTCAATCGCCGAATCCGACTCGGTTGGGCAGCGTTCGGAAAGCTGCGCGGTATTGTCTCGTCTAACATACCACAGTGTCTCAAGACGAAAGTCTATGACCTGTGCGTGCTGTCAGTGATGACATATGGCACTGAAACATGGTCGCTTACAATAGGCCGAAGATGGTAGGGTTGACGGATAGCTGTCAGTCGTGCTGGAGTGATAATTTTTTCCAAATCTATATTATAACAAAATAACAGTTAGTTTGATATTTCTTCGCAGTTTTCAGTGTTTTTTATTCTCTTATTATTTTTTTTTAATAGGCATGGACCATCCTCCTCCGCCTCCAGATCCTCCTGACCCTCCTGACGCTATTTCATATAAAATCTCTAACTCGACGGTTGGTAAGCGACGACACAAGATTGACTCTGAAACAATCGAGGTTGTACCAAAAAAAACTATTATCAATAAAGATATGGCTGTTGCGGCCATCCAAACTTTATACATTCACCCTTCTCTGAAAGAGGGCATAAGATCATATAGCGAGTTAGAAAAAGGTCCCTTTTTAGTCCACGTTTCCCGATCCGAACCTGATTTTGCTGCTGGGACAATAATTCGTCCGATTAAGTTTGGGCAATTTTTAAATAAAAATAATATTAAAAATATTTGTAGGGACGGCATTAAAAAAGTGGGCAGAAACAAAATCTCTGTCGAATTCACCTCTGGTGAGGCGGCCAATAAGTTCCTTTCCAACCCTGTTTTAATACCTAAATATACAGTCTCGATTCCATCATATAACATTACCAAAATGGGTTTCGTCCGTCAAGTGCCGGTCGATATGTCGATGGACGAATTTGTAGAATCTGTTATTCTTCCAGATGGGTGTGGAATCGTTTTGAAAGCACGTAGATTAAACAGAAAAAATAAACAGGAGGGCAAGACCTCCTGGATCCCTACACAGACAATAGTCGTAACCTTCAAGGGACAGATTCTTCCCCAAAGGGTATTTTTATATCACACATCTCTGCCAGTGGAGGTGTATCAGTACCCCACTATTCAATGCCAAAATTGCTGCCACTTTGGGCACGTTAAGGCACAGTGTCGGTCCAAGGCAAGGTGCTTTAGGTGCTCACAACCTCACACTGGTGACAGTTGTGACGTGGTTGAGGCCAAGGCCACTTGCATCCACTGCTTGGGCCGTCACTTTGCCTTCTACGGTAACTGTCCCGAGCAAGGTAGACAAAAATCGATCAAACTATTAATGTCTCAGGAAAATCTCTCATATGAAGAGGCTTCTCGATCCATTCCTGGTGTTAAAAAATTATATTCCGAAGTCTCCCAAAACTTACCAACCCAATCTTCTTACTCCTCTTCCCAATCTACTTGCCTTACTCCTCCTACTTCGTATAAAAAAACTGTGTTTTCCTCTCCTAAGCTTAGGGCTCCTCTAGGCAAGTCTTATGACAAAACTGCCCATAGATCCATTGTTGCTGAAGATCCTTCATCCTTTCCCAATGGTTTCTCTCTTCTTTCTCAAAATTCTTCATCCCCAAAATCACCTCAAGAGGATAGCCTCTTAGAAATACTTTTGTCTCTAATTATTAGTTTAGTTTCCCGTGATAATTTCTCTTTACCGCCCCACGTTGCCCAGAAACTTTCTTTGCTTCTCTTTAATAATAATGATGGATCTAGTCTCCACACTTCAGTGGAACATTCAAAGCATTCGGCCGAAGAAGCCTGAACTTTTTTTTTTAATAAATAAATTTCACCCCTCAGTCATTGCCGTTTCGGAGACTTGGTTGGTGCCTGGTTCTCACTTTCGGGTCTCAGGTTACTCCTGTCTTCGAGATGATAGGGCTGATGGGTATGCAGGTAGTGCCCTTCTTGTTAGGCGCTCCCTTCCTTTCTCTTTTATTCCTCTTCCCCCTACTCCTCCTGACATTAATATAGTTGCTGTTAGGGCTTTTAATATTACTTTCCTCTCTGCATACATCCCTCATCCTCATTCTAGGTTAATTCCAGACCTTTTATGTATATTTTCCTCAGTACCCACTCCAATAATTTTTATGGGTGATTTAAATGCTCATCATCGCTCATGGGGCTCGAGCCATGATGATTACTTTGGTCGGGCCCTCCTTGAAATTTTTGATGAAGTTGATCTATGTGTTATTAACAACGGTTCCCCCACTAGGAGAGTTCGTCCTTCTCAAAATCCTAACTCAGCTGTGGATATCACAGCTTGCTCTGCCTCTCTTGCTTCCGTTCTTTCCTGGAGTATCTTGTCTCATTCTTATGGTAGTGACCATTTTCCTATTATTGTCTCTATCTCTGACAGAGTAGTACCAATGCGTAATTTTAATCCCTCTCTTAAGTATAGATTAAACGATGCAAACTGGTCTTCTTTTTCAGATTCTCTAGAAAATAAGTTACCATCTCTTCCCCCTCCTGACAGAAACAATCTTGTTGATTGCTATTCCAAATTTGTAGACTCCATTATTTCTAGTGCTGATGTAAATTTTCCTCTTAAAAAACCCTTCAGATTCAAAGTTTCAACTCCTTGGTGGGATTCAGAATGCACTTCAGCTGTCAAGGAAAGGAAAATAGCAGAGGTTAATTATTCTAATTCAATGACTCTTCAAAATTTCTTAGTGTATCAAAGAAAAGCCGCCACTGCTAAGAAACTTCTTTCCAAAAAGAAAAAAGATGGTTGGCTTTGCTACTGTCAAAGTTTATCTCCCTGTTCCCCTTCTTCCCTAGTATGGAAGCAAATCAAAAGATATAGAGGCTCTTGTAATACTTTTGATATTTCAGCTAACGATCCTTCTTCCTGGATCGAATCTTTCTCGGATAAAATGGCTCCGCCTTCAGTTCCAAATTTGGACTCTTTTCCCTCTTCTCCTGCTTTTCTCACTTCCGAAAATGATTTTGATGCCCCATTCTCTTTTTCTGAACTTCGAATGGCACTTGACGGTCTTGTTGATTCCTCTCCTGGTGCAGATGGGATCCCTTACTCATTCTTGAAAAACGCCTCAAGAAGTACAAAGCAATAGTACTTGGATCTCGTTAATACCTTTTTTGAGTGCGGTTTGGTTCCCCAACCGTGGAAACATCAAATAATAATTCCGGTCATTAAACCGTACAAAAACCCGTCAGACCCAAATAGCTACAGACCTATTGCTTTGTCGTCTGTTTTGTGCAAGGTTGCAGAACATATGATGAAGCATCGACTTGAGTGGTTTGTGGAAAATAGGAACTTGTTGCCCTCATCCCAGTTTGGGTTCCGTAAAGGTATGAGCACAATGGATAGTCTTAGTATATTAATTTCTGATATTCGTATTTCTTTGATAAGTAAGCAGTTTTTAGTAGGAGCTTTTTTGGATATAGCCTCAGCGTATGATAATGTTTTGCTCCCGGTGCTCAGGGATAAACTTGTGCATCAGTTGAACCTTACTATAAAATTGGTCCGTTTCATTTGTAATTTATTGATGGAGAGAACCATCTCTATTAAAACTCAAGATTCCTCTCTTCTCCCTAAGACTATCTGGAAAGGCTTACCACAAGGTTCAGTTTTGAGTCCTCTCCTATTCAGTCTTTATACTTATGATTTACATTTTTCTACTGATTCATTTTGTCAAATATTGCAGTATGCTGATGATTTAGCTTTATACTTTTCTGGAAAATGTCTAGATGAGGCTAGTAGCCGTCTAAATTCCGCCCTCGGATATCTATCTGATTGGCTTCTACAACACGGTTTGTCCCTATCAGCATCTAAAAGCTCTGTAGTTGTGTTTACAAAAAAAAAGTTTGTTCCTCCTGTTGACATTAAAGTTAACGGTGAAAATATCTCTCAGGTAAACACTGTTAAATTTTTAGGAGTTTGGTTAGATCAAAAATTATCAGGTATTGCTCACACAGACTTTGTTTCACAAAAATGCGAAAGAAACGTTAATGTTCTTCGCTCTCTTTCTGGTGTTTGGTGGGGTGCTCACCCATATTCTCAAAAACTGATCTACAATGCTATAGTCCGTAGTCATTTTGATTATGGTATGTTCCTATTAGATCCTTGTAACAAATCTGGCCTTCAAAAACTCGATAAAATCCAATCAAAGTGTTTACGGATTATTCTTGGGGCGATGAAGTCGTCACCAATAAATGCCATGCAAGTTGAGTGTGTTGAACCTCCCCTCTCGATTCGAAGACAATTTCTGGCAAATAGATTTATTTTTAAACTTGTGCAAAATTCTGAGCATCCCCTCCTTGGTAAGCTGGACCAATTATCATCCATCTTTGACTCTTGTAGTCGTCGTTCTAATATTGAACTTCCTTGTCTTCTTCGTGCATACCTTCAATTCACTCGTCTTTCTAGCCCACTTTTTCAAAGCCCTATTTTATATCTATACTCGGTGCCTTATAATGCCCTGGTATTCCATCCGGAGATCATTTTGGACTTTGGAATTCACAAAAATACCTTAGAACCGCATAAGATGTTTGTCCAAAAAGTTTCCTCGAATTATAATAATTGGAATATTATATTCACTGATGCTTCCAAAGTCTCCGATGATAGCCCTGTAGGAGTTGCTGTTTGGATTCCTCATACAAAAATTATTTTAAACTATAAGTGCCCATCTGTTACATCCGTTTTTACAGGTGAATCAATTGCTATTTTCGAAGCCATTTCATTTGTTTTGTCTCATAAGTTAAATAACTCCATAATTTTCTCTGACTCAAAAAGTTGCCTTCAAGCCATTTTATCTAATCCTTTCAGATCTAAGTCAAGATTCCCTATAATTTTAAAAATTTAGAGATTTGCTATTTCAATGTCATGAACTTGGTATTAATGTCGTCATAGCTTGGATTCCCGGTCATGTCGGTATTCTTGGTAATGAGTCAGCTGATTCATGCGTCAAAAATGCTGTTCTCACTGGCTCTCTTGCCCACTCTGAGATTTATTCCCATGACATTTGTACTACTCTTCCTCTAATTTTGTTTAAATCTTGGTCCAAGGCATGGCAAATCTCTAAGTCCATAAAGGGTAAATTTTATGGAGATATACAACCCGAGATTCCCCGCAAACCGTGGTTTTTCAAATACCAATTGGAAAAAAAAATCACTACCTCAATTATTTGTCGTTTACGTTTAAATCATTGTTGCACCCCTCATTTCTTGGCCAAACTTAGGATTAAGGATAACTCTCTTTGTGAATGCGGTTTGGATGAAGGAAACGTGGACCATTTATTTTTCTCCTGTCCTAAATTGCGCTTCTCTTTTCATGAAATTATTCCTACTCATATTCCTCGTCCAACCTCGGTCAAATGTCTTCTTCCTTTTGTGTTTACTAGTTTTATATTTAAACTATGCAAATTTATTGAAATTAATAAAATTAAGTTGTAACTATTGTAACTACTTATTTCCTTTTTTTTCTTTTTTTTTTTCTTTTTTTTTCTCTTTTTCACCACTCTTACGAGTTTCTTTCATGTACATAGTCATAGTCTGTGGTCTGGTCATAATGTTTGTCTGCGTCTGCGAAGAAATTCTTTTATTTTGAACTTTGATGTTTAGAGATATATATTTATTTTACTATTAATTCACGCGAAATACTCTCCAGCGTTTGATGGTCTATTAATAGTTTGCACGTGTTATTGGCAAAATTGTGGTGTCTTTTCCACAAATGCCATTAATGAAGAGTTGAAGTTGAAGTTACAATAGGCCTGAAGGCTTACAGTCACCCAAAGAGCAATGGAAAGGGCTATGCTCGAAGTGATCTTGCGTGATCGCATCAGGAATGAAGATCTATAGCAGGAGAACCAAAATCACCGACATAGCCTAAAGAATCGCCAAATTAAAGTGGCAGCGGGCTGGTCACATTGCTCGTAGAACGGATGGTCAATGGGACCGAAAAGTTCTAGAGTGGCAACCGCGCACCGGAAAACGCAACGTTGGAAGGCCTCCTACAAGGTAGACCGACCACCTGATGAGAGCCGCGAGTATGCGGTGAATGCGGAAAGTACAGGATCGGTCATTGTGGCGGCACTTGGGAGAAGCCTACGTCCAACAGTGGGCGTCTATCGGCTGAAATGATGATAAATGTGAATTGCCTTATAATTTTCATCGTATAAAATGAAAGATTATTATAAATAATTAGTATATTATAATTTCAAGTTCCTCAATACGTACATACTATTAAAACTTAATAGCAATGTGTAACGTAGGTACATTTTTATAAGCCCACTTTTTCTTTTGTTTGTTCTAAACATAAAGAGGCAAATTTATTTATTTTTTTAAATGCATACTAACTTTTGCCAGTGGCTTTGCCCATTATAATTTATAGCCTCTATATTGTTGTTTTTAACCTAAAACTTTTTGTTTAAATACTTTAATTGGTTGTTTAACCGTTGTTATTAATTAAATAAATAAATATTATTCTGAGGTATAACCTATATTACTGTAAAGTTTCATTCGAATTCGTTCAGTTAAAGTATGAAGGAGTAACAAATAAACACATAATACTTACTTCATAATACAAACTTTTGCTGTTTTATATTTTAGTTTTATTGTTTGTAAAAGGCAATTTCAGGAAATAGGGACACTGTGTTAAAATGTTTTATATTGATAAATACTAATTAATTTTATATTTTTTATTAACATATTCCGTTAATAATAAAAAAAAAAATGTAACAGTACCCATATCAAAAAAAATCTTTTCGACTAACATACATATCCATATTAAATTATATTGTTAGTAAATATGATTTAAAACTACATAAATATGTTAGTAACACTTCACTTACCACTCTATATTGTCTTGGTACTGTCCTGTGGTAGTTCAATTTAGAAGTCAGTTAATGATTTCTCATAATAAAAAACTCTACTACGCCGACATTCGAATAATAATTTTATTTTAAAAAGTTTTCGCCCCCGGGTGGGCTCGAACCACCAACCTTTCGGTTAACAGCCGAACGCGCTAGCCAATTGCGCCACGGAGGCGATATGAGTCAGCGCCAATACACAGTACACTTCAATTTGAAAGAAAATTAAATTTTCTTATCGTGCTGTGAAACTCGTACTTAGATTGTACCTTTTAAATCAATATTAAATTATTGAAATAAATTCTAAATTGGCCAGAATAATATGCATGATTACCATCAGGCGTCTATATTATTATGTATTTTACTGATGATAACAGGTTAAGGAAAATACAAACGGACTCAGCCAATTGAAAATGTAAATAAAGAAAGAATTTTAACTAGCTGACTCGGCGAACTTCGTATCGCCTAATAATGTGATAAATGAAGAACCGCTCGACCGATTTTGTGCAAACTTCACATAAACCATCTACTAAATAGTCCGAACAAAGCCTAAACATTTGGTTTGAATAGGTGAACCCGTTCTTGAGTTATAAAATTACAACGAAAAGTGGCATTGATTTTTATATACATAGATTATATTACGTACTCGTATTTATAGAAAATAGTAACTAGTTTATTATTAAAAGTATTATAAAATAAATATGTAAAAAAGAATAAGTAGAAGTATATTATAATCAGCTTTATAATTTTCCCACTGCTGGGAAAAGCCTCCTGTCTAGGAGAGGGAATGGGCCGTAATCCACCACGTGGACCCAGTGTGGATTGGTGTATGCCTCATCTCTTCAAATTTCTTATCCTAGGACAAGCCGTTTTCCTTGCGATGGTTTCCTTCCCCGTTTTGAAAGCTGTGGTGATTAAAATATACTACACAAAGTAATGCGCCTGGCTAGGTTTGAAACCGTGACTCACGTAAAAAAGAATGTAAAAAATAAATAAATACAATCAATATCCGTAAATCAAATCATGCGAAACCTAGGTCAATGTTCCAAAATCTAGTTCAATTTTTTAGGTGGGAAATCATCTAATAACATCTCCCACCCCAGGGAGGGGTGAAAGGGCGTCAGACTTTTACTGACTAAAACCCACTCCTGTTTCTTATTTGCCTTCGTTCCAGGGCTCCGGGGTTCTCTTTCACATCACCCATGGCCCCAGTAGGCTTCGATCCTGCTAGGCCCCTATGGTTGCCGACAATTCCTTGAGGCGCGAGTGGAATAATACGCGCTGTTGAGGACTTGGGCTCGATCCGGATGGTTAACGGACGGTCGGACGGCGAGCTACTCATAGCTCGACATCCGCAAGCCCGCGCCTACGTTAGCTCGCGTGTGCGGCCGCCTCCTTTGCTAACTTTACTGCTTCGCAGAAGGAAAGGTCCGCCTGCCACTCTTCCGTGTTCCGAACCTTGGCCTGTACCACCTCTGGTAATGTCTCATGACCTCTACCGTGTGCTCCACAGTGTCTTTCGGGCAGTCCACACAATAGAAACACCCGGGCGTTTCTGCTGCACGAATCCGGTGCTAGTTCAATTTAGCTGCTATTGAATTTCAAACTAAAAAACAAAAAGTAAGGCTTGTACACATATCCGTTTTGACAGTATAGAAATCGGATTATTTTTAAAGCTTTTCATGAACAGCTTTGCAACAAACTCGAATTTTATTGTAAACTCTCTATGATTACATCAGGAAAAAATTGGGCATGTGCAAATTGGACTCGCGTATTAGGGTTTTCGTGCAAACTGCAATTGCCGAATGGAGTCTCGAAGGTTTTTTTATGAATTGCAAAACAGTTTTTTTTGTGACATAGATAACCAATTTACTGTTTTCATATTTATTCCTGTGCTATATGACCTTGCTTTATGCCAAATTTCATGATTCTAGGTCAACGGGAAGTACCCTATGAATTTTGGTTTCCTTGATTTCGAAATATACGTTTTTTGTAACATACACGGTCGTATCTTTTTTTTTCGTTTTCTTTTTCGTTTCGCTCAGAAGTTTGATTTTTTCACAGCTTTAAGGGACCGCAGACATGATTATTTGGTTTTAATTTCAACTCGATATCTCTACACGTCCCCGCGATAAAGGGTCTTGACAAACAGACAGACTAACAGATAGACGGACGGACATCAAAATGATCCTATAAGGGTTCCTTTTTTTCGTTTTGAGGTACGAACCCTAAAAAAAAAACGTTATAAAACGTCAACCAGTATTAATAATATTATGGGTACTTTCTGTGGCTTCGATAATATTGTACAAAAGCCAAAGGATCACTCTTTCATCTTATTTTGTCTTAGTTTGAAAAGTAAATAAGCAGGAACCTGGTGGTAAGTGGAACGGTGGTGGCACTATTTCACTTCTATAATAATAATAAAATTGTATCCAAAAAAAAAAAAAAACAAAACATAAGATTATTGTACACCTTGTTGAGTTTGTACTTAACATAACAGATTAGTGATGAACATCTGTGTTTTCTGATGGCTACGACCCGGGAATTTTAATGTCAAGAATAAGTTACTTCTAGGTAAGCGCGCTCCATCGTCGACCGCATCGTCGCTTTCCATCAGGTGAGATAGCGGTCAAGCGCGAACCTATCAAGAATTTAAAAAAAAGACATCTGTGTCTGAACTAGATAATAAAATCCGTATTTCAAACGTCAGGACTACTACAGGCACAGGACGTGACTTTTTATTGCTTCTACGTCGTAAAATATATCTAATGGAAACATTTGAAATAATAGGAAGAGGTGTTCGTAAACGTATTCCGTGGCCTTTTTATTTGAAAGTGGTACACCATCAAATGACTTCCCTCACTATTAATGGAGTGAGAGGGAGCGTTCCCCATTTCCCTTCCATTGTTATTAGTGTTCAAAAGCTGCAGTGACTGATTCCAATAATGTCCTAATCTTAGTAGATATGGACCATAGCGGGCCCCATCACTAATGCTGACAGCTGTTTGAAATACGCTTCGAACACAGCACGAGCCTAGTCCTTATCGGACGGTGAGCTGCCCATCGCCCACGCCTACAGTATCCGGCAGTCGCCCTGCGACTCCAAATGCCCTGGGCGTCTCCTGTGATGGCTGCAGCATAGAAATCACCTCTTTTTCGCAGAAGGATGTGACTATTTACCATGCCCTCTCACTCAATAACATGACCTGGACCAGGGCCAAAGGCGAGAAGTCGCCGCCGACTACCACCCATACTACTTCAAAGAAACACATGACCGGTCGTCACCTCGAAGACTCCTATGTCCTTAATAGGCTGAAATTATGGCAACTATTTTATTGTACTTTGGCAACTCAGAAACAAAACTAAAACATCTTAATTATGTTCCAGTACTTACAATAGCACCACGAAGCATATAGAAATCGATGTATTCATGTGATGTTCCAACTGCTGGGCCAAAGGCTTTATCTTTTTATGCAGGAGTAGGACATTACGCGGACCCCGTGCAAGTTGATAGACCCCCACCTGGACGGTTCCCTACCAATTATAAAACATTTTACCCCTTTCATTCTTGGAAGCATATTGTGATCGACGTACTCATTGTGATGTTTCCACTGCCGGAACAAAGGCCTTACCTTTTAAAGCAGCAGTAGGCCATAATACACCGCGCGGACCCCATACACGTTAATAGACCCACACCTGGCCGTTTCCTACCAATTAATAAAATATTTTACCCTTTTCATTCTTGGAAGCATATTGTAATCGACGTACTCATGTGATGTTTCCACTGCCGGACCAAAAGCCTTACCTTTTTAAGCAGCAATACGTTGATAAACCCACACCTGGCCGGTTCTTTACCAATAAATGAAACATTTTACCCCTTTCATTCTTAGAAGCTTATCGTAATCGACATACTCATGTGATGTTTCCACTGCCGGACCAAAGGCCTTAACTTTTTAAGCAGCAGTAGGCCACAACACATCACGCGGATCCCATACACGTTAATATACTCACACCTGGCCGATTCCCTACCAATTAATAAAACATTTTACCCCTTTCAGTCTCCATTTCTTTAACGTAAAAATATTCACGATCATACACTGTACGCCTCGTAAACCATTCTCATGTAATACGCCAGTGGGGTAGTGAAAAATTAATAATTCATAAAAATTACCATCACTGGAAACATGGCTTTAAAATTTCACCGAAAATATTACGGCAAGTGAGATCGCTTCACATGAATGAGCAGTACGCAAAACCACACATCCTTAAGCTACATATTTCCATTATAAGCTGACCTTTATTTGTGTATAAGGCTTACTCATTCCGAGGTCAATTCCAACTGGGAATATATATCTAGTAGCTTGATTCGTCGTGTGCTCGAACAGGGTGCAATCAAATTTAATAGGATATTGTATTCATGGCGTTGATATTTGGTTACAGCCTTGTTAATTTTCGTTTAAAATCACATATATTGTGCAATATTCGATTGAATTGGGAATCATTTTAAAGTTTGATGGTGACGTTAAACATTATATCTTCAACTACCGATGCACCCCGGGCTTGTAGACGGCGAGCAATGGGTGGCTCGCCGTCTGACCGTCCGGTAACCGTCCGGACCGAGCCCAAGTCGTCGACGGCGCGTATTGTTCCACGCGCGCCTCAAGGAGATGTCAGCAAATCGTAGGGGCCCAGCAGGGTCGAAGCCTACTGGGTAGTGTGAAAGCGGAACCCGGGGCCCTGGGACGAAGGCAACGAAGGAACAGGAGTGGGTTTTTAGTCAGTAAGAGTCTGACACTATCTCCCGCTCCGCCCAAGAGCGGGGATGTCATTAGGATGATTTTCCCACCCAATAAAAAAAAAAAAAAAAAACTACCGATGCGCCCCGACGTTTCACGAGTGCAGATTATATACACAATCTATTTTTTCATTAGCTAACAAACTGACCCGGCCCTACTCGACGTTCAATTCGACCCTGACTTCGTACTGCCTGATAGTAAGGATAACGCCATCTACTGGTATTACCAGAGCAGCATAATTCATTTTATAATGACATTTTAATTAGAGATGGCGTTGTATTCGGACATTTTTTTTCGTGATTTTTTTCTCACCGCTTAAACCGTCCCTGGGGTATCACAAATATTTCAAGACCAAAATTAGCCAAATCTAACGAACAGCTATACATTTATATGTATATATATAGATTTAGGGTTGACTTCTAGTCCAATCGAATCTTCACATCTTCATCATATCAGGCGAAAGACGTCCACTGCTTAACATGTGCCTTTCAAAAGTGTCGCCACAATTACCGATCTTGAGCGTCTCGCATCCATCGGTATCCCATGCCCCTTACCAGGTCGTCAATCTAATTGGATAAAACTGTTAATTTTATATGGAACAGCTCCTTATCTGATCTCCACAACCTAGTAACTAGATAGTGCAGACTGCTATACTCCTTAATAAGTCTGATGCCAGATTTTTTGCTTCTGACTAGAAGTTAATATTATCAACATCCGTTGCATCGCTTAGTAGAAGAAATCGCAAAAACAGACAGAGAGACATCGTCTTTGTTTAATTTTTTTTAGAGATTTTCTAATGATAGTATAATATCGCATAATCTACCTCACAATGTTCCCACTATTGAGACTCAGGCTCTTTAGGATACAGAATGAGCAATAATGCACCACGTAAGCCCAGTACGGGTTGGTAGCTGACACATATCTTCGGATTTCTGGTTCTAGGACAAAGTACTCGTATTAATATTATAAAGGGAGAATATACTATCTATACTAATATTATAAAGGAAGTATTTTTGTTTGTAATGAATAAAGTCAAAAACTCTATAGTAAAAACTATAGAGTTTTTGACTTTCTAATATCGGACCTGTGTCCTATATTAGAAATTCGTTCTCCAATAAAATGCTACTTTATCACTGAGTGACATTGGGCAGCGGGTGAAACTGCTGGCAGAAGCTATACAATAATTATATTATTGCTTGGAACCTTATTATATTAAACTGCAGTCTCAAATACCAGTCGATTCATAGCCCATCAAATGGTTCTGATCAGCCTAGAATAAAACAAAATCTAAATACGTCTGTTAAGTTTTGTCATAATTTCAGCCAAAAGACGGTGCGCGCACTGGTGACTTTGTCACCGTGATTGTTTCGTCACTCTTATCAAGTCTGTGGATATGTATGGAGATGCGCGCACGTTACGACGTAACAAGGTGGAATTTTTGTACGCCGGTGACAAAATTGTCACTCTCGTCGACTGTCGTTCGACATTTGTATTTTCATATATTAATGCGGGTGCGAAGTAATTCATCAAAGCTTCTAACACTCATTCGGAATTATTTAAAAATATGATTTGGATGTTCTCGAAGTTTATAATACATAGTATAGAACTTTCCACTTAGTAGCCTGTCACTCCAAAGGGGGTGTACCCAGTATTCTCTTTGCTTTCTTTTTCTCTTGTGTCTCATGAGTTCACAGAAAACGACCGTCTCTTCGAAATCCATATCGGCAAATGACGCTTCGATTTAAAAAAAGTTTTGTCACTGTCTCTCTTCGTGAACACACTCTACTTTGGAAACGTGACGTGACAATGACAAACACTTTAAAGTCATTGTGACAAAAGTTACGGTGCGTCAAAGACGTTTGCAGCTAGACATAGGCTGACTTAAAGTCGTTTCATCGATCAGTCATTTACCTTTTGCATTTAGTAGAATATTGTCGCGCTCATCACATTTATTAAAATTATAATTGTTTAAGATGAATATCCGATCGCAATGTGCCACGTCTTCGTCAGCCAATCGACCAGTTTTGTTTCCACATTTCCCTCGATTGCTGTACAATTCTTATTCAATACATTCGCTAATGACCAAAAAAGTGTTCTTAAAATCAAGTAAAACTTAATCACGCCCCAACATTAACCATTCATTCAGTAAACACATTGCTTTTTTTGGATTATGCATTTTAGCAACACACTTATTTAAAATTTTAAATGAAATCTAAATTACAGGCCATACAGATAACAATCTGGCTACGCTGATTCGATAACAAATCCATTTGCCAATTTCGAACACAGACCACTTAAAATAAATATTAAATCTTACAATGTATGCACAAATTAAAACGCTGAATATTTCGAACAATACGAATTAATTAATCGAACGAAATGAATTGAAATCATCAGTTTTAAAATTCGTTTTCATTTACATTACTTGTATGTTTAATTAACGTTAATTCTCGGATTTTTTGGGTTCGGAGAACAGTTGACGACGAAGCTGAAAAAATTATTAACATATGGTGCATTTTTCTGATATTGGGTGATAAATCATTGAATGGCTTTTCCTGATATTGATTAAATCGAGAGTACATGTCAGACTTTCACTAACTACAACCCATATGTGACGCTCTGTTGCCTTTTGCGTGGCAAGACCACGGTTACTCTTTTAAATATAGCCCTTGTCGCTCATCATCTTCTCTTCTACTTGGTTTTTCTCCCCTTTCGTCTAGTCGGTACAGTGGATCATTCACTGTTCAAACTGTGCGCCTTTGGAATTTTCTTCCGCACACTTTAAGGGCTAGGCCCCTCATTAGAGATCTTCAGGGGAAGAATTAGAAAACATGAATTGCTATCAACATGACCCATAAATATAATACAGGTGCACCTACGTATGCACAAAACGGCAGAAGAAAAAAATAAATTAAAAGAACTACATATTATATTATATTGACGTCAAAAATATTTACAATCCAATATCTTCTTCCAAAACATTCATCACCAGTGTGAAGAAAGACATTCCGGTTTTGATAAACTGAAACAAACAAAAAGTTATATAATACATCGATTGTATGTTGTATCTAGTCAAGTGTTTCATACTCGTGTGTGCGTTTTAAATTACAGAAACCTGTGTACGCACGTATTTACACGAACATCAAACTTGAACATTTGGTTTGTTCGTATGAACGGCCATACGTATTCGAACACGAACGCGAACGTAGTTCGAATCGAGTTCGCACATAAAATTCGTGAGTTATCTTAATAGCCATGGCGACGTTGTTGGAAGTGTTCGATTGTGAAGTAGCGAAAAGTTTTTTGGTGTTCGCATTGATTCATTAAGAACACCGTTCATACAGAACATGCTAATAGGTTCGCCGCAAACATGTTTGACGAACAGTGTTCGATGTTCGTTAGTGGTACACACATGCGAATCAAGTTGTTGCGTATCATGTAACGCAACTTTGTTCGTACTTGCATATACGGGTTAACATCTTCATACATCATAGGTAGGAAATCATTCAAGAACTTCCGCCCTAGGTTAGAGTGGGAGAGCGTGTCAGACTTTTACTGACTAAAACCCAATTCTATGTTCCTTATTTGAATTCGTTCGCACAACTGCTGGGCCCCTATGGTTTTGCTGTCTGTCGGTTACTAGGCATCTTCATACATCAGTTGTAACAAAGATAGACTCATTTACATTGCGGAGAGTACGCAATTATGCATCTGAAATGCACAGTTTAATTCCGCTAAACTCGTTTCGTCATCGGACCACTAGACGTACAGCATTATATTACTGGTATATGGTAGATATCCCATCCATAAGTACAAAATGCTTTGGAAGCACATTCATTGTACCTACGTAAAGCTAAGGAATGAAGTTACTTGCCTGAGTCTGTGTTTCCTCATAGCTACAAACTTAGCGGTCTGAATAGGTTACTTCTAGTTAGGCTCCATCGTCGTCGACCACATCGTCGATTACCATCAGGTGAGGTAGTGGCCAAACGTGAGCCTATCAATTATATAAAAAAAACCGGACAAGTGCGAGTCGAACTCGCGCACTGAGGGTTCCGTACAAACTTACCTAAGAAAACAGTTCAGTTCCCGAATTGAGTTACAAAGATTTTTCCGAATCGCAATTTTTTTTTTTTTTGTGACGTAACTATCAATTTACAATTTTCAGATTTTTTCCTATACTTGTGCTATGTGGCCTTGCTTCTTGGCAAATTTTAGGATTCTAATTCAACGGGAAGTACCCTACGAAGACTCCTTTAAGAGTCTCGAAATATACGTTTTTTGCGACATAGCAGACGCATCTTTTTTTTGCGTTACCCAGAAGTTTGTTTTTTTCACACCTTCAAGAAACCGCAGACCTGATACATGGTTTTAATTTCAACTCGATACCTCAACGTGTTTCCAAGATAAAGGATCTTAACAGATAGACAGACAGACAGACGGACAACAAACTGATTCTATACGGGTTCCGTTTTTCCTTTTGAGGTACCGAACCCTAAAAAAGATGACGCAAAGCTATTGTCTTATATCAAAACCAAATACTCATATTATTTATGTAATAGTCTTCTGACTCTCTGCCTAACGACGAAGCGAAACGCTTAGTCCGGACCGTTGAAGTTTCAACAACGTAAGGGTAGATACTCGCTGTTCGTCGGGTTGTCCGATGGTAGAAAGGAGATGGCGGAATCAAGTCATGCAATTCCCGCGCACACTCTCCAAAATGTAACCTGTAAAATACCGATAGGCTGGCTACTCTGCGCCTGTGCTCGAGGCTTTGAAGATTGGACTTAACCAAATCTGGATCCCCAATTAGCCTCTTCGCACGCGTTTCCACTGAGTCCAAAGCTGCTAGATGGCATTTTGCAGCACCAGCCCATATGTGACTGCAGTACTCTACACACGATCGGACCTGTGCTTTGCATAACATTAGAAGCTGTCCCGGTGTGAAGTACCGTCGGACCTTTGCAAGAACGCCTAGTTTTGTAGCAGCTACCTTGGCTTTAGACTCAATGAACCGCCCAAAATTGAGGTCTAAGAAAATTTCAACTCCTAAGAGCTGAAGACGGTCGCTGCACTCCAGGGATACATTCTGAAAAGCAGGAGCCAAGGTGAACGGGCTCCTTTTAGCGGTGAACAGACACGCTTGTGTTTTGGCGGCGTTGAATCTTACCAGATTGGTTTCGCCCCACTTGGAGACTGCCTGAAGTGAGACATTCGTACGCTCTACCATAGCCTCTCGTTCGGTTGTGTGAGGAATGATATAAAAGAAAAGGGAGTCAATGACAGCGAGACTCCTGACAGAATAAAATGAAAGAAATATGCGTTGCGCCGACACCAAATAATATGGGACTACAATATATGACATGAAGATAACGATGACTACAATACAACATTTTATTTTTGTGCTTACCCAAGTAAACGTAGGTAAAGATAGTGTAATAGTTCCAAAGATGTAGATAGGCATTCGTTGATTGAGAGCCATATTGAAGATCCTCACGTTGGTCTTATGTGTCCTGTTGAAGATGTACCATTTCTCTGTGACCGTGTTCTCTAATGCCTCGCACTGCAAATATATGAATTTTGATTCCCTTGAGAGTGTCGAAATACACGTTTTTTGCTATCTAAGCGGCCGTATCATTTTATTTTCGTTAATTCGTTAGTCTGATTTTTTCACAGCTTGAAGGGAACGCAGACCTGACCATATGGTTTTAATTTCAACTCAATACCTCCACACGTTCTCGAGATAAAGGGTTTTGGCAGACAGACAGACAAACAAAGAGATCTTATATGGGTTCCGATCCGTTACAGTCAGAGTGTATTTCATAACAATTCCAATGACTCTAAACGTGAGATTTATATATTACGGAGACCTGGTGGCTAAGGTAGCCACCAGGTCTCCAGCAACCTTCTCCAACAACAGCAACAACAGAACAATTTCCTTTTGAGAATGCACCGATAGATGTGGTGATGCTAAGAAAAAAACTATGTCCTGCAGTGGACATAGTATTTGATGGCTTTTGGCTCAAATGACGATGAAAATGATGATGTGAACTTAATGACTTTGAACATGTTACATGCACTTACCTCATTCTCAACTTGTTGTCCCAACAAACAGAACATGAGTACTACAAGTATAAAACAAAACTCGTGTACGTAATACTTCATCGTGTCCAATGATAATTTATTCTGAAACCAAAACTTTTCGGTTAATATAACGGAAACTAGTTGGTTGTTGAAACAAAAAGTTACACAGCGGCAAGCGCGAAAACTGAATATTAGAGTGTATCAGATTCGCCTTGTACTTGTAGTGAATTTCATTTTGGGATTTATTGTGTTGACTGACTCTTGCAAAAAGCATACAAAATTTTGAAAATTTAAAAATATACAGTGAGAATAATGTTCGAAAATTAAGTAATCTTGTGAATAGTTTTATATGTCAAGTGTCACTTATTAAAACAGGTGCGATTTCCGTAAAATGGTGTTGGGGTTTTTATTTTAGTATTGACTTCCACAGCGAAGCATGGCGAAAAGGTCAATTCGATAAATTTACTATCAAATACTGAAAAAATATTAGGATGTGTTACTTTTGCATTCTAGTGTAAAACAAAGTGACTGTACATAGGTACAGTCACTTTGTTTTACTCAACGCGGGTAATAACCAGCCTTAAAGTCGAAATCTCAGCTGATAGAAACTAGTATTCTATAAATCTCTTATTCTTCTGTTTATTCTAATTCCTTTTATAAATTCTCAGAAATCTTTCATCCATAGATATTATATGCCCCGATAAATAAAATGTGCTCCAATAAAAGATATAAAATATGCTTCGTTCAGAATAATAATTCTATCTATTTTTTTAACTAATATATGCATGACTTTTGTGTCCCTTACACCCTCTGGTATTATAAGGTCACCCAGAGTTAAATCAAATGTCGAATCACAAGAAATTGATCCCAATTAATACTGCTGTAATAAAATATCTTCAAACACATTTCGCAATTCTAAATGTCAATCCAAATAATATTTTAATAATCACAAATAATAATTGGAAAGTTGATTCTGTTTCAACTTTACAACTAATAAAATGTACTTAGTCAAATAAAATCCAAATTCGATATATTTCAAATCACACTTAAATCCTAAAATCGAACTGCTATTAATACAAAAGGGACGGAGCGATAAAATTTAATTATTGTAATTACTAAAGTTTTCATTACTTACCGATGTTGCGATTTTCACAGAACACATACAAACGAGCATTATGGCGACTAATATCAATGTTAGGTAAAATGGACGACAGATAACATTGAGCCGATTGCTGAAACTATAAAACAGATATTTAGATTCACAATTTGTTAGTTATTGGAAAGGTTATAGAGGTAATATCATCTAAATTACACGTGTGAGTTGTTGTTGTTTTTATAATTTAAATTAAATTTCTCAAAATGTATTTATTTTGACAATGATATTCAGATCATGTTACGATTTTTCTTCTTTTACAAAACACGTTTCTGTTTTTTTTTTATTATAATTGGGCAGTATTTTGTAAGAAAATATTCTTAGTTTTTTCAATGATTGTTTCCTCATAAATTAATATTCCTCATAAGTTAAGGGCCGTGTCTTTTCCGTTCCCCAAGGCCCATTTTTAGCTTTTTATAATCCAAAATCATATTTTTTGTCTTCTATTTTAATATTCTATTTTAAGGTTTTTCATCTAAACTTATATTTATGACAACAACATAAAATCACATTTGAATGTAACAATTTTATCTAGAAGCAATTCAATGTCAGAGGTACCTTTTTATCTTCACATAATGATCCATACACTGCGACAAAATCATAGTACAGTACATATCCCATTTATTATCTTGAATACCTGTCATTTCCAGTACCAATTCATTCATGTTCAGCAGTATGAAAGTTAGTATTTTTATCTGACGAATCACTTGAGCAATAAAAAGTATTATGGTTGATTGTAGACCTGGATAAGCTTAAAAAAGACGCTTTAATTAGAATAATATATAAGTATTAAAAGATCATCGACAATGATGTACTCGTCGAGTTGAAGTCTTTCTTCAAAGTCTTAAGCATCAACGTCGAGTTGCTAGCCTGTCGATTTTCTATCGTTTACATTTCGGGGAGTGAGCACTGGAATTGCACAATTTAATTCCACCAAGCCCGTTCCATCATCGGACCACAAGACGTACGGTGTTGCGCCATCGGTACATAGTAGACAACATGGTACAAAACGTTTCGGGAACACATTTATTGTACGTACAGCTAAGGAGTGAAATTCTCTGCCAGAGTCTGTGTTTCCTGGTAGCCGTAACCTTTAAGTCAAAAGCGAATAGGTCCAAGTATGCTCCATCGTAGACCAAATCTTGTCATACCTTCAAGTGACATACTAAACAAGCGCGAGCCTATCAATAATAAAAAATATGTACATGAGTATAAATGAAGAGTTCGACTTAGTGAATTATCGTAAATTGAGTACATTTTATCATAATCATCTTCACTGGCAGCTTTTTTCCACGCACACCGAGTCAAGGCCTTCTCCCTTTCGCACTATGCTTCCTTTGTATCTTGGTCTTACCCATATTTAAAAGACACACAATTAGCCGATATTTTTATCTACTTTTAGTTTATCGTCTACATTTTGCAAATTTGACATTAATAATAAATAATAATAATTTTGTTTATTTTCCTACTAAAAAGTACCTATAACAGAGTTTTACATTTAAATTTTAGTTGATTATAGAAATGAACTGGACATTATTCTTATTTTTTTTTGACAAATTTATTTTTAATTAATTTAGAACGTTTGACATTACAATTTTATAAAAATACTTCGAATTTAGGTCTTAAAGTTATAAATTTTATAATTTTAAGTATTTTTTTGTTTTTGTGTAATGTAGTTTTTTCCATGTTTAAGAAATATTTGTACGTCGTTACTTACGGCTAAACATGGCAGGACTCAAACAATCAATCTTAATCTTATATATATATATACTATTTTTACACAAATAAATAATATATACTTATCTTATTATTTAACAATGTGTTTGTACTATATATTTAGAATCTAACCCTCAACTTCAGATACCCAACTAAATTTAAAATTTATATTGCATTGGATTATCTTGATTTCAATAGAAATCCTGCTCAGAATAACCTGTACACAAATTTCCAGAAATCCGTTTTCAACAAAGACTTTACGTAGACATTGATAAATGCTTAGATTTACTCTGAGCTTCAAGACGTGCGCCTATCTATAGTCTTGGGTTTCAATAAACTGAGCAATTATTAAAATTTATTTATTTGTAAGGTTATATCTCTACGTTTAGCTGTGCTGTAGAAGATAATGCATTAAAATTGAAGTAAGATCAACTACCTACCTCGAGTGTTTTGATACTGCGATAATTTTTTTGCAATGAATACTAACGATAGATGCAATGTTTTTCTATTAAACCAAGAGTTATCACAAGAAAATATTTTTTTAATAGATGAAAGGTGTATTCTTGTACTTAAACTTCAACCCGGAAATCTTTAAGTCAAGAGTGAATAGGCAACTTCTAGGTAAGCATGTTCCATTGTCGACCGCATCATCGCTTTCCATCAGGTGAGATAGCGGTCAAGCGCAAACCTATCGAGAATAAAAAAAAAAAAAACTTACCAATACAGCACAAATAACCAGCATAGGCGTGAAATATGAACGATATGATATAAACGGTGTAATTTTCCAAACTCCATGGAAACCACATATCAAAAGCTGAAACATAAAAAAAGATAGCTATAAAATGTTAACATTTGAAAAAGCATAGTTTTACAACAAGAACACACAACGATACAAGAACCAAACTATTCCAATATGTAATAAACAATAACAAATTATCAACTTCAAGCCTAAATAATAATAATATTCCACAACCATCATACAACGCCATCTAGTCTCAAACTAAGCAGAGTTTGTGCTATGAGTACTAGACAACTGATAAACATACTATACACTATGCATTAGATGAGTGAAACAAACATACGTACGTGGTAACTAACGCAATGTCATCAAATCTCTCTACTTTGTGCATTTTTGAGAATTAAAAATCTTTATAGAACTACTTTAATAATAACAGATATGTTAATATATTACAAATATAAAAAGAAATACTTTTGTCTCTCTTTTAAAATAACTAGATGCCAACAATATTCTATTTTTGAAAATTTCTGCAATAAACATAATTACTTACCTAATAGACGTAAAGATTTATCTTCTCTCACAACCATTAGATAAATTGGACTGCAAAGGTACAAAGTTGCACACAGGAACACACTAGCAACATACGTCTTCAAAAGAAACCTTGTGTACTTAAAAACCTTTTCTTGAGTATCAACTACTAAATTTCTCAAATCTGCTATCTTTTCCCCACCTTGATGCACCAACAAAATGTGATTTATTAACGGCATTTCCAACATGGCATCCTTAAAAGCCATCTCTTCGAGGAAACTTCGAAATTGCTTACGAAATATGAGACAGACTGCTAAAGAGATAGTCATGATGACGCCTGTAGTCCAAATACAAGCCCCTTGGATACAAAGATGAAAATCATCAAGGTTTGTAACGACAAAACCAGTAGTGAAAATGAAGCACAAAACACCAATGATAAAATTGAAGATTTGCAGAAGCAACCAAGGTTTGGAGCTCCATTTTTCTGTGAAGATGGGAATCCCGGCAAAGGATAGGACCCGGTGGAACGTAAGAAAAGTCTCCTCCATTTTGAATGAAACAGGAAAATGGTGTTAAGGAAGAAAAGCTATTTATTTTTATTGGAGCTTAAATTGGTACAGTCGCGTCAAAAAGGTAGACCAGTGAAAATTTATTTTCTCATTGGTCATCATAGTGTCGAAAAAGCAGGACCACTTTTCCGCATTTCCTCTTCACCTTTGATTTTTTAATTTTATGGAATATACTCATGCATTGTGCATGTTTGTGACTACAAAGTCTGCAAAGAAAAACCTTTTCAATGTGTTTGGTTTATTCAGTCTTTTATTTAAAGCAGCAATCACAAATTCATGACTACCTTTATTATTACGCATATTTTCCTGAGTCTATTAATTGTAAGAAATATGTACACCTGTATATCTAGTAGAACTTTTAAAACACAAGTTTACAAGAATAAAAAAAAAACTGGTATATATTTTTCCATGAAAAATTATAACACCGCTGCCAACAGTTGTACCTGTCATGCCAATCATCTTTAAGGGATATATACTTAAAAAAAATGACAAAATGATATACTGCGAACGTGGGACTGTATGTTATAAATGCTTGAGTGACACCCCTTTGATATTTTGATTTGTAAAGCTAAGAAAAAATTCTCTTTGATAGGGACTTGAGTGACAGAGAACGTATTTATTATAACGGAAAAATTTTTTTTCGCTTTAATTTTACTTTGACACAGATCGGAAATATTCTTTTTTATTAGAAGGCTATTACTTTAATTGTTTTAAAGTGCTATGTATTTTACTGTCCGATATTGTGAACAAGGTTTTGTCCACTAACCTCGTTTGCATTGAAGAAGGAAGTGTCCCAATTAAGGCGTATGTTTCTTGAACATCTGGCCGGAGTTAAATGGACCCATAATCCTACTGCCACCTTGGCTGGGCACGCCACAATTATGGCGGTAAGTCCCCTCTTTGAGGCGTGGTTGGAAAGACCTCGCGGCGTCCTCAACTTCCGCATGACGCAGGTTCTCACCGAACACGGGAAGTTCGCGAAATTCCTGTACCAGATTCATGCGGAAGCGACGACCAGGTGTCGCCACTGTGTAGACCGCCCGGAAGATACAGTGGAGCACACGGTGGAGGTGTGTCCTGCTTAGGCAGAGCAACGCCCTGTCCTCGTGCGGGCGATCGGCGGCGGTAAACTCTCGTGCCGGACCTTGGTACAGGCCACGATCCGGAGAGAGGAGGAGTGGCAGGCAGTCGCCTCCTTCTGTGAAGCAGTAATGCTAGCAAAGGAGGCGGCCGATCGCGTCAGGCAACGGTCCTCCCGCCCCAATCACCAACGAGATTCTGATCCTGATTTTTGACCACCGTAGGCGCGGGCTTGCGGACGGCGAACAATGGGTGGCTCGCCGTCCGACCGTCCGGTAACCGTCCGGACTGAGCCCAAGTCGTCGACGGCGTGTACTGTTCCACGCGCGCCTCAAGGAGATTTCAACTAATTGTAGGAGCCCAGCAGGGTCGAAGCCTACTGGGGCCACGGGCAGTGTGAGAATGAAACCCGGGGCCCTGGGACGAAGGCAACGATAGAACAGGAGTGGGTTTTTAGTCAGTAAAAGTCTGACACTATCTCTCGCCCGCCCAAGAGCGGGATTTGTCATAAGATGATATTATACCCACACAAAAAAAAAAAATCACACCGCCTAGGTGTGATTTTTTTTTTGAATGAAACAAGAAAATGGTGTGCTCTACCGTGTCCTCCGGGTGGGCCACACAGTGGCGACACCCGGGCGTCGTTACCGCACGAATCCGGTGCAGGAACCTCCCGAACTTACCGTGTCCGGTGAGGACCTGCGTCATGCGGAATGTGAGGACGCCGTGAGGTCTTTCCAACCACGCCTCAAAGAGGGGACTTACCGCCATAATTGTGGCGTGCCCAATGGTGAGGTAGGTCTGTGTTTCATCTTATTTTTTAATTCAAATAAGCGTACTTGATTAACATACTTATAAATTAATTTAACTACCATATACATTATTAATTTATTTTGGTTGTGACTACGGAGAAATCGGAAGCATTCACTGCTTGAATTTGCTTACCGCTTTAGAAGAAATACTTATTTCTATAATTAATATCTCAATTTTTTAAGATTTTTTCTAAAAGTTATTTATATCTATAACTTTTTTCATGAGCATTTTCCCTAAACTAAAAATTTGATTCATCTTTTGATAAAATTTTTAAGGAAAGATAATTTAATTATATCCTAAGGCGGTATACAATCTACGTAAATCTACTTTTAATGAACTTCTTATTAAGTTTTAATTGGGAAGCTCATGCAGGGGAATTTTGTTATGATAATAAATTAGACGATAATTTTTAATTTAAATTTTTTCACACTTCCTCTATATGTCATGTAGTGTTAGGACCAGTAACAAAAATATTGTGAACGTGTGTGCGGACAGGTGGGACTCTCCATTGCTGCACCATTGGATACGCTTGCACGCTGCACGGTGAGTACTGGACAGTTTCCCTTCAACGCACTAAATGTGTGAAGTTTTTTGTTTTATATGTTTTTCTTTTTGTTTAATTGTGTGTTGTAAACTGTTTCCTTTTTTTCCGTTGTGTGTTGTTTTTAATATTGTGTGTTATATGAATGTTGTAAGTGTTACCTATGGATGGAAAGGTCCGAAATAAACGATTATTATTATTATTATTTGGTCAGTCAATTTTTATTGACTGGTTTCTCAAATTGTCTTATCAAAATATTAAATTCTCAATCGGAATGAATATTATAGTTATCTTCATGAGAGGTCAAAATCAAGAATATAGAGGTAGGCAAAGAAAAAGATGGTGGAACGTATACGATTCCTGAAAAAACAGGATGGCAATAACAGAAATAAAACTAATTTGACTCGACTATGAAACATAAATTGTATGAAGTAAAAGGTTAGCTCTGACGAGTTTCTTTGAACTAAAATAATAAACTAAACATAGTGTCGATCCACAGTGTCTCAAGACAAAAGTATATGGCTATATAATATGGCTCCAAAATGTGGTCGCCTACAATTGGCCTCATCAGAAGGCTTAAAGTTACTCAAAAGGCAATAGAAAGGGCTATGCTCTGAGTTTCCTTGCGTGATCGCGTCAGAAATGAGGATATCCGCAGGAGAACTAAGGTTATGGACATAGCTCGAAGAATCGCCAAACTTAAGTGGCAGTAGGCAGGGCACATTGCTCGCAGAACAGATGGTCGATGGGGACGAAAGGTACTGGAATGGCGACCACGTACCGGAAAACGCAGCATTGGAAGGCCTCCCACAAGGTGGACCGATGACCTGGTGAGGGTCGTAGGAATCCGATGGATGCGAGAAACACAGGACCGGTCATTGTGGCGACATTTGGGGGAGGCCTATGTCTAACAGTAAACGTCTTTTGGCTGAAATGATGATGATGATGATGATGTGTCTCGATCCAAAACAATGTATCAAAATGTACTAATATAGTACATTTTGATACATTGTGACCAAGGTGACCTTCACCCGAGCCTCCGTGAGTGTGTTATGGAGCGGAGGGCTGCACTGACAAATTTCCATGTGTATCAAACGACGTTTTGCAACACACTTACGAAGACATTAAAAGGGGGTTGAAGCGTGACCTGTGATGGTTGACGTGTGACTCATGGAGGTCGACGCGCAACCAGCCTGTTACGATAAATGCAATAATATTGTGGTGGGGGCAAGCACACGCACTTTTCCGTACCAGTGCGAAAACAGTCCATTGCGTGCCTAAAAGTGGTGGGACAAGAGCGGGAAAAATCAAAACTTAACACAGCTACAAATTTTAACTTCTACTTAATTATGGAAAAAACATGTAATACAAAAAAACGGAATAGGTATGTAGCGACATCTATGGCGTCACATAAGAACTAATCCTGCATCGCGCAATCAAAGTTCTCCGCTCGATTAGAACATATAGAACAGCCCGAAATCATCTATCGGGCAATTGCCTACCAGACATAACATACCGTCTGGTCGGAGGATCCTCCCTTTTCAACGGAGGTTTGCGGGACTTTACTCTCTGTTCCGCCTACCCCCAAAGGTAGGTACCCAATTTCAGTACCTACAACGAAAATAACAATACCCTGTCTTCCCGACTTGCCACCTCTATTTTCTCCCTATTCTACACGAGACACCATTCGTCAGTCGTATACAAATATCATAAATCTAATATCTTTGTGTTACTGTTATTTTTCATCCGCGCGACTTTATTCACTATGAGCTGGTGTGATTTATGCGTTGGTACTCTATAGTGGGTTGGGTTTAGCTTATTAGCCTGATTGCGACGGCTTCTATGGGATTGTGTGAAAATATTATGTGTTTGGCAGAAGTCCGGTTTTTGGTTTGTTTTGTGTGTAGTATAATATTTTGCAGAATTTTTCCTGAGTTTGACCTTGTGTGATTTGTAAAAATATATAAAGTATTCTGACATGATTTTTCCTTTAAATTCCTTTTATAACAAAAATGCTTGCGGGTCTGATCACTTGTTTTCTATTTCTCCAGTGACTTTTTTCACAGGAACTGTGGTTTTCCCTGAAATCAATTGTTACTTTAACTAGTCCCGTGCGTCTCGTATCCATTGGATTACTGAATCATTTGAAACTTACAGCTGGTTATCTTTTTAGAACCCACTGTTGTATCTATATATATAAAAGAAGCTAGTATATTATAAAAGGAGAAACTGACTGACATATCAACGCACAGCCGAAACTACTGGGGCTAATAGTGTGAAAGGTTTTCTTTTAGAACGCAGGCGAGTACTAAGGCCCATCGCCCACGGCGACTTTTTGTATCGATGCAGTAGCGTCCCGCGTTTGTATCGATATACCAACACCACGATTCTCAGTCGCGATGCAAACGCGTGTACTGGCGTGATGCATCTGCGATTTAGTAACGGCACAAAAAATAAGTTTCTCTACGTAGAATATTTCACTCACTCACCACCCTCCCTCCGTTCTCTCCCTGATGTCGTCCGATACTGTCGCGTGTTTGCATCAATCGATACAGTCGTGATTCTGTAGCGCGTTGGCATCGCTTCTGATGTAGCGCGTTACAAATACGACTAACGCGCGTTAGTAGCGATGCTACAAAAAGTCGCCGTGGGCGAGGGGCCTAAGAGAAGATCTTCGAAAATTTACCCCTTCGGGGTTGAAACGGGGGTCCAAAGTTTGTACGAAGAAACCTAGTTTCATACCAGTGAAACCACAGGCAGGAGTTAGTGTCATTATAAAATCTATTAGTTAATATTTTTTCATACCCCAATCTTATGGTGATCATGGATGTCCTTAGCAAGGAGGTGGCTGATGTTCCTCCAAACATAGTATCATGTAATTCTGATCAATATAATTTTATTCGAATCCGACTCGGCTGACCATCGTTCAGGAAGCTGCTCGGTATCTTCTCATTCAATATACCACAGTGTCTCAAGACCATTGCGTGTTGCCAGTGATGACATATGGTTCCGAAATGTGGTCGCTCACAATTGGCCTTATCTGAAGGCTTAAAATCACCTAAAGGGCAATGGAAAGGGAGCTATGCTCGGAGTTTCCTTGCGTGATCAAATCAGAAATGAAGATATCCGCAGGCCAACCAAGGTTGCCGACATAGCACGACGAATCGCCAAACTTAAGTGGCAATGGGCAGGGCACATGGCTCGCAGAACAGATGGCGGTTGGGACCGAAAAGTTCTGGAGTAGCGACCACGTACCGGAAGACGCAGTGTTGGAAGGCCCCCTACAAGGTAAACTGATGACCTGGTGAAGGTTTCGTCAGTCCGATGGATCCGAGATGCACAGGACCGTTCATTGTTGCGACCTTTGGGTCAGGCCTATGTCCAGCAGAGGACGTCTATCGGCTGAAATGACGATAATTTTATTTCATGACACTGCGATTATGAATTCACTACTATTGGTAATTATGTTTCTTTGTACACTTATATCAACGTGGTTTAGCTGGAGGTTATTTTCTATTAACAAAGCGTGGATTTGAATTGCTCCTTCAGAAATTTGAAATCTTTTGTTTAAAACGATGTCTACATCTATTAACAAAGCTAAGTTTTTTCTGTTAAGGTTTTTTTGTTCCCATCACACATTACGGAGCTTGGTCAATCACCACATCAACAAGAAACCTAATATTTTCTAAAAACACCTATTTGACAATAATGTCAGCAACTGTACACAAGGTCGAAGCCTACTGGGGCCAAGGGTCTGATTCTGAAAGGAAGACTCGGCCCCGGTACGAAAGGCAACGAAGGAACAGGAGTGGGTTTTTAGTCAGTAAAAGTCTGACACTATCTCTGCCCAAGAGCGAGAGATGTCATAAGATGATTTTCCCACCGAAAAAAAAATCTATTTGACAATAATCTCTGTAGTAATAAAATATTACCTTATAAAGCGTTCAAACTTCTACTAAATCGTTTTACAAGCACAAATAATCGTGTATTTCCTAGTGCTATAAATAACTTAGCTTTCCATTACAGGGGACCATTGATATAATTCTCAGTAGTAGCAACAACTGGAACGCAAATGAACTGGCGAGTTCATTCACTATGACAAATGGTCGCTTCGTTTCGGAGAATACATTTGCTACTATTTTTATTAACGGCCATTCTCGTTGGTTCTTTATTTTTGTTGAAGTTTATGAATCGGTATTGATTAGGTAAATTGTTGCGTTGTGGGTTTAGTTCCTTCAATTTCATATGATTTTTACGATGTTTTGTGATGCAAAACCAACGGTAATTATTTTTTTTAGTTGGATTCAAATTATATTAAAATTTTAGTGTATAATTCAAACGATAGTGTTGACAGGAGAGATTTCTGTTAGGGTGGATTGTATCTAAGAACTTTCTGATGGATTAGATAATTCCTTTAGTTTAAGAACTTAATGGCCTGTTATAATTATCACTGGTATGTCTTAGGTATGACTTATTGGTAAGTACTTGTGTTTGCCAAGCTTTGGAAAGGTTCTCAAATGGCGGATCGATGAGGTCATCAGTCCACCTTGTGTGAGATCTTTTACCATGTGCTCAAAAATGTCCACTGAATTTCAAAAACATGAGACTAGTCCCGCGTTGAACCTGTAGAGTAAAAAGGTGTAGTGCCCAAGCTTCTCCACAGCTCATTCGCTGGTCAGCAACTTTTTATTTGTTGAACACTGTTACAATACTTTTGGGTGATGTTTGCTTAGACACACTTCTAGCCCATCATAATTAATTATATACTCAAAACAGTGAAAGAGCAAACTTAAGAATAACACAGCTCAAGTCGTCGACGGCGCGTACTGTTCCACGCGCGCCTCAAGGAGATGTCAGCAAATCGTAGGGGCCCAGCAGGGTCGAAGCCTACTGGGGCCACGGGGAGTGTGAAAGTGAAACCCGGGGCCCTGAGACGAAGGCAAAGGAGGAACACGAGTGGGTTTTTAGTCAGTAGAAGTCTGGCACTATCTCGCTCTTCGCCCAAGAGCGCAATTTGTCATAAGATGATTTTTCCACATAAAAAAAAACAGCCCTATCAGCTTCCACGGAAAATGCCTGAATGGGAAACCGTGATCCTTGAACGCAAAAGACAACTAAAGGACACACATGGGATTTAGTCAACAAAAATCGAATTCGCTTTCTTGCTCCACTCTAGAGCCGGTGAAGTGATGGAGGATTTCCCATCTCAAAAAAAAAACAGAAGCATTATCAGCTTTTTATCCTCCAAAAGTGAAGAGTTAATAAACCACTGCATAAATCACAGACAACTGTGAACCACTCCATCTTAAAGAAGACAGGGCGTGAACGAACAACTAAAGAAGATTTATTCATACACAACACAACGACACCCGACTCCACACTTGGCAACAACCCAACTACAAATAAGAAGAAGATAGATTCGAGAAACGAATTAACTTCCAAAACAGTGGGGTTGTAGAAATATTTTTATATTTTTCTACATTGTGATTCGCCCCCCAGTGGGCTGCAATAACATGCTGGTTGGCAATCCCTTGAATCTAGTGAAAATAAAAATATTATTCCTACAGTTTGGCTTTGGATTGGTTAGGGAATTGTATAGAGTTGTTGGTTGGACAATAGCGATGTTATAATTTACAATTTTTGACTTCGAAACAGGGGGGAAGTTCACAATTCCGTTATATTTTTTATGTTTGTTACCACAAAACTTCGTAATAAAGAACTGATTAGGAATATATATATATATATTTTTTAATTCCTGATAGGTTATCTCTTAACCACTATCTCAGCTGATGACAAGAGATGATGCAGTCAATGATTTCATCACTTTTGACTTAAAGATCCCCAAGTTGTAGCCATCAGAAAAAAAAGGGAATTTCACTTCTTAGCTGTACGCAAAATGAATGTGTTCCTAAAACGTTTTGTGCGTATAGGTAGGATGTCCACCATGTACCGGTGGCATATCGCCGTACGCCTGACTTAAGAGGAGAAAAGAAAAGGACACTTTCAGTTTGTTTCATTTTGGTACTAAGGGAAATCCTCAAATATTATAAACATTTATATTGATTTTGGAAACAATGTATGCCAGTCGTAGTTGGGCCTAATATCATTATGTAGAATTTGTCATTAAAGCGAACTGCTCTGTAGCCGTAATTTAAGCACGGGAACTCTGTAATAAAATAATGTATCCTAGCTGTGTTTCGGTTTTAATAACTGTAACGTGTTTTTTGTTTTTAAGTGTGATATCATCCAATTACATCTCCCGTCCTTGGGCGGAACCGGAGGGCGTGTCAGGCATTTAGCAACGTCTTCTCCTTAATAAACCACACTAACAGAATATCACAAACTCTATGCACCTTGGTAAACACAATAAAACTAAAAACAAATACAATTAATGTCATTCGCTGCGCTTATCTCCTCACACACACTATTTGGTCTAACTGCATAACTTACTTAGTAACTTCTTCATCGTGCGGGAACAGAACAGACCAGAAGGTCGGCTCCATAAAACAAGCGAAACAGGCTCACAAACACAGACACGTGTCTACATACGGTAATCTCAAACAAATAGCGGTAGCGAATACGCTTGCACTCGTTGTACATGAAACTTATCTATGTGTGCGTGCGTTTTCGCTCATTATATGGTAACAACTTTCTGTACCAACTCGTATTTGTAGTACGGAGGATAGCCGTGGGCGTTCTCTTTGTGAATACTGCTAAGGACTAGTGTGAACATATTAGATGTGGCCTTACCTTGCATTTGCACGGTAGATGAATAACGCTAGCCAATTATGGAATTTTACTTTGGAATATCTGATTTAATCAGGTGTGCATTTAGATGTAAACGTATTTATGTTGTGAGTATGAGATTTGTAGCCTTTTTATATTTAGCATTATCATGTTGAAAAATTATCTTCATGAATGTTTAACAGACATGAAACCAGTCCCAATTTATTCTCCTGTCTAGTATGTTTTCTCTCCTTTATTTAAATTTACCGCCATCACTGATGAAGCTATAGGCTGCGCGCACGGCTTACCATTGGTGAACACGCATGCCAATGACAGCTGTTAACAGGCGCCTTTTTCACTAGCCTATCGTCAACATTAAGTATGGTTTCGAAGCTTGTTACTTCATCTAACGCAATCCAACGCGATTTTTGATGAAAAAGCTACGCGAAAAAAGAGAGATAACTCCTGAAAACTCTGTCAGCTTTCGGTGATTCCGTGATTTACACAAAGCTTGTTCCAGGAAATACGTGTTTTTGTTTTTAAATCCTTACAAGTTTTCGAAAATATTGGCATCCATTGGCATTCTATAGGGCAATTTTCAAGTAGGTAATCATAGTTGACAGCTTGGTTGTGAGGACTATTATTAGGTTTGTCAGGGTAGTCAGTTGTTGCATCGTCTGTTTCATCAAGGTCATTATTTCGTGCATGTCGTATTGGTTAGCGTGTTTTGTTTCTTTTTTTGTACCCTCGAGTTGGCTATTTCGAATCAGTTTGTCCGTAGAATTGTTATTTACTGCTGTAGCGCTCTGTTTATGAGGTATGTAGGCTTTTTTGCGTTCTGGTGCCATTGAAAACTTGAGATTTTGTAAGTCTTTATATATTTGACAGCCCTTATAATTTGCCGGGTGGTTGCCTTCACAGAAAACACGTTTTAAACTTTCTGATCTTGTTTTCCTTAAGCAATCGGTAGAAAGTTGTTCACCAGCACATTTGATGCATTTAGGGCTACGGTGACAGTACATTCTGGTGTGTCCATATTGTTGGCATTTTGCACATTGAGGTATTTTGCGTTTCGGGCGAGGAGGTTCAAAAGTTACGATGCAGTTCATTAGATTTCTAACCTCGTAAATGCTTATTGTTGTTATTTGTTTCTAGTTCAACTATGAATAGTGGTAATGGATTTTTTGTTGTTTTTTGTTTTATTTTCCATATATTGCTATTAGTATGTCCTATTTCATTTAATGCTGCTTTGATTTCCTCAGGATCTGTTGAGGGGTGCATGTTTTTGAGAACCACTTTAAAGTTTCGTTCGTGTCTAGGATTATATGTAAAGAACTCTGTATTTTTCAGTTCTAGTTGGTGTGCAATCTTTCTATATGTCTCTGGATGTCTGAACTGTATTTTAACCTGGTCGTTGTTGAGAACTTTAAAGCTATATCTGTCATGCGCATGTTCATTTAGGATGTTAAGAAGCGTTTGGATATTTCCGACTTTATAGCAAATATTCTGTCTCTGTCCTGCCTCAAGATTGTCACTTTCCAAGCAGTTAAATCGGTTTGTAGTTGGTATTTGTTGGCTTTCGGATAGCTAGTATGTATCCAGTTTGTTTTTTTTTTATTCGCATTACTTTCTGGGCTTAAATTAGGTCTCTTTTTACCAATGACTTATGCCTAGTTTGTGATTATCGTTGCTTCCAGTAGGTTCTGGAATGATGTCATCTGTGGTTTTTTTTTTTTTTTTTTTTTATTGGGTGGGAAAATCATCCTAATGACATCCCCGCTCTTGGGCGGAGCGGGAGATAGTGTCAGACTCTTACTGACTAAAAACCCACTCCTGTTCCTTCGTTGCCTTCGTCCCAGGGCCCCGGGTTCCACTTTCACACTACCCGTGGCCCCAGTAGGCTTCAACCCTGCTGGGCCCCTACGATTTGCTGACATCTCCTTGAGGCGCGCGTGGAACAATACGCGCCGTCGACGACTTGGGCTCGGTCCGGACGGTTACCGGACGGTCAGACGGCGAGCCACCCATTGCTCGCCATCTGCAAGCCCGCGCCTACGGTGGCCGGAAATCGGGATCGGAATCCCGGCGGCGGTTGGAGCGTAAGGACCGTTGCCTCACGCGATCGGCCGCCTCCTTAGCTAGCATTACTGCTTCGCAGAAGGAGGCGACCGCCTGCCACTCCTCCTCGCTCCGGAGCATGGCCTGAACCAAGGCCCGGCGCGAGAGATCACCGCCGCCGATTGCCCCCACGAGGTCACGGCGTTGCTCTGCCCAAGCGGGGCACACCTCCACCGTGTGCTCCACCGTGTCCTCCGGGTGGGCCACACAGTGGCGACACCCGGGCGTCGTTTCCGCACGAATCCGGTGCAGGAACCTCCCGAACTTACCGTGTCCGGTGAGGACCTGCGTCATGCGGAATGTGAGGACGCCGTGAGGTCTTTCCAACCACGCCTCAAAGAGGGGACTTACCGCCATAATTGTGGCGTGCCCAATGTCATCTGTGGTGGAATAAGTGTATGGATATTCACCAAGTGAAATAGCTCTAGGTCTAGTTTCGAACATTCTTTTATAAAAAACGTGTTATATTAGAGTTGTTTTGCTAGTTGTATTTGTTTTTTGGTTGTTTGCAATAGAGCTAAATTGTTCATTCATTTTAATTCCCACAAGGAAGGACGATATAACAGTCGCTACTTGGGGTGACGCCTATTCTCAGGAGAAGGCTAATACAACAGTGGTTGCCAGTTCCACTAAGGTAAGGTGAATTTTGAAATTTATTGTATTTTATTGAAATTTCTTCATTTGTTTTACAATGCCCCTACAGGGTTACATGTTTAAAATTGTTTATTATTATTTCAAACACTGTACTTACAACATGTTTGCAATAAACTGATTTAATTTGATTTAACTTACAAAAGTTAAAAAAGTTAAAGGACTTTGAAGTTTAGTTCGTATGTGGCACCATGGATGTCGCTACACTATGTTTAAATATTTAAGTGTTGGATAAATTTGTTTTCACATATTTGGGAAAATGCAGCACAATCGATCAATCTGCCAATCCTTCCTTTCAACTTTGTTTACATCGTACCTCTAGTCCAATAGGGTGCAGGATAGATAGATATTCTTTATTGTACACCAAAAATACAACTTACATTAGGATATTTAAATTAAAAATACTGGAAAACTCTGTACAGTGTTTTATATGGCTCGACTGCCTGTCCAACCTCCACAACCAGTAACTGGCTAACACTAGCCTACCAAAGGGTGTCGTAGTTACTTATGATACCTTTTGACAAGACTAGTGTTCGTCACTCGAGCACTGCTTGATTAAACAAATTCTTGCCAAAGCGAATATAAAATATTTTATTTGTCAAGACATAACATATTCGCGGAGAATCTTAGCAAATGGTACAATGCAATCTATCGAGCTTAGTGGAAGTTTGCAATCGAACAGTCTAAATATCCTTAGTATTAGTCCAAATATTTATCGTTTCCTTTTTAACCGACTTCTAAAAAAGGAGGAGGTTCTCAATTCGGATGTTTGTATTTTTTTTTTATGTTTGTTCGCGCATAACTTCGTCGCTTGCCAACCGATTTGAAAAAATATTTTTTTGTTAGAAAGGTTATACTTTCCAAATGATCCCATAGTCACCAAGTCAGGATCTGATGATGGAATCTTGGCGAAATCGAGGGAACTCCTCAAATATTATAGGCAACTGCATAGTGATTTTAGTATTTTCATAGAGAACTTAAGCATTTACAGTCAAAAAGAAACATTTGATGAAGTGGAACTGAAGAAGAAGATCAGAAATGGTCAACGGAACTTCATATTCACATAGATATCACAATGAAGATAGTTAAGCGACTATGATAATACAAATAAATTAATGGCTCTGAATAGTTCCGTTGAAAATGGTATCATCAAATTGATCTGATGATAATGATGGAGCTAGAAGGTAGGCACTGGAACTCCGTAATTAATCAATGTAACCTAGCCGTGTTTGGGCTTATTAGAATTGTCATGAAATGCACTTTGGCTATAAGGTACTATCGAACTGATCTGATGATGAAGCCGAAAGGTGGAAGGTAGACACAAGAACTCCATAATAAAACAATGTAACCTAGTAGTGTTTGGATTAATTGGAATTGTCATGAGAAATAGGCACTCTGTTTATATGTGTATCCCAACTTTGGGGGTAGGCGGAACAGAGCGTAAAGTCCTGCAAACCTCCGCTGAAAAGGGAGGATCCTCCGACCAGACGGATGTTATGTCTGGTGGGCAGCTGCCCGATTGATGATTTCGGGCTGTTCTATATGTTCTAATCGCGCGGAAAACTTTGATTGCGCGATGCAGGATTAGTTCTTATGTGACGCCATAGATGGTGCTACATCACTCTCCTCCGGATATCAGAGACCGATGGTTCTTGATGCTTCTTGATGCGTGCCAGGCCAGTGATAGGTTGGTTTCAGTGGGTCGGAACCGAATGCTGCATAGTCCTCAGTGAGTCGGAACTGTCTGCGGTGATGCCCCAGTGAGTCGGGATGATGCCCCAGTGAGTCGGGATGATGCTGCAGGCTCCAGTGAATCGGAGTAGTGCTGCTGGCTCCAGTGAGTCGGAGCGGTGCTGTGCGAAGTAGCGGCTTGACAGCATGCGTCGACCAGGAGAGGTTCTTCGTTGCTCTTCATGTGACTGGCCGAAGGTGCAGTGTGCTTCACCAAAGTCGCCGATGAGTCTGAGGGTGATGACCAGGTATGACCAGGTAGGCATGCTGGTGGTCAGGATACCCTTTATAGCCGTGGGTGCTGGCTGTATGGCTCGTTGCTCGACAGCTTGAGGAAGTGATGATGACGTCACGAAGTAGTAGCTGCACGAAGGCTACGCTGACGTTCTTTGTCGAGGGTCACCAGTTTGGAGGTATGCGGAACAGAGAGTAAAGTCCCGCAAACCTCCGTTGAAAAGGGAGGATCCTCCGGCCAGACGGGTGTTATGTCTGGTGGGCAGCTGCCCGATTGATTATTTCGGGCTGTTCTATATGTTCTAATCGCGCGGAGAACTTTGATTGTACAATGCAGGATTAGTTCTTATGTGACGCCATAGATGTCGCTACACAACTAAAAAGTGTGAAATAAAAAACTTTTTACAAAAAAAAGATAACCGACTTCACTAAAAAAAACACTAAAACGATCAAAATAACTTTAATTTCGGAAGTCGGTGTTAAATAAGATACAAATAATACCGAGAGACACCGACTTCCGAAATTAAAGTTATTTTGATCGTTTTAGTGTTTTTTTTAGTGAAGTCGGTTATCTTTTTTTTGTAAAAAGTTTTTTTTAGAATGCAAGGTTGTACAATGCATTCTAATGTTTTTGCAGTATTTGTCATCTAAAAAAGAGTCAGCCTGATCGGCAAGCTTCGCTGAGGTAATCAATACAATAAAATTCCTAGCTCCATACCAATGAAATCGCACCTGTCTCAATGATTCCACATATTGTCCAGCTAAGCAGACCTCTAAAATACAAAATCACATCAATTTCTTATCACAATATCCACTAAGAATCAATTTGCGAATAAAAAACAGCCACTGAACTTCACTCGAAAAAATCTAGCCATCTCTTCTTATTACTTAGCTACGTGCTTCTATTTGAAAACCGCAGAAAAAGTCAAGTATCAATGTTTTCTCCCTCAATAATAGAGATGGCAGTGGCATTGGTATCACCAACTCTCTATACATGCTATTTGTGCTTCTATCTAACTTAATGTGGTGCTTAGAGTATCCTTGATTTACCGATTTAATATCACAAATGTATTGACTCCGCATTATTTACTCTCGCAATAACTGTAAATAGAATATATTGTGACGTCATTATATTATCAGTCATTACGATTTGTGAGTCATCGCCTTTTGTTATAAGAGGTGATAAAAGGATTTTATGACAAGAATAAGGAGAAGCATCTACATGTCAATAAATGACAGTCATAAAATTTTCATGCGTGATGAATGATGATTTTGTAATTGATGTCTCAAATTCTATCTATATCTATCTAGATAGAGATCTATACGAGGTACTGTAAGAAAAACATGAATGAAACAAGAAAAAAAAATACGACGCAGAACAGCTCATGGCTACATAATAACAGCCGCACGATTAAGCAACGCTTACCGAGGTCAATCTGTGAATGGATGAACATCTTGATATACCGAGATTCCTTCGAGTATCTGAAAGCACCTTAAGTCGTTGGTCCCGGTTATCATTTGTAGATCATTGAGATTAGTTACGGATATTCAGAAGCCAGAAAATCTGAATGAAGTCTTGCCAACGGGTATCGTGTTACATTAATAGGCACGCAGCTATCTTCAGTTAGACTTGAAGTCGACCTCAGCATAGTTGGAAAAAAGCTAGGCATATTTCTTTTAATAATTAAAGAAAAAAGGGGTTAACGGTAAAGTGACTGTAGACCGGGTAAAGAAAATCATCATATAACATTTCGTTTCGGCTTTACATAACAATACAAGGGATCAAGGCATACAAGAGAAGAAGACTCTTGAATAGTTCTCAACTTTTATTCCAAAACTGAGCCTTGATAAACTCAAATAATTTCCATCACATTAAGATTCATTTATTCACCAAACACAACAGATTTTTGTCTCAGTAACCTTGAATACAATCCAACACAATAATCCTTTATCAAAATGATAGACAGACACAACCAAAAAATATCAAACATAACTTCCTTTACAAAGCCAGGAATAACACTATACTTAAGACACTAACACACTTCAAAAACATAAAGGAACCCTTTCACTCCCAATGTGGCCGTATAAAAAACCATTGCAACCAAAACAACGCATTCTTATATCCCACATACATTTATTTTATTGTTATGAGCCTAAACACAAAAGCTACACAGTTATGGAGTCGCAATATCTGAATTACACATCTCTATTTTGCCGAAGAAATCTCGATATCAGCGGGACAAGTGAAGGCAAACATAATAAATCATATCCGGTAGTTTTGTGAGGAATATTCTTAGAATCGTTCGATATAAGTGGCGAAAACAAAAATTCTATCCAGAGTTAGTTTACCTGACAGAATGTAAACTACTCGTGAACATGGTTACAGTTAACAAATTTAATTTATTAACTTGGAGCAAATCGAAAGGCCAGAAAACTTGTTTACACTTTATTTAACAATAACAAATTGCTGTAAAATTAAATTAACACATTACTAAATAATATAAAACACTATTAAAATTAAACAACCGCTTTATAAAATAAAATTACACACTATTACAAAATTGAAACTATTATTGTCTTCAGTTACCGTCCGTAATGGTACAGGAAATGGCCTGTTGGTAACGCAAACACTTCTACCCAAAACGTTAATCCCACGTACGTTCCAGGACTAAACAGTTCTATTGTCACAAAATTAGCTCCAATACCACCATCCATTATGCCAACATCACCCTTTTTATCAGATCTTAAATCCAGAATTTGTATAGCACTTATCACTTCTTTCTCCGAACAATTATTCACAGTGATACTTTCAACGTGCATCCAAACCTCTGGCCCCTGACTAAAGCTTCTGCTATATATTAATTTTGATTTTATATCTGCGTATCCAAAGAATATATCACTGCCTTTAATGGCGCTGACAAAGAAGATAAGATTTAAATTTATAATCTTACAAGCCATTTTGCTTTTTAAAATTGTTTAACAATTTTGCTGTACAATAATATATTTCCGTATCAGTATTTCATATGTGTTTTGTCTGATTGAATACGAATTTACAACTGACTTGAAAGATATTGAAATATTGATTAACTAATAAAGGTTGCATCAGCTTTATGAAAACAATATTTTTTTTCTGAATGAGCTACAAAATGTAAATATTATTTGTTATTCTGACCAGAACTACAATACAATGAATTCACCATACATCACAATAATACTTATTACGTAATTTCCTAGGAATAGGTATTTTTAAAATGTTGAGCCTTATATAGAAACTTGTGAATTGTCGTGAACTAGAAAATACATCATATTCGTGCTAATATGTGTCCCATATAAAAGAGAAATATTTCCTGACTGATTCATTTGTATTCTGGTTTTCATATATCTCACATATTTAATACAGTTATTGCAAAAGCCAAAAACTAGGCAAAAAATGTATTTCAAATTCTTAATTTTGTTACTGTCATTGTCAAATTTAACTTCAGTGGAATCCAACGATATAATCCTTGGATTAGCAACACCGTACTCTAAGAAAATTTATAGTGCTGTTAAAATCGCAAACCCTGCTATATGGCGTAGAGAAGATGATATTATGGTCAGCACACCAAACCATGAACTGATAGATGCTGTATACGTCACAGACCTGAGACCTGATAAAGAAGGAGAAGCATACATTGAAGCTGGTGGGCTTGGGAGTAAGACCGTCACAATAGCTTTAAAGAGTCCTTCAATTTTGAGAGGGTACAAGTTTGCTATTGAAGTCTACGCACAGAGTTATCACCCAGGATACACTCCAAGCATTTTACCAGTTCAACCGGGATATCCTCAAGCAAGATTAAGTGGAACTGGCCAGTATCCTCATACATATAATACTAGATATCCTACTGGAAGTATATATCCCAATAGTTACGTACATTACAAAAAGTGACGTGATTGTGATAAAGTGTTAAATAAATAGAGCTAACGTAACTACCATTGTCAATAGATAAGTACACATTCAGTAATTTGTATATCATGTAGTGAATAGTCGCCGTAATATGATGCTGTATGTTGCCACAGAAGTAGATTTTAGCTATTTCAAAGTACAATAAAATTTATACTCTTGCTGTTACATGTGTTCCTGGAAATTGTGCTATGTTTCTGTAATATTGTAATCAACATATAAACTTTTGTTTGATTTGTACTTTATCCTTATCAATTGAAGTACTTAACCTCGATTTCGAACAGTTGTTTATTTTTTATTCTTAAGAAAAACAAGTTATATATCGACGGTTGAAAGGCTAATTGATGTAAGCGACGTTTTGTAAAACTTGCAGCAGGTCGGATTAAAGTTTATTTTTCTTTATAAATAAACAACTATTGCATAGACTTTTATTTATTTAATACAGAAATATATGAAATAGTTGTTTATTTATAAATATTTATAAAGAAAAATAAACTTTAATCCGACCTGCTGCAAGTTTTATAAAATGTCGCTTAGATCAATTAGCCTTTCAACCGTCGATATGTATTTATAAAAAGTAAAACTAGCGTTTTTGCTATGTGTATAAAATTTATAAATACTTATTTTTATTGACGAAACCTAATAAACAATGAATTGTTGAATCAGTTCCATGAGAAGTCATAAAACTGAAAGCAAATCTCATCACCATAATTATTCAACACCATCTCTTACATAACATTTATTATATATAGAATACATTAGATTACCACGAAACAAAAGGACTATAAAATCTTAAACAACATTTATCTTTCGCGTACATCAGATAATGGGACACCATAGTCCCCACATCCAGTTGCGAGCCACATTATTAATATTCAGCATGCGCGAAAATGATTTAATGCCTGCTGCGTTGCAGTTTCGAGTAGTAATGTACTATTACAGGACTTAACAGAAGGTCGGCTTCATACTACAAATGAAAACAGACGCACGCACACACGTTTTGACACATACGTGTTATGATCTCAAACAAAATGAGAGTTGCGAGTGCGGTTGCAGTTGCTGTACGTGAAACATATCTTTATATGTGTGATTATTGCATCGTATTGTGTAGCCGAACTTCTGTTCTCTTCTGTAGCAGGTATTGTGGAAAGAATAATTTACCGAACATTGTCGAACATGTCCCGTTTTAAAATATTACTTACGTTCTGTTCAAATTATTGTCAATATTTTTAACAAGAGGTGCTGAGTTGCAACTGTGGTTGGTGTTGTGTTTGTGACACTATTTCATTAGCTTTTTTTTAATAATATCATGTTGTAATAATAATATTCATTATTACATTTCAATTCATTGTATAGAAATGGGTTGGTTTTTGTCCAGCATGCGAAAACACAATATGGGGCCCCAAAAAATATCTGGACGACATATTATCTTCCTTTCCAGTTCTGTTCAGAAGTGGCGTAGAACTAAGAGATAATGGAGAGGTACTTTTGGCCAATAAATTAATAAGATAATTTCGACAACTAGCTTCTGCCAATGGTGTCGCCTGCAGGAAAGTAGAAATAGTTCATCATCATCATTTCATCCGAAAGACGTCCACTGTTAGACATAAGCCTCCCCCAAGCGTCGCCACAACGACCGATCCTGTGCGTCTCGCATCCACCGAAACATAGTTATCCCAACGAAACATACTCTTGGGACAAACTTTACACGCATGCACAATCTGCGCATGGAGATGCAACGCCGGGGCAAAATGTTGCTACCGCAACAAGTTGGGCCACGGCGGACAGAATTTCGGCGGGATCTCATGGTGAAATGGCGACAACGACTGTCGTAATCCAGTGTTGAACACGCCGTAATTATGGTGGTAAGTCCCCTCTTTGAGGAGTGACTGGAGAGGCGACACGGCATCCTCACCTTCCGTATGAAGCAGATCCTCACCGGACATAGTATGTGAAGAAACCCCTGAGTCTCACCACTGTGTGAACCGCCTGGAGGACACGATAAAAAAAAAAACAAAATACACACATTTACACTAACTTAAGTCCTTTTAAACAGTAGTAGCAAAGACATCGCCACTCAATATTATCGTTGGCCAACCCTCGGACAAAATCTACTCGATACGCTTGGAAATTAAAAAGCTTTGGCAAAATGAGAACAGCTATTTGCCCGAAGCTGTGAAAGACTTTATAGGGTTCTGAAGCAAAATGGTAAAAAATAAATTTTGGTACATAGAATTTTTGTAGTGCCACTTGGTCTACAAATAAGCAGTTTTTTTATGAACTTTTTATGATATCCTGAAAGAACTTCTAAGTAATATTGTATGAGTAATGAGTTGAATTATGCAAGTGAAAAAACAGTATATAGTTGTTAATATATCAGAAAAAATATAACAATGGTTATACACAGTCACAGTATTTTATATATCAGGAAAAACGGGCATAGTCCTCACCGAATTTAATTCATGGTGGCCGATAATAGTGGATACAACAGTACTGACTTCATGTTACCATGCGAATAATAAGTACAAGAGACTTGCAGTCATTAACAAACTGTCTTTTAGAATTTAATTCTTGGATTTTAAATATTGAAGCTGGATCGACAAACGTTGTTCTGCCATATAAATTATCAAAGAAAAAATTGAGGGTGGGGTAGAAGGGTACAAAATAGCGTCCAACCTATTCTGAAACTTACCAAATATACACAAAAAAATCATCAAAATCGGTTAAGCTGATTCGCAGAAAATCGATAACAAAAACTGTAACACAAGATTTTTGTATATGTATTAGATTAATAATAATTAATTATTAAACATTTTTCTATTGCAATTTAACTATGAATTATATGCATAACGTCGGTGAATTTTTGTATATGTATTAGATTAATAATTAATTATTATTATTTTTTTTTTTTTATATATGAAATAAATGTATGGTATCGGTGAATTAATTTAATATTTTATTTAGAATGTACGTACTGTAATGTGGTTGTGTGGTGTACCTGAATAAAGACACTAAAACTCTTTTATTATTATTATTGCAAAAGTACGTATATGCGCAAACATAGGTTGTGTGCATCTATTATGTAACTTTTATAGGAAAATATATTTCAGCGGACGGAACCCTCGGTGCACAAGTCTCGTATTTTTTTTAGAGTAGTTAGTAAAGAGGTTGAGGTAGTGTGTGCTGACTCGAAATCTTTTTATTGGGCCGGTCCTAAACGAATCTTAGGTGTGAATATATATTCTTCCCTAATTCGTTTATTGTAACGAGTGGATATGGACGGAGATTTTTTCTAATCGAATTTCGAGGAGTTTTGATTACTCTGACTTTTATGAGAGGGTACCTGATTGGATTTCATGAAATCTTGCAGCCGACTGTTATCGGGAGTATTTTTGTAGCAGATGGTTAGCTTTTTGATTTCCACAGTCATGTCTCTTTATACATTTCATCTGTTGTCGGTATTCTGACCATGATATTCTTTTTTATTGTTGATAAGTTTTATTTTTTATTCTTGATAGGTTCGCGCTTGACCGCGTAAAGAGTGAATAGATTAGAATAGACGCGCTCCATCGTCGACCGCATCGTCGCTTTCTATCAGGTGTTATACCTGATAGAAAGCGACGATGCGGTCGACGATGGAGCGCGTTTACCTAGAAGTAATCTATTCACTCTTTACTTAAAGATTCCCGGGTTGTAGCCATCAGGAAATACAGATTCCAGCAAGGAATTCCACTCCTTAGCTGTACGCACAATGAATGTGTTCCCAAAACGTTTCGTGCGTATAGGTGGGATGTCCACCATGTACCAGTGGCGCATTGCCGTACGGTCCGATGATGGACCGCTATTCACCTTTGTCAAATCAATGATCACCAGTAAAATACTAATATATTTTTTAGTTTGCCTATATTGTGTCCCTCTTCCAAACCTTTATATCACATACTAGATAATGTTTCTTTTTGGAAATGAAATCATCCAATGTCTTCGCTTTAAGGTAGAGCGAGAGGGCGTCTCAGATTTTTACTGACTAAAAACTCCTATGTTCCTTCTTTGCCTTCGTTCCAAGGCCCCGGGTTTCTCTTTCGCACAACCCATGTCCCTAGAAGGCTTCGACCTTGCTGGGTTACGGTTTTACTAACATTTCTTCGAGACTCGCATGGAACACTACGTGCCGTCGACGACTCGGGCTCGGCCCGGACGGTTAGCGGACGGCAAGTTACTCATTACTCGTCGTCCGCAAGCACGCACCTACGGTGGCTGGAAATCGGGGTCAGGATCCCGGCTGCTGAAGTAAATAGTCCTTAAATAAGTCCGTTCCCACACGCGTGCGACGGCCGCCTCCTTCGCTAACATTACTGCTTCATAGAAGGAGGCGACATACCACCGGATCATGGTCTGTACCAGGGTCCGTCTTGCCACCATATTGAAACTGACTACTATGATCGAAATTCTGACGAATTATTGTTATTACTTGTTCAGTTACTTTAATCCTGATTTATTCGCAGACAATGCTTCACACATCTCCTTGCGCCCGTCACTATTTTATCATGTTAATCTTTATACTATATTTAATCGATGCCTATATCACAAAAACTTTATCAACATACACGAAAACGAAAATATTTGAAGGCACACAAGTAAAATCTCACGTATGATCTGACTAATTGCTCGCTATCGCTTACGGCCTCGTTAGTGAAACCCTTATCTCAATTGATCCTTATAACTAGTGTGAGCTAACAACTCTTGAAGGTCCATTAAAAATTCTCTTCTATATTTAAAAATTCAAATTTCAAATTCCGTGTGTTCTATTTTTTGACCCGAAAGATAAATTTAAAAATGATAGAGATTAGTGTTGAATATAGATGGCCTAATCCGATGTATACCTTTTTTTTGGTCACCGTATCGATTTGTGACTGATTTTTACTGTTTTTTATATAGGTACGTGTTTTAGTTAATGATATATTTTTAATAGTTTATTGTGAACACTATAGCACTGTTTTAAGTTTTAACCTTATTATTGTTTTTTAAAGTTCTATAGTGGATTGTGTTACAGAAGCAATACGACCTTTTTGACACTATTATTTTCAGAAATTAATCCTTTTATTTTCCAACTTACGGTAAACTTAACTGGAAAGACATAATAGGGTCAATCTTAAACAAGAAGAGCATTTGGATCTTTGATAGTAGGATACCTAATAAAGTGAAGCGACATCTATTTCGTCACAGAAGAACTAATCCTACATCAGGCAATCAAAGTTCTCCGCGCGATTGGAACATATGGAACAGCCCGAAAACGTCTACCAGGCAGTTACCTACCAGACGTAACACCCGTCTGGTCGTAGGATCCTCCCTTTTCAACGGAGGTTAACGGGACTTTACTCTCTGTTCCGCATACCTCCAAAAAAGTATGCGAAAATTTTAAGATAAAAATACTACAAAAACTAGCACATTTTAGCTAGTAAACCATCACAATTTTTAGGAGATATAATTATACAAAATTTTAAATCTCGAGCAATTTATTTAATACAAGAATTATCTGGTTATTAACGTTGAAGAAAAACCAATCTTAATTTAAAATCGCATACATCTGAGTTGGTCACCCTGTAATAATAAATCGACAAAAAGATTGTTTGTTATTGATTTATAGCAAGGTAAGTCTTTCACAATTATTTTTATTTTATATAAACCAGTGCTTGACTGCGATCCCACCTGATGGTAAGTAGTGATGCAATCGTTGATGGTGAGGTGCACTAGTTTATTAAGAGCCTATTTACTCTAGCCTTAAAGACACCCATGTTATAATCGGATGGGAAGACCGCAGCAGGAAAATTGTTCCAGTCCTTCAATGTACGGGGTATAAACGACGAGGCGAAATGGGTTCTTTTTTTAGGATCAGGGTTAGGGCAAGAAATTGAGGTCATAGTTTGTGTTTTTTTAGGGAAACAAATTCACATCGTTGTCCAATGTATTATATTTAAAACTTTTTCTATATGTAACAGATGAATATGAGATGTTTCTTGCCTAATAATAATTTCTATTTTAAAACAGTTACTGCCATCGGTGAGGCCAGCTTGGTGATATTGCTTATTTCTACATTTCGTCCTATGATTGGATATCCATTAAGAAGATAGAATAAAGACATGATAAGTGTCTAAAATCAATCTTTTGGGATAGTTTAAAGACATTTTTTTTAAGGGATAAGGTCAAAATAACCTCTCCCGTTCTAGGTGTAGCTGGAGGTAGTGTTAGATTTTTACTGACTAAAACCCATCTGTGTTTCTTCAGTAGCTCAAATCACTACTAACCACTGTATAAAAAATTGTTTTTCTTTTCACAGTTCCCAACCACACCAATTTCCTTCCTCTCCAACTACCATTGACCAAGTAATATATCTCTTACCCTAATAAATAATATAAAGATTATTCATCGAATAATCAGCAGTTAGAATCAAGGATCATTCAGCAAAAACAATACATTACGATTCAGCTGGCGACCTGGCTGTCTATGGAAGAAAATCGCTTTAATTTGCCGCGCAGTGTTTGCCAACTTGAGCAAATATTGGCAATGGCTATTGGTCCCGACTATCCGTAGTGGAACAATCACACTTGAGTGGGTGACTTGGACCACTGTATAGGATTTGAAGAAGTATTAAGACATTTTAATGTTAATTGTATTTATAGAAAGAAAGAAGAAGAAAGATATAAAAATATTTTATTTGGCAAGCGTGGATAAACATAAAAACAAAATTAAAGACATCTTACGATAAAAAAGAGAAAAAAAACACTGACACAATGTGTGTGTAAAACACTGGTATTCAACAACGATCCTTACACCCCAATCGCCGTCGGGATTCCGATTCCGATTACCGGCCACCGTAGGCGCGGGCTTGCGGACGGCGAGCAATGGGTAGCTCGCCGTCCGACCATACAGTAACCTTCCGGACTGAGCCCAAGTCGTCGACGACGCGTTCTATTCCACGCGCGGCTCGAGATGTCAGCAAACTGTCGGGGCACAGCAGAGTCGAAGCAAAGCCTGGAGCCAAGGGTCTGATTCTGAAAGGAAGACTCGGCCCTGGTACGAAAGGCAACGAAGGAACAGGAGTGGATTTTTAGGCAGTTAAAATCTGACACTATCTCCCACTCCACCTCTTGGGCGGAGGATGTCATAAGATGATTTTCTCACCGAAAAAAAAACATCAGTGTACCCAAGAGGTATCACGCTGCCCGATAACTGGGTTGTGGACGTCTGATAGGAAGTGGCTCCATGTAAAACACGGGTGTTCAACCGCATCCGGCAAGGTTAGCTGCAGCAGCCATCAACAGATGCTGCCACTGCTGGATATAGGCCCTTCCAAGTGTCACCACAATGAACAATCTGTGCGTCTCGCATCCATTGGATCTCTGCAACTCAATATCACACATATCACTGATTATTCATCATCGAGTCTTATTATTTATTTATTCCATATTATTTTATATCTCCAATAATATCCATGTCTTATACTCCATATTTTTTATCTTGATAATTTCAACTAAGCTTTGTATTTTGTAACCAATTCATTATCTTCTTCTTATTAAAATTATAATCTAGTTCCAATTCAATCTAATTTATTGTGTCTCAAAATCCACTTCTGTTGTAAATATTACTACAAAAGTCTTTGTCTAGAGAGATCTTATTTGGAAACTGCAGTCAAGCTTACTTCTTGAAGGCAAAAGGACTTTAAGTATTTTTCTAATTGAAACTATTGGCCAACTTCTGTACTACGATTAAACGAATCCACAGGCTACAGTCGTGAGACATTGTCGGGAATGTTCGTAATAAATCAAGATTAATGCTCTAGTAATTGTGATTTCTCGTGTACAATCACTTTACTTTCTTTTTTTACTTTGTTGAACATTGTAAATTTATTGGAGTTTAATGGATTCAACCAAGGTTATTTCTATAAATGAAATGCTATTAATTTAAATTGTATAAGGCTTCATTAGGCTTATGAAATATTGGTTAAAATTAGATTTGGTTTAAAGTTGGAAAATAGTATGTAAAATAAAAGTTACGGTGAAAGAAGGTCTGATAAACAAATCTATAAAAATAATCTGGCTATGCTGCCGCTGCTGCTGCGGAGAACCTCAAGCGGTGGAAATATAACAACCTCGTCGGCAGTTATATTTTTGAGCCGTTTGGGGTTGAAACTCTTGCTCTTGGGCCGTGGGGTCCGAATGCTCATAAGCTGTTTAAAGAACTATCCAAAGGCTTAGTAGACACTTCGCGTGACCCAAGGGCTGGCTTTTACCTCGGTCAGAGATTAAGCATTGCCATACAACGTGGCAATGCCGCCAGCCTTTTGGGCACACTTCCAGTCGACAGCGATGCGGAGGAGTTTTTTGACGCCATATTTTAGCTAGTAGTTTTTGATTTAAGTGTATATATAGTTTTAATTAGTTAAGTGTTTTATGTATTCATTTTACCTGAAAACAATAAAGAAGAATCTGGCTATATCATCCAAAACAAATAACTAAAGTAGGTTTTATTATTCAAGTCTCTAAAACATCTCATCTCTCCAGATATTCCTCAATCATATCACCTGGAATATTTTTGAATATGTTTTATATAAGGTTAGTATGTCTCAAAGACCTCATTTCGTGAGGTGGTAACATTTTTCTTGCAGCCTCATATCTGTCTGATTGACTCAGCGTTAGATAAAATAAATTGCCCTCCCTTTGGGCCAGGCACGTTTGAAACAAAAAATATATTACTATCGACGTGTACGAGAATCATATTAAGACCAATTTTTGCTTGCGTCTTTGGCTGCGCGATTGTTGGAAATTATTTCTGCTGCTGTTACTGTGTATCTGAATGCCAAGTTACATACAAATCAGTTTAAGCGTTACGACATGACACAGGTAATAAACAGACAGAGAGAGCTATTTCTAAATTTTGTAATAAGGCATGGATTTAACGAGCACGCTTGTCGACATCGTTCTCACATATAATAACCAAACACCACCAACCACCAACAACTTAAAATGCCAATCCATATGACTACTTTTCTGGATAAGTCTTTTACTGTCCAGGCCGCTCGTCTATGGAATGCATTGCCTGTGGCAATAAAACGTGCGCAAACACTGCCTGTATTTAAGAGGCTTGTGAAGGATCATTACTTGTCACTGTGATCATGTCTTCGTTTCATCACTTATTTCTCTTGATTATATATTTATATTTTGTATGTATGTATATGTGTATCTATTTTAGTATAAAGTTTTGTTTACTTTTATATTTGCACCAAGTGCGGGTTGCAATTGGTGCAACTGTGTGTGCATTTTGTGTCCAGGCAATCTCTATCCATTCTGGGTTGCCTGGAAGAAATCGCCTAGTGATAAGGCCGCCAATTGTATGTTTTTTGTTGTATTACAATTCAATTTTTAAATTTTTTACTTGGTATGCAATAAAGTATATATAAATAAATAAATAAATAAACCAAATAAGGGTTCCGTACCTCAAAAGGAAAAAAAGGGAACCCTTATAGGATCACTTTGTTGCCCGTCCGTCTGTCAAGACCCTTTATCTTAGAAACGCGTGGAGGCATCGATTTGAAATTAAAACCATATACTAAAATCTGCGGTTCCTTGAAGCTGTGAAAAAATCAAACTTCTAAGTTAACGAACAAAAAAGATACGTCTGTTTATGTCGCAAAAAACGTGTATTTCGACACGCTCAAGGGAATCAAAATTCATAGGGTACTTTCCGTTGAACTAGAATCTTGAAATTTGGCATGAAGCAACCTTGCTTGATACCTATTATAGCACAAATATAGGGAAAAATCTGAAAACTGTAAAGTTGTTGTTAAGTCACAAAAAAAAACTATTTTTTGCGATGCGGAAAAACCACGTAACTCTATTCGGGAATTGACCTGTTTTCATAGGTAAGTGTCTGCACGGAACCCTGAGTGCGCGAGTCTGACTCGCACTTGCCCGGTTTTTTTTGTAACTATTTATTGATTTAAAAGAGCATTCTTGGAGTTTTCTGCACGTTCATCTTCATAGAGTTCTACGCTTTGGAACGTGCAAATAGCTTCGTTTTTTTTTCTTTGGTGTGACTGGGCCAACCTCGACGATTCAAAAGAACCTGTAAATAGTTTAATTGAAATAAACGCTTTGAGTTCAAATTCGGATAATAAATCATTTCTGCATTATTTATTTATATTCACTTTCTTTTTACCATAAATAATGTTACTATTATTATATTTATACAGAGAATTAAAAGATTTTTTTAATTTGTATAATGGCAGCATTGGAATAAGGTTGCAATATACTAAGTTTAAATATTTAAAAAAAATGCGTAAAGAAAGTAGCAACGCACATACGCGCATACATACTAACTATCACATTTATAATATTTTACAAATACTTTTTACGCCAACTCAAAACCCCAAGTTCACCTTCCCCAGAGATGTCGTCAATACAAGCCGTGCAAACAATTTGCCAAACCGATTCCTTATCGCGACGACGAACGAAAAATACGACTTACTTCAGAAAGGCAACAATAAATCTTTTGTAAAAAAAAAGTAACTTGACAATAATTGGAGATCTTACTACCAATTCCATTTCAAATGAACCCGATTGTCGAGATTTTCTAAATATCGTCAATTATTTTCATTGGCCTCTCGAACAGCTTAATGTTAGCCTAATGCTAATAAAAAGGGCGAGGGGCTATCGAGTGATCATTATAACGAGGATAATTCAGTTTGACAGACTTCTGAGAGATAAGTTATTCACAACTTTTCGGAGACCTCTGTCTTTTGAATAAATTTTCAATGAAGTTTCTAAACCGAGTTTGACAAGTTTTGATTGGTGTGAATACTTGAGAAGATTTTATGCCGTGATTCCGGTAGCGAAGCCTTTAATATTTACATTTTTTCGTAATCTTTATTATGATTTGATTATTATTTTTATTAAGTGGGTGTTTTTGACATCAACATTTTCATTATTTGTGCAAAAATTTAAGCTTTTGTCGTTACTGTTGTTGAAAATAATAGGTTATTACCACCAACTTCCCACTTAGCATAGCATAGCATAGCATAACCAGCCTTTTAATGTTCCCACCGCTGGGACTCAGGCCTCCTCTCTAGGAAAGGGAATGGGCCGTAACCCACCACGCGGGCCCAGTGCGGGTTGGTAAATGTCACATGTCTTCGGTTTTTTAGTTCTAGGACATGCCGGTTTCCTCACGATGTTTTCCTTCACCGTTTTGAGAGCAGTGGTGATGAAATAAATAACACAAAGTAATGCGCCTCGCTGGGTTTGAACCCACGATCTACAAATCGTAAGTCGGGGCCGTTACCACTCAGCCACCACTGCTCACTTCCCACTTATCCTACCTTTATTCATTTGATTATTTCAAGAAGTAAAGAAAAACATCGAATACATCTACTACTTATTAATACGCGTAATTTGTAAAAACTATGTTGTATGATATACTGTGGAGTACCACAGGGACCAATATAGAAAAGACAAAACATACCTAAATAATTAGGTATTTTAATCAAGAATCAAGTAAATACTGATTTGCTGAAGCAGCAAAATAAAAGAAATAATAATGAAGGTATCACAAATAAACCAAAGCAAAACAAGATCATAAGCAAAGAATAAAGATATTAATAAGTCAGCAAACAAAGAAATAATACCGAGGTTGTAAGTAACCCACCCTGCTTCATTTGCTCCGACCCTGCTAAAAGCAAATTCGTATCAAATCATTTCCACTATAAGGAAAACAAAGAGAAATACAATCTTCTTAATACTGTAATAACAGAAAACTTCAATAACGTACCGACTATTTTGGAAGTCAAAACAGATCCTAAAGTTCGGGACCTAAGAACTGCAAACATAACTTTATTAGACTGAATGTATGTAATAGTTCCATAAAAGTTAACTGCTAGTATTTACTTAAGTACCGGCGGGAAACGTATAGAAAGTATGTCGACCAGCGTTAAAAGAACTCCACCTCAACTCCAGGGTTCTTCTAAAAATTCTCCGACCGAAGAAATGACGTCGACGGGGGAGGTCACCTTAATTTAGATTTTCTGTTCTCAAGGCGACGCATTTCCAGTCTTAGAACAAAAGCTGAGACACCGATTGACACTTATAAGAACCTTGTGAACCAAGAAATAAAGTCTATAATGGCTTAACAGAAAGCATGACCTTATAAGAATATTGGGTGACGAAAAGGTTCGTGAAAAGCGTGGAATGGTAAAGAAAAATTTAATCCTTTGTCAGTTTGTTAACAGTTCATTTCAGTTTTGTAATAAGTTTAGATTTCCCTGTTGTATTTCTTTGTATAATCTGCTGCATAAACTTTTTTTTTAATTAAGAAGGGCTTGTTATAAAGTTATTATTGGAGATAAAGATATTCTCATTTTCTCAAAGGATTATCATAAAATTGTATTATCAAGAACAAATTCACAGGTCAGTGTGAAACTGACAGGAATGTCCGCCTTTGCTTTCTGCCATCAATCTTTATACATAAAATCGAAATACTACTCACTGATTAATAACGAAAATTTTGCAAAAATTTGGCAGGTAGGTTCCATAAAGAGTGTAGACATCCACAAAGAAATTCGGATTTTCCGAAATTCACTTCTTAAGGGGATGTAACGGGGGTCCAAAGTTTGTATGGAGAAACCGACTTTCACGTGGGCGAAGCCGTTGGCAGAAACCAGTAAATAAATATTAACCATCTACTGGTTTCTTTAGGTGGTTTCACGGTTAACGTTTCTTCACTAAATAGAAAATAAATAAAACCACTATCGATAGTATCAAAGCCGCTCTAAGGATTTTCCTGTGTATCTCTTTGCAGTTTTGTCAAAAGTTTGGCAGTAGCAATGCACTTACATTCACCACGGTTGGTGCAACGTCTAAAATATGAAAATTGAATTTTGTTACTGCTGTTTGGTCAGTACGACTTTAGTAAAACACTAGCGACCCGCCCCGGCTTCGCACGGGTGCAATGCTGATCACTTCACAGCATAAAACAAAGTCGCTTCCCGCTGTCTGTCCTTAAGTACTCTTAGATCTTTAAAACTACGCAACGGATTTTAATACGGTTTTGATCAGCATTGCACCCGTGCGAAGTCGGGGCGGATCGCTAGTACTAAATATACTACAGAATGTCTTTATATACCACTTACACAGCTTTTTGTCATTAGACAATAGGTTGCTCTTGAAAGAGCGACTTATAATTGGCCATGTGAAAAACACTCAACGTTCACAAATCTAAATCTGCAAGGTTAAAGTTTGACCCTGCGATTTATCAAAGGTCAGGAGGCAAAGGTCCTCACGCCCCAATCGCCACCGGGATTCCGATCCCGATTTCCGGCCGACGTAGGCGCGGGCTTGCGGACGGCGAGCAATGGGTGGCTCGCCGTTCGATCGTCCGGTGACCGTCCGGACCGGGCCCAAGTCGTCGACGGCGCGTACTGTCCACGCGTGCCTCAAGGAGATGTAGGGGCCCAGCAGGGTCGAAGCTTACTGGGGCCATGGGTGAGGCGACAGAGATCCCGTGGCCCTGGAAAAATGGCAGGGAAGGAACAGGAGTGGGTTTTTGGTCACTAAAAGTCTGACACTATCCCACACTCCACCCAGGAGCGTGGGATGTCATTGGATGATTTTACCTCGCGAAAAAAAACACTATTTTGATCTATCTCTTAGAATTCAGCCAGCGTTTGCAACGTAAGCGCAAAAAATGTATTTATTTACGACATCACATTAGAAACCTCTAAAATTATCAGTGTTTCTTGACTATATTGTACATAAATCTCCTTCTAACCTCTTGAGTCACTCTATCTATCAAAAAAACCGCATTAAAATCCGTTACGTAGTTTTGAGACAGACAGCGAAAAGCGACTTTGTTTTATACTATGTAGGGATAATAATTTAAATATAGTCGGCTCACTATTAGGTAGATCTAAGAAATAATATGTGGTTAATTGTAAATTATAAAGCAACCATTGATGAACTGGATGACAAAGAATTTAACAGCTTACCTGATTAGTGTTCACCTCCATCAATGGATATTTGAAACATACTAGCAGATACTGCACTATAATCCGCTTTTGGTGCGTCCAGCTATTCCGGCTTTATGTCCGAGATGACAAACTCGACAATTTGATGATACCATACACTCAAAGCCGAAATATCTCGTGTATCTGTAATTACATCGGCATCCATCCCTACAAGCTGGAACCGAGCAATACTAGTTCAATTTCTTATCATGAAACTATTGTATGTGGAGGCTGAAGCATAAATTAGCAGCACAGCCGACATCGGTTAGGTTTTCTATATGGATAGAGAATTCACGGTATAGAATAGAATAGTATTTATTCGATGCAAGCAATACAATAGACAATAACACAAAAAAAAGTACAGATTTATAATATAGTTGCGCTGAGCGTGCTCAAACGGAAAGGGTCGCCAACTCAGCAATTGCTGGACGCCAGACACCCAGCGCTGATTTTCAGCTGGCACCCCGCAGTGACGCACGTGAATAAAAATAATGTTGATATTTCACAATCATATATTTGCACAGGTAATTAAAAATAGGTAATTACAAACTTAGATATACTTAGAGAAACCGTAAGCCAAGTAAACCAGCAAGACGAAACGCGATCCTTTGGAGCGTCCAAACAACTTGACTGATTGCCCCAAACTGGCCTTTGACATCCAATTAATTTAAAAAAGTAACTGACTCGTCAACAACTGGACTAACGAATCAATTGAGTGTCTTATTATCACTAAATTACCATGATCACTGAAATATAGGTATACATATTAGTTTTCAACTTCTTTAGTATTAACCAAAGTTTCATTTGCCCTCTAATTGAACAAAACAACCCTACTTTCTCAGTCCCAGTTGCAGTGTAGACTCTCAATTATTAGTTCAGTGCTAAGATAGTTCAGAAGCCAATATGACCAAAAACTAGAACGCGAAGTTTTCTAATAACAGTTCTTCGGAAACAACGGCCAGTGACCAAGAAGTTAGCTAAAGATTGTTTAACCTAGGGGCGAAAAAGCTATGGCAAGCTTGCCAAAGGTGACGGTACGGAAAACGATTCTGTTTTTATACAATTTGCATTGTTATGGTTCTTTTTCTTTCTTATAATTTGTTTACTTGTTATTACAAATGGTTCAAGAACGTTTAAGATGTTGACAGTAAACTTTTGGCTGCTTCAATATCTACGAATAAATTTTAAATGATTATATAATCAGATTTTCAGTTAGTGTGTTTTTATTATCGTGCGCCTACGGTGGCCGGAAATCGGGAGCGGAATCCCGACAGCGGTTAGGGCGTGAGGACCGTTTTCTCACGCGATCGGCCGCCTCCTTTGCTAGCATTACTGCTTCGCAGAGGGAGGCGACCGCCTGCCACTCCTCCTCACTCCGGACCATGGCCTGTACCAATGCCCGGCGCGAGAGATCACTGCCGCCGATCGCCCCCACGAGGACACGGCGGTGCCCTGCCCAGGCGGGGCACACCTCCACCGTATGCTCCACCGTGTCCTCTGGACGGTCCACACAGTGGCGGCACCCAGGATTTTCTTCCGCACGAATCCGGTCCGGGATCTCCCGAACTTACCATGTCCGGTGAGGACCTGCGTCATACGGAAGGTAAGGACGCCATGTGGTCTTTCCAGCCACTCCTCAAAGAGGGATAATGATGAAGTTAGCATTGCCATTATATTTATTTCAATCATTTGCTGTGACTTTGAATTGAATTGCGGTGACTACAACTAGTCTTTTTGTATCTCTTTTAGTTGTTAACTCCCTAGCCATATACGCTTTCAACAGTCTTTGGAGGAATGTGGAACAGAGAGTAAAGTCCCGCAAACCTCCGTTGAAAAGGGAGGATCCTCCGGCCAGACGGGATGTTATGTCTGGTGGGCTGCAACTGCCCGATAGATGATTTCGGGTTGTTCTATATGTTCTAATCGCGCGGAGAACTTTGATTGCGCGATTCAGGATTTTCTTATGTGACGCGATAGATGTCGCTACAAGTCCATACATCGTTACTATAAATAATATATATTTTTTTTTTAATGCATTTCATTAGGTGCCATTTTGATGTTATTTTATTCTATATTAATGTATTCTATGCGTTGTAAAAATGGGTTTTTCATGGGCAAATGGGTCCATTTTTTTAAAGCTACTAAAAACGACCTTCGACGACGAAATGTAAATCTTAATTTATTCATTCAATAACGGGTTCATCGCTTCAGCATCATAAACAACCGTTTTCCTCTGAAATCGGAAGATAAGGTACTCAGCGCCATATTTTTTCACCCTCGAAACCGATAGAATTGCGGTGCTAATTGAAATGAATACCGCGTTTGTAGATCATGGTAGAGATTAGAGAAAATAGAAAGGGGGTCTTTTGAAAACTGTATATAAATTGAATTTATATACAGTTTTAAATTATACACTTCTACTATTAAATTATATACTATACTTAATCGCAATATTTCTTGTGGGAGTTTCACAAGAAATATTGTTCTGTGAAATCGAATTCCTTTTTCAAAATTCAATAAAAAGAGTACCTACTATATTTTTTCTCAACTGTGATAATTATTATGCTTATATTATAAGAGTATCTATTGATAGTGTTAGGTATATTATAGGTATATATAAATTATATGTGCAGGAAGATTTGATACTTTAGTCTAAGGCGTCAATACTCTTCCTCTTTTGTCTTATACACGTCTGTTTTTTTTATATCTTCTTTCACAGGTCTACTGGATCAGTTCCTCTGAACTTATATTTATAACTAGCTTTTGTCCAAGGTTTCACTCCCGTCAACTGACTACCTACCCGACGCAGTTAAGTACCCTACCTACCCAACGCTACCTACTTACCTAGGTAACTACCTATCTACCCATCTTTTTAACTAGTTGTTTAGAGCGGCGCTAGTTGTTTAGTTTGGCGCTAGTGGTTCGGAGTGACGTGTGTCACATGACTGGTCACGACACTCTGATGCAACACTGAGTGCTAGTGGGATGTAAGTGATTAGTCTCAAAAGCCTTTAAATTGATTTTCATATATATAGATATATTAATCTATTATTTATTACTGCGTACCTGTGTAAATATTATATATCTAACCTTTATTTAAGATTTTTTTTTTTTTTTAAGTTCTTTCAGTCCATTTAAAGTTTGTGTGATAGATACCGATGTCAGCGAGAAGACTATCATTATATCCATCGATTTAAATTATGTTACTATTTAAAAGATACTGTTTACAAATTTTTGTTGGATTTTTGGATGAGGAATTTTCCAAGGCAACTTGATTATTGGCATTAGGCATTACGTGTAGTAAATAAAACTTTCACTTTGCTACTAAAATATGAGTAACTTCTGCCCAACCCTTTGAAACATACAGATGTAATATTCAGGAAGTAGTAAGCTCTAAAATTTGAGTCGTTCTACATTTCTAGCCAATTAAATCATACCAAAATGTTTGTATTTTACATCGAATAAAGGAAATATTACTTGTTTGCAAACCATGAATCTTATGAAACTAAAATCCATTCAAGGCAAGCTAGCATAAATCCCTTTCAATTTCGGAATTGAATTTAATATGCAGCAACATGTGGTATACAAAACAAAATATTACAATAGCTAGGTCATACAGGAGTTGCCTTTGGATATTGTATGTGGCGGGCTCTCCGCAGTCCCTAACTGGATCTTACAGAGTATTGAAATGTAGAGGCGGTAGATAATTTTTTTGAAAAAAATGCTTGTATTTTTTTAAGACACCTCTTTTATTAAATTGTTATTTTAATTTTTAAATTGATATAAACTAGTGATTAACAGCAATCCCATCTGATGGTAAGCAGTGATGCATTCGTTGATAGGGAAGTGCACTAGTTTATTAAGAGCATATTCATACTAGGCTTAAAGGCACTTAAATTATAATCGAACGGAAAGATTGCAGCAGGCAGGTAGGCTGCAATCTATTGAAGGAATGGTCCTTCAATGTACGCGGTATAAACCTACTATACTTACTTATCCTATTTCTATAAAAATGGTGGTCATATCGTTGTGCCTTTATCGTATCGTTATCGTTATTAAGTCAACTGTCAAACATCTAATAAACCCAAACACGGCTATAATACATTGATTTATTACGGAGTTCCGGTGCCTACCTTCCACCTTACAGTTCCATCATCAGATCATTTTGATGGTACATTATAGCCAATTTGCAACTCGGGACAATTCTAATAAACCCAAAAACAGCTGGGACATATTAATTTATTACGGAGTTCCTGTCCCTACCTACGTCCTCTCTTCCTTCAGTCAGTCATCGACTACTAATGTCAACAAAGCAATTTTACTCGTTACGAGAGTTCTGCTACGATCTTTTGAGGAGCTCTGTTCAAAATCTCCGAAATTATGGGTCCAATCCGAGAGTGTAATCATTCAAAAAAACTAAAAAACTTCAAAAATAGGTGGTGAACATACATAAAAAAATATATACAGCCGAACATATAACCTCTGCTTTGAAGCCGGTTAAAAATACCTCCCCATGTTATATTAGAACTCAATGATATGAATTTAAATGTTTGCAGACAAGAATATTATAAAAATGCTTTGCTCTATGCTACTCCAACTCCACAACCACTTGGGTGCACAAGCTAATTGTTTAACATTTGGAAACATTGTTGAACCTGTTGAAGATTGTAAAACAATATTCGCATTGCACAAACTCAATTACTGTAGCATTTTACAACTTTTCTAATAGGAGCATATGTGTAAGTATCATAAACTACCGTTTAGTAATCCGTATCAACCTTTAACAGACAAACGAAAACAAAACAAATAAATAATACGATAAATTATTTATTTGTTTTTTGGAAGAGCAGTGGTGACCGAGATTAATGGTGACCGAGTGGTAATCATAATCATAATCATTTATTTTGTTTGTAAAACATAGGTATTACAGAGGCTGGTATACAATTCACAGTGCGCTATGTTTTGCCGAATATTGGCATACAAACTTAAAGTACCTAAATCTCAGCATGCAGCAGCATAGTAACAAATATTTAAAATCATAATATAATGTCAAACAATTGAGTAGTACTTTCCAAAAAAAAAAATTATAAAACAACCGGTAACGGCCCTGACTTACAAGTTGTAGCTCGCTGGTTCAAACCTAGCCAGTAAAGTTTTTGAAATAATAACAAGTGGCCAATGCCTTTTACATAAAACTTTTTTTTGCTAACCTTTCTGAGTGGCCTGGTATTTATTGAAATATTGTATTTTTTGTTTTTCATAAGTACATTTTTTATTACTACATATATATACAATAAAATCTTAATTTTGTAAAGATCCATGTAGTTTCTTGCACGTTCTTTTTCATAGAGATCAACTTTTTAAAACACAAATGAATAGCTTAATTTTTTTCGTCTGATCGTAAAATGAATTGAAAGTAAATGAGTTTGAGTTTGTAAGACAGAAAATTAAGCATAAGCATAGCATAATCAGCCTTTTAATGTTCCCACTGCTTGGATTCAGGCCTCCTCTCCAGGAGAGGGAATGGGCCGTAATCCACCATGCGGGCCCAGTGCGGGTGAATGTCTTCGAATTTTTTGGTTCTAGAACATGCCAATTTCCTCACGATGTTTTCCTTCATCGTTTTGAGAGCAGTAGTGATGAAATAAATTACACAAAGTAATGCGCCTGGCTGGGTTTGAACCAAAGCCTACAACTCGTAAGTCGGGGCCGTTCACACTCGGCCACTACTGCACTCAAAACAGACAGAAAATTAAACTTGGCAAAATATATAGATATCCGTATCGATAATATATTATGTACTGCTTACACAGTTACGATATATAAAAAAACTGTGAGAATAATTCATATTTTAAAACTAACAAACACTCATTACATATTCATGAATACGAAGTCTGTATTCAGAAAATTCATTTTATCCAAGAAAATACTAACAAAATATTATAATTTTATATTTGTACATTTATATGTACATATACGTATGTAGTTAGGCTATAAATAGTTTATGAATATTTAAGTTAAGTGCACAATATTGTGCTAGTATAATTAAAATAAATTTATTAAAAAAAATATCCAGGTTGCCAAATTCTGTAGTCTACTCTGTATCTAGTACTCCAGTTCTCATACAAAGTACGGGTGACATAACCGTTCGGCAGAATATCGCTACACCAGCATTGCCAGACATTGCTCACACCATACCCATTTGTTTTATATTACAATGATCTTCTGCGACCGCATGTTACTAAAGGAGTTAAGAGTATACACATGGATGAATGGAGAGGGAGAGGAAGGCCAAAAAAAAGATGGATAGATTTTGTGTGGAGTTATATGAAAGAAAAGGGAGTTAGTGATAGCATGACGAACAATGACGTCGTCAGGACCGAAAGGGAGAAATAAATATATTGCGCTGACCCCAAATAACACGCGACAAGGGCAGGAAGATTATAATGATGATCGTCTTCTAGAGTTTTTATTAAGTGTTTAGATGAAAGAAAAGAAAGAAAAAGAAACCAAGTCATCGGTACACCCTGTGGGAGGCCTTCCAACGCTGCGTCTTCCGGTAGGCGGTCGCCACTCCAGAACCTTTCAGCCCCATCTACCATCCGTTCTACGAGCAATGTGCCCTGCCCACTGTCACTTAAGTTTGGTGATTCTTCGGGCTATGTCGGCGACCTTGGTTTTTTTGCGGACATTCCTACATTAAATCAAGTAACAAAAAGAAAAGAGAAAAGGAAGATAACCTATGTTCCTTCAGTAGCCCTTCACATTCCAGGACTGCGGTTACTCTTTCGAAAAATCCCTCAGTTCCAGCAGGAATGATTATATATGCATAGAATAGATAAAACATGAAAATGACAAAAAGAAGGTTACAACTGATCTAATGACCAGTTAGTAGTCCTCCAGGAATTTTTAGTTAAAAGTACCTCAAAATGTCTTCAAAGACTAAATCAAGTTTTTTGCCGTCAAGAATTAGTTTAAGGCCAACTTGAGGGACATTCAGTCATAAAAACTTTAAACATTTCGTTTTGTTCGTATTTAATAAGAGATTATTAGCTGCGAACCACTTAGAAAGAAAGCTTTTTTCCGGTGGGAAAATCATCTTATGACATCCCTCACTCTTGGGCAGAGCGGTGGATAGTGTCAGTCTTTTACTGACTAAAAATCCACACCTGTTCCTTCTTTGCCTTTCATACCGGGGCCGAGTCTTCCTTTCAGAATTAGACCCTGGGCCCCAGTAGGCCGACCCTGCTGGGGCTACAGTTTCTAACATCTCCTTGAGGAGCGAGTGAAACAGTACGCGCCGTCGACTACTTGGGCTCGGTCCGGACGGTAACCGGACGATCGGACAGCGAGCTACCCAATGCTCGCCGTCCGCAAGTCCGCGCCTACTATGTCCGGAAATCAGGATCGGAATCCCGGCGGCGGTTAAGACGTGAGGACCGTTGCCTCACGCGATCGGCCTCTTCCTTTGCTAGCATTACTGCTTCGCAGGAGGCGACCGCCTGCCACTCCTCCTCGCTCCGGACCATGACCTGTACCAAGACCCGGCGCGAGAGATCGCCGTCACCGATCGCCCCCACGAGGACACGGCGTTGCTCTTCCCAAGCGGGGCACACCTCCACCGTGTGCTCTACAGCTAGACTTTCATTGATATGCAAGACATCCGTATCTTTTTTATCTATTTTAAGAATAAGAGAAGTATCATAATTATATGGAAATAAATCGGATAAATTAATCATATTAATTTCATTGCTAGCCTATAAAATGATCTGCTCCGAAAGGGTCTCTCGAAGTGTACGACTTCACAACTTTTAGACACTCACAATATACAGTTATCTCAATTCCAATCCCAGACATTTTCTGGTTGCCCACTTCATTGCTGAACGCTGCATGCATTTTTAAGCTTTGAATCTATTCGCCCCGAGAATCGACCTCGCCAAAATGCACACGGGCAAATCAAAATAAATTAGTTTGATTCTGGTCGTAAATAAAAGCTACCAAACTATAGATATTCTATTTCTTGAGGGTGCATTATTGTGTATTATAGGCACATTTATCCAACGCGCGTTTTTTTTTTGGGTGGGAAAATCATCTTATGACAAATCGCGCACTTGGGCGGAACGTGAAATAGTGTCAGATTTTTACTGACTAAAAACCCACTCCTGAATCTTTTTTGCCTTCGTCCCAGGGCCCCGGGTTTCACTTTCATACTACCCATGGCCCCAGTAGGCTTCGACCCTGCTGGGGCCTTACGGTTTGCTGACATCTCCTTGAAGAGCACGTGAAACAGTGCGCGCCGTGGACAACTTGGGTTCGGTCCGGACGGTTACTGGACGATCTGATGACGAGCTACTTATTGCTTGTCGTCCGTAAGCCCGCGCCTCTGGTGGCCGAAAATCAGAATCAGAATCCCGGTGGCTGGGGCGTGAGGTGACACGTTCAAGTGCGGCCTCCTCCTTTGCTAAACCTGCCACTCCTCCTCGCTTTGGACCATGGCCATACCAAGGCCCAGCGTGAGAGATTGTTGCCGCCGATCTCTCCTACGAGGACACGACGACCAACTACGTTGGAGTCGACTTCTAATCCAGTTTATTTTGGTGCAAAATAATTACTAGGATTATACGTATCTGATTTTTATAACCCATTAACTGGGTAACAAGATATTCCTTGAAAAGACTTGTTGACTACCCGTAACTGTTTTTTTATTATTATATGCCCACAAAAGTCCACCCAGTCTTTGGATGATGCAGAATAGTGGCAGGTGCATTAAAAAAAAAAAGAAACGAATACAAAGAAAATACCTATATGCCTACAAATAAACCAGTTTTGCGCAAATATTACCAGGCTTTTGTATTCTTTAATAAACTAAAGTGGTTGTAGATCTCCTCGCCGGAATGCTCATATTTGTTCACTTTTGTATAACGTGCTTTTTTCCCCTTCAACCTCTCCTTACCTCAAGGAGCGATTCCGATTTCCGCGACTCACACACGAAATTTCTTACTTCATTAGGTAACTTGAGACTTAAAATACCAATGCATTCAACTACCGCTCGTGTATGGAATGTATTGCCAGTGACAATAAAACACACGCAAACACTACCTGTGTTTAAAAGACTTATAATAGAAGTATGTTTGGCTATATCATCATCATCATCATCATCATCTTCCTGCCCTTGTCCCGTGTTATTTGGAGTCGGCGCAACACGTTTTTTCTTCCACTCTGCCCTGTCACTCGTCATGCTATCACTTCCTTCGTCTGGCTATATATATAATAATAATAATAAAACGTTTATTTCAGAACTTGCCATATCATGTTAGTAACAATTTAGAACTAGTGTTAGTAACATAAAAAAACAAACAAATAGGAACTTATTCTAGGTTGGGTGAGACGCACCGAACTTGGGGAATGTCTATTTGACCGCGTGCAGTCGTATTCACCGCTCCAAGATCTGAGAGTCCCACCTATCAGCCAGCGTTCTGAGAATGGTGTTGGGGCTGGCGCGTACTCGGCATAGCAAAGAGGCACATCTTTTGAGCATAATGCACGAGAAACTGTCGACGTTTGCGTCGGCAAACATGACTATATAACTGGTTATTTTAAGTCAGTAGTTTACAGAATTTGAATAACTTCTTGGCAGTAAAAAAAAAAATTATAATCAAGAGGCAGTCTAAAATGCCTTTGAAAGATTTGTTGCCTCCCGTTCAGCAGATTTTTTCAATAAGGGCATCAATGAGCTACTACTACGTTGGCAAAAATGCATTGAATGCATGGGGAATTACTTTGATTAATAAAAATATAGAGAAAAAAGGGCGTTAACTTTTTTCATGAAAATGTCAATTTCATAGGACCTCAGATGACCTAATAGTAACGGTAATAGTAACTTCTAGGTAAGCGCGCTCCATCGTAGTCCGCATCGTTGCTTTCCATCAGGTGAAATAGCGGTCAAGCGCGAACCTATCAAGAATGAAAAAAAAAAAATAATAATTAATTTAACGAGCACAATTTACAAATTAGTTAGCATCAACTTGTCAGAAAATGAAAAAAAATAGACTTAAAAATTGACAACGGATCCCAAAATAAGCGTAGTCTGTATCTTAGAGTGAGTTTATTATGTTGGCATAACATAATCATCAGGTTTTCAATGTTCCCACTGCTTGGGCTCAGGCCTCCTCTTTAGAAGAGAGAACGACGTGCCGTAATCCACCACGAGGATCCAGTGCGTGTTGGTGGATGTCACACGTCTTCGAATTTTTAGTTCTTGGGAATGCCGGTTTCCTTACGATGTTTTCCTTCACCGTTTTGTGAGCAGTGGTCATGAAGTAAATTACACAAACTAATGCGCCTGGCTGGATTTGAACCGCATTTCGTAAATGTGGGCCGTTATCACTGGACCACGACTGCTCTATTATGTTAAATGTTGTAAAACAATACTATGTTACAGATCTAGTTAAATGAAAGACAGCATCGACGGCTTAATTTTTTTTTTATTCTTGATAGGTTCGCGCTTGACCGCTATCTCACCCGATGGAAAGCGATGTTGCGGTCGACGATGGAACGCGCTTATCTAGAAGTAACCTATCCACTCTTGACTTAAAGATTACCGGGTTGTAGCTATCAGGAAACACATTCCGGCAAGGAATTCCACTCTTTAGCTGTACGAACAATTAATGTGTTCCCAAAACGTTTTGTGTGTATAGGTGGGATGTCCACCATGTACCGGTGGCGCAACTTAATGTGTCATTAGAGGCATAATGTATAATAAATAGTCACTCATCCACGAAATGACCTCCAGCACGCGTTGTGTAACCTCTAAGATCGACTCGTGCGAATGTTATTGCTTAACCACGAGCTTCTCCATCTAGCCACCGGTGGCTTTACGCAAATCTTCACTAGGGGTCGCTGCACACGGACCACTAGTCAGAACCACAAAACCCCGCCGCAGGCATATTTCCTATAGTTTTCATAAATTTTATATGGACTCGCCGCACACGTTTGACGCCAGTGTCCGCCACACGCTACAAACCGTCGCTGTTCTTCTTCTGGCCCGCGCTAATCACTAAAAGCCGACTCAAAACGCCGCCCCACGTCACTCGTGCATTTAAACCTTCTTCGTCAGAGTCCAGTGTAATATTGGGCCCATGGGTTAAAACATCAAGTCATCTCGTCTCGATAGTCTCGTAGAAACAATATTTTTTTTAAAAGAGTAACCATGAAGTTTCTGACCGGTAGTTGGAACCGTACGCTAGCTTCTGACGTTTTATACGCGCCCATATAAGCCTATGTGAAATAAATAATTTTGAGTTTGAACAAGTAGCGGCCACCGGCTACCAGTGACTGTCGCGCGCTTTAGCTACATTTGTGTCCGCTTCTAGTTTTCCATCGCGACTTTTGTTGCTGTCGCGTGTAGCCCGTGTACGATGACCCTAACTTTCCCATACATCCACCTTAACTTATAACTTAGTAATTAAGCAAAATTAATCCACTCCATTATTATCGGTAAGAAACCAACGATCAGAGGAACACGGAACTGTTTTAATTAATGAATGTCGAGTTCAAATTGATTCGATTCCGGTAACGTTACGCAATTTTGTGAACCCAAGCTGTATGTTTGGGACAAAGTGGTTGCGTGGAAGGGAAATGAAACCGCTGAACTTGGTAATGTGAGTTTTGATGAGGTTGGAGTTGGAGTACATGTTGATATAAACCTTATTACAAATGTTCTATATAATTAGGTTCAGCGTGCCATTTAACGTACCAATACTGTATCGTACCGTTAATTAGCTCTATCATGAACGGTTAAAATAGTACTTTTATTTTACACTTTTTTGAAGTTGAATACATTTTGTTTATTTATGTTTAGTATATTTTATTCTTTTATTATCTATATATTATGTTATCCGTCTCTGTGTACCATGAGTGTGTCAACCACTAGGCCCTATCAGAATACCAGCGCTGCGTTATTTAACTTTTCTTGCTAAATATCGCAGCGTATGCTGAGATAGGAGCCATTTTGGCCTCGCACAGGTCTTTTATTTTTATCTTTTCATATTGTTTCTTTTTTTCTTTTATTTATTTATTCGATTTTTTTAAATTAAGTATTAATAGATCAAGTAATTACTTTTTATTTTATTGTTGTTTGTTCGGGGCGAGTCTAAAATATTTTTTTTTCTTTCTTTCATCATGAGGTTCAAACGGTAAATGGGTCCCTTTAAAATTTATAATACACGTATCAATCGCAAGTGGTTTTTTTTTTAATCAAAAATCGTTCAGATTTTCTATATATCTATATTAATATTATAAAAAGGAAATATATGTATTTTTCTTTGTAATTAATAAAAAAATACGGCGCTGATTACCCGACTGCAAGAAGGGTTATGTTTTTTTTTTTAATTCTTAATAATATAAAGCTACTTTATCTTACTATATGAGTGACAGAGGGTATATATTTCTTCTTTCACGTGGGTGAAGCCACTGGCAGAAGCTGATACTGAATAACTTAATGGATTTTGTAAATGATAAATGATAAATGATATTTATTTTGTAAGTAGGTTTAAAAAAACACTTTTACACGTCAATTTTTTTTTTGTCATTTTAAACTAGATGAGGCCGGTGTTTCCTAGCTGACTACCCTGAGAAGAAACACCGAAACAAACTCAGGGGTCAAAGTCTGTTTTAAAGTCCATACAGTTAATATGTAATGGTCAAATCACATGAGAACAGTGCAGATTTGTCTGAGATGGTCTTTTGATGTGATGGAAAGGTGTTGAGATGGAACTAAAACTAAACCGTATGTTTCCCCTAGTTAATGAAATATATGTTGTTTTTGTGACCTTCAATTTCAGTTGGGATTGGAGTGTAATCTTAGAACTTTATTTACTAGTAATATTCTCATTTATTCAAGAAGTTCACTAAAAAAATAAATGTTCTCCACACTAGGAATAAATCCTGTTTCGTGGACGCGTTCACTGACATGTAAACTCACACAAGACTAGACACCCAGACCAGACCGGACACTTATCTGTAGGCCATTCAAATATTTGTTCCGGGCACTGAACCCACGACCCGTAGCGCAGCAGACGATCGCTCAACTATTACGCCAACAGTGCCGTCAAAAACTTTATTTTTGTATATAACTGCATTCATGTAGACTCTAAACTTCTTTCGAATCTTCGGGAAAAAAACGGCCAAGTTTGTTCAAAACGTCAAATATAGAACGAATAGTTTTAAAATCTCTGACTCCCCAAAATTGAACAGCATTTTCAATCGGTGGCTCGTAGGACAAAGTTTACGACTTTAATAAAGACATTCCCTCTTCGCTAGTAAATCACTTAGTTTACCTGGCCTTACCATTTGTACTATCTCTAGTTACCTATAAAAGTATACATACGTATATGAAAATGTATTTCTTAGTAGTTACTAATGAATGCCGACGCTTGAAAATCGACGACAATTCATGGAGGCTATGAATTTGTATAATATTGTTAGAAATAAATTTGACTGCATAGATTTATCTAACATGTTAAGTTATGTGGTTCCTAGGACAGTCCATAAGCGAAAGGTGCGCGCTGGTAAATTATTTTCAGTGGGCCCTTGCAAGTCCAATTCTGATTTGCGTTCGCCTGTTCGCAGAATGGTTGATGCCTACAATGAGACTTTTGAACCTATAGATATTTTTGCATGTTCAACGTGTAAGTTCAAAGGTCTCATTCTTAAGGAGCTTTCGTAAATGTTTTTATTTTATTCTTCTTTTTTCTCTCTCTCTCTCCACTTATTTAAGTTTGTTTTATTACTTCTCTTTGTATTTGTTTTTAATAATGCCGGATTATGCATTATGCGATTATGCCGTTATGTTAATTTAAACTAATCATCCTAATGATTTTATGTAAGTATCCCACAGTTAATCTGTGAGCAGATGACTATTAGAGCTGTTCTGTGGGCTACAATATTGTTTATATGTTTTACATACCTGTAGTAACTACGTTTTATATTGTAGCTGTTTGCTGTTCCTTTTCATAAAAATAAAAAAATTCTTAGTTTATTCTTGTAAATTCCCGTCTTTAAAACTTTGGTTCTTAGGGATCAGTACGCACAGAGTAAAACGAGACCCTCTTATTAAGACTCAGCTGCCCATCCGTCTATCTGTCCGTCACCAGGCTGTAATCTCATGGACCGTGATAGTTAGACAGTTGACAAATTCATTTCTGTTGGCCGCTGTAACAACAAATACTAAAAAATCAGAATAAAATAAATAATATAATAGGTATTTACATAAAAAATTGCCGTTCTGTCGAACTGGCTATTTCAAGTCCATTTTATTTTATCGCTAAGAATTCTAAGTTCAAATTATTTTTTTTTTTAATATAGAATTCTTTTTTTGAAAATTAGTCATTGTTTAATGGTTGGCGTTCTGTTTTCATTGCATTTGTACGTTTTTCAAGTATTCAATGAGTACCATCGTGACAGCAAAGCGGCAGAAGCGGCCCCCAACATCAACGACGTATACGGAGAGAACATCGCACCACCCGTTATTGGTTTCCCCGCTTCCGTTCTGGAAATTTCGACCTAAGAAATGAACCCCGTGGTCGACCGAAAACTTTAGTCGACAATAACGAATTAAAGGCGATCGTGGAAGCTGATGATTCCCAATCTACAGCTGAATTATCAGCAGCTTTCGATGTTAGCATCAAAACAATATTGGTCCATTTGCGTCGAATTGGCAAACAAAAACAGCTCGACAAATGGGTGTCCCACGGATCGAACGTTCGCCAGCGCGAAGCACGCGTCGTGACTAGCCTTGCACTGCTCAAAAGGCACACAAACGAAGGCATATTGAATCGCATTGTTACTTGCGACGAAAAATGAATTCTGTTCGACAATTGCATGCGCTCAGCAAGTTGGTAAGATCCTGGTTCAGCACCTAAACAATGCCCCAAACGAAAACTGACCCCTAAAAAAGTGATAGTCACTGTTTGGTGGTCTAGCGCAGGTGTCATTCATCACAGCTTTTTACCAAACAGGATGAGCATTACTGCAGATGTGTACTGTGAAAAACTGATCACAATGATGACTCACAATACCTAGCCCCTACAACTTTTACTTTTTCAGAATTCGGATAACTTCTTGGCGAGAAAAAAAAAATATTTAATAACCTTATTAAATAAACTTATTTCATGAAAAATGGCAATATCATAGGTAAAGACCTTTTATAGATAATGGTACGGGGCCATCCGTGCGTGAGTCCGGCACGCACTTGGCCGGTTTTTTTTTTATAATTAACTAACAGTCCCGGCAAAGGTTATCCTGCCCAAAAGTTGGCTTTCCGTTAAAAAAATAAAAAATAAAATTGTATTGCACCTACCTAGTTCAATAAAAAAAATATACACACAAAATTTCATCCAAATCCGTCAAGCTTTTTGGGACCAGTTTGGTAACAAACATACATACAGAAGAATTATATATATGTGTAAAGTTTTTTTTTTTTTTTTAATTTCACTTTCCTCTAATATGGTCTGCTTTCTTTTTACTATAAAGAATATTACTGACTCTCAAGGTCTAATAATGTCACACAATTTTTTTTTCTGTGGTAACCTTTACCACGGGTTTTTCTCAAAAACCTACTTTAGACACCGCTCTTACAATAATGGAATAATAATAGTTCCTTAAGTCACAAACATTCATAATTTTTAAGAACACCTACTGTGGAGAGAAAATAAATGACTTTGAATTGAATTAAATAGAATTTCTATCACGATGGCTAATCTCAACAAACAAATCCAGGAAATTATTTTTATACATGCATAGGTGTGTACTCAATCACAAATTCTTCCACATGACACCGAACATGGTAAGTTCCGGAGATTCCTACACCAGATTCGTGTGGAAGAAACGTCCGGATGTCACCATCGTGTGGACCGCCTGGAGGACACGGTAAAGCATACGGTAGAGGTCAGCCCCGCTTGGGCAGAGCACCGCCGTGTACTTGTGAGGGCGATCGGCGGTAACGACCTCTCACGCCGGCCCCTGGTACAGGCCATGGTCTGGAGCGAGGAGAAATGGCATGTGGTTACCTCCTTCTGGGAAGCAGTAATGCTAGCGAAGGAGTCGGCCGCACGCGCGAGGGAACGGCCCTCTCGCCCCCGCCGCCGATTTCCGGGCACCGTAAGCGTGGGCTTGTGGACAGCGAGCAATAGGTAGCTCGCCGTCCGGTAACTTTTCGGACCAAGCCCGAGCCGTCAGCAAAACCGTAGAGGCCCAGCAGTGTCGAAGCCTCTGGGGCCGTGGGTTCGCTTCTGAAAAGAAAACCCAAGGTCCTGGAATGTAAGGCAAAAAAGGATCATAGGAATGAGTTTTAATTAGTAAAAGTCTGGCCCTCGCGCTCAGCCCTAGAGCGAGAGAAGAACATAAAAAAGTACAAGTTCATTTTCTGTTCATTTACCCTTATAGTCAGATGAAATAGCAATCCAACACGATCAGGGAGAGATCAGACGGAGGATGACTTTACGTGATTTCCGAGGCTCAAGATATCTCACCATTAACGTGCAAACTCCGGGCTGCTACAGGGCAATTTGTAATAGAAAAACCCAATAGCATTTTATTCGATTTTTGAATCTTAGATATCTTTTGTGAGCAGGGTTCACCAATTTTAGATTTTGTGGGAAACATTGGACCTTTGCAGTCATATTTTCATGATCACCAATCTGAAAACGAAATTTCATTCTTAAGGTAGTTTTATGTCATTTCTAAATGTAATAATCCGGTCCATTGAGAAACTTCATTAAAAGATATATGAATGACTTGATACGTTGATTGGATTTTGGCATCTTATTTTAGTTTGTAACCAAGGATCAATTTATTTCACGTGACTTTATGAGAATGTTGAAATGAAATTCTTAACCGTTGTAATAAGAACGTTATTTTTGACGTTGAAAAACCATATTCAGTAATAATCTTAGTTGTATAATTGGAAATATATATATTTTGTAGAATTTTATACATTGTTTAGATATTATTAAACCTTTTCCTTTTTAACAAAACACAATTTAGTATTATCAGTCATTACAATTATCTATACCTTTTTTTTAGGTCGGAAATCATCATATCACTTCTCTAGCTCTGCTCTAGGGTGGAGCGAGAGGATGTGTCAGACTTTTACGACCAAAAACCACCTCTGTCCTTCAGTTGCCTTTAGCGTTCCAATGCCACGAGCACTCTTTTATACGTTTCCACCATTCTCACGTTCATCAGCCATTAAGTACTATTTTTTATCTCTGGCACGCATAAACTCAAAACTAACTAAGTAGTCAAACTATTTTTGACTGGCTTAAACAAAACTCTTATAAAGTATATTTATTTGCTTATGGACATAAAAACTAATAAATATCAATAACTTAATAGGAATATATACAAACTAAAAATAATAATATTTAGAAACAGATAGAAAAATAAATTATTGGGCATCAAAAAATTCATCCACATCGATATCAATCGGAAAAGTGCCCAGAACGCTAGCAGCATTGCCACGTTGGATAGCATTGCTGATTCGTTGTCCGAAGAAAAGCCCAGCCCTCTGGTTATGTGAAGAGTATACAGTTAAAACGCGTTCATTTTTATTTTAAAAATTACAAAATGTTTCAGTCTAATTAATTAATAGTATAATTACTACTGTTCAGACATCGCCTTAATACACAGACATCGCCTTAACTACTCTGCCGTCATAAGAAAGAATGGCGTAACTGACAATTTTATCAGAAATGAGATTAAGATGGCATTTTCTTTGCTGATTCCGAATGTGTTAATAACTTATTTTTGGCAAAAGTGTCAGTTACGGCCTTCTTTCTTATGACGGCAGTACTGGAGCTGCCATCTACCTCACAGCGATTGGTCGCTCACGCATGCCATCGACCAATCACCACCGAGCTACGCTTCAACATCTTCTTCCAAATCACCATTTTTTCATTGCATTGCACGCACCATATACCATATATACTATTTCATCCATTATTTCATGTAATACTCGCAATATATTCAAAGTTAAAAGCAATTCATGGTGTCGCCTATCATTTCAAGCAACCTTCAGTTTCCTAACACACAGCAGAGCTGAAATCGAAACAACTACTAATGTTCAAAATAAAAACACCAACCTTAAAGGTTTTTAAGTAAATTTTAGTAATATGAAGTTTTTTTTTTGAGATCAGTAGTGGCCGAGTGGCAACGGCCCCGACTTAAAAGTTATAGATCGCGGGTTCAAACCCAGCCAGGCGCATTACTTTGTGTAATTTATTTCATCACCACTGCTCTCAAAACGGTGAAGGAAAACATCGTGAGGAAACCGGCATGTCCTAGAATCAAAAATTCAAAGACATGCGACATCCACCAACCCGCACTGGGCCCGCGTGGTGGATTACGGCCCATTCCCTCTCCTAGGGAGGAGGCCTGAGTCCCATCAGTGGGAACATTATAAGGCCGACTAGGCTATGCTATGAAGTATTTTTAGGGATAAAAAGTACTTCTGCAACTGCGACTACAAGAATTGGTTACAAGTACTTTAAAATAGTTTTGACTGCAACATTTCTAGTAAAATGAAACGAACTTCTAATAAAATTAATATAATTTTACTTAGGCACAGTAACGTAAATGCACTATTTTACAACAAACTGCAACATAACAGTCAAGTTAAAATTTTGTTCGATCGATATTAACATAATTCAGGTAGACCAGCTACCATAAGTTTTCATTAAGTTTTTTTTTTCCTATTATTTTATCTTGATAATCGTTGGAAGAAATGGAAGAAAAAAACGTATTGCGCCGACCCCAAAAAAGATGGGACAAGGGCAGGAAGATGATGATGATGAATCGTTGATGGATACGATCGACGAATAAATGCACAGCACCCATAAGTACATAATAATATTTAACATTAAAGCCCACTTGCACCAAAATCAAAATGAGCCCACTTGCACCACAATCAAAATGAATTCACCGCTAAACTAAGCTTCAGTAATATAATCGTTCTATTTGTATAAAACGTTCGAAGATTGAAATTGGACATTCGATTATTTTTTTTTATTAATACGATAATAACTTTATTATAAATCGAAAATATGTAATTTTTCAAATTTGTTCGAAATTAAATATAAGTTAGAAACCTTTGAACTAGATTTCAAAGGTTTTTAACTTACTTAATTGCTTGGGCTCCAACTGGAACCAAAGTTATCGCGAAATTAATGTGACAAATTGAGTTGTTAATTCTAGCTTTTTTTAAATTTGTTTCAAAAAGTAACTTTTCAAAATTGCAAGCAGAAATTTTTTAAATCGTTTAAATTAATTAAGTTAAAAACGTTTCTAATCTGATGGAAGAGAAATCTGTCAAAAAAACAGGACGCACATACTGAAATGTGACGTCACCGCCGTTAGGTTGCGCGCGTACGAAAGAGACACCAAGATGCTCCTACCACGCTGGAGGCGTTTTTTATACCAATACTTCAAATGCTAAGTGCTGCTTCATTTAATAATAAAAAAGGGGAAATTTTGTATGTATGTATGTATGGATATTTGGCACATAGGTAGACCATGTCCTAGAATAGTTCATAGAATACTTTTTATTTTGGAATTATGTTCCTTTGGGATAATTTTCTACAATGACGCATGGAAAGCCGCTGGCAACAGCTAGTATACATATAAAGTGTTGTACAAAAATAAAAAGAGGAAATCACCCCATTCGTTCAGCGTTAAAATACATTTAGGGCGCTTTCAATTTATGCGGTTTTTGACGGACTGCTGCGGTGCGGATGCGATGCGTTAGCCGTACGGCGTACGTACGATCGTATTTTCAAACAAAGCACGCGGTGCGGCAATCGTGCGGCGAACGATCGACAACAGGACGGCAAAGTCATAAGCACCACGTGTTCAATTCGGTTTGGAATAGTGCGGTGTTGAATAGCGCATCTCTGGAATGCAAACGCAAGGCAGCCAGATACGTTTTCAATTTAGGCATTGGTTTTCGTACGTACGGTCTCGTACGTACTGCAACCGACCGGCACGGTACACGTGCGGCAGACGGCCGATTGCAGTACGCATAAATTGAAATCGCCCTTAGTGAATGTTGGTGCAAGTGAGCCCTTGACAGTGAACAACAATTAACAATAAATCTAACACTACTCTTTAAGTCACAGCCTAATAAGGTTGGCTAGAAAAGATGGCTCTTCTGCTAAATCTTCTGATGTTTCTCTTGCCTCGTGCTGTTCTCTTGTCACGGGGCGGGGAAACTCTGCTTGGTGGGTGTACCCAGTCTGGACACCTGGAATGAAGCGAAAAAAGAACATTAATAAATAAAAGACACTTAAGGCTCAGGTATCTAAAAATTTTACTGATGATCTTGGCCATGGAAATGAACAAACTTTATCCAAAACAATCATCAGCTGATCATATGGAATGGAAACCATTTTTTTTCGGATATTACTGCAATACCCTTGAAGAAAATGGTTTATTTACATTAACATGAACAGAAGCAGTTTTTTTTTAATTATGACGACCTTCCATTACTCTCTGAATAATAGGTAACCTAATATTATAAGGTGAGTAGGTAATATAGTCAAATCTCAAATGTATTATAGGGCGTGCGATGTGCCGGATCGGTCGATATAGTAACTGTTGAGAGAGCTCCAAGTCCAGCACTAAAAATCTTATGGTGGAATGATGATGGTGAAGGCATTTTGAAACGTAGCAGTATGGCATAAAAAATCTGCCTCGATGCTTCGCAGGTTGCATGACATTTCTAACAGCATCCTGCACTCGATAACCGCCCGGGTAGATACATTATAATAAACTACCCAAATTTATTATTACTATTGTTATTATCATTATTTTCATTTTTATTTCCATTTATTTTAACATTAATATTTATTTTGACATTTAATTGATTTGACATTATTTTAATAGATGTAATACTAATAATTTTTGCTCTTCCTTTTTAAATGTAAATGTGTTTTTAATGTGTATTTTGAAATGTATTTTTCTTATTGAAATTTATTTGTTTGTTTTTGCAGTGCCCTTACAGGGTGCATGTTTGAAACTTTTAATTTTTATTCCAACACCTGTACAACATGTTTGCAATAAACTGATTTGATTTGATTTGGGTAGATAGCCCACTAGTGCGTGCGCTGGTCGATAGGGCGAGATCGTTATCTACACTAATATTATAAAGAGGTAAAGTTTGTTTTTGTTTTTTTTGTTTGTTGGAGGTAATCTCTGAAAGTACTACGTACTACTAGTATACGGGATACTGGCGGCTGGGGCGTAAGGGCCGTTCCCTCGCACGTCCTCCTCCATTGTTAGCATTACTGCTTCGCAGAGAAAGGCGACCGCCTGCCACTCCTCCTCGCTTCAGACCGATACGTGCGTGATTTTTATTTTTAATGCTCACAACGTGCAACAATGTATTGACCACAAACAAGAGCAAAGTTATGAATGAGAATCATTTTCCTGATAGATATTATAGTCAAAGAAGTTTTGGGTTTTACGTCATACCTACTGATGTGTAATGAAGCGTAATTTTGTTTAACAATAAATAAGTCAACATCACACAGTACCTAAAAAACTTGTATGTGTTATTTTTCACATGCGTGTTTCTCAGTAACATTAACATGATTTTCAATATGATCAAGATAGACTTGCATACTTCATCATCATCTTCCTGCCCTTGTCCCGAGTTATTTGGGGTCGGCGCAACACGTTTTTTTCTTCCACTCTGCCCTGTCACTCGTCATGCTATCATTAACTTCCTTTTCTTTCATATCACTCTTCACACAATCCATCCATCTTTTCTTTGGTCTCCCTCTCCCTCACCATCCATCCACATGGAAACGCATACCTCAAAGTTATAAAAATAACTTTAAAAAATAATGATAAGTGCGTGATGTTTTTTTTTTATAAGTGCACACAACGTATTCACTGCAAACAAAAGTGAAGTTATGAATGAGAATCATTTTCCTCATCGAGATTATAATCAAAGTCAACTTTGGGTTTTACGTCGTACATAATTATGTGTAACGAAGCGTGATTTCTTTTAACAATAAATACGAGTATGTCGACACTACACAGTATCTAAAAATCTTTGTATGTGTTATTTTCCACTTGCGCGTTCGTCAATAACATTATTATGATTTGCATTGTCATCAGCCTCCCTAGCCAAGTTACTACCGTTTCGTTTCGGTTCTCTTTTCGTTGATCGCCTTGAATCGGCCACGCCTCCTATTCCTTTGTTCTGACCACGTGACTGAGTGTTGAGATGACGTCAAAACAAAGGAATCTGAAGCGTGGCCTACTCGAAGTGCTCGATGCAAGAGAATGGAAACGAAACGGTCGTATCTTGGCTGGGGGGCAGGACAGATTTGCCTACAAACAACCTTGACGACACAGTTGGCGCAGTGGTTGAACGATCAGCTGTTGCGTTGCTTGTTTTGGGTTCAATTCCCGCACAGAACGATTGTTCGAACGGCCTACAGATGTATGTGAATTTAAATGTTACCTGTATCGTGGGTTTTTTTGAGGTGAAAAATCATCTAATGACTTCTCCTGCTCCAGAGAAGACTGCGAAGGCGCGTCAGATTTTGTCTGTCTAAAATCACACCTATGGTCCTTCAGTTGTTATGCATTCTAGGACCACAGGTTTCCCTTTCAGAAGTCGACCCATGGCCCCGCTAGGCTTCGGCCTTGCTGGGCCCCTACGGTTTTGCTTGATATCGCTTTGAGGCTCGTGTGGAACACTACGCGCCGTCGCCGACTCGGGCTCGGTCCGGACGGTTACCGGACAGCTGAACGGCGAGCTACCAATTGCTCATCGTCCGCAAGCCCAATATGTATCATGGGTGCATTCACAAACAATTGGACCAATTTTTGTTTTTTTTTATTATATATATTTAGTTTATTAAATTAAGTATATATTATGTAATATATATTATATCTATTGTATTGTATCTGTGATTCATTTGCATATCTTTTTATATTAACCTTTTTTTTTTCTCTCTCTCTTTTATTGCACCTACCACTATTCTTCTCTGCATCACCCAAAGGTTGACTGGTAGAAAATGCCTAAGGCATTAAGTCCGCCTCTGTACCTTTATGTGCATGAAGTGTTAAATAAATAAATAAATAAATAAATAAACACGTAAACTATATAACTCCTGACTCTAATGCGTCCCCTGTTCGATAGAGTGACCGCAGCCCTTAAAAGTTTGACACTAACTCTCGCTCCACCCAAGAGCAAGATTTGTCATGAGATGATTTTCCCACCCATAAAAAAAAAGCTCTGGAAAGCAAAAGATAACTGAAGAAACACAGGTTTTAGTCAGTAAAAGTCTCACATTCACTCTCGCTTTGTCCAGAGTGGGAGAAATTATTTGGTGAATACCCAACTCCAAAAAAAAAATCATATCCACTATGGGCAACGTTTAAAAAAAAAGAATTTTCCATACTTTATTAAGAGTCGAAGCATTGTCTAAACTACTAAAACAGAGTTCGTTAAAGTGCAGTGAGGCAAGTTTTTCTCATTAACAAGAAAACACACACACTTAAAGGAAGTGGTTGAGTTTCAAAGTATGAAAATCGTGAAAACTGACATCGACATCAATGAGATATTATGTGTAGATCGGTCCTAAAGTGTCTTGATGACTCACTGGTCAAGACATCCGCCGCTTGCGCATGAGGTGGCGGGTTCGGATTTGGACAAGAACCAATGTGAATTTTTCAATTCATTTATGTACTTTTCTAAGTTTCGACGAGACAATAATGAGGAGATACTTTTTAAATTATATTTATTTTTACATTTTACATACGCGGTATTTTATAGATTGCATTTTGGAGATTGTGCGCAGTGTCAACCCTTACGTTGTTAACACCTCTACGGTCCGGACAAAGCGTTTTACCTCGTCGTTATTACTGTCCGATTATAATTTAAGTGTATTTAATGCTAGAGTGAATAGGCTCTTACAAACTAGTGCGATTTACCATCAACGATTGCATCACTGCTTACCAGTCGGTGGGCTTGCAGTCGCTTCATGAAACCATGGTCCCATCGTAACTCTCTGTGGCAGACTAAAATCCAAAATCAGGTGTCAGATGGCGTCAGCCTTCGCAAAGGGCAACTGAAGGAAGACATATGTGGGTTTTTGCCAGTAAAGATCTGACACTCCTCGCTCAGACTAATCGCAAAAAAAGTTTTTTTTGTGACTTAACAACCAATTTACTATTTTCAGATTTATTCCTATACCTGTGCTATAAGACCTTGCTTTGATGGTTTGCTGGGTCAACAGGAAGTACCTTATGAATTTTGATTCAGTTGAAATATACGTTTTTTGCAACATAAACGACTGCAACTTTTTTTTAGGTAACTTAGAAGTTTGATTTTTTCACGGCTTCAAGAAACCGCAAACCTGAGTATATGGTTTTAATTTCAACTCGATACTTTTACGCATTCCCGAGGTAAAAAGTTTTGACAGACAGACAAACAGACAGACGGACGGACAACAAAGTGATCCTATAAGGGTTCCATTTTTTTCCTTTTGAGGTACAGAACCCTAAAAATTGGATTGCGAAGGTCTGATAGGCAGTCGCTTCACGTAAAAATACAGGTATTCAGCCGCATCTGATTAGACTGGAAGCCGAGCCCAAGCTAGTTGGTAAAAGACTTAGGGAGATGATGATGTAGAAAACATTCCTTTTTGTAAACGTTGGCACATCGCTTCTATCTGTGAGAGCCTTAAATCCAAAATCCGACATTCCGACCCCAATTTTGTTTATGACTCTTTTTTTTCGTTACACTAGCATAATGTCTTCGCCGTAACACTAATATTGTCATAACAATAACCAAACATTAGTCTGTTGATTCGCATTGTGCATATTTATTTAAGTCGTGTATCTATATACATTACTAAAACATTCATACAACATTTTGCGAATACACACAAAACGCAGGAAAATAATTTTATTACATAACTGAACATATCATCACGCCAATATGCCCCGTATTTAATGGCAGAGGTCCTACCTACCCACACATCGACACTCACTTTTGGCATTGGGTACTAGACTCAATTTTGGATATATAACGCATGTTACTAAAGAGTTATGAGCACACATGTGAATGGATGGAAGGCGTGAGAAAGCCCAAAGAAAATAATAGCGTGACAAACAGACAGAATGAAAGAAAAAAATTGTTGCGCCGACCCTAAGTAACACGGGCTAGGTAAAGGAAAATAAGTATGATGACGCATGTTTGGAGGGGGAGGAGCCCGATTGCATATGTGCTCCTAGACTGCACAGGCGTAACTGAAATACGTACACGAACCTTAGGATCCCTGAACTCCCTTACTGATGCCCTGAAAAACCTAAGAGGCCTAATCTGTTTTTGGAGAGAGGTGGTCTGGTTGGAATGAGCCCACCTAAGGTTATGGCCCCCATGGCCCACGTACAATGGTCCACATAGGACTAAGTGCAGAAACCATACCTAAATAGAATTGAATAGTATGATGACGAAATGATGACCAGACCCGATAGTCAGAACCTAAATTCTCAGTCACAAAGCCAACGAGGCAAATTATTTCATAAATTAGAAATTTAAACACAACACTGCGTTCCTATAAAACTAGACGATGTTCACAATGTTATCAAAGCAGATAATGAGAGCTAACAAACTAATTATTCACGATAGACAAGATAAAACAACAATGTATGAAATATGGCCTCAAAAAGGGCTCATTTAACTCATGATTAAACTTGATTAAATCAATGTACTGGCATGGAAGACGCTTTGCGAATATAAAGTCAGAGAACACGATCCCTGCATAATAATGTCAATAAGCATAAGTATATTCAAACTGATAATGATCCCATTACTGAGAACAGCAAGCCTCTTTTCTATGGACACGCCATAATCATGCCGCAGTCCCCTCTTTGAGGTGTGGCTGAAGAGGCTTCACAGCATCCTCGCCTTCTGCATGACGCAGGTCATCACCGGACACGGTAAAGAAACTCCCGAAGGTTCCTATATCGGATTCAGGTGGAAGAAACGCCCGGGTGTTATCAATCTGTGAACAGCTTGGAGAAAACGGTGGAGCACACAGTGGAGGTGTACCCTGCTTGGGCGGAGCACCGCCGTGTCCTTGTGGAGGTAATCTTTGGCAGCGATCTCTCGCGCCGGGCTCTGTTTTGAAAAAACGCCCAAATAAACACTATGGCAGTGGTTCCTAACATTTTTGATTAGCAGTTGGCTAAATCAAACGTAACACCCGTCTAGTTGGAGGATCCTCTTTTTAACAGAAGTATATGGAGGCTTTATAGTCTTTTCCGCTTCAAACGCTTCTTGGCAAATAAATGGTATAAACCAGTGCTTGACTACGACCCCACCTTATAAAGGTATATATATACAGTTATGCCGTCGTTGATAGTTAAGCGTGCTAGTTTATTAAAAGCCTACACACACATACACTCACACCACACACACCACTCTACACACACACACTCACACCACACACACCACTTTACACTCACTCACACCCCACACTCACACACACTACATACACACGCACTCACTCACACTCACCACACTCTAGCCACGAAGACACTTAAATTATAATCAGACGGATAGAGAGAGAGCTTATTTCCATTTGCAATTTTTAAGGAGCTATTCTACTAGAACTTACTTCTCAATATCAGGCAAGACGTGTCCCTTGCACCTGGCCTCCCATTTGGCCCAGTACTTGAATCCTTCTGCCTCGAACACTTTTACGGCACAAACGCCATCGTCTTTGATGTCTTCATCTAGGAGTGCTGTAAATTCAACACGATTTAATAAAGAAAGAAAAACATTTATTTGTGACTCGCACCGGACAAACAACAATAAAAAAAAATTAATTAAAATATAAATAACTTAAAATTGAAAAGAAACACAAATAACAAAAAAGACCGGAGCGAGGCCAAAAGGCCAACGGGCGGGGGGTACTCAACATATTATGCTGCGATATTTAAAGCAAAAAAAGTAAAATAACGCAGCACTGGTATCCTGATTGGGCTCGGTGTTGCCACTTACATTAAATTTTAATAATATGATTTTAAAATGCTTCGTAAGTATGTATTTGGAATTTTGTATAACTACATTCGATAGAGTATTCCGACGATCTCCTATGATTTGATTTCCGAGGAATTGAAGAATTTTGTTATGTTAAGATGGTCCATCCAGACCGAACTCGGTAACCTTGGATTTCAAGCATTTTTTTTTAATATGTAACCATTATAAACAAATAAACCAACACAGTGAAAACTTGCTTATCCATACGTCCGTTATATTATACAAATTCGCGATTATCTGGATTGCGAACCGCAAGTTAGTATCTTTTGTTACCTAGTGTAAAAGATAACCATACGCGTGCGAAGGAGGTCACCTTTTTTTGAAGTTAATAGAACAATCGGCTCACTCCATGCATTCAAATAAATAAAAAAATATAATTATAAAAAAAGGTGGACTGGGGTTAGGGTTGGGAATGTTGGGTTGGAGTTGGTTGTGTTGGAGTTGGTAGTGTTGGAGTTGGGTTGGCAGTTATTGGGTTTGTTAGTTGGTATTGGTTGGTTAGTTTGATTGTAGTTTCTTAAAAATCTATATATCTGTCAAGTGAACTTACATTCGCATGTAATATTGCACTTCCCACCTTTCTTGCCTTCCTTGCACCATTCACTTCCTATCTGAAATTAGTATAAGCTTTGTTTAAAATAAAGGTCAAATATTCCGGCTCAGTCCTGCAGTCCTTTTATGGCTCTTAATTCATATAGGCGAGCTTCCCACGCTATATTATGATTATGTACTGATTGCATTCTTTAGATAAATACAATTTCTAAAACTGGATCTTACTTATGTTATACCGCAAGGACTCGATTTGATCTCAGTCAGAGATTAAGCATTGCCACACAACGTCGTAATGTCGCCAGTCTTTTGGGCACATTTCCAGTTGACAGCGCTGCTGAGAATTTTTTTGTCCATATTTTAGGATATTTAGAAGGAACTTCCCTTCTGTTAAATGTTTATCTTCTGTCAATTTTTTTTTTTAAATATGTACTTGTACATTTTTTTATATACAGTGTACATTTTTCTACACAAATACTTTCCAAAATTGCTCGTGCGACATAATTCCAACTTGATTGAAGTATATTAGGCACATGTATTTATTTAATTATTATATCCTTTATTGTACACCATAACAATTTTTAAAGGAAACTAAAACACATACGTACATACAATGAATAGATACTAATAAAAACAAATACCACACAGTTTCTGTCGAATTTACTGTTACAAATTTATTAAACCTACTGTAGCTTTACTATGGCTATACTGTAGCGTTACAAATTGGTTAAAGATTCGGCATCTCGTGTTTAGTTAGTTCACTGAAATAAGAAAGAAATATTGAGCACTTGTGGTTTTTATTTGCAACTGAATTTAACTACAATTAATAAATAACTTATGGGGCATCAAAAAAGTCATCTACATCGTTATCAATGTGAAAATTGCCCCAAACTTTGGCAGCATTGCTACGTTAATTAACAATGCTGATTGGTTGGCTAAAAAACCTAGCCCTGTGTTGAGTCGACTTGTTACGAGTAGATAGTTTACTTACTTGAAACAATCCATAGTATTTCCTTCTTGGACTCTTTACGACCATCGCTGAAGTGTTTCTGTCACTCTCTTGTTCTATCAGACATACCCCTGTAAAAATAATAAAATAAAATTAATTGTAAAATAAAACATCTTTACTATATGTATTATTAAAACAACAAAATTAAATGATTTATTAAACGTTCAGTTAATTTTAGACTGCTTTTCTGACATCTTTATCCTTATTTCGAGGTGGGAAGCATCAAATAACTTTCCCGCTCTGGGTGGAGCGAGAGGGCCAGGAGGCGTATCAGACGATTACTGACTAAAACCCGCATATGTTCCTTCCGATCGATAATTTCTGCAGCCATTCTGACTTGTTTACTTTAGATTAGACTAGATGGTACCTGTTTACGTGAAATGAAAACCATACCAACCCATGGGTAGTCCAAAAGGGAACCCCAGGGTCCTGAAAAGCAAGGCAAAGACAGAACATAAGTGTGGTATTAGTCAGTAAAATTCTGACTCGCCTTCCCGCAGTTCGGAAAGTTCCTGCACCGTATTCGTGTGGCACCCGGGTGTCGCCACTGGCCACCGTAGGCACGGGCTTGCGGACAACGAGCAATGGGTAGCTCGCCGTCCGACCATCCGGTAACTGTCCGGACCGAGCCCAAGTCGTCGACGGCGCGTATTGTTTCACGCGCGCCTTAGGGAGATGTCAGCAAATCGTAGGGAGGGGGACCACAGGTAGTGTGAAAGTGAAACCCGGGGCCATGAGACGAAGGCAAAGAAGGAACAGGAATGGGTTTTTAGTCAGTAAAAGTCTGACATTATCTCCCGCTCCACCCAAGAGCGCGATTTGTCATTAGATGATTTTCCCACGAAAAACACGAATTGAATAATATTCTACTTTAAAAAAATAAAAAACATGCTAATCAAAATAGCTTTTAAATACGAAGAATTTTACTATCTGTAAGTAAACAGCACCAGTTGGTTGAGTTGTATGTTGTTTGTTTTGAGACTTAATGTAATTACTTTTCTTCAAAACAGTTGACAGGTCAAACAGAATATGTAATCCTAAAGTAAACAGTCCTTCCTGTTGTATCAACGCATTGCGTTGTTATTGTACGTCACTTATATTAATTATATAATTACTTATCAGCTATAGGACTTTTTTTTTGACGTGGGAAATTATTCAATGACTTCTCCTTCGCTCGAGGGCGGTGTGGGAGGGCGTGTCATACTTTTAACACCGTCCTGTGTCCTTCACTACCGTCTGCAATCTAAAACCACGCGTTTCCTTTTGAGACAATACCCACGGCCTTAGAGGGCATCGGCTCTGTTGGGCCCCTACGGTTTGCTGACATCTCTTTGAGGAGCGTTAGGAACACTATGCGCGGTTTACGACTTGGGCTCGGTCCGGATCATTACCGGACGGCCGGACGGCGCGCTATACTTATCTACCATATGATCTACGTTTACGTTTTTCTTGCATAAATATAACAGAAAACATTGGTACAACCAATTAGCCATAGTATCCAGCTATGTATGTAGTTTTTACAAAATGGGTTTACCCAATGGTGTGTCCAGAAATGGTGAATGCGCCACTCGCGAGCCGCTTGCAAACAGCGCGAATGCTTTTCGCGCGCGGCTCATTCGTACGAAGTCCCTGCGCCGCCGCCACGCGCGCTTCGTACGAACACGAAATGCACGCACAGTTCGCGAGCGGCTCGCGAACGGCTTGCGAGCGGCGCATTCGCCAGATCTTGATACACCTTAATATACTAAAATATCTGCACGAATTAACCTACCATGTTTTCTCTTCACTACCCTTGTTGACTGGTAGAGAATGCCTAAGGCATTAAGTCCGCCTTTGTACCTTTGTGTTGCTTGCAGTTTTAATAAATTAATTAATTAATTAACACGTATTACACGCATACAAAATTTTTTTATGATTTACCCAGGTAAAACACTGAATAACTTCTCCCTCTCTGGGTGGAACCAGAGGGAGTGTCAAACTTTTACTGACTTAAACCCACCCAAGTTCCTCCAATTTCCTTTTGCGTTCTAGAGCCATAGATGCATTCTAAAGCCCTATGCATTCTAGATCACCACGAAATTTTTGAAAGTCATCTTTCAAACATTCCCGCAGATTTTACATCACTCGCCTCTCTAAGACCTACACGTATTGTACCTACTACATGAGAAACAAAAATACTTTGATGTCTACATTCAATAAAATAATGGTAGCCACCATTGAAGTTTTTACAATAATAAAATTGATTTATGTTTCTTACATTACTTAGCAACTACTCTAAGACATATTTATAGGTGGGATTCAACTACGACTTTAAAATAGATGACGAATACTTCATTGTTATAAAGACCAGACTATAAATTGACCTCTGGTCAAGGTGCGGTGAATAGCAAGTCGAGACATTTGAATTTAGTTTTGAGACTTTTTAGGGTTCCGTACCTCAAAAGGAAAAGACGGAACCCATAAAGGATCACTTTGTTGTCTGTCTGTCAAGACCCTTCATCTAGGGGACGCGCGGAGGTATCGAGTTGAATTTAAAACCATATACTCAAGTCTGCGGTCCCTTGAAGCTGTGAAAAAAAATAAACTACTGAGGTAACGAAAACAAAGATATGGTCATTTATATAAACTTATATGTATTTTGACACTCTCAAAGAAATCAATAAAATTAATATTTATAGGATACTTCCCGTTCACCTATAATTCTGAAATTTGGTATGAAGCAAGGTCTCATAACGCAAGTACAAGAAAAAATCTGAAAACTGTATATTTGTAGTTACGTCACAAAAAAAAAACTTTTTGCGATTCAGAAAAATCTTCATAACTCAATTCGGGAATTGAACTGTTTTCATAGGTAAGTTTGTACGGAACCCTCAGTGCGCGAGTCCGACTCGCACTTGCCAGGTTTTTTTATACCATTAATTACAGGAACATCGGAGATCAGCCAAGCTCGAAGATGTTATAGTACGCAAGTGTTTACGCATACACAAATGCACCCTCATCATCATCATCATCATCATTTCAGCCGAAAGACGTCCACTGTTGGACATAGGCCTCCCCCAAATGCCGCCACAATGACCGGTCCTGTGCGTCTCGCATCCATCGGATTCCCGCGACCCTCACCAGGTCATCGGTCCACCTTGTGGGAGGCCTTCCAACGCTGCGTCTTCCGGTACGTGGTCGCCAGTCCAAAACCTTACGTCCCCATCGACTATCTGTTCTGCGAGCAATGCACCCTATGTTTCTTTATTTAATACTCTCATAGTCCGTTGGGACGCCTATCCGACACGACCGGGGAGAGATTAGGAGCAGAACTGTAAGTTTACGTGCTTTTCGAGGTACGGGGATACCACACCACGACTATCAAACTCTAGGCTGCTAATGAGATATTTCAATTGGAAAATCCCAATAAAACTGCTCCCGAACTGGGAAGTGAACCTAGGATCTTATGCTCAGCAGTCGCACTTTGCGTCCACTATACCAAATAAGCACTCAAAAAACTACAATAAAGGCGTTATTACAAGTATTCTCAGTAGTGGTAACTGCAGGCAATAGGTATAACAAAGCGGGAAGAGATGATTTCTCAATTTAAAAAAAAAATGCTTACGACCAATACCACTGACAAGGCACAGTAATGAAGATAATTCTAATTTTTTTCGAGCTTGTAGAGGTGGGAAGGCAAAAACTGAAGAGGAAAACTTGACATACACCTACTCATTAATTTGAAACACATAATGATGTAACCTACTCAAGGTTAGGTTGGTTTTCCCCCAGAATCACTCAGCAGTAAGTTCACTTAAACTAAATTGGCAGTGGGCAGGGCACATTGCTCGTAGAACGGATGGTCGATGGGGCCGAAAGGTTCTAGAGTAGCGACCGCGCATTGGAAAACGCAGCGTTGGAAGGCCTCCCACAAGGTGGACCGATGACCTGGTGAAAGTCGGGTGGGAATGCGGTAGATGCGAGACGCACAGAACTGGTCGTTGTAGCGACGCTTGGGGTAGGCCTATGTCCAACTGTGGACATCTTTCGGCTGAAATGCTGATGATGCTGAAGTTCACTTATATGGTTGAAGAGTGACAAACATGCTGGCAGCCCATCAGATATTGTAGTTACAGCATGGTCATAAATGCACCTAATACTAGAGGTATAGCTGAAGCACGTCATACTAAAGTTAATGCTGAAATAACTCATGCGTTAATTCACAGCTGTACAATAAGGTATACATACATATTTTTCATATGCTAAATAAAATACTTATTACTTCTGGTATACTAATATGAAAGAATTTTAGTAACATCTTCATCAATTAGGTGACAATTTGAATTAAAAAAGAACCGATTTGGATTCTGACGTCAAAGTACATCACGACCATATGAGCAAAATAGAATACGGTGTTATTGCAAGACAGTTATTATTTTTTGGTCAATTCTGATTTGGTTTTTGCAGTTAGTAAACTGTTTATTATGAAATATTTTATTTATTCATAAATATTTTTATTACAGAATTGCACCAACGCTAACGTCCGTAGATGATTTTGTCATGAATTCGATTTTTAAACTAGAATAACGAATAAAGTCAAAATTACATATTTTATTCATCTCTTCATTTGCAAACACGTTCACTATAACAACATTATATTGAGTATGTACTCGTAGTAGTAATCACACATCAGCAGTATTGTACTTTTGGTGATGCATGACTCTCCAAGAGTCTTTTTTTTTTAAATAATATAAACCAGTTGTTGACTGCGATCCCACCTGCGTAAAGAGTGATGCAGTCGTTAATAGTGAAGCGCACTAGTTTATTAAGAGCATTAAAGATACCAAAATTATAATCGGACGGGAATACCGCAGCAGGTAAATATTTGACAAAAATTAAAATTACGTCATACAAACTTGACTAGCCTAATCTTAAAAGTCTAAAAGGCGATTTACGATCATTATCATAATAAACCTACTGATTAAAACAATCCCACGTGAATACCAATCACTTAATAGCTAAAAAACCATGTTCATGTAAGGAAAACCCATTGACGAAAATCATGACTAGCAATCAGTAAATGAAAGAATACAATGGGTATAACTAACTACACAACACAAATCTTTATGTACGCACACATAGAAATATCCGTAGATAATTGTTACCTCATTTGTTATACATAGATCCGGGAAAAAATTTCATGTAGAATGTTTAGGCTGAGCGTACTTAGATAGGAGTCAAGACTTTTTTTAAAGTTATTTATTAATTTAAAGAGAGACACACAAAATAAAATATTAGAAGAAGGAAACAGAAAAATAGGTACAGAGTTACTGACTATAGACTTTTTTTTTGAGAAGGTTACATGGTGGACATTTTTGGGAACACATTTATTGTACGTACAGCTTAGGAGTAGAATTCTCTTTCTGATAGCTACAACCTAGGGATCTTTATGTCAAGAGTGAATAGGTTACTTCTAGGCAACATTCTAGACCATATCATAGCTTACCATCAGGTGAGATAGTGGTCAAACGCGAGCCTATCAATATTAAAAATAAGGTGAGAAATCATCAAGTAATTGAGGAGTTGCTTGAAGACCTACACATTTCTTGATTCAAGAAGGGAGGCTTCACTAGGTAGAGAAAGAGGGAGAGTCAGAATTTTACTGACCAAAACCGACCTTTTTTCCTTCTGTTAAGAGTAAGTAATCTCTGTGTTCTTGGACCACGGCAACTCTCGAACAATTCCACAGCCCTAGTAGGCATCGGGCCTAACAGGCTCCATCAAATGAGCGTAGATCAGAGTCAAGATTTTAGGACAGACTCATTCAAAAACATTGACAAAAACAAAAATTTAAAGAAAAACAAAATACCAAAAAAAAACTCGTTTTGAAATAAAACAAATTGCCAAGTCTGCTCATGAGTTATTTGTGCCTTTAGTATTGAAATATCTACTGTAATTCAAAATTATTATATGCATGCAATTGAGATGACAGCCACACATGATTATATTGATTATTCATTATTATGTTCGTAACAGATATTTTTAAATTAATAGGCCCTAGATTAGAACCAAATTAAACATAGGCAAGCAAAAAAGGAAATAGCGGGACAAATTCAATTTTTTTTGGATTTTTTCGAGTAAACTTCGACGAATATTTTAGTTATTCGTAAATTATTTCCTATTGAATATTGTGATGTAAAAATGATATAGTTTTGCATCTCAGGTGTCAATATGATTAGATAATACGGGAAATTATTAAAACAGGCACGATCACGGTAAAAAGAAAAGAGATAAGAGAGGGTAAAAGGGGTAAAGGGGGAGAGGTGGGAGGAGAGGGTGGGTAAGAGGTTTTAACTGGTAGAGAATGCCTAAGGCATTAAGTCCGCCTTTGTACTATTGTGTTGCATGAAGTTTTAATAAATAAATAAAAATGGAGCTAAAAATTTTATTCGAGTATTAACTACTTCTGCGAAACTTGCCAAAAACGGTGCACTAGATACATTTGGTACCAAATATTGCAATAACATTAGAATCTACACTGTAAATATAGATGTCAATACTAATAAAGAATCTATAGAAAGACCAAGGGAGAATATTTTTAAGGAAATTGATTAATTACACTAAGTATAGTTTTTACTATCAACAAAAGCTATAACACCTGTAATTAATAGTTTAATCTCGTCAATGATCATTAGTTTTGATTTAATGGATGCATAGGTACAAACAAATGTTGCAGCCGTTAGCAACGTCAAGGACACTTTGTATTGTTATAGAGACAAGCTGTCAATAATAATGTGCCGGTACATCTATCTTGTGTTTTCCCAACCAGTACCGTTGGGAAAACTGAGAGAGATCAACTGGATTCTTTTCTTAACAAATGTCGCTGGACAGCATTAAAAGTGTTGAAGAGAAATAGAAAATCTGAAGGCATTTTTATAACAATCCTGAGCCCTATAGTATGAGGTGCCTAAAAAGATGTAGATCTATAAGATGTTGGAGCAGTATTGGAGAAATGGTGATTAAAAACGAAACTATTAACTAATCATCAGAAACACTATGTTTAAAACAATATAATCACAATGCAAATAGCTCTTTGATAAATATAGGTGCATCGTCAAAGACTGAATATTGGCTGACGTTCAATAAAAAGATAACTACGATGATCGGCCAAAACAGTTTTAATTTTCAATGAAAAGATAAACGTTTGTGTTATTGACCCTATAATTTAATGTCAAGGATAAAAAATCTACAATAATCACCAACATCGTTACAGCTCTTTAAACAAGAAAAATATGATAAAATATAGACGCACTAGTACATATAATTGCTAACGTTGACAATAGAAAATACACGGGAAAAGAATTATTAAAATAGAAAACTCACAGTTGCTAAGAAAAGTCCTTGAAAAATTATTTTTCAACAGCTCCCTGGTTAACTGGCATCTCGTATACACTTTGGCTTGAAGTCCCAAACATAATGTTAGAACTAAAACAACTTGAATGACACGTGCACTCGCCATGACGACCGGCTTGGTACTGATAGCAGAGTCTGTTTACTAATATGTATTTATATATGCGTCTACGCACCTTTGACATTTATACCATTTTCTTTGAGGAAATTAGTGCATAACTTATAAGAGTTTTGAATAACTTTGTAATTTTGTTAATTTTTGATAGTGGTGATATTGCTAATTGTTTTACTATTTTTAGATTGGATGGTATCTATACGTATTTATTTTCATTGTCTATACTTACCATCTGGGGTCCGAGTCACCCGAGTCCGTAGGAGAATACAAGAGAACCAAGTCCCTACACGTGGTAACCGGGTGGTGCTAATTAGGTGACACTAACTGGTGGTAGGTTTCGACCGTTGGCTTGCGATGACCCACTGAGCAAAGACGTACCGCCAAGCGGCCTGGCCGGATTTGGGTCGAAATAGCTGTTTTAAGCAGACCAACCTGGACAACAAAGGACACTGGGTTGGTGTACAATAAAGAATATATCTATGTATCTATCTGGCTGGTGCTGATATGGACGTATTTGGAGACACGGTGCACAGCTGGCCGACCGCAGGTAGTTGGGGGCCGAAGTAATGTGCTAGCCATACATGAAAGGCTGCCCCAACAACAGTCGAAAAATCCCGGAATGCGCTATCATGCTGGTTGGAGACCTGACGAGAGGGCCCGATGGGAATTCCCCGGCGTCCTCACATTCCGCATGACACAGGTCCTCACCGGACACGGTAAGTTCGGGAGGTTCCTGCACGGCGAGCAATGGGTGGCTCGCCGTCTGACCGTCCGGTAACCGTCCGGACCGAGCCCAAGTCGTCGACGGCGCGTTTTGTTCCACGCGCGCCTCAAGGAGATGTCAGCAAATCGTAGGGGCCCAGCAGGGTCGAAGCCTACTGGGGCCACGGGTAGTGTGAAAGCGGAACCCGGGGCCCTGGGACGAAGGCAACGAAGGAACAGGAGTGGGTTTTTAGTCAGTAAGAGTCTGACACTATCTCCCGCTCCGCCCAAGAGCGGGGATGTCATTAGGATGATTTTCCCACCCAATAAAAAAAAAAAAAAAAAAAAAGGGAGCTCGGGCGTCCCCGCAGTCTCCAGACTAGTACTCTAATGATGTCGTCCTCTCAGTGCGTGGCTGAAGGTTAGCTGCATGAAACCTCATTTCACTTCCTTCTCTTCTCCTCTCTTCACTTTTAAAATGAAAAGGAATAGAAAGAGTAAAGGTAAACAGCACTCCCTCTCCCACAAAGTGCACCTCACTAACATACGAGGTCTGTACTCTAATCTCGTCGCAGACCCACTACCACCTGGAGGCTGAAAACCCAGCTCTCCTATTCCTTTCGGAGACGCAGATTAGAGGTCCATCTGACATGTCGTATCTTTCATACCCAGGGTTTACCTCGGAGCGCAACTTCAAACCACACGCGGGTGTATGTATGTATGTCCGGGATGACATCTGCTATCGGCGTCTCCGCAACCTTGAAGACTCCAGGTTCTCAACGCTATGGGCTTAGGTCGTCACAGGCCTAGAAAAAATAGTCTACGCTTGTGTCTACCGCTCGCACAGCAGAGATCAGGAGACGTCCGGGCTCACACAGGATCTGAGCGAGGCGACGGATACAGCTCAGCAACGGTACCCTTCCGCCCAATTGGTGTTACTGGGAGACTTTAATGCCCACCACCAGGTGTGGCTTTTCCCATACCAGTGCACAGATCATTCTGGTTAAAAGATGCGAAAGTTAGTGCTAGCATTAAATCTCACCCAGCTGGTACAGGGGCAACGAGGGTGACGGATATGGATTCGCATACAGCCAATTGCTTGGACCTTCGGCTGACAACTGATCCAGACCGCTACTCAGTATCGATATCTTCGCCTTTAGGCAGTTCCAAAAACTATCTGGTTAATACTGTGTCTGTCCTATTGATCCCAGCCCCAGAGTTTTGAGTAAATTACTAAGTAAGCAACCGCGTTTCGGAGCCATCACTGGCAACACGCACTGGTCATAGACTTTTGTCTTGAGACACTGTGGTATATTGGACGAGAAGACACCGCGTAGCTTCCCGAACGCTGCCCAGCCGAGTCGGATTTGACGATTGACCTCTTTCTCGAAGTTAGACCTACCTAACTGGACCGTCTGTCCCAGGTAAACGAAGTCGTCTACAACTTCGAGTATAGAGTCTCCGATCTTGATAGGAGTGGGTGTTACATGAATGTTTACCATGCCTTTGGTTTTGTCCATGTTCATTTTAAGTCCCACTCTTTCGGAAGCTTTACTGAGGTCACCGAGCATTGTACTGAGCTCCTCCGCATTATTATGTAGCACTAACTTACCTACTCCATTTTCATTCTTCACAATCGTCTCTTTCATGGTCATCATTCTTACCTTGACCAGCTTTTAAGCATCATCTAAGTCTACGTGATAAAGAAATATCAATAAATTATATAACCCTAGGTCAGGATAAACCACAAGTGACAATAAATATACAAACTGAGCGTGGGTATTCCCCATTGCAACTTTGAGTGGCATCAAAGCACCTTTACCTTGTAAATTAGTTTCGATTTGATATGAGCTAATTATTTTATAACTGCAAAGGTTATTGGTCTATTTGAATACTGGTTTTTGAACCTGCACAGATTTTAATTTTATTTTTCCATAACTTATTTTGTTTCTACTGTATGTGTGAGGTACGAATAAACATTTTTTCTTTTTTTTCTTTCTTTTATTTGCCAATTCCATCATTTCCTTATAGAGACTTCTACAATCACACTGAGTTTTGTTTTGTACTCCAGTTTTGTACCTCAAGAGACGTTGTTCTTTACTATATATCACACGAATATTTTAAAGATGAAAGTATTTATGAATGTATATTTGGTAGTCCTTCACGTTCAATAATATAGCTTATTAGCTTCCACCCGCAACTTTTCCCGTATAGTTTATTGATAAAAAAGTCAGACCTCCGGATCAAACTATTCGTAACGAACATCACAAACGGCTCTGCAGATTTGTCGTGAAATATCCTATACATTCTCTCAGATAAACAAGCGGCCAGACAAACAGTTACAAGTAACTTTCGTTTTTATAATGTCACCCCCCCCCTAGCCAAGTTACAGTCGTATCGTTCGCGCCGAACGCCTCGAGTAGGCCACGCCTCTGATTCCTTTGTTCTGACGTCATCTCAACGCTCAGTCACGTGGTCAGAACAAAGGAATCGGAGGCGTGGCCTACTCAAGACGTTCGGCGCGAACGATACGATTGTAACTTGGCTAGGGGGGCAGGTAAAAAATTAGTATGCAAAGATTGGTTCCATTTGTTATAACTATCGTAGCAACAAACAATAAAAACTGAATGGCTTAGAATAAAGATCATAGGTAATATCGATATGTTTTGCTAGTTCTACTTACTGATATACTCCTGTAAACTATATTAAATTATTAGTTTTGTTCATCAAAAACATATTGATTTTACGAATGAGAAACACGTGAGCAAGCTACGTAAAGCTGCCTCGGAAAAACATGGCGTGCCCAAGAATATCCCTGCTACTTCTAAAATTTGATCTTGTGATTTACTGATCGTCATCGAAAACGCAATCTTTAATGTGAGCTGCAGACATTTAAAATTAGAGAGTAAGTTACTGGATATTATTGAGTTTCTTGGTAGAGCACATTGTCAACCTTAGCTTCTCCAGTTAAAAATGTGGCCTTCTCAATATGCCTCCTTGTTCAGTGATTTGCAATTTAACACTGTAGTAAAATTTCTGTGCGTCCAAATTACACATTTACAAAATGGGTATACTTACCTCTAATTAAAGCATATTAGCTGATATCCTGGATAGCTTCAAAGAGTTTAGAAACTCTTTGGGATGATATGAATGAACCAATGGAGTTATACGTTGACATTTAATTTGCTTGTTATTTCATCCAAATTTTTTTTATTAATTTTCACTACTATCTCATTTCTTGGTTCCAATATGACTCTTTCACACAACCAATTTTTACCCTGGATATTTAGTTGTCAATTTGGAAAAACTCACATAATAAACGCGTCTTTTAAATCCATACCAAGACTAAATTGATTGATGAATAAAACCATACTTTCTTCGTCAGTTTCTAACTTTGTCAAACACTAGGGTTTGTTATTAAATAAAACTTTATTTACAAGACTAAAAACTACATTGTACAACAAGTGTGCTCAATACCTTAGGCAGACATGTTCAAACAGCCGACCTTAAGGGTCTCCGCACACGGACCGCCGGCCACAACCACAAAACGCCGCCACAGACATAATTTCCTATAGTTCTTATACAATTTCTAAGGATTATGACAGCGCGGCGTGACGACGACGGATGACGCTGGTGGCCGCCACACGCTACAAATCGCCGCTGCTCGCTTTTTATGGCCCGCACTGGCCACTAAACGCCCTTACAAAACGCCGTCACACGTCACTGGCGCATTTAAACCTTCTTCGTCAGAGTCCATTATGACGCGTATAGGATAAAAAAAGTAGCAGCCACCGGCCACAAGTAGCTTGTGGCCGCTTCTAGCTTCTCGTGGCGGCGTTTATGTCTGTAGCATGTGGTCCATGTGCGGCGACACTAAGGTATTGCAAAGACAGAACAAGGTAGGTGCAATTTAATGAGAAGACAAACATTAAGAAAAATTCAAAAGAAAATACGTAAATATATACTTAGATACAAATGTATAAATAAACAATGGTATTGAGGAAAACGAATCTATCGAAATAACGAAAAAAGAAACGTTTTTACTGATTTTCGCTGGCATTTCCTCAATGATCATTTTTAAGGAGAATCGCTAAAATTAGCTCGGAGGGCGTATCCTCACATTTACTTGAAATACTAGCTGCTCCTGATGAGACTAGTGGTGGCCGAGTGGTAACGTCCCCGATCTTCGAGTTGTAGGTCGCGGGTTCAAACCCAGCCAGGCGCATTACTTTGTATAATTATTTCATAACTACTGCTCTCAAAACGGTGAAGGAAAACATCGTGAAGAAACCGGCATGTCCTAGAACCAAAATTTGAAGACATGTGACATTCACCAACCCGCACTGGGCGCCCGAGGCCTGGGGCCCGCGTGGTGGATTATAGCCTATTCCCTCTCTTAGAAATGAGGCCTAAGTCCCAACAGTGGGAACATTATAAGGCCGACTATACAAGCTGCTCCCAGAGGTTTCACCTGCGTGAAGGTAGTAAATTGTCCCAAGGTAATATACTCCCGGGATAATAAATATTCTATGTACTACTTCTGAACATTTTTTTTTTATTGGTGTAAACCAGTACTTAACTGCGATCCCACCTGATGGTAAGCAGTGATGCAATTGTCGATGGTGAGGCGTACTAGTTCATTAAGACCCTATTCACTCTAGCCTTGAAGACACCTAAATTATAGTTAGACGGGAAGACCGCAGCAGGCAAATAGTTCCAGTCCTTCGATGTACGCGGTATAAACGACGAAGCGAAACGCTTAGTCCTCACCGTTGAAGTTTCAACAACTTAAGAGTGGATACTCGCCGTACATATTATCATATATCTGTCCATGTGACAAATTTCATCCAAAAGTGTTAAGCTATTCAAGCATGAAGAAGTAACACACATACACACTCACTCACAAACCTTCTCCTTTGTACTATGAGTGTAATAACATTTGATTTGTGTTAGCAGACAACTCTGAAGCTTTGGCTAATAGTGACGCCGTATTTCCATGGCCCACAGGTACTGCTTGTCATGCTCTCTCGCTCTGTACCATGGCCTGGACCAGGGTCGGACGCGAGGGGTCACTACTGCCCATCGCCCCCACGAAGACACGGCAGCAAGCAGGGTAGACCTAAACCGTATATACGCTCCACCGCGTCCTTTGGGCGATCCACACTTTCAGCTCCCACCTTGTTTTTACTTCCCATGTAATATCAAAATATATAATGTCTATGGTCAACCGTCTAGATGACATATAAAATTTTCCGTATTTTTTAATTTAATTCATTCAACCTTGTGTCTCTAATTACGCTACTCAAAAGGTTAAATCAATTTCCTTTGAAAAACTCATCGAAAGAGCTTAAAAATTTAAAAAATATCTTTGATATGGGATTTGGTACATGTGGATTCCTGGTGGATCGCTGGTCTGATGCTGCGCAAGCGAGTGTACGTGACCCACCACCACACCGAGCCGCTCCTTTGATGGCTACCATTTCACCGCACACATTATATTAGAAAGTAGCAGATTTTGAACTAATTGACCTCCATTGGTGTAATTGCTGCGAGGCGTTCCGATGTGAGAATAAACAAATAAATATTTTTACTTCAAATACTGGTTAATGCAAAAACCCATTATTGTATCATTAAACCTTGAACTCTACTATCATTGCAGCTATATATAATATTCGAAAATACCCGCGCAATTAACTTTACCCCTGTGTTAATATTGATAAGAGATTTATATTTTTTCGCCTTTATCTGTGAATTCCAAGAATGTTAATTTGATGTACTATTAATTACAAGTATAAAAATGAACATAATAATACAATCATTTACGACTATGTAATTTTATTTTGTTTAATGTACTTACTCCCTGCGGCCAGCGGGTACGCCCGTGTGTAAAAAGAAATATCTCAAAAGATCATATTTCTGGGATAAAAAGTATATATTGCCCTATTCTTGAACATGATAGACTATGTTCTACAGTTGTACTTAGGATAATTTGGATATTTAAACATACTTTAGAATTTGGATTTTTAGCAAAGGGGTAAATCTGTGTGACAAATGTCATCCAAATTCGTTTAAGAGTAACTTACAACGTCTCAGAAAAAAAAAAACACTTGTAGATGCATAAAACTATTAATAAATATGTTTATATCCTCCTCGTTAGTCGTTCACTCTTAACAGAGTGGTTGTGGTTGACAATGTTGCATTTTCGTTGGCGAGTGAGGCTCCCGCAATGCGTCTCCACTTGTCACGGTTTACAGCGTCTCGCGAACTCTGTTCTATCGAGGTTTGTGTTGCAACTCTGATCAGGTCTGTCCAACGCGTAGGCGTTTATATATACCTGTTAATTTACAAAATCCGAAACTGAAAACATAAGAAAATTTACTTTAAAAATAATATTATTTAAATTTCGTCCTTCGTGGTCTCAAAGGGCTTTCATTCTCCCTTACAGAGCCCAGACCACACTCCTCCAATTTTTTCCTCTGAGGTTATCTGAAGACTAGGATGTATAACAGTAATCTATCAAACATATCTATATCGAATTGAAGAAAAACAGTGGACATAAAATCAAAGACATTCCTACTCTACTTTTGAGGCGCATTTTCATGAACGTCAGAACGCTTTGAAGACTACCAGCCCCCCAAGCCAAGTTACAATTGTTCCGTTAGCGCCGAGCGCCTCGAGTAGGCCACGCCTCCGATTCCTTTGTTCTGACCACGTGACTGAGCGTTCAGATGACGTCAGAACAAAGAAAAAATAAAAATGAGAATATGTGAGGTTTAAGATAATTATGTTTGTAAACACACAACAGATAAAAGATTAAAGATTACGTGCAATGAGTTTCTTTCTTAAGACATTTCTGGCGGCCGATCTGCGACAGAAAAGTTAGACACAGAAATGTCTTTTTTTGCAATATGTCAGCAGCTAACCTTGATTTTGCTCATTAGTAACCGAGGGATAAGATTGACAATGAAACAAACGAGCCCAGAGGAGGCCTGATATTTTTTTTACTTAAAATAATAATAAATTATAAATTTAAAGACAACTTTTGGCTCACATTATCTGTTAGTATCACTTATTTCTATGTTAGTTCCGAAGTTCAATAATATTTTACAACAAAAATTTGGTATTTATTTATATAAATATTATGCATATTATTAAACTGAATTAAGTCTTTCACTAAATTAAATGTTATTGATTTAGAATTAAAAATGTAAGTAAATAAAATGTCATGGAAAATAAAAGTCACTTAAATAAATGTCATGAAATAAAAATTCTAAATGTTACGAAATTAAATACAATGATATTCAAATATCGATTAAATGTCACGGAATAAAAATTTAACCTTTCGAATACCGTAATTAAAGACACAAAAAGACTATGAGAGAGCTAGCTTGGGGTTTAATGAATTAAAATGTTACTTCAATGAATGTCATGGAATAAACAAATTAACAATATCCACAATCGTAATACACCAATACACCACACAACCACAGAGATCAGATTTTTTTCCTTATGTAAACAGTAACTTAAGTACTTTACTTTATGGTAGTAACTAATAACGATCTTGTCCGATTGACCAGCGCACGCACTAGTGGGCTATCTACCTGGGCAGCTATTGAGTGCGGGGTACTGTTAGAACTGTCACACAACCTGTGAAGCATCGAGGCAGATTTTTTACGCCATACTGCGTCAAAGTTGTCAGTGCGCGCTTCTGCAAATATTCTCAACGCGCTGCAAAAGCATGGCAGTCTTAAAAAACCCTAAATCCATAATTAAATTTGATACGTATAGCATTGTAGGCCCTTTGGGTATATCTGAACCACAGGGCCCCGTATACAGTGATGTGCAATATGCCTTTAAGACAGCTAATTTTATTTCTACTGTACTTGGAGAGAACTTGAGGGCGGGCTAGCATGTTCGCCCGGACAGACAGTGCTCGGCGTTCCCTCTCCAGACCTAAATCGTCCTTAAGGTCATCTGTCAACTTATAAACCCTCTTTTAAGACCTTTAAATAACAGAGGAGGAACCGAAGGTGGAGGTGGTGGTGGTGGTGGTGGAAGGTGGTGGCAGACTTAAAGATGACAAACTCTATCTTTTTAAGGTCGAGCATTAATCTATTCAACTCCATGTAATACTTACACACAGCTAGTAACTTGCGGAGAGCACCATATCATTCGCGTAGCTGAGATTATTAAAACAAACTCCATCTACATTGCAACCGACGCGCATGCTCCTGATTCGCCAGACTCAGTTCATTCACATACAAACCAAAGAGCAAGGGCAAGGACAATCTCCCTTGTCTCACCACGGATAAAAACGCTCACCTGGATGTGCGTTGAAGTCCAACCTAATATGACCACATATTCTATACCACTATCATCAATTATAGCATTAATCGCACTGAATTCCGGCACATTTTCTGCGCAGTCAGTGGGCATGTAAACACTAAATACTAGCACTGGTCAATAACTTGTAGACACGCGTATTATAGCAATACGTGGATTCCCACTCGGGATCACAGATCCACACGGAAAGAGTGCCTTACGCCATAACAGTGCCACTTCACCAAATGCCCGGCCCCTAAGAATGCTGTCAGTATATATATAATACAGACAGCGGCGATAATACAGACGCTAGTAAAGGTTTACGTATCATAATTTCATACAACAGTCGACCGAATGTCATTTCACCTAAAAGTTTTCAACTTTTATCGTTTCGTTTTTTTTTTTCATCGAAATCCCATCGCCTGCCAGCGTATCATTTGACGCAGCACGAAACCAGGCATGCAACATGCAGCAGGCATGCAGCATGCAAGCAGGCATGCAGTATGCAAGCAGGCATGCCGCTTGGAAGCAAGCATGCAAAACGCAGCAGGCATGCAGCGTGAATCAGACATGTAGCATGCAAGCAGGCATGCAGCATGGAAGCAGGCATGCAAAATACAGCAAGCTTTGTTTCTGTCGCGACTCCGGCGCTGCGGGGTTTGGGCGGCCCCACGTGAGCTTATCGTCGCAGATGATTTTAACGCTCACCACTTACTTGATTCGTTTCCGTCACTTAATTTTGTAGTACAACATATTGACTTTTTATGACACTATTTTAATTTAATATTAAAAATACTACCAAGTAACTGTCTATACATTTGTGACCAAAATTCCATAAAAAATTATTTTAGTGTGGCGGAAATATGACAAATAAATCATTTGGCAAATGAAAAAAGTTCAAAAGAGGCTTCTGTCAATAGCAAAAAGTTATTTTGTAAATCGGCGAAATTTAGTTCGTTAAAGTAATACCTATGACACATGATACTTCGGTGATCTAAAAATATGTCAATTAATGCTTAAAGCAAATAAGATGTCGGTCAATCTTTAAATCATCTTTTCAAAATGAAATTCGACCAAAAAAGATCGGAAAAATGATCGGTTTCCCTGGTAAAGAATTCCACTCCGTTCCTATGCGCAAATAACTAAAATAATATATGCATTTGCCTCATATTTCTCCTAAACCCCTAAAATATTTCAATTCCAGTGTATTATTTATGAAACGGTATTTCCAGACACTTATCAAAACAAAATTTATAGGGAAAATGAACACAAAACATCCCATGGGAGAAACATGTTTATTTGTTCTTGTACGTATTAATAAATATTGGTATTTTTAGACAATAATACATTACATTATTACGTAGTAAATTTTTGAAATTATTTTTTTTTATAGATATCCAATGAATGCTCTTGGGCGGAGCGCGAGGGCGTGTCAAACATGTAATGACTAAAACCCACTCTTGTTCTTTCTTCATCTCCGTTTCAGAGCCCCGGGGTTATCTTCCATGGCCCCAATAGGCTTCTACCCTGCTGGGCTCCTGTGCAGACATCTCTTTGAGGCGCGCGTGGAACACTACCGAGGCTGAGCTACCCATTGCTTGACGTCCGCAAGCCTACGCCTACGGAAACTGTTGAGCTAAAATTTCAATCTTGTCCTGTCTTTCTTTCTTTCTTTATTCTTTATATTACACACAAAACTTAACTACAATACATGGAATTGATAATGTATGTACGAAGGCGAGCTTAACTCAACAAAGAGTTTTCTCCCAGCAAACCTTTGAGTGACAGAGAGAGATCACAATCGAGGGTAGGATCCAGTGTACAGCATAAACATACATAAATACGTCTAATATATATATATATACATACATACAGATATAATATATATAACAATATATACTAATACTATGTCAATTGAGAAAGGAAGTGCTCTTTAATTTTCCTCTTAAAGACGTCCAGAGAAGGGCTGTCGCGAAGGGAATGTGGGAGAGCGTTCCAAAGACGCACTGCAGTTACAGTAAAGGAGCCATCATAGCAGCCAGAAGTATGACGTGGAGTACAAAGGAGAAGAGAATTGATAGTGCGACAGGGTTTACCCCTTGGCACAAGGTACTCAAAGCGTTCACGAAGGTATTGAGGAGCATTGGGATTGTGCAGGATAGTAAAGAGAAGGGATAGAATGTGGATATCTCGCCAACGCCGAATTGGTAGCCACCTTAAACCTGGTCCGAAACTCCGACACCTGTCATTGACATTATCTTGAAAAGTTTGTTTTAACAAACTTTACCGCTAAGATAATAAACTTGAGCAAACTACTTTGGTTTTTCCATAAAATATTTCACGGAAACGAAGCAAAGAGAATAAATTTAACGACAAATTACAAGGAAAATCATTAACTAAAACACAGAAATTTTTGTTAATATTTTATTTTAGAATGGAAATGGCATCACATAAATTATTTATTTACAAAATTTAAACTAATTAAAGCAGAACAAAATATTCTTCGAAAACATTAACTTAAATGCGGTTTGACGCGTTACGTTAATTAAAATGCAAATAAAGCTCAAATACCATATAACGCATGTTATAGAATTTTAAAACTTATGATAGAAATAATAGAAGAAGTATTTTTGCATATGATACGAACCGTAAATCACGCCTAATACAAAAAAAAAACTTTAATTTGGTCGGCAGTATAATATAGACAAATCTTAATTTCCATTGCATTCCATTTAAACACGACTTATGTATGTGCACGAACGTCAGGTACTTTCCAGGTTGGTTGGAAATTGGGAAGGTTTTGAGAGAATGCATTCCTTGCCACCTCATTGCATTGCAGCAGCCAACGTTTTGACAAATCAAATGGCATAGTCGATCCGATTCCCATTTCCAGGCAAACATTTGTATGGGCCACAGATATTTGTTGGTAGTCTCGATCTTCATTATTGACACTGTGTTTGAAGATATAGAGAACTTCGTTGAACTTAATATGTTGAAACTAGGCCTTGTATAAAGAGTGCTTTTGATTAGTTTTGTGATCTGATTCATAGTGTACAAAATTCTGATAAAGATCTAAAAAGTACGTAATTTAGGCATACATTCAAGTACGTAATTCAGTATAAAACTTGTAATATATTTAACTGCCCACAATTACGTTGTGGATAAAGAGGATCATACGATCATATCGTATCGAGAGAAAGAGGATCATAAAAGAGGATCATCCGGGGCATTCCAAGAAAAATAACTTTTGCTTATATTTAGAATGATAATAATAATAATTACATAAACAAATTCTATTTTTGACCAATCACACAACACCTAATTATAGGCCATACAAACATTGTATCTATTTGGGGATTTAAACCATGATTTACCAACTCACTAATAAATCTTTGTTCTAATCAGATAATCAACAGAAATCTACATTCAAAGAGGCGTATCAGATGCTACTATAACATTACTGAAGCTCGTATCATTTACAAGCATTCTTTTCTATATCGATCTTCTATTTCTACTGTTTTTCCATAGTGACTACAAATAACAAGAATATACGCTATTACGATATTTTATAAATTTTTGTATGAAATCTTTTCTCAGGTTAAAAACTCAGCAGTGCGGTTTTTGACAAACAATTTGATTAACATGTATTTGTTCGCGCAACTAAATCGCCAATAATTATAATCTTATTAATAAATAATAATACCGTTTGACCGATTGTATTTTTCTATTTTTAAAGCACAATTAGCTCATGTAACTTATAAAAAAAAAACATTATTGTCATTATAAAATTTCAAAGCCATCGTGAGCGTTGGTTGTTATAGTAAAATCATTAAATACTATGTATCTAATAAATTCCTGTTTAACACAAATAACAAATTTAAAATGATTTATGACATAATATGGGATTCCATTAATGCAAGAATTCAAGAAAAATAGAAATATATTTAGTGCTCTGACCTTTCGTTATTCAACAGTATTACGAGGAAAACGAAAATTAACGACAATACCTAAAAGTGATTTAGTCCAAACGGTTTATTTAAATGAATTAATCAAAGACACTAGCCATTGTTTATAATTAATTCATTTAAATTAGAATTGCTTTGATTCATAGTCATAGTGTGTGTAGAATAGTAGTAGTGTAGTATTTATTGGTAAGGGATTCTTACAAGTCATATACAGAATCATTCAGATTTATTATTTTTATAACTGTAATATCGTTAAATTTTACCTATTGATACAAAAATTCTAGTAATAATTGTTACATCAACTGATATCGGTACTGTAATATCTTCTACTTTAAGATCATTTACAAAAAGCAATGTTTTAATCTTTACAGAAACTATTATACAAAGAAATTGAACTCGTATATATTATTAAATTTTTCACTGTTATTTACCTTAAAATATTAAAACTATATACTTTCTTCTATATTGATAATTTCTTCAACTTGAACCAATACATGATTTCATTAGTTTTAACTATACAATTTCATAGAATGACTTGAAATATTGGAATAATATCAACAAAACTATCGCGTATATGAAAATGAAAATTACATACAGACTTTGTATTGACTATATCTTAATTAATAACGAAATGTATAAGCCTCGTATTAATATATTAGTTCTAAACTAAATAGTGTATGAGAAATACGTCTTCACAGAAGACATATTTTAAATTTTAGTAATTTATTAGAAGCTCGTCAAAGTTTAGTTAGTGAGCTGAACTTCGGGAAAGGGTAAATAGAAGGAAACATCATATAAGCGTCCTATTGACAAAAGTGATTTCAGAAGGTTAACACTGAACACTCTTAGTCTGAAGTGCCCATGAAAAATGTATCAAAATAAATATTTAAAAAATTAGACCCAAATTTAGCACATGTGAAAAATTACAAAAAGTTTCAAGCGTTAGAATTCTAAAATTGATTTTTATTTTCTTGTATCTACTTACTTTCTGCTTATTTGAATAGTAAGGACTAACAAGGTACCTGGCAGGGCACATTGCTCGCACAACAGATGGCTATTGGGGCCGAAAGGTTCTGAAATGGCGAAAGCGTAGTTACCAGAAGACGCAGCGTTGGAAGGCTTCCTACTAGGAGGACCGATGCCCTGGTAAGAGTTATGGGAATCCGATGAATGCGAGACGCATAGAACCGCTCATTATGGCGACACTTGGGGGAGGCCTATATTCAACAGTGGACGTCTTTTGCTGAAATGATGATGATGATGATAAGGTACCTGGCAAAATACTAGTGATTACATTTTTACAGAATCTTCATAATCTTTCTATAAATATGAATACAATAATTATTTAAAAGAATTCTTGGTTCATGTCATTTGAAATAACCTAACAACCCTTTCACCGAAGTTACGCTAAAATCAGTCAATTTCAAGACTAACGAGAATCATTAGTAATACAATTTAACATTTAAATATTAAAATTTACATAAGTACTTACTCTTAAGTAGAATTAATTATAATCTCTCACGCTGATACTTAACGTTCTTATCACAAGCAAGAGGTGATTTTAAACATTACTTAGACTCAGTAATAACTGTTACACAGTACTATATTTACTTATCTACTAAAATAACTTTATTCCCGTCTATATAATTGTACTTTGATCTCTGAGATATCATGTCTACGCAAATGTACTCAATATCCACGTTTCCGATATTTGATATAGCATAGAAGTTGAACTTTATAATTGTGTTTACTTTATCAACTACAAAACTAACTTTGTCCACATTTGGGCTTAGATACAGCAAGTGAGTAAAGAACTGATTTTGACTCGGTAAAAAATCATGAAACAGAAACTTAAATAACTGTCTAAAACAAAAGTTTCAATAAACCATTAAAAAATATGAATGCCATGGTTTTGATAAAGGAGATGTGCAAGTAGTTACAAAGACTGTTAACTTAATAAATACAACAGAAAAGAAATTAAAAATAGAATCTTAAGCGTATTTGTTAAATAATTTATATTGTCCAAATTAGTGAGCCATTTGGAAATTCCGATTTTTATTAAACCAACAATAATATAATTTTCACAACATCTAAATACATTTCCAATATAATACTTCATTAATAACCAATCAAAAATATATTAAAAGAATTTTCACGACTAGTAAAATGAACTTCTTTACTAAGTTCATTCACACCTTCGAAGTTGCGGTCAACATCACATAGCTGGCCCTTGGATTTTCCTCCTGCACTGGTTCCTGTCTAAAACACCTATGTGGTTCAAACTCTGTTGGTTTCTTCAGCATTTTTCTTACGAACCACACCAAACCGATCACTATCACCATCAAACCAAGAGCCACGCCGATTAATGCTGTATTCAGACCTTTGAAACCTGCCTTCATTTCTAAAGTTCCGAGAGACTCTATTAGCTGTGGGACGACACAGATTGTTCTTCTTTCATCGACTTTGTACTTGGAAATTGCTGCGCAAACTTCGTAAGGTCCTCTTACAAAGCCTTCCATGGATATCTCTAAAGTCGATTGGCAAGGAGTATCTTTCTGAGCTACAAGAGATCCTCGAGATAGCACAGCGAGGACGATATAGCAGTTGTTGATAGGTCTGACGTCATTTGACAGCCTTTGGGAGCGAGGTAGTACGTACTGCGGTCTTTGTGGTAGTCCCAAGACTGATATAAGGACTGTTAGTACACCATCGCCAGTGACGTTTGACCGAACTTCAGAAACTCTGAAATCAGACAAATGTGTAAATAAAGACACACTGTGTACTTTTAAACATAATGTGAATGTGTTTATTAATGGAACTAAGTCTTTTCAAAGAACTTATCTCACCTTAAAAGATTACTTTCTGGGGCTCGAGTCACCATTATTGGTACAACAGTAGCGAATGCCGCTCGTTGTCTGACTTGCATAGGAGCACCGCAGCCCAGAACCAAAGAGAGGGGTACATCAGAATTATCCATCTCTTCCAGAGCTACGCAGAATCTGAATAATAAAAAGAATCATATCATTTAGGTAATTAACTCTTTAGGTCATGTGACTATCATCAGCCCTGAATTGAGCCTAATATAGACAAAAAATTGAGTTGATAAATAAGATGATAGAAAAGGTAAAAACACTATTTTAGGGACGTTTTGTGAGATCATTTGAAAGCGCCTTGCTGAATTGCTGTAACAATAACGTTTTCTCGTGCACCATGTTCTAATATTTTGGTCAGGCGTCAACAGCTCAGAACGATAGCTGATGTCGCCATACACAATGTGAACAACAGTAAATATTACATCCACGTACAGTTACAAGCTTTTAAGTTCTGTGAAAAGAATTTCAACCAAGTCAGTATAAAGTGGCTTTAACATCTTTAAAATAGCGAGTTCTTATAGAATACTGACCTATAAGTATATAGATAGTAATAGCTGCGTCATCAACTGTAAGACCTATATAATGTATTATGGCTGGATCTAAAATTATTCAGTATGTACCGTTTCTAAATATCGTAATATAAAAAAAAACATTTTTTTTTTAATTGTTTGTAAAAATCATCTTATGACAAAACCCGCTCTTGGGCGGAGCGAGAGATAGTGTCAGACTTTTACTGACTAAAAACCCACTCCTGTTCCTTCGTTGCCTTCGTCCCAGGGCCCCGGGTTTCGCTTTCACACTACCCGTGGCCCCAGTAGGCTTCGACCCTGCTGGGCCCCTACGATTTGCTGACATCTCTTTGAGGCGCACGTGGAACAGTACGCGCCGTCGACGACTTGGGCTCGGTCCGATTACCGAACGGTCGGACGGCGAGCCACCCATTGCTCGCCGTCCGCAAGCCCGCGCCTACGGTGGCCGGAAAAAAAACATTTAGAGTTTAAATAATATCTTTCACTAGTGTTTAGCGTTCTTATTTAAATGTCAATTACCTTCTGAAAATATTGTCTGAATATTAATATTACATTTCCCGAGACTCACAGACGAACAGTAATTACTTAAATACGCAAATAGTACCAATATACCTACTATTTCACATTTAATATATTTTGGTGGAGGAACCGAGGAGTTGAAATGACATTTAATATCATCCGAAAGCAGTTGAGTGGATTACTCAGTTCCTACTAAATTCATTTCTGTAATTCTGTCAAGGCCAACTCCTTTAAACTTTGGGACGGTTTAATGTTTACTCTAACTCTTTAATTTATCTTTACGGATATAACTTGATCAATGTTGATTTAATTAGTAAATACGTTTATGTTTTCTTTGACTTGTAGTATACTCATATTTGCTTAGTTATTTTTATTAGTTTGAATTTTCGTATAGATTTTATGCTGATGTTGTTTCTAGAAGATGCTAGTAACCAACCATGGTACGGTAAAATAATGTTGTCGTTATACTCTGAAAATACTATTTGTATCTGAAATATAGTTACGTGGGAATACTTATGATATACCAATATCTGACAAAGAGATGGAACAAAATGATAATAATAAAGTAAGTAAGACAAATAGTTTTGTCACTCCGAAGAGTTTTAAAAATCCGACAATTGAGAGTGGCAAATATACCCATTTTTTCACTCTCGTCTATTATGTTATAAACTGTAAGACTTACGTATATTTATCAACAGCATCAATTTTCAATCCTCTCAACACTATATTTGCTGGAGGTGCTCTATGACAAGCCACATGCTTCGGTAGACCTCCAGCCCTCGATGCAGTAACTCCAGTACATCTATACCGGTTGGTCGAAGGAGGGTCTACTGTCCAAGATAGATGGACTTCTTCATCGTCATGCCAAGCGTCTATAAGACGGACCTGGAAAAGGTAAAGAAGAATTTACATGGGCCACTGGGGCTATAAATATTTAAGATACGTTCTGGGTTCCTTAGCAAATTATATGGTTTTAAGTTCTTAATTTTTTTTCTCGAAACTTTATAGCACTAGTTTTCATGATATTTAAATATATAACCACGAAAAAAAGAGCGTATATTCAACATTTATGATTATCAAAATGAAAACTTCCATACAGATTTGCCTACATATCAAAAGAAGTATGTTTAGTGTAGTCTTTGTAATTTTAGCATCCACATCAGTCTATAGAATTAGAAACATACACCCCTACACCATTGAGTACAATCACAGTAGCAGGACTCATCAAACTACAAACAAAAACAAGTAATTTTTAAATAATTTGTAATTTATGCAAAAAATAGAATTTGGCGTGACCGCCTACTGCAGATGCTGGCACAATCAAGATATCTAAGATAGAAAAAATATATTAGATGACTAAGATGACTAACTCTTAGACTTAAATCCTACGCAATGCTCAACGGATATACATTGCGGATATATATACGTATCATCTAAGCGCCAACAAATAATAAAGCCAAGTGATTTATTGAGTTAAATGTGTGAGAAATGCAATAAATTTCTCTGTAAACAGATATTACTGAAAACATATTAGATTCAATAATAGATTATGAAATTCCCAATAACATGACGCCAATATCTTATCTAGAAATAATAAAACACTTAACATATAGACACTAACTTATATATACACTTAAATAAAAAATCTAAAAGCTAAAATGATGAACCGCTCTGCAAAGTAGTCCAGAAAAACCTAATCCTTACTTCTGCTACTACTGCAGAGCGTGCGCGCCTCCTGGCTGTGGAAAATTGGGAGTCAGGTCTTTGGCTTCACGCACTGCCGTCGTCGAATATTGGCACCTTGTTCGACGATACTACTTTCCGCCTAGCTGTTGCCCTACGCCTAGGCGCTCCTTGCTGTTCTCCTCATCGCTGCCACTGTGGCGAAGTTGTCAACAGCCTTGGTCACCACGGCCTGTCATGCAGTCGAAGCGCGGGACGGATAGCACGGCACGCGAATATTAACGACATCATCCGACGAGCCCTTGTCACCGTCGGCGTTCCGGCTATTTTGGAACCTCATGGCCTGGCACGCGACGATGGTAAGAGACCGGACGGTATGTCTTTATTTCCATGGAAGATGGGTAGGCCTTTAGTGTGGGACGCTACCTGTGCCGACACTCTTGCGCCATCCCATCTTCCTAGCTCTTCGTGCTGTGCTGGTTCTGCCGCTGCTGCTGCGGAGAACCTCAAGCGGCGGAAATATAACAACCTCGTCGGCAGTTATATTTTTGAGCCGTTTGGGGTTGAAACTCTTGGGCCGTGGGGTCCGAGTGCTCATAAGCTGTTCAAAGAACTATCCAAACGCTTAGTAGACACTTCGCGTGACCCAAGGGCTGGCTTTTACCTCGGTCAGAGATTAAGCATTGCCATACAACGTGGCAATGCCGCCAGCCTTTTGGACACACTTCCAGTCGACAGCGATGCGGAGGAGTTTTTTGACGCCATATTTTAGCTTTTAGATTTTTTATTTAAGTGTATATATAAGTTAGTGTCTATATGTTAAGTGTTTTATTATTTCTAGATAAGATATTGGCGTCATGTTATTGGGAATTTCATAATCTAGTGTACCTATGGTTTAAAAATATTTTCAAATGGTGGTATAGTTTTTCCATTAGATCAGTTCTTATCCAAGCCGTTTTTAAAACAGACAGTCTAAGCAGATGCGAGATAGTCGTTAAACCGTGTGATAAACTTATAATAGATGATTTTTTCGTCAAATCTGTTAAGTTTATATTTCTTAATGTTGTTAAAAAAATGTGAGATCTTGATTAAGATTTTCAAAAAATAACATAACATCAATTCACTTTTTTTTTATATAAAAATGAGCAGCTTGAGTTATCGCAATCTATTCTTGGAAGTATTTGCAGGCCTTTTCAATTCCGAATCTAAATAAAATAATCAAAATGACACTTACCTTAGCCTCAGAAATCGGCAGATCCTCTTCAGCAGGAACTTCCAACTCTTCATCATATAAATCATCATCCATTCCCTCTTGTTTATCAATATACACTTCTCCTCCATTATCATCAACATTAATTTTATAATCGTTCACAATCGAATTCGCTAAAACCTTATTAAAATCATAGTTCGTATCTTTTTGTTTCAAGTCTGTATGTTCGGAATCATCACAAAGTTTGTTTTTGGATAATCTAGATAGCAGCGCACCTTCCAAATGTGGTGGAGTAGCACACACGGCAACAGATTTATCAGTTTGGGGCAGGTTTTTTGCCTCCCTTAACCACCTTGCGAATCCGGCCATTAGGCAATCGCAATTAAGAGGATTATCTGTAAAAGAGAGCAGAATTTATCTTTACGACCCGAAATAAATGTGGGTTAAGTTTACAGAGGAAGTTTAAAGTATGAGTAATTGCTTATTTGATAGCATGCTATTTAAGTTTTTATTATTTTCTGATATGGAACGAAATGGAAACAACTATTTGCACTGCCAATTGTTCTGAGCTCTTTCAAAAATTTTATTTTTCGTTTGAAACATAGTGTTTTCATTTTTCTATGTCGATATCTCCGGGCAATAAGACGGTAATTGTAAAAAAAAATATTTCGATTAATGACTTATTGTCCAGTTATCGAAAAACAAAGTTTTGCGATTACCGGCTTTTGCCCTGGGACGTTGATGATGTTGTGTGTACTATTTATTACATATACATTACATACAACTGATTTGTGTCAAATTCATAAAGCTAGAATTTTTTGTACTTTTTTGCCAGATAATGTATTCATATCACACATTGTAGCCTTTCTATTCCCTTTCAAGTTCTACACCAAAAAAGCGAGCGAGAAAAATGAAGTCACATCAACAAAAGTGTCAACGGCCAGGATTATTTCGTACAAAAAAAGCCCATAAACAGAGTTACAAAGGCAGAAATAGTTAAGAGTCACGCAACAATATAACAAGCGAATATCGATGGGTGAACAAAGAGGCTCCAACGTCACCTCACTGAAACGTTGAGTATCGACAAATATCTGTATGATACACACAGGTAAAGAAGTTGAGCGAACAAGAATGTCGTTCACGTAGAAAATTACACTTTACGATAAGCTTTCAGTATGTGTCTCATGAAATATTTATAGAGAACTCAACTTTAAGTTACTTTTAAAATACAAGAATCATGTGTTACAACGAAAACAAATTCTTGTTATTGTTAAATAGTTTACGAACTGACAATTCGATTTATAGGAAACTGGCTGTTACTGCCGACTTCGTCTGAGGCAAACTTAACAAGTTTTTTTTAATTTTTGCCCGTAACCCTAATTCATATTAAAAGTACTTAAATGTTGCCTAAGTTACTCTTTATAATATAAGGTATCTGTCAGTGATATTTTGGTACAAACCAGTCCAACCATACCGGGAGATTACCCGGAACAAATAGAGACAGACGAAACGAAAGTTTTTTTTTTTGGTTGGAAGTACGACATAAACATTGACTAGTAGAAAATGCCTTCGGCATTAAGTCTGTCTCTGTACGTTTGTGTGCATAAAGCGTTCAATAAATATATATCATTTCAGATATAAATTTTGTAAAATTGAGAATTAGAAGAAAAAGATATTGAAGAAAAAGATGTGAAGAACTCTACCTACTACCTACCTCTCAAGTTTAAGTTAGTGTAAAAGTTTTTGTTACTATTTTGGTGTACAAAAAGTTTATTCTATCTATTCTATTCTATTCTATTCTATTCTATTCTATTCTATTCTATTCTATTCTATTCTATTCTATTCTATTCTATTCTATTCTATTCTATTCTATTCTATTCTATTCTATTCTATTCTATTCTATTATATTATATTCTATTCTATTCTATTCTATTCTATTCTAGTTAAAAATACATTATATAGGTCATAGTAAATGTTACGAGTACATTATCATTAGTTCGTATACTGATCGCTTCTGTTATATTTCACTGGGCAAGTTAATTACTTTCAACAATAGAAATTTTGGCTCTGTTATCTGGTAATAAGCCTTCACAAATTCCACAACAGTGTTCAACCTGCTTTACATCTATCCCATCAATATGTCCCCTTAAAGTGCGTATCATCGCGCCTCCATTACCTTCAATGGTGAATCGGGCGAGGTCCTTGTGCAGTGCCAAAGCTCCGTCATCTATCATCGAGATGTCGTTATCGTGAAGTAAGAGCTCGGTCAGTCGCCGGAGAGATTTCAACGGTTCGGCTGATAAGGATCGAAGGAAATTGTGCGAAAGATCCAGGTGAGCTAAGTTTGTCAGCTGGGCGAGGGATGCACCTGTGGAAGTTGATAAATCAGTTAAAGAAAATTTATTTTCAAACATATGTAGGTATGGCAAAATTTATTGCTAATTTAAATTTGAATTGGATTCTGAATTGTGGTTTACAATGACCCACAATTCAGAATTTATTTCAGATTTTATTTGCCTCACAAATCATTACGAATATATTTAAAACGACTTAATTGCTAAAAAAAAAACAATATAATTATAGTTTTACCTCAAACAATTAGAAAAAAAAAAAAGTATTTAGCGTATTACTGGCCTGTTAGTCTAGTGGTTAGTGGCCCTGACTGCTTTGCCGTGGAGGTGTTGGGTTCGATTCCCACGCAGGACAAATGTTCGTGTGATGAGCACGAACATTTGTTCTGTGTCTGGGTGTAATTTATGTCTCACAAGCTCTACTTAGCATGGGTCCAGACGGCGTTGTGTGATAGTTGTGCAATATAAAAAAAACTCAAATATGAAGTTTATATGTACTTTTTGACTTATTTTTTATATACATTCTAACTTCTGCCATAAAAGGAAATCTTGTGCAAAATTTCATGCCCTTAGTCCCAGTAGTTTCGGCTGTGCGTTGATATGCCCGTCAGTCAAATTCTCCTTTTATATATAAAGATATTAGAACAATTCCATGGTATTAGTAGTAAATACTATACAATTTATCGTCATACTCTTGCCTTTATTCAAATTTATAATTGATATAATCACCTGCCACCGAAATATTTTATAACAAAGAATAATTTCATTAATCGTACAAATCCTTTTGATGTTTCAGAAACAGACCCAACAAAAATAGGTCATTGAAATTTTTTATATGGATAACCTTTGTATTCGAAAAAAAATTTTTCATTACTGTTAGACTAAAAATAGAAAACCTTGCGACCTATTGGTTTTTGTTTTTTTGTCGCGGATGGTTTTTGTATTTGGACTATGTCATATTTAGAAAGTATTGAAGTTTTTATACAGAATACAGGCATTTTTTCCTTTCTACCAAGCGGCTTTAACGAATTCTAGTGTGCAGTCAATCAGTCAGCAAATTACATTACATTTATCTCTCTATCAGGATTCATTTTACCAAGATCGCGTCTATTGTTTTGCAGATGTGTAGACACATGAGATACAAAAGCATTCTAATCTTCCATCACAATATTCGTTATTAATCAATTTGAGAATATTTTAAACTGCCATTGAACTTCACTCGAAACCGTTCCGCCAAAAACTTCACCGAATCCATTCTAGGATTAGAAATACTAAAACAAATAATAAAGTTTATTATTTTCAGCCATCTCTTGTTGAGACGTCAGTATTTCATAAAACCTTTTCTAACATAGTCTTACAAAATGTTATTTTGATTTTCTCTCGCGACGGTTGCCTCCAAATCTTATGTAAATGTTAAGAAAAATACCTTTCCGCCTTATTTCCGTCACGTCCAGGCGCCAGTGAAGATTTTTTGCCGGAAATTAAAACGTCAAGGAATTGACTAAAAGCTTTGAATGGACATAATCTCTGTTAAACTAAACTAATCGAGAGGAAACAGGATAATACTAATGATTTTGGCTTGGATTCTCAAGAAAAGATATTTGAAGTTCTCTCTTTGACCTTTTACTTTTTTTGTCTTTGTTCTTGATAGGTTCGCGCTTGACCGCTATCTCACCTGATGGAAAGCGACGCTGCGGTCGACGATGGAGCGCGCTTACCTAGAAGTACCTATTCACTCTTGACTTAAATATTCCCGGGTTGTAGCCATCAGGAAACACAGATTCCGGCAAGGAATTCCACTCCTTAGCTGTACGCACAATAAATGCCTTCCCAAAACGTTTTGTGCGTATAGGTGAGATGTCCACAATATACCGGTAGCGCCGTACGCCTGGTGGTCCGATAAAGGAACTGGCTATTCGGAGTTAGGTTTCGCATTCCGACGCACACTCCCCGAAATGCAACCGGTAGAAAACCAACAGGCTAGGAACTCGGCGTCGATGCTCAAGACTTTGAAGCCTCAACTCAACGACTCTATCATTGCCAATGATCCTCTTGACTGAACTCTTAAGATCTTTTGCAGTTCTGTGGTTTGAAATTACAATCACGACTGTACAGTCGCATATGGAATTTCTACCCTATGCTAACATTTTGCATGACCATAGGGCTGACTCAATGTTTGTCCGAAGTATTGGCATTGTCATTGAATGTAGCAATGTTGCGAAAGTTCTGGGCACATTTCTAGATGACAGTGATGTAGAGAAATGCCTGTTTTTTGTATATATTATAAGTAGTTAGATAGTACAAATAATTACTTGTAATTATTTTTTTTTCATGAGCTCTTGCTGGACCTCTATATCATTTGATGGAAAGCCAAGGTAGCTGCTAGAAGCGTTCTTGCAAAGGTCCGACGGTACTTCACACCGGGACAGCTTCTAATGTTATACAAAGCACAGGCCCAATTGTGAGTGGAGTACTGCAAATACATATGGGCTGGTGCACCAAAATTCCATCTAGCAGCTTTGGACTCAGTGGAAAGGCGTGCGAAGAGGCTAATTGGGATCCATATTTGGTTAAGTCCAATCTACAAAGCCGCGAGCACAGGGGCAGGGTAGCCAGCCCATCAGTATTTTACAGGTTACATTTTGAAGAGTGTGCGCGGGAATTGCATGACTTGATTCCGCCATCTCCTTTCTGCCATCGGACAACCCGACGTATGGTGACTATCCACCCTTACGTTGTTGAAACTACAACGGTCCAAACTAAGCGTTTCGCTTCGTCGTTTATACCGCGTACATCGAAGGACTGGAACAATTTGCCTGCTGCGGTCTTCCCGCCCAACTATAATTTAGGTGTCTTCAAGGCTAGAGTGAATAGGCTCTTAATAAACTAGTTCGCCTCACCATCAATGATTGCATCTCTGCTTACCATCAGGTGGGATCGCAGTCAAGCACTGGTTTATGTAAAAAAAAAATGTGACGTTGGTAGTCAACGATGAATCACGCTTGTCTAGCATATTAGCATACCTAATCAGCCTTATAATGTCCACACTGTTAGGACTCAGACCTCTCTAAGAAAAGGAATGGGCTGTAATCCACCACGCGTGCCCAGCGCGTATTACTGGATGTCACATGTCTTCAAATTTTTGATTCTAGGACATGCCGGTTTCCTCACGATGTTTTTCTTCACCGTTTTGTGAGCAGTGGTAATGAAAATAAATCACACAAAGTAATGCGCCTAGCTCGGTTTAAACCCGCGACCTACAACACATAAATCGGGACCGTTACCACGCGGCTACCACTGCACTATTTCAAGTTTGTCTAGAAGTTTTTTATTCACTCTTGAAATACAGATCCCTAAGTTTTTGTCAGTAAAGTTATTTATGTACATACATAATTATGTAGACTATTTCTTACCTGATACAGCAACTATCTCATTATGAGACAGGTCCAGATGCGTCAGGTTTGCGATGTGCTTAAACGCGTAGTCCTCCAGCACATCTATCTGGTTGTTGTGCAAGTTCAAATGAGTTAAGTTCGTGAGACCTGAGAACACGGACCTGTTGTTAATTTAAAGGATTCTACTTGGAAAGTCGGGTTTATTGTTGGGTAGTAAATATTTTAGAGACTATGTTGTATTGTAGGTAGTATGATATTTTATAGGTTTTAAATATTATTCCCGCACACCAGTCAATATTTACATTCTTTAGAGCGTTTTTAAAATATACTAGTTTTTAACAAGTTCTTATTATTCCTTAGATATTAAAAATAGGACATTTGATGTACATAGGCTTAAACCATAACTGGGTTTTCTTACAGCAAACCATATGAATGTGAAAGAAATTTTACATATTTTGAGAAACTTTAAATGTACAACAAAAAAATTAAATGAAACTAAAAATATACTAAACAGATATGTGTACAGCACACTATACATAAACATAATATATACAATAAATAAATACCTATAAACATACAAATTATGGGTCATGTTGATAAAAAATGTTCCCTAATTCTTCTCCTGAAAACCTCCAACGAAGGGCTAGCTCTCAATTGATGTGGAAGAGAATTCCAGAGGCGCACAGTACGAACGGTAAAAGATCCACTGTAGCGACTTGAAGAGTGGGGAGGAAAACGAAAGAAAAGTTCGGGCTTGAGACCTTTTCTGTCTTTCTTTTTTTTACTGGGTTCAAACGTACCCCACTGCTCAGTAAAGGCTTTCTTGCTCTCTTTTTTCTTGCATAAGTTACTGACAAAACAAAGAAAAAAAACCAGATACAGTCTTAGCATTATACTTTTGTCCTTCAGCTGGATTCAAGGACAAAATTGTAGAACTCTGTATAGTAACACAGTACGGGGTCGTAATTAAATACGAAGCCAGTTTATAGAATTTTTGTCTCTACAAAACTTCAGCCGACTGAAGTATTTGAGCTTTAAATATAGCATCAGAATCTTCTCTGTATTATGAGCGAAATTTTTGACGTTTGACACAATTCACAGTCGATCCATGCATGTATGCATACTTCGATCGTCCACATTCAGTATTCAAGCTTTGACAGATGTCTTGTACCGAACGAAGCAAGCTACGTTAAAATATGCCAACCGAATCCCTTTGAGAACAAAATTCAGAAAAATTTGAAAGATGCTGACAAAAACGAGAAAATTCAGGTAGGGAAGAAATTTTTAAGGCATCAATCAGAAGAAATTGTTCTTACAAGATAGTCATGTAACTGTGTGAATTTTAAACGATGAAATGAATGACCGCTTCAAGGCTTTTTTTTTCGGGTGGGAAAATCATCTTATGACATCCCCCGCTCTTGGGCGGAGCGTGAGATAATGTCAGTCTTTTACTGACTAAAAACCCACTCCCGTTCTTTCTTTGCCATTGTGCCAGGGCCCCGGGGATCTCTTTCACATCACCCATGGCCCCAGTCGGCTTCGACCGTGCTGGGCCCCTACGGTTGCTGATATCTCCTTGAGGCGCGCGTGGAACAATACGTGCCGTCGACGACTTGGGCTCGGTCCGGACGGTTACCAAACGACAGGACGGCGAGCTACCCATTACTTGCCGTGACCGCTTCAAGGTGTGACTCAATATTGTAGCACGACTTTAGCATATTTATTTCCAGTAAGAATAATACAATTCAAATAAAGTTTGGTACCCAAACAAAGTGGTTAAATTTTTACACTAAAACGCATTATTTGCGATGAATATGACCTACTTAAGTATGTGAGATACTTTTTAGTTGAATTGATCACTATCCGAAATTATCCATCGTTAAAATGAAATAAGAATTTAAAATGTCTCCTTTGAATTATTGCATCTGGGCCTTTTTTAACGCGTAAATTGATATTGACGTAGAAATCTACAATCACTTCTCCAAAAAATCTCAAAAGACCAGTTAGTTGACCGTTCTTTTGATATTTCCTTGTATCTCTGTCCTATTTTTTACCATTAGCATCCGCACATTGGATATATGCCTAGTTAGCAATTACTGCAAATCGGGTGAAAGTAGGTTTGCTGTATCGTCACGTACTCTCACAACATTTTAACATATATTATCAACATTGTCTAGAACATTATAAGTTCCATTAAGTTAATCAATTGTAGTATAGTAAGCATATAGCATAATCAGCATTTTAATGTTCCCTCTGCTGGGACTCAGGCCTCCTCTCTAGGAGAGGGTATGGGCCATAATCCACCGCGCGGACCGAGTGCGGTTTGGTGAATGTCACATGTCTTCCAATTTTTGGTTCTAGGACATGCCGGTTTCCTCATGATGTTTTCCTTCACCGTTTTTAGAGCATTGATGATGAAATAAATTACGCAAAGTAATGCGCATGGTTAGGTTTGAACCCGCAACCTACAACTCGTAAATCGGGGGACATTTATTGAACATCAACATCTGTTTATTTTACAACATTCAACACTATTATGTAAAGCCTGCTGCCCTTAAAATCCTTATCAGCCTTCATTCAATCTTATCTCAATCTTTAATGAGGCCATCTATTCATCTCAAATTAGTGTTATCATCTTCAAAATCTTCCAGCCCTTTTCCCTAGTACTCAGTATCCACTCAATACGTTTTCTTCTTCCATTCCGTTCCATCAACTGTCACGTTATCACTGATTCGTATACCGACTTTGTTTCTATTACCAGAGATGTACAAAATGCTTTTAAAAAAGTATTTCAATACAAAATGCAAATAATTTTCAAATTTACTATTTCAAATGCAAAATACTTTTGCTTTTTGTATTTAAATACTAAATACAAAATATGTATTTTCAAAATACTTTATTCAAATAAAATACTTCGATAAAATTACTAATGTTTTTTATTTATTAAGATTTTAACATTACAAGCTCTTCAAAAAGAGCATCAGCATGCAGGTGCTGCTGTGGTAATGGTTTCGAAACTTAACCGTAAAAAAGTATATCAAATAAAATAAAAAATACTTAAAAAAAAAATATAAAATACGTATTTTGTTTTTGTATTCGTATTTTAAATACAAGTATTTCAAATAAGGAACAAATCTGTATATTACCTATGTAATTGTTCTTACCTGACAAGGCTCCTCGTCGAATGCTTGCAAACGTATTATCTGACAGCTGCAGTGTAGTGAGACAGCGCAGTGTAGGCACTGTCGTGGGTCCCAGTGGTCCTTCTAAAGCATTGCTGGATAGGTCTAGATCCCGGAGCATGTGAGCCTCCTAAAAAAGAATTCATTTAAGTATACGAAGTAGTATCACGAAAATACATGGATGGAAAGGAATGAAATACTGGAACTAATTCTTAAGAATTCATGCTATAAGTTTTTATTACGATAAGGATGACCACCGGATTTAGCTTTTTTTTTTTAAGTTTGATCTCAGTCAATGACTTCCCCCTTTCTAGGACAAAGCGCGAGGGCGTGTCCAATTTTTATTGACTAAAACTACACCTGTGATCCTTCTTTGCTTTATGCGTTTCAGGGCCATGGGTTTCCCTTTCGGAAGTAAACCCATGGCCCCAGTAGGCTTCAGCCCTGCTGGTCCCCTACGATTTTATTGACATCTCTTTGAGGCGCACATGGAACACTACGCGTAATTGACGACTCAGGCTTGGCCCAGACGGTTACCAGACCAGACGGCCGGACAGCGAGCTACCCATTGCTCTTCGTCCGCAAGCCCACACCTACGACCACCAAATATAGCTGGAAAATTGATTCAAACTATTTCTTGATCATTGGTGTAAAATTTGTTTAGCCTAGAAAGTGCTCTCAAGTAATTTATAGACCCAATTGAGTTTGCTAACGTAAACACTGTTGTAATATTAGACTTCCTAAAATAAGTTAAATAATTAGATTGAACAAACAAAAATCTTCAAATTATTCGAGTAGTGTATTATGACTGGAAACCGAAAATAAGGTCGACTGGTAGAAAATGCCTAAGGCATTAAGTATGCCTTTGTACAATGTTTCATTAGTGTATAAAGTTTTAAATAAATAAAATAAATTTCAATCACCATTAAAATATACATCAACGTCTAATACAATTATTGAGTAAAACTATCTTGTATTTTCATCAGAATAATATCTAAGAAAATTATGTCGATTGGTAATGAGAGATTTATTAGAAGGTATTAGAAAACTAATTCAATTATGATTAACAGTTCCATGCGTGGTCTATATTGGATAGCTGGGAGACTCGACCACATAACTGATATGAACAAAAGGTCAGTTTTATACTATGAGTGAGACACGTGTTCATTGAGTCTGTGTGGAAAAAGAACCGTCATAAGATTTGAGGGCGCAGCTGTATGTGAGCAACAGTTTTGTTATAGTGCGACTGTAACATCTTGATATTTTGAAATTATATCAGACTAGCTCTTGTCAGCGACTTCGCCCGTAAAAAATATAAAAATATGCCGCCTTATAAAAACCATATTTGTTAGTTCCATTTTACACCACGTTGGTTCCCTTTTCTTAAGAGGGTCCTTTTTCACTCGCCTATCGTCAACATCGAGCATGGTTTAAAAGCTTGTTACTTCATCTAATGCAAACCAATGCAATGTTTGACTAAAAGGCTACGCGAAAAAGTGAGATATCGCCTGAAAACTCTGTTAACATTTGGTAATTCCGTGATTTACTCGAATATTTTACAAAACTTGTTCCAGGTAATATGTGTCTAATGACATCCCCCGCGGAGGGCGAAGGCATGTCAAACTTTTAATGACTAAAAACCCACTCCAGTACATTCTTTGCCATTGTTCCAGGACCCCAGGGATCTCTTTCGCATCACCCATGGCCCCATTGGGCTTCGACCCTGCTGGGCCCTACGGTTGCTGACATTTCCTTGAGGCGCACGTGGAAAACTACGCGCCGTCGGTCGATCTGGACGGTTACCGGACGGTCGGACTGCAAGCTACCCATAGCTCGCCGTCCGCAAGCCCGCACCTACGGTGGCCGGAAATCGGGTTCGGAATCCCGGCGGCTGGGGCGCGAGGGCTAATGCCTCGCGCGTGCGGCCGCCTCCTTTGCTAGCATTATTGCTTCGCAGAAGGAGGCGTCCGCCTTCCACTCCTCCTCGCTCCGGACCATGGCCTAAGCTGTACCAAGGCCCGGCGCGAGAAATCGCTGCCGCTGATCGCCCCCACGAGGACACGGCGCTGCTCTGGCCAGGCGGTACACACCTCTACCGTATGCTTCAACGGTGTCCTCTGGGCGGTCCACACAATGGTGATAACCAGAAAGCATGTCTATGTGTGCGTGACACGTGCGTGCTTAATCGCAGTATGGAGTTGGCCTTCTGTACCTATTTATTATATGATTTACCGTACGATCAAGTTAATAAAAAGGTGATCAGCACTTTCGCAATTCATTTCGTCGATTAGTCTTAATTATAATTACTTTTGTAACTCAACATTTCTTATTAGAAATGATTTATTTGCTTTTGTGTAAAAATATACTTATTTCATTTAACATCGTCGTTCTATAGACTCAAGCTTAGAGCAAATGTCATTTAATCAAAAACCCCATTTAATCAATTATCGAATTTTAGTTATTACATTTACATTTTTTATAATATATCGTTTTACATATTTTTTTCTATTATTAAATGTATTCAAATCTTAGCTTCTTTATACATAAATAAAGTTCAAATGTCATTTTCTATTGTCAAACTCAGCTTTTTTTGCTTAATGTCTGTCTGTTTGTTCCCGCTAATCTCTGAAACTGCTGGACCGATTTTGACGGGACTGTCACTAACAGATATTTTATATTACAAAGAAGATTTTTAAGTTTCTTTCATTTTATTGCAAAGGGATTAGGAACAAAAAAAAACTCTTTGAATTTGTGACCAAGTAACGTTTTTCAATCTTTAAAAATTCTTTTAATCAATGACACAGACGTAAAAATATAAATAATTATTTATTTCAAAAGTAACAATATCACAGATATTTTTATGAATGTTAAATTCAAAGGCTTGCGTTTGACGGCTATCTCAATTGACAGAAAGCGACAATGTGTTCAACGATGGAGCGCGCTTACCTAGAAGTAACCTATTCACTCTTAACTTAAAGATCCCCAGGTCTGTCAAAGATCTACGAATGACAGCAAGCTTTACGTGCTTCCCGAGGCACGCTCTCAGTAATGTCCTAGATAAACCTAGAAACGTAGATATGAAGTGAAAAAATCACATTGGTTCTTGCCCGGTTTCGAACCTGCAACCTCGTACAGGAGAGGTAGAGGAGAGGAGAGAGACACTATTACAGAACGAACTATCTACTTTTTTTATTCATGCCGATCCGACAAATAAAAAAAAACAAAAAGAGTTAAGGAGTCTTACCTTTAAAGACGCCAAAGCTGGTACTTTCAGTAGATTTCCTCTTAGCCTCAGGACACATAACTTTATCAAAGGCAGGAATGTTCCTTCCAATATATCCGTCAGTTGGTTATCGCTTATATCCAAGTACGTCAGATTTGTGATGCCCTGTATGTACAATATTTTTTTTTAGAAACTTCGAAATAATTACGGCTAGATTTGATAAAACTAATTCAATAATTTCATCAGTATCTATTCAAGTAACATTTATGTAAACACTTAAGATATCTTTTTTCTATTTTATTCTAACAATTTCCTCGACGTTATCCTTAGATTTCTGTTAATTATTTTCTTGATCTTTATTTTCTTCATCAACTACTGTTATTATGGGTTACTTATTATGGCTAATTATTATATAACCTACAATGTGCCGTTTATTACCTAGTTTTAATACTCATAATGTATTTTATCTGATTCCAGTTTTATGTTTAGCAATAATGTTTGTATTTTTAAAACCTACTTAATACAATAACCTGCTAAGCTACCTGTTTTCTTCAGTTAATAAGCTTATAGATTTAAATAAAATGAATTATGTAAACTACAATGATAATAATAATTTGTATTTGTATAATTTCTAGACTAGCTTATTGATTTGTAATCCACTATTTATATAAATAATAATAATAAAAATCATTTATTTCTCTCATAAAGGTACATTGTAACAAGTTTATTTTACAAATTTTGCCTGAAGGCTAAAAACCTTTGTTAGAGCTGGAGTCTGAACTAGGTTCGAGACCTGTATGACAGATCTCCAGGCTCACACCCTTATCATAATCACATTTTGCGGCACATAAACATGTATATAACAATCGTGTTGAGTGAATTTTGATGCCATGTCAGTACTAAGTCGATGACAATTATTGTCACTTAAAAAAAAAAACATTATTTTGCATGCCATAAGGCAGAATGCCGCGTAAACACCCAATTCTATACCACTTCAAACTTGTAGGTACCTACATTTCTGGTAAATAAATAATTCTGTTTTTGATTAGGATACAAAAGATTGTAATGGCTTAACTCACCTTAAATGAATTAGAGTCTAAAGTATGAATTTTATTATTGGACAAATCCAAGCGATCCAAGTTCCACAGCCGGTTTAATGCTTCTGTTGGTACCATGGGCAACTGATTGTTAGGTAGACCTGCAAACAAACGGTAGGATTATAAATAAAATTAGGTTGCATAGCATAGAATAGTCGGCCTTATAATGTTCCCATTGTTGGAACTCAGGCCTCCTCTCTAGGAGAGGGAATAGGCCGTAATCCACCACGCGGGCCCAATGCGGGTTGGTGGATGTCACATGTCTTCGAATTTAAAATTAGGTTGACTGTCCATAAATCTTTTGGTGGACTATTGATTTATTTATTACTTCTTTGTGAAACGATAACCGTTTCTGTGCTAATAAATTACGTGTAGCTCTGTCTCGAATACTGGATGATGATGGTGACTCGAACACGTCAAAGTACGGATCCAGATCATTGGTAAGGATATAATGTATAGGTCACCAGTAATTATGTATGTATTGGTCACCAGTATGGATGTATGAATAAGTCACCAGCAATTGTGTATGTATAGGTCACCTGTATGGATGTATGTATTGGTCACCAGTAATGATGTATGAACAGATCACCAGTAAGTATGTATGTTTAGGTCAAAAGTAAGAATGTATTAAAAAAAAACTTTTTATTTTAGACGTATTTGGTCCATACAGTTACATTTTCATTACTATATTATTGATTATATTATATTATTATTACTTTATATTGTTATTATATTAATAATTCAATTTAATTTATTTTAATTTATTGTCATTACCTATTATTATGTCTATTGTTCAATTTAATACTTATAGTATTAAATAAAATAGATGTCCCGTGTCTGTCTTTTTGTTTATTCGACGAATTTTAATGCGGTTTAAATTAAAAGAAGATTTATATTACTATTACTTCTCTCAAAACTTAGGTACCTCAATATAAAAAATGTTATAGCACAAAAATCATTCTCATTACGAATTCCTGTCCCAATTTCAGCATTTATTAACATAATTAAATTTATTAATAATTCTTAGTTATCGTTAGGTCTCGTAACATTAGTGAAATATTGAAAATTAGTGAATCGGTGAAACTGTGCGAGGTAAAGTTTCAGAGCCTCTATTACTGATGAAGGTACTCTTGGGAAATCATTTAATGTTACGAAATTAATGATTATAAGAAAATGTACTCGGGATATAGGTGACTGGTTTATAATTTACATAGATTATCGTAATTTGGTGTTTAACGGTAACATTTTTAGAGTTCCGTACCCAAAGAATAAAATGGGGCCCTATTAATAAGACTCTGCTGTTCGTCTATCTGTCTGTCCGTCTGTCAACAAGCTGTATCTCATAAAGCGTGATAGGCAGTTTTTTTTTTTATTGGGTGGGAAAATCATCCTTATGACATCCCCGCTCTTGGGCGGCACGGGAGATAGTGTCAGACTCTTACTGACTAAAAACCCACTCCTGTTCCTTCGTTGCCTTTGTCCCAGGGCCCCGGGTTCCGCTTTCACACTACCCGTGGCCCCAGTAGGCTTCGACCAGTTGAAATTTTCACATGTGATGTATTTCTATTGCCGCTATAACAAGTAATACTAAAAACAAAATTAAATAAATATCTAAGTGGGGCTCCCATACAACAAACGAGATTTTTTCGCCGTTTTTTGCTACGGACGGTAATTAAGCCTTAGAGCGCGAAGCCAACTCGCACTTGGCCGGTTTTTTCAAGAACCCGCATCCCACCTATACAATGAATAAGACAAAAAACTTAATTTATATACTTAAAAATATTATGATTGCAAAAAACTTATAACTATTTTATTTAACGACTTACATTCAGTCAAAAAAGTATCGGGAATGGATGATTTGTTTATGGTTCCAAATTCAAATTTTTGTTTTTTTGTAGTTGTTAGATTGGCACAACTGTTTTCCATTTTGGCGCGGAGTTTGAGTTGCATCTGTTATTTATATTAAATACAGTGCTGGTTTTAGTAATATCATATATAGTGTGTATTGCGAATTTCATAATGGACAAAAATATCGAACAGAGTTTGTCTTAAATTTTGCATCGCCAATGGAATTTCGTGTTCGGAGTCACTGAAAATGTTTCAGAAAGCTTACGGTAATTCGACTTTATCAAAAACTCGTGCTTAGGAGTGGTTCAAAGCGTTCAAAAGCGGTCGAGATGTGATGGAAGATTTGCCTCGCTCTGGTAGGCCGTCAACGTCTGCAACTGAAGTTAACATCGCAGAAGTGAAGAAAATAGTGACTGAAAATCCCCATTCAACTCTGAGAGAGATAGCCGCCGAACTTTCTGTATCTCATGAGTCGATCCGTACCATTTTAACTAATCATTTGGGTATGAAACATGTTGCTGCTCGGCTAGTCCCAAAAGATCTGAATTTTCTCCAAAAACTCAATCGCATGAAAGTCGCTGAGGACATGCTAGAACGAGTCAGTTCGGACCCAACATTCATGAAACGCATTGTTACTGGTGACGAGACGTGGGTTTACGAGTTTGACATGCAAACTAGTCAACAAGCTTCGGAGTGGCGCCTTCCAACTGAACCGAAACCGAAAAAACCACGCCAAAGTCGATCAAAAGTCAAAGTCATGTTGACTGTTTTCTTTGACTATCGCGGTGTTGTGCACTCTGAATTCTTACCGGAAGGTCTAACGGTAAATAAAGAATATTATTTGAGCGTTATGCGGCGTTTAAGAGAGCGAATTCGACGAAAAAGGCCAGATTTGTGGAAAGAAAATTCTTGGATTTTGCACCACGACATGCGCGCCGGGATTCCGATCCCGATTTCCGGCCACCGTAGGCGCGGGCTTGCAGACGGCGAGCAATGGGTGGCTCGCCGCCGCCGGGATTCCGATCCCGATTTCCGGCCACCGTAGGCGCGGGCTTGCAGACGGCGAGCAATGGGTGGCTCGCCGTCTGACCGTCCGGTAACCGTCCGGACCGAGCCCAAGTCGTCGACGGCGCGTTTTGTTCCACGCGCGCCTCAAGGAGATGTCAGCAAATCGTAGGGGCCCAGCAGGGTCGAAGCCTACTGGGGCCATGGGTAGTGTGAAAGCGGAACCCGGGGCCCTGGGACGAAGGCAACGAAGGAACAGGAGTGGGTTTTTACTTAGTCAGTAAGAGTCTGACACTATCTCCCGCTCCGCCCAAGAGCGGGGATGTCATTAGGATGATTTTCCCACCCAATAAAAAAAAAAAAAAAAAAACCACGACAATGCGCCTTCGCACAAGGCTATCATTGTGAACGAATTTTTGACCAAACACTCAACAAATACCATCCAGCAACCACCATATTCACCAGATACGGCTCCTGCTGACTTTTTTCTTTTTCCTAAACTCAAATTACCACTTCGTGGCACCCGTTTTCAATCGATAGAAGACATAAAGGAGAATTCGCGGCGAGAACTGAACTCAATTCCGGAAGCAGCGTTTAAAAAATGTTTTGATGAATGGATTATTCGTTGGCGCAAGTGTATCGTTTCTAAAGGAGCATACTTTGAAGGTGATAAAATAAATTTGGATGAATAACAGACATTTTGTGTATTATTGATCTTTTCCCGGTACTTTCTTGACAGAGTAGTATATATGAGGACACTGAAGCTCTCTTACATCACAGAAACAGACCCTGTCACCCACACTAATAATTATACCCACTCACAAAAACATTTACACCCCACACACATTTACACACACATCATGCATATACCCCACATCCACTCACATACATACATCACCCATTCACCCCACTCTTATTTACCACAAAACACGCACGCCATTACTACTGTTCTTTATAACATTATAATATAAGATTTTTATTTGTAAAGTAAAAATTTTCCTATTGTTAACTTTTGTCATTTTTAATTTGACATATCTTGTATTTTTGTTAATCTGAAACATTAAGATTTTTGTAAAAATTAAACCATTGATTTGAAATAAAATTTTAGTAGGTACATCGCGCAACTTTAAGTTTCGGAAGAACGAAGTGCCCTAACACAAGCAATTTTGTCTAAAAGGGCACTTCAGCCACTAGATGTGGTACAAATTTTGAAAATGGAAAATAAATTATTTGTATTTGTATTTGATTGCAATAAATTATTTGTATTTGATGTCTCACTCCAATGAAGCCAGCTGGTGGCACAAAAACGATAGCAATTTCGCCATTTCTAAGTCCTCTTGTTTTATTTAACATAACACATAAGCTGATGTAGTACAAGCTAAAAGCGCAACCCAGTATTTGAGGTGCCTAAGTCAGTTAATTACGACCTTCCTTTGTAACTCTCCCAAAATTACGTTTTGATATATTCATGACCATTTCGCAGGTGCACAGCTATTTTCAACAACATCAGCATGTTTCTCGAAATACTGCTGAGCTACGCGTTGAACATAGAATAACGATAAACACTAAATGTAGACTTGTGTTGTCTAAAAACAGTGCGTTAATTGCATAATACAGTCATAATTCTAATAATTAAAAATACTCAAAACGTTGAATTATTAAAAAAAACGGTTAAGTGCGGGTACGACTTGTATGATTTTAAATAAGCATTTTTTTAAAGAGTCTTTTAAATATGAATCACAAACTTTTTATATATTTTTTTCTATAGTCCTTTCATTTGGTATGACGCACTTTAATTTTCAGATTTGCACACCAAAACTGTATCGAATTTCAACCCAATCTAGTACATTCGAAACAAATTGACTGTGACAGACGAACAGATAGATAGACAATCAAACACACGAGTGATCTTATAAGGATTCTGTTTTTTCAGTTTAACTTCAGAGCCCTAAAAAATCAAAAACGATAAATTTAAATATTTTTTAAAGTCAGCATGTAGTATCTGGTGTCGTCATTTAACATTATACTGGGGCCATTTCAACATTATGGTTTAATATTTATTTATTTTTATTCATAACAATAAACTTTAATAGGTAATTTAATAGGTGCCTTTAATTTTGTCGTGTCCGTTTTTTAACTTAAGTAATGCAATAAAACAACTTTTTTGTTTTCAATTTGTCAAGAGCTATGAAAAATTTTTTACGCGTCAAACATTTTGGCATCTAGGGTGCAAGAGAAATTACACTTCTACAGGTTTCTACTCATTGTCATGTATCTTGATTGCAAATGGAATTAAGAAGCAGTACACGAAACGGTGGTAGTTAACACACTAGTTCAGTGGACTTAGTGTGTTGTAAGCTACAATGTGTTCAACAAACAGTGAGTGAACTTGCTACATGTGCGATATTTCTTGGGGTATTCGGAAAATGCGCTTACATTTTCGAAGTAAATTTATTTGTTTCCAATAAATTTAGTTAAAATCTTGTGTCAGGTCATAATTCAAGGATGATACAGCTATAATTGATGTAAATAAAAACAAACACGTTCAAAATTTTAACGTTACCAGGAGTCCATTGACAGTCCCAGCACAGTATCTTGTGAAGCTTAATAAAATTTTGACATGTTATTGTAAGTTTTATTTTCTTTTTGACATTATTAGTATTGTCATTATTTTTTTAATCTTTCATTTTGACATTGTTTTAAGTTCTTTTTATATTTTGACATTATTAGTATATTTATGTTTTTAAAGTATAATTGTCTTGTCTCTATTAATAAATGTGTGCCTATAATTTGTATGTGTGATGTACATAATACCGTAAGCGTAAGTTGGCAATAATAATTTAAATAAAATCTTTATTTGCATTTTCATTACCAGATTAACTGGCTTTGATTCGTTTACGGCTACCTCATACCACTTACGCCCGGTATATTAAATGGCCCTGGTTGCTTATAAGAAAACAGATTAAAACTAATAAATATTGAACCACTTACCCAAAGCAAACAGCGTTGATGACACAGTACTAAAAGCTCCCTGCTGTACCCTTCTAATATCGCCAGAAGATATCACCAACCCATGCAGTCCAATGCCTGCTAGTTCTGACACTGACGCTGATGAGAGTACTGACACCCCTCGTAGAGCACAGTCTAGTAGAGATACTGCTGTGTTCTTGTTTCTTGCTTTCTGCTCACGGAGATGACGGCCTATGATCTGGAAGAGAGTAGAGGTTTTTAAAAAAAATATTTTGGTAGTCTCAAGACGAAAGTCTTAAAGGTTTATGACCAGTGCGTATTGCTAGTGATGACATAATGACAGTGGGTCTCATCAGAAGACTTAAAGGGCAAAGGAAAGGGCTATGCTGCGTGATCGAATCAAGAATGAAGTTATCTGCATTACTTAGTATCTGCCAAAGTCACTGACATGAAATTTACCAAATCACGAAACGAAAAAAATGGTAGTCCGTTGGAGCAAGGTCTGGCGAATACGGAAGGTGACGAATGATTTTTAATTGCACTTCCTGTAGAATAGTTAAAAGGGTTTCTCGTGCTGTATGAGGTGTCGCATTATCATGGAGCAATAATGGTGAAGATCGATTCATGAATCAGATGTGTTTCACTGCTAGTTTTGCTATCATTGTTCGAAGTTCGGCACAGTAGACATCTGTCGTTATTGCTTGAATAGATCGGAGAAAACTATAGTGAATAACACCATGCTGTGACCACCAAACAGTTACCATTACCTTTTTATAGGACACTTTTGCGGCGTTTGACCTGGGGTCAGCCATTGCATTTTTCGCTTATGGCTATCGTAAAGAATCCATTTTTCATCACGTGTCACAATTCAATCCAATATTCCTTCATTTCTGTATCGATTAAACAAGATGACACAAGTTTCAACACGCGTTTCTTTATGCAGATCAGTTAAATCATGAGGATTGATCATCACCCATTTTTCATATTTTTTTATTTTATTGATTCGACGCAAATGAGCCAATATTGTTGGTAAGGTAACGTTAAACCTCGGATCGGCTTCCACCATTTCTTTCAATTCATTGTTATTCACCTGTGTGGGCGGTCTTCCACGCGGTTCGTTCTACAAATCAGAGTTTCCATCACGAAAGCGTTTAAATCAAAATCACACGGTGCGTTCATTAGCAGTCTCCTCTCCAAAAGCAACATCGAGATTGCGAGCTGATTCTGCCGCATTAGTTCCACGTCGAAACACGTATTCAAAAATCACTCGAATTTTTGAAGTATCCATCTTTCTTATTTAAGCTGAATAAAAAAAACAACTAAAAGTCGATAATCAAATGTTGCACATTTTTTAAAAGAAGAACTTCATAGGTACCATGTGAAAAAAGTTTTACTCAAAAATCTCAAACCATGAAGGTTCTATGTCGATTTGAAGTAACTATTACAATAATACGGCCATTTCATACTTTAACCCCTATTATTTATGACTAATACGCAGATTAAGCTAGCAGGAGCTAGTTTTTATTATATATTCACACAGCATTTACACAAAAACACGAACTCGTAATCGAAAAATTTGTTCAACAAGATCAGTTCAAATCTGAGGAATCCTTCCAATTAAACTAATAAAAACAATTCGTCCGTAAAATCTTCAGAACCTGAAACATTTACAAATTCAAGGTGATTTGTGACAGTATAAATTTTCTTCTCAACAATTACGAGTATTTAAAATGGATTCCCTGCCTAAGTAATGATATTCCAAGATCCGTAACGTTTTAATTAAACACTAGATGAAGGGAATCTATTTATTAATGATCAGATTAATTCCGAGAAAAATATTTATCTAGTTTTGGGGCTTAAGTTACTAACAACGAAATTAGAGAAATTTTTAGAAGTGAAATACATTTATTGGAATGAAATAGGACTTGAAACATGTCTCCTTTTTTAAGGTGGAAAATCATCAAATTACTTCTCTCGCTCTCAGGTGGATTGCGAGGGCGTGTCAGACTTTTACTGACTAAAACGCACTCCTATGTATCTTTTTTGCCTTGGGTTCCAGGATCCCGGGTTTCTCTTTAGGAATCCAAACCATTTTCCCAAGAAAATATACCCCCGGGAAAAAAGTATCCTATATATTTTTTTGTTTTTGTTATGGATAAGTTTGATCACTATCTCACCTGATGGTAACTGATGATGTGACCGACGCTTGAGCACGCTTGCCTATTCAATATTGACTTAAAGTCCCCTAGGTTGTAGCTAACACGCAACATAAACACTAGCAGAGAATTCCACTCCTTAGCTGTATTCTAAATCAGTGTACCAAGTTTCATTGAAATTCATTAAGCCATTCTAGCGTTATTATTGATACTTTGATAGGTTTGTGTTTGACCACTATCTCAGCTGATGGTAAGCGATGATGACTTAAAGATCCCTAGGTTGTAGCTATTAGGAAACACCGACTCTGGCAGTAAGGTAACAAACATACACATACAAACTTTCGCCTTCATAATATTATTATGATGGATAAAGAGTTTCTAGACGTTTTGAAAAGTTTGCAGCAATCGTTTCAGTGAATAGGTAAACAAGATCATATGTTTGTTCCTTTGTTTGAAAAGCAGCAATTTCAGTGCAGTTCAACTACTTAGGGTCGCCGCACACGGGCCACCTGCCACAATCACAAAACGCCACCACCGGCATATTTTCTGTATGTTTCACACATTTTATATAGATTCGGCGCACACAGTTGACGCTACAAATCGCCGCTACTCGCTTCTTGTGGCCCGGAACGGCCACTAAACGACGATACAAAACGCCATCACACGCCACTCGCGCATTTAAACCTTTTTCGTCAGAGTCCATTATGATACTGCGCGTATAAGTTAAAAAAAGTAGCAAGTAGCTGTCGCGCGTTTCGGCTTCCTTTTTGACCGCTTCTAGCTTCTCGTGGCGGCGTTTGTGGCTGTGGCATGTGACTCATATGCGGCGACACTTAGATTAATATTTTACGATAATATGCTCTGGAAAAGTTTACTCCTGATAGACAGTATCTTTAGCCTAGTAGTGGAATACTAAAATCAAAAGATACAAGTTTGTTGTTAACACCTTCACAGTCCGGAAGTACTGTTTTGCCTCGTCATTTATACAGCGTACTTCGAAGGATTGGAACAATTTGCCTGCTGCGGTCTTCCCGTCCCATTATAATTTAGGTGTCTTGAAGACTAGAGTGTCTAGGCTCTTAATAAACTAGTGTGTTTCACCATCGATTCATCACATCAACAACGATTGCTTCGCTGCTTACCATCAGGTGGGAAAACCGGAAGCCATTTCGACAACGAGATGAAGCGTCACATGACGTATATTGTGCGTATACAAGTTTTGGCAGATTCTTGCATATCGTTTGCAGTGAGTCCGGCTTTAAAAGAAGTAATCAAGACCCAATGAGCTCTTTTGATCTTGGGATTCACACGGATTTTGTGGATCTCTCCTATAAAATAGAGTCAATCGGTATCGTGTACCTACTGACATATTTATTAAAGAAGACCTGAAAATCAGTCTAATATTGTAAAGGCTAAAGTGTGTTCCCGGTCCTCTGTGTGTATATTTGTTACTCCTCTACGCTCAAACGGCTAAATAGATTTGGATGAAACTAGTTGCCAAGATAGCTTATATCCTGGATTAACACATATTTTGTCATTTAAAATAGGGGAGGTACTGTAACCACGCAGGTGGAACCGCTGGTAGAGGTTAATCATCATCATTTCAGCCGGAAGACGTCCACTGTTGGACATAGGCCTTCCCCAAGAGACGCCACAACGACCGATCCTGTGCGTCTCGCATCCAACGTACTCCCGCGACTCTCACCAGGTCGTCAGTCTACCTTGTGGAAGGCCTTCCAACTCTGCGTTTTCTGGTGCGCGCGGTAGGGGTTCGGCGGTGTCATATTACCTAGCTACCACTTCAATTGGTTGTCATTCGCAGATCTTTGACAGTCGTTACAGGCTGTCAGACGTCGGAAAGTCTGACCATCAGTCTATCCAAGGAGTATCGTGTTGGCCAGTAACTGGGTTGTGGAGGTATGATAAGCAATCACTCCATGCAAAACACGGTATTCAGCCGCATCCGCTTAGACTGGAAGCTGTCCACGAGTGAGTTGGGAAAAATAGGGAGGGTGAGTGTTTTTTTTTTATTCTTAATAGGTTCGCGCTTGACCGCTGTCTCACCTGATGGAAAGCGATGATGATCGACGATGATGATGGTCGACGATGGAGCGCACTTACCTAGAAGTAACCTATTAACTCTTGACTTAAAGATTCCCGGGTTGTAGCCATCAGAAAACACAGATTCTAGTAAGGAATTCCACTCCTTAGCTTTACGCACAATGAATGTTCTTTAGTTCCTCATGTAGAGAGGAGGCCCTTTTCCCAACAGTGATGTTCTTCAATTTACTTGAGGTTAGCGCGCTAAGACTTTTTCAAAAATTCACTATTAATCGTCATCGCAGAAGTCACTAGAAGCTTTATCAATAACACAAATTCAGTACATCAAAACATGTTTCCCATGTCTCAAAATACACCTCCTAGATAACTATCCTCCCAATTGTCAGTCCAACAATGGTATGACATATTTCCCATCTATCACAGGAGCCTGGTACTACACATCTACACATGACAGATTTGCTTCATAGGATGTTCGACAATAGCTCGACGCTCCCTCTCGTCTCGAAAGCCGCTTTCTGTAATCCTTTCCAAGTACCATGCGACTTGACTCAATACGTTTGACATAATAGTTTCAGCAGACTCTACAGTTATATCTACTTATTATATTTGAATTTGAAAGATTCTTTCTGAATACGACTGGTTTATTTATGGTGTCAATAAATTCAAAATAAATTTTCAAATCGTCAATAATATTCATAATCATTTCAGGCCAAAAGACGTCCACTGTAGGACATAGGCCTCCGCAAGCGTCTCCATAACGACCGATCCTGTGCGTCTCGCATCCACCGCTTTCCTGCGACTCTCACTAGGTCGTCGGTCCACCTTGTGGCAGGCCTTCCAACGCTGCGTTTTCCGGTACGCGGTCGCCACTCTAGAACCTTTCGGACCCATCGACCATCCGTTCTACGAGCAATGTGCCCTGCCCACTGCCACTTTAATTTGGCGATTCTTCGGGCTATGTCGGCGACCTTGGTTCTCCTGCGGATATCTTCATTCTTTATGCGATCTCGCAAAGAAACTCCGAGCATAGCACTTTCCATTGCCCTTAAATAATAACTTTCAATAATAATAATTCCATTGAATAATAATAATATTCCAAAACTATCACACAACGCCAACTAGTCCCTAAGCAGAGCGTGTGCTATAAGTACTAGACAATTGATAAACAAACTTATATATGTCTAAATACATATTGTAGAATGAATGAAGATGTAAATTACACCCAGAACAAATGATCATGCTTTTCACACAAACATTTGTGTTGGATGGAAATCAAACCCGAGCCCCGGCATAGCTGTCAGGGCCATAAACTGTTAACACATTTTTTGCCGACTACGAACTCAGGTGCACTGCACGCGTAATCTGATCCAATGAGGTTTTCCTCGCTCCATCTCAAACACAGTGCCAGTGTAAAGCCCTTTCATAGACCACGCGTCACCTGCTTTACTGCCCATCCTGCACAGCTTTCAACACGAAAATAGGTAGAAATGGTTAAGACTGATAGATAGTTTTAATACCGTGTACTCAGTAACGGAAATTTAAAACGTATGAAGATTGTGGGCCAGCGCAGTTGTTTGGAAGAGTTACTGTGGCCTTGGAACTTATAGGACAACTGATAGAACACAAGTTCTTCAAGGCTAGAGTGAATAAGCATAATCAGCCTTTTAATGTTCCCACTGCTGAGACTCAGACCTCCTCTCTAGGAGAGGGAATGGGCTGTAATCCACCACGCGGCCCTAGTGGGGGTTGGTGGATGTCATATATCTTCGAATTTTTGGTCCTAGGACATACTGGTTTCCTCACGAAGTTTTCCTTCATCGTTTTTAGAGCAGTGGTGATGAAATGAATTACACAAAGTAATGCACCTAGGTGGGTTTGAACCCGCGACTTACAACTCGTAAGTCGGAGCTGTTGCCACTCGGTCACCACTGCTCCCAGAGTGAATAGGCACCTAATAAACTAGTGTGATTCACCATCAACGATTCTCACCACTTCTTACCCTCAGCACCCCTAGCCAAGTTGATAATCTGCGATCATTAACGCTAGTCGAAAACTAACCAAATGTATGGGAATGACATCTTCTCAACGTTTAGTCACGTGGTCAGAACAAACGAATAGAAAATTCGTACTTAACCAAGTTCACATCGTTCAAAATTTTAGAATGAATTGTCATCGCTTCTACAATGTTCAACGCTACATCCTTTGTTATTGTAGAACGACATTGTAGAACGAGCGGCCGACTCAGGCACGTCAACATGGCTACCAACTTATCGTTTTCTACAATTGCTGACACCGAGCCGTTACCGATTGGAGAACGGAATTCGACACGAAACTGTTATAACTTGGCTAGGGAGGCAGGTGTGATATCAGTCAAGCACTAGTTTATATCATTTAAAATAAAGGTGGGTTTTAGTCAGTAAAGGTCTGACAAACCCATCTTGCTCTTCTATTAATTCGATTACAATAAAACCCAACAATACTTTGTAATCTATCAGCGTCTTGGCAAGAAAATTAAGTGTATAATTTTACGAAAATTTTATATCAGTCAATCAATCATTTATTATTTGGTTAACATAGGTAGTTAATACAGATCTTAAATAAGGTTCGTAGGTCACTATGTTATGCCTAGAGGCGTACAAACATGGTTGCATGCATAGAGAATAAATACATTAATCATGATTTCAATTATGACTGGCGACGTCACAAAAGTAAAGATTTGTGATCCATACACTTCGAAACCATACATTTTTGGACCACATATTCTAGGACTTTTAGTATTATTTTTCCTTATAAAATATAAACCTTGAGTTATGGGATATCAAAAACAACACATTGTATACATACAAGACAGAATCAAAAATCAACCTAACCCCCATTTCGCTCACACATTGCCCTTATTTCTTCATAATCGGTAAGAAGCACTTAGAGCCGTATTCTAAGACGTTTATTGACATGAAGAGCTCGGTGCGTGATCACGGACCCTTATCAAAGTCTCGCCGATTCACGCACCTGCCAATCGATTGCTTTTGTTTACTGAACGCCTCTGTACAAGTGAATTGTGGATGGTGTTAGGAGCTTACTAAAGGAACTCGAAAGTGAGTGAGGTGACTTGAAGCGAAAAAGGAATGAGAATAATCCAGGGCTGCGGGATTTGCCGACCACAGTAGGCGCGAGCTTGTGGACTACGAGCAATGGGCAGCTCGCTGTCCAACCGCTCGTTCACTATTCGGACCGAGCCTGAGTCGTAGACAGCGCATAGTGTTCTACGCGCACATCAAAGAGATGTCAGTAAAATCGAGAGCGCCCAGCAGAGCCGCGGGGAATTTCAGATAAGGAAATCTGTGGTCCTGGAACGCAATAGGCAACTGAAGGACACAGATGTGGTTTTATTCAGTACAAGTCTGACACGATAGATCGGAAGAAGTCTTTGGATGATTTTACCACCACAAAAAAATAACACTTTAGCAATAAATGTGACATCAAGTATATAAGCATCACAATTTCCATGGTAAGAACCACTGAAAGGTATTGTTTCAGAATCAACGTCCATTGGTTCTGTACAAATACGATCGCCATAATACTACTACCTCAGCTTTTGGCCCATTGAATATTTAGAGACATATTGTGGCCTGGTGAGGCCAGTATTGTTTGATGCTATTGTAACCAACAATGTTGGTATAGAACTTGAGTTGTTGGTTATTGCCACTTTATTCTTTTATTTATATTCTAAGTCGCTTGGATTTTGCATGAGTGGCAATTTTGCAATAGTATATTTTGATACAAGTGGAGAAAGTTTGTCATTGCGACTGAGACGAAATCCGCCCGAGCCGTAGGCGAGGATGTTATGGAACCGAGTGCTGCAGTGACGAATTTCCACGTCATAACACATCATAAAACTAGCTAACAAACATAATCAATAGATAGGGAAGATACGCGTCACATCCGCGCAAAACGGCCGAACGCTCAGCATAAAGCTGCAGCCTCACGCACATTGCGATGAGCTCACAACGCTGGTTTAAATGATCAGTTATACTACTACACTAACCAAACAAAGTTGGAAAAATACTAGGTTTTAATTATCTGGACCTCTTAATAATATATTTACTTAAAGTCGAAAAAAATCCTATCAAGCCATTATTTATTTATTTATTTAAAACTTTATGCACTAATGAAACATTGTACAAAGGCCGACTTAATGCCTTAGCCATTTTCTACCAGTCGACCTTAGGGTGGTGCAGAGATATAACATGGCAGGTGCAGCTTAAAAGAAGACTGACAGAGAGGAAATAATAACAATAATAAATATATACTTAGATACATACTTTTTGACCTGGCATTAACATGAACATACCAATATTTACAGAGTTCATACCTTCTGAACCCGAAGAAAAAGCGCAAAGACAAATAATATCCCTCGGAATTGTTCAACCAGTATTTAAACTCTCGAAAATGGGTTTCAAACGAATTTGTAAAATACAAATAAATACCATGAGGCCTTCGTAAATAAAACTTGTACTTTTATGTGTACAGGACTGTTATCATTTTCTCTTAGGCTCAATTCACACTTTCGAACCATAGGTTGTGCAAAAGTGTACCCTGGGGCCCTCGCGGGCTTGAGGACGGCGAGCAATGGATAGCCCGCCGTCCGACCGTCCGGACCGAGCCCAAGTCTTCGACGGCGCGTATTGTTCCACGCGCGCCAAAGGGAGATGTCAGCCAATCGTAGGGACCCGAGCAGAGCAAGAGTGGATTTAAGTCAGTAAAAGTCTGACACGAAAAGAGCGAGAGAAGTCATTAGATGATGAATCATTAGATGATTTTCCAACTTACAAAAAAAAACTTACACTGTCGCAGTCGAAGTGCCGTGTCGCGTAAATAATTCTGTAGTGTAGGAACGAATGAATAAAAAAATGTGCGTTTTGTTTTTACTGAAACATTTTTCAGCTTTTTACAAAAATGCTGGCCTGAAAAATTCATATTTAATCGTGATCGAGTACCGTAATAAATAAGTTTTCTTATAAGGTATATCACATTCATGTTCAAATTTCTTAGGAATAATAGCCCATTTTTGACCGCTTCGAAATTTGGCAGAAATGAAATATATGAATGACTGTTTAAATAAGAGAATAACTAGAAATATTGAAACACATTGTTTATTAAAAACTGAGATTAAGAATCGCCGATGTGTCAAATATTTTTCTATCTGACGATAAATGAAATCATGTAACAGCTTTGGTTTTCTATTCCACTCTTTTCAAAAGTGAAAAAATGGCTATCATGGCGCATGATGGCGTGAAAGGCATGCAAGGTAAGTAGCCCCATGATATGAAGGGTACGCGCAAACTCCAATAGCAACCTAAGAACGATAGCTGACAGCATAATCAGCCTTTTAATGTTCCCACTCCCGGGACTCAGGCCTACTCTCTCTAGGAAAGGTTAGGGCTGTAATCCACCACGCGGGCTCATTGCGAATGGGTGAATGTCTCATGTTTTCAAATTTTTGGTTCTAGGATATGCCGGTTACCTTAGGATGTTTTCCTTCACCGTTTTGAGAGCAGGGGTGTTGAAATAAATTACAGAAAATAATGCGCCTGGCTGGGTTTAAACCCGCCACCTACAACTCGTAAGTCGGGGCCGTTACCACTCGGCCACCAATGCTCTCAGACATACTAAGACTCAATAGAATTTATAAATATTGCGAAGAGTAAAGAAGATAAGACGTCAAACTGAGGAATACTGGCAGAAGTATAACACCACTTCAAGACGAGTAAAACTTATCTATAGATATACGAAACCAGAAAATCACCGTTAGAGATAATATACAAGAGAGGGAAGTAGAAGAAACACTTTTAATACCTCGGTTTAAATATTTTACTCAACATAGCGTATCGAAATCAACAGTATTGAAAGCGCTGAAAGGTTTTCAAAACCTAGTAAACAGAGAACCTTCATATTTCCACTATGACCTAACCGTATGTTATCAGAAGGTGCTATGATCCCTACAGTGTAATTTATAGTAATAATAATAATCTTTTTTTAAAACAAAAATAAATTTAACAAATTAAATACGCATGAAAATAGCTACATTAGCTACTTGGTTACATACAACACATGCACACACACATACCAACAACAGCTCGTAAATCCGTCGGTGATCTCTCTTCTGACTTGTCAATTGGTCCCTTTGGACTATGAGCATAAAGAAAGAGTACATTGTGTTTGTGCATATATTTGTGCTTGGCCACCATGATCGAGGTCAGAAGGATTACTGTTAATTTACCTGTAAAGCAGTATGATCGCCAGCACAGCGTAGTGTATGCGGCAGGTCGCAGGAGCATTCAGCAGCTGGTCGTGCTGACAAGCCTGGACATCTCCACTGCGCATCCACGGTACTGAGCAACGCGCACAGCACGCAAACGGCGCCCATTAGCCACATTCTGAAAAGAAAATAAGACGAACTTAATAAGGACAGGAAATAATGATTATTTCAATCAAAATTTTGTTCTTATGGGTTTGATTTTGCTGGCGGATGATATCAATATGTTCTCTAATATAGAATACAATAGAATTCTTGTTTTTCTTCATTTATCCGTCAAATGATGAGTTATACTTTGGCAATATTGCTGGAAATAGGCGCTAAACTGGAAAATCCATTGCAGACGGCAAAAACCCCAGGGGTAGGGCCTATTACGTAAGGCAGACCAAATGCGTTCTGCAAGAGACCACAGTCTGCGACACCTCATTTCGTTATCTAGATGCACAGTGACAGTGGTCACAGCGGCAAGAGTCCACGCAGTAGTAGTAGTATGCTGTAGATGGAAAGCGCCGTTGGGCCCCGCCTAAAAGAAGTAATGAGATAATTTGGACGTGCGTTTCATAGGTTGGCCGCTCTACTGCTTAGAGCAAAAGCGGGAAAAGAATATCAGGAAGGACTCGAGGAGGATTTTGTCCAGCAACAGGATAGTAAGGACCAAAAAAAAATTGTAAGCAGAACCAAAAACTCTATAAGCAATAGAGAGCCATTTGGCCAGCAATCGAAATTTCCCAGGAATCAGAACCGTACCAACGCCAATTGGGTCATCACGATAAATTATTGTTTCTGTTCCACCATTAAACTTATGTTGACCAGTACATGAATCAAAAACTTCGAACATACTACCACATTAACAATACGGGAACGAGCAAAACAAAAAGTAAAGCATCATACAAAATTCTGAACTCGCTATAAAGTTGTGAAAGTACCAAGTGGGGTACCAAGTGGCATCTCAAGAGGCAATTCCGGTCATAATCCAAGGTACTTATAGAAGAATAGCTGGTGCAATGCGTGCTTGCGACGTAATGGGACGTTTCCACTGAGTGACGACCGGACGACGTCAGTCGGTCATAAGTTCGAAGCGATTTATTCTTGGTCTTGCAGGTTATGGGTACTTGGTACTGGAGAAGTGTTAATTACCCCTCGAAGGCCGATTGTACATACGTCTGTACAACTTGGATGACTTTGAAAAATGCTTAATTGTCGTTTTGTACACACGTTCGTACGAAACTGTTTTAGCTGAAAATTTTGATTTTTGTATCTTTGTTTTTCGTCAAATTTGTAGTTACGTCACAAAAAAAAACCTTTTTTTGCGATTCGGAAAAATCTTCGTAACTTAATTCGGGAATTGAACTGTTTTCATCGATACATACGTTTGTACGGAACCCTCAGTGCATAAGTCCAACTGGCGCTTGCCCAGTTTTTTTTTACCCCACCCTTGTTAGACATCAAGTAAATAGAATGATTTGCTCGCGCCGGGTGTTGTTGGTGCCTGCACTATTTAGTCAGTCATGTACTACACCGAATAGAATTCAAAATCACTGGCCGGTAGGATATAAAATAAAACCAGGTCAAAAAGTCTAAGTTCGGAATCTGTGTTTCCTGCTGACTACAACCCGGGAATCTTTAAGTCAAGAGTGAATAGGTTACTTCTAGGTAAGCGCGTTCCATCGTCGACCGCATCATCGCTTTCCATCAGGTGAGATAGCGGTCAAGCGCGAACCTAACAAAAATAAAAATAAAAAATAGTACCAAAATTCCGCTGTCAGCTCACACCACACGCCATGAACTGGCTACGTTGGGAACAAGCGCGAGTTACATGACTATTGATAACAGTGGGTGATGGACGGCCATTGACCCGCTACTCTTACTGCTACAATTTACTGTGTTAGACTAACCTTCGCACCTCTTGAGAAGGAGGTATCTAGATATTTTTGTTTTATTTCCAGGATTTGTTGTGCTGTATTGATGGTGTGGTCGAAGCTGAGCTGATTTTCGTTTAAGGGTTGTACCCTGCTAATCAAAATATTGCTTATAGCACTAATTAGTATGTATGTGTGTCTGTACTTGTTTCTACTTCAGATATAAACAGCTAAATCCATCTGAATAAAATTTAACAGACGAGTAGACTTGTCCTGCTCTAGGGTGGAGCGAGAGGCTGTGTCCTTCAGTTATCCTTTGCGTTCTAGGACCACGGGTTTCTTTTCAGGACATGCCCGCGGCGGCCCCTATGGTTTGCTGACATATCTTTGAGGACGGCGTGGAACACTCTGCGCCGTCGACGACTTGGAATCGGCCTGGACGATTACCGGACGGGCGGACAGTAGCCACTCCTCAAAGAGGGCCCCCTCTTTACCGTCATGATTATAGCATGCTCAGGAATATGTTCCGTTTGGGATAATTTTCGACGAAGATTCTGCCAGCGAATCTAATATAATTAAAAAGACCTATTCTTAAGGGTAAGTGGTGGCCGAGTGGTAACGGCTCCGACTTATGAGTTGTAGGTCGCGGGTTCAAACCTAGCCAAGCGCATTCATTTGTGTAATTTTTACATTACCTCTGCTCACAAAACGGTGAAGGGAAACTGGCATGTCCTAGAACCAAAAATTCGAAGACATGTGACATTCACCAACCCGTACTGGGCCCGCGTGGTGGATTACGGCCCATTCCCTCTCCTAGAGAGGAGGCCTGAGTCCCAGCAGTGGGAACATTGAAAGGCTGATTATGCTGGGTGAGCCTGATAACTATATTATATTCGTCTTTTTAGATATTATCCGCAGCCTTACAAGGCTTTCCTCGAAACCTCTGCTATCTTTCAACTTGTAACTAAACCCGACCGTTATTCATAAGATACCTGTTTTTAGGTGGGCAGTCAAATAATCTCTCCCATGATGGGTGGAGCGAGAGGAAATGTTAGAATGTTACTGAGTAAAATTCATCCGTATTCCTCCAGTTTTCCTTTACATTCCAGGGCCTCGGTAATTCTTTTTTATATATCTAAGAATTAACTTCAATCTTGAAGATCGGAGATCGACCCTTTAAGCCTTTATTATTTAAGCTAAGAGCTCTTCTGCTGAAAGATACTTACAAAATTACGCGTACTTAAATCTAATAGTACATTAATAAAAATAAAAAAAATTTATACAATTCAATTCAATTTAATTTAATGACAATCCAATGTAATTTAATGATAATCCAATGCAGACTGCATTGGATTATCATTTAATTTAATTTTGATTTTAACTTTCCATTGTATGTAATTTTATTATATGTATTGTCTGTATGCGATTATGGAACTAAAATGAGTCTTTGGTGCTCGAAATAAAAATAATAAATATTAATAAAATAACAGAGGTATATTTCATATTTAAGTAACAAAACAACTTGACCGTAAAAAACTACAAAAGTAATTCTTTCACACGATCTCCTTCAGCGAGGTCAAAAGCGCAAATCAAACAATATGATGTGCGGGCCGAAAGTTTCGGCGTCTTTGTTGATAGGCCCTTTAAGCAAAAAGGACGCACCACAAAGGTTACCGCCGACATCAATAGAAGGGTTTGCCGCCGAAAAATACCCTTTTAAATACCTTCAGGCGATAACATGTTATTCGTCAAACGTGACAACTTTTTATCATGTTTCAGTTTATTTTTATACGAGTTTTTTTACATTTGATTTTGAGAATTCGTTAGGTTACGATCAATCGTGGTACAAGTAAGTATCATTACTTTATTAGTGATTAAAACTTTATGCATTAGTAATAAACACTGTACAAAGGCGGACTTAATGCCTTAGTCATTTTCTACCAGTCGACCTTAGGGTGGTACAGAAAAAAAAACATGGTAGGTACAGCTTAATGGTAAAGAAATAGAAAAGAAATACAATAATAAATATATACTTAGATACATACATAAAAAATAACAATGTATTGACCTGATATGTTTACACCAACTTCATGCGAATGTGCTCACGTATCATCTTATTTAAATTTTCAAAGTAATGTAGAAGAATAGCCAGGCTGTAGTGAGAGTGGGCTAGCCACGAATGCTGTGCGAGGATCGTTACTCATTTAACGCCTGCGAGTAAGTCGCCCTCAAGGTCGACTGCAACGAAGGTAGTGTGACGATCTGATCATATTCGTGGGATAAACTTGGCCATAAATAATCCTACTAGTAATCCTACTGTAAAAACATGTTTATAGGGCGTGTATGTAAACTTTATAATGATAGTGACAGATTGTGTGATATTGATATTTTCTGTTGTACATTAAATTCCATTAAAAAAGCTTTTGACTGATAATTGCAATTAACCACTTTAACCATGTTATCAACATCTTCTACAATACTTGTATCATTTTCTCCCGTTCTTGTTATAATTTTAAGCTGTTCATGCTATAAATATATATTGTTACATTAAGGAAACTGTAGGTCTTTTTATGTTAATGTTTAGATTTAGAATATGAAAACTGTGTGACCGTTTGTTTTCTGATAAATAAATAAATCATCAATCCTTTGCCTAATGGTGAAAAACAATCAGCAGTCTGTTCTAAATAAATGTATTTGGAACAGACTGCAGACTACAGACAAGTTTACACATTAAATTTTTAATTATATTATGTTTATATCTAACTAGCTTTTGCCCGCGACTTCGTCCGCGTAGAAGTCGATAATAGTTTTATTAGGTTTTTTGAGATACGAAAATATGAAATATTATTTATTATCTAAGAGCAGTGGTGGCCGAGTGGTAACGGCCCCGACTTACAAGTTGTAGGTCGCGGGTTCAAACCCAGCCAGGCGCATTACTTTGTGTAATTTATTTCATCACTACTGCTCTCAAAACGGTGAAGGAAAACATCGTGAGGAAACCGGCATGTCCTAGAACCAAAAATTCGAAGGCATGTGACATCCACCAACCCGCACTGGGCCCGCGTGGTGGATTACGACCCATTCCCTCTCCTAGAGAGGAGGCCTGAGTCCCAGCAGTGGGAACATTATAAGGCCGACTATGCTATGCTATTTATTATCTTCGTCGTGTATCATAGTCCATTGAATTGTATGGCGAGAAATATTGTATCTTAAGGTAAAATATTAGGTATAGTATCTTAGCCGTGTGTAGAGCCCCTTAGTGAACTCCAGTGCGGGTGACGTAACCTGTGACAAACTTATTATTTGCGGTTGGTATAGTAATCGGGTCTAGAGATCGAACCGCAAAATTAAGTTTGTTTTTTTGTATATACTTTTCCGGGATAAAAAATACCCAGTGTAGTGCCCAGGATATTAAAGAATAATTATACCAAGTTTCATCGTAATCGATACGGTAGCTTTTGCGTGATGCCTGAACAAACAGACAGACACCAGACAATTTTTTTTTAACACATTTTTGGGTTCGGTGTCGGTCTAGTAACACCCCCTGCCATTTATTTTTTTGATATTTTCAATGTACAGAATTTTCACTTCTACAGATTTATTTTAAGTATAAGTAGATAATAGATCTTTACCTATGATAAAGCCGTTTTTTTTAAAACGGGTTGCTTTGAACTGCCACCTCTTTGGATTAACTTGGAATTATAAGTTCAAATAAACTTTATATTAGAGGTACGTTATTCTTTTTTCGAAATAAGGTATTTATTGGTTTCTTTGTGTATTTTATTTTCTGTAATATCGTACGATAGTACTTATAACCATTGTTATATGAAATCTAAAAAAAACTCGCATTATTTTGTAATATGAGTTTATTTTGAAACTGATTTTCAATAAAAAATTAAAAGTATTTCACAATAAGTAACTGTATTGGGCAATACATACACAATTCTTTGTCAACGTTCTCACCAACCGCTCTTAAGGCCAGGACACCCACATCACCCAATTAATCGTGAACCCTAAACCACACTAATTTTACTATTTCTGTAGATATACGAAAGGTCAATAAATACTGGTTAGCCTTTCACACGATATATCATCAGATGTTAGTGGTTTTGACAAGGGACTGCCAGACTTTTGGGTGCACGCAGTGTTTTACTGTGGACCAGTTATCATTTGTAGTCTGATTTAGGGTGTGTGGCCTTTTTAAAACGCTTGGGTTTTATAGGGTTGAGTGTCCTTGTAGCTGAAGACCCAATATTCAACATTCTATTTGATGAATCGTCTTCTATAGGAAGGAAATAAGATTTTTATTTTATTTATTGTCGAAAGGCTCACGCTTGACCACTATCTCACTTGCTCCCCTAGCCAACTTATTAATCTGCAATCGTTAACGCTAGTCGAAATGTATGGGAATGACATTATCTCAACGTTAAGTCACGTGGTCAGAACAAAGGAATAGAAAATTCGTAGCCAAGTTCAAAATGATAGAATGACTTGTTATCGTTTCTACAATGTTCAACGTTACATCCTTTGTTATATAAAAGCTACATTGTAGAACGAGCGGCCGACTCAGGCGCGTCAACATAGCTACCAACTTATCGTTTTCTAAAATTGCTGACACCGGGGCGTTACCGATTGGAGAACGGAATTCGACGCGAAACGGTTGTAACTTGGCTAGGGGGCCTGATGGAAACGAAACCTCGACGATGGAGCGCGTTTACCTAAAAGAAACCCATTCACTCTTGACTCAAAGATCCTCAGCTGACTACGTCATCTTAAAGGTTAGTCACGTGGTCAGAACAAAGGAATCGGAAGCGTGGCCTACTCGAGGCGTTCGACGCAAGAAAATCGAAACGAAACAGTCGTTACTTGGCTAGGGGGGCAGGTTGTAGTTATTAGGAAATACAGACTCCGGCAGGGAATTCCACTCCTTAGCTGTACGCACAATTAATGTGTTCCCAAAACGTTTTGTGCGTATATGTAGGATGTCCACCATGTACCGGTGGGGCATTGCCGTACGCCTGTATAAGTATATTAAAGGAAGTTTGAAAGTGGTACCAGTGGTTGAAAAATTATCTTAATGCGGTCATGTGAAGAGGAAAGTCACGATGTGGATGTGGACAGATAAAGAGGCAGAAAGAAGCCAAAGAAAAGATGGATTGATTGCGTGAGGAGTAATATGAAGCAAAACGGAGTCAGTTCGGAGTGACGATCGTACAGATGTGGACGCTGGGTGACGACGTAGCAGAAGGGGAAGTTTAAATGATAGACGTTTTCGAAGAAAAGCAAACACACTAGAGGCACGTTTTCTTTATTCGTTAGTTTGACAGACGACACTTGACAGTTGACGTTTGACAGTACTTAGAGCTACGTGTTGTTATACAAAAATTACATATTTACAAATTGAATATTCGAAATCCAACAACGATTGACATGACAAATTGGAAGAATATAACGTGATGCACCAACGTCAAGTAACCTGGCAGAAGTGCAGAAAGATGCTGATGATGATGTTTCTCCAAGGTTTAACTTCAAATGTTAGAAATATTTTGTAAAAATAAGCATATAATTGAAATTTAAAATGAAATAAAAATAACATAGCATAAGCATAATAATTAATAGCATAGGCTTTTAATGTTACCAATGCTGGGACTCAGGCCTCCTCTCTCTAGGAGAGGGAATGGGCCGTAATCAACCACGCGAGCTCAGTGCAGATTGGGGAATGACACATGTCTTCAAATTTTTGGTTCTCGGATATGCCAGTTTCTTCACGATGTTTTCCTTCACCGTTTGAAAACAGTGGTGATGAAATAAATTACACAAAATAATGTGCCTGGCCGGGTTTGAATCGCGACAACTCGTAAGTCGGAGCCGTTACCACTCAACCACTGCTCTCAAAAAAAAAACATGACTAAGATTTATTGTTTGTTTTTTTTAAGGTTAAATGTATTTTATTAGCACTTTGTCAAAATGTTTTTTTTTTATAAAATCTTTAACACTCCCTAGACCAGTAAGTCTTTATTTATGTTATATACATCTTAACTAATAAATATTATAACTTAATGAATATTTAAACAAATTGAAAATAATATTATGTACAAACTGGTAGAAAAAGAACTCATAGGGCATCAAAAAATTCGTCCACATCGATGTCAATGGGAAAAGTGCCCAGAACGCTGGCAGCATTGCCACGCTGGATGGCAATGCTAATTCGTTGACCAAAGAAAAGCCCAGCCCTCTGGTCACGCGAAGAGTCGACCAGCTGTTTGCTGATATCCCGAACAACTCGATGAGCGCTCGGACCCCATGGCCCCAGTGTTTCAACCCTAGACCATATTTAGACAAACGAATAATAACAGTCTTTATTATATTCATTTCGCTTACAATTTTTGTTAACAACCTTTATTATTGACTTGTTATATAAAATAGTAACATTTATGCTAACTTTAAATTATATTGCTAAACAGAACGAAATTTTGCACACAAACGAGTTTCCCCTTTTCATTCCCTTAAAGGTTAAATTTCTAAAAACCCCTTGTCAGTGCTCGCCTACGGTATAAAAGGGTGCTTTGGGCAAAATTTCACAGAAAATCCTTTAACTTATAAAAATAACTTATCTTGCTTACAAACCGCTCATCCAAATTATAAGCTTACCCTTATATTTATCGGGAACTGACTCATTAAATTACAACAGTGGTTTGACTTTCACCGACCCTGACGAAGCAATTTTTTTGTTACAAAATTATAATTTAAGTCTAAGAAATTCAAATTAGCCAGTTGGTATAAAGATATTTTAAAATGTCTTCATTACCAGAATACAAAGTCTTTATCAGCGTTTTATGTGTATTTTGGTATCGCATAAATTTTGATAATTATTTTCAAATGATTTGTCCTTTACCGTCAAAATTTATTTTCTCCTAAGAAGGTTTGAAATATTTATGTATATTACTAGCTGACCTGGCGAACTTAATAGCACCTAACAGTCAATGAATATAGTATATCTTTCGATATAGTCCCGATTTTCGATATACCAATTGCGATGAAATAAAGCCTAAGTAATATATCAAGTACACACAATTTTAATGTATAAAGTTATCTACATCAATTTCATACATTAATACATAATCGCGCACAACATATAACTTCTACAGATTTATAATTTATGTAATTTCCGATGACCTGGTGAGGTTCACGGGAATCCGATAGATGCAAGACGCACAGGACCGGTCATTATGGTGACATTTGGGGGAGACCTTTGTCCAACACTGGACGTCTTTCGGCTGAAATGATGATGATGATGATGAATAAAATAAATATTTTCTTCCTTTCAGTTTTCTCACATCCCTTTTCATCAATGCAATTTAAATAACTTTACGTCACACTTAAAAATTCTTTTTATTAATGTAATTTAAGTTTAATTTCGGTCGAACAGATTTTTTTTTCATCAAATTACATTGATGAAAACAAGTTTAATTTTTGAACTTAGGAATTATTTATTATCAAGGTACTCGTATTATAAATTTAAGTAGTATTTCCGTCAAACTAAGAATACTTTTTCATTGATGTAATTTAAGTTTTATTTCTGTAATACTTAAAAATTATTGGTCATCAAGTAGCATTCACCAGGTCATCGGTCCACCTAGTAGGAACTGAAAGGAAAGGCCTTCCAACGATGCATCTTCCGCTACGTGGTCGCCACTCCAGAATTGTTCGTCCCCATCAACCACTGTTCTGTGCAAAGTGCCCTGCCCATTGCCACTTAAGTTGCTGGATGCGAGACGCACAGGACCGATAATTGTGGCGACGCTTGAGGAAGGCCTATGTCCAACAGTGTGATGATGATGATTACCGTCAAACTAAGATGTGATTTCCATAGATGTAATTTAATTATTTGTGTTACTTAAATAAGCACCTGTATATTTAAATAGGTATTAAATAAAATGTAAAATCCATCCATAAAGCTGTTCCGGAAATACTTTGTTTTATTAAACGATAAACCGACAAAAATATTGCTTGTCTTCTTTAATAAAACAAGCAAGTAAACAAATCATCTGAACATCGGAACTTCTGAAACAGATTTCCAGATCATACCATCACAATTCAAGATCCAATCCAAAAAACTTCCAAACTTCCGATCGCACGATTAACTCAATACCGATTTACCGAACCTATTCCCACCCATAAAACGAAATCACCAATACATAAATAAATACAATATCACTTTGCAATAGCCTATTTCGTATTGAGACAATAACAGTGACGAGAAATCAGCAGAGAACAGACCCAGAACCATAAGTTCCGTAAGAGTGTTTTTTGCCAGAGATGAGCGAGGTAGCTCAGCTGCATACCTCTAGTGATTATTTGCTGGGCATAAAGTCCTGCAAACCTCCATTGAAAAAGGACCAATGGGGTCATTTTATTTTTCTAACCTGGCTTATCTTAGCTCTGCTAGAAAAGAGTTAGCGGAATTAGGTATATGTAAATATCATAATGCCAGAGAGGTTTGTATGTTGCCCACGCACAGCTTTGGTGGAAACTATCACAGATTTTCACAATGCCGCTTCACATCCTCGCACTTAATAGCTACACCGCACATTTCTGGTGGAAAAAGGGCTAGCAGAGTTAGGTATACCTAATGAAAGGACCTGATGTACAAACAAAAAGCGGGAGATTTTTGCATAACTCCGCGCGCACAGTTGAAAAGAGTTCGCATGCACACCCCACTTCGCTACGCAATGTTTCACAGCATCGCTACGCATCACTGCGCAAGCCCTTCGCTAAGCTTTCGTGGGCATAGTCACAGATTTTCACAGTGCCTCTACAAATCTTTGCACCACCTATCGATACTTCACACATACATCTGGGCTAGCGGAGTTAGGTATTGTACATACAGAAAAATAAAAATGTTTGCACAACTCCGCCCGCACACAGCTGAAACGAGTTCGCTACGCATCCTCGCATCACTTAGCTTCACGCTTCACAGCATCGCTACGTATCCTCACACCGCGCAGGCTCCTCGCTCAGCTTTGGTGGATAATCAACCTAACAGCAATTTACAGAATGACCCAAGTTCCGAACTTTCGTCCCGATCGCTTATCGCAGTCCTGTCCTTGTTTTATTGTTCTTTTTTTTCTTAGACCATCACATTCGTAAGCTAATAGAGTTGTATTGTAGGTTTTTTGATATCGTTGGTGTTATTTGGTTTGAAGAGCAGAATTTATTTTGATGTCTAGAAGTGAACGAAAAAAAAAAGAAAAGTTTTAGAAATCAAAATGTAATTTGTAATATATTTATCTTACTTTTTAATTTTATATTACATCAAATTAATATTTTTCTCTATTCGTATCTTCGTCATCTTCCTGCTCACGTCCCGTATTTCTTGGGGTCTGTGCAACACATTTCTTGCTTCCATTCTATCCTGTCAACCATACTAACACAGACTCCCTTTTTTAATTTTTCTCCTTACACAATTTATCTATTTTGGCCTCCCGCCCCCTCCCCATTTTTCCAACATGTATATTCATAACTGTTTTAATAACAGTTATGAATGGAACAATTTGCCTGCTGCGGTCTTCCCGTCCAACTATAATTTAGGTGTCTTCAAAGCTAGAGTGAATAGGCTCTTAATAAACTAGTGCGCCTGACCATCAATGATTGCATCTCCGCTTACCATCAGGTGGGATCGCAGTCAAGCACGGGTTTATATCAATAAAAAAAAATAAACACGTTTCATCCCTACTCTTTGACTTAACTACATAAAGAAAATCATAACGTCTGTCATTTTAATATACGAATAGGAGTATTCGAAAACATAGTGATTTCATTCCAAAAACAAATCTTAGTATTTGCCAATATATTGGAACAGTTACAAAAAAAAAAAAACAATTGGTTTGATAAAGCCGTGAGATTCCGGACTGGACACGTACCATCATTTTTTATCTGAAGTTTATCCTAGATTGCTGATAGGACAACAAATTGAAAAGAAGTATTTTATCTCAAGAGATATTTCACGGTTACTTTTTATCCTTAAGTAAAAGAAAGATCTACTGACATGTTGAGACGCTATTTATTAGAATTTTTTTGAGGGTGGAAAATCATCCAATAAGTTCTCTCGCTCTGGGTGGAGCAAGAGGGTTTTTCAGACTAAAAAAAAAGCCACTCGTGTCTATTTTGTTGCCTTTAGCGTTCTAGAGCCGTGGTGAATCTTTCGCACAATCCCATACTTAGGCATCATTAAGTGCTGTGTAATTTTATCTTGTCGTATTCATATTTTATCAATAATTGTAATTCTTTTGACAGCACTAAATGTCAGAAAACTTTTTCGAAGGACTGATTATAAGAAATCAAGAAATGTAAGTCTCCAGTATTACACGTCTGTTTAAGGCTATTATTGCTACATTTGAACAGACAATACTATAAAACGACTATAAAAAGTGTATTCAAATCCATTTAGACGTTTGAGAGTAACAGTACTACAAATACGCAAAAGATTCTGAATTTAGTTACACTAAGTTATTTCTAAATACAGCATCATAAATCAAGAAACCTAAGTCTCCAATATTTCACTTATATTTTTTTTTAATGATAATGCTTGACTGCGATCCCACCTGGTGGTAAGCAGTAATGCTATCGTTGATGGTGAATCGCACTAGTTTATTTAGAGCCTATTCACTTTATCCTTAAAGACTGCAGGAAGGAAATTGTTCCAATCCTTCGATGTACGCGGTATAAAAAGAAGGTGTTTGACGCCAGTGTTTTTATAATAAATAATAATAATATTCCACAACTATCACACAACGTCGTCTAGTCCCAAGCTAAGCAGAGCTTGTGTTATGAGTACTAGAAAACTGATAAACATACTTATATATTTCTAAATACATACATATTATAGATAAATTACACCCAGACACAGAACAAATGATTATGCTAATCACACAAACATTTGTACTGGGAGAGAATCGAACCCACGACCTCCGGCATAGTAGTCAGGGCCACTAACCAGTAGACCAACAGGGCAGTCAATTATATTTGAACAGTGAACAATATGAAACGATGATAATAACTATGTTCAAATACATTTAGACATTTGAGAATCCCAGTACCACAAATACGTAAAAGACTCTTTATTTGGTTACACTAAACAATGTCTAAATACCGGCTCCAAAATAAGACTGCCAAAAGATTAGAACACGCCCGAACCCTAATCTGCTGCAGCAGACCAACTTCCCCGATCCATTGTTAGCCCAGCAGCATAATATAACTCGACGCTATGTTTACTCTCGATCTACAGGGAAATGGTGTAGTCTGTGAACTCTCCGAGGAGGTCCTAGCTTGTCCACTATGTACATTGAATTTAGTGTTTGTTGCATCGAAGTTTATGCGGTGTAAGGGAATTAGAGTTTCGACTAACGTCTTACCTTATACAAGTTCGGAAAATCTTTGGGTGTTTCTATTGAGTTTTGCAACGTTATTGTGTAATTGAAAAATTGTGATTTTGTAGCAAGGAAGCTTAGTTTATAAACTAAATACTCTTGCTAGTCCATTAACTAACAGATATACCAGATATAGGTCAAGTTAGCTATATTTGCACTTGTTTAAATCTATATTTTGTAATCAAATTTCGTGTTGGGAAATTATCAAATAACGTCTCCCGTTCTGGATGGTACAAAAGAAAATGTCAGACTTTTCCTGACTAAAACCCAACTGGGTTCTTTTCCTGGCTAAAACCCACCTTTGATCTTTTCCAGACTAAAACCCACCTCTGTACTTTTCCAGACTAAAACCCACCTCTGTTCTTTTCCTGACTAAAACCCATCTCTGTACTTTTCTTGACTAAAACCCAACTGTGTTCTTTTCCAGACTAAAACCCACCTTTGAACTTTTCCTGACTAAAACCCACCTCTGTTCTTTTTTTGACTAAAACCCACCTCTGTACTTTTCTTGACTAAAACCCACCTCTGTTCTTTTCCTGACTAAAACCCATCTCTGTACTTTTCTTGACTAAAACCCAACTGTGTTCTTTTCCAGATTAAAACCCACCTTTGAACTTTTCCTGACTAAAACCCACCTCTATTCTTTTCTTGACTAAAACCCACCTCTGTACTTTTCTTGACTAAAACCCACCTTTATTCTTTTCCAGACTAAAACCCACCTGTGTCCTTCTCCGTAAAGTATGAAAGGGATACTCGTGGTAAAGAACGAAAAAAAAGGTTTTAGTCAGTAAAAGTCTGACACGCCTTCTCGCTCATTTAAAAAAACCATGTTCATTTCCGTTCCGAATAAATCACTTTTTACGAAGCCTATGCCAAACAAGAAAACATATCCTATAATGGGTTGCAGTAGCTCGAATGATAGTATGAAGTGACAGTATTGCAGCTTGCTTTTATAAGCTTTTATAGATCTTTTGTTTCAGTAGCTTGTAGTTTCATGTTTCAAAGGAGCTCAAACGCTGTTTCGAGATTGAAACTATGCGTCCGTTTTCATAACATGAACAGAGGTTTAAGGATTCTGTAGCTAAGCTGCAACTGACTGCATGTGTAGATTCTGTTCTGAATCTATGTATGGTTTGGTTTTGAATTTAAGCCTTACATATAATTATAATAATGTTTATTTAACAAATATAATATCATTTTGACTGGCCTTTTAGTCTAGTGGTTAGTTGGCCCTGACTATATTATATACTTGTTTCAAATTATTATAATTATCCTGTTTTTTTTTCGACTGATTTCGGTATTGTTTTTTTTTTTTTTATTATTCTCGATAGGTTCGCGCTTGACCGCCATCTCACCTGATGGAAAGCCATGATGCGGTCGACGATGGAACGCGCTTACCTAGAAGTAACCTATTCACTCTTGACTTAAAGATTACCGGGTTGTAGCTATCAGGAAACACACATTCCCGCAAGGAATTCCACTCCTTAGCTGTACGCACAATGAATGTGTTCCCAAAACGTTTTGTGCGTATAAGTGGAATGTCCACCATGTACCGGTGGCGCGTTGCCGTGCGCCTGGTGGTCCGATGATGGAACGGGCTAGGCGGAATTAGGTTATGCAATTCCGACGCACACTCCCCGAAATGCAACCGGTAGAAAACCGACAAGCTAGCAACTCGGCGCCGATGCTCAAGACTTTGGAGCCTCGACTCAACGAGTGCATCATTGATGCACTCGTTGAGTCGAGTCGAGTCGATGCACCAATGATCCTCCTGGCACGCCGCTCAATTGCCTCAAGTGCATCAAGCTGGTAACGGGCAGATCCGTCCCAAAGATGAGAGCAGTACTCCATACACGATCGAACTTGTGCTTGATAAAGTTTTTACTTATAGTATTTATTTTTGTATGTATAATGATAAACTACTTAAGTAAGACATATATTTTCATGTATATTCCTTATTGATTCACCACAAAAATGGACAGCCATTAAATTATTATTATCTACTAGATTTTTCCAGTAGCTTCGCCAGCGAAAACGTCAACAACAAGTCAACAATCACAACAGATCGTGCTTCCGGGATAGAAAATTATCCTCTGTCCTAATTCCTGTCTTCTTTTGTTCCAAACATTCATATCCGTTTAACTGTTGAAGCGTGAATTATAATATACGAGTAAATACGATTTTCCTGCCATCTGACAACATTTCAAAAAGGTGAGTAGATAAGTATGTTTTTAAGATTGATAACGCATCAGAAATCCTTTAAAAGAGATATCAGCAAAATTGTAGGTGACTAGCAGGGCCGAGCCAAAGTTATGGGTAGTTTCAGAAACGCAAACCTGTGTGTGTGTATGTGTGTGTGGGTGTGTATGTGTGTAGGTGAGTGTGTGTGTGTGTGTGTTGCAAGAACGCAAAAGGCAAATGGAGGCACATAGGTAGGTTAAAGTTAGTAAAAGTCTGACACACCCTGTCGCTCCACTTTAGAGCGAGAGAAGTCGTTAGATGATTTATCCCAACTAGGTTTAAAGATTTTATATAAGAACTACTACAGATCACTTTAAATAAGATACAAAGAGCTTATACTATAAGTATTGTAATTGGTATTCACGTCTGACAAAAGTCTATGACCAGTGTGTGTTGCCAGTGATGACATATGGTTCCGAAACGTGGTCGCTCACAACGGGCCTCATCAGAAGGCTCAAAGTCACCCAAAGAGCAATTGAAAGGGCTATGCTCGGAGTTTCCTTGCGTAATCGAATCAGAAATGAAGATATCCGCAGGAGAATCAAGGTTGCCGACATAGCACGAAGAATCGCCAAACTTGAAGTGAGTGAAAAAGTGGCAATGGGCAGGGCACATTGCTCGCAGAACAGATGGCCGTTGGAGCCGAAAGGTTCTTAAGTGGCGACCGCGTACCGGAAGACGCAGTGTTGGAAGGCCCCGTAAAAGGTGGACCGATGACCTGGTGAAGGTTGCGGGAATCCGCTGGATGCGAGACGCACAGGACCGTTTATTGTAGCGACATTTGAAGGAGGCCTATGTCCAGCAGTGGACGTCTATTGACTGAAATGATGATGAATGATGATTCACTTTCTCACTTTACTCATTCATTATATATAACACTTTGCCAAGAAATTTAAAGGAATTACCTATAAAAATGTTTAAAAAGCAGTTAACAAAACTTCTACTGGACAAGTGTTACTACACAATCAAAGAATTTCTGTATGACAAAACAATCACGTAAAATATGGCTCCTTCAATGTGATTTTTTTTTTTTTTTGTATAACGCTTGGTTCCTACTAGTATTTTATCTTTTCACTTTATATGACATTGTATTCTATTTGATGACATTTTATGATTTGTATGACATGATATTATTTCGAGCATGACATTGTATTATTGTTATGACATTGGTTTCTTTTTTTTATGACATTGTATTTTTTTTTTATGATATTGGATTTGAATTTTTATGACATGGTATCTGAATTTGTATGACATATCATTTAAGTTGAACGATTAAGTTGAGCTTATAATTTTTAACCTTTTTTATATTTTCTTTCTTTTCAATCAACTATGAATATTTTGCATGCCGTAAGGCAAAATGTATTGGGACAAACAACAATTATAACGCCTTATCTGTATACCTACATTATTAGCAAATAAATGATTATTATTATTATGATTTCGTTTATTCCTTTTACAATACATATAAATTATATTTTTAAATATTCCACTATAAAATTAAAAACATTTAAAAATATAAAAAATAGTAGCCCACCGGTATCGGGAACAGAGTCCAAGCTACCGGCGGTCAGGGCTCCAGAGAGAGGAACCTCCTAACTATACGAGCCGTGTCCAGGAGTACCACTTTCTGAATCAAGCCCTTGATCCAGCCGCCTAACGTGAGCCTCCTGAGATGTTGGTCGAGGCTCTTGGCTATTAAGCCATTGGCTGACACGACTATCGGTACAATGATCGCTGAGTCCACATCCCACATGTCGACAACCTCGCGAGCCAAGTCAATATACTTGATTTATTTATCTTTCTCGGCTTTCACGAGGTTCTCGTCATGCGGAACAGATATGTCAACAATCATTGCACGCCTCTCACTTCGGTCCACCACCACTATATCAGGCTTATTGGCCACAATAGTCCTGTCAGTGATGATGGACCGATCCCAGTACAATGTGATATCGCCATTATCGAGAACTGGGTCGGGCACATACCTGTAGTACGGCACCTCCGATTCCACAAGAGAGTACTTCAGAGCAAGTTGCTGATGGATAATCCTGGCTACAAGGTTGTGTCTATGCAAGTATTCCCCGTTAGCTAAACGAGAACAACCAGAGATAATGTGGCGGATTGATTCACCCGGTCGGTGACATGCCCGACAGATGTCAACCGTACCGTCCTTCACGATAAATCTCCGGTAGTTATTCGTCATGATAACTTCGTCCATAATTGCACAGGCAAAACCTTCAGTTTCCCCAAAGAGGTCACCGAAACGCAGCCAGGCTACGGACGCTAGTTTGTCTACATCGGGTCCATGCAGGGCCCTGAAAAAGCGTCCGTGAAGTTCCTTACTCTGCCATACTTCCTTGCGATCGTTAGTGTCAAGTACTACAGGTTTGCGCCAGTTCTCGTTAGCCAAGGAAAGCGGGGTGAGTCCCTTGTCCACTGCCACTACATCACGATGCATACTCACGTCGGCGGCTAGGAAATATTCCCTGAGACTGCATACCTCGCGATTGTGCAGGGTCTTAGCATTTAAAAAGCCTCGACCCCCACACTTTCGCGGGATATACAGTCTCATCATCGACGACCGTGGGTGATGCATTCGGTTTGCAGTAAGCAGTGTACGAACCCGCCTATCCAGGGCGTCCAGTTCTGTTTGAGTCCATTTGAGTACGCCGAAAGAGTACATCAATACCGGCATGACCCAACCGTTGAAGGCGCGCACCTTGTTTCCGCCTGAAAGAAGGCTATTGAATACCTTCTTCAGGCGTCCAAAGAAGCGCTCCCTCAAAGATTGCTTCATGTCAGTGGCATTGATACCTAAAGCTTCCGACATACCCAAATACTTATAGGTTTCAGTTGGAGAGAGGGATCTCAGGTTTATGGAGTACGAGAGCTGAGTACCCACGGACTCCACAATCTCCCCTCGCTTTACATGCATGACCGCACATTTGTCCACACCAAACTCCATCCTGATGGCACTACTGAAGGTTTCAGTTACCTTCAGTAGCTCCATCAGTTGAAGCTTGTTGGGGGCAAAAAGTTTCAAGTCATCCATGTAAAGAAGGTGAGATATAACCTGACCACCTCTCTTCAACCGATAGCCTAGGCCTGAATTCTCAAGCAGTGTGCTAAGAGGATTCAAGGCTAGGCAAAACCAAAGCGGACTCAAACTATCACCCTGGAATATTCCCCGCTCGATTCTCACCGGTTCGCTGTTCCTCTGAATATGTCGACATCCTGGATAGCGAAGGACCGTCCTCCATTGCCTCATACACGACATCAGGAAGGTGCGTAGTATTGCATTAATTTTGTACAATTCTAGCACCCTCATGAGCCATGTATGAGGAACAGAGTCGTAGGCCTTCTTATAATCTATCCAACATGTCGACAGATCCTTTCGGGAGCGCCGAACCTGTTGGCTAATGGCCATATCGATGAGGAGTAGCTCCTTAGTACCGCGGGACCCTTTCCTACATCCGTTCTGAGAGGCAGACATGATTGAATTATTGTCTATATGGTTGTTAATCTTACCTCTCAAAATGGATGTAAGAACTTTATAGACCGTAGGTAAGCACGTTATCGGTCTATAATTTTTAGGTTCCACGGTACTACCTGATTTGTGGAGCAGGTGGGTAACTCCTGTTGTAAGGAACTCGGGTAGCGAACCAGATTCCAAGGCAGCCTGATATTGAGATGCCAAACGAGCATGCGATCTTTGTAGCCACTTAATCCAAAAATTATGCAGTCCGTCCGGCCCTGGAGATTTCCAATTAGGCAACGGACGAACTGCACGTGCTACGTTATTATTATTATTATTATTATTCACGTCTGATGTATTGACGACGTCATAGGGTATTATAAACATGTTTTTTTTATATATTATCACTTCTCTTATTCTTCCGGTAAATCTTATCATTAAACAGCCGTGCTCCTTCAAATAGTATTTTTTACATCTCTCCAAAAAAGAAATCAGTCCTTTACGATTTGCATTAATGAGGTTTGGTAAGCAGTCGTCAAAACAAACATTCTGGACTACCAGCAAAACAAAACATAATCGAAAAAATTCAACGAAAAAACTCGCAACATAGTTAACTCCGAACCCTCATAGCTTCGAAGTAAATCCTTAGATTAAGCTAAAACCTTATTGGTCCACGCTAAGTCTAAACAAGGGCCTGCATCTCCAACTGGCCAATCCAGCTTCGATTGTTAGTGCACGTCGAAACGACGCCGTTCGTCGGTAAAGCATAGTACGTACGTCGAAACGGCGTGGATGACAGGACAGGTTGCAAGGATTACCGCCGCCCAAATTGGGGACAATAACTGGTGCTGCGAAATTTCTGGAAAGCGTTGACTTTTGGATTGAGAGATCAAGAGATTTGTGTTTCCTTAAATTGGGGAGCTCTGTAATGGTTTTAAAAGATAATTGGTTTGTTCTGTTGGATTTAATTGACATATTTTGAAGACAGGATGTGCAATTTGTTTTTGATCATCAGATCTGTTAGAGTATTTATTTTATTTGAAATCGTCAAATCCATAAAATTGCTATATACCTTGGTTTACTATACAAAAAAAGAAAACTAACAACTAATACAAAACAGGTAACCTTATACCTTTTCGCAATCTCTTCCAGGCAACCTGGAATTGACAGTAATGGTAAAGACATGAATAAAACAGTCGTATCTAAGGACCATCATCATCATCATCTTCCTGCCCTTAACCCCTCTTATTTGGGGTCGGCGCAACACGTTTTTTTCTTCCATTCTATCCTGTCAACCGTCATACTATCACTAACTTCCTTTTCTTTCATATCACTGTTCACACAATCCATCCATCTTTTCTTTGGCCTCCCTCTCTCTCTCCACCCATCCACATGTATACTCATAACAAGGACCAAAAAATGTAATAGCAGATTCCATAAAAGACACAGTTTAACTGATCACACAATTATTTTGGAAATTGATTTTTTTTAAAAACACTTTTACACGTCAATTTTTTTGTCTATGTAAACAAGATGGGGCCGGTGTTAACCCTAAAAAGAAACGCCGAAACAAAACTAAGAGGTCAGTCTCTTCATACAACAAACATGTAATGGTACAAAAATAATAATAAAAAATAATATTTTCCTCAATAACAAAATTATGATAAGTATTGTAATAAAAATTCAATTGGCAACTAAATAACCATCTCCCCCTTAAGCCCTATGCGTTACAATTGCGTGCAGCTTACTAAGAGGATAATTGTCCTCTCCCAGCCACTGAACGCAGGGAGGGCGAGCTGGTCGCAAGTGCAAGCGGTATCATCGGATATTAGCTGAATATTAGGTAAGTTTATCTAGCTATAAGTTAGGGATAAGGCCTTGTTTAGGTTAAGATAGGGTTCATGAAAGATTGGGGATAAATTAAAATTTGTTTTTATTTTTTTATTTGACGCCTTTACAGCTAACTTTACAGGCATTTACCTAACGTGACAGTGCAGCTATCAAATATTTTACTTAAATCTAAAAATACCTTTATGATAAAATCCAAAAAATATTTATTTATTTATTTTATAATTTATGTACACACGAATAAAGAAAGAAGATACATTCTGATAAAAATTGTACAAAGGTACTGCTTATTTCCAATAAGAAATTTCTTCCAGCAGACCTGCGAAAGGAGAAATAAAAAGAAAAGTAGACAATAGTGTGTAGAAGTAATTGAAGAAGAGAATGTAAAATCTTAAATTAAAATAAAAAATACTTATATATACTATACATACTATACTATTTATATTATATTAAAAATAAAACTTAAACATAGATATAATATTTATTTCTCTCTAAAGTATTGGAGTATGTTTCAAATTTATTTTGCGGTAATAGGCAAATATTGAAAAAATGAAGGGCAGAAGTATTTCTCTTCTGTAATGATAATTGACGCCAAGCAATAAAATGTTTTTTTTATTTTATACTAGCTGACCCGGCGAACTTCGTACCGCCTAATAGTTAGGATAACGTCATCTACAGGCATTACCAGAACAACATAATTCATTTTATAATGATATTTTAATTAGAGATGGCGTCGTATTCGGTTTTTTTTCTTTCGTGATTTTTTTCATTTTTTCTCACCTTTTATACCTTCCCTGGACTATCTCTAATATTTCAAGAACAAATTTAGCCAAATCGGTCTAGCCGTTTTTGAGTTTTAGCATGACTATCGAACAGCTATTCATTTTTATACATATAAGATGAGATTATAATTATGTTTTTTTATTTAAGCTTCAAGTATAACAGGTGAATTTACGCAACATTATATTATCTATTTGCTTATGTATAGGAACGAATCCAAATATATACTATATAAACCATCTTTTTTTAAATAAGTCCAAATATCTTCGCCCGCGTGAAAGTTAAATCTTTTATTTTTCGTTCTTTACTATCCCAGTAGAAGATACTCTCGAAATAAAAAGTGCCTATGAGCTATTCCAGGACATCATTGCCTCGTGTTTAGTAGCCCTGACTGCTATTTCAGAGGGTTCGATTCCTAACCAAGGCAAATGTTTGTGTAATGAGCACGATCATTTGTTCTGTGTCTGGGTGTAATTTGTCTATAATATCTATGTATTCAGAAATATAGCTCTGCTTAGTTCGGGAATAGATGGCGTTGTGTGAAAGTTGTGGAATATTAAATTATGTGGAATATCGTCTTTCCGTATACCAAATTTCATTCAAATCTATTCTGACGTTTGAGCGTAGAAAGCAATAAACATACGCACACATACATACAAACTTTTGCCTGTATAATAATAGTGAGATTCCAATCCTAAAAAAATACTTCATTGAATATTATTTCAAACACGTTTCAACAATATTTGGTAACAGGAAAATATAAATTTAACAGAAAAAGTATCGCTTAAAACAATACGGGTATTTATTATACTAATATCACAATCCAAATGAAACCGAACAATTGTTTTTAATATAAAATAACATCTCTAAAAAAATATTCAGGAAAAGATCGTTTTAAAATTGCAATGATAACAATCTGAAATTCCAACATGAAATGATTTTCGAAGTATTTGTGTGTAACGTGTTCGAACGTAGAAAATCTGATGTTATTAAGAGGGTCCTTTTCCACTCGCCTATCGTCAACATCGATCATGGTCGTGATTTTAAACCATGGTTTAAAAGCTTGTTACTTCATCTAAAGCAATCCAACGCGATGTTTGACGAAAACAACGCGAAAAAAGACAGATAACCCCTGAAAACTGTGTTAGCATTCGGTAATTCCGTGATTTACTCGAATATTTTACAAAACTTGTTCACTTGACAGTTATTATTTATTTTAATTATAATTTGTGCCAAGTTTCAAGTTTATTAACCCAAAAAATGAGAATCAACCATGCAATCCTTAAAACCCTCTAAATGGTTCTATTGAGGGTAGTTATCAAAAAAAAATAACGACAACCATTATTATTTACTTAGGTTACTATTTGTGCTAACATTCAAAAATATTGGGTACACGGAGTAAGAAATCAAATTAAATCTATTCACCCCCCTTATTGGTTGAATTTCCAAAAAACCCTTCTTATAGCTTGCTTTATGACGTATCATAAAAGGAAGTCTTGAGCAAAATTTCAGGGCCTCAAGTCTACTATAACAATAATTTCAGAATGGTCTATCATTGATTTCATAATTGTTGATTTTGACAAGTTTGGTAATCTACTAATATAATGGCGTCTTATGACTTTCGAATGGTCAACCACTGAAACTCCTTTGAAAGAAATGGCATATAATGGTAATCTCGTACATATTGACAAATGAATGTCTGACATATGCGGTAATCTGCTAAAATTTTGACAGTTCCTTTGATCAGTGACCTACCGTTAGGACGTCATTGTGCAGTCATTGCTTTTAATAAGCTCGATATGATCATTCTACCACAACTCTATTACGAGACCATTGACCGATCAATGATCGATCACCATCATCGCTCACCTTTGTACATCAGCTGTCCATTTTTGATAATTTGTTATTTTATGTACAATAAAGAATATAAGAATATAAGACAATTATGAATTAGCAGATTACGAACTTTTCTGAAAATGACAATGAGATCGTGTTGGAATGACGACTTTATAAAAATAGCAGACTTGGGCCCCTGGTTTCTAGTCCCAGTAGTTTCGGCTGTGCGTTGATATGTCAGTCACTCAGTTTCTCTTATATTATATATAGATAGATAAGATTTTTGACACGAAGTTAAAAATTATTTTGTTTATCAAGAGATGAAATGTATTAAATGTGAATTAAATTCGCATAATAATTTCTGATGTAATAAAATTGCCATTGATTACTCATTCGACGATTCTCAATTAATATTTAATTATTAAACTCACTTGGCAAGTAAATAAACTGTTAACGTAATTTGTTTTTCACAGCCAACGAAAATGATAGAGTATTTGATCGAATTAATGAAACACAGTTAAAAAGCATCATTATTATATTATACATCGTTGTTAAGTTATAATAAACTAAAGTCGTACACAATTTAGTATTAAGAGGGTCCTTTTTCACTAGCCTATCGTCAACATCGAGCATGGTTTAAAAGCTTGTTAATTCATCTAACGCAATCCAACGCGATGTTTGACGAAAAGCCAACGAAAAAAAAGAGAGATAACGCCTGAAAATTCTGTTGGCATTCGCTAATTCCGTAATGTATTCGAATATTTTAGAAAACTTGTTGAAATAGGTGCTTTTTTTAAACCCTTTAAAGTTTTTGAAAAAAATTGTCGTCATTCAGAATCTGCTTAAAATTTTGTGAATTATTTTTAATATTTTCTGAGGAGTAGATACTCGCACACCGAACTTGGTACATTTAGTTTGTTTCATTTGATCATTGCTCTGTACTCGTGTGCATTATTGTTGTTTGTTTCCATTGCATTACACGTTATTTATTTTAAAGAAAGCTTAAGGGCTAATAACAATTATTATTTTTTTACATAGCAAGCTTCCATATATATATATATCTAACTACAGATTGCATTGGCATCTTTTAGGTCTATGACAAAGTTAAAAATTAATTTTAGTAGGTATGCTACATAATCTTTTGATGGCATCTTTAATAAGGACGAGTTAGAAACTTCAACGCAAAAGTGACATTAAAAGCGTAGGCATTCATTTTACAAATGAAATATTTTAAAAATATGGTTTTAGATTCACAATTAGGTTTCATCATCAGCTGAAAGAATCCATTGTTGGACATAAGCATGTTTTTTTTTTAATTCTGTACCACAAAAAGAAAAAAAACGGAACCGTTATAGGATCACATGGTTTTCCGTCCGTCCGTCTATCTGTCTGTCTGTCTACAAACCCTATACTAGTCTGCGGTCCCTTGAAGCTTTGAAAATATCAAACTTCTAAGTTAACAAAAAAAAAAGTGTCACCCGTATATGTCGCAAAAAACGTGTATTTTGACACTCAAGGAAATCAAAATTCATAGGGTACTCTCGTTGACCTAGAATCCTGAAATTTGGCATGCAGCAAGGTACAGGAAAAATCTGAAAACTGTAAATTTGTAATTACGTCACAATTTTTTTTTGTCTTTCGTAAAAATCTTGGTAATTCAATTCGGAACCCTCAGAACGCGAGTCCGACTCGCACTTGCCAGTTTTTTTTTTTTTAAGCTGGGAATTTATCAGGATGGAGAAGGAAGTGAAGGGTAACAAATCAATAGATCATATTCTTCTAATTAACTACATAACATTTACATAGGTGTATAACTAACTACTTAACTCACTATCTTTATATGTATGTAGGTATATCATTTTTGTTCCGTGTGTTTGTCACCTCATGAACGGCTTTACCAATTTGGATAAAATTTTGTGTGTATATTTGAGTAGATCTTTGGTTGGTTTTAAATACAATTGAACCCGATAGGTGACGCTGCAATCGAGTTCTAGATATTTTTGACCAAATCTCAATTTTCGGGCAAGACCACGTCTGTCAGGACATCTAGTAAGGATATAAATCTTTAACTAATTAAAAATAATTTAAAATATGGCGTGAAAAAACTCTTGTCCATTGGTAATATGCCCAAAACACTGGCAACGTTGAGTGTGACAACGTTGCCAGTGTTTTGGCAATTTGGTATGGCAATGCTTAACCTCCGTCCCAAGCATAAGAAAGCCCTTGAGTCACGCGAAGCGTCAACAAGGCATTTAGTTAAGACTTTATACAAATTGCTATTAGTTTTAATGAAATAAAATCTTATTGTCTTAGATAAAAAGGTAAGTTAAAATTAGAATAATGATTAAGTTATTTTACCAAAAAATAAAACACGTTCTAATCATATGCTTGATGGGAAATTCGTGTCGAAACGTATCGCCACATCGGTCGTTCAATTTCAAAGTAACGCTGAACTCCCCTTACTCAGGGTAGCCATCCGTCCGGGTTTCACCGGATTCGTCCTGGTTTATAAGGCATCACCCCATGATGGCTGGTCACCGAGGATAAAGATGACCACTACCCTCCAAATAATGGAGGAAGCCTTTGCCAAAATTGGGCAAATGAACGAAGTTGAAGGTGTCATCGACTCTGCAGAGTCGTTGTATTTTGAGAATTTAAGTACGATCAACGGATTTGGTCCGTTCAACCGATTATGACTCCTCTTCCGTAGGCATAAGGATGGTATCAAAAGCAAAAAAGTGGTAACAATATCAACGATTTACTGCAGCCACAATTATCATGCCACCAACGCAACAAAAGCCAAAATCGGTTGAAGGGACAGTAAAAAAGGTTTATTGAAATGAATAGAGTATAGTCCTGGTTACCAGACCTTAGAGATGGTAACCCTTCCTTTACTCGAAGCCGTCTCAATATGTAAATAGAGGTTCACCATCCAGGGCTGCAATTTCAAGGCTCGGAACTCGATTAACTCCGTGGACCGATCAGCCAATTACATGAACCCCTGTAGTGACAAATAAGAATTGTGTAGCATGTTTATTTTTAACTACCCCATGCAAAAAGGTGGGTGTTATAAGTTTGATAGCTATATTAGTGTGTCTGTCTGTACCACCATAGCTTTGAATTGGCTGAACCGATTTAAATTAAGTTTGTTTTATTTGAAGGTAAGTTTTTCAGTGACGTTTTATCAAAATCGGTTCAGCTAGTTACAAGTTATGGGTGGGTGAAAGTGGAAATGTACAACCGAACCTTTTCCCGCAGAAACGGGATTTTATGGGGTGTTATTGGGATATAGCTAATTTCAAAATGAGTAAACTTAAGCTAGTTTTTATTTTCTCGCAGGAATTGGACTTAATTTTTTTTTTTTTATTAATGATAGGCTCGAGTTTGACCACCATCTGACCTGGTGGTAAATTCCCCGGGGTAGGGAAAAATTTCCTAAATGGATAAACAGGTTTTAACGGGAATTTCACTGACAGATAGCATAGATGTGTTATGTTATAAGGACTAATAATGTACGCTACTTTTGCTGAAGTTAATTGAGGCTTTGGCTTTTAGTCGTTTTATGTGAAAGTTAAATTAATTAATTAAATCGCGATTGAAATTGTCGGTAACGAAGTCGCGGGCAACAGCTAGTCAATAATAAAAAGAAACAAGCCTTGATTCGGCATCGTAAAAATCAGCGTTTGGGCTGAATGAAATACTGTTTAAAATAGTAGCGTATAGTGTATATGGTGTACCGAACTGCTGTACAAGGTTCAAAGACTGATGATCATCTATAAAATAAAATATACTCAAACCAAGTGTAGCTTATATTTATAGCTATGTATTTATTATACCGCAGATTACCCTGTATTATTGTTAAGTCCTTACGAGCCATCCTAAGATTGTCTCCCGACCTCCATTGTGCGCATAGATTTAAGTTTATGTGTATAGATGTAAGTTGTATGCATAAGTTGTGTTAATTTTTTGGTGTACAATAAAGTTTATTCTATTCTACTTTACTCTACTCTATTTTACTCTACTCTAATCTACTCTATTTTACTCTACTCTACTCTATTCTATTCTTATTTTTAAAAAAAATCAATGAATTTACAACATTGTACAACGCAGATATATCGAGTCCTTTTTAAAGCGTTCTGTTCAACGGAATCCGAAAAAATTCTGGTCTAAACATACGACACCCAGTATACGACTGCAGCTACGAACCGCGGAAACATACCAAGCGATGCAGCGCTGGAAAAACAAAATGTGTGAACGTGTATCGCGTTTCGTGGTACAATCGAAGCGAGGAAAATTCTTGTGCGAATACCGTTCAACTATTTTTATACATAGCAGTTAAAATAAAAATATCAAATCTATACGCCTGAGGACTACAAAAAACTGGTCAAGCGCGAATTGGATTCACATACGAATGGTTTCATACTACAATATTAGCTCGAGCCGACAACATAAAGTTTCTTTTAAGAGACTCCTTTTTCACTCGACTATCGTCAACATCGAACATAGTTTAAAAGCTTATTGCTTCATCTAACGCAACCCAATACTAATGTTTGATGAAGAGGCAAAGCAAAAAAAGAGAGATAACGCCTGAAAACTCTGTTAGCATTCGGTAATTTCGTGATTAACTCGAATATTTAACAAAACTTATTCCAGGAAATACGTGTTTTTTTAACCCTTAAGTTTTTGGAAATTTTTCGTCATTCAGAATCCTGATTAAATTTGCAAGCCTTGTATTGTTATACTCTTTTGACTTTTTAAAATTTTAAATAAATTATGAAGTGTCAAAGTTCATTCAAAATAACAGATTTTCAGAGTTCTTTTATTATTGGATTAGTTTTACATACAATCATAGACTTATTTCAATAGAAGCCACAAGATGCTCTGTTCCCAAAATATCTAATGAAAAATGTGTAATAACGTCATAATCGCGTAAGAGCGGCTGTATGAAAAACTGTAAAAATGTATGTAATGTATGTCGAGTTGCATCCCCTTAAGGATTAAAAAATTTAAGTAAAATTAAAGAGGGTTCCTTTACTTTGAACTTATTTCATTTTATTTTCTCAATATTATTGCAGTGGTAATAGAAATACTTCTCGCTACCTTTTACAGTTTATGAGATACAGGTCGCTGACAGACGGACAGACAGACAGCCAATGAAAAGTGGAGAATTTCAAAAGTTTGTAGGACCCCTGCAAAGCCGGTCGCTTTTTAAAAAATAAACTTACTATACTAGTAAGTTCAACTGGGCGAGAAAAATCCGTGTGCAAATATAGTTCAAAACAACTATTTTTTACGAACCCGCACTGGGCCCGCGTGGTGGATTACGGCCTATTCCCTCTCCTAGAGAGGAGGCCTTCCAACAGTGGGAACATTGAAAGGCTGATTATGCTTATGCAACTATTTTCATAGTATACTAGCTGACCCGGCTAACTTTGTACCGCCTAATAGTAAGAATAACGCCATCTACTGGCATTACCAGGACAGCATAAAGATTTGAGATTTGAGCATAATTTATAATGACATTTTAATCAGTGATGGCGTTGTATTTAGATTTATTTTTCCTGATTTATTTCTTTTTTTCTCACCGTTCAAACCTTTCCTAACATATATTTCAAGACTAAAATTAGCTAAATCGGTACAGGCATTCTCGAGTTTTAGCGAGACAAACGAACAGCTATACTTTTTATAAAAGTCATCAAGCGTGCAGCCTGAGGACTACAAAACTGCTCAATAAACTACCTTAGTAAAAGAAAAGATGAAAGAGACCACAAAAATCAGTAGAACTTTTCCATTGAACCAGCATGCAAGTCGTATCGTTTAATCAATGCGCCTGAGCACTCCGGTCCGCACATATTAATTCGTCGTTCATCGTTTCAGCCGAAAGACGTCCACTGTTGGACATAGGCCTCCCCCAAGCGACGTCACAACGACCGATCCTGTGCGTCTCGCATCCACCGCACTCCCGCGACTCTCACCAGGTCAATAGGACCAGATTAGACATATTAATTAGCTAGACTGATACCTAAGAGCCTTGACAACGCTGTTTTCTTTTTTGGATAAACCTTCTTCTCCTTCTTGTTTGACTTCTCAAATTCAATTTAAAGAAATTGAAATGACCGGAGCAAAGGCTCCGGTCATAATTTGAGAATTTCTCCGATCTACCAATAATCGCCCACTACGATGTCGCCCTCATCACTCTGGGTTTATCCAGTCGTCCTTCTTTGTCCACTCGATCTCTCTTTGGAAGCCGCTCCCTCTGAACATCAGGACGGCTTCGTGTCGGTTCACTTTTAAGGTGAAGGCACGTGAACAAATTCGCAGGAAGTTGGTGTATTGTAACATTGTTAATTTTTATGTATGTATCTTAGTATATATTTATTATTGTATTTCTAATCTAGTTTACCATTATGTTGCACCTACCATGTTATGTTTCTGCACCACCCTAAGGTCGACTAGTAGAAAATGTCCGCCTTTGTACAGTGTTTTTTACTAGAGCGTAAAGTTTTTAGAAATAATTACCTGAGAGCTTAGCTTTCATGCATATTATAGTAAAGAATAGTTGATAATTTCAAATGTTTGAAGCATCCGTACAAAGCTGGAACGGGTCAATATTAAAATATTAACTTGCTAGTATTAAACTAGTTTTTTTTTTACTTTAGGTATCTTCAAGGCTAAAGTGAATAGGCTCTTAATGAAATAGTGCGATTCACCATCTTTGATTGCATCACTGCTTCCATCAGGTGGGATCGCAGTCAAGCACTAGTATATAATAATGATAATTTTTATTTTTAAGACTTAATGGGTCCAATGGTTAATAAAAAACTTATCAACTAAAGGACAAAGCAATTAAAGAACACTTTAAGATCTAAAAAAGAAAAAAAATATTAATCTATTGCGACACTAGCAATTGCAACCAGTGCTTGATCACTGGCGCATCATGCTTATCGGCTAAAGTTCGAAGAATGCCATTGGAGCTGGTCCTAGAGCTGCTTAGCAACGAGGCAGCCTTCATTCTCACTAGCATGGAAATCATCCACACGCGCTAAAGCGAACATTCCCGATGCACTGCAGTATCTATCTAGGCAGCCCCAACAGCACCCCGAAACCATTATTATATTGGATCCGCAGGGCATCTAGAACCTTCCGAGTAAAATTAACCCACAGACCGTGCCCGTGTAGAATGATTGGCAAAAAGCTTTGAATAATGTAATTTTTACTTTTTAAGTAATTTTTATGACAAAAAAACGGAAATAAACTACTTTTGTTTTAATTTGATATAAACCAGTGCTTGACTGCGATCCCACCTGATGGTAAGCGGAGATGCAATCATTGATGGTCAGGCGCACTAGTTTATTAAGACCCTATTCACTCTAGCCTTGAAGACACCTAAATTATAGTTGGACGGGAAGACCGCAGCAGGCAAATTGTTCCAGTCCTTCGATGTACGCGGTATAAACGACGAAGCGAAAAGCTTAGTCCGGACCGTTGAAGTTTTAACAACTTTTGATACTCGCCGTTCGTCGGGTTGTCCGATGGTAGAAAGGAGATGGCGGAATCAAGTCATGCAATTCCCGCGCACACTCTCCAAAATGTAACCTGTAAAATACCGATAGGCTGGCTACTCTGCGCCTGTACTCGAGGCTTAGTAGATTGGACTACAAAGCCTACTACTTACTACTTTTACCTAGTAAAAGAAAAGACGAAAGATCACAAAAATCGCTGGAACGATCTCATTGAACAAACATGCACGCCGTATCGTCTAATCAATGCGCTCGAGCACTCTGCTTAGCACATATTAATTAGCTAGACCGATACCTGAGCGCTTAGTTAATTTAAACGTGCTGCGCTGTTTAACGTCGAATGAGAGCTACGATTGCGGGTTTCAGTGTTTACGTGGCGTATAGATTCGGGTTCTGGAAGGTGACTTCTTTGTGTCTGTATAGGTTGAGGATGGGATGCTTGAAATTTATGCAACTTTTGAAACGGAAGGAATATCACTAATTCTATGTCGGTGTTTAAAAAAACTGAAAATAATAATATGTACAAACGGGTAGAAAAATAACTCATCAAAAAATTCATCCACATCGATGTCAATGGGAAAAATGCCCAGAACGCTAGCAGTATTGCCACACTGGATGGAAACGCTGATTCGTTGACCGAAGAAAAGCCCAGCCAGCGAGCTGTTTGCTGATATCCCGAACAACTCGTTGAGCGCTCGGACTCCATAGTGTTCCAACGCCAAACGGCTCAAACATATATAACCTCCGATGAGGTTATTATATTTATAACATTCTATGTCGGTGAAATCAATATTACGGACGTGTCGGCGAAGTCAATAGTAAGGAACGAAACTTGATAACGGAACGTCAGCGGATACATCACACTGCTTGACAGAATCTGGGGTGACATTCGTACGATCCGAACAGATAAATGAAAAATTCCAACCGCAGAGAGTGTGGGGCTCTTTTTTCTGTCGGCAGCCGTGTGAACAACATCTATTCTGGAAACTATCTCATGGCTCGTTTTGAAGTAATCACCTAAAGATTATTTCATAATAAATCAGTTGCGTGCTCTGGAATAGTTTGTTTATTGCTCGTCACCCATACATCACCCACAAAATAGAGTTGATCGGCACCCTGTACCGAGATAAATAACATAAAAGTCCCAAACTTAGTAGAACTTATTCTATAAGTACCAGACAACACACAAACCTGCGTCATAGCAGTCGAGACCACTTACCAATAGACCAACAGGCCAGTCAAATTGATAGAATTGATGATTTGTTGAAGCTACTTTTTGATTTATACGGCTTCCAACAATTTGGGTGTTACATATGGCCGCAGAAGTAATAACAGCATCAACCTAACCTAAACCTAATGGTAATGGTATACCTATACCTAATGGTATAGGTATACCATTACCAACTCATGCCACCATTACTAATGGTATAGGTATTCGTTTTGCGACATTCTGATAGAAACAAAGATTGTAAAAAAAAATGTAGCCCTGAGGCAATGATATTATATCCCTAAGGGATCTATTTCACCGGGACACCATGGCGGCGCGACTAGTCGCCGCTACCAACAAAATATATATAGCTCTATAGAGTAACTCACCTGGTGTCCGTGTGGTTGCGCAACCAATTTCGTGGCGCAACCAAATCGGACGCGCGCACGGTCTATTTTGATACTGTCTCAAAGTGATGTAGCGACTCTGGTGTCTGTATGTTGTCTAGTTTGTTAGCTTACGGTCGGGTTACCATGGTGGCGCAACTGGTCGCGCCGCCATGGTGTCCCGGTGAAATATAGCCCTAAATCAAAAGCTAGTCACTCCGGTAGACGATTAAAGACGAAGTTTCAAATGAAAAATCGCATATTAAAGTCTCTATTACAACACTTTTTTCACAACGATAACTATGTAAAGTTTCCTAGTTCGTTCTCTCGCCTAAAATATCCAAAAACAAATGCCTGCCAGCGGTGTTCCGTTCTATAACTTGTTCTCATCCGGAGCGCACTTAGGTGCAGCGCGCACTAACGACTTTTTGTTACTGAAATGTATTTTATAGTACCTACTTACTTCAGTAATGTAGTGATTTAGGGAAGAGAAAAGACTGGTTTGCCGAATACTGTAAAAATATCAAAAATGTTTTAAATGCACGAAAAACAAAAAGAAATAGAAACCTAAAAGACCAAAATTAGTCTCTTTAACTAAAAAAAATACCGGGCAAGTGCGAGTTGGACTCGCAAACACCATTCTCAAAGTGCTGGCTGACAGGTGGGAATCTCGGGTTCGGTGCGTCTCACCCAGCTTAGAATAAGTACCTATTTGTTCTTTATGTTACTGACACTTGTTCTAATTTTAAATTGTTACTAACACAATATGGCAAGTTCCGAATTAAACTTTTTTATTCATTTATAATAGTCAGGGCCACTAACCACAGGCCAGTCACACATTATAAGGCTGATAATTATAATGCTTCAGGGTTTTCAAAAAATCTGCGTCCATAATCACCATTGTACGCACAACCTTGCCCCGTTTCGTTGTTTAGCACAAAGAGTACAGCACCTCACTGGCTCATCGCTTTAATTGAGTTTCAAGTTTTTGATGCTGCTGCTATTCTCTTGTTTTACACTGTGATTCTCTGCGCCATTGTTCTGTTTTTCACCTATAGAGGGAACGGGATGAATGAGAGTTGGTGTTTGTTTTAAATTAATGCGGAATTTCGAAATATTGTTTGGAAGTAGGAAGTTTCTTTGTGTGTGTTTTTATTGTTTAGACGGAAGTAATAAGTAAAATCTGTTACTTCACTAAATAATAATGATTATTAATAATGGGAGGTAGATCAAGCTCATGATCTCTGGCTTGTGAAACCATAAGGTCATTTTGTAGTAAGTAAGGTGTGTCCGAAGTATTGGTCATTTCAGTTTTTTTCTTCTTTTGCGGTGGGATATTATTAAATAACACTTCTCGCTCTGGGTGAAGTGAGGAGTGTCAGACATTTACCGACTTAAACGACAACAACTACTAAAACCTAGGGTCTTTAAGTCAAGCGTGAATAGGTTACTTCTAGGCAAACGTGCTCCATCGTCGGCCACATCATCGCCTACCATCAGGTGAAGTAGTGGTCAAACGCGAGCCTATCAATGATGAAAAAAGAAAAAAAAACAACCTGTATTCCTTCGGGGCCCTGGGACGAAGGCAATGAAGGAATAGGAGTGGGTTTTTAGTCAGTAAAAGTCTGACACTATCTCCCGCTCCGACCAAGAGTGAGATTTGTCATTAGATGATTTTTCCACCTAAAAAAACAGTATTCCTTTAGTTATCCTGCTCCAGCCCCAATATTTCGTCCCTATAGTTTATTTTTTCTTGTCTTTGTTTATCTTCCCTATTCTGTTGACAAAGGACTTCATCAAATTCTACTAAGTTGATATGTACAATCTCATTAAGAGCCCGAGTCCGGTAACAGTAACTGGTTACTGGTTATTGATTTTGGTCCACCTGTATCATTCATTGCTAGGTAAAGGCCTGCCTTATGACTTCCAGCGGTTTAGCTAGTATAGACCATTGTTTTTTATAACGTCTAGTTTATCCTAGTATCGTGGACTGAATTCCGTACCAATGAGTCTATACTTCAAGAACTTGGCATCAAACAGCGTTTATCATCTTTACAGTCTCGTATTCTCACCTTTTTTGGTCACGTATGCCGCCGAGGGGAAGTGGCTATTGAGCGACCTGTGGCCCAGGGAAAGGTTGAGGGTACCAGGCTACGAGGAAGATCGCCTATGAGGTGGACTGACCAGATTAAAGTGGCAGTAAATGGCTCATCATCACTGCACGAATGCACGAGGAAGGCGGCCATCAGAGAGGAGTGGCGGCATGTTGTGAAGCTTGCTACCAACACCTGAAGTGATGACCACGTCCACTCTGTCAAGAGTGATACTGACAAAGAAGAGAAGAGTTTATCCCTTTTCCAGCATATTTTTAACTTTATACGTTTTCTACACACACACAATCGAAAGTGTCAACGCAGCTCTGGAATGCAAAGGACAACTTAAGAAACCCGAGTGTATTTTTGTCAGGGGCCTTTACATGACGTTATAAAGTGTCCGTCGTGCGAGCGATAAAGGGGGATGGAGCTATACAAACCTCTGTATAGCTTCACCCCTTTAACAGTTCAGTTTAGGTCGTCAAATGGATCGCGTTAAAAGCTCGTAGTAAGGCTTCAGTAATCAGCCAGAGTCATAGAAGTTTTTTGATGATTTCTCACTCTAACAGCCTGGTCACGACTTCGGTCTTAGTGGTGAGCGGCGCGGCGAGCGGGGCGGCATCGGTAAATATGAGCGGCGGCGTCTCGTGGCATGCTTCAAACATTTTCATACTTTCGATTTTACCGCTCGCCGCTCTGCGCTTAGTTACCGCTCACAACGGCAAGGTCGTAAACTTGCCGTAAAAGAGAAACACAAAACAAACACACACAGATACAGCTACATCTACATTTAAATTGAATGCATAGAGTTATTCTAACTCCGTAAAATATGCATTACATCACATCAAACTGTTGTCATGAGAAACAACGTGTTTGTACGTTAGCTATCTCCATGTTACTAACTGCAACAGCTTAAGAGTATTTCATCACGGCCCAACAGATCCCATGCATCGTGTGAATTTTGTTTCAGTTCTCATTTGCCTGGAGACAATTTGCTTTTGCGTAACACAAACACTGAAGATTCCAGATTAGTTGGAAGGGAAATTAATATTTTTTGTAAAAGTTTTAGAATGCAACTGTTTCATTAGCAGATTTCATTTTTTGAGAGTTTAATCTCTGCATGTTTTCAGTGTCTCGTGCTCGATTGAGTTAATTCGATTCGTGTCACAGTGGTTGTCATCGAATTCCTTCGAAACGGCTCAACTGATTTTTATTAATTTTGTATGTGGTTTATTTGGCAGGTTTGAACAACTAGTCTTCTGTATTATTATACAATGTGGAAAAATAAGTCGGTTCCTGGGAGGAAAATACCTTAAATCCTTAAGTTGGCTCATTTTACTTAAAGAAGACAGCTAAATATATATATACAGCTAGTAACCCGTTAAATAGCCGTGCATTGAACGATGCGCCACCGGTACACGATAAACCCGAACACAGAAAATGTTTTGGGAACACCTTCACTTTGGGTACTATGTGTAGTGGGAGTTGAATTCCTTAACAGAGTCTGTGATTCTTAATAGCTTGATAGCAGGTGGTCCTGGGAGTGTTTTAAGTCAAATGTAAACAGATTACTTCTAGGCAAGCATGCACTATCGTCAACTACATCAAGGCCCAAGCAGATAATATCAGATGTCAGCAATACCATAGGAGCCCAACAGGGCCGATGCCTACTAGGGCCATGAGAGGACTTCTAAAAAGGTAACCCGTGGTATTAGAGAGCAGGGGGCAGGCAAGCAAGGGCAACCGAAGGAATAAAGACATGGTTTTAATCAGTAAGCGTCTGATACGCCCTCCTGTTCCACTCTAGATCTGGAGGAGTCATTTATAGATGATATCAAACGTCAAAAAAAAAATGGGAGGACTTCGAAAACAATAATCCGTGGTCCTAGAACGCATAGACAACTGAAGGAACATAGGTGTAGTTAATGATGATCCCCTTGAAAAAAATCATCATCAACATCATCATTTACATACGCCTCCCTCAAACGTCGCCATAACGACCGGTCCTGACCAAAAAATAATCAAATGAATAAAATATCAAATGTAGCTCGTACATTTTTACTCTTGACATCAACATGCTCATAGCTTCTTCCAATAGTCCAGCTCCCAATATAACCGGATGCGGTAGAATATTGGCTTCCGCTACACTGAAGATATCGGTAGCCGAAGGAACAATTGTTAAACCAATTTGTGTAGCTACCATAAACCTTTTAACATGCGCGTTTTTTACTAAAATCCCCAAAATGACGTTGTTGTCAAAAAAATATAATTTGGGTAGACTATAAAAACGGAAAAACGAAGATATAGAGACCAAAAATGCCAATCAATTTTCTACACCCGTGTGTACAGTACAACGCTTAAGCGTTTTTCAAGGTCATTCAAGTTGTACAGCCCCCTTAGCCAAGTTACAACCGTTTCATTTCGATTCTCTTCTTGTCGATCGCCTCGAGTTCCTTTCTTCTGCCGTCATCTCAACGCTCAGTCACGTGGTCAGAACAAAGGAATAGGAGGCGTAGGCGACTCGAGGCAATCAACGAAAAGAGAAACGAAACGGTTGTAACTTGGCTAGGGGAACTGTTCATTTTATTTTATTGTGTAACGGCCTACATAAAGTAGCACGTGGTCCAATAGAGACTAGCCTCAAGCCGACAGTGCGTTGTGTTATATACATGTCTCAAGGAGATATCTACTTCATTGACGGAGACCGCAAGGGCTGATGCTTGCTACTATGAGATTATTTGAATGAGTCACCGAGGCCTTAGGATGCAAAAGATAACTGAACGAGCACAGGTGGTTTTTCGTCAGTAAAATTCATCGGCACTCTAAGAGTTAAAATTTAAAAAAAAAATACACAATACAACTAACTTAGTAACAAGTTTCAAGAAACTGTAACAACAGATGCTGCAACAGTAGATGATTCTTACCGTATTACGTTTCAAACTACAAACGAATAATTATGATGAGAAACAAACAGCAAAATGCAATTTTAGTCATTAATTAAATGCTGTATTTTCCACTAGTTGGCGCATTGTATGTTTTAGTTTACGGCGCAGAATTTGAACTTTCACTTGATGTTTCGGCATTGTTTTATTATTCACGGTAATCTTTTTAGAGAGGAACCGACAATGTAGACTACATGAAATGTTCATCTACAATTGAGATTATTTTCAAAATGAATCAAAATTAAATGAATGAATCAAAATTTATTGAGTGCTTCCCGTTGATCCAGAATCCTGAAATTTGGCATAGAGCCAGGTTTTAGAGCACAGGTACAGGAAGAAATCTGAAAACCGATAATTTTTTGTTTCTTCACAAACAAAAAATCCTTTTATGCAATTCAGAAAAATTCTTCGAAACTCCATTCGGGAATTGAACAAAATCAAAATCAAAATCAAAAAGCATTTATTCCAAATAAACCATTTACAGGCACTTTTGAAATGTCAAGAAGTCAGTCAGTCAGAAAAATAAAAATAAATGATGCTAATTGCACATTCCAAAGCGTAGATCTCTATGGAGAAGAATGTGCAAGAAACTCCATGGACACTCTTTTCAATCATGTTTTGTAATTACAAATATCTCTGTTACATGTTTCTTGTCGCTATCATGTGAGAAAAATGTAAATAAAAATAAGAACTAAATATAGATATTAAAATAGCAACTGGCAGGTAAGAGATGACCAGCCTCAACTGACAGCGCCTGTTCACGGACATGACACTAATATTAGCACCACTCAGATCAACCATTTTGAAGGGAACCGAATGATCCAACACCCGCGCCACCATCAGTGAGACATTTGAGTAAGCATGACAAACTCTCAACTGCCATGCTCATTTATGTCAAGTCCAATAGCAACATAAAAACCATAAAAAGCTCCATGGTACTCACATTTACAAACATTGAAAAAAATGCTTCTATACATATAATACAATACTTATATTTTACAATTTAAAAAAAAAAACATTAAAAAATAATAATAATTTCCATACTAATCAATTTGTACACCCCGGTGGTAGTGGAACTGGACCAGAACTATTTACAGAAGTAAGTTTGCACAGAACCCTCAAAGCGGGAACCTGACTCGCACTTGCCCATACTTAGATCTATTTATAAAAGAACAAACTGACTGACTAACATATCAATGCACAGCTTTTGAGTTGTGCAATATTTCACGCTCCTAGTTTGCTAACATCTCCTTGAGGCGCACGTGGAACAGTACGCGCCGTCGACGACTTGGGCTCGGTCCGGACGGTTATCGAACGATCGGATGGCGAGATACCCATTGCTCGCCATCCGCAAGCCTGAACTACAGGGCTTAGGAGCACGAAATTCTGCACAAGGTTTCTTTTTTGACGTAGGCTAAGGAGAACTAAGAAAGTATTTTTCAAAATTCTCTCCCTATGAGGGTGAAGCGGTGGTATAATTTTTTTATAGAGAAGCCTACTTTTACGGGGCAAAGTCGCCGACAGGAATTAGTATACTAATAGGTGCCGTTATAACTTGAGGCTTCAGTTAAAGTGACAATCACTCCATAGTAAATATTATCAGAAGTCTAATTTTTTTTTTAATTCTTGATAAGTTCGCGCTTAAGCGCTATCTCACCTGATGGAAAGCGACGATGGAGCGCGCTTACCTAGAAGTAACATATTAACTCTTGACTTAAAGATTCCCGGGTTGTAGCCATCAGGAAATGTTTGAGAATCAATCATGTTTGGGATTGAATAGATAAATATTTTGAAACATACTCGTATTGATATAATTTTGTCTAAGCCATCTATTTCAATATCTTTATCTTCTAAATCCAAAATCTTCTCCCCAGGATGGCCCGTCCAACCCAATTGGTGCTCCTCTTCGTGACGTTAGGAGTGGTGCACACCTCCCAGGGTCACGCCCGCTCCTTCACTAGATGCCAGCTCTCCAGGGAACTGTTGCGGTACAACTTTCCACGGAGTATGATTCCTAACTGTAAGTATTTTTAACTTATTACAGCGTTCCTTTTACTTAGGAGGCGGCTTTACAAGTTAACCGGTTTGTCAGTAAACAGTCTTGGAAAGCAAAGGGCATCTAAAGGAAACAGGTTTGGTTTTAGTCAGTAAAAGTCTGACATGACCTCCCGCTTCAACCAGAATGGCAGAAGTTATAAGATGATTTACCACTTAAAAAAAGGCACCAACATAGCATTTATCAAAATATTCCTTCATCATATAACTCTTCAAGAGCACTATAATAATAATATGTATTCCAGAACTATTACACAACGCCGTTAAGTCCCAAGCTAAGCAGAGCTTGTGTCATGAGTATTAGACAACTGATAAACATACTTATGATATTTCTAAATATATACATATCACCACAATGACTGGTCCTATGCATCTCGCATCCTTCGGATTCCCGCGACCCTCACCAGGTCATCGGTCCACCTTGTGGGAGGCCTTCCAACGCTGCGTCTTCAGGTACATAAATTATAAAATAAATAAAATGGATCTTCTGATTTCTACATTTGCTAACAACCAAGTTCACAACTATCATAGTTCAATACAATTTAAACTTCTTATTACTAAACCACTCAAGATTATTGTAACCATTCTAAATATAACCGGGAACAGCTCAAACCAGCCTCCTTCATATACATAGCCGGAGGTACACATGATTAACTCAGAGCGACGCATCCAATGCATTTACACACTGTTGCACATCAAAGACTTGCTCACACTAAGGCTATTGTACACGTGGTGCACTTTGGAATTAATCTTTGAAGCTTTTGGTGCTTATTTATAGAGGTTTGTAAGGAAACTGAATTTGTTAAGGAGCATTTTAGATGTATAGAATAGACATTAGCAAGATTGCATACTTCATATTATTACAAAGCCTCGAGCACTGGCGCAGGGTAGCCAGCCTATCGGTATTTTACAGGTTACATTTTGGAGAGTGTGCGCGGGAATTGCATGACTTAATTCCGCCATCTCCTTTCTACCATCGGACAACCCGACGAACGGTGAGTATCCACCCTTACGTTGTTGAAACTTCAACGGTCCGGACTAAGCGTTTTGCTTCGTCGTTTAAACCGCATACATCAAAGGACTGGAACAATTTGCCTGCTACGGTCTTCCCGTCCAACTATAATTTAGGTGTCTTCAAGGCTAGAGTGAATAGACTCTTAATAAACTAGTGCGCCTGACCATCAATGATTACATCTCCGCTTACCATCAGGTGGGATCGCAGTCAAGCACTGGTTTATATCAATTTAAAAAAAAATGTTTTATGTGTTATTTTAAACTCTCTGATGTAGGACATCTTATATTTATAAGTAGTAAATTCAAGCTTCCTTGCTGTTTTGTTTGTTTTACGTTGTTGAACAGTTTATATGCCTTTTAAACACATTTTTTATTTAGAATACTAGTAACCCATAGGAATAAGCACCTATGAGAATGACATATATACATAAGCCTATCAAAATAACATCAAGCCTTGAAAAACTAACACATTTCAAATCACCAAAATCTCCCTGATTATTAAATGATGAACTTCAGCCCCCCTAGCCAATTTACGACCGTTTCGTTTCGATTCTGTTGCGTCGAACGCCTCGAATAGGCCACGCCTCCGATTCCTTTGTTCTGATTTCTTTGTTTTCACGTGACTGAGCGTTGAGATAAAGTTAGAACAAAGGAATCGGAGGCGTGGCCTACTCGAGGCATTCGACGCAAGAGAATCGAAACAGTCGTAACTTGGCTAGGGGTGCAGAATCTCTTAATAATTATCAATTTTGTTAGTAAATTCTATATTAATATTGACTCTGAAAACTCCAAATTAAAATTTAGACAAAACTTAAAGCAAGACCAAGTAGTAAGTACCTAAGCAAAGATTTAATGCATCAAACAGGGCCCTTACCATATCGTGTAAAATGTCAGTAGTGCAAGTAAGAAAGAGGGATGGAGCTATACATACTATATAGCTCCCTCCCTTTAACGATTCGGATCGCGTTAAGAGGACTCTTCACGTGCTATCTATCGGAAACGTGGGCATGGTTTAAAAGCTTGTTTCATTCAACCCAATGCTTGAGATAGAGGCAATGTGAACAAAGAGAGATAACGCCTGAATGCCCTGTTGGCATTCAGTAATTCCGACATTTAAGAGGTACGTCTTTCACTCGCCTATCGTCAACATCGAGCATGGTTTAAAAGCTCGTTACTTCATCTAACGCAATCCAATGCGATGTTTGATGAAAAGGCAATGCGAAAAAAGAAAGACAACGCCTGAAAACTCTGTTAGCATTCGGTAATTCCGTAATTTACTCGAATTCGTGTTTTAACAATTTTTTTTTTTTTTAAACAGTTGTCGTCATTCAGAATTTTTATTGAATTTGCAAGGCTATTCTATTGATATACTTTTTGACATTTTTTAATTTTTGAGTAAATTTATGAAGTGTCAAAATTCATGCAAATAGCAGATTTTCAGAGGTCTTTACTGGATTAGTTTTACACAAATTTATAAATTGATTTCAATAAAAGCCTAGATAATATCCACAAGATACTGTGTTTCCAAAATATCTGATAAAAATGTGTAATTGCGTCATAATCGCGTAAGAGACCGCTCTCATCGTATCTCGTATGAAAAACAGTGAAAATATATGTTGAATTGCATCCCCTTAATCGAATATTTCACCAAACTTGTTCCAGGAAATACGCGTTTTATTGAAAACCTTAAAGAATTTGAGAAAAAAAAAATGCTATACTTATATTTACGTCACTTTTTAAATTTATGAATACATTATGAAAGGCGAAAGTTCAGATTCTCAGAGATGTTTAATGTATTACTTTTACACACGATTTGATTTCAATAGAAACCTAGATAATATCCACAAGATATCTGTATTCTCAAAATATCTAGAGAAAAAGGTGTAATAGAAAGAAAGGAAAAAAGAAAAAGAGTTTATTCACGTCAAACATGGCGCACACCTTAAAAATAAAAGCAAATAACAACAAACGACTGATATTTTATATTATAATAACGTTATAATTACGTAAGAGCGGTTGTATGGAAATGTGTCTCGGGTTGTTCGCTCTTAAAAGCTCGTGGTTCGGCCTCAGCGTCTCAGTTCCCCGGAGGTACCTTGGCAACGGTGGCATATAACCGTTGCATTAGCTGCAGCTAATAAGCCAACACGCTAGAGACTGTCGCATTTGTAGCGCAACTTAGTAGATATAACATAATATATTATATTTTTAATATCTGTTTAGTGTTTTGGCTTTGTCTCATGTCTAATGTGAGGGGTTACTAATTACCTAAGCCTAGAGGAATGTTCGAAAGAATTACTGAGGCCTGGAACACAAAGAGCAAGTGAAGGAACATAGGTGGGTTTTAGTCGATAAAAGTTTGACACGTCCTCTCGCTGCAGCCAGACCGGGAGAAGGTATTTGAAAATTTCACAACTTAAAAAACTGGGCAAGTGCGAGTCGGACTCGCGCACTGAGGGTTCCGTACAAACTTACCTATGAAAACAGTTCAATTCCCGAATTGAGTTACGAAGATTTTTCCGAATCGCAAAAAAAAGTTATTTTTTTGTGACGTCACCACAAATTTACAATTTTTAAAATTTTTCCTATACTTATGTTATGACACCTTGTATCATGCCAAATTTCAGGATTCTAGGCCAACGGAAAGTACCCTATGAATTTTGTTTCCCTTCAGAGTGATACATGGGAGGAAATACTCGTTTTTTGCGACATAAACAGTCGTATCTCTTTTTCGTTAACTCAAAAAAATAATAATTTTGTCGCAGCTTCAAGCGCAAACCGCAGACCTACGTATATAGTCTTAATTTCAAGTCGATACCTCCACGCGTTCCTGAGATAATTGGTCTTGACAGACAGACAGAGGACGGTCAACAAAGTGATCCTATAAGAGTTCCATTTTTTACTTTTGAGGTATGAAACCCTAAAAATTACTTGAACTTCGAGGTTAAACTACGCATTGCAAACAGAGTTCCTTCGTGTCTCGGAAATTGCATCAAAAAAAGGGTTTAGGTTACCAAGCTAGGTGGTTAATGAGTTTCCAAAAACATATTTTTTTATTGACTGTCTTTTTAATTATTGTTTTCTTTTTTGGTAGTGTTTTTAATTTTAATAATAATAATTAAGAGTTTCAAGCTTCTGTAATGTCTGTAATGTACTCCTGTAATACAATCCTATGTGCTATTCCAGAACGTGGTCTATCCATGTGATAAATTTTATCCGAATCCGTACAGCTATTTGAATGTAAATGAGTAACAAACAATGTACAAATAATCACTTTTATAATATTAGTGTTGTCATTCTTTCAAAAAGATTAATAAGGACAAAATTCATTTGCATATTTCATACCTAAAATAATAAGTCATTATTTCAGGAAATAACTCTAAACGTACGTTTCGCGAAAAAAAAATATCATATACTTACTTCTTATTAGAAAAATCAAGAACAACTTTGAACTGTGACAAAAAAGGAACAAATTTCATCTAACTACTACTCTTTCAACAATATCTTCATTGAGCACATACACATTCAAAATTCGATAATAAAAATACTATTAAAACTCTACAAGCAAAATAAAACCTTGTATGAGAAGTCATAAAGTTTAATTTTGGTGATAGCAATAAGTATAAAGATAAAATTTTATGCCTTGCAATCGTGTCTTACATGAATGCGCTCTTGGTCCTCATATCTCTGTGCAAGCATAAATCGTGTGAAATGTTATAAGAATGTAATCCTTAAACGTTGATGACGTCATAACTCTGAAGTTTAACCAACCTTCCTATGGAAATGTTAAACAGACCAATTGTGAAACTGTCCCTTGCCTTCGAATTGTTGCCAGTATCATTTTAGGACATTTGATTGATGTTGAGAGCAGTGATGACCCAATGTTAACGGTCCCAACTTACGAGTTGCAGGTCGCGGGTTTAAACCCAGTCAGGCGAATTACTTTTATTCTGAATAATTAAAATTCGAAGACATGTGATATCCACCAATCTGCTCTGGGCGCTCGTGGTGGATTTTGGCCCATTCCCTTCCTTATTGCCTTCTGGGACTCAAGTATCTTCCCTAGGAGAGCCTAGGGAAGATACTTGAGTCCCAGAAGGCATTAAGGCTGATTATGTTATCATGTTCGTTCGATTTTAGATAAGTACGATGAAACTTTTCCTTTAATTTTATCTAATTTTCTTTAAGTAGTTATATTTCAGATTTTAGTTTGTTTTCATTTTTTAGACTAAATATTGAACTCTTGCATTTTGAACTCTCACAAAAAATTTGCTATTTTCCTCAGACTGTTCCTCAGTAAATGAATTAAGCCAGATTTTTTTATTATTTATTATATAGTTTATTGTACATATAATTGGACATCATCATGTGGACAGGACAAACATACACAAAATTAAAGAGCACAAAGGGCGGTCTCATCGCACAGGGCAATGTCTTACAGACGAAAGGATAGTTTTTTTTTTTTTCATAATATGAACTTGGTTTCCAAACGTTTGGTCTGTAAGGCCAAAAATTTGGTTGGGTATAGGAAGGTTATATTAAAATTTTTTGGTGTTTATTTTGATAGGAGCTTTTTAGTATTCTCAGGTTTTCAGCGAGATACTGTTATTTTAAAAATAAAATCTTTCGAAAAATTGTTAGCGAATAATTTAGGCTTTGCTTCTGTATTTTCATTAAGATTTCTCTTTGGAATTGTGATTTCCCTTTGTATTTTTTTGCTACCATTTCTTTATTCAATTTTAGTTTATCAATTTAAAAATCTGATGGAAAACTCGTGGCTAAATAATATCACAGTGATGACATATGGCTCCGAAACGTGGTCGCTTACAATGGGCTTCATCAGAAGGCTTAAAGTTACTCAAAGGGCAATGGAAAGGGCTATGCTCGGAGTTTACTTACGTGAACGCGTCAGAAATGAGGATATCCGCAGGAGAACCAAGGTTACGGACATAGCCCGAAGAATCGGCAAACTTAAGTGGCAGTGGGCAGGGCACATTGCTCGCAAAACAGATGGTCGATGGGGATGAAAGGTTCTGGAATAGCGACCACGTATCGGAAGACGCAGCGTTGGAAGGCCTCCCACAAGGTGGACCGATGACCTGGTGAGGGTCGCGGGAATTCGATGGATGCGAGACGCACAGGACCGGTCATTGTGGCGGCATTTGGGGGAGGCCTATGTCCAACAGTGGACGTCGTTCGGCTGAAATGATGAATGATGAAATAATATTAGTCGTATGGGGTAGTTACTCAGGAGAAATCTGCAACAGTGTCTTAGCTAAGTCTACGTCAGACGAGGCAAGAGTACTATATAAAATATATGACAATCATTTAAAATAACTTAAAACTCAAAATTTGGCTATGATTGAGCGACATAGTCAATATTGTGACAAAGCTCCTTAATAAAGATTTAAAAAAAAAACGGGTAGTCAAAATTCCTAAAATTTTAAAACCAGTCTTGACAAGAAAATACCGTGTTACCTTATTGATAATTATTTTATTAATAAGCATAATCATAATCAACCTTATAGTTTTCCCACTACCGTAGGGGCCCCACCCTGCTGGGCCCCAAAACCTACTGGGGCGAAGGGTTTGTTTCTTTCTTTAAAAGGAAAACTCGGCCCTGGGACGAAAGCCAAGAACGAACGGGACTGACTCTCCGCCCAAGAGAGGAGGGATTTCATTGGATGATTCTACCTACCTGATCCTACTTGAAATAAAAAAGATAGTGTTCCTACTGCTGGAACTTGGACCTCCTATCTATGAGAGGGAATGGGCCGAAATCCACCACGCAAGGCTGGTTGCCGGTTTACTCCCAATGTTTTTTTTCAAGGACAGTGGTGATGAAATAAATTATATACAAAGTACCTAGAACTCATAAGACGGAACCATTACCTATGAGTCACCACTACTCGTGGTGATTATTATTTAATAACTGCATGTGTAAACACTGGTATTCAAACTAGAAGTCACAGCCAACATACTTGAGAAAAGACTATACAGATTGAAACTCATCATCTCCTATACAGATTGAAACTCATCATCTCCTATGCAGATTTAAAACACATCATCTCGCTAACCTTTTCCCAACTAGCTTGGGATCAGCTTCCAGACTAACCAGATGCAGCTGAAGAGCCGTGTATTACATGGAGCGACTGTCTATAAGACCTCCACAACCCAGTTACTGGGCAACACCGTGATGGACAATACACTAATCGGTCTTTTTGGCGTCTGACTACCTATTACGACTTTCAAAGGTCTACGAATGACAGTTATAATAATAATAACTTAAGATACTATACACACAACATCAGTGATGCTCTTGTTCTTGTACCAAGGCATCATGTTTTGCAAGAGCCAACTACAATAAATCTTGTTGAAACTGAATTTGAGAAGTCAAATAAGAAGGAGAAGAAGGTTTATCCAAAAAAGAAAACAGCGTTGTCTCTTAGGTATTAGTCTAGCTAATTAATATGTGCTTAGCGGAGTGCTCGAGCACATTGATTAGACGATACGGTTTGCACACTTGTACAATGGGATAGTTATAGACTGGCCTGTTGGTCTAGTGGTTAGTGGCCCTGACTGCTATGCCGGAGATCGTGGGTTCGATTCCCACCCAATACAAATGTTTGTGTGACGAGCACAATCATTGATTCTGTGTCTGGGTGTAATTTATCTATAACTAGCTTTTGCCCGCGGCTTTGCTCCCGGTAACTACTATAATCTACTCTACCCTACTCTACGCTACTCTACCCTACTCTACCCTACTCTACCCTACTCTACCCTACTCTACCCTACTCTACCCTACTCTACCCTACTCTACCCTACTCTACCCTACTCTACCCTACTCTACCCTACTCTACCCTACTCTACTCGATAAAAAGTATCCTATGTCAGTCTCCAGGTTCTAAGCTACTTCCCCACCAATTTTTAGCCAAATCGGTTCAGCCATTCTTGATTTATAAACAGTGTAACTAACACGACTTTCTTTTATATATATAGATATGTATGTATTTAGAAATATATAAGTATGTTTATTAGTTGTCTAGTACTCATAACACAAGCTCTGCTTAGCTTGGGACTAGACGACGTTGTGTGATAGTTGTGGAATATTATTATTATTATATTATGTTATTAGAAATTATAAATTGATCCTAACTGAGCTAAATATTTGCTCGCTTAAAATGTGAATATTTTTGCAAAAATAATTCACGTTTATAAATTTTTTACTGAGCTCAAATAGCTTCCTGTTCTTCGCCTTCGGCGGAATGCCCTTATACTTTCTTTGCTTTAAAATGTGCTCTTTAATCTTTGTACCCCTTGTTATCTTAAAGAACGCTTTCAGTTTCTCTGTGACACACATTCTAAGTCCTTGAGATAATCGGAAAATCTAAAATTAAATATTCGCATGTATTTCATTCACTTCTGTCTTTGACAAATTTTTCATAATTCGAGCTGCTTGTTTGTGGAATGCATTACCTGTAGAAATTAGACGTGCTCACACGCTACCAACGCAACGTTGAAAAATGAAGGAAGCAATACCTTTCACTATAGTTTTTCTTCACCTTTTTCAAATATAAATTGGTTTATTATTATTTGTATGTTATTTTATATTATTATGTTCAATGAATATTATTAAACTAACAGCCCTAAATCAATCTCTTTCGTTTAGTCCATCAAAGGTAAGGTGCGTTCAGATCAGGCGAATTCGCCTCTCGCGAGTCGCTTGCGAACTTCGAAGCACGCGCGGCGCAGTGGCTTCGTACGAACGAGACGCGCGCGAAATGCACGCGCGCCGCTCACAAACGGCTCGCGAGCTTCGCGTTCGCTACGTCTGGACACCACTGTGCATGTTTTTATTTTATTTTTTCCTATGGTATTATGAGTTGTACAATAGAAAATATAATAAAAAGAAAATAACTGAGATTCCAAAAGTGGCTGACCGACTATATATACTATAAAAATGCAAGCTTTAGACGACGGTTTCACTTGCGTGAAAGTCTTAATTTAATTCCAAGGAACGTTTCTTCGAGGTAAAGAAGAATCACGTAATTTAATTCAGGTCATGGCAGATCATCTTGATCGTAATCCCATCCGACCATACAGGATATTTTTTTTTAATTATATAAACCAGTGTTTGACCGCGATCCCACCCGATGGTAAGCAGTGATGCAATCGTTGATGGTGAATCGCACAAGTTTATTAAGAGCCCATTAGAGTGAATGGGCTCTTGCCTTGAAGATGCCTAAATTATGATCGGCTGCGAAGACTACAGCAGGCAAATTGTTCCAATCCTTCGTTCGATGTATGTGGTATAAACAACAACAACAAGGCGAAATATTAGTAGGATTATTTTGCCAAAACTAACAAAAACAGAATAGAGCGCAAACATCCCTCACCCCATCTATTACGTCAGTCCACCGTTATGAAAAGTAATACAATCTACAAAGATTGGATTCGCACAAACGAGGTTATCATAGCTTTGACTTATTTCCGATCACCACGAACGAATGTAATGAAGTTGCTACCAATAGTACCAATCCCACAGAAGCTTGTATTAAGGCTGAGAACAGGGTGAATTTAAGCGAGTAATAAGACAAAAACAAAATCCAAGAATCTATATATATATAAAAGTCAATGCCACTTTTTGTTGTAATTTTATAACTCAAGAACGGGCTCACCTATCCAAACCAAATATTTAGGCTTTGTTTGAACTATTTAGTAGATGGTTTATGTGAAGTTTGCACAAAGTCGGTCGAGCGGTACTTCATTTATCAAGAAACATGATTCTGTAGTGGATTAAGTAGCGGCATTACACCCGTGCGAAGCCGGGGCGGGTCGCTAGTATATATAATAATAATTATATTAATTATTAACTTATAATCTCTCGATCTTCTTACAAAAACACGTGACATTTAGTCCAGTGCGGCGGGAGTTAAAATTCAATTCATTCAATGACTTCACCCACCCTAGGACGGAGTGGAAGAGTATGTCAGACTTTTATTGACATAAACCACACCTATGTTCCTTCTTTGCCTTACGTTCCAGGACCGCCGAGTTTCCCTTTCGGAAGTCAACCTATGGCCCCAGTAAGACGGCTTCGGCCCTGCTGGGTCCCTATGGTTTTGCTGACATCTCTTTGATGCGCGCGTGGAACACTTCGCGCCGTCAACGACTCTAGCTAGGTCCGGACGGTTACCGGACAGCAAGCCTCGAGATCCCGGTGGCTGGGAACTATTTTATATAAATGACGGCTGAAGCGGCGACTGTACGCACACGTAGGTCATTCACTACCACTACAACCGCATTGGATCGCTTTACAACCATAATCGCTTTGAATTGACTCGTTAAGCCTATAATCGCACCCGCCTCCGCGTCCGCTCCCGCCAATCACCACACACTAACTTTGGCCACAGAATCTCATGCTTACAGTAGTACAAAAGAGCTGAATTTGTCGCTTGTCAATTTAGGAATAGCAGAGAATATAAGGAATGCAATAACTGCTCTGCTTTTCGGAGCTAATAAGACATGTATAAAGACAATGGATTAGATTTGATCGTAAATGTCTATTGGACTTCTAGATTCTGGCTGGTTGAGTAGATTACGTACAAATGTAGGTACTACATTGTGTTTGTCCTTAGATGTTTTCCTTGATATAGAGAATGCCTTAGGAAAATCGTGAGGTTTCAGCTTCACTCATATATTTTGTGCTAAAAATATGGAAATTCCGTTTCTCAGTAACTATTACACACCATCTTTTTTTGTAATAGATGATAGATAAAGTACTTAAATGATTTGAGAGCAGTGGTCGCCGAATGGTAACGGCCCTGACTTACGAGCTGTAGGTCGCGGGTACAAACCCAGCCAGACGCATTACTTTGTGTAATTTATTTCATCACCACCGCTTTCAAAACGGCGAAGGAAAACATCGTGAGGAAACCGGCATGTCCTAGAACCAAAAATTCGAAGACATGTGACATCCACCAAACCGCACTGGGCCCGCATGGTGGAGTACGACCCATTCCCTCTCCTAGAGAGGAGGCCTGAATCCCAACAGTGGAAACATTATAATGCCGACTATGCTATGCTATGCTAACTACTTAAATATCTGGTTTCTGTATCATCCTAATTCGATCATTTGTAGTTCAATTTGTATTTATTTTATGTCGAATAAACCCCGATCATAAAACAGTAATTTCAAAATTCTTTTTACATTTTAGTCGTCATCATCACTGACTGTCGATAAAATACTCATTCTCAACTATTCCAGTAAGAAAACCACAGACTTCAACCCCTAATTTAAGACCCTCACTTTTGATTCAAAATCGGTACATGTACAAATTAATTCGGATTAAACTGCTCCCCAGTTCACGGCATCAATTAAAATGTCTGAAACAATTTAAAACTTAAATGAAAAGGGGGATCTCTAGATGTTTTGTCATTTGAATAGCTCCTTTTTATGCAAATATGAGATCTCGGCGCCACGCTGAAAGTTTCGCGTGAACGCTAAATACAGCCGAGTCGATTCATTTAGTGTGCCCTCTGTAATGTTATTATCTGAATTAAGAATTTCGAAGTCGACGAATTTAATTTGACTAAACAACTGGTCGGTTTTAATTTATGCCGAATTTTTATGTAAAATATGCTGAACTCTGGTCTTTTTAATGTTGAAATTTTTTTGGTCCTTTTTTCCAAATATCTTGGAAGTGAAATGAAATTGTTCTATCAGTAAATATCAGATCGTTACCATCGTCGAGTTACCGTAGTATCGCAAACAGGCAACTGAAGGAACAAAGGTTAGTTTTAGTCAGTAAAATTCGGACATTCCCTCTAGCTTCATCCAAATTCCCGTTAATGTTTGTACATTTTTTTTTACTTTGTAGATTGTTGGCTTGCTATACACTTTGGTGCATATTGTAAATACAGCAAGTAATTGATTAATAAATATATAAAGAGACGTCCTTTGATGATTTTCCACATAAAAAAGTAAATATCAGATACCCAATGATTTTATTTTACAAATACCAAATTCAGATAATCATACCCTAAAATTTTTATATCTATATATAATAGGAGAAACTGACTGATCAACGCAGACCCGAAATTTTTTGAAATTTTGCATAAACCTTCCTTATATGACATAGGTGAGCACTAAGAGAGGATTTCCCAATATTCATCTCCTAAAGGGATGAAACGGGTGTCCAAATTTCGTATGGAGAAACTTACTTTCACGGGCGAAGCCGCTGGCAAAAGCTAGTCTATGTATATAAAAATAAACAGCTGTTCATTAGTCTCGCTAAAACTCGAGAACGGCTGAACCGATTTAGTTAATTTTGGTCTTGAAATATTTGTGATAGTCCAAAGAAGGTTTAACGGTGAGAAATTATGGAAAGACGAAAAAAAAGTCTAATACAACGCCATCTTTATTTAAAATGTCATTTTAAAATGAATTATGCTGATAAGGTAATACCAGCAGATGGCGTTATCCTTTGACAGTTTAGCTAACACAACATTCATTGACTTTTAGGCGGTACGAAGTTCGCCGGGTCAGTTAGTTTTAAATAAATAAAAATGAATAGCTATTCGTTAATCTCGCTAAAACTCGAGAACGGCTAGACCGATTTGGCCAATTTTCGTCTTGAAATATTCGTGATAGTCAAGGGAAGGTTTAAACGGTGAGAAATTATGAAAAAATCACGAAAAAAAAAAAACCGAATACAACGCCATCTCTAATTAAAACGTCATTTTCGTATCAATTATACTGGTTCTGGTAATGTCAGTAGATATAGTTTATCCTTTGACAGTTTAGCTAAAAGGTATCAACATTAATTGACTATCAAGCGGTACGAAGTTCGCCGGGTCAGTCAGTTTTAAATAAACAAAGATTCATCACGATAACCAATATCAGAATGACTTCACTGAAAATCGATAAAATCATTCTTCAAAAAGTCAATCCGCACCACTACTAAATGATAACGAAATCATTTCACAAGATCGTTTCCCAGTAAATTATTACGGTATTATTGCAGAAACAATAATTGAAACTGAAGCTAAGTCGGCTCAAACATGGAACGATACAATCAGAGCATTCGTGTAACTATAGTGTAATACTCGCTTGTAATGCTTGTATGTAGATACTACAACGTCTGAGTTAATTCGTGATTGGGTTTTAGGATAGATTTTATTACAAGGTTAGGTTTTGGGGCTTTTTTTTAGGTGGAAAATTATCAAATATACATAACTAGTTGAACCGGTGAACTTCATACCGCCTAAAGGTCCCTTTACCTTTTAGCTAAACTTATTGACCGAATGATTGAGACCAATGTATTTGACAGTTGCTGTCACATTTTCGATGTAATCGGATATTTTTCTATTTGATTTTCTCAAAATTTTAATAGTTATTCTGCTATTCGGAGTGGAGACGAATCTAGTAAAGCAAAGATCATTAAAATCAATCCAGCCGTTCTTGAGATAGAAATGATTTAACTAACACGACTTTGTTTCATGTCTATAAATTATGTTAACTGTTGATAGGCTCGCACTTGACCACTTAGCTCACCTGATAGAAAGCAATGATGTGATCGACGATGACAATACTGGGCCAAGCAAGGAATTTAACTGGTTTCGATACTTTAAGAAGAAGATGAGACCGATGAACACGTGTAACACGCCTGATTTGTACGTAGAACAACGTCGCGTGGCGTGGACCAAGTGTAGCTCTACAAGTCTAGTTTCCATATAAAATGTATGGAGACAGACGCGCCCAGATCGGCGTATATGGCACACGTGTGCGCAGTGTAGTTCTAGCTTAATGCTAGAACTAGATTAGACCGACGAACACATGTAACACGCCTGATTTTTACGTAGAAAAACGTCGCGTAGCGTGGATCAAGTGTAGCTCTACAAGTCTAGTTTCCATATAAAATGTATGGAGACCGACGCGCCCAGATCGGCGTGTGTGGCACACGTGTGCGCAGTGTAGTTTCAACTAAAGAATCGCAGAGTATGAGCGTGTGTGTTTATATGTGGCAGTGCCCAACCAGCAGCCAAATTTTGCTCCATCGTAATCGTAAAACCAGCAATACAATAATCCTATACTAAGTATAAACCAACCTATTCTATAAATAACATTTTCTCGACATCATACAAACACTCCTTCAGCAAGCATAACAAGTCCACTTTTGAACTTAAGTATTTCATCATCATTTACAATCTGTCGCGTTAAACTTTCCACCAAGAACTCCCCCTTACATTTGTTCCCCCGGATTTTGCAAAGCGTCTGTGATCCAAGGAATAATTTGTATTTTTGGAGAAGTTCAACAGCTCGACTTTGTTCTCGTTGTAGCATAGCCTTGAAATTTGCTCGGGGTTGATTCCGGGTGTACAGTGTCTCTCGTATAATAATGCAATTATATCTTTGAATTAGGGGTTGTTCTGCTATAGAAAAATTTAGGTCCTTTGAAGCGGAATAAAGGACCACGTTTGTTTGTCCTTAGGTACATTGTGTGGAGTTTTGCTTTATATCATCAATTAATTTGAAAACTTTTTACCTAAACAAAATTCGGATCCTTAAAGAATTCGTTCAAAAACCGGTTACTTAAACTCCAAACTATACCCACACGTCATGAACTCATGATTATCTCTTTGCCATTGACATTTCTGAAACCAGAGACCTATAATGTAGATTTGGTTTTCATTTTCCCAGAGAGATTGGATTTTGTTAATTTTCTATCAGGACGTCTGTAATAATTAAGTATTTATTTAAAAGCTCTTGGTCCATGTATGAAATTGGCCACTTACAAAAACATATGACATACAACAGGAATTTAATCGAGTCCCATTTAGACATCGACTAGCGGTTTCGCCCACGTGATAAAAGAAAATGCTCCCAAGGAAACATATTCATTGCCTTAAGTGTGAAAAAAAGTTGACATTTACCGGCTTTTGACTGGCCTGTTGATCTAGTGGTCAGTGGCACTGACTGCAATGTCGGAAGTCGTGAGTTCGATTCCCACCTAGGATGAATGTTTGAGTGATGAGCACGATCATTTGTTCTGTGTCTGGTTGTAATTTACCTATAATATGTATGTATTTAGAAATATATAAGTATGTTTATCATTTGTCTAGTACTCATAACACAAGCTCTGCTTAGCTTGAGACGAGGACGGCATTGTGTGATAGTTGTGGAATATTATTATTTAAGCCAGATTGTAACAGTCATTATGTTTGTTCAAGGGGTGTGTCTCATCGAGCACGCTAGTGGGAGGACAACGGATAAAGTAACCAACCACAACAACTCATACACCAGCTATGGACTGTTCCAGGTAAGATAAAAGAACCCTTATTTGGTATCCTGAGTTGTGTTTCAAGAATAGTGGGCCAATGCTTGCACTGGCTGGACAGCTACACTCAAATCTGTGTGGATTTTTTCCTTAAGAGACCATCTCAGACTCTTAACTGCATGCACAGTTAACATGTAATGATCAAATCATTTTCAGATTTCACCATTACATGTTTATTCTATGGACTTTAAAATAGACATTGATCTTGACTTTGTTTCGGTATTCACCTACATTACACCGGCTTCATTTATCACTGCGCCGCCGCTCCGCTCTCTTAGAGGTGCCGTCTGCTAGGACTAACCTCCTAAAGTTTGCCCCTTTGTCACGAGCCATACGTATTATTAATAATATAGCACTATTGGAGGATATATTTGTGCCAAAACGTGCCGAAACTTTTAGCAGCAGCTCATATAATTATTGAGAAAGGTCTGGACATTACATCCTAATTAATTTAATAATATCATAACTATTTATATATTATATTAAGTGTTGATTATAACATCGCCTTGGACTAGTCTGTGAAGGTGTTATAATGTAATAAATAAATAAATAAATTTCCATTAAGGCATATTATTACAAGGTCGATTGATTTACAGTTTGTCAGTTTTAAATTAGTCAACGGTATAGTAGCCTTTCTTTACTAACTAATTTTATCTATGTAACATTTAAATACTAAATTTACAACTCACAAAAAAAATATATCCCTTTAAAATCCGAACAGGGTAAAAGGGCACCAACCACCATCACCACACAGGCCCTATATAATTTAAAACATTCCCCATGTTACATTATTCCCTTATAACATTATAAGGCCTCCATTTTGCACAGCTTAATACATAATTTAAGATCATTACGTTAGGCAGCTTCTATTAAATTAATACACATTACAACGCTAACATTATTACTTAGGGTAAATAACTTCATTTCGAAGCAACAACGAGCTTGCAAATTATCAATAAATAAACTTACGTAATTAACTTGGATGTTGTCTGGTTTAGTGAGAAATACTGTTATTAGGAAATATTGGATTGGTTATTAAAAATTTGAAGCTTTTTTATTTATTTATTTATTAAAACTTCATGCAGCACATTAGTACAAAGGCGGACTTAACGCCTTAGGCATTCTCTACCAGTCAACCTAGGGTGGTAAAGAGAAAATGTGGCAGGTGCATAAAAATACAAAAGAAGATTACGAATATTAGAGTTTAAAAGTATGTATATACAAAAAAAATATACATATATAATTTAATATAATATATACATATATATTTGGTACTTTTTGGTTTAGGTAAAGCGGCAGCGTAACCGTTTTTAGTACAGGCCAAATTAATTATTAGAATTTAAACTCCGCATTGTATTTTTTAAATTATTTATTTATTTTATTAATTCTTTATGCACACAAAAGTACAAAGGCGGACTTAATGCCTTAAGGCATTTTCTACTAGTCAACCTTTGGGTGATGCAGAGATAAATTGTGGTAGTTACATATTAAGTATTACATATTGTTTATAACACATTATATTTTATACAAATATATACTTAAATACCATAAATACAATATACATAATATATATATATTTATATATGTACTCAAACTAGAAACAAGGAAAACAAATTATAATTATTAATTATTTCCCAAATTCTATTTATGTTAGTATTTAGCAACCCGCATTGGACCCGCGTAGTGGATTACGGCCCATTCTCTCTCCTGGAGAAGAGGGCTGAGTCCCAACAGTGGGAACATTAAAATGCTGACTATGCTATGCTATATTTATGTTAGTAAGTAAATAAGTAACTAGTAGTATTGAAGTATTTTTTAATTTTGATTATTAAAGTATTAGTTAATCACCATTTTTTAAAACGGCCACACTGTAGAGCGGTTAGAAAAATGGTCCTAGAGTACAAAACAACTCACTAACACTAGATTTGTATATCGCAACGCATCGCACTCTTTACAGATGGTTCTTTATTCTTTATTGTACAAAAAAAATAATTAAAATAGAAAATATAGGTATCTATGCCTAGTGATAAAGAATTTTTTTAATCGGTCCAGTATTTTTTTAGTTTATTCATTACGAACAAAAATACATATCTTTTCTCTATATAATCTATACTTATAATAAATCTGTAGAAGTATAAATTCTGTACATTAAAAATATCGAAAAAATAAATGGGGGTGTTACTAGACCGACACAGAACCCAAAAATTTTATGAAAAAAAATTGTGATTAAAAAAAACCTTAAGATACAATATCGCTCGCCATACAATTCAATGGACTATAACACACGACGAAGATAATAAATAATATTTCATATTTTCGTATTTCAAAAAACTTAATAAAACCATTTCCGACTTCTACGCGGACGAAGTCGCGAGCAAAAGCTAGTATTGATATAGAAGTAAAGATTTATAGCAATCGTAAAGTCCTTTGTACACCTTCTTTTCAACGAAATCTTTCGATTGATTAAAATCAGTAATTGTATTTTCACACATGATTGAACGATAAAGGGTACAGAAGCCGAATAATCTTTAGATCTGTTCCTCATTTCCGTGAAACTCACTGAGTATCAAACACAATAGATTTTATCGCGATCTACCTCGTTACTTACATCATTATGTACTTCCTTAAAATAAATCATTGACAACTAGTGATGACAGATGGCTCCCAAACGTGGTCGCTCACAATGAGCCTCATCAGAAAGCTTAAAATCACGCAAAGGGCAAAGGACAGTGTGATCATATCAGAAATGAAGATATCCGCTGGAGAACCAAGGTTACCGACATAATCCAATGAATCGCCAAACTTAAGTGGCAGTGGGCAGGACACATTGCTTGCAGAACGGTGGTCGATAGGACCTAAGGGTTTTGTAGTGACGACCACGTACCGAAAGACGCAGCGACGGAAAGCCTCCCACAAAGTGGACTGATGCCACGGGTAGTGTGAAAGCGAAGCCCGGGGCCCCGAGATGAAGGCAAAGAAGGAACAGGAGTGGGTTTTGAGTCAGTAAAAGTCTGACACTATCTCCCGCTCCGCCCAAGAGCGCGATTTGTCATTAAATTATTTTCTCACCTAAAAAAAAGGTGGACTGGTGACCTGATGAGGGTCGCAGGAGTCCATCCATACGAGGGTTATGTCTTTCGGCAGAAATGATGATGATGGCGACTGTTTTTACGGTATCTTTACCAACTCCTCCCCTCCCCTACATTAGTATAAAACTTTTCAAAGATACTTAGTCAATTGATCCAGGTACCTTGTACTAAATAGTATCACCAAAGCGCTGCTACGGACACACGTGTTACGGAGTTGCGGATACCAGCCCAACACACAATACAATATAGTCAAATCGGCGTTCTGAAGTAATGCGTTTACTAACAAATAATATTTATAAATTGATCATTTTCGACGTGAATCCTAATGGAGGTAGTGTTGGTAGGAAATACAAAATTCTCTCTATTGTGAACATTTGGGGTCGCCGCAGACAAACCACACGCGACAGCCACAAACGTCGCCACGAGAAGCTAGAAGGGGCCACAAAGGAAGCTGAAGCACACGACATCCGCAAACGTCGCAACGAGAAGCTAGAAGTGGCCACAAAGGAAGCTGAAGTGCGCGACCGCCACTTGTGGCCGGAGGCTGCTACTTTTTTTAACCCATACGCGCAGTATCATAATGGACTCTAACGAAGAAGGTTTAAATGCACCAGTGGCGTGTGACGGGGTTTTGTATCGGCATTTAGTGATTTGTGCGTGTGGCGGCCACCGGCGTCAACTGTGTGCGGCAAATCCTCATAAAATGTATGAGAACTATAGGAAATATGCCGGTGGCGGCATTTTGTGGTTGTGGCCGGTGGCCCGTATGCGGCGACCCTACGAAACAATTTTGACGAACTCTTGATGTCGTAGACCAACGGACGTCTCTTTCTTATTAGCAACTTTGAAGCTTTATATCTTCGTTTTCGAAGAGGACATTTCAAAATTTCTTTTATATTAGTTTACTAATGCTAAAAATAATTTAATTTAGTACAAAAAATGCTTAGAAAATACGCTCCTTATAAATTGTAAACTGTAAAATACGATGGTAAAATATTTCATCAAACTGTAAAACGAGCAGTGGTGAGAAAAAAAGAGCAGTGGTGGCCGAGTGATAACGGCCCCGACTTACGAGTTGTAGGTTGCGGGTTCAAACCCAGACATACGCATTACTTTGTGCAATTTATTTCATCACCACTGCTCTCAAAACGGTGAAGTAAAACATCGTGAGGAAACCGCATGTCCTAGAACCAAAAATTCGAAGACATGTGACATCCACCAACCCGCACTGAGCCCGCGTGGTGGATTACGGCCTATACCCTCTCCTAGAGAGGAGGCGTGAGTCCCAACAGTGGGAACACTATAAGGCCGACTATGTTAAACTGTAAAAGGGATAAATGCGGATTCATACCCCAATTAGCGGAATGTTGATTTAGATGCAAATGCTGAACAAAACTAACATTGTCCCAATTCTGTTAAAATTATCCAATTGCGTCATTAAAATCATCGATCAGTCTTAATTATTTGACGCGCCGGGACCCGCCATGTTGTTATTTATTACAGTCGTTAATATGTGATGCAATCGCTTTGAAACAACTGATTAATTATTGGGATATATGGGAATTCTATATTATTAAATTATTTTGACAATTATTATGAACATAAACCAAATCTTTAATTTTTTTAAGGGGGGAAATCATCAAATAAGTTCTCCTGTTTTGGGTGATGCGAGAGGGAGTGTCAGACTTTTACTGATTAATACCCACCTGTGTTCTTTCAGTTGCCCTGTGCGTCCTAGAGCTACTAAGACTCTTTTTAACAAATCCGCAATCTGATACCACTACCTCCTAGGCATTTGTGGAATTGACTTAATTTTTTTTTTGCACTTCTAGCTAAAAGACATCCAAATAGGAAAGCTGAAAACTTTGGTAGTGTAGTAATCGTACTAGCACAGGGGGTAAACGAATTGGCTCGTTACGTCACCAGCAGCTAGGGTGAACACGTGCGCATTCGTCAAAGGATCGCATGCAACTGACAACTGATCAACTCCCACCACTCGTACACCCGAGAAAAGTATATAAACACAATAGGTAGTGTTAGTGTTAGAAAAACTCATAATCTTTGTATATTTCTACTCTGTATTTTCCGCCCTAAAAGTCGTCTAAATCGTCGTTTACTAATAACCTTTGCTTGGTATTCGATTAAAAGGTAATAAAGTATCTATAGTACACTTTCATATACATTGTACAAACCCAACCAACAGCATTGTCCTGTTATCCTGATGTGAGGTCAACATACCTGAAAAAAAAAAAAAAAAAACAAACTTAAAAAAAAAACATAAATGAATTGTGCTACTATTTACCAGCTCAGAGTATACGCCATGGCCAGCCAAAGCTGTGGGAATGTAAAGAAACGCACATGAGTTTTAGTCAACAAAAGCGGAACGAATATCCTCACGCCTCAGCCGCCGCTACGGGGAACGCTCCAGCACCCGTAGCCAAGTTGATAATCTACAATCGTTAACGCTAGTCGAAAACGAATCAAATATATAGGAATGACATCATCTCAACGTAAAGTCACGTGGTCAGAACAAACGAATAGAAAATTCGTAGCCAAGTGCACATCGTTCAAAATGATAGAATGAATTGTCATTCTATCATTTGTCGTTTCTACAATGTTCAACGCTGCATCCTTTGTTATACAAACGCTACATTATAGAACGAGCGGCCGACTCAGGCGCGCCAACATGGCTACCAACTTATCATTTTCTACAATTACTGACACCGAGGCGTTACCGATCGGAGAACGGAATTCGACACGAAACGGTTGTAACTTGGTAAGGGGGGCTGGCGTCGGTAGTTCGATCGATCCCCGGTCACTGTAAGCACGGGCTTACGGGTGATGAGTAATGGATAGTTCTCCGTCTGCCTATCGAGTAAGGACCAAGCCTAAGTAATCAAAAGTGCATCACTATGCGCCCTCGATTACTCAGGAACACTTTCCTCGCGCGCCTCAAAGAATAAACCCCCTATGGGTTTCAGTAGGGCCGATGCCTGCTAGGAAACTTGTGGTCCTAGAACGCAGAGTGTAACTGAAGGGCATAAGTGGGTTTTATTCTCAAGCCCTCTCTAATCTAGAACGGAAGAATCCATTGGATAAATCCGTACCAGGCTAAAAATCTTTCCAGGCTGATTATACTACTTAAAACACGTGCGCACTAATCACTCTCCCACACTCAAATCTAGTCCAACCCATTCATAAATCTGCATTACAATTAGAAATCCAGCGCATATTTGCATGATCACTCGCACTAATCAGTCGGTTTTGACATTATTCGCACATTATGCCACTCTGACTGATAGTCCGAAACTTGGATTTGGTAAGTGTAGATCATTTAACGTGATTCTGTGCGAGTAATGAGCGTTCTGAAATTAGTTGCGAACGACTGGTAATAGCTAGTCTGTGGTCTTTTGGTACAGTTTAGCAAGGAAGCATTCATTTAATTAAATTTGAGTTTTCAAGGTGGGAAATCGACAAAAGACAGTCAGACTTTTTTACTGACTAAAACCCACCTGTATTGCTTTAGTTGCTCTTAGAATTCCAGTGCCAAAATGACTGAGTATCAAACTGTCCTAGTACGGCCGGTCATCTATATCTATACATATAATAAATCAGTAGAAATTTTAGTTGTGCGCGCATCACGTAAAATGTACGAAATCGATGTAGATAACTTTTATACAATAAAATTGTGTGTAACTTTATATATATCTTAGGTTTTGTATCATCGCAAACGGTTGACTATATCAAAGTCAAAGTCAAAGTCAAAGTATTTTATTTGTTTAACATAGGTTATAAGGTACATGGTACATGGTATATCGAACGATATACTACATTCATTGACTGTTAGACGGTAAGTTAAGGTTAAGTTTTCTTTACTGTCATAGAATATCAGTAACAAATAAATAAATGCTCTTTAGTAGCGTTCTGTCGCACCAGCAAAGCAGTAACACGTTCAAGTAATAAAATATAAATATACGATCTGAGACTATAAAATATGGACTGGAGCGCACAATGAAATTTTAATAGTGGTAACTTCAAGACTATAGTTTAAGAATTGCATTATTATAATTTTATTTTACACGGATGCAATGTTGAGAGCGAATGGCTCTTACGCAGCAGGGAGCATGGCCGTGTGGTAACGGCCCCGACTTACAAGTTGTAGGTCGAGGGTTCAAACCCAGCCAGACGCATTACTTTGTGAAATTTATTTAATCACTACTGCTCTCAAAACAGTGAAGGAAAACATCGTGAGTAAACCGGTATGTACTAGAACCAAAAATTCGAAGACATGTGACATTCATCAATCCGCACTGGGCCCGCGTGGTGGATTACGGCTCATTCCCTCTCCTAGAGAGAGGCGGCCTGAGTCCCAGCAGTGGGAACATTAAAAGGCTGATTATGCTTATGCTAGAGGACATTACGCCACTATTCTATGAATAATTGAATAATGGCGTGATATAAACAGAAATCTACATTCCTATTGTTTATGACCAGCCTTAGCTAGCATGTTTTAGATAATAACAACCAGTATATTAATAAGGACTGAAAAACTAACTTTGTTTTAACAAAAATACAATAAATGAAATTCATTTTCCATTTTTATCGTAAAATGGCAATAAAACACGCTACCATCAGGCTTTTTTATTAAATACCTATCTGAAACGCGTAATTATTTTTATGATTGGAAAGTATAGTATATGTAATACATGCATTTTAATACTGGATTCAAACTTGAGGACCGAAACCGTGGCAGGGAGTGCAGCAGCTAATCGCTCGAAAAAATCATCCTAATCAACCCATTAAAATAATCTAGACTAAAATCATTCCACTTAATAAGGATCCCGACTGTTGCAGTCTTTATGTTTTGTATTGGAACTTATTATTTGTTTTATTTTATGTGTGTAAATTAATGCAATTAACTTGGTTTTTACGCTACTGTACAGATTTTCTTTTTATCAGTTTTTATCTACTGTAAATTTTTAGAAAAGTTCACTTTTGTAGATGCATACAAAAGTATATACGCGTTAATTTACAAAATCAGAAACTGAAGATATAGGAAAATTACTTTTTGATAATAACATTATTCAAAAGTCGTTATTCGCGGCTCTGGCACTCTTTAACGGAATCTCTAACATTCAAGAAAATTGAAACAACCTTCATAAAAACAAAAGATTTTCGAATATCTTTTCACTATTAGCCAGACTGTCGTACAGAAGCGCAGGGTTCACCGTGTCCAATATGTCCGGCCTAGATTCAAACGATTACGCTGCAATCACCAGTCAGCCGGATGAGGTGTATTACAGAACGATCTACTCGTGTTAATTTAGACAGAAGTGGGACAGACTAGTGTTGTAACCCATCCCGGATGGAAGGACCATCTCGCGATTATGTCAGAGGGAAAAAAATATAAAGGGATAATTATGTTTGACACAGAGGATTACAGAGGTAGAAAGGTGGTTGACGAAATTGTTCCTGTTAAAGCTCGTGGAAAGCCAAGAAGAAAATCGTAACCGAAAGACGTCCACTGTTGGACATAGACTTCCCCCAAGTGTCTCACATCCGTCGAATTCCCGCGACCCTCACCAGGTCCTTCCAACGCTGCGTCTTCTGGTATTTGTTTACCACTGAAGAACCTTTCGGCCTCAACGGCTATCTGTTCTGCGAGCAATGTGCCCTGCCCACTGCCACTCAAGTTTGGCGATTTTTTGGGCTTTGTCGATAACCTTGATTCTCCTACGGATATCTTCATTCCTGATACGATAACGCAAGGAAACTCCAAGCATAGCTCTTCCATTGCCCTTTCAGTGACTTAAAGCCTGATAATTAAAAAAAAATGTTGTACTCATAAAACTACTATTTATTAGAATAGACACTATTGACATTATTGTTATAAATATTTTTTAAATTAGGAAAGAAAAACCCCAACCTACGAAAATTGCTAGCTGTCGCTTACGGTGTTCTTACTGAAAAGGCTCGAATGGTCAGGATTACGACACATAATACATGGTGTGAAAGATATATAACAAGCCATATCATTTTTCATATAGAATCTTCTGAAATGACCACTAATGGAGAAGTATGGGCTGCGGGATGGTTCGATAGAGTCACTGCAACCCTGACACCCAAAAGGCAACGCAAAATCAACATCAAAATGTTTTTATTTCACGGTTCCAAATAGTCGTTTCCTATGGAGAAAAACCAGCAAGATACTCCATGGTTACTCTTTGAAAAACAACTGGGCAAGTGCAAGTCGGTCTCGCACACTGAGGGTTTCGTACCAAAATTACCTATGAAAACAGTTAAATTCCCGAATTGAGTTACGAAGATTTTTCCAAACAGCAAAAAAAAATTTTTTTGACCAAACTACAAATTTACAGATTTTTTTCTATACTTGTGTTATTTCAAATTCTAGGTCAACAGGAAGTACCCTATGAATTTTGATTCCTCTGAGAGTGTCGAAATACACGTTTTTTTGCGACATAAACGGCCGTATCTTTGTTTTTCGTTAACTCAGATATTTGATTTTTTACAGCTTTAAGGGACCGTAGACTTTAGTATATGGTTTTAATTTCAACTCAATACCTCCACGCGTTCCCGAGATAAAGGGTCTTGACAGACCAACAGACAGACAGACGTACGGACAATATAGTTATCCTATAAAAGGTTCCGTTTTTTTTCCTTTTGAAATACGGAACCCTAAAAAATGATTTTATTGAGTGAAGGACAGGTATGTTTTGGTTAGTAAAATTCTTCTTCTTCTTTACCCAGAGCTGGAGAAATTATTTATTTATTTACCAACCAAAACAACACGGAAATATAGAACAAGGACAAGATAATAATGTTAGTAAAGTTTCTTTTTTGCATACAACTTATTCAAACAATGTAAAATTGACATGACTACTAAAATATTGCAGTAACCTTGTGCGACAACAATATTTTTATTTTACTACGGATGTTAAATTTTTATATTAGAGTTGTAAAAGAGATACACTTTTAAATTACCGCAACAAACATAAAACCTGTAAACTGACACACAAAGAAATAAAAACATCTTTTTGTGTCGATTTAATTAATGAAAAATATTAAATAGGTACAATCTCCTCAGGGATGTGCCCTAACAGGCGTAGCACTAAGGGGGTTCCGGAATGGTCTTTTAAGAGGTAACGGCGCCCCTTCTATATGTGCTGATGGTGATCACCGGGGTGGTTTTAGTGCGATAAAAATCCCTCACTCCCCGGACTTATCCCCAAAGTCCGGGCGCCTTTCGAAGGTTTCCCCTCGAGAACAAAAAAAAAAAAAGATACACTCATCTTCCTAGAATTTTATTCTTTATTCTACACACAATTCCCAAAACAAAAAATATAAGTCTTGTTTTTTTTTCTTTCTTGTTTTTTATTTTGGTAATTCTATTCCTAAGTGCGCCTGACCATCAATGATTGCATCTCCGCTTACCATCAGGTGGGATCGTAGTCAAGCACTGGTTTATATGAATTAAAAAAAAAAAAAAAAAAAAGTAGCTTGGAGTCGACTTTCAGTCTGAACGGAGACAGCGGTTCAACACCCATGTTTTACATGGACTGACTGACTATCAGATCTCGACAACACCCTGACTGGGCAACACAATACTTCTTATATAGACTGATGGTCAGACGCCAGAAAGTCTGACAAAGGACCGTCAAAGATCTACGAATGACGACCAGGTCCAACGGCTTTATGTGTTATGCGAGGCGCGAAGTCTTAGTAAAAACATGAAATATGAAAAAATCTAGGTGTGCCCACTGGGTGGACAATTTTAGGATTTCGTTTTTTTTAACTTATGACTAAAAAAATGTGATCAGTGTCGGGTACGGATACAGCTCTATTGCTTTTTTGTACTAATTAAAAAAATTGGGGTGTATAAAATCATATGTACCCTGTGTTCACAAAATTAATAAATGAATGTAAATAAATTAGAACTGGTGTGGTTTTAGTCAGTAAATTCTGGCACGCCCAGTAGTTCCACTCTAGAGTGGTAGAAGTCATTGGGTGATTTCCTTCACCTAAAAAAAAACAGAGCGGGTGGGGTTATTTCATAACTAGTTGCTGCTAGTGGCTTTGCTCACGTGTTAAAGTAGAAAATTGTCCCTAGGAAACCAACCCTCGGGATAAAAAGCTATCATCATATATGCTAGTCCAGGATATTGTCTAGCCCTGTGCCAAATTTCACCGTAATCTGTTCAGCCATGAGCGTGAACAAGTAAGAAATATATACACAATAGCTATATACACCCCTATTTTTTTATTAATACAAAAAGAGGGTTTTATCTGTACCCATTACTGATCATATTTATGTAGTCAAAAGTAAAAAAAAAAAGAAATACCAAAATTGACCACGAAAATGTGTCATAATTGTTAAATTCATAATTGAATCAATTAATCATAACAATTGCTACTAGAAAATACCACGCGCAGTGTTTTTCCATTTTGATCGTCATTTATTCATTAATAATCAAATAGCCTATACAATATTTTCATAAATTGAGTGACATTTTGGAATACAAACAAACGCTAATAACTTTGTTGTTTATGAATATTATTTATTGAGACTTTAATTAAATAATAACAAAACTATTTCTAATAAACCCTTTCAATAGTTGTACTAATTAAAAACTAGTGGTATATATAGTTTGATTTTCCAGCTAAAACTAAAGATATTGTGATATTACGTGTATGTTATTTCTCTAGAATAATATTAGATAAGGTGTGATAACAAAAAAACTCAGTGCACACACTCCCTTTTCTAACAAACAGTAACGAAATCCCCACACTACCTATCATTAGGAATTAGAAGCATCATCTACAAATACTAACAACAGCACCAACGCATCTTCAAAGGATAACATTACAACAACAACACTATCCATATCATAATATCTCGGGCTTTCAAATCTCGCTCCCACAATATCCCACATGCTACTCACATCACTACACATCGTACCGCGTCCACCCGTTTTAGGCACAAAGCTTCGCCACAAACGCGCAAAATTAAGATCCTTTGAGTTAAACTTAACGCAATTCCACTGGATTGAGCTGAGCTGTGTTATCTACGGAGGGATTTGAGTGATAATGTCACAGTTATATTAAGGAATGCGGACGAAAGGACCAAGTTCGATGCCTAGCATAGTTTTGTGCAAATTGTTTTTAGTGATGTCATGTGTCAAACTGGCAACACTGTGGATGTGATTTTTTAGTAGTGTTCGTTTGAAGTTGTGGAAATCTGCATCACTAAGAAATTTTTATCAAAAGTAACTTTATCGAAAATGTTTCATAGAAAGATATTTTCAAGAATTGATTTTAGTTGCTTTTTTATGAATTTAATTATTTATTTTGAACAAAAAAAAACACTTAACTAATTAAAATTACATAATATATACACAATAACTCCTACCTAAAATATGGCATCAATAAATTCCTCCGCATCGCTGTCGACTGGAAGTGTGCCCAAAAGACTGGCGGCATTGCCACGTTGTATGGCAATGCTTAATCTCTGACCGAGGTAAAAGCCAGCCCTTGGGTCACACGAAGTGTCAACTAGCCGTTTGGATAATTCTTGAAAAAGCGCATGAGCACTCGGACCCCACGGCCCAAGAGTCTCAACCCCAAACGGCACAAAAATATAACTACCGACGAGGTTATTATATTTTCGCCGCTTGAGGTTCGCTACAGCCGCAGCGGCAGTACCAGCACAGCGCGACGAGCTAGGAAAATAAGAGTGTCGACACAGGTAGTATCCCACACTAAAAGCTTACCCATCTTCCATGGAAATAAAGACATACCGTCCGGTCTCTTACCATCGTCGCGTGCCAGGCCATGAGGTTCCAAAACAGCCGGAACGCCGAGGGTAACAAGGGCTCTTCGAAAGATGTCATTGACATTCGCGTGCCGCGCTATACGTCCCGCGCTTCGACTGCATGACAGGCCGTAGTGACCGAGTCTGTTGATAACTTCGCCACAGTGGCAGCGATGAAGCGGACAGCAAGAAGCGCCTAGGCGTAGGGAAACTGCTAGGCGGGAAGTTGTATCTTCAAACAAGGTGCCTATGTTCGACGATGGTAGTGCGTGAAGCCAGAGGCCCGACTCCCACTCTTCCAGAGCCAATAGGCACGCACGCTCTGCTGTTACTACAGCAGAGCGTGCGCAGATGTTAAGATTAGGTTTCCCTGAACTACTTTGCAGAGCGGCTCATCCCACCGCCTCTGTGAAGAAAGGTTGTCGGGAGGATTTTTTATTCGGGCAAGCGAATCTAACAGTTTTTTTCATATTATTTATTTATTAAATTCTTTATTGTACATCGCATAAACAAAAAAACAGGGCAAACAGGAAGATTATTGTTTTTATTATGTTTTTCTTTTTTTGCATGCTGAGTATATATATATATTTACTGTGATGTTAGTGATAGCATGACGAGTAACAGGGCAGAGTGGAAGAAAAAAACGTGTTGCGCCGACCCCAAATAAAACGAGATAAGGGCAGGAAGATGATGATGATGATGATATATATTTTTATTCTGTTTGTCTATCATGCTTCTTGTCACTTAATACCCTGTATTTTGAGAGGACTGGCTCTTGCGATATAGGATATCTTAGTACAAGAGCCAGAGCACCACTGATATTTGTATCTATAATGTGTTAAATAAATAAATTATTATTGAACTACTATTAGCCAAACCTCTCCAGTACATATTTGTAATATCAGTGACTTTTTCAGTTATTTTTCCATGAAAATAGTAGTGTTGTTGTGTTGTGTTGTTCTGTGTAGTAGTGTTGTCTTTTTTAACCCAAAGGTTGAATAGTAGAGAATGCCTTGTTGCATTAAGTCCGCCTATGTACCGCTACTGTACATGAAGTTTAAATAAATAAAATATTCCATAGCAACATCCAAAACACACACTCTCAAAAAATTCGATTTATTCCCCATATTCAAAATCCTATAAAATTAATCTATAACAAACATCGATATCACTCCGCCATCTTACGAATTTAAGACAAACAACCGAAAACGAATTGGGAGGCTCCATCTTCAATCACCGTTTCGTAAAAACAAATAGAGTTCTGATAAAATCATTCAACGGTACATAGGGGATCATTTATTGAGGATAAACATGAGCCATGCGAAGATGTTCGTCAAACGGAGGCTTGAGATTAGCAATCTCTGAGAAAGTATTAGTTCGCAAGACGTTATTTACCGAGTGCCTGATTTCAATCGGAGCTTCGATTTGCAGAGTGGAAAGCTTCTTGGTAGGGATGGGATGGTGTATCGATATTACGGTGTGTCGATAGATGAGTTGTCAGATCTCAGTGTATAGTTCCACACGTATCGGAGGGTTAACATCTAATATAGGAGTAGCGCGATTTTACACGTATCCGTGGGTTCTACATTATGGGTACATAATTGCGTCCAGACTTAGGAAGTTGCGCCAGTGACTGAAAAGTTGAAGGTGAATCGTTTGTCTTGGTATGGTCATGTAAAGAGGAGAGATGAAACGCATGTTACTAAAAGAGTTATGAGTATACATGTGAATGGGTGGAGGAGAGAGGGAGGCCAAAGAAAAGATGGATGGATTGTGTAAACAGTGATATGAAAGAAAAGGAAGTTAGTGATAGTATGACGGTTGACAGGATAGAATGGAAGAAAAAAACGTGTTGCGCCGACTCCAAATAAGATGGACAAGGGCAGGAAGATGATGATGAATTGAGTCCAGACTATTTGTGTGTAGATTTTTTTTTCACAAATTTAACACAACACCATCTAGCCCCAAACTAAGCAGAGCTTGTGGAAGGAGTATTAGATAACTGATAAACATACTTACATATTTCTAAATACATACATATTATAGATTAATTACACTAAGACAGAGATCAAATGATCCAGCTGATCACACAAACATTAGTTCTGGATGGGAATCGAACCCACGACGTAGAGCATAGCAGTCAGGGTCACTAATCACTAGACCAACAGGCCAGTCTGAAAATATGTAGTTGTACTGCAGAAAAGTCGCATCAACAAATACAAATTAAATACCACAACAAAATCTCCAATCATCAATATCAAATAAATAGATAGATAGTAAGTTTACTAACATAGGTTTAAATTTTTTCTTAATTGTCTACTAACCCAAATGGATGTCACTTATCCGAATTAAAGATTATTTTTTATTTTATTTTTTTAAGTGGACATGATTAAACCCACCTATCACATTCACTAAGTACGTATCTATTGCTGCTGGTTTTCTGTTCCTTCTTGCCTAATCTTCATTATTAGGAAAAATGATTTGTATAAAGCATTCCAATCCGAGTAAAATGTATTACTATCGTCTATTCAGGCAGAATAGACATGTTTTCTTTCTCTATTAGTTTACTTTTGTCTCCTTACATTATTTGCAAACTAACTTTTTAACAAAAAACTATCGACAACCCGCATAATTAAATCGACCATGACCCCAACCCCAATATATCTCGATAGAGGAATAGATCTGAATTGATCCCGTCGCGGGTTCGTGGTAACGATCACTGAGGCGACAATGCAAATTGCACCTGAAGCTCACGGTAACGTGCCTCTGCACTTATAATTACGTTGACATAGAGAGGTTTTATATATGTTTATGAATGAAGTGTGAAATCAGTAGGCATATTTGAGGATGCTTGAACGAGACATTCGTGTCAGAAAAGTCCAGGATAGGCGTGGGCTTGCAGACGGCGAGCAATGGGTAACTCGCGGTCCGGTCGTTCGGTAACCATCTGGATCGAATCCGAGTCGTTGACGGCATTTCGTGTACCACGCGCGCCTCAAGGAAACGTTAGCAACGCCGTAGGGAACCAGCAGGGCCGAAGCCTACTGGAGCCATGGGTTGTGTGAAAGTGAACTCCAGGGTCCTGGAACGAAGGCAAAGGAGGAACATATGAGTGGGTTTTAGTCAGCAAAAGTCTGACTGGCCTCCCGCTCTGCCGTAGAGCCGGAGAAGTCATTGGATGATTTTCCAACAAAAAAAAAGTGTCAGTAAAGTCGATGGAATCATGGGTCTGAGAGTTGAAGGAGATGAAAAAGACGGATTGATCATGTAAGCAATGATATGAAAAATAAAAATGAATGATAGCGTATCGGTCGACAGAAGAGATAGAAGAAAATATGTGTTGCACTGACCCCAAGTAACAGGAGACAAGAGCTAGATATACTTTTATTTTTGAAAATGGAACGTCACGGGCTTGCGGACGGCGAGCAATGGGTAGCCCGCCGTCTGACCGTCCGGTAACCGTCCGGACCGAGCCCAAGTCGTCGACGGCGCGTATTGTTCCACGCGCGCCTCAGGGAGATGTCAGCAAATCGTAGGAGCCCAGCAGGGTCGAAGCCTACTGGGGCCATGGGTAGTGTGAAAACGAAACCCGGGGCCCTGGGACGAAGGCAACGAAGGAACAGGAGTGGGTTTTTAGTCAGTAAAAGTCTGACACTATCTCTCGCTCCGCCCAAGAATGGGATTTGTCATAAGATGATTTTCCCACCAAATAAAAAAAAAAACGCCTCACTTGGAATTTCACTTGTATCATTGGTATGTTAACAATCATACAAACACATATACACAAACCGCCAGCCAGCAACCTTCTGTAGCTCATACAATTATTTGTTCCGAGCGAAATTCGAACACAGCGCAGTAGCCAATCGCTCAGTCTACACCAATATCAACGTGACGTCTGCTTACATAAAAAAAACAATACACCCCTATTTTTTATTTAGCATAGCATAGTCGGCCTTATAATGTTCCCACTGTTGGGACTCAGGCCTCCTCTCTAGGAGAGAGAACGGGACGTAATCCACCACGCGGGTCCAGTGCGGGTTGGTGGATGTCACATATCTTCGGATTTTTGATTCTCAGACATGCCAATTGTGTTTTTTATTTAACTCAAAAAAAATGTTAATGTCATATTTGTGTAGTCAAAAGTAAAAAAAAAACTAATTCCCAAAATTATCCACAAAAATTTATCAAAATTAGTAAATTCATAATTGGATCAATCATTCTTAACAATATTGCTACTAGAAAATACTACACGCAATGTTTTTCCTTTGTTTTCGACATTCAATCTTTCATAATCAATAGCTTGTACAATATTTCCATAAATTGAGTGCCATTTTGGAATATAAACAAATGCTAATAACTTTGCTGTTTAAGAATATTACTTACTAGCGACCCGCCCCTACTTCGCGTGCAAATGGTGCAATGCTAATCACTACATAGTATAAAAAAAAGTCGTCCACTGTCTGTCTGTCCCTATGTTTACTTAGATCTTTAAAACTGCGCAACGGATTTTGATGTGACTTTTTTAATAGTTAGTAATCACAAGGTTTACGTGGATTCAGGTTTTCTTAATAAAATATTTTAGTTACAGACACGCGCCTCCGGCCCTCCGGCCGGTACCACCGCAACCGCTATATCCTTAAATAATAACGAGACCATTTCTTATCAGAAATGGTAAGCCCTTTAAGTATTTGTACTAATTAAAAATTAATGGTGTATGTTATCCGAATTCATCCAATAACAAGCCAGTTTTCCATTCACAAAAAGCCATTTTCTTTAGTCTTAATATATTTTTGTCTTCAAATCACATGATTCATATGAATCTTATGATCGATACTTTTATGTTCCCATCTCTAAATTGTAATAACTTCAAAAGTTATACGCGCCGATACGGATATACCTATTGGTGAACGGTTATAAAACTCGTATTAAAATATCGAGGACGGTTTGATACGCGTAGCGATGGAAAGGTTATAAAAATCTACAAATCCCTGATAGGCACTAAAGTATACTGATAATAGAAGATTAGACGATATGTGCATTTGTGTTCATGTGTGACTATATAAGAATGTGTACAGGTGGGAACTTTTTGCAGAGTGAATTTTGTTTGAAGTTGAGCAAACAAGCTTAGCACAAGCTACTGGAAGACGCAACGTTGGAAGGCCTCCCACAAGTTGGTCTAATGACCTGGTGAGGGTCGCAAAAATCCGATGTATGCGAGACGCACAGGGCCGGTCGTTGTGTTGACACTTAGGGGAGGCCTATATCCAGCAGTGGACGTCTTTCAGCTGAAATGATTATGATGATAAGCTTTACCTAATGTATCTGTCGTAAAAACTCACAGATACATTTTGTTCACAGTGGATGTTTAAAAATGTGTTTTTACACAACCTGTTCGATAATGCCCTTTATGTGTCATACAACCATCACAAGTCATTTTGTCCCTAGGGGAAATAATGCAGAAAAGGCGATCCCTAGGGAATATTGAGATTTAAATTTGGAACGTGAAAAACTGCCAACAATATGTGAATTAAAATGTAGTGCATCAAACAAGTTTATTCAAAATTTTAACTGGCCACTAACAAAAAAAAACAAGAATAAAACGTGGTTACGGACGAGTTTCTAAAAAAAAAAGTAATGAACAAGCGGGGGAGCGTTACAGAAAATTTAAACTATAGAATCTTAGAGTAGTAAATTTTCTTGGTTTCAAATCTCAAACCATGTTGAGTGATAGTTAAGATTAACTCGTAAATAATACTCATATTTCTCTAATATATGATTTGTTTTACTAAATTGTCTTTTAATTAACTCACAGATGGTGTAAAAAATAGAATATCTAACACGGGGATAAAGCTGTCTTTGTCTTGGGCGGCTTGAATTCCTCACTTTACTCAGGTTTATTAATAAATCCCTCGCAATGCTCGGGAGTTAATTAAATAGATCCACCTTCGTTTCGTTTGGAATTCAATATGCCGCCCGCGACTTAAAAACAGTGCTTTATCCTTTAGTCACATAAACCACTGTTAGGTGCGAAAATTTTGCAGTGATGATTTTATTTGAAGTCGAGCAAATAAGCATCATAGATTATTCTTACAGATACATTTTGTTCAAAGTGGGTGTGTATGAATGTGTTCAGGTGACTTTTGTAGAGTAATTTTGTTTGAAGTCGAGCAAATAAGCATCATAGATTATTCTTACAGATACATTTTGTTCACAGTAGGTGTGTATGAATGTGTTCAGGTGACTTTTGGAGAGTAATTTTGTTTGAAGGTGAACAAATAAGCCTCTTAATCTATTCTAACCGATATATTTTGTTCACAATGGGTGTGTATGAATATATTCAGGGGTGCGTCTCATATCATGTAAAGTTATTTGTTATATTTTCATTTTAATAACGTTCACAAGATATAATAAACGTGAGATATACCAACTGTTGATAGAATTTCATTACTTATATAATTTATGTACTCTAAAACTTATTTTGTATAACGTTTTTGGATATAAAGTTTGTTTCATCGAAAATCATTAGGTCTATCTTTTAAAATATTGGTATTGGTCGCAGCTGTATCATATAACACACATAACACACTGTTAGTATTACAAGTTGGCGCGGCGTATTGAAAACCGTTACTGTAATATAATGCGGCTGCGGATCCGCATTATATTAAGGTGTGGACCTCCAATCAGATTTCAATTCGGCTGATATAAAATACGCCGCATTGTATACCCACTTTTTTTTTTGGGTGTGAAATCTTTCAATGTTAGTGAATCATTTATTTATTTATTTAACAATTTGTGTACACAAAATAATAAAAGAAGGAAGCATAGAATAGTACAAAGGTGATGCTTGAACTGGTACTTGAACTAGTACAAAGGTGATCATTTGAGTTAGGTTAAGTTAAAAATCGCGCCTAATTAGATTAGAATAGTGACCATCAGAAAGCGATGGCGAGCGAACGAATCGATCATGTAGGTTATGTTAGGTTAGTCTAATGTTAACGAATCATTTGGGTTAGGTTAAATTAAAAGCCTTATAAAAATATTTTGTTCTATCGTATTAGACTAAATAAGTTTTACGTCTTTTGGGTGGTATATCTAAACATTGTATAATCAATGTATGTTATGCTTATAAAAATAAGTTATTTGAAAATTATGTCAATCGTTTATTATATTAACTGATCGTTATATCAAATAAAATTATAGATTTAGTTTTTATATCATGTAAATATTAGAGATTTTATAATCATACCATATATTACTTGCCCATATTCAGGTGAGTTTTAGGGAAGTATTTTTTTTTTTAATTGAAGAAAAAAGAAGTTTATACTCATAGATACATCTTGTTCACAGTGGGCGTGTAAGAGAATGTGTGTATGTTTGTTACTTCTTCACGCTCGGATGGCTTAACGAATTTTGATGAAATTTAGCACACGCATTGTTCGTCACCATTTGTTGTTCGTTTGGAATAGCCTATAGTATACTCTATATCTCGGGAATATGTTCCCTTGAGACAACTTTCTACTTATCACGGGATCGAAGCCAGCAGCAAGTAATAAATAAAAGGAAATCCAGACTACAACACAACATAAATCCAGTGAAACCATCCACCTTTCACCAAATTAATGCCGACACAAATTATGCAGATAGTGTGGGGAAGATGACGTTTACTCGACACTTGATGCCGCCGACGGGCGCTCTGTTCCCGGAGTATAACACGACCGTCGCGACTCTGTAATGCGATGTATCGGTCCGATTGAATCGCAATAATGTTCAGAGAATATGGAAGATTTCATTTTGTACTGTTTTTAAATTGGTTGGTTATGAATGTTGTGTTTCTCAGATAGTTAACCGATAAAAGTTCTTCCATACTTCACTGTTTGTCGTACTATCAGTAATCACCTCCTTTTTTTTAGGTCAAATGACTTCTCCCGTTCTAGGGCAGAGTGAGGGGGCGTTTCAGACTTTTACTAACTAAAACTACACCTATTTTCCTTCTTTGCCCTTTGCGTTTCAGGACCATGGGTTTTCCTTTTAGAAGCGAATCCATGGCCCCAGTAGGCTTAGGCCCTGCTGGGCCCCTATGGTTTAGTTGACTTCTCTTTAAGGCGCGTGTGGAACAAACGCACTATCGACGATCTGGACTCGGTCCGGACAATAGCTGGACGGCCGGACGGCGAGCTATCCATTGCTCGTCGTCCGCAAACCCATGCTTACGGTGGCTGGAAGTCGGAGTCGGGGTTTTAGCGGCTGGGGCGTCAGGATATCCGTTCCTTTTCGCGTGCGGCCACCTCCTTATTCAAATGACCCTTTAGAGGTATGCGGAACAGGGTATAAAATCCAGCATACGTCCTCCAGACCAGATGCGTGTTTCGTCTGGCCCGGGTTACTGCCCGATAGTTGATTTCGAACTGGTTTTGTTGAAAATATTGTTTATTTTTTGACCGTTAGATGGCGCTGTTAGGTGAGCGCCGATTTCTAGATCGCGATTTTAAGATTTTCCGCGCTGTGACTAGGTTCGCGATAAGTATTATTTGAAATTAGTACTGATTATACAGTTATACAACATGTGAAGTGGTTTTACTTGTGTTATCTTCATCCTTGCTACGGTCGCGAGTGCTGCAGAAACAGTGCGGGGTAGTAAACGGAGTGTTCAGTTGTTTATGATTCTAATCGCGCGGATAACTCTAAAACTGCGATGCAAGATTTTGAATTTTAGTTTCTATAAAACATATATTAACACACACACACATTACGCTTACATACACATACACACACATTACACATACACACACATTACACATACATTATACATTTATAATTATTTTAGTGTGATTATAGATACTTATTTTTTTGTTAATACATTTTATGCATTTGCATAACACCACAAATTCTTTTAAACTATGTTCGGTATATTGTAATGCATTGATTTATGTTTGAAATACATTACATGACATACAATAAAGCGATTCGCAAATAAAATAGTGTTAATTAAGCCATTGGTATTTTATTTCGCGACTCGTTTCGGTACAGTGATAAATTAATCAGTGAACGAGCCGCTCAAATTATGATGCGATCAAAACAATGTACTGTCATTGGATATTTAATATTATAACTAAATGAATACAACGATTTTAAGCGACAGAGAGTCCAGAAGGCAAATATAAACCTTTGATATTTTGATAATTTTATCCAAAAGACCTTTGACCACCCAAAAAGATCACACTAATATTATTAGCGACCGACCGAAGGTTTCAGTTTTGGCCAATATCGGCTAAAATACTGGTTTCGGCTGGACTTTCGGTTTCCGTCAAAAAGGGGACAAATTTTCGGCTCGACCTAAGCTAGCGGTTGACGGAATGACGGCAGCTCAAAAACGCTAGTTTCAGTCGAACGAGTCCTTCAGTTTTGAGGTATCTATCAGAAGATAGATACTGTTACTGGGGCCATGGGTTGTCCGAAAGGGAACTTCGGGGTTTTGATACGCAAGGTGAAAAAAGAACAAAGGAGTGGGTTTTAGTCAGTAAATATCTGACACACCCTCCCACTCCACCTAAGAGCGTAAGATGACATTGGATGATTTCTCACCTAAAAAAATATAGATACTGTGTTAATGAAAAAAAAATAAGTCATGCGATCTCCTCGCATGACTTATTTTTTTTTATTAGTTAGCGGACTGGCTAGCTAAAAAACTGGCTAACTCATTCATCTGTGGGTCATAATTTATACATAACCATCGATTTATTTGATTCTTTAATATTATGAAAATTATAACTATATCGTTTTTTTTTTTATTATTGCATCAATTTCGGTATCGGTTATGGCCGAAACTGGAAGTGGAGCCAAACATTAGGTTATGGTTTCGGTTTCGGCAGAAATAATATTAAGTAAATAGTGAAATTGTTTATTTCACTAAGTTTAGACACAGCGGATCAAAAAAACTGTCTCCAAAATCTTTATACTTCTGGTTTTTGCTGTCATTTATATCTGCAATTCGTTGTTATTGAAGGATACTTTATCATAAAAAATAATATGATCCTCGTTATAATTTTCATGTCAATCAACTGTTATTTAATTATGTTAACGAAAAAGCTTAACTTATTGAGTTACATTATTATTATAAGATACTTATTGAACTAGTTAAATGAAATCAATATTATCGTCGAAGCTTCTCATGTCCAGTTTGAGAAAGATGCTTCTGTTCATTACCATATCATCGTCTTCCTGCCCTTGTCCCATCTTATTTGGGGTCGACGCAACACGTTTTTTTCTTCCATTCTATCCTGTCAACCGTCATGCTATCACTAACTTCCTTTTCTTTCATATCACTGTTCACACAATCAATCCATCTTTTCTTTGGCCTCCCTCTCCCTCTCCACCCATCCACATGTATACTCATAACTCTTTTTGTAACATGCGTTTCATCTCTCCTCTTTACATGACCATACCAAGACAAACGATTCCCTTTCAACTTTTCAGTCACTGGCGCCACTTTCAAATTTCCTCTAATATAATCATTTCTCACTTTATCCATTCTCGTCACACCACACATCCATCTCAACATTCTCATCTCCGCTACATGCAATCTTTTTTCATCCGTCTTTTTCACAGCCCAACATTCTCATTACCATAAAAGAAAAAAAAACACGAGATAATTGCGTGATCAGACGGCTTAAAGTCACCCAAAGGGTAATTGAAAAGGCTACGCTCGGAGTTTCCTTGTGTGATCACATCAGGAATGAAGATATCCGCAGGAGAACCAAGGTGGTCGACATAACCGTATTTATTTATTCCTGTCTCAAACCTTCAGCTCAAAAATTGTTAGCCGAAACTGTTTAGTACCAAAACTGATCGGTCACTAATTGTATACAAACCCAACCTGAGATAGATAGTCATGAAGTAAGGTCAACATACCTGGAACCAAAAAAAAATAATTTTATAATTTGAAATATATAAGGAAATAGTTATTTTATTCTAAGTAATTAAGGAGCACGCTTGCTTTGAAGTAACCAATGCACTCTTGACTTAAATACCCCTAAGTTAGAAAGAAAAGAAAAAGAAAGAAAAATATTTTATTTCACACGCATTTAAACACACTTTTTTTTACGTGGGAAAATCATCTCATGACGAATCGCGCTCTTTGGCGGAGCGGAAGAAAGTTCAGACTTTTACTGACTAAAAACCCACTTCTGTTCCTTCTTTGCCTTCATCCCGGGGCCCCGGGCTTCGCTTTCACACTACCCGTGGATGGATATACACACTGTAAAAATAAAATTTAAGACAACAAAGAAAAAAAAATCACTGACTCAATGTGTGTCTCACGGCTACGCCAAATAGGTCCAGTTCAACAAAAATGCCAGACAACTACATGGTAGCCAGTGCCAGACAAGTATATAGTATAGTACATCAAAATGCCTGTATAAAGGTCCAATGAAACAATAATGACGACCAAATAAAATGAATACACTACATGGCTTATTAACTGCTGTAATATGTAATTGTAGTGATGTTAAATAATAGGCACTATAATGTGCAGTCGACAAGAAGTACGATTACACTCATTAACGGTTGGACATGTTAATATTTCAATATAACCTCAATTAATTATTTTATACAACTATGCGAATTGAAAACCAAATTAAAATATTAACATAATAATATAAAATGTAGATATTTTATTATTAAAAGCGCTTAATTTTCATGATACTTCATTCTACAATGCGTTCCAAATAAGAATAGGATCGATTGCCGTGTTGTGACGTCATGTCATCCTGTCAAATCTAAGAATGAATATGGTGAGCAAAACAAGAAATTTTTAAAATTTAATTTATTTACGAACGATGAACGGAAAAAGTTTAATCAGAATCCAGTTATTCAATTTTGCTCATCTCTGAGTTCTTCAATTTTGCCCAATTTCTTGCGATTTGACAGTATGACGTGACGTCACAACATGGCAATCGATCCTATTCTTATTTGGAACGCATTGTATTTGAAATATCTATTATTTATTTATTGTGCACGCCTACCACAGTGTAGTCTTTTTAAACGACTTCAAAAAGAAGGAGGTTCTATATTCGGCTAAGGTATTTTTTTATGTATGTTCCCCTATATCTCGGCCAATTGTGGACCGATTTTGAAAATTATTGTTTTGATTGAAAAGTTATGCTTTCAAGTTGGTCTCATAGAATATAGAAGATATTGTTATGATACTCTTCATAGGAGCACAGCAGAACTGTCTTAACAAGCCAAATTGCTTTGTTTATACGTGTAGTCGATGACTGACTGAAAGAAAAGGGGGAGGAGATATATTGAACTAATCTGATGATTGGCTTGAAGGTAAAATAATGTAATCTAACCGTGTATGAGATTATAAGAATTGTTATGAGATGCACTCTGGTGTTTAAGGTTGGCTGAGGGGTACTTTTTAGTGGGGGTACCATAACTAAAAAGTGTAAAATAAAAACCTTTATACATTCGGCAGTTGGTGTTAAATAACGAAGAGACAAAACTATTACAGAAACACCGACTTCTGAAATTAAAGTTATTTTGCACTTTTAAGTGTTTTTTTTTTTAAATTGAAGTCGTTGTATTTTTTTTTTTGTAAAAGTTTTTTTTTTCCTAACCCAAAAGTTCTTGTCGCATTGAGGCATATATGCCACTACTGTACATGAGATCAAATAAATAAATTTAAAAAAATCAATGGATGGATTGTTTGTTTGAAAGATGATATGACTGAAAACCAGATGATTGATGAAATGAGATGACGATACATAGGTAGAGAATTTGAAATAACAACCTCGTTGTTTCGTATTTTCCCAGGTTGGGTAAAAAGTAGATTGCGATTTTCCATTAGGAATTACTCTGTAGTAGCCCGGAATTTAGAAGTCGATGGTGTGATGATCTTCGGAAAACACTTAATACTGTTAGTCCAGCGCCTGAACTCTCGCCGTTCGTGTCGATTTGCCATCCTATCGGGCAATGAGGACAAAAGAACGGCGGCAACAATCTCTCGCGCCGGGCCTTGGTACAGGCCATGTTCCGGAGCGAAGAGGAGTGGCAGGCGGTCGCCTCCTTCTGCGATGCAGTAATGCTAGCAAAAGAGGAGGCCGCACATGCACGCGAGAGGCAATGGCCCTCACGCCTCAGCCCCTTGGATTCCGACCCCGATTTCCGGCCACTGTAGGCGCGGGCTTGCGGACGGCGAGTAATGGGTTCGCCGTCCGACCGTCCGGTAACCGTCCGGACCAAGGCCAAGTCGTCGACGGCGCGTACTGTTCCACGCGCACCTCAAGGAGATGTAAGCAAACTGTAGGGTCCTAGCAGGGTCTAAACCTACTGGGGCCAAGGGTATGCTTCTAAAAGGAAGACTCGACCCCGGTATGAAAGGCAACGAAGGAACAGGAGTGGGTTTTTAGTCAGTAAAAGTTTTAAACACCCTTCCGCTCCGTCCAAGAGCGTGGGATGTCATTGGATGATTTACCCACGGAAAAAACAAACAATTTTTAAACACAGTCTCTTAGCATAGAAAGTGGATATATAAATGGTGGACAGAAGATTGACCAAGAACCATCAAACTGTCAAAGGAAATAAAAAATGTTGTTTACTTTTAAACACCAAAGTCAACTCACATAAACTCAATACTCTTAATAGTGTCAATTTTACTAAACAAACAAACATTAATAAGTCTCCACTTATCACTATACTGTTAACATGTAAAATAGACATATCTACATACGGAAAAAACCTACCGTATATACAGCTTAATAAAGATTTAGAAAACAGTTGAGTTACGTGAACGAGTAAAAAAACCCGGGCAAGTGCGAGTCGGAATCGCGCACTGAGGGTTCCGTACAAACTTACCTATGAAAACAGTTCAATTCCCGAATTGAGTTACTCAGATATTTCCGAACAGTAAAAAAAAAATTTTTTTTTTGACGTAACAGCAAATTTACAGTTTTCAGATTTATTCCTGTATCTATACTATAAAACCTTGTTTTATGCCAAATTCCCTTAAGAGTATCGAAATATACGTTTTTTGCGACATAAACGGCCGTATCTTTTTTTCCGTTAACTTAGAAGTTTGATTTTTTCACAGCTTCAAGGGACCGCAAACTTGAGTATACGGTTTTAATTTCGACTCGATGCCTCGTACTCAAATTAATTTTACTTGTTACGACGGTTCTGCCGTGATCCAATGAAGAGTTCTGTTTCATATCTTCGAAGTTCATGATCAGATCATAACAATATTTCTATGGGACCCATTTGTAAGTATAATCTTTGAATAAAAAAATAATCTTCAAAATCGGTCTACAATTGACCGAGAAATCGGTGAAAATACATTAAAAAAAATTATAAATATATTCGAACATAGAACCTCCTTCTTTTTGAAGTCGGTTAATTAAAAAAGGCTTGAATTTGGAATTATACCTAAGCAACGAACTACAGTAACAGAACTCTAAAAAACTGACCAACGGCGAAACAAAAGCCATAACACTATTTCTTCATTGGAATTCATTTTGCTGAACTTTTCACTGACTCCTGAACTAAAGAAGCAATACACCACAACAGCAAACGTTGCAACCCGTAGAGGGCTACAGTGTTACCTGACGTCAACAAAGTGCTGTTCGTTTGTATTTGCCGTCGACAAAGTGCCGGTCATCTGTATGAGCCCTTACGGCTCTTAGATGTAAGTACATTTAATTTGACATCAATTTATAAATTAATAAATATTAATAACGTAATAGGAATATATACAAACTAAAAATAATAATATTTACAAACGGGTTGAAAAATAAATTATTGGATGATGAATTTTTTGATATTAAATATCAAAAAATTCATCCACATCGATATAATAGTAAAAGTGCCCAGAACGCTGGCAGCATTGCCACGTTGGATAGCAATGCTGATTCGTTGTCCGAAGAAAAGCCCAGCCCTCTGGTGACGCGAAGAATCGACCAGTTGTTTGCTGATATCACGAACAACTTGATAAGCTGTCGGACCCCATGGCTCTAGTGTTTCAACCCCAAACGGGTGAGGTTTGTAAGTACATTATATAACGTTAAAAAAACATCTGAATATCTAAATCAATATAAAACTTGTGTAGCGTGGGTGCACCTAACATGACTCTCTCAAAGTTAACTAATTTGCATACATGTCGCGAGTATTTCGAAACAAATAACTTTCAAAATAACTTGTTAGAAACATGATGCATTAGTTGAAAACTTATATATAGATATTCGAATTTCGTTAAAATTTTAAAAACTTTGATATTCAATAACATGAACCTTGAGGTCTAGGGTTGAATTCATGGGTCTGGCAAAATGAAGTCTATGGAGTTTCTTACGTGTTCTTCTCCATAGATACTCGTATCTATACTTTGAAACGATCAAAAACCTTACTAACAATTTATGTACACACAATAATACTAAAAAATGGGGGTTTGACTAAAAATACCTTTGTGTAATTTATTTCATCAACATTGCTCTCAAAATGGTGAAGGAAAACATGTGACATTCACCAAACCGCACTGGGCCCGGTTAGTGGATTAGGGCCCGTTCCCTCATCTAGAGAGGAGGCCTACGTCCTAGCAGTGGGAACATTAGGTATAAGGCTGATTATGCTGTATTTATGCTAAAAAGGAGTGTAAGACAGAGGTATCTTACACTCCTGGAAATATTATGATGATATGTTAGGATGAAAATATATGAAGGGCTATGCTCGAAGTTTCCTTGCGTGATCGCATAAAGAATGAAGATATCCGCAGGAGAACCAAGGTCGCCGACATAGCTCGAAGAATCGCCAAACTAAAGTGGCAGTGGGCAGGGCACATTGCTCGTAGAATGGATGGTCGATGGGGCTGAAAGGTTCTAGAGTGGCTACCGCGCACCGGAAAACGCAGCGTTGGAAGGCCTCCCACAAGATGGACCGACGACCTGGTGAGAGTCGCGGGAGTGCGGTGGATGCAAGAAGCACAGGATCGGTCGTTGTGAAGTCGCTTGGGGGAGGCCTATGTACAACAGTGGAAATGATGATGATGAGATGATGATATAGGCTATTATGATGCTCAAAACATACGGATTTCCAGCTGAATTCAAATAAACGTTTTATAACCACACGAATCGAATTCGCAAACCGCAAAAACAATCTAATTCCATAACCCTCCAGATCCGAAGCCAGAAAGCCTCTTCCTAAATTAAAACCAGTAACAGTAAGCAGCAAAAAAAATCCACATTTTGATACGCAATTAACAAATCTGTATTCGTGTCATGTCCTGGCTAAAAATCCTTTACGCGTTTATCCATAAAGCGAGCCATGTAAATGCAAATTTTCGCAACGACACGGCGAGCCCAGAGAACCCTGTATTTTGTCAGCAAACACGTTTTTAATTAATTCGCTTATTTATTTGAAGCAACAGTGATGGGACTCAACTATTTTCCCGGGATCCCGCGGCGCGTGATTGGATTTGTGAGAGAATATGCTGAATGTGTGTTGAACGTGTGCGAGTTCTTGGCTTCTGTAATTTAAATATGAATTTTGCACTGGTTCTTTAGTTTTATATGTCTTTACGTAAAGTTTGTAAAGGCACACTATTTTTCTTTTAATGTTTTTTTTATATTTTTAAATAGAGTGTTCGATGTGTGTTAAATGTTGTATACTTAATCCTTGGCACGGGTTTGCACACGACGAGCAGCAGGTAGCTCGCTGTCCGATCAGTAAGGACCGGATCCAAGTCAACAGCGCGTAGTGTTCCACGTGCGACTCGACCAGTTACCGTGACTCTAGATTGCAAAGAGTAAATTAAGGAAAAATAGAAGGATCGATCTAATCATCATCTTCATAATTTCAGCCAAAGGACGTCTACTGCTGGACATAAGCCTCCCCTAATTGTCACCACAACGAACGGTTCGATGCGTCTCGCATTCCCGCGACTCTCACCAGGTCAACGGTCCACCTTGTGGGAAGCCTTCCAACGCCGCGTCTTCCGATGCGCGATCGCCACTCTAGAATCTTTCGGCCCCTTCAACCATCTGTTTACGAGCAATATGCCCTGCCCACTGCTACTTAAGTTTGGTGATTATTCGGGCTATGTCAGCGACCTTGGTTCTCCTGCGGCTATCTTCAATCCTGATACGATCACGCAAGGAAACTCCTTTTCCATTGCCCTTTGGGTGTCTGTAAGCCTTCTGATGAGGCCCATTGTAAGCGACCATGTTTCAGTGCTATATGTCATCACTGACAAACACGAACTGCTCATAGATTTTCGCCTTGAAGCACTGTGATATGTTGGACGAGAAAATATCGCGCAGCTCCCCAAACGCTGCCCACCCGAGTCGGATTCGTCGATTGACCTCGGTCTAATATTTATTATCTATATAGCTAGTAGTCAATATACTAATTCTACAGAAATATTTTTAATGAAATTTCGTTTAAATTTTGATTACTTTTTTAAACTTTCCGGGTTCTTCGAATAGTTAATTACTTAATTAAACGAAATTATATTAAAATGTTTCCAAAAACTACTTACCTTAATTTTTACCGACCCTAAACTTTGCTATTTTATTAATTAAAAGGTAAAGTTTACTTTAAACAAAGCTTTCAATATAATTAAGTTATATTTTTAATAAAATTTAAAGCAAACCATTTTTTTTTTTCATTTTTGGCTCAGTAGGGACTTTTAAAAAAAAACCAATAACTATCTTAAAACTCTGAAATAAATGTGAAAAATACTTTTAATGCCAACGTAACTTTTTAAGCTAAACGAAACGATTCTATGAAACGCTGTCAGTGGAATAAATTGAACCTATAAAATTAAACTTTGATCCCAATTTTGAATGGACATTTTTGAAATCCGCTCCCCATTTTTTTCGGATTAATTATATTCCGTCATGTATAAAAAAAAATATTTCGCACCTAAATCTGAAGTGTGCCATTTTTATGCTTTCCATTCGTAAAATTTTTAACTGGCAATGTTGTCGACTTCGTTTGATGTTTTTAATCTTTTTAATGAAATAAAATGGGTAAAAAACGAATTCTTGAACTACATCGGTATCGCAGTCAAGCACTGGTTTATACAAATTGAAAAAAAAAATTATCGAAAAAATTAAAACATAAATCATTGGGGCTTACTCAATATAAAACTCTATCAAATAAATTAATCTCGTTTTTTTTTTGAGATGGGATATCATCCAATAAAATCTCCTGCTCGGGTAGGGTGGGAGGGCTAAAACCACACCTGTGTCTTTCAGTTTCCCTTTGCGTTCTGAGACCTGGAGTTTCCTTTTACGGAAAATCCCCGTAACCCTAGCGGACATCGGCTCAGCTGGGCCCTTACGTTTTGCTGTCATCTCTTTCAGGAGCGCGTGGAACACTACGCGCTGTCGATGACTTGGGCTTGGTTTGGACGGTTACCGGACGGCGAGCTGTCCATTGTTTGTCCGCAAGCCCGCAAATACCGTGGTTAGTAGGCGGGGTCGCGGTTGTTGCAGTAGGAGGCCAACCCCTATTGTTCCCCCTCGGCATTTTTCTCAAACAAACTTACATGGAATTACTTAACTGGATTTCTCTTGGCAAGGCTGGTTTCCTTGTCATAATCTGACTTCTAAATATCCGTAATCACTGTTAAAGTTCTATCAGCCGAGACCAACGGCTTAACGTGCCTTCCAAGACACGGAAGAGTCTTGGTAGATAATGGATCGTACCATAGAATAACTTCAACAAGCTTTGTTTAACTCGAAAAAAAGGATAAGGATTTTCTAATATGGAAACTCATGGTTCTAGAACGCAAAGGGCAACTGTAGTTTTAGTAAGTAAACGTCTGACACGCTCCACCTTATGAGCTAAACGACGTCCATTGCTGGACATATCCTCCTCCCCCAATTTTCGCCACAACGAAAAGTCCTTTGCGTCTCGCATCCCATTCCCGCGACTCTTCCCAGGTTGTGGAAGACCTTTTAACGCTGCGTCTTCCAGTGTGCGGTCATCATAAGGTCACCTATACAACATTAGTTTTAGTATATGCGAAACCCGAAACACGTGTCTAGCATTTTTATGTAAAGAATCTATGTACAAAATTTCACAACTGTATCGTGAAAAATCACAAAGTTATAAGCTTGTTATGTTACACGGTTGACCGCACAAATACATAATCACCGGGCCATCCAGGCGACTGAGGGGTTGTTTTGCTACCGCATCTAGCTGTGCGCTGACACGTCATGCCCGCAATGGCCTGCCGTGGCCTGTGTTGTACTTACGGTGGTGTCCTACTTGTGACTTTTTTTTAAATATTTTTGGAAAAAAATATAACATGGGGTAAAAATTATTGGAATCGATTCAGTTACTGATTCTGAACAAAATATATTCTGGTTTCGCATAGACTAAAAAGTTTAGAAGATAAAAATGTCTGGCTCAATGCTTGTCCAGGTCCACAACCGAAAGAATTTGAAAGAAAGAAAGACCGGTGTTTGCCCACACGGGTCATACGGTGAGCTACAACCAATTCCGAAAAACTCCCGGATTTACCGCCGCATCCCGGAGCCGGAATTTTCCCAGTACTTGTCATCTCTAGTCGTCGATATTGACGGTGTTGGCCGCTGGCGATATTATCCATTTCGCTACTTATTTGTGGCGTGTTGATTGGTTGCGGCCAACAGTGTCATGATTATGAGGTTAACTGACATCATAGAACATTAAGTATATGACTATAACGGTAATGAACGGTGTAACGGGATTAGTCCTTGAATTTTCAAATGTGAACAACACGTATGGCTTTGTATTGAAGCTGTCCTTATTGTGTCTTGATAAAATATTAATAATAATTATGACTAGCTAACGTTGTGAACTTCGTACCGCCTAATAGTCAATGAGTAATGTATTAATGTATCTTTCGATATAGTCAACCGATTGCGATGAAACAAAGTCTAAGTAATATATCAAGTTACACACAATTTTAATATATAAAAGTTACCTACATCGATTTCGTACATTTTACGATTTGTAGATTTATGCGCGCACAACTTAAAAACTTCACAGACTTATTATATGTATAGATTCAAATTCAAACCGTTTATTTCAAATAAACCATTTACAGGCACTTTTGAATTATCAAGGTCGGTTAGTCACAAAACAGAAGAAGCTATTTTCCCGTTCCAAAGCGTAGATCTCTATGGAGAAGAACGTGCAAGAAACTCTATGACCACGCTTATAAATTAGTAAAAAAATACAAAATTATGGCATATACTGCTGACCCGGCGAAGTTCGTACCGCCTAATAGTAAGGATAACGCCATCTACTGACATCACCAGAACGGCATAATTAATTTTATAATGACATTTTAATTAGAGATGGCGTTGTATTAAGATTATTTTTTTCCATTTTTTCTCACCGTTTAAACCTTCTCTGGACTATCACGAATATTTCAAGACCAAAATCAGTCAAATAGGTCCAGCCGTTCTCGAGTTCTAGCGAGACTAACGATCAGCTATTTCTTTTTATATACCTATATAGAAGATAGGTATATAAGAACGATGTAGACAGACGTTTATGTAAAAAACACCCTAGTAAAAAAAAGACGGGTTGCACTCCGGGAGTGCCGGCAGAAGTGAAAACTTGATTATTAACGTTGAGCATGTTTGATATTTTGGAATGGTTAGGGAATAATTTTGCACCAATTGCTTTATCAGTATAAAAGTATAAAAGTACTATCATTTATGTGGTAGAATACAATATTCATTTATTGCGCTATCGTACACAAACATGACAATTTCGATATTACACACATAAGTTTAGACTGCGGATTGTTGTGATACCGCAAGTTTAATTCATTCATTTAAAAACTAAAGTCTTAACTTCTTGCAGATTCAAGTAAAAATGTCAATTTATTTTTGTAATCCCAGTGATTACAAAAATAAATGAAGTAAATAAATGAATAAAAAGACTTAAAACATAACTTGCGAAATGTGGGTGTACTATTCGGTGCACCCCTGCCTGAGCCTTCGGGGATTACAGGATGTTATGTTATCATTGAATCCTGCTTAAAGAATTTGTAATTAAAAGTGTGGAAGTAATCTGTCGCACATAAAAATGTGTGCGATACATCTTTTCACAGGCGCTTAGTAAGCACGTAAGCAGGAACGTCACATTCGATCTTACTACAGAATTAGCTGAGAATTTATCGGTTTCCTATACCAATAACACTCGTGCTTTTTAACTTACTTGTAAATACTTGTAATCAAATTATTTTTAAAGCAGATTTAAATAAACTGAACTTTATTTTACCAAACAACAAACGCCTTAGTGAAAATGTTTAGCAATTTAATACTCGGATGGTACTTATTGCGATTGAACGATTTCCTTTTTTATTTTATTATCATGATTGTGCTTGCATCTTAAAAGCCTTCACAAGTACTTTTAATAGCTACTGGATACTAAGAAAGCTGCAAACTCAAAGACAACACTGTCTTATTGATTTTAGAATCTCTTGTCATTATGCGTCAATCAATAAAATTGCAAGGAAATACGGAATTTTAGCTACACTAACATACCTAGAGGTACGTAACGTTTGTAAATAGCACGTAAATTGCCTTCGTAGTTAGCACGGTGCGAATCCCCCAAAGACCACGGTTCTATCACAATCTTAAGGACGATGAAGATAGCCAGAGGACTAGGTTTCGCGGCGCTGCGCCGGTGCGCGGCGGGTGGCAATTTACTACTCTGTCAAGAAAGTACCGGGAAAAGATCAATAATACACAAAATGTCTGTTATTCATCCAAATTTATTTTATCACCTTCAAAGTATGCTCCTTTAGAAACGATACACTTGCGCCAACGAATAATCCATTCATCAAAACATTTTTTAAACGCTGCTTCCTGAATTGAGTTCAGTTCTCGCCGCGAATTCTCCTTTATGTCTTCTATCGATTGAAAACGGGTGCCACGAAGTGGTAATTTGAGTTTAGGAAAAAGAAAAAAGTCAGCAGGAGCCATATCTGGTGAATATGGTGGTTGCTGGATGGTATTTGTTGAGTGTTTGGTCAAAAATTTGTTCACAATGATAGCCTTGTGCGAAGGCGCATTGTCGTGGTGCAAAATCCAAGAATTTTCTTTCCACAAATCTGGCCTTTTTCGTCGAATTCGCTCTCTTAAACACCGCATAACGCTCAAATAATATTCTTTATTTACCGTTAGACCTTCCGGTAAGAATTCAGAGTGCACAACACCGCGATAGTCAAAGAAAACAGTCAACATGACTTTGACTTTTGATCGACTTTGGCGTGGTTTTTTCGGTTTCGGTTCAGTTGGAAGGCGCCACTCCGAAGCTTGTTGACTAGTTTGCATGTCAAACTCGTAAACCCACGTCTCGTCACCAGTAACAATGCGTTTCATGAATGTTGGGTCCGAACTGACTCGTTCTAGCATGTCCTCAGTGACTTTCATGCGATTGAGTTTTTGGAGAAAATTCAGATCTTTTGGGACTAGCCGAGCAGCAACATGTTTCATACCCAAATGATTAGTTAAAATGGCACGGATCGACTCGTGAGATACAGAAAGTTCGGCGGCTATCTCTCTCAGAGTTGAATGGGGATTTTCAGTCACTATTTTCTTCACTTTTGCGATGTTAACTTCAGTTGCAGACGTTGACGGCCTACCAGAGCGAGGCAAATCTTCCATCACATCTCGACCGCTTTTGAACGCTTTGAACCACTCATAAGCACGAGTTTTTGATAAAGTCGATTCACCGTAAGCCTTCTGTAACATTTTCAGTGACTCCGAACACGAAATTCCATTGGCGATGCAAAATTTAAGACAAACTCTTTGTTCGATATTTTTGTCCATTATGAAATTCGCAATACACACTATATATGATATTACTAAAACCAGCACTGTATTTAATATAAATAACAGATGCAACTCAAACTCCGCGCCAAAATGGAAAACAGTTGTGCCAATCTAACAACTACAAAAAAACAAAATTTGAATTTGGAACCATAAACAAATCATCCATTCCCGATACTTTTTTGACTGAATGTATTTAATAGATTTGTCAGCTTTATCCCTAAAGCATTAGGTTCAAAGTTGATTGGAAAAATTTTAAAAATTTCTTTAAATGATTTTAAACCATAAAATGTTGAAAGTTAAGTTCAAAATCGAATGAGAAAATTTGACTGGTGGCCGTCTTACGCTTTTTCGATCAGGTCACGTGTCCTGATGCGAGTTTAAGTTTTATACCCATTACAGAAAAAGTGCTCAACGCCGCTAAAGAAGTTTTCACTTCAAAAACAAAAATTTGAATTTGGAACCATAAACAAATCATCCATTCCCGATACTTTTTTGACTGAATGTATTTAATAGATTTGTCAGCTTTATCCCTAAAGCATTAGGTTCAAAGTTGATTGGAAAAATTTTAAAAATTTCTTTAAATGATTTTAAACCATAAAATGTTGAAGGTTAAGTTCAAAATCGAATGAGAAAATTTGACTGGTGGCCGTCTTACGCTTTTTCGATCAGGTCACGTGTCCTGACGCGAGTTTAAGATTTTATACCCATTACAGAAAAAGTGCTCAACGCCGCTAAAGAAGTTTTCACTTCAAAAAACAATAAAAAAGCACAAATCATTAAAAATAAACCAAATGTAAATAGGTATTTATTGTCTTGTATGATTTACCTCATTTGTTGCTACACTATTCAGTAAAGCAATTTATAAATTTGGGGATTATATTGAAGACAAAAATGCCTGGCTGAATGCTAGTCCAGTTCCACAACTACTAGGGCACTCTAACCAATGGTTAACATTTAAATTACACTTGGAAACATGTTTAGGGGCCTATGTATACACAAATAATTCTGCATTTTATTATTTATTTCTATTTAGAAATTTCTTCCAGCAGACCAGCGAAAGGAGGAATTCAAAAATTTTTTACGGTAGCTTGTAAGAGAAACTATCCGAACTATGTGAAGAATTAAACTGAAGTATAAATCTCCACATGTACATATAATTAAGTATGTTAGACTTTAAGGTTTTCCAAGGGTCATCTTATCGTAAAATTTTGTCTTAATTAACTGCATAATTCTGAGCTACCTTCTTTGAACCCTCACTACCCCCAATTTATAACCAATACTTGGCAAATGGATTCATGATCGCAGAATATTACTTTCAGGTGTCCGTTGCTGCCAATCTTCCCGATATCGTTGCTTTATGGCCTCTTGCAACAGCCCCGGGCACAGAGAAGGTAGCTTACTTTAAGGCTCGGCGCAAACGGGCCACCGACCACAGCCACTGGTGGCCAGCGACAGCGACTTAGCAAACTTTTTCATATATTTTGTATAGACGCGCCGCACACGTGTAGCCGTTGGCAGCCACTCACTACAGCAGTGTCCACGACTCGCCACTTTTGGTCGCTACGGGCCAACAAAACGTTGACACCTGCCACTGTCACATTGCTCCACTTAGACGTTAGACGATCGCACATGTCACTATGGAGTTCGAAGCCTCAATAGAAACTTTCCCTGTCGGAGTCCATCGTTAGATTGCGTAGCAGGGAGCGGGTTATAAAATATGGTGGCTTCCGAACACTGGTGGCTGTCGCTCGCTTATGACATTTACAAATGCGGCAGTACCGCGCGACAACTAGCGGTGGCTGTGTTCGGTGGCCCATTTGCGCCGAGCCTTACCCCAAGACCTTTGACATAATTTCTATGACATCACTGATAGTGTTTTGTTTTCGCAGATCAACAATAAAGATTGGTGCAAGAAGGGCAGGAAAGGAGGACATTGCAATATCAAATGTGAAGGTATAAAACGTTTTATTTTTGTTGGTTTTATCATCGATCCACCTTGTAGGAGGCCTTCCAACGCTGCGTCTTTCGTTTCGTGGTCGTCACTCCAGAACCTTTCGTCTCCATCGACCATCTGTTCTGCGAGCAATGTACTCTGCCCACTGTCACTTAAGTTAAGCGATTCTTAATGTGTACTAATCGAATTATTGTCTCTTAGTAAGAAAGGTATATTACCAACAAAACAATCTCAGTTTAATTAGTTGATATGAAACTTAAATGATTCATCTAACCTACTAACAATTCTAATGTATTATTTAGCAACTTCACAAAGAATTCAATATCTTTATAATATTTGAAAGAAAAGTTCCTAACTTGTTACTGCTTGGTGTCCATTTTATTTCAAATCGAAAACTTTTTTATTCAATCTCAGTTTTCCAAATTGGGTTTATTTCGTGTAAAAAATTTGGCAAACGTGGAATTTGTTTCTTTGTTGACTTGTTGGCTTGATCTAAAACCGACCTAATAACAGAGCAAAACGTTTAGGTATATTTATAGTTTGCGCGGGCTTGAAGACGGCGAGCAATGGGTAGCCCGCCGTCCGACCGTCCGGTAGCCGTCCGGACCGAGCTCAAGTCGTCGACGGCGCGTATTGTTCCACGCGCGCCTTAGGGAGATGTCAGCAAATAGTAGGGGCCCAGCAGGATCGAAGCCTACTGGGGCCATGCGTAGTGTGAAAACGAAACCCTGGGCCCTGGGACGAAGGCAACGAAGGAACAGGAGTGGGTTTTTAGTCAGTAAAAGTCTGACACTATCTCGCGCTCCCAAGAGCGGGATTTGTCATTAGATGATATTCCCACCTAAAAAAAAAGGTATATTTATAGTTTATGAGCGGTCAATAATGATTTACTTTTTTCAGTCTGATCTTAGATAAAACTCAAATTATTATTTTTTCATTATTAAGTACCTATTTAAAAAAATGTGAATTTTTTGTTTGTGTTTGTTGTTTTTGGTTGTTTGTATTTTGTTATTGTTTATTTTGGAAGACTTTGTTGAAAATATACCCTTTCATACCAGCTCCCGCAATTATTCCTGTCATACTTTTATTCTTTACATTTTATCTTTCTTTTTTCTTCATCATTCATTCATAATGGGTGGTCATTCCAATCCTAATCTTAATATGCTCATTAATTTACTTTTCTTTTTGGTTTTGAGGAAAATACGGGCTTGTCTTGTATTGTTTTACTTTTGCTCTTATACTATGTATTATGTTGTTTCTACTTATTACAATTTTAGCCCACAATATAGTTTCTTAACTTAAAACCTAAAATTATTATCAGCATAGTCGGCCTTATAATGTTCTCACTGTTGGGTATCAGGCCTCCTCTCTAGGAGAGGGAATGGGCCGTAATCCACCACGCGAGTCCAGTGCGGGTTGGTGGATGTCACATGTCTTCGAATTTTTGGTTCTAAGACATGCCGGTTCCCTCACGATGTTTTCCGTCACCGTTTTGAGAGTGCGCCTACTCTACTCGGTCACACGACTACTACTCGGCCACCACTGCTCTAAATTTTTATTAGCATACCATTATTAATACTTTTTTTTTATTTTTTGTCAAGAATTGGTTAGTTTAAAGTTGACGCTACATATCTACCAGTGCCAAAACGTAGATAAATCTTAAATCTTAAACATTCTATCAAGCTTAAAGAAAATAAAGAAAGAATTCTTAAACCAAAAATTCGCGCAATTAATTACGGCTCATTCTCTCTCCCAGAGAAAATGCCTAAGTCCAAACACTGGGTTCATTATAAGGCCGATTATGATAAGCTATAAGCTTAGATTGCTGTCAAATTAACTGTAAACAAATGGTCAGTACAAATGAAACGAGAATACACACCACCACAACTAGGCCGGGTCTTACGAAGTGAGGATAGCTTGAATAAGATTAATGCGCGGCCATATGAGAGACCTACCTACATCAGGCGTCAAACTCGTCCTACCTGGGTCCGTCGCGATGTCCTCAGACCTTATCAGGGACACACGTTAGAGAGTGCGCGCACTGGTGACTTTTGTCACCGTGACTGTTTCGTCACTCTTATCAAGTCCGTGGATATGTATGGAGATGCGCGCACGTTACGACGTGACAACTGGGTAAAATTTGTGTACGCCGGTGACAAAATTGTCACTCTCGTCGTCAGTCGTTCGCCATTTGTATTTTCATATATTAATGAAAGTCCTAAACTGCGAAGTAATTTTAAATCAATCATTCGGAAATATCTAAAAAAATGATTTGGATGTTCTCGAAGTTTATAATACATAGTATAGAACTTTCCACTTAGTAGCCTGTCACTCCAAAGGGGGTGTGCCCAGTATTCTCTTTGTTTTTTATTTCTCTTGAGTCTCATGAGTTCACAGAGAACGACCGTCTCTTCGAAATCCATATCGGCAAATGACGCTTCGATTTCAAAAAAGTTTTGTCACTGTCTCTCTTCGTGAGCGCACTCCACTTTGGAAACGTGACGTGACAGTGACAAACACTTTGAAGTCACGCGACAAAAGTCACCAGTGCGCGCACCGTCTTATTGTGGTCTTCATATTAGTAGATAAATGGGAAAATTTATTTATATGTGTGCTGGTAACCAATGATTGCCATCGCTACAAAAACTGATCAATAGTTACATAACAGTATTCTTCACCAAGTACCGCCCTTTTTCATCTCATACGCTGGCATTGGCAAAATCACCGGACGTTCGTCGATGGAGCCATAACCTTAAAAAAATTAATTGAATTATATATATATGTGTGAGTGTTTATTACTTCTACACGCTCTAACCTCTGAACAGATTTGATAAACTGACACACAGCGAAAACTTTTTAGCATCAATTTTTACGCAGCGTTGGAAAGCCTCCTATAAGGTGGATCGACAGCCTGGGGAGGGTCACAAGCATTCAATAGATGTGAGACGCATAAGACCGATTATTATAGAGACACTTGGGCGAGGCCAAAGTCGCCGACATAGCCCGAAGAATCGCCAAACTAAAGTGGCAGTGGGCAAGGCACATTGCTCATAGAACGGATGGTCGATGGGGCCGAAAGGTTCTAGAGTAGCGACCACGCACTGGAAAACGCAACGTTGGAAGGCCTCCCACAAAGTGGACCGTCGACCAGGTGAGAGTCGCGAGAGTGCGATGGATGCGAGATGCACAGGATTGGTCGTTGTGGAGTCGCTTGGGGGAGGCCTATGTTGGACATAGGCCCCAGTGGACGTCTTTCAGCTAAAATGATGATGATGATGATGGGAGAGGCCTATGTCCAGCAGTGGACGTTTTTTCGACTGAAATGATGATGATACATTTTATCCCAAGAGAGGAAGATTCGTGATCATTTTTTACTATCTATAAAACAGCACAAAACCGTCTATAATGCAGTATACCTTGATCATCATCAGAAAATCATCTCAAAATTTGTTTGATCTTCCACATAGTAGTTATATTTTGAGTTCTGAATATGAATTTATTTATTTTAGCATAAATTATGTACCTATTTTATAAGTAGTTAAAGGTACTCTTAAAGGGCCTATTACACTACTCGATATTCAGACAGTCTTAGTCGATGTCGCGCAAAAATAAGACTGACCGAATATCGTGTAGTGTAATAGGCCCTTTACGATGCCACTTTCAATTTTAAATATTATTTATTATTTGTAATTGTACCTACCTTAAAGTCTTTTTAACACAAAGGTTAACTGGCACTTCTCTGCCAGTTAAAAAGGTTATATAGGTGGACTTAATGCAACAAGGTATTCTTAACTTCCCCCCTAGCCAAGTTACGATCGTTTCGTTTGCGTCGAACGCCTCGATTAGACCACGCCTCCAATTCCTTTGTTCTGACCACGTAACTGAGCGTTGAGATGACGTCAGAACAAAGGAATCGGAGGCGTGGCCTACTCGAGGCGTTCGACGCGAACGAAACGATCGTAACTTGGCTAGGGGGCTTGTTGCATCAAGTCCACCTATGTACCGCCAATGTATAATTATAAAGTTTAAACAAATGATGACTAATCTTGACAGCACTATGCCTATAGTGCTGTCAAGAGCAGTGGATAAGCGAATGGTGCAGCGCTACGTGTCGCGGGTTCGATTCCCGCATGGAACCATTATTTCTAAGGCTTTCTAAGGCCTACGATTTCACTCGTTCTTTAGTGCCGCTCCGTTGAGTTTACATATAATAATTCCTACAGTAGCGCAACGATTTTTTTTAGTCCATTCTTCCAAATTCATTAACCATTAATGAAAAAATTCCAGATCTCCTGAACGAAGACTTAGCGGATGACGTGCGATGCGCCAAGCGTATATACGACCGCGTCGGCTTCAAGGCTTGGCCGACATCTTTCTCCTACTGCAAGGAGAACAGCCTCCCGGATTTGTCAAGATGTTAGACGTGAAGACCAGTTGGTCCTTTTACCCGCGTGTTCGTTAGTTCGTAACGTAAATTTAAATTAGGAATAAGTTTTTTGACAGGTGACATATTGCCAGGTTGATGTTGGATGAAAGTTTTTTTTTTGTTAATGGTGGTATTTTGAGTTCATTTTAAACAATACATACGATTTGTAATTGAAAGAACAGTAAACCTCGTAAAGTTGTACCTTTTTATACGGCACCAATTTCAATTCTAAATTCAATAATATTTATGTATTTATTTAGTATGTTATTTTTTAGCTCAGTCGCTTTGTTCTTTGTGACAGCAAATTTTATGTCTATGGCTTATACATATATGCCACCAAAAAACTGCAAGAAACTTTGATAATTATGCAAGTGGATCCTTTGAGATCCGAAGGACCAAATAGGGAAAGTGCTTGGACGATTATTAATTTTTAATTTTATTATTAAGGATTTTTTTATTAAAGCGAGAAGATAGATCGGCTTTTATATCTGTTACAAATAAAAGGAAAAATATGTTGTAGATAATATCTGTGGTGTCAAGGTAAAAGTGGATGAAGCAAACAATAAACAAATTGATTCAACAGTACTATAACATGACTGGCCTGTTGGTCTAGTGGTTAGTCGCCCAGACTTACTGTTCGATTCCCACCCAGGACAAATGACGGAAGGACGGCTCTTTTTACTATTCAATATTTTGCTGTATATAAATGGATTTGTTACGTTCTTTGAATCGCACCAAATAAAATACACTTAATTGACTTGAATATGGGTTGTTATTCAAATCAATTTAAATATATTCAATCAATATCAATATAAATCTATTTAAATGTATATAGAAGGGCTATGGTTTGTAGTGGTGGCCGAGTGGTAACGACTCCGACTTTCGAATTGTAGGTCGCGAGTTCAAACCCAGTCAGGCGCGTTATTTTGTGTAATTTATTTCATCACCACTGCTCTCAAAACGGTGAAGGAAAACATCGTGAGGAAACCGGCATGTCCTAGAACCAAAAAAAATGGAAGACATGCGACATTCACCAACCCGAACTGGGCCCGCGTGGTGGATTAAGGCCCATTCCCTCTCCTAGAGAGGAGGCCTGAGTCCCTGCAGTGGGAACATTGAAAGGCTGATATATATGCTTATGCTTATAGAAGGACTATTTAGATTTGGGATACATTTATGTAAGTAACTCATCTTTCAATATTTTTGACACCACAGATGTAATAAGCAACAAGCAAACGAATGTACGCGTTAAGCTATATTTTTTTTAATAATCGACATGAACTACATATTTACTATGGTACTGTTTTGGGGAATCATAATCAACTTAATATAATAACGTGAATATACCCAGAATAAAGGAAACATGTAATAAAAGGCCTTTTTAACTTTTTAAGTATTTTCTTCGCTTTAATGAGACCAAAATTAGTATAGATTTCTTATTTAATCTAACTATATCATATAATATAATAAATCTGAAATGTTTGTTTGTTTGAATGCGCTAATCTAAGGAATTACTGATACAAAATTCAAAAAATCTTAGTATTGAATAGCCCATTTATAGATGAAGACTATAAGCTATAGATCGTCACGCTACGACCAAAAAAAGAGTGGCATTCCTTGCCGCAAACGGTGTTTTCCTACTGGCTACAACCCGGGAATCTTTAAGTCAAGAGTGAATACGTTACTTCTAGGTAAGCGCGCTCCATCGTCGACCGCATCGTTGCCGTCCATCCACCAGCCTCCTAGCCAAGTTACAATCGTATCATTCTCGCCGAACGCCTCGAGTAGGCCACGCCTCCGATTCCTTTGTTCTGACGTCATCTCAACGCTCATTCACGTGGACAGAACAAAGGAATCGGAGGCGTGGCCTACTCAAGGCGTTCGGCGCGAACAAAACGATTGTAACTTGGCTAGGGGTGCAGGTGAGATAGTAGTCAAGCGCGAACCTAGCAAGACTAAAAAAAAAAGTGGAACAGTAACAGTAAACACGGGTGAAGCCACGGAAGACAGCTACACTTCATTCACCATAAGATTAGATATTTTAACAAACCTCTTTTACTGCCCATTCAACCAATTTTGATTTATATTCCGTAGTCATAAGGATGACATTCAAAGCAAAAAAATTGTTACAATACAAACTTTTTTCTGCACCTGCCATTTGTCGTACTACCAACGCAATAGAAATCAAAATGTGTTGAACAGGCAGTAAATTGGTTTGTTAAAAAGTCCCGTCTTATTTCGAATGGAGTACTGATTAGCATAAACCTATTCTCTCAAACATTTTACTTGAGACATAAGTTCATAATCTTTTGCATTAATTATCCTTGTGGTAACCCTATAAGTTTCTTGAATGACAAAATTTAGGTATTCATAAAACGTACAATTCTGAATATTATTATAATTTTGTAGTTTCGTAAAATTATGTATATTTAATTATATCTATGCAAATTAGATAAGATAGGACCGAAGTTTTCTATATTTATACTTTTAGAATTAATTTGAATAAAGGTTATTTACATTTTCTAATAATATGTGGATTTTATTCGTGTAACACAAAATCACCTCTTATACATCCAAAGAATTATTTATCTATACTTATAATAAATCTGTCTAAGTGAAAATTCTGTACATTGAAAATATCAAAACAATAAATGGCAGGGGGTGTTACGAGACCGACACCGAAGCCAAAAATATGATTTAAAAAATTTTTGACTGTCTGTCTGTTTGTTCAGGCATCACGCAAAAACTACCGGTTCAATTACGATGAAACTTGGTATAATTATTCTTGAATATCCTGGGCACCACACTGGGTACTTTTTAGCCCGGAAAAGTATATACAATAAAAAACAAACTTAATATTGCGGTTCGATCCCTAGACCCGATTACTATACCAACCGCAAATAATAAGTTTGTCGTAGATTACGTCACCCGCAGTGGAGTTCACTACACGCTGCACACGGCTAAGATACTATCGCTCGCCATACAATTCAATGGACTATCATACACGACGAAGATAATAAATAATATTTTAAATTTTCGTATCTCAAAAAACCTAATAAAAACAATTTTCGACTTCTACCGTCCGGACCGATCCCAAGTCGTCAACGGCGCGTAGTGTTCCACGCGCGCCTCAAGACATCAGTAAATCGTAGGGGCCCAGCAGGATCGAAGCCTACTGGGCACATGAGTTAAGTGAAAGTGAACCCAGGGGATCTTGTACAGGAGTGGGTTTTAGTCAGTAAAAGTCTGACACACCCTCGCGCACCACCCATGAGCGCAAGATGTCATGGGATGATTTCCCACCATAAAACAGGGCCGTGGTGATGCTTTTGAAGAATCCATCAGCCATATAACATTACGTTGAAAGATTCAACTACAGTAGGTACCTCCAAATTTCACCAAGGGTAGTTACAAGTGAGCCTCAAAGATATGTCAGCAAACTGTAGGGGTCCAGCAGAGCCGAAGCCTATTAGTGCCATAGGTCGACTTCGGAAAAGTATACCCGTGATCATAGAAACCATAAGGAAACTTAAGGCACACAGGTATGGTTTTAGTCAGTAAAAGTCCGATACACCCTCCTGCTCCTCCTTAAAGCGAGAGAAGTCAGAGTTAGATGATTTCCCACATTAGAAAAGGGTAGATAATAATTTGTCTTTAGCATGACTCCATCAGCTGCATCAGCATTTAAATTAAGGTAGATGCTAAGTGGATTGAATTGAAACTACATGGAACAATATAGTTAGTTTATCGTGCATTTCCTAAGCATTTATTAATTACCACTCCGAAATTCTAAGACTAGTAGCGCCTAACAGAAACTTTGCCCGAATACACTCGCGTGTGTAATATTGCTATAAATATTTCAGCAGGCGTTCGTAACTCGGTCTTCTGAAAAGCTTTACTTCGTCAAATCTAGCAGTACACCAAAGAGGCTAAGAAGAATTTGTGGTTTTAAAACAGATTTTATGTTCTAGATTTTTGCATTGGTTTCGAATTCCATTGAAAATAAAGCGTTAATTTTTAACCTAGATGAGTAGGCGGTGGATGTGGAGGCGGTAGCGTAGCTAGCCGTGGACGAAGTGAGCCCTCGCCCAAGGCCTCGTATAAGCGAGGGCTCTTTGTGATCGAGGGTTTTTTTTTATAATTGATAGCTTCTTGTTTGACCTCTATTTCACCTGATGGTAAGCGACGATATAATCGAACACTGGGTTGCGACATTCGCTGTCTCGTTTTCGAATTCATGAAAGAAAAAGGCCTCGCTAATGTGCTTTCGGCCACGTCTAAATTAGTCCACGCTACGCCTCTGAGTACAGGGGTCTTAGCATGACATGTTAAAATGTCGAGTTTAACAGTTCAATTCAGGTCACCAAATAAGCTCGTGGTTGAGCCTCAGATTTTCAATCATAAAATACGAACCCACTTATCAGCGGCGGCGGCGATCTCTCGCGCCGGGCCTTGATTCAGGCCATGGTCCGAAACGAGGAGGAGTGGCAGGCGGTCGCCTCCTTCTGCGAAGCAGTAATGCTAGCAAAGGAGGCGACCGATCGCGTGAGGCAACGGTCCTTACGCCCTGTCCGCCGCCGGGATTCCGATCCCGATTTCCTGCCACCGTAGGCGCGGCTTGCGGACGGCGAGCAATGGGTAGCCCGCCGTCCGACCGTCCGGTAACCGTCCGGACCGAGCCCAAGTCGTCGACGGCGCGTACTGTTCCACGCGCGCGTCAGGGAGATGTCAGCAAATCATAGGGGCCCAGCAGGGTCGAAGCCTACTGGGGCCATGGGTAGTGTGAAAACGAAACCCGGGGCCCTGGGCCGAAGGCAACGAAGGAACAGGAGAGGTTTTTTAGTCAGTAAAAGTCTGACACTATCTCTCGCTCCGCCCAAGAGCGGGATATGTCATAAGATGATTTTCCCACACAATAAAAAAAAATAAAAAAAACCCACTTATCAGCGAAAGATTAAGCAGAGACGAATTTTACACGTCATTCGACTCGCCATTTATGATAAAGTACAAATAAAACTGTGAAGACAGGTTCTGAAAAATACAAGTTAGAAGTTAGGATTAATAATGCAAAACAAATAGACGTTTTGCTTATACCCTTGAAACATTACAGCAATTTTCTTGCCACATTTATTATAACTACATACGTGTACTTAGGGAGAACAAGTAAGTTAGGTACTAAAAGATGTAGATACTACCCAGGTAGGTAGGTATTAGCCCTAAGTTAAACTTTGTAGACGAAGGTGTCTAGCTTATTTATGAGTAATAGAGGCTGAAAAGTAACTTATCTTTCTTATTTCATGTCATAACTTAGGACACACTTAGGTCTTAAGCTTAGAACATTATAAACAACTTAATGAAGCTCCAAGTTTATAACTGTGATCACCAGCTCAAAATTGAGAAGGAGGGGGCACTTTTATTTATGATCAACTCTAATAATGGGATCATAGTAGTACACTATAGGTGATTAAAAAAAAACTGAGCTAGTGCGAGTCGGGCTCGCGCACTGAGGGTTCCGTACAAACTTACCTATGTAAATAGTTCAATTCCTGAATGCAATCTTAAAAACTTTTCCGAATCACAAAAATGTTTTTTTTTTTGCCTTATGCCAAATTTCAGGTTTATGGATCAACGAGAAGTACCCCAGGAATTTTGATTCCCTTGATAAAGGGATTATTATATTATTATTAGGTTTTTTTGCGACATAAATGGCCATATTTTTTTTTTCATTTACTCAGAAGTTTGGTTTTTTCACAGCTTAAAGGGACCGCAGAACTGAGTATATGGTTTTAATTTCAATTTGATACCTCGTACCTAGAGCAATTTTACTTGTTACCTACTTAGTTACTACTTGGTCTTGACAGACAGATAGACGGACAACAAAGTGATCCTATAAGGGTTGTATTCCTTCCTTTACTTTGAGGTACGGAACCCTAAAAGCCTTTATTACCAATTTTTTTATTTAATATTAATTGGTCTGCGCTTGACCACTATCTCACCTGATGGTAAGCTATGATGTGGCCGACGATGGAGCACTCGTGCCTTGAAGTAATCTATTCACTCTTCACTTACAGACCTCTAGGTTGTAGTTATCAGAAAACTGTAGCTATATATGGTATACAAAACTTGTGGTGGTCTTGTGGTAAAAATTGGTCATCTTTATTTAAGGTTCTCAGCTGTTTCAATTACGTAGATCCTTGTGATTTATAAAATCCCGACTTAATACAGCTCTAGTACCTCTAAAGTACATTTACTTCCAATGATTTGTCTTTCCCCCCCCCCTTTTTTTAGTAAAAAATCATTCAATGACTTCTTTCGCTCTTAGGCGGCGCGAAAGGACGTGTAAGACTTTTACTAACTAAAACCCACATCTGTTTCGTCTTTGCCTTTGTTTCAGGGCCCTGGGGTTCACTTTCACTTAACCTATGGCCCCAGTAGGCTTCGACCCTGTTGGGCCCCTACGATTTACTAACACCTCCTTGAGGCGCGCGTGGAACACTACGCGCCGTTTACTTGGGCTCAGTTCGGACAGTTACCAGACGACTGGACGGCGTGTAGCCTTCTTCGCAGCAATTGCTTCGCAGAAGGAGGCGACCGCCTGCCATTCGTCCTCGCTCCAGACCATGGCCTATATCAGGGCCCGGCGTGACAGGTCGTTGCCGCTAATCGCCTCCACGAGGACACGGTGGTGCTGTGTCCAAGTGGGGCATTCCTCTACCATTTGCTCCACTATGTCCTCCGGGCGGTGCACACAATGGACCCGAGCGTTTCTTCCGCATAAATCCGATGCAGGAACCTCCCGAACTTACTATGTCCGATGAGTACCTGCATCATGCGGAAGATAAGGACGCTGTGTTGTCTTTCCAGACCCTCCTCAAAGAGGGGGCGTGCCCAGAACATTCTCCCCTGATTATTCACAAAGCTACTTTAATCCAGGTCGTTCGTATTTGAAAGAAGATTATCCATAAAGGTCGTTGTTTGTTATGTCCGGTCCATCAGACTAGAAAACCAAATACCTCTGCACCCAAATTGGAACCCTCAAAAAACCCCAAAATCTCCCCCAGGTCCAATAAACCCAGTAATCCATCAATTTCTCATATCACTAAAACGTTTGTATAACGTTATCGAATTAAAAGCTTGTTGGCAATCCTACGTTGCGCGCCCCAAACACAGAATAGAATGGTACAGAAGGTCGACTCCATGTATCGAGTGAAAACGCACACACACTGTGGCATTATAGCGAGGCAGGAAGAAACGGTTACCATCTCCTAATCCTAGCAAAAGTGAGACAGTATTTCACGACGGATCAGCTATTTAAACTTTATCAAACGCAATTTCGATCGTGAATGGAGTACTGCTCTAATTTTTGTGACGAATCTGTCAGATTACAACTTGATACGCTTGAGTCAATTAAGAAACGAGCCAAGAGGATCATTGGTAATGATGCATTCGACTAGTTAAAACTTCAAAATCTGGAGCATCGACGCCTAGTTGCTAGCCTGTTGGTTTTCTACCGGTTGCATTCTGGAGAGTGTGTGTCTGAATCGCATAACTTAATTTCACCAAGCCGATCCATCATCGGATTACCAATATTAAGAACATCCCACCCACACGCACAAAATGTTTTTTTTTCGTTACTTTTACTTCTAGACAAGCGTGTTCCATCACTGACCACATCATAGCTTTCTATCAGGTGAAATAGTGGTCAAGCGCGAGCCTATCAACAGTACAGGTGTACCGGTACAGGTCTTTAAGTTAATTATATGGAGCAGTGGTGGCCGAGTGGTAACGGCCCCGACTTACGAGTTGTAGGTTGTGGGTTCAAACCCAGCCAGGCGCATTACTTTGTGTAATTTATTTCATCACCACTGCTCTCAAAACGGTGAAAGAAAACATCGTGAGGAAACCGGCATGTCCTAGAACCAAAAATTCAAAGACGTGTAAGGCCCAATTCCTCCTAGAGAGGAGGCCTGAGTCCCAACAGTGAGAACATTATTAGGCCGACCATGCCATGTCATGTGTGTGTGTATGCTTGGTTTCGCTAGATGTATGGACTCGGTCTTCTATTCTTATCTACTCCGTGCCCCGCATCCGCCGCGAACGGTCGGACGGTCGTCTCGTTACAGATTTCAAAGCGGCGGATATTACTGCATGCGGTTTATTTCTGTTTTATTTTCATACGTTCAGGGCTTGCACGGATATGAAATCGTCTAAAAATTTTTGGGCTTTGAAGTTGTATAAAAAAATGGGAGGAAAAGCTCGATTTTGAAATTCAGTGATAGTATAGAATTGTTCATTGTTCTGAAGCACCACTGCAGTGGTGAAGGGTTTTGTATAAATCAATCTGAGTGCCTTGTGCGAGTTTGTTTTACGTTAGCGCGATCGATACGTTTATGACGTTCGGTGCTCCGATTGGCCCACTCCAAGCTCTTAACCAATCACAGAGCGAAACGCGGTAAACTTTTCGATCGCGTTAACGGTTAGGGCTGACGTCGGGCCCTGAGGTCGTCATAGGCTCCCCTTTCTTACCTGCCCTTCACGTTTATTTATGTAAGAACTGATTCCACCTCGCCAAAGATCCCATCGGCGAAATACCTGGTATGTGCGATGTCGGTGGAAGGGATGTGGGAGTCCCGTCACGACAATCCATGATGATTAAAGTTGTTATCACTAAGGACGAAGGCACATGACTGGGCCAAAATAAACTTTAAAGCAATTTGTACTTAGCGCACAGAACCCTGAACGTTATTGTTTGAGCGGCAAAGTGTAAAAGGTATGTAAGGTTGGACACTCGTCGTATGTCGAGTGGTCCGATGGTAGAAAGGCGACCACCTCAAAACTAACCTAACCTTAACCCGGCCATATCATGAAATTGTATAATATGTATTCGTTCCAACCATATTTTCACCAAGTAATAAAAATGCTATATTAGAAGAGGCAACCTTAGCAAGGCTCCAGTCTAGCCCCCGTGTGATGGAAGCCAGTGGGATAACGTCAGCTCCGCGTCCAGCTGTATTACAGATGTAGCTTATGATATAAGTCACTACTCTTACCGCTCTCATATCTCTGTGGCCAAATTATTTTGTTGAAACTGTAGCAGGGCAGCTAAGGATGAACTTCGTTTGTTTTTCACTTTTTGGTTGATAGGTTAGGCTATTTATTATTATTATTTATTTCTAGTTTCTAGTACACCGCGACAGACCAAGGCGAAGGTGGAGAGATGAACTGGATGAATACCAGAAGGACTGGCCCGCAATGGCCGAAGACAGACTTGTATGGAAAAGGGAAAGGAAGGCCTTTGCTCAGCAGTGGGACATAAATGGGCTATAAATAATAATAATAATATTTCAAGTTATTCTACAATTTTGTTTGTTTTTTTTTCCTATTCAGTAATTTTAACGTATGTCTGGCAATTTGAGTATATTCTGCGGCCTACCCAAATGTCCTTTCCTTGGTATTGTTCGTCAAGTCGTTAAGCTCCTTAGTAGTCCTGGGTTGAGCTTTACGAATACTGACAAATGCTTGCACTGACTGGACAGGTCCACTCAAATCTGTATGGTTCTTTCTTCAAAAGACCATCTCAGACAAATCTGCATAGTTCTCATGTGATTTGACCATTACATATTAACTGTATGGACTTTAAAAGAGACTTTGACCCCTGAGTTTGTTTTGGTGTTTCTTCTCAGGGTAGTCAGCTAGGAAACACCGGCCTCATCTAATTTAAAATGACGAAAAAAAAAAATTGACGTGCACAAGTGTGTTTTCAAACCTTCTTACAAAATAAATATCATTTGTCAATTATATAGAGAGACATATTTTACAGAATATAATCCTTACATATATAAAACAAAGTCTCCGTACAGTGCAGAGTCTGTCTATGTGTATGAACACGATAAACTCAAAAATTACTAAACAGATTTTCATGCAGTTTTCACTAATAGTGTGGGGTTAGATTTTTTTTTTCTTTACTACTATCACACAACGCCGTCTAGTCCCAAGCTAAGCAGGGCTTGTGTTATGAGTACTAGACAACTGATAAACATACTTATATATTTCTAAATACATACTTATATAAATAAATTACACCCAGACACAGAACAAATTATCGTGCTCATCACACAAACATTTGTCCTGGGTGGGAATCGAACCCACGACCTCCGGCTTAGCAGTCAGGACCACTTACCACTAGACCAGCAGGTCAGTCAATGATTTTATTACATACACCTTATGTAATCAAACAAAAAATCTGACTTTAAAAATTGACAATGCCAAACTTCCATAATTAGAAAATTTTATCAATAAAGCCAATATAAGAGAACACGATATACAAAAAAAAAACAATGCACACACATGTCAAACTTCAATATTAATTTCGTACGTGTCGACGCAACAACTGAGGATCAAAATTTTCCTGCTTTTTCCATTTTATTTTCACGTTCGATACAAAATGTTTCCGCGTTGAGTGTTCCGTGCATCGTGTGTCAATCTACGGATCATATTTTGTAGGTGCAATTTTTTTTTTTTTGCTGTATCCTATATATATGACAGACGAGCGTTCTCACGGCTACAGGAGATTTTTTTTTTTAATTTCGATTTTTTGACGTAGTTTTTTCTGCACGAATATGTGACCCAGATGATCAATTAATATTATACGACACTTACGAAGGGAGCTTGTGGATAAAAAATCATCATTTTCCAGCCCTTTTCCTGGGATTTTTCTTCCATTCTATCATGTCACCCGTCATGCTATCACTAACTTCCTTTTCTTTCATATTCACTTCACACAATCCATCCATCTTTTCTTTGGCCTCCCTCTCCCTCTCCATCCATCCACATGTATAGCCACAGCGGATAAAGTGAGAATGTAGCACTCCTTATAAAAAATAATAGCCGCAAAATAATCTGTAAGGTCCCCGGTCACCATAGGAGTCGGCTTGCAGACAAAGACTAACGGTAGAACTACACTGCGCACACGTGTGACACGTACGCCGATCTGGGCGCGTCGGTCTCCATACATTTTATATGGCAACTAGACTTGTAGAGCTACATTATGTGTTGGATCATTCGGTTCCCTTCAAAATGGTTGAACTGAGTGGTGCTAATATTCGCGTCATGTCCGTGAACGGGCGCTGTCAGTTGAGACTGGTCATCTCTTAGCTGCCAGTTGCTATTTTAATATCTATGTTTAGTTTTTATTTTTTACTTTATTTACATTGTTCTCACATGATAGCGACAAAAACATGTAACAGAGATATTTGTAATTACAAAATATAATTGAAAATAGTGTCCATGGAGTTTCTTGCACATTCTTCTCCATAGAGATCTACGTTTTGGAATATGCAATTAGCATCATTTTTATTATGACTGACTGACTTCTTGACATTTCAAAAGTGCCTGTAATAAGGTTTATTTGAAATAAAATGCTTTGACTTTGATTAGATCCACGCCACACGACGTCGTTCTACGTACAAATCAGGCGTGTTACACGTGTGCGTCAGTCTAGTGTAGTTCTAGCTTTACGCCTGTCCGTCTGGCCATCCGGTTAATACCGAGCCCGAGTCGTCGACGGAGCGTAGCCTACCATACTTCCACGCGCGCCTCAAAGAGATGTCATCAAACCGTAGCAGCCCACGGCCACGGTGAATTTTTGAAAGGGACACTGTAGTCCTAGAACGCAAACGGCAACTAAAAGGCACAGGTGTGGTTTTAATCGGTAAAAGTCTAACACCTCCCTAGAATGGGAGAAGTCATTGAATGATATCCCGCCTCAACGGGTTGGTTTTAGTCAGAAAAAGCCTGACACTTCAAACACACACATAAACTCCCCCACTCACTCACACACAAACTCCTACACACCTACATTCTCACTCACCCTTTTTTTTTTTTTATTGGGTGGGAAAATCATCCTAATGACATCCCCGCTCTTGGGCGGAGCAGGAGATAGTGTCAGACTCTTACTGACTAAAAACCCACTCCTGTTCCTTCGTTGCCTTCGTCCCAGGGCCCCGGGTTCCGCTTTCACACTACCCGTGGCCCCAGTAGGCTTCGACCCTGCTGGGCCCCTACGATTTACTGACATCTCCTTGAGGCGCGCGTGGAACACTACGCGCCGTCGACGACTTGGGCTCGGTCCGATTAACGGACGATCGGACGGCGAGCCACCCATTGCTCGCCGTCCGCAAGCCCGCGCCTACGGTGGCCGGAAATCGGGATCGGAATCCCGGCGGCGGTTGGGGCGTAAGGACCGTTGCCTCACGCGATCGGCCGCCTCCTTAGCTAGCATTACTGCTTCGCAGAAGGAGGCGACCGCCGACCTGCGTCATGCGGAATGTGAGGACGCCGTGAGGTCTTTCCAACCACGCCTCAAAGAGGGGACTTACCGCCATAATTGTGGCGTGCCCAACCCTTATAAACTCATACTTAATTAGAAACTAATGTTAATTATAATATTTTTTCGCCCTCTGAAAATAAATCGTCACCATTAACATACCTCTTAGAATGTTATTGCGGAACACTATCCCTTATGACACAGGATAACCTAGTTTAAGGGACAGAGTTTAAACTATTGTGTACAGATTTCTGCAACATCTAAATGTTTTATGTATTTATTTTTCTTTTCCTATAGCATGAAAGTATAAACTGTTAACATAAGATTTAATTATCTGTAACTTTTGGAAAATAAAGATATTTATTTAATATTTCTCCTAGCTCCACCGGTAGAGTGGTAAAAGTAGTTTGATGATTAAAAAGAAAACAAAAAAAAAGGTCTGTAGGCACCTCTAAAGGACCACTGCCAGTAATCTAGTTGATCATGGCTATAATTTGTAGATCTATAATAATCGCTATGTGTAGTCAGAATTCAGATAGGGTAGAAAGACCTTCTTTAAACTTATTATAGCTTCGTTTACCTAACACCAAAGCTTACTAAGAAATTCTGGAAAACGTACTATGATAAATGATATTTATTTTGTAAGTAGGTTTTTTGGACATCCACCAACCCGCACTGGGCCCGCGTGGTGGATTACGGCTCGTTCCCTCTCCTAGAGAGGAGGCCTGAGTCCCAACAGTGGGAACATTATAAGGCCGACTATGCTATGCTAAGTAGGTTTAAAAAAACACTTATACACGTCAATTTTTTTATTTCGTCATATATCACTAGATGAGGCCGGTGTTTCCTAGCTGACTACCCTGAGAAGAAACACCGAAACAAACTCAGGGGTCAAAGTCTATTTTAAAGTCCATACAGTTAATATGTAATATTTTAAATGAATGTAGTTTTTACAATTTAAAAGAATTTATGGATAAGAAATGTTGATTCATTGCCTCCCAACATTTTGCTTGTAACTATATACCTTCATAAAACTTTAAAATTTTGCATGCTATATCATAAAATAGCTAAACATGTTTGTACCATTTCAATTCTATGTAACACCATTTAATACCATGTTTTACGCAAATAAAGAATTTATTATTATTATTATAAATAGTCAAATCACATGAGAACCATGCAGATTTGTCTGAGATGGTCTTTTGATGAAAGAACCATGAGAGAAAAAACTGCATACAATGTGAAACATTGAAACTGCACTTCTCGAAAGTTATAATCAACAAACCCAGCACATAAATGGATTTATATAGTCCATAAACTGCACCAGAACATTACAATAAGACAGTTTCATCCTTATCCTTTTGCAGTGACAGTTAGTGATGTGCTCGGTCCATACTTATCGTTGTGTGTCACATCACTCGCTTCCTGATAACCTGACCATTTACGATGGTGAATATTTGCCAAGAGCATTTATTTTAAGAGTTTTTACAAAAGATAACTTTGTTGATGTAGATAAAAATTGTTGGAACTTAATACACCTAGGCACAAAAATTAAGTAGGACACGTTTGATGCATGTCTATCGAGCTGTGCTGCTGATTTGGTCCGTAAAACACAGGATTAGTGCCCTGATACAGTGACACACGCGTGGGAGCCGCGGCAGACCACGAAGGAGATGGCGGGACGACCTGCCCTCCTAGCTAAGTTGAACGCCTCGAGTAAGCCACGCCTCCGATTCCTTCGTTCTGACCACGTAACTGAGCGTTGAGATGACGTCAGAAAATAGGAGGAGGAAAGAAAGATACAGATTTCAAGGCGCAACGCTGCGTGGTGCAACATATTCTGAATTCTTACATTGAAATTTGTGTCATTTCGTGTAGTAAATAAAGTTATATATTGAGTCGCACTTCGCGCAGTGTAGCGTCGCGTCGCATCGCGTCGCGTCGTGTCTCGGTGTGAACTGACCCTAAGGTAGATGTTCAAAGACAGGCCGCGAAACTCTTTTCTTAAGTTTTCCATTTTGCAGGTCAATACTTTTTTTCGCGAGTCGTTAAAAGTTTTTGAAAAAAAATCTTGATTAAATGTGCAAGGTTACTTTAGTTATATTTTCTTTACTTTTTATTTTATGAGTACATTATGACAAGCCAAAGAGTTCCCGCAAAATAGCAAATCAAAGGTTTTTACTGGATTACTTTTATACATGATTTGGTTACAGTAGGAACCTAGATAACATTCACAAGATACCTGTTTCCAAAATATCTAGAGAAAGATATATAGTAACGTCACAATCACGTAAGACCGGTTGTATGAATGTGTATCTCGGGTTGCACGCTCAACGCTCCACCCAGAACGTGAGAAGTTATGTGACGATTCACCTAAAAAAAAGAATCATCCGATTTAACACCCAAAACAGTATCCGAAATCCGTTAGTTTAACATAAATATGGTAGATAACAATGACCTAATTTCGACCTCCTAAAAGTGGTTTTCGAATCCGAACTGATTTGCATTTGGGTCCCATTAACATCCTTATCTCAGGTGCGATCTAATTGACATTAATTAAGAGAACCCCTTGAGATAATCGATATACCGCTTCTTATTAATTGTTTATCGATATTAAATTGAATAATTAAGGTAAGTTCGTATTAAAATTGGTTGAAGTGTTCACTTAAACAGGCAGGTGGCTTCTGTATATTCTTTGAAATTTTTAGAGGTTTTTTTTTTTAATTGTGTGGGAAAATCATCTTATGACAAATCCCACTCTTGGGCGGAGCGGGAGATAGTGTCAGACTTTTACTGACTAAAAACACACTCCTGTTCCTTCGTTGCCTTCGTCCCAGGGCCCCGGGTTTCGCTTTCACACTATCCGTGGCCCCAGTAGGCTTCGACCCTGCTGGGCCCCTACGATTTACTGACATCTCCTTGAGGCGCGCGTGGAACAGTACGCACCGTCGACGATTTGGACTCGGTCCGGATAGGTCGGACGTTCGGACGGCGAGCCACACATTGCTCGCCGTCCGCAAAATTTTTAGAGGTGGGTTTTTGACAGATTACAAAATTCTTCATTTGAAACCAGTTTTAGTTGGTTTCTGGATCTTGGGAAATTCCATTTGTAGTAACAAATCCCCCTAAAAGTGGTTCCTTGAAAATACTTCGAGCATTTTTCTCAAAATACTTCATCAATTGAGTCATCAACAATACTTTTAATTCCGATTTTACTGTGGGAGCATTTTTGACTTTCAAAAGGTCAAAAAGCCGGCAAAAGTTTTATAGATTCAATTTTATAAGTATAAGCATAATCAGCCTTTTAATGTTACCACTGCTGGGACTCAGGCCGTCTCTCTGGGGGAGGGAATGGTTCCATCACGTGGGCCCAGCGCGGATTGGTAGATGTCACATATCTTCGAATTTTTGGTCATAGGACATGCTTCACAATTTTTTCCTTCACCGTTTAAAGAGCAACAGTGATGAACTAAAATAGGTACACGATTCAATTTTATTAATTGTTTATCTAAATTAATATTATAAAGAGGTAAAGTTTGTTTTTCTATTTGTAGGAGGTAATCTCTGAAAGTACTGGACCGATTGCAATTTTTTTTTTTACTGATAGAAAGCTGCTTTATTCCTGGGTGACTATATTTCATGTATTCGGGCGAAGCTGCGGGCAAAGGCTAGTTTATTATTTAAAAAAAAAGGTGGCCCCACACTAGCAGTAATTCCTGTACTGTAGGTACATTCACAAACAGGTAAACTCACGTATAAAAGACGTTCCCAGAGGTGATAGTTAGATAGGTGTTCCGGATCTGGGTGACCCGAAACACCAATCTGAAGGCCATATAAATATTGGTTTCATGCGGAAATCGAACGCACGATACGTAACGCAGCAGCCAATCGTTGAACTACTACGCCAACCGTACCATCGAGAGATTAACACCTGGTTTGTAAAAGGCCGCTCAACGTTAAAACTTAATTAACTAGCTGTCAAATCTCTTGTTAAGTAACAGCATAGTAGTGTTAGTTAAACGACAGTTTGATGCCCTTCAGACAGCGGGTGTTAATGTGATATGATGTCTTAAATCCGGCAATTATTACTTTAACCTTTTGAGTAACGTAATTAGAGACACAATAGAAAGACAATGAACGAGCGAACGCCGGCGTTCGCTCGGGGTTTAATGAACTAAATTATTATCAGCCGATACAGTAAAATTAACCGAATCCCATAGGACTAACAACGAAAACCATTTTTCTCATGAATAAACATTTTCGTTACTTAAATCGGCAATGCATGTTGCTAAAAGAGTTATGAGTTTACATGTGGATGGATGGAGAGAGAGAGGGAGGACAAAGAAAAGTTGGATGGATTGTGTGAGAAGTGATATGAAAGAAAGGGGAGTTAGTAATAGTGTGACGAGTGACAGGACAAAATGGAAGAAAAGAACGCGTTGCGCCGACCCCAAATAAAACGGGACAAGGGCAGGAAGATGATGAAATTGGCTAGTTTTTTTATATAACCGAATACATTGATAAAGAAAGAAAACCAGTTTATTTACGCGAAATGACGCAATCTTAAAACTAGCTAAGAAACATAATCTATAGATAGAGAAGATACGCGTCACCACATCCACACGAAACGGCCGAATGCTCAGCATAAAACTGCGGCCTCACACATAATACGATGAGCTCACAGCGCTGGTTTTCAGCGTGGCCAAAAAATGTAAAGTCATCCTGTTATTCGGTAAAACAAGACACTTTTACTAAACCTACGCGACATAATATTAATTCAAAAGTGTCTAGAAAGCGTTAGATTTCTAATTTATCTATTTTCCATTGTTCCCATAGCATAAAAGTATAATCAGCCTTTTAATGTTCCCACTGCTGGGACTCAAGCCTCCTTTCTAAGAGAGGGAATGGGCCGTAATCCACCACGCGGGCCAACTGCGGATTGATGGATGTCACATGTCTTCGCCTTTAAATTTGCCCATAGGAAAAGTAATTTAAGAGTCAGTATACACCAGACGCAGCAAAACTCTCTTTCAGAAGAGAAAGAGAGAGAGAGAAGAGGGAGAGAGTTTCTGTGTTTCCTGTTGGCTACAATCCGGGAATCTTGAAGTCAAGAGTGAATACTCTTGAATTAAAGATTCCCGGGTAACCGGGTAGAAGTAACCTATTCAGGTTATTTCTAGATAAGCGTACTCCATCGTCGACCGCATCGTCGCTTTCCATCAGGTGAGATAGCGATCAAGCGCAAGCCTATCAAGAATAAAAAAAGAAGGTTTCCTTTTCAGAAAAACCCTAAGGCTACATAAGAAACCCGTGGTCTTAGAACGCAAAAGGCATCTGAAGGACACAGATGTGGTTTTTTTCAGTAAAAGTCTGACACGTCTTAACGCTCCACCCAGAGCTGGAGAAATTATTCAACGAACTTTTTAAGGTGGGTCACTTTAAAAAGAGGGTTGATAGGACCATCTAAATTTGCCATTTCGCAAAACTCAAAAATAGTATGAACAATAGTTTAAAAAAACACGTGCTAAAAGCCCATTTACAGTGACATTTTTTAATAACAATAATATTCCACAACTATCACACAACGTCGTCTAGTCCCAAGCTAAGCAGAGCTTGTGTTATGGGTACTAGACGACTGATAAACATACTTATATATTTCTAAATACATACAAATTACACCCAGACATAGAACAAATGATCGTGCTCAAAAAATCTCACTCTACACTAGCTCCACTAGCGGCAAAACAGTATGTTTTAGGTTTATGGCTCGAATTGTACTATTTATTATATTTGTGTACAATAAAGTATATATAAATAAATAAACCGCACGCGTAAGCCTTTATTGTTTTGAAATCGAATAAAATTGTGTACGCTTGATTGAATGAGCAATTTGTTTATTTCCAAATAGCCTCCATATTTAAATAGTAAATTGATTTGAAATGTTAGTTTTGTTAAATTAAATTGTTTATGAAATCAAACAAATTATTTGATTTTGAATTCATTCATTCATTCTATTTGACTAGGGCTGCGAGAGCCGTGGTAAACCTTTCGAGCTAAGCTTTATCGCGGCTCTCGAACATAAAGTTCATTTTAAGGAACACTTGTCCTTACCGGACGTCCGGACGGTGACCTACTCATTTCTCGTCGTCCGTAAACCCGTGCTTACGGTGGCCGGGGATCGCGACCGTATCCCATTCCCTCTCGCTCCTGACCATGACCTGAACAAAAGCTCGGTATTTGGTGGAGAAGAGCTACCGTGCCCATTGAGAATATGACCCTGTATTATTTTTATTCAATAATTCAAATCGACATGTAATAGTAAAAAAATATACAACATGAAAAAAGTAATCAAAAGTATTAAAAATATAGTTTAAACCGGCCAAAGGACACGTGTAGTTCAAAAGCCCGCCAATTTGACGCGCCTGATGTGACGTCAACAAATTATCAAATGGACAGGTTAAGTTACGCTAGAATTATACACACTCGGTGATATGGTGTTTTTTGTCATAGACTTTGACATCACAAATAATTGAAACGTAATGCTATTGATCAGAGTAAATCTCTGATCAATAGCATCACGTTTCAATTATTTTAATTTACCGCGTTTATTTTGCACTTTTTAAAAATCATAATTACTTAGGGCATACTGAAAGTTTCTGCATTCTGCTAAATAAGACTAGATATAATACTTCCAATACATTTTTTTTTTTTAAGTATACTCTCTCGCAATTAATGCATTTTTGCATTCACTGAAACCACTGTACAAAGCAATCTTCTTTTGGGACCTCTTCAATGGCTTTATGGAACGCATTCACCGCCGATTCAGGGCTCATAAAACGTGTGCCTCTAAGTTTGACTTTAATTTTTGGAAACAAATAAAAATAGCCGGGTGCGAGGTTCAAGCTGTAAGGCGGATGCGTCATTTTTTTACGAACACTTTGACTTTTAATTTTTGACGGCAAATCTTCAAAAGGAATGACCCACTCTGCCGACTGGCTTTTTCTTTCGGTTTCAAAGCAGTACACCCAAGTTTCGTCACTTGTCACGTTTTTATAGACAGCCAATGACTGTCCTCCATTAAACTTTTTTATCATCTTACGGCACCACTGGACACGCAGTCGTTTCTGGTCCTCCGTTAAGTCATGTGGTATCCATCGAGAGTAAAGCTTGCGAATTTTCAGATGCACGTGTAAAATTTTTTCCACTTACCTCATTCCAATGCCTAACAAAGCACGAATTTGCTGGCAAGTCAAGTTCAAGTTTTGGTGTCAATATTCGAGTCTGTAACCGGAGTCGCCAGCCGACTTTCACGTACCTCGTCATAGAGATGATCACGTCCACATCTTAATCCACCAAACCACGAATACACAGAGCTGCGACATGGTGCTTCATCACCAAATGCCAATTAAGTCTCTGGCAATTGTCTTGTTGACTTAGGCCACAACGAAAATCATAAAAAATTATTGAACGAAAATGTTCACGAGCTAAATTCATTTTGATAGGGACACACAATCTTTGAAAGGACGCCACAATGAAAAACAAAATGAGAGTCTCGCAAATTAAAAGTAAAATGCTCGCAAAGAGTTCCATTTTCGAATTCTATAATTGTTTTTTCATTCTTTTATTATAAGTGGCCAGATCCAAAGACTTTCAGTCTGCCCCACGTATAAACAAAAGTTTTTTTTTTAATTGATCGTTTGAATCACATAGGTACTTGCCTACAAAACTCTATTGACCCAGTGCTCGTTAAGAATAACGTGTCCGTTGTTGGAGCTGACAAAGGGGAAGAGAATACTATGAAATAAATCAGTAGTATAATATAGATACTCAGAAAACTATCCAAGTGTAGCGACATGACGTGTGACGCTGCACAGGAACTAAAAAGCAAAAATTCTGGTGCTTGGTATAAAGGTACAATTCCGAGATGGACTTCAGATCGCAAACTGCAAGCGACACTACTTGTTTCTATTGAATCTCTTGAAAATGATTCCGAGTGCGGCGGCACTGCGGCCTGCAGTCGCGGCGACACAAAGCGACCGCAGACTGCAGCACGAGTCTTGTCGCGAACAGCAGTCTTCACACGTAACTACAAATGTCAACTTTTTCGGAAGATGATGAAAAGAAATTAATTAACTTTATTGCTGGTCTTCCACACAAGTCGCCATCATCTTCCTCACCTCACAAAAGTAAAGTATTGATAGCATTGTTGGATATTCTGTCTCGCACGAAGGTACTGGAGTGACTAAAGCATGGTTCCATGCATTGTTGGAATAGAAGCAACTGCGACCGCAGGCAGAACTGCGGTCAAACGCAGCCGCTAGCCGCAGTGTCGCCTGCGGTTGCAGTCTGCAGTCCGTCTTGAAATTTTAGCTGAAGTATTCTCCGAGGGTCACCAGTTTAGAAGTATGTAGAACAGGGTGTAAATTCCCATAACTCCGTTGAAAACGCTGGCAAAAGCCGCCGGCAGAAGCTAGTTTAGACATAAAGAACAACTACATGTCCCATCACCAAACGTTACGGGCAGCGCATTGCATCAGACAGCCATTTTCTACCTACACACAAACAATAAACTAATGTTTTATTCATAATAACAATAGATTTTTATTGCCAGAAATGTGGGAAACTGCTTTATTATTATTATAGAAGTAGCACAGATTTTATGTCAATATGGGTTCGTTTACTAGTCAGGTCTGCAGGCCTAGCCAAGTTACGACCGTTTCGTTTCGATTCTTTTTCGTCGATGGCCTCGAGTTGGTAACGCCTCCGATTCCTTCCGTGATGACGTCATTTCCATCCATTTGAAGTTTTCTACTAGCGTTAACGATCGTAGATTATCAACTTCGCTAAGCCCTGTGGTCTGTTATAGTTGTAGAATTATTTTAGAGATATAGGTGTATACTAGATTTAAGAGTTACTGTGGTCTCAGAAAACAAAGTGCAACTAACGAACACGGGTTGTTTTTAGTTAGTAAAAATCTGGTATTCCCTCTCGTTCTGTCGCAAGCGGGAGGAATCATTTAATAATTTTTCACTAAAGAAAAAGGTGTGTCATGAGCAGAGGACGGAATAAGGTAGAGTTATTCATGTATGTTTACTGATTTCATACAGCGAAAGAATAAAGTGGATATGCCCCAAAGCACAGATTTTTTTTATGACACTATCAAAAATATATAGCAGAAAAATTTCTTCCTGTATTAATGACGAGGAGGTGGAAGTGTATAAATTTGTTAACCTCAACTCAGTTGACGTAGAGATCTTTTTAAATGAAAAATACTAATAAAAATTGTATGTTAATTATCTTTGTTTTATTTGTCTTATCTATCTCCGAGCAATTTATTATTATTTGTTTGTAATATTGTTGGCCACACGGGATTTTTCATTAGAAATCCCGGGAAGATTCATAAAAACATCAACATTTAGATGCAAGTACATGAAAAACTCTACCTAATTCCGACCTCTGATCATGATTCACGACATTCACATGTTCGCCACGCGGTTTTGCCCAGGTGAAACTATACACTGTACAAAATCTTGGTTAGGGCATCAAACATTTTGAAAATATCTCCTTTGTAGCACTATATCGATCGTAAACGAGTTCATACTCCGACTTGCACTTAGCTGATTTTCCGATGTTTTTCAGCTGTGACCACCACCTTTTTTGAAGGCTGGATCCACGCTTACTATCGCCCCAATCGCCGAGACCCCAAGCCTGACTACCAACCACCATATTATAGGCGTGGGCTTGCGGACGACGCGCAATTAATGGTTAGCTTGCCATCCGGACCGAGCCGAAGTCGCTGACGGTGCTTAATGTTCCACGCGCGCCTCAAGGAGACGTCAGCAAAACCGTAGTGGCCCAGCAGGGGCAAAGCCTACTGAGGCCATGGGTCAACTTTTGAAAGGACGTCCTCATCGTGCTGGAACGCAAAGGGCAACTGAAGAAATATAAGTGTGGCTTCAATCAATAAAAGTCTGACAGAATGGTGGCTATCTAAAAATGTTACCCTAAACAAATCACACTGAAACCAAAACACGATTGCATTCATGAATAGATCAACATTCCTGCAAGCATAATTTGGACGTTTTCAAAGCTCAATATCAATGACAATATAGACATGTGTATTCAACAGGCCATACAATAAATGTAACACATTTACAGACCCTCCTTTTCGTTGTCGTTCACAAATTAACAACAATGCTGACTCACCGGTTCGGAATGATCGGACCCTGTTTATGGTACAAAGAGAATCTTCGATAACTCTCCCAGTACTTAAGGCCATGGATAGGAGAAAAAACTTCAATGTTTTTAAAATTTATTAGGTCTTCCCGTCCAACTATAACTTTGGTGTCTTCAAGGTTAGAGTGAATAGGCTCTTAATAAATTAGTGCGCCTCACCATCAATGAATGCATCACTGTTTACCATCAGATGGGATTGCAGTCAAGCACTGGTTTATATCAATTAAAAAAAAAAATGGCTCGGTTGGCGCGGTGGTGAGTAATTGGCTGCTACGCTGCGTATCGCTACTTCATTCACTAATATATTTTATTTATAAAGCTGAAAAGTGCTCATCATCATCATTTCAGCCGAAAGACGTCCACTGCTGAAGATAGACCTCCCCAAGTGTCACCACAACGACCGATCCTGTGCGTCTCGCATCCATCTCATTTCCACGACTCTCACCAGGCCATCGGAGGAAAAGTGTTCGTTTGTTTGAACTCGATATAACCCAGTGCTTGACTGCGATCCCCCCTGACGGTAAGCAGTGATGCCATCATAAATGATGAGGCGCACTAGTTTATTAAGAGCCTATTCACTCTAGCCTTGAAGACACCTAAATTATAGTTGGACGGGAAGACCGCAGCAGGCAAATTGTTCCAGTCCTTCAATGTACGCGTTATTCTTAAAAACTAAATACGTTGACATGACAAATGTAGGTACTCAAATAAACTAGTAAGTATTAATTAAACACAAAAATTCTACAATGTCATGCGGGTAACAAGAAAAAAAGTACTTATTATCGTGATTAGATAACCCATTTATCGTGGAAAGCGGAGCAGTAACTATAGATGTGGGTAAAACCGCGGAGAACAACCGATCAATAATAAAAAATAAAAAACTACATTAATAAACTAAGCAATCCCACCAAACCAGCTATTTCTAAGTGACCACTACACCCAAAATCCTCCCTGTTTACACCACAGGTAGTACGACATTTGTCTCAGCCTTCAAAAGAAGCCAAAAAGCCGAACAATGCAGCCCTGTAATGTCACTCGGACGAGATTCCCACGTCGCTAGGTCATTGACAGTCGTTCGTTTATCGATTGGCTCGCGATAGTTTTTGCGATTGATTCCAACGATTCTTCGGCCTACCTCGGCTAACGAGAGGTTGGATCGATACCTATATTTTATTTTGGTTTCATGTGTTCTTTGAAATACATGTAGTGTTTGACTTACGGTTGGCAGTTCTGGGTCTTGATAAGAATTTATATACAGTGTGTCTCAGAAAAAAACTCATTTTTATAGATGCATAAAAAATTTACAAACATTTATTTATTTATGTACACACAAACACTCAAAATCGAAAAGAACAAATATACAGATAGAAGACCACAAAAGGTGCTGGTTATTTTAATTCATTAAACCACGAGCGAACGCCGGTGTTCGCTCTGTCATTGTCTTTCTATTGTGTCTCTAATTACGCTTCTCAAAAGGAAACGAGTTTTCTTCCAGCAGACGCAGGTTGCAGGACAAGAGAGTTAGATTTATATATACAACATTAGTTTTAGTATATGCGAAACCCGCAACACGTATTTAGTATTTTTGTGTAAATAATCTATGTACAAAATTTCATAATTGTATCATGAAAAATCACAAAGTCATAAGCTTGTTATGTCTGCAAAAATACATAGTCACCGAGCCATCCAGGCGACTGAGGGGTGATTTTGCACTTGCACCCAGCTATTTGTTGGCGCCTAATAACCTGTGTTTTACTCAGTGTCGGTAGTGTCCAACTTGCGACCTTTTTAAATATTTTTGGGAAAAAATATAACATGGTGTAAAAACAGACATGGTATAGAAACAGACATCAGTGGTAGTCGAGTGATAACGACCACGATAACGAGTTGTAGGTCGCGGGTTCAAACCCAGCCAGTTGCATTACTTTGTGTAATTTATTTTATCACCTCTGCCCTCGAAACGATGAAGGAAAACATCGTGAGGAAACCGGCATGTCCTAGAACCAAAAATTCGAAGATATTTGACATCCACCAACCCGCACTGGGCCCGTGTGGTGGATTACGGCCCATTCCCTCTCTTAGAAAGGAAGCCTGAGTCCTTACAGTGGGAACATTAAAAGGCTGATTTGCTTGCTTTTGCTTGGTGTAAAAACTGTTGGAATCCATTCAGTTACTGATTCTGAACAAGCTATATTCAGGTTTCGCATAAACTAATGTTGTATATACAGAGAAATATATTTATATATACGAGCTAAATTGTAAAAAAACTGAAGAAAGTGGGAAGATTACTTTTTTAAAAAAACATTATTTTACTGCCGTCTTTTCTGGATTTAGCACTCTTCAAAGTGAAATCTAACATTCATGAAAACGCGCCTCAGAAGTTGAGTAGAAATGTTGATGATTTCTTGTCTAATGTTTTTTCTTCAATTCAGTTATGCGGGGTTACCATGACGTTCAAAGTAAGATTGTTTTATTCTTAGTTCTGGGTAAGAGACAGAGCTATACAGGTTGTCTAGCGCCATCTCTTACCCACACTCGAAATAAGAATGAAACAATCTTACTTTAAACGTCATGGTACAGGTCATGGTTGATGGATTACTGTTATATACCCTACTCTTCTGTTCTGGAGTAGCGACCGCGTACCGGAAGCCGCAGTGTTGGAAGGCCCCTACAAGGTGGACCGATGACCTGGTGAATGATGGATGTGAGACGCACAGGACCGTTTTTTGTGGCGACATATGGGAGAGGCCTATGCCCAGCAGTGGACGTCTATCGGCTGAAATGATGATGATGATGATGATGACCATTCTCTTCCGATAACCCCAGAGGAAAAAAACCGGAGGTGTGAGGTCTGGATTTTATAGGGGGATGAAGGAAAGAGGGTATGATATTATGACAATTTTATAATTAACCCAACTTTACACAAGTGCTATAAAATTCTTTGAAATTCTCGGCTTTTCTATAATATAATACGCATGTATTATATGCTTAAACCTTCATCAATATTCATAGAGTACTTCCCGTTGACCCATAATCCTGAAATTTGGCATGAAATAAGGTCTCATTGCACAAATATAGGAAACAATCTAAAAACTGTAAATTTGTTGTTACGTCACCAAAAAAAACTTTTTTTGCGATTCGAAATATTCGTAACTCAATTTGAAAATTGAATTGTTTTCATAGGTAAGTTTTTACGTAACCCTCAGTGCGCAAATCCGACTCCCACTTGCCCGGTTTTTTTCCTTTTAAGGTACGGAACCCTAAATAGGTCTACAACCACTTGCTACCAGGCTCTCATGGTAGTTACAGAGTGACAACAACCGTAACACGTGATCTATTTCTATCACTCCTGCATTATGTACCTATTCATCATTCATGCCACGTACTAATCATTGCCAATAGCTTATTACTACAAGCGATTGTATGTACTTGGCCATTTATCTTCGATACAAGGCAATGTATATTGATCAGGAGTCTACCTGATATCAGTAGCGAGTGAGAGTGTAAAGGCAAGATATGGAGCGCTGGTAAATTCGATGGTAGAGTTGGTATTTTAGACGTATGCGGAACAAGGTTTGAAGTCCCCCAGACCTCTCTGTTGAAAAGACACGACCAGGCGAGTTTTATGTCTGGTCTGGGCAACTGCCCATTAGTTGTTTTTTTTTTTATTGCCAACAAATGGGTGTTCCGGGTCTGTGTGTCTTGTGTGCGTAAGTTAACATTTTTATGAACGCACCCACGATAAAGCAGTCATTCGTAAGGTACGGCAAGGTTTTAAGAAAAAGAAAACCTGTTCCTTCACTTGCCCTTTACGTTCCAGGTTCTCGTTGACTCTTTCAATTAATCCCGCAGCTGTGGTTAAATATACCTTGTCTTATTCATACTTTGCAGCAGGTGAATATATGCGAATCATTCGAACTGTCACATTGTAAACTGCGCTAGCCGTAGAAGGAATGCCAATGGGTACTGAGATCAAGTTTTCTTTCCATGACTTTTTGCTTTAAAGCAAAGAAAAGCTTCCCAAGTATGCGTTTGTGTTAATATGCATTTAATCAATTAATGTTGACTGTGGGGCTGACAGACTGGTACAAAAGAAAATTAGCATTTACCTAGGTTTTACTCTTCACTCATTGGTTTAGACTGACAAAATAAACAAAAGACTGGGGTTAATGCCACGTGTATGGCAATGCAACTCTGGTCTCTGGTCGAAGTAAAAGCCAGTCCTTGGGTCACGCGAAATGTCGTCAAGGCATTTGGATAAATGATTGAATAGTTTAAAGTACTCGGACTCCACGGCCTAAGGATTTTGATCTCAAACGGATTGAAAATGTAACTGCCAATGAGGTTGCTATACTTCCACTGTTTAAAATTATTTGTAATTGTAACTGCAGTACCAGCAAATTACGACGAGCTGAGCAAGAGTACCGACACAAGTAACGTCCCATACTAAAGGTTTACCCATCTTCCACGGAAATAAAGACATGCCGTCCGGTCTCTTACCATTGAAGCATTTGGCCATGAGGTTCAAAATACACCGACGGTGATCAGAGCTCGTCGGAAGATTGGTTGGTCAGCGCTACGGCTTCATGATAGGCCGTGGTGATCGAGGCTGTTAACAAAATCAACACAGTAGCAGCGATGAGAAGAACAGAGAGCGTTTAGGCTTAGGGAAGCAGCGAAACGGAAAGTAGTATCTTCGAACAAGGTGCCTATGTTCGACGATGGTAGTGCGTGAAGCCAGAGAGTCGAATCCCCCTCTCCTACAGCCAGCAGGCGCGTACGCTCCGATTTAGTAACAGATTAGGCCATTATGTTTTTCTGAACTACCTTGCAGAAAAGGTTTATCATGTTTAGTTTACCATGGAGTTTCTTGCACGTTCTTCTCCATAGAGATTTCAGATCACGCTTTGGGACGTGCAATTTAGCTTCACTTTTTTGACTGACCGATATTTTGACAATTCAAAAGTGCCTGTAAATGTTTTATTTGGAATAAACGTTTCTGATTTCTGATCCCACCGTCTCTGGGAAAATACGTTGTTTTTACGGTGGACTTGTATCCGGGCAAATGAGTCTCCAGGCATCTACGGCCTCGGCGAAGCACGGCATAATAAAATTAAGCAGTGTAAAAACTAGAATATTCCTGATTAATTTATCAGTACCCTGGGCCAAGGATATGAATGCCAGTAAATTAATACAGAATCATAATTTTACGGAAATTGATTTTTCTTCATTTGCAGGACAAGATTTTTTTTTTAATTTTGTAAACCAATGCTTGACTGCGATCCCACCTGATGGTAAGCAGTGATGCAATCGTTGATGGTGAGGCACACTAGTTTATTAAGAGCATATTTAAAGCTAATTCGATTCTTCAAAACAATAAAATGAAATTAATACTATTACTCTGATTTCCATTGCATGGGAAACTATGGAACTTTTATGACACTTTACCGTAGATGACAATTTAGATAGTTTCAAATGGCTGTCACCTGAGCTTTTCACTGTATACTTACTTTTTATGAATCGATAGAAAAAGTATTAATCGAATCATTCGCAGTTTATAGCGTAGTAACTGGTATTCAAGTTTTAGTCTATTACTAAACTTGAAATAATAATTCGAGATCATTTCAAACCATCGTCACCAATTCAAGTATCGACTTAATAGCAGTATTTTTTAGGTTGATTTTTAACTGACCATTTGTTTTAAAAACGTCCTATAAGAAAAATGACGGTTACAATGGAATTTAAACTTTTTTTGTTAGCGATAGAGTTCTTTTTTCGAATGCCTTATTCAAATATAGTTAGAAACTAGTCGGTCACATTGACTATAGATTATAGAGGTAGATAATAATGCTCTATGTGAAAATAGCTGATTACTTACTTATTGCGAAATTAGTTCAGTTTTGAAAGCTATTATAGTTTCTGTGGGATAGTTGGTAAGAGTTACCGCGGCCCTAGAACGCCAAATGCAACTGGAGGAACACAGGTGGGTTTTAGTCAGTAAAAGTCTGACATTCCCTCTCGTTCCACCCAGAGCATTAGAAGCTATTTAATTATTTTCCACCTAAAAAAGGGTTCTCAAAGCCAGAATGACAAAAAGAAATCATATAGGATCACTCGTGTATTTGTCTATGTAGCCGTCTGTCACAGCGAACCTACTAAACCAATTCAGTTGTTTGGTAGATACACATGCATTTCTATTTTCCAAAATAGAAGGCGATATAGATTTTCTGTCCCGTAACAATCACGGCCTTGGTTCCATAGAAAAGACTAGTAGTAAATATAGGCAAATAGAATCACTGAACTCACAAAATTGCCTTGAACAAGACTGACGTGTTGGTGATTGATTGTAGAGATTTTAGCAACTAGTCAAGTTTGTTGTTTTGTTTTCTGAGACACTGCCAAATTTGCCATTAAAAAAATTAATTTAATATAACATGTAGTATTACAATAATACACACAGATTTTTTTTTAATATAAAATTAAAAGTGTATTAAAAACAAATATAAAAAATTACTTAAAAAAAATCAAATTGCAATATGTAAATAAGAAAATTTAACTGTATGATATAAATAAAACAAGACAATTCATTATTGGAATTATTGTATACTTATTATTAAATTATTATAATATAAAAAATAGCATGTATGTAAATCGACCTGAATTACCTATTTAAAAATACATTTTTGCATATTTTTTCCATTTATAAATACTGTTGTAGTTGTGTGTTCTTACATGGAACTGATTAATAAATGCAATTGTATCTCACAAAACATTTAATTATTACTTTGAGTCAGAAAAGTACAACGTTACGAAAAACAGCGCGTAATTCTCCGAGTCCCGGTTGTCAAAAATGATAGTGCGGGGCGATGGGACGCGGTGACGTAGGGACGCGCTCACTCATCGACTTTTAATCTAACAGAACAAAAGGTTTTTTTAAATATTTTATTTACTCAGAGACTTTTAAAGATTCCAAAAAGAATTCCAAGCAGAAAACCAGTTGTCCCATCAGCATCTTACCTCATCATTCATAGTTACAAAGCGACCAACTCATTATACATGATATAGCATCTAAAATTGGAAAGTAAAGGTGCTGGCTCACTCGGCGCCCACGCTGCGTAGGCGACGACTACAATGACAGAACGGTCGTGATTCTGTTTCGAGGCAACGGTGAATAAGATGGTGGTTGTAATAAGCGGTAGCGATTTTGTAACTTAGTTTTTGTCAAATCATTTAAATATTGGATACTTATGGAAATCTATACTAATACTAGCTAACTCGGCAAGCATTTTTCTGCCATATAAAGTATTATTTATCAAAGAAAAAAGTGATTGGTGGGGGTAGAAAGCTAAAAAAATTCTCGGACCTACCAACGTTACACAAAAAAAAAACATAAAAATCGGTTTTGGAGGAGTCCAATAACAAACTTTGTGATACGAGATTTTTATATACGTATTTTTAGATTATAAATCTGATTTGTTTGTTTGATTAAACACTCTAATCTCTCGAATTAAAAACATATTTTAGTATTGGATAGCTCATTTATCAAAGAAGGCTATAGGCTACATGTTATTCTACGACCGCTAAACCATAAGTAAGCTAACCATAAATGCTTAGTTTAAATACTGAATAATGGATTCTAAATTTAAATTCTCTATAGAATATTTTAAATTAAGAACCTAATCTATATTCAAACTACACGTAGTTATTTCTTTTACATGTCGTATTTCGACCGTTTTGGCTTTCAACTCAAGAGTTGAAACTCTAAGAGAAGATTTAGGAAATGAAAAACAATCATGTGTTTCTATTTAGAGATTTATTTAGGCGTTCAAAAAAAGATTGACTTTTTTAGAAATCTTGCCTTAAAGTTCACTTTTGCTGCATATGCATATCTAATATCTTGTGCAATTCTTCATGCTTCTTGGTTTGAACTATTAATTGCATGTCATGTACGGAATCAAGATTTTTGATAATAAATTGCAGATACAAATTTAATGAGGTTGTCATGTTTGAAAGCTTGGAGCGTAATTACAAAACGCTTTACAATTAACTCGCGACCGCTTATCAATAAAACAGCAGTCTCAAAAAATACATAATTATTATAACAAATATCCCACAATTTATTTAAATTAGTTAGGCAATACATTCTCTATGAGAAGGCGATCGAATGTGGACTAAAACCAAACATGGAAGTAATTTTGCATAAATATGATTATGATTAGAAACTGGTCTCTAATTCGTTTTGTCTGATAAAACATCTGTTATTTTTCTTTGTTTAAAAGGTTGAAATGCCACTTAGATATTCTAATTAATTATCATTTCGTAAAAATTTTTGATGGGATTTAAATGTTTATGTTTTTTTTTCTTTCGTTAGGTGATATATTGTTAATTTATCAAGCAGTATGGTGGGAATAAGAAATAAGATGTCAGTCTAATGAAGCATATTTTTTCTTGTAATTGATTTCTTCTAATAACAGCAGACGAAATAAATAATAGAACTCATAATAGCAGCTGGTTTTTTATTTTAATGGTTAGTAGAAAAATAACTAAATTATTATTTGTCAACTTGTATTTTATAATGTTCCCACTGCTGGGACTCGTGTGTGTATATGTGTCCTCTCTAGGAGGGGGAATGAACCGTAATAAACCACGAGAGTCAGGTTAGTGGATGTCAAGTGTGTTCGAACTTTTGATTCTAGAACGTACCTACCGGTATCCTCATGATATTTTTCTTCACTGTTTTAAGAGCAATAGTGATGTAATAAATTACACAAAGTAAATTATTTGCCTAGGTTGGAAACCCACGATCTAAGTATATACGAATAAAGGTAGAACTACACTGCGCACACGTGTGCCACACACGCCAATCTGGGCGAGTCGGTCTCCATATCTCCTTGTGCAATTCGGAAAAAAAAATCAGGAATTGAACTATTTACATAGGTAAGTTTATATGTAACCCTCAGTGCGTGAGCCTGACTCGCAATTGACCAGTTTTTTTTTATGAAAAGAAACAGAAATTAAGAAAAGAATAAATAAATGATAATTTAGTACACATGACATCAAAACTAGAAGATATAGGCTATAATCATCATACTATAAAATATACTCTATCCGGTATCCACCAAATCTCAAGGTTGATCGCAAAAATGATAAAGATCTAATTACAACGTCTAGACATTATTTATGTGATCAATATCAAAACTGATGAATGGCAGAGGCAATTAGTCAACGCCTTGTACGTTGAGATTTGCAACTTTGGTCTAGATTTCTGAGAACATTGGTGACCTAGGATCAGAGGCGTAGCGTGGACTAATTAAGACATGGGCAAAGGCGCATCAGTCAGCCTTCTTCGTTCATAAATTTAAAAATCAGACAGCGACTGTCGCAACCCAGTGTTCGACCACATCGTCGCTTACCATCAGGTGAAGTCATTACACGTCATACGCGAGCCTATTAATTAAAAAAAAACTCTCGTTCTTAAAGAGCCCCCTTGCGAGGGGCCACTTCGCCTACGCTTAGCTACGCTACTGTCTATGATGTCCAAATCTGAACATCTGTATCGTAGGATGTTAGATGAGGGTTGACAAATTGCTGAACCGAAGAAACTAAACACGGATTCTGTTAATGATAATATTCATAGAAACGTGACTACTGAGGTGACGATAGACGGTTTATTTTAGGTTGAAAATCTAATGACATATTCCACCCTTCGTGACAGACTTTGACTGACTTAAATCCACTCATGTTCCTCCTTTGCCTTTGTTCCAGAGCCGTGTGGTTGTCTTTCGCATCACCCATGACCCCAGTAGGCTTCGAGCCTGGAGGAGGACCCAGGAGACGTGCGTGGAACACTACGCGCCATCGACGACTTCGGCTCGGTCTGGACTGTTACCGGACGGTCGGACGGCAAGCTAGCCATTGCGCGCCGTCCACAAGCCAGCGTCTACGGTGGCTGGAAATCGGGATCGGGATCCCGGCGGCTGGGGCGTGAGGGCCGATCCCTCGTACGATAGATGGTATAGTTAGTGCAGTGGTTGAGCGATTGGCTGCTCCGCTGCACGTCGCGGTTTCGAATTCTACTCGGATCTTAAATATTTTTTTGGTCGAATATCACTTTACCGAAAACTATTGACCGACGTCTTTTTTCCTATATGCATTATTTGATATATTTTTAGATTTCGCCGATTTACTAAATACCTTTTTGCTATTAGCCGAAGCCTCTTTTGAACTTTTTTCATTTACCAAATGATTTATTTACTGTATAATAATAATAGTATTCCACAACTTTCACACAACGCCATCTAGTCACAAACTAAGCAGAGCTTATGCTATGAGTACTGGACAACTGACAAACATAATTATATGTATATTTCCAAACACATACATATTATAGATAAATTACACCCAGACATAGAACAAACGATCGTGCTCATCACACAAACATTTGTCCTGGGTGGGAATCGAACCCACGACCTCTGGCATAAGTTAGGGTAAAAGGCTAAGGCGGGAGCGGAGCGGTGTGTGCTAATAAGAAAGAGAACCCATGCGACCGCCATAGAAAACTGCGTCTTGGCGAAAGAGACAGATATATGTTTAAAATTGTTATATCCTATTTGCTTTTCTATCAATTTTAATATTGTTTTCATGGTTAGTATTCTATTGCTGTGTATTTATTCCCTATTCAACCTCCTCCAACATACGCATCCGTTTCGATCCCTCCCTGGTATTTCTATGGTCAATTAGGGCTTGGGGTTAATAATTTCTAATTAGATTCACACTGATTGCTATTTGCGGCTGCCTCACTTATATCAAGCAAATGTTTTGATTGCAGCAAGCAATCAAAACCTTTCAAGTTACGGTTTGAATGTGATTCAATGGCCATACAATCAAAGGTCTGTATGTAGATATCCATCCCTATCCCTTTAAAAGTTCCGTTTAGGTCGTAAAATGGATCACGTTAATAGTTCTTGGTAGAGCCTCAGTTTGAGCCTAGGGAGGGTTAACCTTTTCAGCAATAGATGGTGTTATCACAAAATCAGCAAATGTTCTAGAACTATTTATGAAAATTATTGAATTCTTATTAATTACTACGTAAATTAAGCATAAGCATTAAGTCCGCCTTTGTACAATGTCTCATTAGTGCACAAAGTTTTAAATCAAGTTAAGTCAAGTCAAAGTCAAATGTTTTTTTATTTCACATAGGCCTACATTGGCACTTATAAAACGTCAGAAGCTAGTGCACCAATAAATAAATACCAAGAATATTTACGGAAATAAGCCGAAGTTAGGTCCAGTCATTTTACCATAACAAGATTTACAATAGCGTACTGCGCAATTCGGCATATTTTCGCAGAAAATTATTTTCTTTTTTCGTGCATAAAGCGGATACAAACACAACTTGACGTGTAGGGGTGTCAAACTAAACTGAGTGACTTATTACCACTGAGTAACTCATAACGTGATCCATTTTACGATCTAAACCGAACTGTTAAAGGGATGGATATATATAGGGTGTATAGCTCCATCACTCTTTTTCGCTCGTACGACTGATATTTTAACATTATCATTGTAAGGCCCCTAGCCACCTACCGAGCGATAGTTAAATAATTATAAATTTTGACAAATTTAATTCGCGTGTTTGCTATTCAAAGCCAGATGGCGCCACTGAGGCATAGGATGACAGTTTTTCTAAGACATTTTTTCTGATAGCCGCTCTATTGTATCTCTTTAAATCTCTTTGCCACTAGGTGACAAGTATCGGATTACAATTTGGTTCGCTATGTCCTGTCTATTGGTAGTAGGTATACTATATTTAATGTGTTGGACTATGAATGTTTGTAAACCTGCCTATTTAACATTCTACCTATATTATGCCTCTGTCACTAACTGTCAAAGCTTTACAACTTTATTACTTTTTTATTACAAATTTTTTATTGTCAATGGGACTAAAAAAAATACCGTGATACCAACCGAACGTAAAATTTGAGATTACAACACTAGGTTATGGTAATCCGTTTATTCAGCTGTTGGTGCTTAATAGTGTTGTGAAATTATCGATAAAAATATATCGATAAGCGACCTATTCAAATTGTGTGCTGTCAAGTTTTAAGTGTTTTAATGCATGTTTAATATCGGTAAATGCCAGTGTGTGTGGTGAGGTAATTAAAATATGTTTGAATTTAATTGCTCATCTGGGATATATTGATACTCTAGTAGTACATTCTTCGCAGATACTTATAGAAATGACTTATGGTTATTTAATTATGTTTAATCAATTTATATTCATGAATAGTAAGTGCCAACTTTCTTTTAATGAAATAGATATTGAAAACATAGAAACAAAACATAGCCTAACTTATTTCCTCATAACTAAAAATAATAATAATAATATAATAATAATATCATTTATTTTCTCTCACAATGGTTTTGTTGGACTTCACAGTTTAGGACTAAATAATTTTATGAGTTAGCATTGTGAGAGCTGGTGCCTGTTGTAGGTTTCGAAGAAACCTGTGCTACAGGTCACCAGAACCCACTTTACGGCCTCACACAAGTTTAATGGCAGGTAGTATGAATCCGCTAAAAAATCATATTATTATTATTAATTTGGCCAGTAGGTATACAAGTACTACGAATATAACTTTGTATTATGCTATATAATACATAAGGGTGCTATATAGTACTCGATGTTTATAATAGTATTATGATAGTTATATACATTCTAGCAAAGAGATAAGCTAGCCATAAATCTGCATCAATTCAATTAAGCGCCATTCATCAAAACCAACCCTATGATAACCATAAATCACTCAAAACCACAAGCAGTAAACAAATCGATTCCCATATCGATAAGTACAATCGATGCCACAGCGATAGCAACAATCGATTGTACTACAAACAGTTTCATTGATCGCCCGCCGTCGCCCATTCACTGGTTCGCGTAGGCTTGACGCCCGCAGCCATTGTGCCTGCGTAGGCGGCTTTATAATCATTAATAATTACACACGACGACTCGTTGACATGTAAATTAAGGCTTTATATCGATATGCACACGAATCATGAATTCTAGTTCAATCGATAAGTTTATTGATTGATGGAACAACATTTTCCCACGAATTTTTGATGTTTGTTTGTTTTTTTTTTGTGATTTTATTGTTTTTAAATCACTTGTCTTTGGTGGAATTTTTATTGTTTTACTTGTGCTTGAATACGAATAATTATGCTGATCGTCTGGTTCATTATCATAATTTTATGAATTGAATTGATGTAGGTGTAATTTTGATGTTTTTAATATTATTTTGTCTTGGCGCGTATTGTTCCACTCGCGCCTCAAGGAGATGTCAGCAAACCGTAGGGGCCCAGCAGGGTCAAAGCCTACCGGGGCCAAGGGTCTGCTTCTGAAAGGAAGACTCGGCCCTGGTATGAAAGGCAACGAAGGAACAGGAGTGTATTTTTAGTCAGCAAAAATCTGACACTATCTCCCATTCCGCTCAAGAGCAGGGGACGTCATTGGATGATTTTGCCACAGAAAAAAAAATAGCCCTTCATTTTTATTTAAATAAATAGATATGTACTTAAATAGATATTGAAGCAGCTCACCTGCTCATGTCATAGTAAAAATATAAGCAAACTAGTAAAATGATAACGGGACTGCCCAGTGTGCACCGGACATAAGTCCTACCTATACACATTAAACTATGTATAACTAACTAATCGTGCAAAATACTTTAATGTAATATCATAAATGGGAAAATATGTCCGTCTGTCACGTTTTTATGACTAAACCAATAAACTGATTTTGATGAAATTGTTTGATTCTGTAACATAATTACTCATTCAAGTTAAGTTTTATACTGAAAACTAGTTAAAAGGAGAGGTTTTACTATTTTTTTTTAAATAATTTAAACTAGTGCTTGACTACGATCCCACCTGATGGTAAGCAATAATGTAATCGTTGATGGTGAAGCACACTAGTTTATTAAGAACTTATTCACTCTCTCTAGCCTTGAAGACACCTAAATTATAATCGGATGGGAAGACTACAAGGATTTCTACAGAGAAACAGTGAATCATCATTTCAGTCGAAAGACGTCCACCGCTGGACATATGCCTCCCCCAAGCGACCCCACAACGACCGATCCTGTGCGTCTCGCATCCACCGCACTCCCGCGACTCTCACCAGGTCCTCGGTCCACCTTGTGGGAGGCCTTCCAACGCTGCGTTTTCCGGTGCGCGGTCGCCACTCTAGAACCTTTCGGCCCCATCGATCATCCGTTCTACGAGCAATGTGCCCTGCCTACTGCCACTTCAGTTGTGCGATTTTTCACAGTTCAAACAGTGAATAAATGCCAATATATATTTAATCAAATACTTTACATAAATTCAAGTGAACACGTGTAACGTTATTCTAACCTCAAAACAACATAGGAATCTTTAAGTCAAAAGTGAATAGGTTACTTCTAGGCAAGCGTGCTCCCTCGTCGGCCACATCATCGCTTACCATCAGGTGAGATAATGGTCAAACGCGAGCCTATCAATAATAATAAAAAAAAGAAAACATAAACGCAACATTTAATAAGCAAAAGCTTATGACTGACAACTGAGAAGATGGACCTCCCACTGTATTCGCCAACTTACTGAACGATCTGTCGACAGTTTATTATTATGCACAGACTACTGTCGCCCCACCATTGCCCCAGAAGTTTGCAACGGACCAATTAGTAATGCGACACCAGTGTTGCCAACCTAAATAAATATCATATTTAAATTCAGACACAAGTCTTTTAAGCAAATAAATCGACTATTAATAAAATCATAATTCCACAGATATCAAAATAATTGTATCTTTTTTTTCTCTAAAAACGAAAGTCCATCTTCGAAGCGACAACAAGACCGCAGCAGGAAAATTGTTTTTGGTGATATTATAACACAGAACCAATTTACTTCAAAGTAGTGAAAGACAAAGGAATTAATAAAGAAATCTGTAATTTTCATGACAGTAGTAACTTCCCTTCGTATAATAATTATTTTCACGCTGAAGAAGCCACGGGCTAATGCTAGTATTTATATATACACATAATATATATTCTGCATGCATTTATTTAAATATTATAATTGTGTCGGCATGTTCCGTTACGTTTATAAATAAGACTGAACCGACTGGCTAGTAGCAACACTCTAGTATACAGCGTGTGTTTTTTCGACAAGGATCATTTCCACACTTGTGCTTTATATAGCGACATGGCGGCGAGCAAGTATTGTTTTTTCTGTATTAATAATACTTATTAATACTGTGATTGTCAAAGATGACATTTTGTGGTCCATAAAAATATATCAAGTAATTTAAACAAAAAATAAGACTAATTATATTATAGAGCAGTGGTGGCCGAATGGTAACGACCCCGACTTATGAGTTGTAGGTTGCGGGTTCAAACCCAACCAGCCGCATTACTTTGTGTTATTTATTTTATCACCACTGCTCTCAAAAACATCGTGAGGAAACCGGCATGTCCTAGAACCAAAAATTCGAAGACATGTGACATCCTGTATGACCAACCCGCACTGGACCCGCGTGGTGGATTACGGCCCATACCCTCTCCTAGAGAGGAGGCCTGAGTCCCAACAGTGGGAAAATGCAGGCCGACTATGCTATGACTATGCTAATTGTATTTTTTAAAGAAAATAATAACTAATATGAAATTACTCGAACAGCTGAACAGATCTGTATGAGCACACGAAGACTTCGACCTGGATTAGAATACTTTTTACCTACTTTCCGACTTATATAAACGTTACAATCAAACTGTGTCGATGTCGGAACGAACATCCTCCCGCCCCAGCCACTGCTGAAAGAGACGCCACTGGCATTTGGTGGGAATCGCAGGGAGCAATGAGCAACTCGCCGTCCGGCCGTCAGCTAAGGACCAAGCCCGAGTCGACGGCACGAAGTGACTCGTACTTCAAAGGGTAGTTAGCAGAACTAAAGGGGCCCAGCAGCGCCGATGTCTGCTGGAGATACGGGAACGTTTGAATGAGTTTATGGCCCGAGGACGCAAATTGCAACTGAAGGACACGGGTTAGTTTTAGTTAGTAGAAATCTTAGACGCGCTCTCGTTCCACCCTAGAGCGGGAGCAGTCAATTGATGACTTCCCATCTCAAAAAGAATAGTGTTTATTATTGTGTTATTTATGTTTGGAACATTTCCTTGTTTTATCTTTTCCTCAATTGTAATTAAAGGCAGGGAGAATTAAATTGATGATTTTTCACCTTATAAGAGAAGAATAACTGGGTGCTTCTCGGTATTGTTTGTTTCTTATTTAACACTGACTTCCGAAATTAAAGTTATTTTATTCAGTCGGTTATTTTTTTTTTGTAGAGTTTTTTTTTCACACTTTTTAGTTACGATACTCTTATAACCAGAGTTCCTATTTCTCATGACAATTCCAATTAACCCAAACACTGCTAGGATACGTTGTTTTATTATGAAGTCCCCGTGTCTACCTTCCACCTTCCGGGTTCATCATCAAATCAGTTTGATAGTACCTTATAGCCAAAGTCCTTGTCATGACAATTGTAATAAGCCCAAACACGGCTAGGATAGATTTATTAATTACGGAGTTCCGGTGCCTATCTTTCGGCCCCATCATCATCATGAGGTCACTTCGATGATACCATTTTCAATTTGCAGAACCATTTATTTATTTGTATTGTCATAGTCGCTTAACTATCTTTATTGTGATATCAATGTGAATATGAAGTTCCGTTGGCCATTTCTGGTCTTGTTCAGCAATTCCACTACATCAAATGTTGCTTTTTGACTGTAAATGCTGTTACCAATGCAAAGTACAAATCTTCGATTTGTGGGCTTAAAAAACACTCCTGATTTCGAAACTCACCCTAAAGCTTTCCCCTCGAACGCCGATTATACATACGTCTGTACAACTTGAATGATCTTGAAAAAAGCTTAATTGTTTTGTACAAACGTGTGTACGATTTTTTTTTGGTCAAAAAATTTGGTTTTTATCTTTGTTTTGTGAGCAGTGGTGGCCGAGTAGCAAAGGCCTCGACTTACGAGTTGTAGGTTGCGGGTTCAAACCTAGCCAGGCGCATCACTTTGTGTAATGTATTTCATCACCACTGCTCTCAAAACGGTGAAGGAAAACATCGTGAGGAAACCGGCATGTCCTAGAATCGAAAATTCGAAGACATGTGACATCCAACCAACCTGCACTGTGCCCGCGTGGTGGATTACGGCCCATACCCTCTCCTAGAGATGAGGCCTGAGTCCCAACAATGGGAACATTCTAAGGCCGACTATGCTATCTTTGTTTTTCCTAGAATATCCCGAAAAAGTTTTTATGTGTTTATTTTTTATTTTTTTTGGTGAATTACTTAAAAAGGCGCAATTAAGTAATAATAATACCCCGAAGCGCCCGAGGGGTTAAACCACAGACCTATAGACACAAAACATTTGAATTGCTTTGATAAGTTCCAAAGTGAAGCCACTAAAAAAGAAACAGCCTGTATATCCCAGGGCACGCATATTGTGTCTGAGCTGAGTATTTCAAGAAATGCTTTGTACCGTTTCGGGGTATGCTCCTTGAGCTCGACTAGTCAGGAATAAGGAATACAGGCTACAGGTATTTACGAGTATGTAAGTATTGGAATAAGTTTTAGAGCCTTAGTATGTAGGTACTGCTGAGTTGCTAGAAAGTTCGAAAAAGTTACCACAGCCCTAGAACGCGCTAAGGAGGAACTTTTGAATTGTAATTTTTAATTGAGTATTTTTTTGTTCTTTTTTTAAGGTTCCGTACCTTAAAAGGAAAAAACGGAAACTTTACAGGATCACTTCGTCCGTGCGTCTGTCTGTCTGTCAAGGCCCTTTATCTCAGAAACACGTGGAGGCATCGAGTTGAAATTAAAAATGTATACTCAAATCTACGGTCCCTTGAAGCTGTGAAAAAATCAAAATTCTAAGTTAACGAAAAAAAAGATACACCCGTTTATGTCGTAAAAAAACGTATATTTCAACACTCTCAAAGGAATCAAAATTCATAGGATACTTTCCGTTGACCCAGAATCCTGAAATTTGGCATAAAGCAAAGTCTTATAGTATAGATATAAGAATAAATCTGAAAACTGTAAATTTTTAGTTACGTCACCAAAAAAAATTTTTTTTTACTCTTCGGATAAATCTCCACTACTCAATTTGGGGATCAAACTGTTTTCATAGGTAAGCTTGTGCGGAACCCTCAGTGCGCGAGTCAGACTCGCACTTGCCCTATTTTTTTTATTATAGCTACCCCCACGGTTTGTGCATTTAGCCAGTAGTTGTGTTTTAAGAAAGTCACTTTTCGTAATTTTGAGTTCCAATAAAATGCGAATGTAACACATTCCAACGTTTTCAGCAGCATTTGGCAGCAAATGTATCGAGTCAGCCTTCTCGGCAAACTTCACTGTGTCAATACCGCTATAACATCCTCAACTCCATTTTACTGAAATCGCGTCTACTTCAATAATCTATACTTATAATAAATCTGTAGAAGTGGAAAATTCTGTACATTGAAAAATATAAAAAAATAAATGTCAGAGAGTGTTACTAGCCCGACACCGTACCCAAAAATGTGATTAAAAATTTTTTTGTCTGTCTGTCTGTCTCTTTGTTCAGGCATCACGCAAAAACTACCAGTTCGATTACGATGAAACTTAGTATAATTATTCTTTAATATCCTGGGCACCACACTGGGTACTTTTTATCCCGGAAAAGTATATACAATAAAAAACAAACTTAATTTTGCGGTTCGATCCCTAGACCCGATTACAATACCAACCGCAAATAATAAGTTTGTCGCAGGTTACGTCAACCGCAGTGGAGTTCACTATACGCTGCACATGGCTAAGATACTATAATATTTTATCTTCAGATACAGTCGCGGCCATACAATCAATGGACTATCACACATGACGAAGATAATAAATAATATTTCATATTTTCGTATCTCAAAAAACCTTAAAAAACCATTTCCGACTTCTACGCGGACGAAGTCGCGGGCAAAAGCTAGTTCCAAATATTTTCCATCTGTGTAGACACTTGAGATACACAACTTACCAATTCTACACCACGATATCTACAAGGAATCAATTTGCGAATAATTAAACAGCCACTGAACTTTACTCAAAGAAAACCGCCAAAAACTCTGAGAATAATTTTATTGTAAGTAATAATAAATAAATAAAAACTTTGTGAGACAAAATGAGCTGTCATTTTGTATGCAAATTGAGAGTTGCAACTGTTGCTATATGAGCTCATCTTAACTACAATGGCCCATTTGAACGCCCTAGTGTCAGCAGACAAAAAGGCACGTAACTCATTGTAAATCATGAACAGAAATTTCTTATTTTTAGGATGGGTAAATATTATTCATTAAATAGTTAGCTTCAAAAAGAAGGGCGATTCTTTTTTTTATGCTGGATAGGTTCGCGCTTGACCGTCATCTCACCTGATGGAAAGCGACGATGCGGTCGACGATGGAATGCGCTTACCTAGAAGTAACCTATTCACTCTTGACTTGATTGATTACGATTGTTTTTTTTTTTTGGTTTTACGTATAATTTTTTTTTTTTTTTTTTTTTTTTTTAATTGATATAAACCAGTGCTTGACTGCGATCCCACCTGATGGTAAGCGGAGATGCAATCATTGATGGTCAGGCGCACCAGTTTATTAAGAGCCTATTCACTCTAGCCTTGAAGACACCTAAATTATAGCTGGATGGGAAGACCGCAGCAGGCAAATTGTTCCAGTCCTTCGATGTACGCGGTATAAACGACGAAGCGAAACGCTTAGTCCGGACCGTTGAAGTTTCAACAACGTAAGGGTGGATACTCGCTATAATTTTAAAAGGGAAAATGTAAGTAATTAAAAATTTAATATAGACAACACAAAACCAAAAATAAATGATCATTAATTCTGTTGTTCCTTGATTGGGGGTTCAATGAAATATAAAAAGTTATAATTTTTTTTTTTATTGTGTACATTTGTCAAGCATATTTACTGTATTTGTTTATATCACAAAAAAAAAAACAATTGGTAGAGTACCCATTGGTTTAGTAGGTACCTATTTGTGTTTCCATAATTACAAGAATCTGAAAATAGCATATAAATATACGTAAAAATTGGTTAAAAAAAAAACTAGCGACATTCATAATGATATTTTATCGGTTATATTATCTATCTCAATAGTCATAAAACCTTGCATCCCTTAATTAATTAACAATGAGATAAGTAACTACCAGTAGTATAATCTCCAGATTTCCTATATCATCATCATCTTCCTGCCCTAGTCCTATCTTATTTGGGGTCGGCGCAACACGTTTTTTTCTTCCATTCTATCCTGTCAACCGTCACACTATCACTAACTTCCTTTTCTTTCATATCACTTGTTCACACAATCCATCCATCGTGAAAAAAAAAACATCTCAATTATTTTCAACTTTTAAATTATATGCGTGAGCTTATTTTATACTTCAATTAAAACTTCATATATTTCCTATTTTTTACACAGTATCATCTACATTTCTTTTAATTTCTCCTTTCACAGGTCTAGTGCTTTCAGAGATTACCTCCTACAAACAAAAAAACAAACTTTACTTCTTTATTATATTAGTGTAGATATATTCTTCGAGTTTCAAGTTTATTGTAATTCTACTCGTTTATCATTTAGTGTAGCTATATATTATCGGAATGAAAGGCCCATATTAATCTGGATCTTTAATTTATTTAATCTCAAGCGGTGCGTCCCAACACACACTGTTATCGATTTTAATGTATGTATACTGCATAATGCTTATGCCACAAGAATGTAACCCAGTGGTTGCCAAACTATGGCTCAAGAATTCATGGTAATCAAGTGCAAAAATATGATCCGCGGAAGTTTTAAAAATTTTATACTTTCCAACTGAAGTAACATTGATATGAACAGAATTTAAGTGTCCATCATAAAAGTTGTGTTGTCTATGATTTTCACCCTCCTACACGACCAACTGATTAAAAAAAAAAGTGTGCTTTTGAGTTTATGATATATGTTTTATTTTTTACTAGCTTCTGCCAGCGGCTTCACGTGCGTGGTAGTAGGTTTCTCCATACAATCTTTAGATCCCCGTTTCATCCCCTTAGGAGGTATAGTATTAGTGTATTCATCATAAAAGGATTCTCTGTGCAAAATTTCAGCGATCTAAGTCCAAGGGCCGAGCGCAGATAAGCCAATGAGTGAGTCAGGACTTTGCCTTTTATATACATATATTATTATAGATGAATTATAGAAAAACTGAACTATGTTAAGTTTTTTTCTTTACTTTTGTTTTCCGCCATCAGCAAAGACACAAAAATGGTTCCCGGTCAAAAAAAGGTTGAGAACTACTCGTAAAAAAAAAAACAAACAAGCCGTAATCAATATTGGGACGTAACCACCCAACATCACTCATACACTACACCAGAAACATTCCATTCCCATTCATCCAAATGTTTTAATGAGACACACGAGTTTTCTCTCTATTTCGTCACGGCGTGACGTCATCGTGCCCACGCGCATTGCATCGGTTGACGGAAGTATGCTCTCGTAGATTTACATTTAGAAGCAGTGTAGTGGAAGGTTATCGAAGGTAACGTGTCAGTATGGATTAGAATGATTTATGGTGCCTGATTAGTCTAGCCACGACTGTCAGTTTGAAAGTTATTGGTCGGATTTTAGATTGCCGAATCAATAGAGGTTTAGTTCGTTACAAAATAATTTCACTTTGTAAGGAAGATCGAGCTATGAATGGATACAATTTTAATAAATATTATCGGTTTTGCTCGTAGTAAACGTCTGTGTTCCCTTTGTTTTGAGGTGGAATATCATCAAATAAGTTCTCTTGCTTTGGGTGGAGTCAGAGGAAGTAAATTTTACTGACTTAAACCCACCTTCAGTTTCCCTTCGCGTCTCAGGAATGCAGTAACTCTTTCCAACAATCCTGCAGCACAACGACCGTCTTCCATTGTTTTTTAGGAAGTATAATATTAATAATTATTAGGAGATTCCTCTCTCAGGAGCCCTGACCACTGGTAGCTTGGACCCTGTTCCCGATGCCGGTGGGCGAGTATATTTTATATTTTGTAATGTTTTTTTTTTTAAGTATTTAAAATGTATTTAAATATAAATAAATGGAATAATGATAATATTTCACAATTATCGCACAATGCCGTCTAATCCCGAGCTAAGCAGAGCTTGTGTTATGAATACTAGATAACTGCTAAACACACCTAAATATTTTTGAATACATACATATTATAGATAAATTACACCCAGACACAGAACAAATGATCGTGCTCATCACACAAACATTTGTCCCGGGTACGAATCGAATCCACGACCTTCGGCAAAGCAGTCAGGGTCACTAACCACTAACAGGCCAGTCATAATAAGGATCATAAAACCACTCTTCCCACACTTGAATGAGTGGGCGTGTCAAGCTTTTACTGACTATAACCCACCTGTGTTCCTTCAGGTGCCCTTTGCGTTCCTAGCCGCGGTAACGCTTTCGTACAATCTCGGGTAAGTTTTAGTTAGTAAAAGTCAGAAATTCCCTCATGTTTTCCCAGTTTAAAATCATTTCAATATCACATTTTACTCATTGCTCTCCAACACCGTTCCAATATCATAAGCTTATTCAATATTTGATCAACTGAAGATGATTGTACTAACGCCTGTACACACAATCAATTAACAAGTTACAATTAGTTATACATTGGTGGTTACAAACGGTTAGCACGTGCTCTTGCTTCATCAGTAGTACGCAATGTACTCACTAATGATTCGATAATTAATAGCAGTTAGCTTGTACCATATTGAGTTTGTCATCTTGAAGTTTCCTTTTTTTAATCCCTAACTATAAAAAATATGCAATTGTATTGTATTATGTGACTTATCTGCATATGTTTCCTCTGTGTTCGCATTTTTTTTCTCTTTTATTACACTTTTTTTAGCACTATTTGTTTCTGCATCTCCCAAAGGTTGACTAGAAGAAAATGCCTAAGACATTAAGTCCGCTTCTATAGTTTTGTGTGTATTAAGTGGCAAAAAAAACATGTTTTAAATTAGACGTGTGTATCAATAAATCTGTGTAGGTCTGTATGTCTGTCTGTAATTTGTTGTAAATATAATATCGCTTGAGAGCAGTCAGCAGTGGTGGCCGAGTGGTAACGGCTCCGACTTACGAGTTGTAGGTCGCGGGTTCAAAACCAGCCAGGTGCAATACTTTGTGTAATTTATTTCATCACCACTGCTCTCAAAACAGTGAAGGAAAACATCGTGAGGAAACCGGCATGTCCTAGAACCAAAAATTCGAAGACATGTGATATTCACCAACCCGCACTAGGCCAGGGGTCTGATTCTGAAAGTAATACTTGACCCTGGTATGAAAGGCAACGAAAAAATAGAGGCTGGTTTTAGTCAGTAAAAATCTGACACTATCTACCGTTCTGCCCAAGAGCTGTGGGGATGTCATTGGATGATTTTCCCAAATACAAAAAAAAATCGCACTCGGACCGCGTGGTGGATTACGGCCCATTCCCTCTCCAAGAGAGGAAGCCTAAGTCACAGCAGTGGAAACATTGAAAGGCTGATTATGCCATTATGCTGTGCTATATATAGCTTCCAAGCCAAAGAACTGATTTTGAAAATTTGACGACTTATTCGAAAATGTTTTAACAATGAGTACATAATATCGGTCCAGTCATTTTAAGTTCCCTATCACAAATTACTGTCCTATCCTACTTTATCATCATCATCATATTCCTACTGTTCCCACATATTGCTTGTGGTCGGCGTTTTCTTCTACCATTGAGTCTGTCTACCGTCAAGCTTTCACAAACTCTCTTTCCTTTCATATTTATGCTGACACAATCCATACATCTTTCATTAGGCCTCCATCTCCTTCCACGTCCGTTCACGTTTGTTTTCATAACTTCTTTAGTCATAAGCGTTTCATCTCTCCTCTTCACATGTCTATACCGATATAAACTATTCCCTCTTTTCTCGCACTGAGACATTTTCCACTCTAATATATTCATTTTTTACTTTATTCATTCTCTTCATACCACACATCCATCTAGACACTCTCGTCCCCGCTCCTATCCTATCCGGTATAATAGAAATCAATTTAATTTTTCTAATCCTACACTAAATAATAATTGACTAACAAAATTTTACTATCACCATACATTGACGTAGGCAGCAGACAATTTTGCAAATTACAATGCATTGTGGATCGATCCATCAATATTTTGCAAGCAGTTGCACCAAATAAACTTTGATCGATCACAATAGACTCTGCGACGATCAAACAATAAACTATCAGTTCAAGCCAACCTTGTTATGCATCGACTTTCCAAACAATGAGAGGTCAAGTTATAATGGAAGTGTACAGCTTGATTATCGTCATGAGTACGACAAATTACTCGCTTTTGTATCGTTATCACTGTATTAACAGATTACAATAATGTAATCATGTCGTGTTGTCGTGACTTGTGTCCCGGATATGTCTTGATTTCGTGAAAGAGAGCTTAATGTGAGGAAGGAGTTATCATTGTCAACATTGTAATATTAGTTTAGGAGATCAACTTAAAGCGATAACATGAGCTTAATCAATAACCTAATAAATGCTTATTGCTAGAAAGCAAGTTTCTTCTCTATGAGAGGATACGGGCCGAAACCCACCACGTGGACACAGTCTTAACTTTAAAACTTTTGGTTGCAGGCTAGCTGATTTCCTCGCAGTCTTTCCTTTACTAATTCTAGAACGATGCTTATAAATTTCAATTTCAAATTAACCTTGGACAAAATCTGAATGAAATCTATAAAATAAGTTATGATAGTATTATTATATTGTTATTATTGTATTGTTATTTATTACTATATTTCTTTTCTATTCCTTTATCATTAAGCTGCACCTACCATGTTTTGTTTCTGCACCACCCTAAGGTCGACTGGTAGAAAATGCCATTAAGTCCGCCTTTGTAAAATGTTTATTACTAGTGCATAAAGTTTTAATAAATAATAAAAAAATAATAATAATAACTTATTAGAATAAAATACTTTGCACTAGTGCAAAATGTCGTTGCTGTAAGTGTGCTTAGAAACAAAAACTCATAAACATAGTATACAAGAAACAAAGACATATCAGAGAGTAATAACAGTTAATGTCAAAAGTATTTGTAAAAAAAATCTGGTACACAAGGAAAGAACTTGTGTTATGGAATTTATTCTTACGCTATAATTTACATATGGTTATAACAACTCTAATCTATTATAATACACTAATTAATACCTTTAGGCAGGTTCACCTCTGCCTAAAGCCTACCTAGAACTATAGTGTAAAAAATCATAGACAACAACATTATCATTATGTATGATTTTTTAACTAAAGTTCAGAGGCTGTTTTGATTATTCTTAAATTGATTCCTAATGGATATTGTGATGAGTGAATATTGATGTAGTTTGGTATATCGAGTGTCTACAAAATTGCATAATATGTTAAATTTATAAAACAGGCGTGACCTTGGTAAAACAGAGCTGACTATGTGATTGTAATATTGATTGACTACCGCAGCGAAACTTTTGGAGAAGGCTGATGATGGTGTTGATATGTTTGTTGCCAAATACTACAAAATCATTAGTGTGTGTTACATTTGAAAAAACAGGGTTAGTGCGATTCGGACTCGCACACTAACGGTTCTGTATAAAATTTCCGATGAAAACAGTTCAATTCCCGAAATGAGTTACGAAGATTTTTCAGAATCGCAATAAAAGTTTTTTTTTGTAACGTAACACGTAATTTTACTGTTTTCAGATTTATTCCTATACCTGTGCTATAAGACCTTGCTTCATGCCATATTTCAGGATTCTAAGTCAACAGAAAGTACCCTATGAATTTTGATTCTCTTGAAGAGTGTTGTAATATACGTTTTTTGCGACATAAACGGCCGTATCTTTTTTTTCGTTAAATTTCAATTCACGGCAGACCTGAGTATATAGTTTTAATTTGAACTCGATACCTCCACGCGTTTCCGAGATAAAGGGTCTTGACAGACAGACGGACAACAAAGTGATCCTATAAGGGTTCCGTTTTTTCCTTTTGAAATACGGAACCCTTAAAACAAAGTGACTGTATGCTGCATCAAAAACGAAATACTTCTAACACTTTGGCAAAATGCACAAACCGTGCTAGATTGACCGACAGCCTAAAGAAAAAAAAACACAATGACAACGGCTAACCTAGAACCAGCAACCTCGAATCCGACCTTGCTTTCAAACTATTCGCGCTATACGCTTCAGTCTATTTTCTATTCATGTCCCCAAAGACTAGTGAAGTCCCCAACCCTCGCGATCCATCCAGTCTACCCCAACTGACCTAATTAAAAAGCTTTTCAAATATTCAAATCCTCTAAGTGATACAAACATCCACTATTTCCATTATATTAGGCCTCATCATTGGCAGTCGTTATATTTCAGTTCAGTTCGAAACCTGCAATATTCTAACGTTATGTTTTGTTGAATTTGAACGAATTGGACTTCACTAGTTGCTAATCATAAAATAATTTTTCCCGCTCTAGGGTGGAACGAGAAGGCGTATCAGATTGTTACTGACTAAATCTTAACTGTGTTTCTTCAGTTGCCCTTTGCATTCCAGGATACAAATTATAAATCAGCTAAGGCTGCAGAAACGTTTAAAAAAATTTACCGTGGCTCTAGAACGCAAAGGACAACAGAAAGACACTCCCTATCAATCTACACAGAGCTTGAGAAGTTATTTGATGTCCTTCCACCAAAAAGAGGTTAAGAGAATGATAATTACTGAAGTACAATGGAAAAGAGCTTTGTGCGAGAACATGCTATCATCATTTCAAATAGAAACCCTTATGTCACCGATAGTTCGTGAACAGCATACAATTCAATAGATATGTTTTAGAAATGTAGACTCAGAACTCATTATTCGAAACGCGTCATTACTAATTAATGAGGTCCAAGAATAACAATAAATTAGCTAGGGCTATTAGCAATGTATACAGTAGTCCTAACTCCTCATTTTTAAACCAAACGTTTATGAAGTTGTAAACAAAATTATCATTTGGAATACGTTAGTAAGCCAGTAATATATGTGGACTTAGGGACGGCATTGTAAATTTTGGAAAATAAAATAAATGAATAAAAAATAGACTAGAGTACCACGGCGTAAGAAGAGTTTAAACTAGGTAGAAGTATTAATAATACCAAAACAAAATAAGATAATGATAATGGTAGGGGCTAAACGAATAATAAGAAAACCAGTAATGAATATACATACACTGACTGACAACATAGATCGTTAACTTGATAATTACGTGCCGGTTGGTTACTTAACTTTCGCCCTGCATAATATATACATAAATGAATTTAATAAATGCTTACAACACCTTGCAGACAACAAAGGAATCAAAGAGATTTGGACACAGATATTCAAATTATTTAGTGCAGTCAACATGAAACGAAACTTGAAAATAATTTCTAAAGAAACAGGGGGCTTGTTGAAAGCATCAGAACAACGCTATCGCCAAATCAAGTCTGCTGGACATAAAAAAAAACATACAATATAGTGATAACATCACTAAACTACCATTTCAATGCACTAAAAACCTAACAATTCTCCTATAGTTAGACGGAACCCACGAACCATATCACCGGTCAGACCCTGTATTCAACCTAAATACCACTTTACTAGGTTAATTTACACATATTAATGAACGTGGACGCAAAACAGATAAGTACAGAAGATTGGTTCTATGCAATGAGCGTAAACGGACGCACACTTAGATATGCTTCACATATCGCAAGTACATGCGCACTCACCACATCTTTTGAAATCGCCTTACGTACGCGTGTATGAATGGGTGAGCCTGTTTTCGCTCGTTTTATCGAGCTAGCCTTCTGTATCAGTCTATGCTGTGTCTTAGTTGTGGGCGACCATACTCTATCCATCATGTACCTTGTAAGTGGGTGATATGAACAACCAATTAGGATTTGGTTATTTGAGGTTGCTTAATTTTGATTGGGTTATTGTTTTAAGGTTGTGTAAAAGCTTATAGACTAGAATAGATTGTGCGTGTGTTAGATGATAGCTATGAATACATAAAAAATTTGGCAAACAATTGTTTGAAACACTAACAAACGTGAATTTCTAAATATTTTCTTCTGCAGTAACAAGGAGTAGCTTGAAAGGAATTCAATTACGTTTAGGTATGAAACCCACATTTTGACAAGAATGTAAAACTCTGTTACGGGCTGAAATTCTACTTCATGAATAGTGTCCAAATTCATTCGTTATCACCATCGTCATTTCAGCCGAAAGACTTTCCCACAAGTGTCTACACAACGACCGGTCGCGACCCACACCAGGTTATCGGTCCACCTTGTGGGCCTACCAACGCTACATCTTCCGGTAAAGAAAGATAGAAAGAAAAGAAAGGAAAACCATTTATTTGGCACAGCAGTTCTATGGTTTGTACCTGGTGGTACAAAATACATACATACGCTTTTACACCGTTTAAATTAAAAACGTAAATAACCAATTTTTAAAAAAAGGAAAAAGCTGATAAATAATTCCTCCACTGAGTGGTCCAGAATCATGTACTGGATCCATGGTATTCGTTTGTGCGTCAATTTCAAAGACACCCTGTATTTGTATCGGTGGTGTGCACTTAAATAATATTTCTAAACCATCAAAATAGCGTTTTAATAATTAGCGAAATGTGTTAAGTGTGATAAATATGTTTAAGATAGTGTGTTTGTTTAAAGTGTGAAAAAAAATAATAGACGAATAAAACAAAAATGTAACGAGAGAGACATTAATTCTGCGAGCAATGTGCCCTGCCCACTGCCACTCAAGTTTGACAATTCTTCGGGCTATGTCGGTAACTTTGGCTATTGGATTCTCATTCAAAAATTCATTCGATTTTTAGATAAAAGGATGTAACAAAAAACTCAGATGTTTTTTCAACATATTAGACAAACGGTAACTTTTTTTTTAAGTTTGGAAATCATCTAATGACTTGTGGTTACATGATTGTGAAAGCACCCACTAGAAAGAGCAAGTAATTCCTAGTGCAACGTTTTTTTTAATAACAAATAAAAAATATTTGCCACCAAGGACCATCAACGTTCTACAATTCTGGATCAACTAGTTATATTTTTGAGCCGTTTGGGGTTGAAACTCTTGGGCCGTGGGGTCCGAGTGCTCATAAGCTGTTCAAAGAATTATCCAAACGCTTAGTAGACACTTCGCGTGACCCAAGGGCTGGCTTTTACCTCGGTCAGAGATTAAGCATTGCCATACAACGTGGCAATGCCGCCAGCCTTTTGGGCACACTTCCAGTCGACAGCGATGCGGAGGAGTTTTTTGACGCCATATTTTAGCTAATAGTTTTTGATTTTAGTGTATATATAGTTTTAATTAGTTAAGTGTTTTATGTATTCATTTTACCTGAAATAAAACGAATTCTTAGATTACTTCCTAAAAAAAACTAAATACAAAATATAAAGCCTTTACAAACACACTATCTACCTAAACAAAATAAACTATTAAAAGATAGCAACGGATAAGCCCAGAGCATTGATCCGTAGGGAACAATCGCGGGCTTACCGGTCGCGACTATTAGAACTATATTTTTCTATTAATCCCAGCTATGGGACCGTAACAGCTGATTTATTAACTGGGCCTTTTTATCTCGGACTAGGACAGAAACTACACGTGGACAGTGGATTGCTTGGAAATATAAAAATGTTGGTCCTTCCATACGAATACACTATGGAAGGGATAGAGGACCAACATTGTTGTACGTGTTTATAGATAAAATCTAAGGACACAGGACTATTAAGCACGTATGAATCCTGGGTGGTGGTAGGCATGATCTACGGGAGTCTGTTAGGGCTACGGGTTTGTTCAAAACAGTTACCGTGGCTCTGAACCGCAAATGGCAACTGAAAGAACACAGATGGGTTTTAGTCAGTAAAAGACTGACTCTCCCTCTCACTCTACCCGGAGCGGAAGAAGTCATTTGAGAATTTCCTATATGAAAAAAAAATCTTCAGGAAAAGTTTATTTTTTTGTGGTGGTATATCGCCCAATGACTTCTCTCGCTCTAGGGTGGAGCGAATGGACGTGTCAGACTTTTACTGTCTAAAACCGCACCTATATTCCATTTTGCCTTTTGCGTTCCAAGAACACGGGTTTCCCTTCTGGAAGTCAACCCATGGCCCCAAGAAAAGTCTTAAGACATAGTGCCTATGCAAAAGGGTTATAATTTATTTGAGCCTTTAATTTAGCCAGGTTGTTTCTACAGCAGCCAACCTATCAAGCAGTCAAAAAAAAAAAACAAACGCATTTTATTCCAAATAAACCATTTACAGGCACTTTTGAAATGTCAAGAAGTCAGTCAGTCAGAAAACAGAAATGATGCTAATTGCACATTCCAATGTGTAGATCTCTATGGAGAAGAATGTGCAAGAAACACCATGGACACTCCTTTCAATCATGTTTTGTAATTACAAATATCTCTGTTACATGTTTCTTGTCGCTATCATGTGAGAACAATGCAAATAAAGTAAAAATAAAAACTAAATTAGATATTAAAATAGGAACTGGCAGCTAAGAGATTACCAGTCTCAACTGACAGCGCCCGTTCACGCACATGACGCTAATATTAGCACCACTCAGCTCAACCATTTTGAAGGGAACCGAATGATCCAACACCGAATAATCATTAGAAAGCTAATTATAATGGAACGTCAAGATTTCCATCGTACAGTTATTTAAAAGTAGCTACTAAAACTTTGACATTTCTAGCTGTTTCTCCGCCCACTGGCTCATAAGAAGCTAGCTAATGCAACAGATGAAGAGAGTGATGCAAACTAACGCAATGAGCCATTGAAGGGCCATCTACAGTTTGAAATCTGAAGAGGTTTATTTATTTTATTTAACTTAAGGTTTCTTTGGACACACAGACTGTTGAAAGAGAGGTTTCTTTCCATATTAATCAAATAACCTTAAAATATTAAGACAAGTTTGACACAAAACAGGTACCTAGTCATTAAAATTATATATAAAAAACTTTTTACAAAAAAAAAAAATACGACCGACTTCAAAGTAAAAAAAAACACTGAATAGTGCAAAATAATTTTAATTTCGGAAGTTGGTGTTTCTATAATAGTTTTGTCTCTTCGTTATTTTTTTGTAAAACGTTTTTTATTTTACACTTTTTAGTTATGGTACCACCACTAAAAAGTACCCCTCAGCCAAACTTATAGCCAGAGTGCATTTCATGACAATTCTAATAATCCCAAACACGGTTAGATTACATTAATTTATTACGGAGTTCCGGTGCCTAACTTCAGCCTTCATCATCAGATCAGTTCGATATATTCTCCCTCTTCTTTTAGTCAGTCATCGACTTCACGTATAAACAAAGCAATTTTACTTGTTACGACGGTTCTGCTATGATCCTATGAGGAGTTCTGTTCCATATCTTCGAAGTTCATAATCAGATCATAACAATATTTCTATGGGGCCAACTAGGAAGCATAACCATTCAACCAAAAAATAAATAATTTCAAAATCAGTCCAAAATTGACCAAGAAATCGGTGAACATACATTAAAAAAAATACATTCAGCAGAACATAGAACCTCCTCCTTTTTTAATTCGGTTAAAAATGAAGTTTCTTGTTCAATAATACTACCTACTATTAAAACATAACCCTTCTTGCAGTCGGGTAATAAAGGCGAAAATCCGAGGCCGACTCGAGGCGATCAACAAAAAAAAATCGAAACGAAACGGTTGTAACTTGGCTAGGGGGGCAAGTACTAAAATATATATGCTTTTCTGTTCGTTGTTCAGCGTGCTTATTAATAATTCTACAAATTACTCGTACATTGCTCAACAATCAATCTCTTAAACAAATCAGCCTAAATATTTCTTAAATCAATTGCCGAAAAGCAGTTAATCTTTCAAAGTATCTCTCCCACTGACAAGTTTAATCACGCCTACGTTTGTGAAAGCGCACACAAACGTGAATGGCCCACGGTGTTGTACACACGGCGAAAGGGACAAGTGTGAAGGCTGAGAAAAAATTTTAGGCACTAGATAAAAAAGAATTCGAATGAGATATAATAGGACAGAATTGTTAAGAAAGACTAAACACACGGCATTAGCGCTCTATTTTCCTGCTAATACAACTAATTCGTTCATCTGCATCTGGAATGTTCATGACAACTCGAGAGAATAAGAGTTTCATAACAGCAAGGCTGCTACCAAAGTAATGATTAACTGCAGTTTCCACAAGCTTCACCAAATATTGATACTGGCTCTAGACTAGTTGCAGCCGAAATACAATAAAGGTGATTATTTGGAAATGATATATTTTTTTAATCACAGTTCAATAAAAAAAGTAGTCTTATAAAGTTTTTACATTAACAGGTAGAAGAGGAAAAAATTGTGTTTGTAATCCGAATAAAATATGTATATTTAAGTAAAAGCGTGTTATAATGCTTTTTATTTGTGTGTGAAATGTGTTAGAGTATAGTTCGTTTTATATCATGTATGATACCCCTAGCATAAAGCGTTTCATAGTGTTTTAAGATAATCTCAAAATCTATTTTGGCGTAGGGATTTTATTTACGAAGCAAAAACAGCAATTAACCAAATCACTTAATAGAAGTCCTTCAATTTAGCGATGGCAGAATGTTCTCTTTTTATGCAATGTTCAGAAAAAAACATCAACCCGGCTTTCGGCCACTCCAGCAACCGATAAATCTTTACGAAGCAGGTGTAGTCGAACAACTGGCCAGCAATTCCCTTCGCCTATTGTACAAAGCGGTCGCCTTGAGACTACAATAGGCCAATCATGCTACACCACTAACTAGTAAATTCGCAGTGTTATGTGGGATGTGGACGACATTCCTTAGATCTACGCAAATTGTTTCTATTGTTGAATGAGATAGTGTTAGGTGCTTTACATAAATCTGTTGTTAAACGAGCGAAAGGTGTTAATGAAAAGCAGGAAATGTTGAATGACTGTGAGCAAACGCTTTGCTTGCAACTGAAATATAATAGTTTTGAAACTTAACGTTTGTAAATTCTACTGTTATAAATGTATATACTTATGTAATCCGGATAAATGCAAACACCTAACGGTCGGCGGACTGTTCCACGCGCGCCTCAAAGAGATGTCAGCAAATCGTAGGGGCCCAGCAGGGTCGAAGCCTACTGGGACCACGGGTAGTGTGAAAGTGAAACCCGGGGCCATGGGACGAAGGCAAAGAAGAAACAGGAGTGGGTTTTTAGTCAGTAAAAGTCTGACACTATACTCCCACTTCGCCCAAGAGCGCGATTTGTAATAAGATAATTTTCTCACCCAGTAAAAAAAAACACTACGGTCAAGAGAAATTTCCTGACGTAAAATCTCGCGAAATTGTAAGCTCGCTATGAATTGTGAATAGAATGTTAATCATTTAATTTCGTTATAATATTATAAAGATTTGATTATTTATAATCCATCTGTGCGACATCAGTTGCGAACGCTCAGCATAATACCGTGACCATACGCAAAATGCGACGAGTCTACGGCACTGGTTTCTGGCCACTATGTCTCGGTTATCGTGAGAAGAATTGACTAGAGCACAGTTTAATATAATCTATCAGATTTGCTGAAACGTTTACGCCATTCAATTATATCCCTAATTGAAACACACTGTCTCTCCGTTAAAACAAACTGGAAAAACAAGAACAGAACAAAAAAAAAGCCGCAGTCACACGATAAAGGTACTAATCGAAAGACATTAATAACGAGTGACTATGGCTTGATTGACTATGACTTTTATTTTTGCTCTGTTCTTGTTTTTCCAGTTGCCTTGTTTATTTCAGCATCCTGAAAATCTTGTTTCATACTTTTTCAGCGTCGTTTTTTTTCTGTCGTAGTCGGTTTTAATTTTTTACTTTTTTATTTAAACAATTTTGGTGTTAAATTTAACTCATAACTTTTTGTCCGCTAGAGGGCGTCACTTTAAATTTGAGCAATATTTTGGAAATTTACAAGCTAAGCCCTTTCAAATGATATCAAACACGGCGTCTTTATCTCCATTTTTCTTTTAACACACTTCTTTTTGTCCGCTAGAGGGCGCCATATCGATTTTTGTGACACGTCACGTAGCCTATGTTAAGCGGACAATTAAGACGGCTCTAACGATACCTCATATGACATATTATGTCGAGTTCCGATAATTAGATTAGGAGCTATGAGGGAACAGATGAATATATTCACATACATACATAAATACATACATAGCCCGTCAAAATCATAGCCCTCCTTTGGCTTTACCGTAGTCGGGTAATAAATATAGATTCATCATAATATTTTAATACAAAATGGAAACCAACTTTAAATAAATCCAGACATGGTATCATTACCTAATTTAGTTACCAAAATAAAAAAGGCCAATAACGTAATCAAACTCAATCAAATCACATTGACGATTTTCCATCACAAACCACAACAAACCGAGTTGCTGATGCTTCGGACACAGTGTCCGAATCGAAACAGTGAAAAATTTTTAAAGTAAAATTTTTCAAAATTTTTTCAAAAGTGATTCGGACCACCAAATTTATTGAAGCTGTCAGATAAAATAAGTTCAATTTTTTTTTTTATAAATATTACCCAAAGTTGCCGTCTGAGACCAACCCAAAAATAGTTTTGGCAAAGCTTTTTCTCCATATATTTCAAAACTTTTTATTCCAACTGTACTAGACAGTGTGTGTCCAAATCATCAGTAAAAAAAATATTGCTATAAAAATGTGCCAATTCGGACACTGTGTCCGAATCGTCAGCTACTCAACAAACCTAACCCCAATATTACATAAATCAACCTAATTACCTTCGCAAAACCAGCCCAATAGCCAACCTACTAAACCAATAGCCAGCCTATAGAAAAAGCTATGAGTCGCTAACAAAGTTACAATAATGAACAAAGAGTCTCCGCGGTCATAGGACATTATATTCACATACATAAACCATTGTTTTTGCGCAACCCTGTTCCAGGGAACAATGGACGACCGATAGAGTGGGGCAGCCCGGGACATAGGATGCGGGATCCGGGATTCAAGAGGTCTTGTATTTAGTGCTTGAAGAGGTGGAGCTTTTGATTAACTTTACTGTCTAGATTTACATTAAAAACGAGACAATTTGGACTTTGAATACTTAAAACAAAGGCATATTATAAAATATTGTCACCTGCATCTGTTTGTCCGCGATTAACTCAAAAACTACTGAACACATTTTCATGCGATTTTTACGAATAAGTAGTTTATTTAGAAGGTAATTTTAGATGTATAATTGATACGGTTTTGTATAAATTGGTTGAAGTTAGCCTAGGCTTCCATGGAAAAAACTGCCTAGATTGATGCAAAAAGCTAATGTGGCCCTAAGAAAGAAAAAAACATGTAGGCATAATATTATTATGCTCGACTACTCGTGCAAAGCCGGGGTGGAGTGGCTAGTTATATATAAGACTGTAAAGACAGACTTATCATCTCTTAGCTTTTTTCTTACTTCAAATTTCTTTACTTTTTACAACAAATTTATTGTTTTCAGATTTATTCCTATGTCTGTCCTTTAAGACCTTGCTTTATCCAAATTTCAGGATTCTGGGTCAACGGGAACTACCCTATGAATTTTGATTTTCATGAGAGCTTCGAAATATACGCTTTTTGCGACATAAACGACCGTATCTTTTTTTTTTAGTTAACTTAGAAGTTTATTTTTTTCACAGCATCAAGGGACCGCAGACTTTACTATATAGTTTTAATTTCAACTCGATACCTCTACGCGTTCCCGAGATAAAGGGTCTTGATAGACAGACAGACGGACGGACAACAAAGTGATCCTATAAGGGTTCCGTTTTTTACTTTTGAGTTACGGAACTCTAAAAAGAGGCTTTATACTAAATAAACTCTCACTAAATACGTTGATATTATCATCTAATTGAATTGGTATAAATTAAATACAATTAGTTAAATGAAATCTTTTGCGTAATATATATTGAGTAGTAATTTATACTGCGTATACGAGTATTCGTATAAAGCAGTAAAAAGTACAACTTTGGTGGCATAATCATTTAAGTAAGATTTATCATCGCTGTTGCAATCTCTTGCTAATGATTAGTGGTAAACAAATGATGCTTGACTTCGCTCGTCTTGGAACGATTACGATGCCCTTCAATGTTGCCTAATATCAACTATCACTATATCAATACCATCTTGAATTTTTTTAGTCTTAAGGGGATGCAATTCGATATACATTTTCACTGTTTTTCAAACAACCGCTCTTACGCGATTATGACGTTTTTCATTGGATATTTTGGAAACACAGTATCTTGTGGATATTATCTAGGCTTATATAATTTGTGTAAAACTAATTCAGTAAAGACTTCTAAAAATCTGCTACTTTGCATGAACTTTAGCACTTCATAATTTACTTCAAAATTAAAAATCTCTAAAAAATACAACAATAAAAATAGCCTTACAGTTACAAATTTAATCAAAATTCTGAAGGTCGACATTTTTTGCCGAATGCCTCCCTCTCCACACTCTGCACCTTAACTTACAAATGTTAATCAGGAAGCTGCTATTCTTAAGCGGAATCTGAGGCCTTTCCATGACCTGTTAAAAAGTTAATCGTTTGAGAAAGAAAGAAGGATAGAGCTAAAACCCTTTATAGCTCCATCCCTTTAACAGTTCAGCTGAGGATGCGGCAGACATGTAAGGCTTGTTAAGCCTTTGGTCGGACATGTCTACCGCATGTCAGGTGAGCTGTAGGCTAAAAAATCCACTTATTGGGTCCCATTAAACGCAAGGTAACAGAATTGGTTACAGCACAAAAATAACGAAACACAATTTATCCTCATAATCCCGTAAAATCAAATCCCGGTGTCGCTCAACAGCGGGCGTCAGCACTATCTCCAATAGGTTCACTATTATAATATTTTCGCGTCCCCCGGGTCGGCTCTGATTGGATGCAGCGCAAGATAAACTTCACTATGTTTATATTGTTTATGCCCGCAATGGCGCGTGGCTACGGTGTAGCTGTAGCACTTACGGTTAACAGGTTACGTGCTACTTAGTTATTGTATTAAAGCTTTTTAGCTTGCTTTTTAGCTGGTTAAGCTGACGGCAATCTTTTTAAGAGGACAATCTTCTGTGAAAGTTTTGTTGCGGATCGGAGGACCAGTTACTTGGATACGGAGTTTAGTACGGGAACATTTTTAGATTATGTTATGTATGTTTCTATTAAATTACCGTTAGGGTTTGTGATAATATCTTTCCAGTTTGCTTATTAAGCTGGCCTTTTTGTCAGATCTTTGATGAAATGCATTTTCATAAAAATTTGACAGAAAAGTTGCGGATCGGAGGACCGATTTTTCTTTCACGAATATAGACTTTTAGAGTTTTGTACATAATTTGATTTGATCCTTAGTAGCTCTGGACTGAAGAGGTAGAATAAAAAGGCGTTTGCTTTTGATATTAATAACACCCTTCACAAATGTAGTACTACTAATTAACTCATTAAGTTTAGTGTTTATGTTAGCGTGCTGTTTACTCATTCAAATGAAATCAGTTATGGAAACCGTACGTTCACTAACAAATGAAAACTAAATGCAAACTAAATGTTGTGTTTGTACAGCTTAACTACTGTATCAATTTTGATGATATCAATAATAGTAGTAGCTTAAAGACTTTCTAAATATACTATTTGTCCTGTAGAATTTTAAATACTGGTTACCTACGTGCGGTTGGAACCAAGTCACAGAGAAACTTCTAAATAATGTCTGTTATTTGTTGAATAAGATATTATCCAGTACATTCCTCAATATGTGTAATAAGTAATGTAGTCTGTAGCTAGGAGTGTGTCGTGTACAACAGAAGTTAATACGTTTAGGTACTTCAGATGGCAAAGTTTCGTACATTTTACATTTATGTGCCCAAAGACGAAGGTTGGTTTGCACGAAGAGGTGGAATACTAGGTTGTACATATTTGACGTTCTGTCCCAAGCTCAAACTTTATACAGAGGTACTTTTAGCGCGATCCATTTGACGACCTAAACTGAACTGTTAAATATATGGAGCTATATGTGGTGTATAGCTCCATCCCTCTTTTGCAAGCATGATATTTTAACATGTCATGGTAAGACCCTAGAAGTAGCTTCTGCCAGCGGTTTCGTCTGCGTTTTTTAAAGTACATGTCTATGGCACTCAGTGATAAAGTAGCATTCTACTGATGAATGAATTTTCAAAATCGGTCCCATAGTTTTATAGTTTATTAATTACAAACATGTATACAAATCTTTCTTCTTTACAATATATATTATAGAACTAAATATTATATTTTTACATATGATACTAGAAAATTCGAAGAGCTGATATAATTATCAAAAATATTCTACAAATCTCTTATAATAATTATGATTTCAAATAAGTAGTCCATTACTGATAATGTAACATTGACAAACATGTTACATTTGAATGTATTCATGGGAATAATATTTAAGTCTAGACTTAAAAACGGAGTCTCAATGCGAAACACAGAAAAACAATATCGAAACCAAATAAACTCTCACTGTCTCTCTCCTTTTCCTAGCATTATCCCATTATTTTAAAATTGGGGGGTCTTCCTTCGTCATTCTTTTTTTTTTTGTCATTTGATCCAAGATTGTGGCCTGTTGGTCTAGTGGTTAGTGGCCCTGACTACATCATGGGTTCGATTCCCACCAAGGAAAAATGTTTGTGTGATGACCACGTTCATTTTTTCTGTGTCTGGGTGTAATTTATCTATAATATGTATGTATTTAGAAATATATAAGTATGTTTATCAGTTATCTAGTTCTCATAATACAAGCTCTGCTTAGCTTGGGACTAGACGGCGTTGTATGATAATTGTGGAATATTATTATTATTATAAAAAAAAATAGAAAATAAACAGATCCTTAAAAAAATTGCTGCCTCTGTCACCGCCTACTCTGTGCCAACACAACACACGCTATGCATATATGAACTGCCAGAATAATGGTGTTCATGCTTAAAAGCTTTTACGGATAATCGTGCCGTTAATTATTAGTACAACAGTTATAGTGTAATGAAACTCCATTATAATGTTGTACATGGTGGTAAAATATTGGTCTTACAGGGAGTTAGGTAATGGGATGTTGTTTTGATTATATTTTGTCTAATCACATTTTAACACGTGTTATTTTAGCTTGTAACTATAATATAATAATAATAATAATAATATTGTTGTCGACATGTGGAATGTGGACTCGGCTGTCATTGTTCCGATTGTCGTGACCGCCAATGGCCTTATAGCCAAAAGCTTCGACGACCATCTGTCGAAGCTGTCGTTGCGAGGCTGGATCAAGGGCCTGATACAGAAGGCAGTAGGTACTTCTAGATACGGCTCGCATTGTGAGGAGGTTCCTGTCTCTAGAGCCCTAACCACCGGTAACTTGGACCCTGCTCCCGTTACCGGAGGGCTACTATTTTTTATATTTTTAAATGTTTTTTGTAAATTTAAAAATGTAGATTATATGTATATAAGAAAAATAAAGAGATAATAATAATATTCCACACAACTATTACATAACGCCGTCTAGTCCCAAGCTAAGCAGAGCTTGTGTTATGAGTAATAGACAACTGATAAACACACTTATATATTTCTAAATACAAATATAGATAAATTACACCCAGACACAGAACAAATGATCGTGCTCATCACACAAACATTTGACCTGGGCGGGAATCGAACCCACGACCTCTGGTATAGCAGTCAGGGCCACTAACCACTAGACCAACAGGCTAGTCAAACTGTAACTATCATAATACAAGACAGAAGCTCCGAAAACATAAATTGAGACAGCGATAAGACCGTGTAATTAAAACTATATTTGTTTCTAAATTGTAATTTTCGTACATCTTCTTTCAAGCAGTACAATACCTATAGTGGATCTAAGTATTGGTTTTCATCATCATCATCATCATCTTCATCTTATTCTTCATCTTATGACAAATCTCGGTCTTGGGCGGAGCGGGAGATAGTGTCAGACTTTTACAGACTAAAAACCCACTCCTGTTCCTTCGTTGCCTTCGTCCTAGAGCCCCGGGTTTCGTTTTCACACTACCCATAGCCCCAGTGGGCTTTTATGAAAACCCTGGGAGTTTTGCAAAAAAAGTGTTTATTTTCAAAATGGCTGGTCATTGGCACACTATTTGAAATCACACTTATATTATGAAGACGGATTTTTTTTTGTATATGTATCTGTTTGTGACTCCTTCACACCCAAACGGAAGAACTGGTTTGGATACAATTTGGCAGACTGGTAGCCCATACCTTGAAATAGGACCAAGAATAAATTTATTTATCTCTGGAGTACGTTCCTTGGGACAATTTTAATTATATAAACTAATGCTTGACTGCGATCCTACCTGATGTAAGCAGTGATTCAATCGTTGATGGTGAAGCGCACTAGTTTATTGAGAGCCTATTCACTCTAGCCTTGAAGCACAATCAGCCTTTTAATCCCGAGTCCCAGCAGTGGGAACCACTGCTGGGACTCGGGTCTCCTCTCTCTAGGAGAGTGAAAGGACTGTAATCCACCACGCGGGCCCAGTGCGGGTTGGTGAATATCACATGTCTTCGAATTTTTGGTTCTAGGACATGCCGGTTTCCTCACGATGTTGTCCTTCACCGTTTTGAGAGCAGTAGTAATGAAATAAATTAGACAAAATGAGCCTGGCTGGGTTTGAACCCGCGACCTACAACTCGTAAGTCGGGGCCGTTACCACTCGGCCACCACTGCTCAACTTCTAGTCTTGAAGACACCGAATTAAAACGATAACTTGCTAGATTCACGGGTTGTTCAAGGAACCAAAGATATCAATCAACATCATTCGACAACAACCTAATCACGTGAACGACATTCAATAAAGTGTCAAACCATCAACAACAAAACATTTCAGAGCCCAACTTCGCAAACTCCCATTGACAATATACATGCATGTACACAAACCATGAACTGTATACAATTATATATAAGTTGACAAACTTGGTCGAAGCTAACTAAACTCAGAATAACTTGGACTTTGATACATTATGAAGATTGTTCGCCTGTGAACGGGAAGTTTGGGGCACAACATAGGTTGTGATGTTACGGTTAAACGATAGGTACTGGGTTGTAGTACCTTTGTGCTTGTCTTGAACTTAGGTAGGCTTATTTGAGGAAGATTTATCATATTTATTTTCATTACTCACTTCGCAGATGTATCTTTACATGGCTTTTTGAACTGTTAAATAGCTTTTTTTGGACAGCATCAAATAGCTCCTCCCACTCTCTTCTTTCTGCTTTAGGTGGAGCAAAGGGGAGTGTTAGATTAGACCTGTATCCTTCAGTTGCTTTATGCGTTCTAAGGACACGGATTTCTTTTTTAAGAATACTTTTGGCGGCCACCCTCAATTCCCTCTCCTAGAGAGGAGGCCTGAGTCCCAACAGTGGGAACATTATAAGGCCGACTATGCTATTCTATGCTATATGCCGATTGTGACAATAAATTATTTTATTTTTACTTGTTATAATTATTAATTTCCTGGGACATGTGGTAGATAATAAAATAATAAAGAAAATATTATTTTTTTTACCTTTTTGAGGTTGATCAATAAAATAAATAAATGAACATCATCCCTTTTCTGCTATGTCATCTCGCTATTTGCGTAATCACAAGAAAAATGCCTTTTCAATTTCTCTCTTTAGACAGATGATATACGAATAACTGGGTCCTTTGAAAAAAATCGTAAATTTATTTTCTGACAACTCATGGAATGCTAAAATGGTAACAATGTGTTTAACAATCAATTTGATTTATCCTCAGGTGCAAAAAGCTAACCCCAGATTTCTGATTTAAGCATTCGAAGTTAAATATGTCTCAAATTCTATTTCAGCCTAAAAACCTGTCAAAATTTACCATTAAAGTAAGATTTGACACGTCATCATAGCTTGAAGGATAACCAAACTTAAGGGGCAGTGAGCTAGGGCATATTACTCGCAGAACCGAAGGCCGAAAAGTTCTGGAGTGCCGAACACGCACCGAAAGACGCAGCGTTGAAAGGCCTCCTACAAAGTAGACCGACTACCTGCCCCCCTAGCCAAGTTACAACCGTTTCGTTTCGATTCTCTTTTCGTTGATCGCCTCGAGTCGGCCACGCCTCCTATTACTTTGTTCTGACCACGGGACTGAGTGTTGAGATGACGTCAGAACAAAGGAATCAGAAGCGTGGCCGACTTGAGGCGAACAACGAAAAGAGAATCGAAACGAAACGGTTGTAGCTTGGCTAGGGGGTTGGTAAAAGTCGTGAAAATCCGATGAATGCGAAACGCACAGGATTGTTCGTTGTGGCAACACTAGTGGGGTATGTCCAACAGTGGACGTATTACGGCTGCGGCTAATTCTTAACTAAAAATACTCAATTCAGAAACCCGCCCTATAACTATTAAAATTAAGAGAGTATAAAATAAGAGAGTATCTATAAAACTGTTTCCCTACTACTTTTCATTAACATACTATAAGATACAAAAAATCTGAATGTACCAGAATCTCTCTCGCCCGCTTACAAAATAACCTGTTATATTTAAATATTGGGTGTACGTAGGCTGTGGCAGGTTGCGTCGCCTACGTTATTATAATAACCTAATTGTCTAAGTTTACACCTACAAACTCCACGCGACGGGAGACAGAACGATGATAATTAATATCGGAGTTACCTATACGTAGTTCCCTCTTAGGGCTGCGGGAATATTATCGAAAAAGTTACCATTACTCTGAATAGTAGTCCACGGGTAGTGTGAAAGCGAAGCCCGGGGCCCCAGGATGAAGGCAAAGAAGGAACAGGAGTGGGTTTTAAGTCAGTAAAAGTCTGACACTATCTCCCGCTCCGCCCAAGAGCGGGGTTTGTCATAAGATGACTTTCCCAACTAAAATAAAAACTCTGAATAGTAGAGTAGCTAGGCGCGGGCGAAGTGGGCCCTCGCCCACTGGCCTCGCATCCAAAGGGGTCTCGCACAATAACTCTTTATGAACGAGGGTTTTTTTTTATAATTGATAGATTTGCGTTTGACCACTGTTTCACCTTATGTTAACCGACGATGCTGTCGATCACTGGGTTGCGATAGTAGCTGTCTCTTTAGGCGCGGGCGAAGTGGGCCCTCGCCCACCGGCCTCGCATCCAAGGGGGTCTTGCACAAGCGAGGACTCTTTATGAACGAGGGTTTTTTTATGATTGATAGGCTTGCGTTTGACCACTGTTTCACCTAATATTAACCGACGATGCTGTCGATCACTGGGTTGCGATAGTAACTGTCTCTTTTTCGAATTTGTGAAAGAAAACAGACCACGCTGATTTGCTTATGTGCCCACATCTAAATTAGTCCACGCTACGCCTCTGGCTCTGGAACGTAAAAGGCAAAGGAAAACAGGTTGGTTGTAGTCAGTAAAAGTTTTTGTCACCTTCTTGCTCCACCCAAAGAGGGAGAAGTTGTATGATGAAATCGCACCTCAAAAACAAAGGTAGGAGACTACCTTTGTATGTACCTGTTACTAAAACCAACTTTTTCCGATACTAGGAATTACTCTTGTATCTTAGGTGCGTTCACTAATATATTAACTCACATATACATGACAGCCAGACTCTCAATGCCTATTTGTAGGCCATACATATATTTGTTTAGAATTGGAATCGAACGCGCGACATGCAGCGCAGCAGCCAGTCGCTCAACTATTGCTCTATCCGTGCTATCAACTAATTACTATTTACAGGAATACTCACTAATTTCTGAATTTGAGATCTTCATAACTGAACAAACTAGTTTTATTTTATGTAAAGCATAGATCCTGCTAACGACTTTGCCCTATTGCCTATTGAAAATAATCTAAATGGAACGTACTCCCGCAAAGTATTTTTTTTTCTCACATTGGAACGCCTTGCAGCAATTACACCAATGGATTAGCAATTGCACCTTTATCCATTTTCATAGCCCAATCAATATCTATGACAATACTCATAAAAATGGTTAAACGGTTTATGAATGAGAATGTTAATGAATGAAAAAAATAAAATAAAAATTTTTGGAGATTATTTCATTAAATATTCGTATAGGTTCGCATTGTGGTCGACGATTGAGCACGCTTACCTAAAAGTAACCTATTCACTCTTGACTTAAAGACCCTTAGGTTTTAGCTACACATTCTGAGAGATCTACGCTTTGGAACGTGCAATTTTCTTCATTTTTTTTTTTTGAATCACCGACATTTTGACAATTCAAAAGTGCCTGTAATTGGTCTATTTGAAATAAACGTTTCTGATTTCTGCTATCAAGAAACAGATTCCAGCAGAGAACTCCACTCCTTAGTAAGTAAGATGAAATAATAGTTTTTAAAGGACCAATTTAATATCAAATGTACCTAAGGACCAATCGCTAATGGCCATACAGTAACGTTAACGATTCGTTTTTATAGGTACCGGACATTCGTAGCCATTATGGTAAAAAGGTTAGATAAATATGTGATCCACCCACGGTTTTCGTACAATACAAGTTTTCCACGATGTGAGGTTCCGACGACATACTCACATTTTACATACCGGAACTACCAAATTATAATATTTTCGATACTATGAATGAAAATAATGAACGATAAAACACGCTAGTGATGTACCTTTATGACATCGATATTATTATATTATATGGATCTAAATAAACATATGCAAATGGGCAATGGAAAGGGCTATGCTCGGAGTTTCCTTGCGTGATCGCATAAAGAATGAAGATATCCGCAGGAGAACCAAGGTCGCCGACATAGCCCGAAGAATCGCCAAACTAAAGTGGCAGTGCTCGTAGAACGGACGGTCGATGGGGCCGAAAGGTTCTAAAACGGCGACCGCGCACCGGAAAACGCAGCGTTGGAAGGCCTCCCACAAGGTGGACCGACGACCTGGTGAGAGTCGCGGGAGTGCGGTGGATGCGAGACGCACAGGATCGGTCGTTGTGGCGTCGCTTGGGGGAGGCCTATGTCCAGCAGTGCACTTCTTTCGGCTGAAATGATGATGATGATGATGATGAAATAAACATATATTATCCTATACCGTCTCACTACTAGACAAATGCTTCCTCAAAGTAATTCTTTTCCAACGCCATCTCATACAATGCTCGGTATGCGTCCAGCGGGGTTACCATGACGGTCAAAGTAAGATTATTTCATTCTTATTTCAGTATGGGTGTGAAACAGAGCTATACAGGTTGTCTAGCGCCATCTCTTACCCACTCTGGAAATAAGAACGAAACAATCTTACTTTAAACGTCATGGTACAGGGGCAGGTCCTGTCGCCACCATTTTCTCTTTGCCTCTAAAAGTCCTAAATGGATTACGCAAATTATTTCACTGGTAGAAGCTACCTACATTGAGTGACATAAGGTCTTCTTAAATCTAAAAATGCTCGATTTCAGCAGGATAGGCCACGAGAGCAAACTGAACAGAAAAACTAGTTTGTAGTGAGATTTCCCCCGAGATGTGACTGGTCTGCTGGAGCAGTGATGGCCAAGTGGTAACGGCTCAGCCTTATGCCTCATACGTTACGGGTTTAAACCCAGGCAAACGCCTTATTTTGTGTATTTATTTCATCAGCACTGCTTAGCAAGTCTTCATCATCATCATCACCATTTCAGCCGAAAGACGTCCACTGCTAGACATAGGCCTCCCCGAAATGACCGGTCCTGTGCGTCTCGCATCCATCGGATTCTCTCGATCCTCACCAGGTCATTGATCCACCTTGTGGGGGGCCTTCCGACGCTGCGTCTTCCGGTACGTGGTAGCCGTTCCAGAACTTTTTGTCCCCATCGACCATCTGTTCTGCGAGCAATGTGGCCTGCGCACTGCCACTTAAGTTTAGCAGGTCTTAGAGTCAAAATTCAAAGACACGTGACATCCAAACGCACCGGGCCAGCGTCGTTGATTACGGCCCATTCCCTGTCGTAGATAGGATCCCAGAGTATCAGTAGCGGGAACAAGGCTGATTATGCCTAGTTTATGTTATGCTAAATGGCTGGCAGCGATGAAAGGCCTCCCACAAGGTGGACCCATGACCTGGTGAGGGTCGCGGGAATCCGATGGATGCGAGACGCACAGGACCGGTCATTTTGGCGACATTTGGGGAAGGTCTTGGTCCAACAGTGGACGTCTTTCGGCTGAAATGATGATGATGATGATGAAATGGCTGGTCTAAATATTATACGATAAATGCTAGTGCTGCGACAACGCTCAAAAGAATTACCTTGGCCCTAGAACGCAAAGGCCAAATTAAAGAACTTAGGTGGATTTTAGCCATTAATCTCACACGCTTTCACGTCCAACCTAGAGCGGGAGAAGGCATTTGATGATTTCTCAACGCAAATAAAAAACCAAAAAAAAAAATTGTCGATAGATGACATATGTATGCATGAAAACTTCCTACAAGAAAAACAGACCATAAAACCCAATACAATACTTCCAACCACAATATTCTTTATTGTACACATAAAAAAACACTTAACCTTAATACATTGATTTGAAAATTCATGTACAAAGGCGACAATATTGTTTTAGTTACCTAAAAAACAGAATAATATCTTAGTCTGGGCACACCATTTCGAAATGTCAAGCGGCGGTCTATTATCTTCACCCACGCTACATACAACAACTAAGAATGGGCACCATGTGTGACTAAAACCAGTTCCTTGGCGGCTTTTTAACATAAAACATTCGTATTTTTCCTTATAATCTTGCGATTTGCTAAAGTGGGTATCATGATCGGAGATATCGAACGATTAAGGCTGCAGAATTGTTGGAAAGAAATACCGTGGCCCTTGAACAAAACTGAAAAAACACAAGTGGATTTTAGTCAGTAAAAGTCTGTCTCCCACATAGTTATAAGAATTTTATATTACTATAGTCTCCCCTCTCGCACCACCCAGCCTGCCAGTAGCATCTCTCGCGTGAAAGTAGAGTAGTGAGAGTCATTGTGTATATGTATTTGTTATTTTTTTGTTCTATCTTGTTTCATCATCATCATCATCATTTCAGCTGAAAGACGTCCACTGCTGGACATAGGCCTCCCCCAAGTGTCGCCACAATGAATGGTCCTGTGCGTCTCGCATCCATCGGACTCCCGCAACCGTTACCGAGTGTGGAGTGTGTGCTCTGCCCATTGCCACTTAAGTTTCGCGATTTTTCGTGCTTTGTCGGTGACCTTGATTCTCCTGCGGATATCCTCATTCCGAATTCGATCATGCAAAGAAACTGCGAACATAGCCCTTTCCATTGCCCTTTGGGTGACTTTAAGTCTTCTGAGCCATTGTAAGCGACCACGTTTCGGAGCCACATGTCATCACTGGCAACACGCACGGGTCATAGACTTTCGTCTTGAGACACTGTGGTGTATTGGACGAGAAGATACCGCGCAGCTTCCCGAACGCTGCCCAGCTGAGTCGGATTCGACGATTGATCTCTTTCTCGAAGTTAGACCTTCCCAACTAGACCGTCTATCTATGTTTCATTAACTCAAACTCGCAAACTTAATAAAAAAAAAATACAATGGGAACTTAAAATTAATAGGGTGTTACGATGGGCGGTCTTATCGCTCAGCGATATTTTACAAACAGCCAGATAACTGATGAACTTTTGAATTTTTTTTCGCGCCAGCAGTTTTTGAGTTTATTCATTACACAAAAAAAAAATATAAATCTTTCCTCATTATAATAATTACTAGCTTCTGCCAGCTGCTTTACCTGCGTGGAAATAGGTTTTTCCACGCAAACTTTAGACTTCAGTTTCATCCCCTTAGATTATGAGTTTTTGAAAATCCTCTCAAAACCTTGTGTAAAATTTCACGCTCCTATTCCCAGTAGTTTAGGCTGTAAATTGATATGACAGTCAGTCAGATTCTCCTTTTAAATGAATATATATTTTATTAAAATGCCTAAGGCATTAAGTCCGCCTATGTACAATTTTTCTTTAGTATAGATATACATTACAATTTCCCTCATAGATCCCATTTTCAGAACGGGATAAATATGGTACCAATCTGCAAGTCAATCATCTTCAGTCTTTCAATCATTTAAACAAACAATTGTACCTCTTAACAACATAAGGTTTGATTAGATTTACTTCGTTATGTTTTCGGAATCGTCGAAGGAATCGCTATGTGTGCCAGCGAACCATGTTGGTATGTTGGTATGCGATTTAGATCAGTGGTTTCTTTTGTGCAAATCGTTGGAGCTTCTGTGTTTGGTAGTGTTTAGAATACTCGTCTCGATTGCAGTTTTGATTGTATAAAGTGAGCTATCTCTGGATCTGGGGATGGTTATAAAGTGATTTTTACACGATGTAAACAAGACGAAAGTCTATGACCAGTGCATGTTGCCAGTGATGACCTATGGCTCCGAAACGTGGTCGCTCACAATCGGCTTCATCGGAAGGCTTTGCTCGGAGTGTCCTAGCGTGATCGAACCAGGAATGAATATCCGCAGGAGAACAAAGGCTGCCGACATAGCACGAAGAATCGACAAACTTAAGTGGCAATGGGCAAGGCATATTGCTCGCAGAACAGATGGCAGTTGGGGTTAAAAGGCTCTGGAGTGGTGACCGCGTACCGGAAGACGCAATGTTGGAAGGCCTCCTACCAGGTAGACTGATGACCTGGTAAAGGTTACGGGAATCCGATGTATGCGAGACGCACAGCACCATTCATTATAGACACTTGGGAGTGGCTTATGGACATGGCCTTTTCTCAATGTCCACTGTTGGTTAACAGTGTACGTCTTTCGACTAAAATGATGATGATGAAAAAAAGTCGAGCAGATCATTGATTTTGTTTTTACTTTTCACTGGACGCATATCATGGTACAAGGGGAAGTCTTACTTTGAATTAAAAAACCTACATAATGTGTAGGCAGTTTGTTGAGATAGTAGAGAATTATCCCAAAGGATAAAAAAGTATCCTATGTGCTATTCCAGGACATGGTCTACCCGTTTAGCCGTTCGAGCGTGAAGAAGTAACATACGGCATGTCGATGATGAAGCCAATCCGTGGTTTCGACTCGTTGCAATAAGTATTTAATAAAATAGATACCTACTTCAATTTGTATTACCTTAAAATGCTTTCCATTCCAATGATAAATTAACTAACAATTCCAATACTACTTGACACCACAATATATTTTATTTACCGATCATTTAATCGAATTAACTAATCCCATTTTCACAAATTAACAGAGCTTTAGCCGCGAAAATATTAAATTAAATGCCACTATTAATTTTGGCAACACCACACTGGAATGAAATGCGTATGGACTAGCATATGGTATGGGAAGTATTTCACACAATTTGTTATTTGATTTATAATTACTTTTCGCTGTATGTGGTGTTGATTTTAATTTATGGGTGTTTAAATTATCTCGTTTTAAATACATTTATTTCATAATGTCATGCAGTAAATCTATCAGTCCATCTAAGTGAATTTGATTCCTTGTACACAAGGACCAAACCTTACACCCTGCCTTGATCTCCTGACCACATCGTTATTACTTTGTGGCCATGGATTGACTTCCAAGAGAAAACCCACGGTCCTGAAACGCAAAGGCAAAGAAGGACTGTGACTACATCTCTCATCCAACTCTCCTGTCGCTGGAAGAAATTTCTTTTGAAATAAGCAGTACCTTTGTGCTCTTCTATCTGCTATTGTTCTTTTCATTCTTAAGTATTTGTGTGTGTACATAAATAAACAAACAAATAAATAAGGAACACAAGTGTGGTTTTAGTCAGTAAAACTGTTACGCCCTCGCGCTCCGCCCTAGAGTGAAAGAAGTCATAAGATAAATTCCTATCTTAAAACTTAAAAAACAACAGTATTTACTTAAGATTAACCAATTTAATTCCGTTTGAATATCTGATAAATTCAGAATCTTAGTAGTAAAGTTATGATCGCAGATGTGTACTTAGTGATCATTGTACCGACAGTTGTTTGAGCCAATGGCTTAATAACCAAGTCCCTCGACCAACATCTTAGGAGCCTCTCGATAGGCGTCTGGATCAAGGGCTTGAATCAGAAAGCGGTGATTCTGGACGCGACTATGGTATTGTTAGGAGGATCTTTTCTCTGCAACCTGACTGGTAACTTGGCTCCTGTTTTCTATACTAGTGGGATATGGTCATAATATTTTTGAAATTATTTTTTAGTTACATTTGTGTTTTACGATTGTCTTGGTATGGTCATGTGAAGAGGAGGGATGAAACGCATGTTACTAAAAGAGTGTGGATGGATGGAGAGGGAGAGGGAGACCAAAGAAAAGATGGATGGATTGTGTGAAGAGTGATATGAAAGAAAAGGAAGTTAGTGATAGCATGACGAGTGACTGGGCAGAATGGAAAAAAAAAACGTGGTGCGCCGACCCCAAATAACACGGGACAAGGGCAGGAAGATGATGATTTGTATTTTACGATTAAAGACAAAATGCGGTTTTTAAACATTACTCATACTTATCTTATGAACCGCCGTGTATAAAACTAATTAGAACCAAACTCAGTCATACAAACAAATCTTTAAACACAGTAGCTACAACCGCTAATTACATTCCGAATAACTCCCATTCATTATCACAAAATCAATCGTACAAATCGCAAAATTTAACATCCATCGTTACTTTCGTATTCAAAGCTGCTGTCAAAGCTATAAACTGACCGTCAATGGACAGTAAACCTGAATGCAGGTCGTTAACTTTTGCGAGTATACCGCGTAAAGTGTGATTATTCAAATGGTAAACAAACATTAGGAGCGCTAAGCCGAGATATTCAGTACTGCGTTTTGCGCGTGGGTAGAAAAATGTTCTGGTGTGACGAAAAGTTAATATGCTCCTTGCTAACATAGTAAATAAGTCCATGGTAACATAGTTATATCAGGTAGTATTATTTTATAGTCATTGAAATGGGCTGATGGTTAACCAATTTTTGAAATTTTTGAGTTTCTGTTTGTCCAAGGACAGAAAATGTTGATCACCTATTTCTATACTAGACTTAGTTGTAAAGATCTCGAAAACATCTTAATAGAAAAATACCAAGAAAATAAAACAAACAAAAGCATTCAATTAGTTTGCTATCTAAATAACATACTAAAAAGATAATGAGTCAGTAGCAGTACCATAAAATACGGATACAAATATTTTCTTTACTGTAACGAGTTAGTCATTAGTTCATTAAGTACACTCACCTTTCCCCTCTAATGAGCATTCATTGTCAACGAATCGCCCACCGTACGCTCAGGCGCAGGCACAACACTATTCATGACGTAACTTCCTATTACACTTCATTCATAAACTAAATCGATCGACTTAGTCAAACGTGGTACCGCACTATCCAGAAACAAACAAACTATTTAAAAAATTCGGAACCCACTGTCACTGTTTTCGAAATTCGAACCCGACGTTATTTTTTTTTTTTGTTACTTTTTTTTTTTTTAGTAAGCGCGTGTGTGTCAGCCGGTGCGCGCGCGCGTTTGAGCACGCGCGAAGCCTCTGAGAATCGCCCCCGCGATTTTTGACGCGTGGGCGCAAGCCGGCCCCGAATTTGCGTAATATATTTAAGCAATAAAACAACTCAAATATTACTATATATTCCTCACTACTATATCTTATAATGTCAGTTCAAAATGAAACGACCGCCGCCAGCAGGGGACCACATGAAAATGGCGAGCTTTCTTTATAAGCGTATGTTAGAATTTTAAATGAGTATCGAATAATGCATTCGACATAAAAAGCTATCGGCGTCTGCTAACAATATTATGTGAGCCGGTGCGTTGGGAAGCGACTTGTCGAGGAGTACCTTGTATGGAGAAACGGGTTCGTCTGCAGTCCCACACGTTCGACTTTTTGCCGTTCAGTGCAGGAAAGAGGTAGGGACCATCAGCCAGGCTAAGATGACCTCCCTCGTCCCTTAGCCAAATACGCAACGTACGGGGTAACACAGTAACAAAAGGAGTAGCAAGGATCTACTTTGAATGGACATTTTCTGCTAAGGAAGGTGCATTGTACAGATCGTGTGCTTGCAAGCCACGTCCTGCCTTCAGCTTCATACATTTGTAATGAAATCGTCGAGTCGCTTCGGAGTCCTAATTAGACGTCTCCTATGGTGCCGCGAGAACGCTCAAGTAATGTTTTGGCATCCTAAATAGCTGGCATTTTCACTAAATAAAACCTGTTTTTGTGGAGGCGATAATAAGCTGAAGAAAACACTTTCAGAAAAGTTTGCGGGTCGTAGGACCAGATTATTGTGAAGATAACTTTTGAAGGACCAAAATTCGGAGTGGTGGAATTTATTCTTCTGAGCTGTGGGTTAAACTTCCACTCATTGTTCTCAGGAAATATTTGTGGGTAAGGCTAACAGGCGTCGTGATCTGTGAACCTTAGGCACAGAATGTCTCAATGGAACCATAAGCGTAAAACGGTTATTGCTTTTGACTGCTACCGCTGTAATGCTAACTTTTATATGTTTAAAAACACAGGAGTGTATAAAGAGACTAGGCAGTTTCAGACCTCTGGCCTTATGACATACTGTGGACTTTAATCTTGCGTATATAGTGATTCATCATCAGCGTCATTTCAGCCGAAAGACGTGAATCTCTTTAAACACAGTAGCTCTCTCGCTTTTGGGCGGAGCGAAAGGTTGTGTCAGACTTTTCCTGACTAAAAACAAACTCCTGTTCCTTCTTTGCCTTTCATACCAGGCCCGGGTTTTCCTTTTAGAAGCGAACCCATGGCCCCTACGGTTTGCTAATCTTACAAATCGCCTTGAGGCACGCGTGTAACACTACGCGCCGTCGACGACTTGGGCTTGGTCCGGACGATTACCCGACGGTCGGACGGCAATCTATACATTGCTCGCCGTCCGGAAGCCCGCGCCTATGGTGGCCGAGAACAATAGTATTATAGGAGTTACCTGTAGGTAGTATGCATGCATTACCATAATATGCATTACTTCTCTAGGAGAGGGAATGCGCCGTAATCCACCATGTGGGCCCTATGCGGATTGGTGTAGATGGATGTAACGCGTCTTCGATTTTTTTATTCTAAAACATGGCCGGTTTCCTCATGATGTTTTCCTTTACCATATTTAAAGCAGTGGTGATGGAAGAAAATATAGAAAGTAATGCGCCTGACTGGGTTAGAATCCGCGATCTACAACTCATAAATCGGGGCCACCATTGCTCTGCACCAACCTAAAATAATGACCATTTTAATCGGCATTATGATGAGCGTACGGCCATTTTGCTCGGACTTGGCGCATGTATTTTAATTTTATTTTATTTTTTTTGTCATGGAAAATGTTTGCAATATGTCAGTCTTAAGTTTGCGCCTTTTCCGGCAAATTAAAAGTTTTTCTTTCTTTCTCTAAAAAAACAGACGCAGCGTTGGAAGGCCTACAAAGTGGACCGATAACCTGGTAAGGATTGTGGAAAATCGATGGATGCCAGACGCACAAGACCGTTTATTTAGCCATTTAGCCGACACTTGGGGGAAGCCTATATCCAACAGTGCAAATGATGATGATGACGAAAACCGATTATACTCCCCTCGCAATAAGACTAGACATTCAACCGATTTAGACTTCTATTCTCCTCTATCTTCTCTTTTATCTTCTATTCTGCTTCTTCGATTAAGTATGGCATTCAGAGCAAAACAGTGGTTACAATACCAACTATTTACCGCAGCCGCCATTATTGTCATGTCAAAATCGTCAATACGTCTAATTTTATTGCGAATGGAGTATAAGTACCTATATTATAAAATACAGTTACCTATAATCTCAAAGACACAGTTAAATAAGATGTTAAATCAAAATCCGATGTCACAAACATGAATGCGCTTCGCAGTCACAATGTGGGAAACAACAGTGTAACTTGAGAAGTGTAGTGGGTGCACACTCTCCGACACCCACACCTCTTAATACGAGGATTACAGGCCGTTATACTGTTTTAACATACTTGTACATGATTGTGTTGTGACGAAATTCACAAAAGATTTGTCTCGTGTGTCTTCTGCCCCCCTAGCCAAGTTATAATCGTTTCGTTTGCGTCGACCCAACAAACATTTGATCGGTCGCCACGACGTGCTGATTTTAACTTTTGGTTCTATACGCTGGTCGTAAATACATAGCTATCACGTTGATGTGACCGAAAATAGACCCATTTTATAAGAGTCAGTGTCGTAATAGAGTTACACAGCAGTCGTAATAATCACTATTTGATCATGTAGTGGTCGTATAGATGTCATAAGGACCTCTTTTCGTCAAGTTATGGTGTTTATTACTGCGGCTTTGCGGCATTTTATCGAATAACTAGTGTTATCATGACTTTTATAAGGAATTTTGAAGTTAAGTGATGAGATAAATGTGGTGAATTGAAACTTAAAAACCAGACTATTAATCTTATACTGTGTAAGAATAATATATATTTTTTATCATTGAATGAGGAGTACTGCCGTTTTATTTATTCATTAGGTATTATATTTTATCGTCGAAAGTTGTGTTCAAGTACATTAATCTAATGGGAAATTAATTTTATTGAGTAATATGCACTAGTTTTCTCAATATAATAAATGCGCCTTATAAATTCTTTAAATTAAGCAAGATTTTAAAATTTATTTTAACGAAAGTGTTAAAAATTACCTATATACGACTTAGGGTTTAAGACACAACGGTAATATAACATCTAGGCGACTTTTCGTTCCGTGCACTTATTTTTTTATCTGTATGTTGTAAATTATAAATTTATAAGCCATATTAACTAAATTATTAGGGTTCTCTTAAAGAAAATTCCATATGAAAAACCATTTTAAATATATAATTAAACTAGTGACTTATTTATTGTTGGTTTCGGCGGTAATAAAAAATGATATATAATAAATATAAATGACATTGATAAGTTTTTAACATATTGATACAGTATATATTTGAGATAGCTATTCTATATCTTCTATATCTTCTGAGGCACGTTTTCATGAAAGTTAAAGATCACTTTTAAGTGTACCAAAGACGGATGATATTTTAGAAAACTTATTTTCAAAAAATAATTTTCCAATTGCCTATTTACATTATCACGAATTATATCATTTTTACTAGTTTCGCTTGCGCTTTCATAATCGGAACCATCATTAAGATATACTTTATTAAATCTACCTTTAAAGAACCTGGCTCTACTTTTATAGAACCACTAGATCTACTTTTGCGGTTCGAGCAACATCATATCGTTTAGAACCACTTTGCATCGAACTCTTTATCTTGAGTTTTAAACAAAATTTTGTGTGGAACTAATTCCAGTTTCATTACAATTGACTTGTCCTGACTGTGGTTGTAATGTTTATTTGAAAATTTTTATACACTAATAGGTCATCTAGTCATTGAATAGTAGTATAAAAGTGTTCATATTGACTAAAAATTGTATATGAGTGCAATTTATTACTTTTACACGATTATCATTTAATAGCAGTTTTCGTGACTCTAATACGATTGATGACGGTATAAAAGTCGTGTAGATGTTACTAAGACGACAGCATCGATTATACCACTGAAAATTGTGTATCAGTCATATAAAATAGTCGTATAGAAGTTTATACGATGTCTGTATACGACTACAAGTTGTGTAAAGATAAGAGGCACTAAGTCATATTTTTCGATAAAAATACTTCAATACGGTGTTTAAAGCACTTCGAGTCTTGTAAATCTTACTTATACGGCTAAAATGTTTGTTGGGGAACGCCTCGAGTAGGCCACACCTCCGATTCCTTTGTTCTGACGTCATCTCATCGGTCAGTCACGTGGTCAGAACAGAGGAATAGGAGGCGTGGCCTACTCTTGGCGTGCGACGGAAACTAAACGATCGTAACTTGGCTAGGGGGGCTGTATTTGTAAACCATTCTTTCTCTTTTTGTCCAATCCATCAATCGGCACTAGGCCCGCGATCGTCGACGGCGCGTAGTGTTCCACGCGCGCCTCATGGAGATGTCAGCAAAACCGTAGGGGTCCAGCAGGGCCAAAGCCTACTGTGGCCATGGGTAGTCCGGAAGGGAACCCCAGGGTCCGGGAAAGTAAGGTAAAGGAAGGAACATAGGTGCGGTTTAGTGAGTAAGAATCTGACACGCCCTCATGCAGCGCTTCTAGAGCAGCAGAAGTATATTTATTTAAAGTCCCAGGAAATAAGTAGCATAGGGTTGATAATACCTCCTGTCAAATCATACTAATATTATAAAAGTGAAAGTTTGTATATACCTACTAGCTGTTGCCCGCGACTTCGTCCGCGTTAAGTTCGTAAAACTGTACAATCACTCTGTGCTTGCAATTCATTCCGAAAGCATCGCAATAATTTATTGTACTTTAACATAAAACGGTTAAAGGTAAAAATATCCAAATTAAGAACCTCCTCCTTTTTTAGAAGTCGGTTAAAAACGCAAATTACCTTCAGGAAACATGTTATATACTCGTCCAGATCCAGATGTATGACCGTCAATGAATAGAAAGAGCATGTATGGGTCGTAGCAGTGGTCATTTCTGCCTACCCCAAGGGAAAAGGCATATGTATGCATGGGCAATTATGTATGTTTCTGGTTTATGTTCTGGTAAAACATCATTGCATGATTTTAACCCCTCGCCTCAGTGAGCACGCCACAATCAAATCGCAGCGGTAATGCCTGTCTTTGAGAAGTGTCTACAGAGGCGTCACGGCATCCTTTCTTTGTGCAGGACTTACCGGTTGTAGGTATTTCGGAAGGTATCTGTGTCGAATTCAGCGGGAAGAAACACTCGGGTCTCACCATTCTGCGAAAAGCCCGGAGAATACGACGGAGCATACGGTGGAAGTCAGTCCCGCTTGGTCAGAGCGCCGGCGCCGCCTTGTCCTTATGGGGGCGATTGGTGGAGAAAATGACAACCAGTAGCCTCCTTCAGTGAAGCACTACGATCAAAGAAGGTGGCTGAAACTATGAGGGATAGGACATCCTGACTCCTCAGCGGTCGCTGCAAGGGACGCTCCGGGTGTTGAAAGCCGCAAGGCAATTCCCAGCTATCGCAAACACGGGATTGCGGTGATGCTGTCCAGCCGTCTGGTCAAAGCAGTCCTGAATCGACGGCGCGTAGTATTCTACGCGCGACTCAAAAAGATTTCAGCAAATGGATAGGGCCCTCTAGGGCCGATGTCTGCTAGGGCTGCAAGATTGATCGAAAGAGTTATCTCCCATAACAATTTTCCCCTCAATAACTTTTGCACTGAACCGATCCTGTTCACTGAAGAGTTTAAGCAGTTAGACAGCTTTGGTAGAGATAAACGAAGGAGCATAATCGGGACACCGACCTTTAGCTGGATAACGTGCACTGATAGTAAAAAGCCTTAAGTGAATCCAAAAACTACCATCATCATCCGGTAGGCATTAAGTCCGCCGCTGTACATTTGTGCATAAAGGATTAAATAAATAAATAAATAAATCATCAACTATCTTCTTCCACAACAGTACTTATGAAGAATTGGCGAGAGCATGCTTGCATTGATTGTTGCAGTTTGATCATTTTAGGCGTTAGAATTACTTGTTCATTTACCTAGGATATTTTGGTGTGTATTTAATTGACATCCCCGTATATAAGACAAATGATTTTTCCATAGTGGGAACTAACTAAGAGTCTCCAACTTATGAATGAAACTACGGCGAAACCTTGTGCGCGTGTATCCCCGTTCAATCGAACTCGCATATTGATGACCAAACCGAGAAATTACTGACGCCGATTGCCTCTATGAGGACACGGCGGTTCACTCAAGATGGATAGACCTCCACCGCATGCTACACCGAGTCCTCCAGGTAATTCACAAAATGGTAATATCAGGGTACTTTCAACCGAACCCAGAACAGAAACCGTTCGAAACACCCACAACAGTCCTGAGCTTATCCATAAAACAATGAAATTACGGTTAACAAATGTAGCAGCCGATAAGTGTTATCCCTGAGACTGGCCTCCCTTAGAAGGTTGTTCCAGTGTTGGTCACCACTCATTGCAAAGAGGTAACGTCCAGATATCGACGTTTTTTTTTTTTTTTTTTGTGTGGGAAAATCATCCTAATGACATCCCCGCTCTTGGGCGGAACGGGAGATAGTGTCAGACTCTTACTGACTAAAAACCCACTCCTGTTCCTTCGTTGCCTTCGTCCCAGGGCCCCGGGTTCCGCTTTCACACTACCCAGGGCCCCAGTAGGCTTCGACCCTGCTGGGCCCCTACGATTTGCTGACATCTCCTTGAGGCGCGCGTGGAACAAAACGCGCCGTCGACGACTTGGGCTCGGTGGTCCGGACGGTTACCGGACGGTCAGACGGCGAGCCACCCATTGCTCGGCGTCTGCAAGCCCGCGCCTACGGTGGCCGGAAATCGGGATCGGAATCCCGGCGGCGATTGGGGCGTGAGGACCTTTGCCTCACGCGATCGGCCGCCTCCTTTGCTAGCATTACTACTTCGCAGAAGGAGGCAACCGCCTGCCACTCCTCCTCGCTCCGGACCATGGCCTGTACCAAGGCCCGGCGCGAGAGATCGCTGCCGCCGATCGCCCCCGCGAGGACACGGCGGTGCTCTGCCCAGGCGGGGCACACCTCTACCGCATGCTCCACCGTGTCCTCCGGGCGGTCCACACAATGGCGGCACCCGGGCGTTTCTTCCGCACGAATCCGGTGCTGGAACCTCCCGAACTTGCCATGTCCGGTGAGGACCTGCGTCATGCGGAAGGTGAGGATGCCGTGAGGTCTTTCCAGCCACTCCTCAAAGAGGGGTCTTATCGCCATAATTATGGCGTGCCCAGCACTGGGTTGCGACAGTCGCTGTTGCCATTCCACCATGAGATCCCGCCGGAAGTCTTTCCGCCATGCCGCGACTTGGCGCGGCAGCGGAGTTTCGCCCCGGCGTAGATATCGACGTAAGGCTGTAAGGAATCTGAGATACATCATACGTTGTCGAACTGTGGTCAGAAAAACACATTCGATCCCGTTTTATATGAATCGGTGACTGCAAATAATAAAACACACCATTATTAATCTGCAAGGTGCTATCATGCCGGAGGACATAGTGGAGATGTGCCCTGCAAGGGCAGAGCACCGCCGTGTCCTCGTGGAGGCAACCGGCGTCAGTGACCTCTCGCGCCGGGCTCTGATCCAGAGCGAGTAGTAGTGGCAGGCGGTCGCCTCCTTCTGCAAAGCCGTAATGCTAGCGAAGGCGGAGGCCGCACGCGTTAGGGAACAAACGGCCTCACGCCGAGCCAAGATTCCGACCCTGACTACCAATCACGGTAGACGCGGGCTTCCGGACGTCGAGCAATGGGTAGCTAGCCGTCCTGTAGTTGACAGGATCGAGCCCAATCCTCAACAGCGCGTAGTGATAGACACAGGTGTAGTTTTAGTCGGTAAAAGATTGACACGTCCTCCCGCTCCAACCAGAGCGAGAGAAGACATTGGATGATTTCCACCCTTAAAAAAAGAAAAAAAAAGTGCCATCATCATCATTATTATTTCAGCCGAAAGATGTCCACTGCTGGACATAGACCTCTCCAAGTGTAATATATCCCCAAGTATAATAACCGGTCCTGTGTGAGTCTCTCATCCATCGGATACCCGCGACCCTTACCAGGTCATCGGTCCACCTGGGGACCATCCAACGCAAGGTACCCTGTAACCCCTTCCGAAACTGTGGCCGTGTTATTTTAAAGTGAATAATTAAATGCATATAGCTATTTACTTTTATCGTCTTTGGATGGTATCCCTTGAATAATCACGGTCAATTAGCTTGTTACTATAATGCGAAAAATATAATAAAAATAAGCTGTAGGATTGTTAAAAATACCGTCTTACACCAGTTTAACCATAACTGTAAACGTGGGCGATGGCCATTCTTCTGCCACTCAGAAAATTACGTAAAATACGCAATGCCATCTATCAAATTTAATATGAAGTTCAACCGTCATTGTCATCATTATTTCTACTTTGAGTCTTTAGATGGCGTTGCGAGTTGCGTGTGGTGTCATATTTTACTTCTCGAAAACTTTGATTTCATACCGTTTGTCTTTCATATGCTTTGTTTCATTGCGATGAAACAAAGCCTAAGTAAGATAATTATCAAGTTCCACACAATTTAAATGTATAAAAGTTATCTACATCGATTTCTAAAATTAATAATACGCACTTCACTAAAAATTTTCTACAGATATATTATATACTTAGATTTATAAAAAAAAATTGTAAGCATGCAAAAATATATAAAAAAATCTTATTCACGATGACAAAATAGAACAAAAATTTCTCCTAAGAGAGCCGTACGGGATTTGAACCACCTTCACATTACATTAAAGTCTAGATGCGAAACCACTGCGCTGCGGTCTTCGATGAATAAACTGTAAAATAGACATTCTTATATAAACGTCATAATTGACTGGTTGGCTCCCTAACGATGATAGCGTGATGATTTTCGTTTTAGAAGTTAAATTTGCAGCTAAATGGAATAATGTAACATTATAGTACGTGATTTTATTCGTCGCTTTGATTTTATTATGTGTTTTGATTAGTTTGTACAAAATATTGAGGAGATATCGAAAAGAAATGTCAATTTTATTTTGAAAAAATGGTAAAAGTTATTTTAATACAAAATAAATAAGACAAAATAATGACAAAATTTTTAACTGTAGCTGGGAATTGAACTCGCGGCAAATGTCGTTCAATACCTACATTTTGGATTATTGCTCACCCCCCATAGTAAATAGCGTGATAGTTTATAGCCTATCAGTTGCCCTGATCTATAAGGATTGTGTGTGCAAAATTTGAACAGGATCGGTTCAGTAGTTTTTGCGCCAATTAATACCATCACAAAAGAATTTTACTGTTTTATTATATGTATAGATGTGGATGTGATATGGAGTTGGATGAAATTTTGGCACATTGGTAGACCATGTCCTGAATAAGCACATTTTTTTTTTCAGCCTTGGAGTATGTTCCCTGACGAAGCCACTGATAGATGCAAGTCTTACCTCTATCTTGCTAAATATCAGAAACAATTCAACCCAAAACAGAATGTTCACACACGGTAACAAAGATATACCTAAGTCTACCGCAAAATCAGTTATTCATGCCTTCCTAAATTTAGACGTAGGTACCCCATCAATATTACCATAATTAAATTATTCAAGATATCCACGTATGCCTACACACCTCTTAAGCAGCTAAAAAGATATATCCATATTACTGTCCCATGGATAAAATCAATGAATTTGTAAATGTCGTAGGTCACAAGCAACCAGTATAAGCTGTACTCGTATTGTATTAGCTTGATCTACAATGAGAGTTCATGTTATAGTAGAAATTTTACTCTAGCTTGATTAGTCTTCGTGGGCGTGTATATTACCTTAAATAATGTGGAGAATGGAGTATTTCAATCATTTGGTTAAGAAGTTTGTATGTGCCAGTTAGAAGCTTGTATTTAGTTATGAATATATATTCTTATATTCTTAATTGAACAAAAATTTTACAATTAATAAAAAATTGGACAGCTGATGTACACAGGCAAGCAAGAGAAGATAAAAAATAAAGAAAGACAAATTAAAGAAGAAGAAAAAGAAGAATTAAAAAAAAAAAGTTAGGTTATTTATTTTTTTGGGCTTTTTTAAAAGAATATTGAGGTTGTCCATTTTTATGACTGGCTGGTTAAAAAATCTTATTGCCAAGTTCGTACGATTTTATTCAAATTCAAAATTGGAAGTATGATAAGGGTTTCACCTGCCAACTGACGTCCGTCTACTTCCTGATTGGCATTTTACGGTTTTATCACAAAATTCTATTATCATTGTTTTGTTGCCGAATCAAAACAATCAGCTTTATTGACCTCAATTTATGGCAAAATTTTGGTTGAAATGTTAATATCGAGCAAGGCCCTTTCCGTTTTCGTTTTGAACCTAAATACCGAAATCATAATATGATTAGGTAAATTTTAGGTTAGGTTTAGGTAAATTCTAGGTTAGGTGTAGGTAAATTTTAGGTTAGGTTTAGATAAATTTAGAAATATTATTTTTAGTATTCAGTAGGTAACTTATAAATACAGCCATATTGATATTATAAATATGATCGTAACTCTCTGTTTTGTTTTGTTTTTTACTTTTTCACTTCTTAATGGCTGAATGGTCTACCCGACTAATTCTGGACCACATCCTTGGCATAATTTTCGACTATCACGCGAGCTAAGTCGCTTTAAGAAGCTAGTGTTACGTATATGTAAGCCTTTTTTGACTACCTCGATAAGTAATCTAACTTACTGCTATGCCGGAAGTCGTGGGTTCGATCCCCACCCAAGACAAATGTTTATGTGATGAGCGCAATCATTTGTTCTGTGTCTGGGTATAATTTATTTATAATTATGTATGAATTTAGAAATATTATAAGTATGTTTATTAATTGTCTAGTGCTCATAGCTCATACTACAAGGTCTGCTTAGTTTAGGACTTTGAGACTAGATGGCGTTATGTGAAAGTGATGGTATATTATTATTATTACTATAAAAGTAAAATACAAATAGCAAGATTGGATTTTAGTTTCTGATCCAGATTATCATTCATGTTTGGCCGGGCAAAACAAACAAAATCTTGTATTAACCTGTCATTTAGACTCCACCTTTATCCGAAACTATTCGTAACTTTTATACTGCTTTCAGCTACAGTTACGAAACTCCATAACATCCCTGGTGCATATGAAGTTTAAAGGAAGAATCAATAAGTGTTATCTATATATCTATTTATTTATAACCGACCGAGGCGGGATTCGCTCGAACCGTAGGCGAGTGTGTTGTGGAGCCGAATGCTGCAGTGACAAACTTCCACGTGTATCAAACGATGTTTTTCAATAAACTTACGAAGACACAAATAAACGGGAATTGACGCGCGACTCGTGGGGGTCGCTTAGCGTTTAGCCTGACACAATTGTGAAGAGAGCGAGCTCGCCCACTTTTCCACCCTAGTGCGAAAAACATGAAATTGCGTGCCTAAAAGCGGTTTTTCGAGTAAATGTACGACGACGCCCATCTAGCTCGGGCGTTTATTCCGTATTGGCGGCGAGGCCGTTATGGAATCGAAAGAGTGCAATGACAAATGCCCACGATAACGTTTTTCAACCCGCTTATTCGAGCAAGCAAGCAAGCAAGCTAAAAGGTGGAAACTAGTTTTCGGACCCGTCTAAAACATTCTCGTGAACGCAGTCGTGTCCAAAGTGTTAGTAGACACATAATAATACAATCATCAATAGAGTTACTGTCTATTGGTATTCCTCGCTTCTTATTGCCATCTACATTCATCATAATTTCATCAATATAATAGAAGCAATCACGCCATTAAATATTCCAATAGTCACGGAAATTATTCACATGAGGACTCAATGGATGGCTCAAACAATATCTACCTATTAACTTTAGTATGTGCTGACGACTGACTCACAATCGCATTTATTGACAAAGCCCCGACATCTGGGCCCCAGCAGATCACTCCAATTAAGAATCTGCATACCAATTTATGCTTACTATTGACACAGGCAATATTCAACTGTTTGTTGAAGAAGATAAGAGTTATGGTGACGGTAAAGGAAGTTGGTACAGGACTGCGAGTCTCTTCCCTCATTTTGATGCCAATTTGCAATATGAAAATGTTATCGTTTGTCTCTGCTTTGCATAGTTTCATGATTGCAGAGGCGTCAAATGGCCTGTTTCTTAGAATATAAGTAGAATGAAACGTGACGCTTCATAACGGAGATATAAAATTGTATACTTACGTTTCTTGGAACGTGAATCCTTCAGGTGCGAAGAATTGTGGTGTACAACTGTTTATTTGATGAAGCTTATAGTTTTATTTTAGCATGAATAACTCATATTATTTAACTTTGTTAAGATTTTATTTTTAACCGACCGAACCGAAAAAAAAAGAGGAGGTTATCAATACGGCTGTATTTTTTTTGTGTGTTACCTCAGAACTCTGTCGTTTATAGACCGATTACCAAATTTTTTTTTTCTTCTTAGAGGATATGCTTTCCGATTAGTGGCATTTTTTTCAGAATCCAATTTTGCCAATTGGATTCATGAGGAATCGAGGAAACTTCTCAAATATTATAGGCAACTATATAGTGATTTTGGTATTTTCATCGAGATCTTAAGCACTTACAGTCAAGAAGTAACATTTGATGAAGTAGAACTGATGAAGAAGACCAGAAATAGCCAACGGAATTTCATATTCACATAGAATGAAGATAGTTAAGCGACTATTAAATGGTTCTGAATAGTCATATCGAAAATGGTATCATCGAAGTGACTTGATAATGATGATGGAGCCGGAAGATAGGCACCGGAACTCTGTAATTGATCAATGTATCCTATCCGTGTTTGGGCTTATTAGAAATGTCATGAAATGCAGTTTGGCTATAAGGTACTATCGAACTGATCTAATGATGGAGCCAGAAGGTGGAAGGTAAACACAGGAACTTCATAATAAAACAAGGTAAAGTAGCAGTGTTTGAATTAATTTGAATTGTCATGAGAAATATGCACTCTGGTAATAAACAAGTGTATCGCAACTAAAAATTGTGAAAAAAAACTTTTTACAAAAAACACCGATTTCACTAAAAAAAAACACTAAAAGGATCAAAATAACTTTAATTTAGGAAGTCGGTGTTTCTCATTTAACACCGACTTCCTAAATTTAAGTTTTTTTTTTTTGTGAAGTCGGTAATTTTTTTTTGTAAAATGTTTTTTATCGTATAGGAGCGACATCTAAGACGTCACATAAGATAGGAACTAAAATTCAAATCCTGTATCGCGATGTTAGATACAGATACATACAACACTAATTTTTAAATATAAATACATAACCAATAGCCTGTACGATATATCCATAAATTGAGTGACATTTTGGGATATAAACAAACGCTAATAATTTTGCTGTTTATGAATATTATTTATTGAGACTCTACTTAAATAATAACAAGACCTTTTTTAATTAGCCCTTTATAAATGAATAAATGACGATCAAAATGGAAAAACATAGTATTTTCTTGTAGCAATTGATTGTTATGAATGATTAATTCTGTCATGAATTTACCAATTATGATAAATTTTCGTGGACAATTTTGGGATTTGGTTTTTTTTTAATATTGACTACAAAAATATGATCACTAACAGGCATAAAAGTTAGGTAGATAAGGTTGCGGGAATCCGATGGATGCGAGACGCACAGAACCGTTAATTGTGGCGACGGTTGGGGGAGGCCTATGTCCAACAGTGGGCGTCTATCGGCCGTAGTGATGGATGATGAAAAAATAGGGGTGTATACAACAGCCTGAAATCAACTGTGGAGGTGGGGCCTCCACACGGATATAACATATCATTATATTCTCGGCTTTTCTCTACTAAAATTAACATGTATCACTAAACCTTACCAATCAAAAAAACTCTATCTATTGGTAAAAACCTAACTAACACCCACTTGTTTTTTGAGGTGGGAAATCATTTAATGACTTGGACTTTTTTTTGAGTGAGAGTTAGACTCTCAATGGCGCGTAGCGTCCCCGCGCGCCTTAAGGAGATATCAGCGAAACAGTAGGAGCTCACCAGGGTTCGACCCTGGTCTGGCCTTCTGAGGTCATGGGTTGTGCGAAAGAGAACCCCGGAGCCCTGGAACGAAGACAAAGAAAAAACAAGAGTAGGCTTTAGTCAGTAAAAGTCTGCCCTCCTGCTCCGCCCAAGGGCGAGAGATGTTATTAGATGATTTACCACCTAAAAAAAAACGGTCCTTCAGTTATCGTTTGCGGTTTAGGGCCATGGTAACTCTTTCGAACAAATGTGCAGCAGGATATTAAACTAAAAGGTAATGAATAGATAACTTCCCTGAATGTACCTTTAGAGTTGTTACACTTTTGAGAAAAGGGCATTAAACGCCGGAAACGGCATTAGTATTTAATTTTTCCTTTGATAAGGCCGAGTTTCAAGACATTGGGTCGTAGGCCTCTTTGGACCGGGACCGTGATCCCAACTTCCACACACAATTTTTTTTTTGTGTAGTATTTTGTGACGACAAATAAAATAAATACAGTATTTTTTTGGTAATTGTACTTTAAAGCCGTTTTCCTTGTGGCCCCAAAATACTGATAAAAAAAAAATAGTTAGAAGTTGAGACCGCGGTCCCGGTCCAAAGATCCCCATGACCCAAGACATTGCCTATGAAGAAAAAATCCGCGAATCTATAACTTATTAGCAAGCAAAACTGAACAAAAGTTCAGAACAAACAGGAAACTCTTTTGAAGCCTAGAGGCATAGCAACTCACGTAGTACCTTCACATATACAAGACCTCATTATCCATTAATTAACTTAATGACGATGATTCCGAGAACATCATTGTTTTGCGGTAATTACGATAATGTGCCTATTTGATAAAATATACTGTAATTACAAACAGATTGTTATCTCTAATTAAGACAAGCCGAAACATATAGATGCTGAAATTGATGCTGAAATTGAAATGGATTTGAAGATGTTATCGTAACGGTAGTATGAAGCCATAGATAGACGCCAATCTTGCCAAGGTGCGTCATGTTATCCTGTTACTGGGATGTGGATGTCTTGAGATGGATGCTCCAGAGTAGCCCGCCCCTGGCCGCCCCGCCAACACCATTGCGAACCGCTTGGAGGACACAATGAAGCATATTGTGAAGATGTGTCTGCTTGAGCTGAGTACCGGCGTGTTCTCGTGGGGGCAATTGGCGGCGGCGAGTTCTCGTGCCAGGCCCTGGTTCAAGCCGGAGCGAGGGCGAATGGCAGGCGATCGCCTCTTTCTGCGAAACTACATTATATAATTTTTTTTTTGCTGGTTATTGTCAATTTGTATGTTTATTAAAATTCGGGATAAAATAAACTATATTGTGTAACAAACCTTTTACACAAACTAAAATCTATGGGTACATCGGTGATATTCACGCTAGGAGGAGACAATCCTCACGCCCCGTCCACTGTCGGAGACGCCACGTGCTTTGGGAGCCGCAGACGACGATTAATGGGTAGCTCACAGTCCAGTAAGGACCAAACCCGGGTCGAGGACGTGTTGTGTTCCACGCACGCCTCAAAAATATGTCAGCAAGATTGATGGGCCGGTTAGGACGATGGCTGCCGGAGCTGCGTAATTATTTGAAAGAGTTACCATGACCCTAGAACACAAAGGGCAATTGAAGGAACACAAGTGGGTTTTACTCGGTACAAGTCCGACACTTCCACTTGTAATACAGGAGTCATGTGATGTTTTCCTACATAGAAAAGGGTAAAAAAATGCTACTTATATTTCTTTTAATTAAAATTTAAAAATGAATAAAAAAAGTTAATTTATGACATATGGAACTATGTTTTGTTATACTAAGTTTAAAAACAAGTGATGACATGTCCGGGTTCTAAGCTCCAAAATTGGGAGTTTCTATACTTCTTTTCCTAGTTGCCAGATTTTAGAAAAACTGGGGATGTTAATTTTTTTGATGTGGGATGATTTTAAATTCTTCATAAACAAGCAGTAGGTATTTGCCTTTTCTTTGCTAAAAAGTGTACTTTCTACCACAAAGACCTGTACCATGACGTTTAAAGTAAGATTGTTTCATTCTTATTTCCAGTGTGGGTAAGAGATGGCGCTAGACAACCTCGAAAATATGAACTTTTTCCCATACCTACCATACGTTTTCGTATCAGCATGATCACATAGATCGTGGTGATCATGAGGAAAGAAGAAGGAATATATAAGAATATATAAGGTCCTTTCGAAAAGCTACGCATTCGTGCACTACATTTTCGCTGCATAAGTTTTTTACGGAACGGATTTTATGAAACTCCACCCCTAAGGGGGTAAAACGGGAGTTGGAAGTTTGTATGGAGAAACCTACTTTTTGTTAGCTCATGAAGTAAGAGTTTATTTCATTATCAACTAGCTTATTCCAGCGGCTTTGCCCGCGTTGTAGCCGAAAATTATCCTAAGGTAATGTAATCCTGCCTCCCTAGCTACGATTGTTTCGTTTGCGTCGAACGCCTCGAGTAGGCCACGCCTCCGAGTCGTTTGTTCTGACCACGTGACTGAGCGTTGAGATGACCTCAGAATAAAGGGACCGGAAGCGTGGCCTACTCGAGGCGTTCGACGCAAACGAAACGATCGTAACTTGGCTAGGGGAGCTGAGATAAAAAGTATTACTAATTAAATCTGTTTCCTTCTGTGCTAAGCTATATGGACCAATGAATACGATTGATGGATATCAAACGCATTCATATCAACTAAGCGTAGCACATCCACCGATCGCCTCCACGAAGACATAGCGATACTCCTTCGAAGCGTTGTACACCTTCACCATGTCCTCCGAGTGGACTATGTACTATGCGAAGAATGATCTACTCGTGTGCCAACCATACGCACTCGTTTAGGCGTCAAACGCCTAACCGAAGAAATAACAAACACACATACACACACACCCAAACTGTCACCTATATAATATTACTGTTAAAGATAGGTGTGTAATATCATGACAAATGTAGAGATAGATGGATGATGTGGTGTGAGTAGAATGAATAAAGTAAGAAATGATTACATATGTTAGAGAAAATTTGAAAGTGACGCCAGTGACTAAAAAGCTGAAAAGGAATCATTTGTCTTGGTATGATCATGTGAAGAAGAGGGGGAAGAAGAAACGCATGTTGCTAAAAGAGTAATGAGTATACACGTGGATGGATAAAGAAGGAGAGGGAGGTCAAAAAAATATGGATGGATTGTATGAGGAGTGATTTGAAAGATTAGGGAATTAGTGATACCATGACGGGTGACAGGATAAAATGGAAAAAAAAATTGTTGCGCTGATCCCAAATAACATGGACCAAGGGCAGGTAGATGATAATGAGATGTCATGACAAAACTAGAGTTGGGGCAACTACAAAAAACTTCCTAGTGGGAAAGAAAGATGTGTGTTTATATATTGTATCTATTTATATGTACATTTATCTACTGTTATTGATATATATCAGGGGCGTAGCTACCGCCGTATCAGCCGTATCAATAATATGGGGCCCCTAAACTACAGGGACCCCGTATTAAAATTCGTAACATGTTATCCACAACCTGCAATTCTCTTATTGATAAGAAGTGCATAGCTAATGAATAATTACTAAATGATAGAATGGTCCATTTTGTAGCTCGCTCCGTTGGTTCTAGCATTCTCTACATAAGACCACAATAAAAACTTAACTTTTGATATGGGGCTCCGTTGGGACTAGCTACGCCACTGATATATATGTATGTATAACATGATTTAATTTAGATAATACAGTCTTTGTTAGCCTTTCTAACTTATTTATAAACACTGAGTCTACATCTCACATCCAACTCTCCCGTCGTGGAACTGCTAGAAGTAATTTCATTTGAAATTAACAGAACCTTTGTACTCTACTATCTGTATTTGTTTTTTTTTGTTTTTAAGTGTTGACGCAGCGTTGGCAGGCCTCCTAAAAGGTGGACCGATGACCTGGTAACGGTTGCGGGAGTCCGATGGATGCGAGACGCACAGGACCGTTCATTGTAGCAGCACTTGTTGGAGGCCTATGTCCAGCTGTGGACGTCTCTCGGCTAAAATGATGATGATGACGTTTGTGTGTACATAAATAAATGAATAAAAAACATCAAATCTTTAATGCTCTCTAGTTCCATTTGCGTCCAGCAAATTTCTGTGTAATCAAATAATTATTTTTACACATCTCCGATTTCAAATTCCTAGAGTCGTATTACTATTTATAAGTGATGACATTGCTCATCAAGACTGACCTGAAACAAATAGATAAGAATATTCTTAAATCCAAAAAAATAGAACTTTAGATACAATTTAATCGTTTCAATATAATTCCTTATCACAAGGAAGCCACGAAACCACGTCATAGGTTCTTGAACTCTTCAATAACTTAAATAAAAGCTGATTATTTATTGTTTTATTCACATGTTTGAATTGCGAGATATTTACTGAATCATCGATCAGTAGCTGTTCTCATACAGCTGCTGATTTTCTTTTATCAATTTCATTTATTGAAATGTGCAATTTTGTTTCTTCTGTAGTGGAAGTAGTGATAGGAATACTGTGCTTCTAGGGTTTTACATCGTTTTTCCTAAAACGAAAGACAATTGGTACGATTGGCGTAATGATTGAGCAATTGGCTACTACATAACATGTCGCAAGTTCGCTTCCCGAAGCCTCTCCTTCAGAACAAATGTTTTTATGGCCTATAGATAGCTGTTCCAGCTCTGGGTGTCCTGTGTATTCGAGTTTACACGTTTGTGAACACTTCCACGATACAGGAGTATGTACAATCAGTTGTACCTTGGGCACGCCATGATTATGGCGGGTCCCCTCTTTGAGGAGTGGCTAGAAAGACCTCAAGGCGTCCTCACCTTTCGTATGACGCAGGTTCTCACCGAACACTATCAGTTCGGGAATTTCCTGCACCGGATTCGAGCAGAAGTAAAGCCCAGGTGCCAGCACTGGGTGGACCGCCCGAAACACCGTGGAGCACATGGTAGAGGTATGCCCCGCTTGGGCAGAACACCGCTGTGTACTCGTGGGGGAGATCGGTGGCAACGATCTCTCGCGCTGAGCCTTGGTACAGTCCATGCATGGTCCGAAGGTAGGCGGAGTGGCAGGCGGTCGCCTCCTTCTGCGAAGCAATAATGCTAGCAAAGGAGGAGGCCGCACGTGCACGTGCGAGGCAACGGGCCTCACGCCTTAGCCGCAGGGATGCCGAACCCGATTTCCAACCACCGTAGGCGCGAACTTGCGGACGGCGAGCAAAGGGTAGCTCACCGTTCTTCGTTCGTTCTTCGCCAACAGGGTCAAAACATACTATGGGCCATGGGTGATACGAAAAAGAACCCCGGGGCCCTGAAACGAAGTCAAAGAAGGAACCCACTCCGGGATTTACTCAGTAAAAGTCTGACCCAAAAGGTCGGGAGCTGTCATTAGATGATTTCCCACCTAAAAAAAACTGCTGATGGTAAATTATTACTCTTTCCAGGTTCCTAGGTCTCAAGTAGTGAGACCTAGTGTGACCATGTGTTCACATTCACACTAGGGTCAATACCTGTTAGGGCTGCGGGAACGTTTGAAAGAATGACCGTGACCCTGGAATGCAAAGGGCAACTGAAGGACATAGGTTGGTTTTCATCTAACACGCCCTCTAATTCCACCCTAGAGCAGGAGAACTTATTGCATGATTGCACACCTCAAAAAAAAAAATTCCGGGTCCCGATCTAAAACCCAAAATCCCGATTCGTTTTAACATCTGCCACGATTTTAATTCAATCGGACTTGACAACACTATTAGTCTCAAGCAAGTCTCAAGGCATCGAATCGTTGAAAAAAAAACCGCGTTCAACCAGCACCCATACAAATCCCAGAAACTGGAGTCATGTAATACAACATGCTAGCAAAAACCTTTTCATTAAGGCAAACGGATTAATAACCCCAGTAAATATTGTAATTCTGTACGTACTTAGTATGATCCTCATTTTTGGGGTTAATTGTTTTTTATCCTAATGACAGCTAGACCTAATGAACTTTAAATCCCCTAAGGATCCGTCAGCCAGTATTTATTTATCGTATTATTCTAAAAACCTAATTATTTAACGATACAAAAAAACCGCCAAGTGCGAGTCGATCTGGCGCCTTAAGGGTTCCGTACTGTCCGTAGCAAAAACGTGGAAAAAAAGCACTTTTTGTGTGGAAGCCCCCTTAAATATTTATTTTATTCTGTTTTTTAGTATTGATTCTTATAGCGACAACAGAAATACATCATCTGTGAAAATTTCAACTGTCTAACCATCACGGTTCATGAGATACAGCCTGGTGACAGACGGATAGACGGACAAATAGACAGACAGACAGACAGACAGACAGACGGACAGACAGACGGACGGACGGACAGACAGACGGACGGACAGACAGACGGACGGACAGACAGACGGACGGAAAGACAGACGGACGGACAGACAGACGGACGGACAGACAGACAGACAGACGGACAGACAGACGGACGGATAGCGGAGTCTTAGTAATAGGGTCCCGTTTTTATCCTTTAGATACGGGATCCTAAAAGGCAGGACAAAAACCAAACATCATAAAAACATACGGGTCCCAAACTCAGTCACTTATCAAACGCTCGGTAACTCGATCCCTTATATCCGCTTTCGTCTCCCTCCAACCGACCGCACGATTTGCATTGGACAATATTCTACAACAAATTGTAATTAATACATCCACAAGTTCCGTAGCGTCGATAATTTACTCGATAATAATTGTTTGTCCCGACCCGACACTTTGACCCTTAGATAAGGATTCTTGTGTCGTGTTATTTGGTGTTCGGAGTGCGAAAGGAACGGTCGAACATGGAATGATGTGCAACATGTTTTTGTGTGTGATTTTTCTGTGTCTGTGCATCACAGGAACTGTCTATGGATCGCCCAGTAAGTACCTTGCTACTTAAATCTTCTATCAAACTACTTGTAGTATCAATGTCAGCATCTTGTTCTTCTTTAACTGACATATACTGAAAATGATTTTTGGAATCAATTTCAAATCTGCGTCAATGGATTACAACGCGTCTTTTGATTCGTGTTCTTTATCATGCTCTTTAATTTGATTTGTTTTAAGAACTTCATGTCGGTCAAGTATTCTCAGTTCAGATTGAATCTAAGCACGTTGCGTAAAAGTTACATCATTCGTAGGAACTTACTTACAAAGCTATTCTATATTCAGTAACTTGTACTTAGTTAAATCTACTAATAATCTATGTTCGATACAGATTTCACCTTCACTATCCAGACCTAGATAGAACTAAGGCCATAATTCTCCAATGAACTCTGACATTGGATCATTGAATTGGATAAGCGATAGATCTGATACAATATTATCACGTCTTCATAGCTTTACGAAGTGGATTTTGTCATTCATTAGCAAGTAAAATAGTAGTGTTAGTTAGACATATGGGTAATATTGTCATCAAGTAAAAGTTAAATTCACATTACGTTGATTAAGGGGATGCAACTCGACATACATTTTCATTGTTTTTAATACAAACGCTCTTACGCGATTATGACGTTATTGCACATTTTTAATTAGATATTTTGGAAACACAGTATCTTATGGATATTATCTAAGCGTCTGTTAAAATCTATTTAAAATTAGTGTAAAACTTATCCAGTATAACCTCTGAAAATCTGCTATTTTGCATGAACTTTGACACTTCATAATTTACTCAAAAATTAAAAAAAAAGTATAACAATATACCAATTTATACGTATGATAATAATTATAGCTTTGCAAATTTAATCAAGATTTAAATGATGTCCATTTTTTCAAAAACTTTTAAGGGTTTTAAAAAAAACACGTATTTCCTGGATAAAGTCGAATAAATCACGGTATTACCGAATGCCAACAGAGTTTTCAGGCGTTATCTCTCTTTCTTTGCGTTGTCTTTTCGTCAAACATCACGTTGGATTGCGTTGGATGAATTAATAAGCTTTTAAACCATGCTCGATGTTGACGATAGGCGAGTGAAAAAGGACCCTCTCTTTGGTCTAAAACTTGATGAACACATATAAGGGTGTTTTTAATATCGTACTAATTTCGTCACGCATGTGGAATTGCTCCGCATGCGGGGCTGCTGCCCGATATCAAGCCCCATATCCCACGTTCGTATTCCACGCATTATAATAAATACTTGTATGAAAAGGACATTTGCATGGGATACGCGTGCGGAGCAATCCCGCATGCGTGATGAAATCCGCACGGTATTAAAAACACCCTTAGAGATAATTCATAGACAAGTGTTTTGCCGTTGATTCATCAACATTCTCTCTTTCTTTTTTATGAGGGTGGGAAATCATCAAATAACTCCTCATGCTTAGGATGGAGAGAAAGGAAGCGTCAGATTATTATTGACTAAAACCCACCCGTGTTCCTTCAGTTGCCCTTTGTTTTTCAGTGCCGCGGTGACTGTTTTGAACAATTCCACCGCAACATACCCTTGCACTTATACCAATTGGTTTGTGGTCGGCGCCACTGGTTTCCTCTAATACTTCTCTTCATCATTTCAAGAGACACCTTCATTCTTACTTCTTGTTTCACAGTTCATTGTTTCTTTGGTATTCAGTTACTCTTATAGCCAACATTCATACTCCAAACTTTGTTCACTTTCCACCTATCTGCATTGGGGTATATTCAGAAGAGGCATGGCCCCTAACATACCCGATTTTTGTGTGAAGCTTTCAGTAAGTATTTTGGTGTCTATCACTGAATTTTGAATCGCTCTAGGGTGGAGCGAGGGGGCGTTTCAGACGTAGGTATACTGACTAAAATGAACCTATGTTACGAGAACCTAGCGCAGTATCCAAGTGTTGCCACTAGAACATACCAAGGCGCGATGGCCACGGCTAACTCGACAGCGCCCCAATAAACGCCTACGTCTGCCTGCCAAGCTTTTTTCTGAACTGGGTGGGGGTTGGCTTCCAATCTAATCAAATGTAGCCGAGTATCAAGGAATTGCCTCTCTAAACCAGTAACTGAGTCAACACAATGCCCCTTAACAATACTAGCTTTTTTTTTATTGCTGGGAAAATCATCTTATGACAAAACCCGCTCTTGAGCGGAGCGGGAGATAGTGTCAGACTTTTACTGACTAAAAACCCACTCCTGTTCCTTCGTTGCCTTCGTCCCAGGGCCCCGGGTTTCGCTTTCACACTACCCGTGGAACAATACTGGCGTCACATTTTCTAGGCTTCTGACTATACCGAACGACTATTAAAAATTTACAAATGAGGCACGGAAGAGCCTTACCATCATCATCTTCCTGCCCTTGTCCGGGTCGGCCAAACATGTTTTTTTCTTCTACTCTGCCCTGTCACTCGTCATGGTATCACTAACTTCCTTTTCTTTTATATCACTCTTCACACAATCCATCCATCTTTTCTTTGGTCTCCCTCGGAAGACGAAGAGCCTTACCATTGCTTCTAAAACCAAATTCATAATTATGAAGATAGATAGATATTTTCTTTATTATACACCAATAATGAAATTACAAGAACCATGCAACCAACCATTTCTATGAAGATTCTGACCAGACCTCAAGTAACCAATAACGGCGACAAAACGTCCGATTATAGATAATAAGAACGTCTTTCAGTTTAGCCTTCGTGGTTGCGGTTACAATCTAGGTACCTTTACTATCCTACGTAAACATCTAATAGCACTGTGTCAGTTATTTCATTTATCTTTATAAAACCAATACTAGAACTGATTTCTAACTTTGAAATCATACTACCTACCGACTTACCTACCTACATAGATATTAACTTGCTACCTTCCACTATATATTATCTTCTATCACACTACTTGTAATGTCAATGTCAAGATCTAGATCTTCTATAACTAACTGTATAATATAGGTACTTTAAATGATTTTTGGAATCAATTTCAAATCGAGTTCAATGGATTACAACGCGTCTATTAATTTGTATTCTTTATCATGCTCTTTATTAAGGTTCATAATATCGAAAAATATTTGCTCGAATTTCATTTCCCCTAAACCTATACTAGAACTGATTTCTAACTTTGAAACCATACTAATTATTATAAAATATCACACACATTCCCTCTCCTAGCAGTGGGAACATTTTAAGGCTGGTTATCAGTGCCGGATTAAGTCAATGAAAGAATGAAAACTCAAATTATTTTTGCACAAGCCGCAGGGATCTAGGTAGTGATAGCCATTAAGCTATATATGTTGTCTTTATGGATAATCGAGAATCGATTATATTTCATACTAGCTGACCCGGCGAACTTCGTACCGCCTGATATAGTCAACCGATTGCGATGAAACAAAGTCTAAGTAATATATGAAGTTACACACAATTTTTATGTTTAAAGTTATCTACATCGATTTTGTATATTTTACGTGATGCGCGCACAAATAAAAGCTTCTACAGATTTACAATATTATTTTTAGTATATGCGAAACCTGAATATAGTTTGTTCAAAATCAGTAACTGATTCGAATCCAATTATTTTTACACCATGTTATATTTTTCACATATTTTGGACATAAGTTCAACACAGGTCACGTCAGGTCATAGCGGGCATTAGGTGCTAACGCACAACTGGGTGCGGGAGTAAAACAACCCCTTAGTCGCCTGAATGGCCGGTGACCATGTTTTTGTGCGGAAAGTCAGCTAACATAACAAGCTTATTACTTTGTGATTTGTACATAGATTCTTTACATGAAAATTATTTACTACGCATTTCGGATTTCGCATATACTAACACTAATGTTGTATTGTATGAATAGAATAGATAGTAACCTGACTTCTTTTTGAAAATTCAAGCATCGGGGAATCCCCGATGCTTGAATTCCGATGCGCGGGTCCCTTAGCATTTGTTACTATGAGGCTAATCTGGCACTGCTGATTATGCTTATACATTTATTATAAAACAAAGACCACCGACCGCGTCAGTCTGTCTGTATGAAAACAATAAAATCAAAAACTAAAGAACGGATTTTCATACGGTTTTGACCAATAGACAGAGTGATTCATTTGAAAGGTTTAAACATATTATACAAACGTATTATAGTAGAGAAAAGCCCAAAAACTTCAAAGATTTTTAATACTTTTATTTTTATTTTTGGGTGTCTTCAAGGCTAGAGTGAATAGGCTCTTAATAAACTAGAGCACCTCACTATCAACGACTGCATCGCTGCTTACCATCAGGTAGGATCTCAGTCAAGCACTAGTTTATATCAAATTAAAAAAAAACTAACCGTGCGACGCTGAGGTGGGTTGCTAGGATTATATACACTTCTGGACACATCTATAGGCCCACCTTAGAGTTTAGGTTTCGATGGCCCCTACCGAAATATGATTGCTAGATTGAACAAAAACTGTTGATGCAGTTTTAAACCTGATACATTTTACCATCTTTTTCGATCGTATTGTTTTAAATTTGAATTCAGAATACCATACGACATGGAGCTACGCCTAACAAGTCGGATATGCGCCTTGTTAAAGGCAATTGATTTTTGAATAAAAAACATGTTTTATCAAATAAAGGTTTAATTTAATAACGCGTGTTGCCTCCATGGGCATCTACCACAGCTCTCATACGATTAGGCATAGAGTTTATCAACCGCTCTATGAAATTTTGAGGGATCATCTCCCATTCCTCTTCTATGGCAGTTTTCAACTCCTGCATCGTCTGGGCAACTGGCTGACGAGCCCTAACACGTCTTTTTAGCTCGTCCCACATGTGCTCAATGGGGTTCATGTCTGGGCTTCTGGCTGGCCAGTCCATAACTGTGATGTTCACATCCCGAAGATATTCCCTGACGATGCCGGCCGCATGGGCTCTTGCATTATCATGCATAAAAAGAAAATTTGGGCCCACATAGTCCACGTATGGTATCACGTGAGGTTCTAAGCACTCACGAATGTACCTTTCAGCATTTAATGTTGGCAGCCGTGGTCCTGTAACAACCTCAAGTTGAGTTTTGCCGCTCGCGGATATACCGCCCCAGACAATCCATGAGCCACCGCCATAAGCAACCCTCTCTTCAAAGCAGCATTGTGCGAAACGCTCTCCCTTACGTCGGTAGACCTTCTTCCTTCCATCATTGCCATGTAACACAATTTTAGATTCATCAAAAAAGAGCACACGGCTCCAATCTTGCTGTGTCCAATTTAAATGACTGCGTGCGAAATGAAGGCGCGCTGTTCGGTGGGCTCGCGTTAGTTTGGGCCCATTAGCTGGCTTGTGTGGTACCATATAGCGTTCTTTTAACCTTCTCCGAACAGTTCGAGCGCTCACAGATACTCCGTGGAAGTCGCAAAGTTGGTTTTGTATCTCAATGGAGGTAAGGTGACGATTTCTCAAGCTGGTCGTCACGATGAATCGATCCTGCCTTTCAGTTGTGACCCGAGATCGTGGCCTTCCTTGGCGACGAACAAAGCCGCCAGTCTCTAGGTACCTCCGATAAACATTTCGGACCGCAGATCGACTTAAATTAAGTTGAGCACTCACGTTTCTTTGGCTGTGTCCGGCCTGAATAAGTGCCACAGCTTGGGCGGCGACTTCAGGTGAAGTATCCATAGATTATTGATAGAACCTCGCCTTAATGTTAAGAATAAGTAATGTTTGTTGCAAAACCAAAGATATCAATCACTTTTTCAAGAATTAAATCCAAGTAAACCAATAAAACCAACTTTTCTTAGTATTCGATTGTTTGATATCAACAAACAGGCTCCAAATTGTCTTTTGTTTCTTTAAATTCTGTGTTCGAAATTCAAAAAAAGACTATTGAATGAAATTGTGAATGTGCCAGGTTCAAAACTGCATAAAAACTTTTTGCTCGACCTAATATAAAATTTTAGCTAGGACCAAACGAAACTGAAAATACAAGGTGGGCCAGTAAATGTGTCCAGAAGTGTATTATGTGAAACCACCCCCTAAGATTACCTATTGACCGTTACGATGCGAACGCAAAGGGCAAATGAAGGAATATAGGTAGATTTTAGTCAGTAAAAGTCTGATCCCGAAACCTCAAAAGTTCCCGCAGCCCATGCACGCAAAGTAAATTATTAATGAAACCGCACCAACGCAATCGAAAATATTCATTTAATTCGATAACAATAAGTCTTTAGATTTTTAATAAAAAACTTTTTGAATTAAGTTAATATTGAAAGTTGGAAATTAGTTGTGCAAATATCTATAAAGTTGGTATTTTAATGCCTTTTTCTAATCTAATAAACTGAACTCAAATGGACGATTTAGAATTTGGAACTTTGTCAAACAATTGACATTGATCGGCTAAAGTTGAAATCAGGCTAATATTATAGATATACCTATAATACTAGATTTAATTTTTATTTTGGATTTTTTGATATTGAAGGTATGCGGAACAGAAAGTAAAGTCCTCCGACCAGACGGGTGTTATGTCTGATGGGCTACTGCCCGACAGATGATTTCGGGCTGTTATATGTTCTAATCGCGCAGAGAACTTTAATTGCGCGATGCAGGATTACTTCTTATGTGACGCCATAGACGTCGCTTCATCACTACCCTCCGGAGATCGGAGATTGGTGGTTCTTGATGCTTCTTAATGAGTGCCAGGCCAGTGGTAGGTTGGTTCCAGTGGGTGGGAACCGAATGCCGCATAGTTCTCGGTGAGTTGGAAGTAATCTCTCACGACGGGCCTTGGTACAGGCCATGGTCCGGAGCGAGGAGGAGTGGCAGGCGGTCGCTCCTTCTGCGAAGCAGTAATGCTAGCAAAGGAGACGGCCCTCACGCCCCAGCCACCGGGATCCCGATCCCGATTTCCAGCCACCGTAGGCGCTGGCTTACGGACGGCGAGTAATGGGTAGCTCTTGGTAGTTTTTTTGTTGTTTGTCCTATGCGAGTCTCAAATAAACATTTTTCTTTCTTTTCTGTCTTATTACTTACATCAAAAGTTTCTAACCTAACAGCAAAGTAAACATTACTATATCAAGAGATTTCGCTTTGAAATTGGGATGTATCACATTTGTCAGCCGGTGTCCATGAGATTAATAACTAAATTGATCTGTTAGCCACAGTTCCGTTGGCGCCTGTTACACATTTCAATATTTTAACGAGTGACTGTTGAATCTGTTGAGTGTTTACTCCCCAATCGATTCGATAGAGCTTGTAGGTTTATTGTAGCACATTCGGTTTCCCAAGATTTGCGGGGTTACCATGACGTTCAAAGTAAGATTGTTTCATTCTTATTTCAGTGTGGGTAAGAGACAGAGCTATACAGGTTGTCTAGCGCCATCTTTTACCCACACTGGAAATAAGAATGAAACAATCTTACTTTAAACGTCATGGTACAGGTCTAAGTCCCATGGCTCTGGTTAGCAAAAAAAAAACACTTCTTGTGTTATCATCATCATGTCATCCGAAAGACGGTCACTGCTGGACATGAACATGACTTCTACTATATTGTGTGTATCTTTTGCTTATTTTCGTGTCAATGGACTCGAATTAAATCTGTGACCAGTATTAGGCAATGTGTACAGCTCTGTTATTGGCCTCGTGGAAGGTGCAGGTTCTGCAGGACGGACAGCATAGCAGGTGAAGCACGTCCTGGGACGTGGCTCTATCACTAACACCGTGTTTGGGCTGAGTCGAAGAAAACCTATTTGGCCAGTTTGTTTGTACAGCGGCCAACTTGGGTCCGCAGATGGTTAAGAGATTGGCCACTGCAGTTCGTGTCCAGAGGGGAGATGTTTTGATAGGGTGATGAAGTGTAGAGAAGTCGGGTGTAATGTTCTCTCGTCCTCTGTAATTTTAACTAATTAAGCTGTCCACGTGGTTAAATATCATAGAATTGAAATTGGTATTATTTAAGTAGGTACGATCAGTTTTATCGTAATATAATTCTAAAGCGGAGTTTTGAAGTGAAAACTGGAGCTTTCAGATGATTCTTGTCTAAGATTCTATTCTAGTATAGGTAAATTGTGACTATGATGGATTAGTTTTAGCCAGGATATTTAACTTTCTTATTAGATTTTAAAACACAGTAATAAAGTTTTGGAAAACACTTGAAATTCTGTTAACTGAATAAAAAAACAGCACTACGCACAGCTACTGTTGTACTTACTTTAAGTTTATGTATTAACTGAATTAACTAACGAGTGAAATGGAAAACGTTATTATTGATAGTAAATTTTACAACAGAAAAAGTAAACTTGACAATAAACATAAAAGAATAAATTATTCATAATCGTACAAAATGTTTGAGCTGAAAGGTCAAACGCGTCATGTTTGTGAACAGGCGCCATTGGTTGAGACTGGTCATCTTTGATTTATAAAATGTTTTTTTTTATTATTACGTAATAGAAGAGACAATTAACTAGCTTCTGCCAGCAGCTTCGCCTGCGTGAAAGTAGATAGGTTTCTCCATTCAAACTTTCGTAACCCCCGTTTCATCCCTTTAGGGGACGAATTTTGGAAAATCCTCTCTTAGTGCTCGTCTACGTCACAAAATGAAACCTTGTGCAATATTTCACACTCCTAGTCTCAGTAGTTTGGGCTGTGCGTTGATATTTCAGTCAGTCAGTTTCTCCTTTTATAAATATAGATAAACAAGTATGACTGGTATTGAGGGTTAAAAAAAGGTTTCAAACACGTTGGTTACAAAATTTTGGTGACGAGTGTACTTGATATTTGATTACTTATATCTGTGATTCCCATAGTTGATTATTATTTGATTCTGACCATTTCAGACCCATAATAGAGAGCGACTTCTAGCAAATATACCAAATTTTTACTTTTTCGAGGGTGTCCTGGATAATGAGGACCGTAAAGCAATAATTGCCAAATCATTTACAAATGACTCACAAGTCATTGACTTATGCGGTCTTTTGATAAGTAGGTACTTAGTTTAAAATAGAATTGGTTTTTAGTAAAATTATTATTTTGATCTTGTTATCCATTTGTTGACCAGTGTAACTGATTGTTTTATTAAGCCACCGTAATTGTTTTCAGTAAAAAAATCAGTAATAAAAACATATGATTTACAAGTCAAAAAATACCACGAAAACATCAATTCTCCGAACAATGTTATCAATATTTCAATAATTTCCGCCATCAGGCCATAGTATTTATCTGAAACTATTAGTCACTCGATTCCATAGTTGTTTACAAACGTGAAGGATAAGGCTATCGCTTCATTGACTTCTTTTATGACCTAGTCATAGTACCTAGTCATATAACAGTAGACCTACCACTCGCGATCGATAGGTTGGCCATCCCGAGCAGGGATAGCCAACATCGCTTGCGAGTGATCGGTCGATCTCGGCTGTTACTCCAGTCTTGTACTATTACTTATTCTGTGCTCCAGTGGAGTGGCACGCAGTAGCATACCTATACTTTTAGGCCAAAACGACTATGGCGCGAGGCGGCATATAACTTGGTTCATCCTTAATATATACCTACCTGCATTCTATTAGCTAGCTGCCCCATAACTTCGGGGCGACTCGGGGCTAAGTAGTTTGTCATAAGACAATCAAAGACACGTATGCTTGCTTCGCTCGTTTTTTCATCTTTGAACACCCGATTTTTCAGTTTTTAACTAAATATGATATGGAAGTTAATCATAATTGAACCTTTTCAAAGCGTAGTACGCTAGGTACTAACACTATTGAAATCGCTCACACCTTTATTCGTATTGAATCTAGTTAGTAAATAGTAGTTCGTGGATCGAATTAAGTTGGCTACCCCTATCATTGAACAATATCATTGAATAAATGTTTATTCTTTTGTCTAGTTAGAACACTTGGAACGAGAATCAGTTTCGCGTAACCGATTAAGGACACCGTCTTTTTCTAAATCCAGACGAACATAAAGTTGTAATGCTTAGCCTATTTTGAATGAATTACTTCTTGTTTTGATTAAGTGCAGAAATCGTCCGCTCATACAATCATATGTCTTAGCAATAAGAAATTATGAAGATTTATTGAAAAGATCTTTTTATCTCAACAAATAATATTCATATACAGAAAAGTTATTAGCGTTTCTTTATATCCCAAAATGTCACTTGATTTATGGAAATATTGTAGGTACAGGCTATTGATTATGAATGAGTAAAAGACGATCAAAAAGGAAAAACACTGCGCTTAATATTTTTTAACCGACTTCAAAACTTTTCAAAGAATTATCTAAACGCTTAGTTGACACTTCGCGTGACCCAAGGGCTGGCTTTTACCTCGGTCAGAGATTAAGCATTGCCATACAACGTGGCAATGCCGCCAGCCTTTTGGGCACACTTCTAGTCAACAGCGGAGGAGTTTTATGATGCCATATTTTAGTTAGTAGTTTTTGATTTTAGTGTATACTAGCTGTTGCCCGCGACTTCGTACGCGTTAAGTTCGTAAAACTGTACAATCACTCTGTGCTTGCAATTCATTCCGAAAACATCGCAATTATTTATTGTACTTTAACATAAAACGGTTAAAGGTAAAAATATCCGAATTGGGAACCTCCTCCTTTTTTAGAAGTCGGTTACAACATGTTATGTACTCGTCCAGATCCTGATGTATGACCGTCAATGAATAGAAAGAGCATGTATGGGTCGTAGCAGTTGTTATTTCTGCCTACCCCAAGAGAAAAGGCATATGTACCTATGTTGCTGGTTTATGTTCTGGTAAAACAACATTGTATGATTTTAACCGCTCGCCACAGTGAGCACGCCACAATCAAATCGCAGCGGTAATGTCTGTCTTTGAGAAGTGTCTACAGAGGCGTCACGGCATCCTCTTTTTGTGCAGGACACACCGGTTGTGGGTATTTCGGAAGGTATCTGTGTCGAATTCAGCGGGAAGAAACACTCGGGTCTCACCATTGTGCGAATCACCCGGAGAATACGATGGAGCATATGGTGGAAGTCAGTCCCGCTTGGTCGGAGCGCCGGCGCCGCCTTATCCTTATAGGGGCGATTGGTGGAGAAAATGACAACCAGTAGCCTCCTTCAGTGAAGCACTACGATCATGAGGAATATGAGGGATAGGACATCCTTACTCCTCCGCGGTCGCTGCAAGGGACGCTCCGGGTGTTGAAAGCCGCAAGGCAATTCCCAGCCATCGCAAACACGGGATTGCGGTGGTGCTGTCCGGCCGTCTGGTCAAAGCAGTCCTGAATCGACGGCGCGTATTATTCTACGCGCGACTCAAAGAGATTTCAGCAAATGGATAGGGCCCTCTAGGGCCGATGTCTGCTAGGGCTGCAAGATTGATCGAAAAAGTTATCTTCCATAACAATTTTCGCCTCCATAATGTTTTGCTGAAGAGTTTAAGCAGTTAGACAGCTTTGGTAGAGGTAAACGAAGGAGCATAATCGGGACGCAGACCTTCAGCTAGATAACGTGCACTGATAGTGCAAAACCTTAAGTGAATCCAAAAACTACCATCATCATCAACTATCTTCTTCCACAACAGTACTTATGAAGAATTGGCGAGAGCAAGCTTGCATTGATTGTTGCAATTTGATCATTTAGGGCGTTAGAATTACTTGTTCATTTACCTAGGATATTTTGGTATGTATTTAACTGACGTCCCCGTATATAAGACAAATGTTTTTTTCCATAGTGGGAACTATCCTATGAAGAGTCTCCAACTTATGAATGAATTTCGGCGAAATCTTGTACGCGTGTATCCCCGTTAAATTGAACTCGCATATTGATGGCCAAACCGAGAAATTACTGACACCAATTGCCTCTATGAGGACACGGCGGTTCACTCAAGATGGATAGACCTCCACCGCATGCTACACTGGGTCCTCCAGGCAATTCGAAAAATGGTAATATCAGGGTACTTTCAACCGAACTCAGAACAGAAACCGTTCGAAACACCCACAACGAGATTTGCATAAGGAACAGAGAAGTTTTGAGAGCACTGTGTCGTCTAGACGTGAATAAAGCTAGTGGACCAGATGGTATACCAGCAATAGTCCTCAAGGCATGTGCGCCCGAGTTGTCTCCTGTATTGACGTGCTTGTATCGCCTCTCATTTAGGACTGGTATAGTGCCCAAGTCCTGGAAGCTTGCCAACGTGCAGCCCGTGCCCAAAAAGGGCAGTCGTGCCGATCCTGCCAACTATCGGCCGATTTCAATAACCTCCATACTCTGCAAGATTATGGAGCGTGTATTGAACTCGCGCCTCCTGGCGTACCTGGAAGGTAACGATCTCCTCAGTGACCGACAATACGGGTTTCGCCACAATCGGTCTACTGGGGACCTACTAGTGTATACCACTCACATGTGGGGCGAGGCCCTCGAGAAGAATGGAGAAGCGATGGCTGTCTCCTTAGACGTCTCGAAGGCCTTCGACAGGGTATGGCACGCCAGCCTTTTGAGTAAGCTTCCAGCGTACGGCATTTCCCCTGGTCTGATTAACTGGGTAAAAGACTTCCTGAGTGAACGGTCTCTCCGAGTTGTTGTCGATGGATGCTCATCAGAGCCCATGACGACTAATGCCGGAGTTCCTCAGGGGTCAGTTCTCTCTGCAACTCTTTTCCTGCTGCATATAAACGATCTGCTGATGCCCGGTATCTATGGGTATGCAGACGATAGCACTGTTGTAGAGAGATACCTGCCAGGTCCCCGGGCTAGTAAGGAGCTAATCCGGTCCGAACGAGAGGCTATGGTAGAGCGTACGAATGTCTCACTTCAGGCAGTCTCCAAGTGGGGCGAAACCAATCTGGTAAAATTCAACGCCGCCAAAACACAAGCGTGTCTGTTCACCGCTAAGAGGAGTCCGTTCACCTTGGCTCCTGCTTTTCAGAATGTATCCCTGGAGTGCAGCGACCGCCTTCAGCTCTTAGGAGTTGAAATTTCCTCAGACCTCAATTTTGGGCGGTTCATTGAGTCCAAAGCTAAGGTAGCTGCTAGAAAACTAGGCGTTCTTGCAAAGGTCCGACGGTACTTCACACCGGGACAGCTTCTAATGTTATATAAAGCACAGGTCCGATCGTGTGTGGAGTACTGCAGTCACATATGGGCTGGTGCTGCAAAATGCCATCTAGCAGCTTTGGACTCAGTGGAAAGGCGTGCGAAGAGGCTAATTGGGGATCCAGATTTGGTTAAGTCCAATCTTCAAAGCCTCGAGCACAGGCGCAGAGTAGCCAGCCTTTCGGTATTTTATAGGTTACATTTTGGAGAGTGTGCGCGGGAATTGCATGACTTGATTCCGCCATCTCCTTTCTACCATCGGACAACCCGACGAACAGCGAGTATCCACCCTTACGTTGTTGAAACTTCAACGGTCCGGACTAAGCGTTTCGCTTCGTCGTTTATACCGCGTACATCGAAGGACTGGAACAATTTGCCTGCTGCGGTCTTCCCATCCAGCTATAATTTAGGTGTCTTCAAGGCTAGAGTGAATAGGCTCTTAATAAACTGGTGCGCCTGACCATCAATGATTGCATCTCCGCTTACCATCAGGTGGTATCGCAGTCAAGCACTGGTTTATATCAATTAAAAAAAAAAAAAAAAAAAAAAAACAACGGTCCTGAGTTTATCCATAAAACAATGAAATTAGGATTAACAAATGTAGCAGCCGACTAGTGTTATCCCTGAGACTGGCCTCCCTCAGAGGGTTGTTCAAGTGTTGGTCACCACTCACTGCAAGCAGGTAAAGTCCAGATGTCGACGTAAGGCTTCAAGGAATCTGAGATACATCATACGTTGTCATCCCGTTTTATATGAAGCAGTGACTGCAAATAATAAAACACACCATTATTAATCCGCAAGGTGCCATCATGCCGGAAGACACAGTGGAGATGTGCCCTGCAAGGGCGGAGCACCGCCGTGTCCTCGTGAGTTTCTCATCCATCGGATTCCCTTACCAGGTCATCGGTCCACCTGGGGGCCATCCAACGCAAGTTACCTTATAACCCCTTCCGAAAATGTGGCCGTGTTATTTTAAAGTGAATAATTAAATACATATAAGTATTTACTTTTATCGTCTTTGGATGGTATCCCTTGAATAATCACGGTCAATTAGCTTGTTACAATAATGGGAAAAATATAATAAAAATATGCAGTAGGATTGTTAAAAATGCCTCCGTCTAACACCAGTTTAACCATTAACTGTAAACGTGGGCGATGGCCATTCTCCTGCCACTCAGAAAATTACGTAAAATACGCAATGCCATCTATCAAATTTAATATGAAGTTCAACGGTCATTGTTATCATTATTTCTACTTTGAGTCTTTAGATGGCGTTGCGAGTATGTAAATTGCGTGTGGTGTCATATTTTACTTCTCGAAAACTTTGATTTTATAGCGTTTGTCTTTCATATGCTTTGTTTCATTGCGATGAAACAAAGCCTAAGTAAGATAATTATCAAGTTACACATAATTTTAATGTATAAAAGTTATCTACGTCGATTTCTAAAATTAATAATACGCAGTTCACTAAAAATTTCTACAGATATATTATATACGTAGGTTTATAAAAAAAAATTGTAAGCATGCAAAAATATATAAAAAAATCTTATTCACGATGACAAAATAGAACAAAAATTTCTCCTAAAGGAGCCGTATGGGATTTGAACCACCTTCACATTACATCCAAGTCTAGACACGAAACCACTGCACTGCGGTCTTCAATGAATAAGTTATAAAATAGACGTTCTTATATAAACGTCATAATTAACTGGTGGGCTCCCTAACGATGATAGCGTGATGATTTTCGTTTTAGAAGTTAAATTTGCAGCTAAATGGAATAATGTAACATTATAGTACGTGATTTTACTCGCCGCTTTGATTTTATCATGTGTTTTGATTAGTTTTTACAAAATATTTAGAGGATATCGAATAGAAATGTCAGTTTTATTTTGAAAAAATGGTAAAAGTTATTTAAATACAAAAAAATAAGACAAAATAATGACAAAATTTTTAACTGTAGCTGGGAATCGAACTCGCGGCAAATGTCGTTCAATACCTACATTTTGGATTATTGCTCACCCCCCATAGGACATAGCGTGATAATTTATAGCCTATCAGTTGCCCTGACCTATAAGGATTATGTATGCAAAATTTGAACAGGATCGGTTCAGTAGTTTTCGCGCCAATTAATACCATAGCAAAAGAATTTTACTGTTTTATTATATGTATAGATATAGTTTTAATTGGTTAAGTTTTATGTATTTCATTGAGTTTTTACTACTTTACTTTTTTACTTAAAATAAATAATATTTACTTCAAAACCGGAGGAGGTTCTATGTTCGGCTGAATGTATTTGTTTTTATGCGTTCGCCGATTTTTCGGTCCAAGGGCGCCGACTCCGTGGGTGCTCCGTGGGCTTGAGCACCCATGAGAAATAAACAGTGGGTACTGAGCACCCCTGAGAATTGACATCAAGAAACAGATCAGTAATGGCCTGTTAGGGATGGTCGTTTTTTTATTACCCGACGACCCGTTTAGCACAGTGGTTTAAAGTGCCGGTTGAGACGCAAAAGTCGCGGGTTCGATTCCCGCACCAACACAAACAAATTTTTGTTGATGAAACAGACATTTGGGTTGGGTCTGGGTGTTTGTGGTACCTTCGTCGTTTCTTTGTTCCAATGGAAAACCTTAGTTTGAGACCAGGACAATGTATGTGATGTTTTTTAATTTATTATTAATTATTAAATTTATTTATTTGTCCGTTGATCAGTGTGCATTACTCTTCTCACACTTCGCCACTTTTTCGATTAATTAAATGAGCATGAGTACCCATGAAGTTTTTTAAAAGCCGGCGCTCCTGCTTCGGTGAATTGTGGACCGATTTTAAAATTATTATTTTTTTATTGAAGGATTATGCTTCCGAGTTGGTCCCATATAAACATTGTTATAACCTGATCATGAACGTCGAAGATATGGAACATAATTCCTCATAGGATCGCAACAGAACCGTCGTGACAAGCAAAATTGCTTTGTTTATACGTGTAGTCGATGACTGACTGTATATATCGAACTGATCTAATGATGAAGCCTGAAGTTAGGCACCAGAACTCTGTAATAAATTAACGTAATCTAACCGTGTTTGGGATTATTAGAATTGTGATGCACTCTGGCTATAAGGTATTTAAGTTTGGCTGAGGGGTACTTTTTAGTGGTGGTACCATAACTAAAGAATGTAAGTAAAATATATATTTTTTTTTACAAAAAAAAATACAACCGAATTCAATGTAAACACTGAAAAGTGCAAAATAATTTTAATGTCAGAAGTCAGTGTTTCTTACTTTTTGTCTTTTCGTTATTTAACATCGACATCCAACATTAAAAATATTTCGGTCTTATCAGTGTTTTTTTTTACATTGGATTCGGTTGTATTTTTTTTTTTTGTAATAAATTTTTTCTAGTAGAAATTGTTACGACTGATTGATTCTATTATGAATTTACCAATTATGACCAATTTTCTTAGACAATTTAGGGATTTCATTGTTTTTTTTATTTTGACTACAAAAATATGATCAGTAACGGGTACGGATAGAGCCCCATTTTTTTGTACTAATTAAAAAATCGGAGTGGATGTATACTCGTATAGGTAAGTACAAACTTAGTGGCGGCTCGCTGGCAAAAACAAATTCAAGTGACAGCAGGGTGAAGAATTCACTATTTATCTACCTAGTCGACTAAATCTGTGCCCATCATCCCTTAATTTATGACGTTCTATAAATAACGGCAAAGAACATAGGGCGCACTCCTAATACATTTTACGTCAACTTTCGTCGCTAAAGTGACTATTTATTAAAGTGCCCTAATCTTGAGTCTAGTGTTTTCTTAGGGTTTTAGCAGATTATAGAAGAGTGTCTTGATAAGTAGGTCTAGCAGGGCAAGGCCCGATCTATATGTACATAAGGGTATTTTCTGCTCCAACCCAGGGCCCCAAGGGTCAGAGGGCCCCCACCATAAATATAGATAGACCCCACAAAGTGTTTGTAGTGCTCGCAAACAGCACGAGGTTTTTATTTAAGCCAGGTTCTACTCATTTGGATGGTGGATGGATTTTTAAATCTCTAGAACAAATATAAAAGAGAACACCATGAACAATTATTTTATTAAAATTAACTATATAACCAACCGCCGGGCAAAAATCAAAACATGATATAAATTAGTTACGATTTCAAACGTGTATGTCTAAGAAATTACGTCACGGAAATATTTGAAAGTTACAAAAAATAATAAAGCTTGTTTTTTAAAAGGGCCTCACAAAAACAAATATCTTGAATAGCTATTGCTTTTTTTTATAAAAGTAAAATCACTGTTACGGGGCCGCGAAATCGACATAGACCCGCCAGTTGGTCTAGGTTTCACATCACCAAAAAGGAAATATCAAAATAAGTATTTTTAATATTCGAAAGAATATCTTAGCTTTAGCAGCTGCAGGGTGCTAAAATTTTAGACCTCTTCGCTCTCGCTCTCTTTTAGCTATGTTTTCGCTTTCTGTTTAAATTATTAAAAGAAAAACTAAGCCACGGCAGGATGTCTTGATAGCGGGAATGTTCAAAAGAATTACCGTAGCCCTGAAACGCAAAGTGCAACCCAAGTGGTTTTTAGTCAATAAAAGTCTGACACTCCCTCTTGCTCCAACCAGAGCAGGCGAAGTTATGTGATGATTTTCCACTCCAAAAATAAGCCTTGGTAGCTCTCAGCCAATCAGAAAGAAGTGCTGGGGAGTGAGAACTCTCTCGCCTAAACCTGTACCACATACTTATGCCTCTACTTTGATGGATCACTGTTGAAGAGAGAGAAGGCCTACTTTGCGCAAAATAGATAAGATTTTAAAGAAATTTTGGCAGGCCCGCAAGGACTGTAAACCCAGGACCCCACAAACATCACGGCCCTGTGACAATATCGCATACACCTACAGTACCTAATGAGTCTGGTTGGTTGGTAGATAAATAGATTTATTAGATACTTGATTAAAATACCAATGCCAACTGATTAATAATACCAGCCTGTTGCTATCACACGGGTCGGCAAAGGTGTTTCACATACAGTGATAACTCACACACATTAATTGTCTTATTCATATCGCGCTAGCTCAAGGCAGAGTGGCGATTCGAGACTTATCTACCTGCATTGATTTTATAAATCCAGGTTACTAGTCCCAATTTAAACCCTTTGTAAAGTGGCAAGGTTTTTACCACGAATTTAATTAAAAATGAATAAATTGAACGAACTAAACAAGGGTCATTATTTTAATCGTTTTCTTTATGTTAGTATTAATAGATACTCAAAAATTTATAAAAAAAAAGTTTGACAAGGGCCTCAATACTTGTCTAATTCTACAGGTAGCTAATGTGTCACAATAAACTTAGGCCCACTGTCCACGAACGCACACGAAGCGGCAATGTTCTGCCGTCGTGTCGCTACCCATTCGTCAACAGCAGGCGTACACCAAGCGTATAATGACGAATACACATCTATGAAGCTACGCAGCCGTGGACAATAGGCTTAACTGAAGAGTAAGGCTTTAGGTCTACTACAAAATGGTATTTAGACTTATTTACATAAGAACTCCTGTTTACATTCATAAATTTTGATTGAGCAAACTGGTAATTATATATATACTGAATGAACCAGCTTCTTGCGATAACAAACTGACTTGCGACACGATAATTATGGAAGATGTGTTACTTATATCACTTACCTACACGTGCCTACACTTTGTCCCGAGCACATACTCTGTTGACTGTTTATCTACTATTCTCACCAATATCGTGTTATTTACATTACTATTGTTAGTATCTGAAGTCCTACATAATAAGATAAATCTAATTTATCGTCGGTCGGATTGTGTCAGAATCGTCTTAAGGAGAGCCAAGGTCCTGGACATTGAAGCCTACTCGATGAGGCATCAGCTCAGGACATCATCGTCTATAAGATGCACGAACAGAGTTTAACAAAGCGTATCTTCTATTCTGAACTCCAGCAAGGAAGAGAGGCATATATAGGCATAGAGAAGCATACAAAGCAGTACATCTGAGCTCATAAACACTATGGTGAGATAGGGGATGCGGTCCGGTTGCTGTGGCTGAAATCGGCTAGATGGCATCATGCATCATCATCATCAATCTAATTATACAAATCATTTCTATCTAAAAGCAACATTTAAGTTAAACTATTAAAAATAAAATTGCTTTGTGAGCAATGTTCTAAAACAAACAAAAGCTGCCTAAATTGAACCGTAACTGACATACGTCACAGTACTGTCTTGCTGTCATCTTGACATTTACAATTTGACAATTGGTGTGAATTGTTTGTAAACAAACAGCAAAAAAATATATAGTTACGATAAACCTCAAATAACCTATTACTTGTTGTTTTCAGATTCACTGAAAGATCCTTACATCTGTGGACCACCATCTTGTGCCGGTAAGTTTTATTTTGCACTGGTACTGGCAGATATCCATTGGTGGCAGTGGCCACAGAGTACTCTTTGGTGACCCCACCAGATCGGCCGCTTTCTCATTTTTTTTTTTTAAATAAAGTAGTTGCTACACAACTATTTTAAAAGTTTATCAAAAATAAGCACATTTCAAATTACTTTGAAATGTGCTTATAAAAAATAAAAATTCTTTTTTAACTTTGTTTTACCTGTTTCCAGCATCGGAAAAATTTAAGTATTTGCTGGACATCATCTACCACTATGAGTACAAAGTCAATGTGGAAACATACTTTGCCGGATCCAGTAATAATCGCTCTACATTAGATGTCAAAGCCGAGGTCAGTAATTTCTTTTTCTATTTCTTTATATATGATCTATAGGTACCTGTCGAGAGGCTCAAGAATTTGGTTGTCAAACTTATAATGTTTACCCTATAAGCTAAATGATCCAATTTATCATATATTTAACGGTTTACAATATAATCATTGACACCATAAGCTATAAACTTCTACCATCATCATCATCTTCCTGCCCTTATCCCTTATTATTTGGGGTCGGCGCAACACGTTTTTTTCTTCCACTCTGCCCTGTTACTCGTCATGCTATCACTAACTTCCTTTTCTTTCATATCACTCTTCACACAATCCATCCATCTTTTCTTTGGTCTCCCTCTTCCTCTCCATCCATCCACATGTAAACTCATAACTCTTTTAGTAACATGCGTTTCATCCCTCCTCTTCACATGACCATACCAAGACAAACGATACCCTTTCAACTTTTCAGTCACTGGCGCCACTTTCAAACTTCCCCTAATATATTCATTTCTCACTTTATCCATTCTCGTCACACCACACATCCATCTTAACATTCTCATCTCCGCCACATGCAATCTTTTTTCATCCGTCTTTTTCACAGCCCAACATTCTGATCCATACAGTATGACAGGCCTTATCACGGACTTGTAGATTTTACCCTTCAACTTGAGGGGCATCCGTGGGTCACAAGTTGTTCCCGTGACCTGTCTCCATTTCATCCATCCTGCATTGATCCGATGTGTTACGTGCCGGTCTACCTCACCATTCCCTTGGATGAGTGACCCGAGGTACCGAAAGTCAGAGCAGATCGGTATGGGCGTTCCAGCTAGAGCTAAAGGCACTGGATTGGAGAGACCGCCGAAATCGCAGAACAAGTATTCCGTTTTGGTTCTACTCAATTTCAGGCCAACACTCTCCAGTCTGTGCCACCACACCTCCAATCTGTTCTGGACCTCTAGGCCACTCTCGGCAACCAACACAATATCATCGGCAAACAACATACCACTGAGAGCTGACCCTTGATGTAAGCCAACTGCCACATTAAGCTGCCAGTGTTGCCCACTGTAGACCGGACTTGGGTACTGCATCGACTGTACATCGCTCGGATCAACTGCACATACTTCCCAGGCACACCTTTCTCCTTAAGGGCCCACCACAGAACCTCACGAGGTACCCGGTCGTATGCCTTTTCGAGGTCAACGAATACTAAGTGCAAGTTTTTATACGCACCTCTATATTTCTCGCACAGCTGGCGTATAGCAAAAATGGCATCCGTTGTACCCCGACCAGGCATAAAACCGAATTGGGCCTGTGAAATTTCACTCTCTTCTCTCAGCCTCCTTTCAATAACTTTCTCCCAGGCTTTCATAGTATGTGACATTAGCCTTATTTCTCTATAATTGTTGCACTCAAGCACATCACCTTTGTTTTTAAAAATCGGCACCAAAGAGCTATTGCACCACTCATCAGGTATGGCTTCTTCCAGCAACAACTTATTGAAGAACAAAGCTAACCACGTCCATCCATCCACTCGCAATAACTTCCACACTTCAACTGGTATTCCATCTGGACCAATGGCTTTACCATTCTTCATTCCATTTTCTGACTTCATCCATATTAACAATTCGCACTAATCCCACATTCACTGGTTTATTCTCTAACGCCCCACTCCAATTATTTTCCTCATTCATCAGTCTTTCAAAATATTCCTTCCACCTCTTTTTGATTTTTTCATCATCCGATAGAACCATTCCAGTTTCATCTCTCATACATCTTACCTGACAAACATCCCTCGCCTTTCTCTCTCTTATTCTAGTAAGCCGGTATAGCTCTTTTTGGCCTGCAGGACTGTCCAGTGTGTCATATAGTTTGTCCTGGGCCTTTGATTTTGCTATTGCCACGGCTTTCTTAGCTTTCTTCTTTAAAACGTCATGCTATAAACTTCTACCATACCATTGAATTGTTAATTCTCGTAAATAAACAAAATTGGTAATATTAAAAAAATTAATGAGGACGATGAAAATAAATGTTTACGAAACTTATTATAATAATTTTTTACTCTTATATTATTGGCACTATGGCAGTCTTAACCTGTGGATATCTATAAGTATATATAGGTAATAACGGAAAGGTTTGCTTATTTTCGATATTTACAGATGACTTTCTGAAGAACTTCTTGTTTACGTTCTTGGATAAATACCCTATAAATAAAACACTCAATATTTTATAATCTGTGCGAACACCGGCATTCGCTTGGTGTTTAATCATAGTCATGTTATGCCTACCTAAATCTTCTTATTATCGTTTAATTAACACAAAGTGCCATTTATTGGAGGGATTCTATCAATAGTACTGTTTACAGAAGTAACTTTAGAATTAAGAAAAATAATATGACTTTTTGGAAGATAACATTATTTGAATTCAGAATTTAAGGTGATTGTTAAATTTAGCAACAAGAAACTCTATTGTCTTACTAGACGCAGCTCAAAATCGATTACAGTCCTTTTATATATTTGTGTACTTTTCCAGGCAAAAATCCAGTTCATAACACCTTGTGAGGGTTTTCTGCAGCTGACAGACGTGACCCTTATAGATCAAGATGAGAACTATCCGGTGGAAAGAGCAGAGAAGTTCATACATGCTGTGTCACTGTTTGACCTCAGGTGGGTACAAAATTATTATCTACTTGATTTATTCCTAATGACAATCTATACAAAACCTCCTTTGAGTGCAAAACAAACAACGAGTTCCTATCAAATCTATGTATACATACATTTACACAATTAAATAAAATTGAAATGTCTGTAATATCAAAATATTTTTTTACTAATTTCTTAACAACAACATTTTCAACATTATTAAGTAATTTCTTATGAAAGAAAGTATATTCAATACCTACTAATATAACTATAATGCAATCTTTTAAATTTTTCTCTATTTGTTCTGGCTAATCTCCGAAACAGCTGGACCGATTTTGACGGGACTTTAACTGGTAGATAGCTAAGGTTATAAGGAGTAACTTAGATTACTTTTATTTGAGTAAATGAATTATGTTTCTCTGCAAAAAAAACCTTGGAATTGTGATAAAAGATGCTTATTGCCATCATGGAGAATCCATTGAATATTGTATTGAAACTAATTGGGCAACTTTGTTTGACTGACCGAATACCTTGTCATGTAAAAAAAACGTAATTAAAATAAAACATATTTACCCATTTGGAACACACAGAACAACCAATTTTACATTCACATATTATAATATTTCATATCTTTTTCAGATTTGCATTCCATGATGGCATTATATCTGAGGTATGCCCAGAACCGGAGGAACAAGACTGGGTGCTCAACTTCAAGAGAGCCATCCTAGCGCTCTATCAGAACTCCATGAAGAGATTTGATATAAACTTCAAGGGAATTGAGGTATGAAAAGTTTGTATAATGAAATAGTGTATCTGGGCCTAGAACGGAAAGGGCAACTGAAGGACACAGTTGGGTTTTAATCAGTAAAAGTCTGACATGCCCTCTCCACCCTAGAGCGTGAGAAGTCATTTGATGATAAGTTGAACCTCAAAAAAAATGGAATCAAAGGGTTGGAAAAAATAATATAAAGGACATTCTTCTTTTTTACCATCAATTGCTTGTCCTTCTTAATATTTTTTTTTTTTTGAGAGGCCAGATCGTGTCAGACTCTTACTGATTAAAACCTCACCTGTGTTCTTCAGGCCACGGTCACTCTTAAAACGTTCCCGCAGCCCTAACTGCCGTCTACCCTACTGGGTCCCTTCAGTTTTGCTAACATTTCTTTGAGGCGCGCGTTGGTCACTACGCGCCTTTGTCTCGGTCTTGGTTCTTACCAGACGGCCGGACGGCGAGCTACCTATTAATCGTCGTCCGCAAGCTCGCGCCTACGGAGGTCACTAATCTCACATTTGTCTTCACAGCAAGACATACACGGCACCTGCAACGTGGACTACTCAGTGCGCGGTCAGGAGAACACGAGCCTCATACTGGTGAAGACGAGGGACCTGTCGCAGTGTACCAATAGGTACAAGTACATGTCTATACTGCAAACTGTCAGATATGACTTTCAGAGTGTAAGTATCAATTTTTACTCATTTATAGACCTTAAAAAAAAAACAAATTAACTTAAAACACCCTCTTAAGGTGAAAACTACAACTACGAACCCAAACTTGGATATGTTTTCACAAGATGGCGCTGAACTCGACATTATTAAGTTTACTTTGTTATGAGTATAATATAATTAAGTTAGTTAGTTATTAATAATATTAAGTCAAGTAAATGGTATTTACAATAATCGGACATTTTACTTCATTGTCGCATTGTTTGGTCCTTCGAGCCGGATTAAAGTACCCCCAACTGAGTAAACTGGCACCTGGCTTAGCATTGAGTTTAGAAATTTCAAAGTGAACAATGTCAGTTAGTGCTTCACAGGGTTAAAGTTAAATTTGTAACAGCCATAGTTTTGAAAAAACTAATAACCATTCGTACAAAAATCAAGCTACTAATTCTTCCCAATCACCATTTCAGCCGAAAGACGTCCAGTGTTGGCTATAGGCCTCCCCCAAGTATCGACATAACGACCGGTCCTGTGCGTCTCGCATCCCATTCCCTGGACTCTCACCAGGCCATCAGTCCACTTTGTGGGAAGCCTTCCAACACTGCGTCTTCGCAATAAAATAAGCCTAAGCATAATCAGCTTTATAATGTTCCCACTGCTGGGACTCAAGCCAGGAGGCTTGAGTGCTTGATGGATTACGGCCTATTCCCTCTCCTAAAGAGAACTTTAGGAGAGGGAATAGGCCGTAATCCATCATGCGGGCCCAGTAACTTCGGCCCACGTCTTCGCAAGTAATCACAACAATTCCATAACAGAATTATTCCTTTACAGAAATTCCAAACCTGGCCAGTACTAAAATCTGAAAGCAAATGCCGCATAACAGTCGACCACCACATATACAAGGCGGTCAGCTGTCGCGAGCGCCACTTGTTTGAACCCTTCTCCGGCAAGAACTCGGGTGCTATGACCACTGTGATCCAGGATCTATATCTGCTGAAGGAAGTCAATAAGACCGATACTGAGGTTATCGAGTCGCAACCTAAGGGTAAGAAATTTTTTATTATTATTATTGATAGGCTCGCGTTTGACCACCATCTCACCTGATGGTAAGGGATGATGTGGCTGATGATGGAGCACGCTTTCCTAGAAGTAACCCATTCACTCTTGACTTAAAGATCCCTAAGAGGTAGCTATCAGGAAACACAGACACCGGCAGGGAATTCCACTCGTTAGTTGTACGTACAATAAATGTGTTCCGCATTGTGCGTATGGGTGGGTTGTCTACCATGTACCGGTGACGCAACGTTGTACGTCTAATGGTCCGATGATGGAACGGACTTGGCGGAATTAGATTGTGCAATTCCAGTGCACACTCCCCGAAATGTAAGCGATAGAAAACCGACGGGCTAGCAACTCGGCGGCAATGCCCAAGGCTTTGGAGCTTCGACTCGACAAGTACATCATTGCCGACGCTTCTCTTAGCTCGCCTCTCAATCAACTCTAGTGCATCAAGCTGGTATTTGGTAGACCCATCCCAAAGATGAGAATAGTACTCCATACACGATCGAACTTGCGCTTGATAAAGGTTGAGTAGCTATTCTGGCGTGATGTACCGTCCCACCTTTACCAAGATCCCCAATTTTTGGCAACCAGTTGAGCCTTTGCTTCGATGTAAGAAGTTGTTTTAAAGAAGATGGCTGGCTGAATCAGTGCCGTAACAAACTTTTTAAACATTCGGTGTAAATTTCTGTAATAAAGGAAATTGCGGCTTTGACAATACAAAGAAAAAAGACTAGATATAAAAAAATACGTTTGACGCGATGCTTCGAACACCCACTATTTACCTCTTGTGGGTACTAACGTTAAAATTTTGTAGGTAGTTGTTATATCTCACCAAGGCGCATTGGTTGCAGTTTTTTATCTGTGCGCTCGAAGCGCTCAGTGACATTAAAAATTGAATATTATCTATCTATACTCAGCTGTATCTGGTTAGACTGCAAGCAGATCTCAACATACATAGATGGAAAAAAGCTAGGCAGATGTAATGGCAATCTAAGTCTAGCAAACACCAAACTACCCCTCTTCTAGTAAGTACCCAAGTAGGCCATTGCAAACACAAGCTGGTAATTTTTTTTTTACAATTATCACACAACGCCATCAAGTCTCAAGATCACAGAACAAGAACAAATGATTGTGCTCATCACACAAACATTTGTCCTGGGTCGGAGTCGAACCCACGACCTCCGGCATAGCAGTCAGGGCCACTAACCACTAGACCAACAGGCCAGTCAAAGGATCCAAGGGGTCTAAAATATTGGGATTTTAGACCCCTTGAACATCCAGTGCGAATGCAGTGACTCCTAACCAGACGGTGGCTTACTTTGAGTGCCCAAAGTGTCCCTACACCTGCATTTTGAAGGACCTAAAAAACGTCACTGACGTCGCTATAAACGAGGCCTGTTTTACTTTTCCTTCAAAGTATTCACCACCAGTAACTATCGACTCGAGAAGAAAAAGTAAAAGCGAGTAAATAAATTAAATCCAGATTTATGCAGAAACCGTCCGAGCATTTCGCCTCGTCGTTTATACCGCGTACATCGAAAGACTGGAAAAATTTGCCTGCTGCGGTCTTCCCATCCGATTATAATTTGGGTTCAAGGCTAGAGGGAATAGGCTCTTAATAAACTGGAGCCCCTCACCATCAACGATTGCATTACTACTTACCATAAGGTGGGATCGCAGTCAAGCACTATTTTATATCAAATAAAAAATAAAAATAAAAAACACTTATTCTGATGGCTTCCGATCGAAACAAGTATCGCAGCGGTTATTAGTTGTTACTTGGTCGGATTTTAACACTCCAATGAATGAAAGCCTTATTTGTTTTCTGTTCCAGCTTGGGCAGTGATACCACGTCGTTCCAACTTGCTACATCATCATTTAGTATACGTAGGAGATGACACTGGTGGACTCAAGTCGGCCAGGGATGTCCTCAAACTGTTGTGCATGTGAGTATCATATATTTGTGAACCTACTCGTAAGTACCGCCTACAGTCAGTTAAAAAACAGTAAATTTTGTCTTCTTTTCTTTATTATATATCAGTTACAGTTGTATAATGGACCAGTGGTTTCAATTTGACAACTTTTTAACATGTGATACTATTTCTACATTATCAATAGGTTTATTTTGTAACATTTGTGTGATTCTCTGATTATTCACAGGGTAAAAGACACAACAACCGATCACAATTCCCTGAACGTAGACGAAAACATGGACAGCGGTTCAACAGTAGGCCTATGGGGCCGCCTGGTGCGCTCTGCCAGACCGCTACACTACCCCGCGCTGTCGCAACTGTTGGCTCGCGCGACTTCCATATGCAAGTCGGCTACGTAAGTGTTCATAGTTAGTGTACCTGTGTGTTATTATTTTATTTATTAAAACTTCAAGCAACACAAAGGTACAAAGGCGGATTTACTTGCCTTTGGCATTCTCTACCAGTCAACCAAGGGTAGTGAAGAGAAAAACATGGTAGGAGCATAAAAAAAAAAGATTAATAGGAAAACAAGGGATCAAATGTATATACATAAAAAATAAACATACATAATTATTTAATATAATATGAACCTACATATACATTAATATATATTATTTTTATAAGGAAAAATGAAAGGATTTTTGAGACTACTCCGCTATTTGTTTAGAAAATAAAGCTGCAATTTCCGCTTAAATGCATATTGACTGGTGGCCGTCCTGATGTCAAGAGGTAGCGCATTCCACAGAAGTATGGACTGTATATGAAAGGAAGAACCCGACACGACCGATATTATACCCGCCTTACTATTTATTTATTTTTTCCAGAAAACACATCCTAGACGCTCTGCCGTACATCGCGAGCCCTGGCTCGGTGGAGCTCATCAAAGACATGATCATGAAAAATGAAGTCGATGAGGAGACTAGACACGAGTGGCTAATGTCCATGGCAATGATCCCGAGGTGAGTATTGTATATGTTGACTCAGCCGACTGAACTAACTATTCCAGACCACACAAGTGATTTATTATGACTTTAGTTATTCAATTCACAACGAGCCATGAGTCAGTTTCTAGACCTTGCCCACGCGGCTGCCGATAGAGAAAAGGGGACTGCGTTTGTGCGATTGTAACTTTTATCTGCTCAGCTCGCACGAACTCTTGTGTGCGCCGAGCAGATATTCAACCCCGACTCTGTCAAGCGTTGTATACGTCACACAACGCTCCGTCGCGTTGTCAAACTGGCTTCCGTACTATTGACTTCACCGACACCAGTTTCCGCACTACTGACTTCACCGACACCAGTTTCCGTGCTATTGACTTCAAAGACACCAGCTTCCATACTATTTACTTCACCGACACCAGCTTCCGTACTGATGACTTCACCGACACCAGCTTCCGCACTATTGACTTCACCGACACCAACTTCCGTACTGATGACTTCACCGACACCAGCTTCCGCACTATTGACTTCACCGACACCAGCTTCCGTATTATTGACTTCACCGACACTAGCTTCCGTACTATTGACTTCACCGACACCAGCTTTCGTACTATTTATTTCACCGACACCAGCTTCTGTACTATTGACTTCACCGACACCAGCTTCCGTACTATTTACTTCACCGACACCAGCTTCTGTACTATTCACTTCACCGACACTAGCTTCCGTACTATTGACTTCACCGACATATAATAGATATTCCTTTTAACTCAATAGATAACATCTTGTTTCCCTTTTTTTTGTGTTCTATCCTATTCACTAGAATCGCTACTTATTCTAAAAGTTTTATTTTATTCCAGACCAAAACTGCAGATGTTAGAAAGCATGCTAGAGTTACTACAAAAACAGAAGAATGACAAAGTAATAAGTTTCACCGTCTCTTCAATGGTACATTCATATTGTAAACACAGTGGGAAAGAACGTGAGTAATATATGATCTTTCGTACAGTCGACAGCATGTTTCATGCTCATTCAGCAGCATGTCTCTTTTTTTTTTTGAAGCGGTAATTCATCACATAACTCTTCTCGCTCTGGGTGAAGCAAGAGGGAGTATTATAGTTTTAGTGACTTAACCTACAGCCTTGGAACGCGAAGGGCAGCTGAAGAAAAACGGGTGGGTTTTAGCCAGTGAAAGTCTGACACGTCCTTTCGTTTCAACCAGAGTGGGAGAAATAATTTAACAATTATTCACGTCAAACAAAATTGTACACAAAAAATGGCAGTAAAAACATATAACCCACGAACTTAGCAACGTTCGTGGGTTTTATGTTTTTATGTATACATTATGCGAAACTTTACAATCTTCTTATTATCTTCCTGTCCTTGTCTCATATTACTTGAGGTCGGCGCAACACATTTTTTTCATCTATTCTGCCACGCTATCACTCCATCAATCAATCAATCATAATCCATCCATCTTTTCTTTCTTCAATCTCAGTGGCGGATTTACAAATTTTCAAGACATAGGCTAAACAGTTTTTGCCGCTCTTGCCTCTACAATTGTCATCTCCTGCATTACTTTTACAATCCAAAAATTTCGTTGAAATTACACGTAAAATAATTTTTAAAATAAACTCTCGAAATGTGCAATGACAAGTGAGAGAGAAAAGTCATCAGCAAAATTTTTTGCAGACTTCTGTGAGACATCAGAAAACCATCATGCAAATTTTTTTTTAATTTTTATGAGGTAGCAAAAAATGCGTTCCCCAAATTTGCCGCCCAAAAAATCTGCCGCCCCAAAAATCTTCCGCCCCAAAACTCTGCCGTGCACAAGTTTCAAAACAGAAGAAAACAAATGAAAATTAATTAATACAATTTTAATTTCAGTACGTGAATGTTGTGAAGAAGACATTCCGAAAACAATTTTGCTGGAGTTCGAAACTATTGTCCAGGAAATTGCGAAAAAGGGCGTTATTAAAACAAGAGAAGATCGGAAAAATGTGAGTAGTTACTATTTTTAAATCTATCAAATCAGTTTTCTATTTTTTACATTTCGGGGAGTGTGCACTGGAAAAAAAAAAAAAAATCCGGAAAGTCCGTTCCATCATCGGAACACTAGACGTACGGCATTGCGCCACCGGTACATGGTAGACATCCCACCCGTACGTACAAAGCGTTTTGGGAACACATTTATTGTGCGTACAGATAAGACGTGGAATTCCTTGCCGGAGTCTGTGTTTCCTGATAGCTACAACTTAGGAGTCAAGAGTGAATAGGTTACTTCTAGGCAAGCGTGCTCCATCGTCGGCCACATTATCGCTTACCATCACATGAGATAGTGCAGGTCAAACGTGAACCTATACATAAATTAAAAAAAATATATATTATTGAGTTCATAATTAAATAATTTATTATTTTCATTTCAGATTAAAGTAGCAATTAAAGCTCTGGGTAATATCGGAGGCTTTAGGAAGGAGTTCGCAGACGTACTAATGAACATTATCGGCGATAGTTTTGTTCCTGTACCCGTCAGATTGACAGCTGTGGACGCGTTTAGGAGGACGAATTGTGATGAAACACGGTAATGGATGTTCAACTCTCAATGTACTTGTCACATTCTACATTAGTAAACATAGGTGGTAGATTTTAGGTGGGGGGTTGTTAATATTACCTGTCGGAGGATCTCGTTGCTGTGTAATGACAGCCGCACAGTTGAGATGAAAGCTACAAGCCGGGCGTGCCTTAACATGACATGTTAAAATGTCGAGTGAGAAAGAGACAACAGTTCAGTTTAGGTCGTAAAATGGATCGCGTTAAGATCTCGTGGTAGGGCCTCAGTTCTTGGTAGATGGCGCTGAACTCAATGTTTTTAGTTTATTTAGCTTAAAAATACCTAAAGTAACATCCGACTAAAGCACTATACTAGTGCAGTGTGAATTGTTACTAACATAGTCCTATGTCTAATTTACTTACAATAAGTTGCATTTACTCTATATATGTTAATATGTACAGTCAGGAGTCAAAAGTGCAGTTGCACTCTAACTATGCTAAAGTTTCTAAAATTTATTTGTAGTAGAAGTTTCATACTCCATAACTATTTTAATCAATACTATAGATTCTATTTTACAAATCAAATCAGCCATGAACCATTGACCCTCTTCTACAAAGATATTTTAGATCCTTTAACATTGATGAAAGTGCAATGCACTTTTGACCCATGACTGTACCTATGGATCAAGGTCCCTGATTATATATAAATATAAACAAATAGTAGCCCACCAACATCGGGAACGGGGTCCAAGCTATCGGTGGTCAGGACTCTTGAGAGAGGAATCTCCGAACAATACATGCCGTGTCCAGGAATACTATCTTCTGGATCAAGCTCTTGATCCAACTGCCCAACGAGAGCCTTTTCAGATGTTATTCGAGGCTCTTGGTTGGCTATTAAGCCATTGACCTTCACGACTATCGGCATAATGACTGCTGTGTCTTTTATTATTATTATTATAGTTAGAGTTAGTTTGTTCGTTTAGGTATATTTGGCGAGTCTGGTGAATTTTGTGTGACAATAATTGGTCTATACCCAATAGGGTATAGACAAATAACACAGATGAATACATCTGGGTTTGAGACAAAATGTAAACAAAGAAAACAATGTAGGTAGCTTCGGTGTGTTTGAATACATTAATAAAAGTGTCCTTTTCTGTTGAATACATTGGCGTTTTCTTTGCACGCTTTTTCTTCGGCGAACAACAAGAATTCATCGAAAATATCTCGTATCAAGTTGATCGATAGTGAAAAAGATGGCGAACCCACCCGATGACAAAACATAACATTTTTATGTAAAATGTTTGCAGTATCTGTGGTCTATAATTTAGTAATATTATAAATGGTTTGTTTACCTTTTATCTCACGGCTCCCAAAACAGGGTTTAAGTTCAATAAAGTAATGATCTGTCAAATGTCTGATATCTAGTATCGAACTCTTTTACAGTGAATACTTCCTAGAAACATTCCGAGCCGACTACATGAATCTAGAAGTACGTCTAGCGTCGTACCTGCAAGTGATGAAGTGCCCCGACTTAGGAACACTGAGGAAGATCTTCCATACTCTACAAGATGAGCCTGTTAATCAAGGTAAGAAGTTGTTTACTCAGTTTTTTTTTAATTTTCTTGAGTTTAAAGTCCACTTTAAACTCTAAAAAGTTATGCCAACAGATATGGCACATATTACAGACGTTATTTCAATTAATTCAATGTCGATTTAAACTGTATCTATGTGCAGTGGCACAGTTCCGATCTTCAGTGTTTGTGCAGCATCTTTCCGCAGACCGTGTCCCACCTTCTATCCTGCATCACGAGCTCTGTTACCTGTTCATTACCTACAGAGAGCGTCAGCAGACGGCATTGCCGCCAATACTGGGCCAGGCAAGGATTTTAACTTGAGAAAAAAAAACTAGTTTGCCGTCGACACGCTAAGAAAAATATCATTCATCACACGTTTACCTTAATCAATAAGTAATTATAATTTTCTATTACCAGTAACAACATTCGTATGGAGTCACTTGAAGAACCTAGCAGAATCCTCGCTCCCATCTCGCGTGGAGATCCAGGGTCTGCTGTCAGGCAATCAGATACCGCACCTAGAAGATAGTCCCGACTTCCGGATGTATTCCAGGAATTATGAGCAAGGAGTGTTCTTTGATCAGTATAATGCGGGTAAGTTTGACTTTGTTTTTATTATTGTTTTATGCTGAAATCAATGGATTTTTCAAAGATGAAAGTGCTCATGGATATGAACCATTTTTAGTATGGTAATATATGCGTCACCTGCTATGCTGCCCATTCTGCATAACTGCCTGCTCTTTTCAGGATCTATACGAGGCCAATAATAGAGCTATACAGTGTACAGTTTGCCAAATATTGAACGGAAAAAAAATTCGATTGAGAACATCGACACGAAAAGAAGAAGTATTGCCAATTTAGTCATTGATTTCGGTACCACCGATTTTTTTGTGTTTTTTCAATTGTGGGTGGGAAATCATCCAAGACTTCTCCGCACTAGAGCAGAGCGAGAGGGCGTGTCTGATTTTTACTGACTAAAACCCACTTGTGTCCTGCATCTGCCCTTTGCGTTCAACGACCACGGTATTCCTTTCAGAAATTCGCCAAGGCCCTACCAGGCATCAGCCATTTTGGGCTTCCAAAGGGTTTTGCTGACGTCTTTTTAAGGCATGCGTAGAACACTATGCGCTGTTGGCGACTCTGGCTCCAGAAACGGACAGCCAGCAACCTCTTGCTCGTCATCTGCAAGCCCGTGCCTATGGTGGCCGAGGATAACCCTGCGATTCTCATGCGTCTCCAGTCGCAGTGGCTGGGGCTTGAACATGTCTGTTCCCTCACGGTTGCGGTCATCTCTTTCGCTAGTGTTACTGCTTCGCAGAAGGAGGCGGCCAAATCCCATTCCCCTCACTCCGGACCATGGCCTATAACAGGGCCCTGAATAATGAGATGGTTATGCTTACATAAGACATTGATGTGCTTATTATATTTTTTCAATAGGTGGCAACTACGAAGCGAACGTGATCTTCACTCCCGACTCCTACATACCGCGCTCGTTTTCACTCAATCTGACTGTGGACATGTTCGGAGAGTCTATCAACCTGTTTGAGGTATGTTACTTTCAATCTTGTCAGAAATTTATGATCCACAATTATGTCTCTCTTTTTAATAAATTTCGAATTGATTGTGTTTATTTATTTATTTAACAATTTATGTACACGCAATAATAAAAGAAAAGAAGAAGGAAACAGAAGAATAGTACAAAGGTGATGCTTATTTCTAAAGAAATCTCTTCCAGCATACCTGTGAAAGAGTTGGAGAAAATAGAGATGTAGACACTGTGTGTAGAAGTAAAAGGAAAATTGATAGACACAAAATACATAGTTAACAATGAAATAATATAACATCCGAAAAAATAAATAAAAAAAGATATACTATTATAATTATTTATATACCACCTTTTTTTATTTGTTTATCTTATTTTTTAATATTTATTTTCTAAGTGGTGATGTTTTTGGCGATTTAGATTTGAATGTTTTGATCCTTTCATGAAATAGCATCGTAGCATCATTATTATTATTATTATTATTTTTTTGCTGACTGTAATATGTTTCCCAAATCTGTAAATGCAGTTCAGAATATTTTTAAAAGTTATAGATGATCTTCTAAAAACGTTTTCCTGTAACTATAACGGTTAAACCGACCCGTCTCAATAAAAATCCACCCTGTATAATAAACATAATTAATCTGCCTACATTTGTATCGACTTCCAGATGAAAGCCCGAGGCGAAGGCTTCGAAAGCTATTTTGAGCGCTACTTCGGTAACAATGGACCCTTAAACAAGAACAAACTCACTGAGAAGATCAGCAACCTTCGATTCTTCAGATCCACCAACGAGGCTGATGAGGTCAGGGAGAAGGTCGATAATCTGGAGTATAAGAATGAAGCTTTGAAACATAGGTAAGAAAGTTCTCAAAGGATAGATTAACATTCAGATTTTTTTGAGCCCTTAGGGTCCCGGAACTTTAGAAGACAGGTCAAGGGCCGAAGCTAACTTGTAGGGCCCCTTAAGCATCTTTCATGAAATGAGTCACCAACTGACGATTATCCCTGTACGCGCCTTGCAAGTGCACCCAAAGGACGTTTGGTGTGAAATTTACGGCTAGACAATCTAGGTTTTTCAAGTAGATAAAAAGTTAATGATCAAAATATTTTGATACAGTTAGAAGCTTTAAACAAACATTATTCAAACATTATTATTAAAAACATTATTATTTAAAATATTTTGATACAGTTAGTAGCTTTAAACAAACATTATTCAAACATTATTATTAAAAACATTATTATTTAAAATATTTTGATACAGTTAGTAGCTTTAAACAAACATTATTCAAACATTAGTCCATCCAAAGGTTGTCTAGTAGAAAATGCCCTGTGCAATACGACCGCCTATTATACACTTATTTATATATATGTTTGTCCTGTTTAATGTTAAGATGTGCAATAAAGTCATATAATAATAATTATTATTATTATTTTGAAGAGCATGCAAAGGGCATCTTCTTCAAAATAATGTAGATTCTGGATTAATTACTAAACAAATTCTGAAGGGTGGCCTTCCAATACCGTCTTCCGGTCCGTGGTTGCCACTCCAGAACCTTTCGTCCCCACCGACCATCAGTTCTACGAGCAATATGCCCTGCCCACGGCTACTTAATTTTGACGATTCTTCGGGCTATGTCGGCAACCTTGGTTCTCCTGATGCGATCACGCAAGGAAACTTTATTGCCCTTTGGGTGACTTTTAACCTTCTCATGAGGTCCAACTGGCCAGTGTTTCACTAAATAATAATAAAATTCATTTTACTTTATCCTAGGTTCCCTATGGCCGAGTTAGGTATCAAAGTGTTTGGCAACGAGATCTCCTATTGGAATGCTGAGGGTGATGATGAGATCATGAAATCTTTGGCAAGAATGAACCCACAAATCAGGGTACTGGAGATACTTTCTGGAAAGGTAATTTATTTTTATACTGGTAACCCATCCTGGCTTCAAACGGGATATTCATACAAACCTTCCTCGATTTATTTATTTATTTTATAATTTATGTACACACTATACAGAATGATACAGTAATGAAAACAAAATGTACAAAGGTACTGCTTATTTCTAAAAGAAATGTAGACAATTAGTGTGTAGAAAGGAGAGCGTGAAATCTTAAACTAACTATAAATAAACAAAGAATATATATTTAAACCTATATAATTATCACACTAAAGAGGAAAGATATTGCTCTTTTACTTTATCTTTGAAGAGCAAAATAGGCGATTATTGCTTTCTATTAGTGAAACCGCATCAAAATCTAATCTAGGCGTTGTTTAGAACTTAGAGGATAAACAAACACACACATTATCGACTTTTTGTTTTATACTATGTAGAGATTGTTTGAACTAACTGATCAGAAGCGTCCATTTAATGAAATCCTCTTTAACGTCTTAAAATAAGCTAAAAAATGATTGTGTGTCATATAATTTGACATTCCTTCAAGTTATTGGGAAATGCATCCAAAAAGAACCTTTGAAGCAATTTCTACCAAACCGAGTCGTAACGGCATGGAACAGGCTCCCGGAAAGTGTTGTGAATGCTCCCACATTGAACTGCTTTAAAAATCGGTGGGACAGACTAAACATCTCTAAACTATATGAAACACACGCATCAGCTGATAGCTGCTAGTGTGTTTTACTAAATAATAATAATAAGTCACAATAAACATAACAAATCTATACATATAATAATAAATCTGTAGAAGTTTTCAATTGTGCGCGCATCACATGAAATGTACGAAATCGATGTAGATAACTTTTATAAATTAAAATTGTAGGTAACTCGATATATTATTATGAAACAAATTCATCGCAATCGGTTGACTATATCGAAAAATATACTACGTTCATTTACTGTTAGGCGGTACGAAGTTCGGCGGGTCAACTAGTCTGTCATAAATACGTGTAATTTGTGACGGTAGAGACGACACTGAAGTGTAACAGAATTTTGATTATGGTTGCAGTCAACAGTAGGTTGTGTGAAATGCAGTCAGTGGTTATAGTAACGTTTATCTAAAAGAACCAATGTGTCCAACAATCGAGGGAGTACCTGAATAAAGAAAAATTCATTCATATCATTTCTGAAACAGATAATTATTATTCAAAGAAAGTTCTCTCTACTCATTAAGTATGTAAATTCAAAGAAAGTTCTCCCTTCTCATTAAGTATGTAAATTCAAAGATAGTTCTCTCTTCTCAATAAGTATGTATATTCAAAGAAAGTTCTCTCTACTCATTAAGTATGTAAATTCAAAGAAAATTCTCCCTTCTCATTAAGTATGTAAATTCAAAGAAAGTTCTCTCTTCTCGTTAAGTATGTAAATTCAAAGAAAGTTCCCCCTTCTCAATAAGTATGCAAATTTAAAGAAAGTTCTCTCTTCTCGTTAAGTATGTAAATTCAAAGAAAGTTCCCCCTTCTCAATAAGTATGCAAATTTAAAGAAAGTTCTCTCTTCTCGTTAAGTATGTAAATTCAAAGAAAGTTCTCTCTTCTCAGGAAATATCGTACAACAAAGCCTCCCTCTTCCTCGACACGACATTCTCGATACCCACGGGCTCCGGGCTCCCAATGAACATGAACCTCATGGGCACCAGTTACGTCAACACCAAGATGTCCGGAACCGTCAACGATAAGTACACGCAGTCCGGCAATCTGGACTTCGAGGGCAAATTGAGACCTAGGTGAGTTTATTAAAACAAAAAACTATTGATATACTATTAATTTATGGAAAAGCGGAGTCTCCTAATACAGGCATTATTTGCCTAAAAGGAGGCTCCAATCACAACCATCATCATCATCATCATCTTCCTGCCCTTGTCCCGTTTTATTTGGGATCGGCGCAACACGTTCTTTTCTTCCATTCTGTCCTGTCACTCGTCACGCTATCACTAACTCCCCTTTTTTTCATATCACTTCTCACACAATCCATCCATCTTTTTTTAGCCTTCCTCTCCATCCATCCACATGTAAATTCATAACTCTTTTAGCAACATGCGTTTCATCCCTCCTTATCACATGACTATACCAAGACAAACGATTCCCTTTCAACTTTTCAGTCACTTTCAAACTCCATCAATTATACTCAATTGTCACTTTATCAATTCTCGTCACACCACATAACCAACACGCAGCGTTGGAAGGCCTCCCACAAGGTGGACCGACGACCTGATGAGAGTCGCGGGAGTGCGGTGGATGCGAGACGCACAGGATCGGTCGTTGTGGCGTCGCTTGGGGGAGGCCTATGTCCAACAGTGGACGTCTTTCGGCATAAATGATTATGATGATGACACAAACATTGTTAAAAAAATATTTGGTCTATCCTATCATTTTTTTTATTATTATTCTGTAGATTCCCACAGGAACTATGTTTTTTTTATTATTACTGATAGACTCACGCTTGACCACTATCTGACCTGATGGTAAGCAACGGTATGGCCGACGATGGAGCACACTTGCCTTAAAGACCCCCAGCTTGTACCGATCAGATACAGAAACTCTGGCAGGCAGTTGTACGTCACAGGTCCAAACTCAGGCAGGCACTTAGTTTGTGCAATTTCTCAAAATGGCGAAGGAAAACATTGTGAGGAAACTTACACTCCTGATGATTTCTGGAGATTCTCGAGATCCCGCCTGGACACACGTTGCCATGGCCAACCTAGAAGACTTTAAACAGACTCCACACCCAGGCTGGACGCAGCAAAGACAATCCCCTCAGGAGGCGAGTTCTTGGACAGTTCTGATCCCCGTGTCCCTGCAGTTACCCTTTACGTTACATGGCCATGGTAACTCTTTCGAACGATTGTGCAACCCGGACCTGCTGTGTCTGCGAGGGAAGTCACATTCCACTCTTTCTCACATAGAACAGGCCTAATGCTCCTTGTGGCTCCATACTTTGACTAATCTCCGTTGAAAATGACCATCGTGACCGAAATTCTGTCTGAAAGATGTTTTATGCGTTGAAAGTTCAACATTAACACAGTTTTTTTCTTTCAGCGTGGCAGTAAATATAGCCGCTACAATGAGTGTGGACGCCGGCGGGCTAAGTTCTAGCGGTATTCGAGTGAACTGGCGGCTGTATACCGCTACAGCAGTCGAAGCTAAACTCAGCATCAGAGGCCTGGCGATGTTGAAGCTAGACCTGTCGCTGCCTATTGATAAGCAAGAGATATTTGCTGCCAAGTAAGTTTTTAGCACTTTGTTCGACGAGGACATCGATCTTGCAATACAGATATAATATGTTTCTGCTGTGTAAGCCGATCATAGTGGAAATCCTTTCCAGAGTCCCTATTTTGTGGGCGGTGAGTTAGTAACGAGCAATAAAAAAACTATTCCAGACTAGTATGTAGGCTTTAGGTATTCACTTCCTAACGAGCCATGAGCCACGAGACAGTTTCTAGTGTCGTGTTGCCAACGCGGCTGCCGACAGAAATAAGGGAGTGAGTTATTTTAGCTTATTCTGATGTAACCAAATCCGACTCAATAAATAAAAATGGAAGACCTCTTGACGGAGCAGCATCAAATGATGGCGTTTACATATTATATTTTGTCTACACAACAAATTACAATTACATTTTTTATTTGCATGTTGTTTGTTTTATTCTAAGGGTCCTTTCAAAATCTTTTTGAAATTTGCCATCTCTTTTCATTCGAGGGATCAAAACTTTATAGGGCTAAACACTTAAAAATAAATTAAATTAAATTTCAAAATGATTATCTACCTATACATATAGTAAAACAGTAAAAATGTGCAGCGATGTTTACAGTTAGCGCAAAAACTATTGAAGCGATCCTGTTCAAATTTTGCATACATAATCCTTATAGGTCTGGTCAACTTATAGGCTATACATTATCACGCCATTTGCTATAGGGGGTGAGCAATATTGCAATTTATCGTTATTGAACGACACTAGCTCCGAATTCGATCCCCAGTTACAATTAATATTTTTGTGATTATTTTATCTTCTATTTTGTAAATAGCTTGATAAGTCTTTCATGTAGACACCAACATTGAATTTATCTTTCTTCCTTCCCTTCTAGATCAGAACTTATAATCCTCCACGGCGACAAGGAACAGCAACAGCAAGGTTTGAACAAGAACAGAATAGAACAGAACACTTGCAGCTGGTCTACGTTTGATAAGGCTATCGGCATCAAGATGTGTGCTTCTTATCAGGTAAGCTGGGTATTTTGATGGCTTTGATAAACAGAAAACGGCTAATCACATTAATTCAATTTAAAAAATTCATTGTATTTACATTTATGTATATTTGATGCGTACCGGAAGACAGCGTTGTAAGGCCCAAGGTGGACCGATGGATGCACAACGCTTAGGACCTGTAGTTGAGGCGACACTCGAGGAAGACCCATGCTTAACAGTGGACGTCTTTCAGCTGAAATGATGATGTTAATGATATCGCAACAATTGGTCGACGTCTACACAGTGCTGCTGGTCGTCTCCGCTTCAATGGCATCGCATCCTAAGACTTTCTTTGAAAATTCAGGTGGTTGTTTGGCCTTCCATATGAGGCATTTACAAGGATTCTGCACCTAAAGGGTACCAAACACTAAGCCCACTGAGATGCACTATGTAAAACCTAACTATAAAATGAAGCGGAACAGTAAAGTCCCGCAAACCTTTGCCTAAAAGGATCAAAAGATCCTCTGATCAGACGGGTGTTGTCTGGTCCGGGCAACTGCCCAAATAGTTATTTTTCGGACTGTTGTATATCTTATAAATACGCTGAGGACTGTTATACCGCGATGTAGAGTTTAGTATTTAAGTTCTTATGTAGAAATACTTTAACATACTGCTACATAACAAGTAATTTAAAAAAACACAGATTTCGTGATATTATGGCTGGATTGATGATGAAATATTTTCTGAATTTACCCTTATTTCATTTTAAATCTAAAACCTGTTACTTTTTCAGTTCCCGAACATGACGAACCTTCGCAACGCCCCATACTTCCTAATGAGCGGCCCAGCCAAGTACATACTGTCTCTAGAGAAAGCAGACCCCACGGCTGACACATACGCCTTCCAGTATCGCTGGGATAAGAATGAGACCAGCAACGTTGTCAGCTTTTCATTTGATACGCCTGATAGTAAGGTAAGCCAATATCATCATAATAATAATAATATTCCACAGCTATCACACAACGCCATCTAGTCCCAAACTAAGCAGAGCTTATGCTATAAAAACTAACATGCCTACCAAGGCTGGGAGATTGTTACAAAGAGTTACCGTGACTCTGGAACGCAAAAGGCACGCGAATCAATTGGAAGACCACGATGTCATGTGGAGTTTTAGTTAGTAAAAGTCTAACAATCCATCTCGCTCCACTCAGAATAATGAAGTCATTTTTTAAAATGTCTTTTAGCTGGGTAATCGTCATTACCCACCACCACCATTAAAGACGGGGTCAAAACTGGTCAGGTAAAGTCAGCTTTTTGTGAACCGGCCACTAAGTCAGTATTTAGAAAACGACAGTATGAATCATTTTTTTGTAAACCGGTTAGTTAGTCAGTTTTTAGAGAACCGGACAGTAACAGTTTTTTGTGAACCGGACAGTAAGTCAGTTTTTAGAGAACTGGTCAGTAATATATATATTTTTTTTTTTTTGTGAACCGGTTCGTGTTGAAATTATATATATCCCTGCAAAAATGATATAAAAAGACGTGCACGTTAAAAGCGTACGCTATACCGTGCTCATTTATGTCAAACATTTAACCTGTACCTACCTATTTAACCACCAAAATCTTTCCCACAGGAAAAACGAATGATAAACGCTGTCCTGTCCATCTCAAACACATCAAGTACCGCCTTACTAAAGCTACAATCAGAAAAGAGCACACTTATAGCCAAGGCAATGTATCGAAACATGCCATACGACAAGTCTCTATCGGCGAGTCTGGATGTAGATGGGCGCAAGCAGTTCGATACTGTGATGTCAGTGAAGAGACACGACATCAAGTATGGGTTCGTTTGGATACCGCACGCGTATTGGGTTGTGGATAATGAGCGAGTGGCTGAACTTTCTGGTGAGTACTTTAAAAAATACTATAAAAGCAATACTGTCTAAACCACATTCAAGCAAATTTCGTACGGCTCGAAAATCGTGGAACGCAAAGGAACACCGACGGGAATACATAAAAACAATTAAAAAAGCACTCAAAGATATGAAATCCAATCAGGATCCGGCTCGAAGGACCAAAAAGATATAGGATCCGGCACGAAGGACCAAAAAGATGTAGGGCGAGCCAGGAGGATCATTGGCAATGATGCACTCGTTGAGTCGAAGCTTCAAAGTCTTGAGTATCGATGCCGAGTTCCTAGCCTGTCGGTCTCCTACCGGTTGCATTTCGGAGAGTGTGCGTCGGAATTGCATAAATTGATTCCGCCTAGCCCGTTCCATCATCGGACCACCAGGCGTACGGCAATGCGCCACCGGTACATGGTGGACATCCCACCTATACGCACAAAACTTTTTGGGAACACATTCATTGTGCGTACAGCTAAGGAGTGGAATTCCTTTCCGGAATCTGTGTTTCCTGATGGCTACAACCCGGGAATCTTTAAGTCAAGAGTGAATAGGTTACTTCTAGGTAAGCTCGCTCCATCGTATACCGCATCGTCGCTTTCCATCAGGTGAAATGGCGGGTGTTTACACTTTTTAATGATGATAGTTTGAGTGATAAGCAGAAGTACGTAATGTTAAAGTTTACTGACTGATAATGCTATTAATTAAATAATTAGTGCACGCGATTTTAATGATATTTGTGTAATAAAGTTTAAACTACGCGTATCTAGTAAAGTACTGAGAAACATTGATGTCAAACTTATACGTAACTGTAACTGAAGAAACAAAAGTGGGTTATACCCTGTAAAAGTCTGACATGCCCCGCTCCTTTCATTTCTAATTTGATGAATTCCCACCTCAAATAAAAAGGTGAATTTCTAACGGAAAGCGACTGTTTCAATGGTTAAGAAGTTATATGACAATAAGTTGGCACTGATGTATCTCACATCTAGCGCGGTATTAGCTTCATTTTGGTTTAAATTTTACTTTGGTGTAACATGTTGAAAGTTACACAGGAAAATAAGGGCAAATCAATACATATATATATAAATACGTAATCTACAACACCCCATTCCTTCCAGGTGTGATAAAAATAAAAACAAAAGGCAGCGTGACCCAAGGCGACATTGAAGCAGAATTCCAAACGAAACAGCTGGCCAGCCATCTTCTAGGATACTACACCATAAACGGACCAACCCATGGAACCAAGTTACAGTTCGATTATCAGTTCTACAAGAGCCCGAAGCAGACGATCAAGATTGAGGGGATCTATAGTGAGAAGACTGGTGGGTTCAGGCATGATATGTATGGAGATCTGTCTATGGAGTTCACGGCGTACCCTGGGTATAATTTCTATACCGTGCTGAGGAATATTGTAAGTATATTTTCTGTGTTCTTTTACTGCTCATTTTAGAAGTAACACTTGTAAAACAAATTGTGTGGTAGATGTATGGATTGTGTGAGGAGTGATGAAAGAAAAGCGTGTGGCGCCAATCCCAAATATACGAAACAAGGGCAGAAAGATGATATTAATGACTTTCACCACAAATTGGATAGTAGACAATTTTTATTTTTTTATGGTTTCGTACCTCAATAGGAAAAAACGGAACCCTTATAGGATCACTTTGTTGTCCGACTGTCTGTCTGCCTATCTGTCAAGACCCTTTATCTCGGGAACGTGTGGAGGTATCGAGTTGAAATTAAAACCATAAAGTCAGGTCTGCGGTCCCTTGAAGCTGTGAAAAAAATCAAACTTCTAAGTTAACGGAAAAACAAATTGTTTGGATCTTTATAATAAACTTCGAGACTACAATCCGTACTTGAACTCTTTACATAGGTAAGTTTGTACGGAACCCTCATGGCGCGAGTCCGACTCGCACTTGCCCAGTTTTTTTATTATTTGTGTTAAAAACTTACTTCATCTAAATCCGAAATAAGAAAGCATTATTAATATCGTTCAAAATTAAGTAAGTTAGAAATCTATCAATTGTAATCGAAGGGGAAATAGTCAAGTAGCAGAAAAAGGATGCGGAAACTGACGTGTGACGTCACCATCACATTAATATTATAAAGACGAATGTTTATGAGTAGTAAAGTGTATCTTTGTTAGTTATTCACGCTCGAACGGATTTGGATGAAATTTGGCACATGGTAGACCATGACCTGGACTAGCACAAAGGCTATACCGGAAGTATTTATTTGTTTTATTTAGGTAACCAACAACGATACAAAAAGTATGTTACAGAGAAAAAAAGGAAAGAAGAGAAGTATATTCTCTTGGGATAATTTTTGCTATTACGCGGGCCAGCTAAGCTAATTTCCCATGAGACTGTGTAATTTTTCTTATAGCTCACGTATTAACCAAAATCTTCATCCACAGAAAACCCAGAGTCATGTAGACATAGGCTTCAACGTGAGCGCCTCCCGCGCCACTAAAGACGACCCCGCCTTCACGTTCGGCTTCCAGCGCGCCGAGCGGCTCACCGGCATGAAGCTCGACACCAGGCTGACGCTGTACCGACCCCGACTTATTGACACCAGGTTCTCGTTTGAAGGAGTAAGTATTACGAGTACTTGTAGATAGACCTGTACAATGGTTCGACAAATGCAAAACTATTTAAGTATTACGGTCCTTTACTGTGTTTTTCCAAAGAACGGAGAATTTAAATCCAAAACAAATGCGTCAAGGATTTGAATAGGATCTTTTTTTTTTGACTGACTGACATTGACATTAAGAATGTCAATAAAAATAGAAGGGTCAATTACCGTAAGGGTGCGTATGTACTTAAGTAGAGCTAGGCGGAGTGGTGTGGAGATTAAAAGTGGTAAGTGTTTCTATTAATGCGGAGTGGGGCGAAGTAGAATTGAGCTACCCTCCGCTCGGCATTACAGCCTGCTCGACTCCGTTCTGTCCGGCTTGGAGTTGCGTGCTAATTTATTGTGCTAAATAAAAAAAGTTATAAATATTTTTTTATTTTATTGAATTTCAATTTGTGCTGCGTGTATTAATGACATCGTCACCGTCCTACATTGAACACTTCTCACCAACAGATTGGTCCAAAATACACAGCTTTAGCGCTTCTAAACTTCAACCCTAAATCCCGCGAGATCATCCTCTCTGGCTATTTGTTCTTCCCGCCGGGTACGCAGCTGTATCTGGACGCGGAACTCAACATGACCTTGCCGACTTTACACCCGTGTGTTATCAAGACGAAGGTGCATGAGAAACAGCCGAATGATTTTCAAGTGAGTATTACTCTATAATATTTTTTTAAACCGTACTCTCAGGGCCAACGGGCAACTCAGCGATTTTATTCCTAAACAAGATAAAGGAGAAAAACAATACTTTGTTATAAGATTTATTAGCGTTTAAGTCTGTCATGTAGTGGTGACCGTGGCGTGCTGGGCATATTTTTCTTGGTCATGGATTCATGATTAGCGGTCAAAAGGTTAAAATGCTTTCTTTCACACTAGGAATCACTCCTGTAACGTAGGTGCGTTCATAAAAACTTAAGCCTCTCCCACTTTAGGCATGCACGTTTCTCAAGCGTGTGTGCGACGCAAGCGCCGCGCGTTCGTGGAACATGCACGTCCAATGTGGAACTGTAACTCCTACATACAGGTTATACTGTAACCTAGTTAGGAGATCAGAACTGCACCCATTACAATTGTAGCAAATTTGTAATTTTACCAAGTAAAAATCAAATACCCATGTACTGCAATATTTGTAAACGATCAATAAAGATTATTATTATTAATGTGGGTTAAAGGCCTTCCCGGCCTTAAACTCACAAGCACAACTCACCCAGACCCGGAATTGCTCAACAGAGTTGAGAAATTGGCTGTTGGAGTACTTTTATGCAGGGACGTGTGAGCAATACAAGTACATAAGTCCGGCTTGATGTGAGAATAATACCTCACCACCAATGGCATGCCAGATACTTTTATAGGGGGCAAGCCAAGGAACCTTGAGTTATCTACTACCTACTCAAAAAAAAACTCGCGCTATAATCCACCGTCACGTATCATCTGTGCAAAATCTCTTGCTGTAATGCTGATTTTAATTGCTAAATTTTCATTTGTTAATAATAAGATAGAAATGAAGTAAAGATCATGCCTGTATCATAAATGACTTAAAATATGTAAGAGCCATCTATTGATATTTTTTGGCAGCTCTTGCTCGCTCACAACAAAATTCTAGCTAGCTACTTCTGAATATAAACCTATCCACTAGATGGCGCACAAAAGATTGTAGTAATCAATGAAAGTGTGCTGTGGTGAAGTTTTATGATGATGTAAAACATTTATATTATTATTATTATAATATACTCTAACCTATACTGTCACACTGCTGGGCAAAGGCTTTCCTCCATTTCTTCCATTGTTGCTGTTTTAGCATGATGAATTAATATCACACATTTATCATTTTTTGTTGTTGTTCATTAACAAAAAAAAAACGTTATCAACAAAAAAAACTTTGTTCCACATAAAGAATTACTCTTGTAACGTGGGTGCGTTCATAAATATGTTAACTCACATACACAAGACACTAAATATTTCTTCCGTGCGAGAATCGAACCGCTGCTCCAACCGTCGCCCTAATTAGTGTGATGTTAATGAATTTTAATAGCTTATTTTAAAACCCCTCTTTATTTCATCATTTAAAACCTCTAAAACTGACCACCCATCCCTCCCCAGGTAAACGCTGTAGGAGTCTGGTTCACGGGCGTAGACTTCAACATCGACGCGTCGTACCAGGACCAGTCCAAGACAAACATGGCATCGCATCACCTGAAGGCATTGATCAGCAGCACGCACTTCAAGAACATAGCCGTGGATGGACGGTTCACGCAGGATAATAGACAGATCACATTTATTGGACAGGTAAATAATATAAAATTATTTGATAGTCTGCTATATCTCATCATCATTTCAGCCGTAAGACGTCCTTTGCTGGAAATAGGTCACGCCTAAGGGTGCTTTTCCACAAGAGATATGCTATGCTACGTTGCTATGGATGCGTTTGATATCCACCAATCATATTCATTCGTGCACATAGCTTCGCACTGGTGGAAACGGATTCAACTAAGATATGTTTTTTATATGGAAGGATACGTGCTATACCTACTGCTATGGATGCGTGCTAAGAATGATCGCGAGTGGTGTAACTATGTGCCGCTTCCCTACTACATATCGACGGTGAAGTGCCAATACCTTCTAATTGAAATTTTTCGAGATAATTACTTTTTAGCTTTCTTAATTCAAATGTGTGTTTCTGCATGTTTTTGTGAAATCTCTTGAAGCGAATATTAGTTGCTACTGTATCTAATTAAATTGTGGAAACACCTCTTAACTAAACCAGCATGTCAATTCATAGTATTACCTCCTGAAGTTTTTAAGACAGAAGATTTTTGACTTCGACAGCGAGTTATTGGCACTTCACCGTCGATATACATTGCTTAGCTCGAGCTGCGCATCTTCCTCGCGCACCTACTTTGCGGCGGCGCATCTTCATAGCACATCTTACTCGCACCGCTACATAGCTTAGTATCAGTGGAAACGGCCACATAGTTTCACAGCATAGCTACTACATGCTTGCAGCATAGCTGCATAGCACATCTCTGGTGTAAAAACAGCCTTGACGTCGCCAAAACTATTGGTCCTGTGTGGCTCGTATCCATCGGATTCCTGTGACCCTCACTAGGTCATCGGTCTACCTTGTAAGAAGCCTTTCAACATGTTTCATGCTATATTAATAATAGCTTCTGCCAGCAGCTTCGTATGCGTGAAAATTGGTTTCTCCCTACAAACTTTAAACTCCCGTTTCATCCCCTAAGGGGGTGAATTTTGGAGGGGGTGAATTTTGGGAAATCCTCTGTTAGTGCTTATCATCTTTTCAGCCGAAAGATGTCCACTGTTAGACATAGACCTCCGCCAAGCGTCTCCACGACGACCGATCCTGTGCGTCTCGCATCCACCGCACTCCCGCGACTCTCACCAGGTCGTCGTTCCACCTTGTGGGAGGCCTTCCAACACTGCGTTTTCCGGCGCGCGAAATCTTTTAATGCTCGCCTACATCATAAAAGGAAACCTTGTGCAAAATTTTCCGCTCCTAGTACTTGTAGTTTCGGCCGTGCGTTGATAGGTCAGTCAGTCAGTTTCTCCTTTTTAGGGTTCCGTAATCAACTAGGAACCCTTATAATTTCGCCAAGTCTGTCTGTCTGTCTGTCCATCCGTCTGCGGATAATCTCAGTGACTGTTAGCACTAGAAAGCTGAAATTTGGTGCCAATGTGAATATTTATCACGCCGACAAAATGGTAAAATAAAAAGTGGAAACATTTTTTTTATTAGGGTACCCCCTCCCCCCCCCCCTACTCGTAAAGTGGGGAGAGTTTTCGGAAATAATCGCTCCAAAAGTAAAAAAAAAGTGTGTCTAACTTTTGAACCATAAGTTTAAAAAATATGAAAAAAAAAACTCAAAAGTAGAACTTTATAAAGACTTTCTAGGAAAATTATTTTGAATTTGATGGGTTGAACAGTTTTTGAAAAGTTGTGCAAAATAATTTCCGATTTAAGTTTATAATTTAACCGTATATGCAAGCGTTTTTTTTAACTTAGTTAACATATTTTATTATCCTGAATGTATTTTCTTTCAAATAAAAAAAGAATTATTAAAATCGGTCCACGCAATCCAAAAAGAAAAACGAAAACCCAACATACATAACCTGTTTAGTTTGTATAAATTAGTAATCCAATTTCCCGAGAGATGGCGCTATACTTTGAGCCACTTCGCGCTGTTAAGATATTTCCTGAATTGATGGGGTCGGGACGGGTATGAGCTATTATATTGTCGAATTGTTCGTTGTCTGCCGTTCATTAAGTGGATACTCTTATTGTGATGGACGGGAATGTACGGAACCCTACACTGAGCGTGGCCTGACACGCTCTTGGCCGATTTTTTGAACATTATAACGTTTTTATTCAAAACAAGAAGGGGGCTAAAATGTTTAAAACTTTTTATAGAAGAGGATCTTTATAATAAGTTGTGAGTGGTTACTTGTTTTATTTGCAAGTAAAAGTATAAACTCATACTCGTCCCGACCCCATCACCTCAGGAAAAAATTAACAGCGCGAAACTTGATTTTTTCTACTTTTAACACCCCCTTTATTCTTCTTAACAGGGTGAATACAACGACGACCATTACAGAACACTAATCCGGTACATTCTCCTGTCCGAACAAAACTTCACAACCTACGTAGAAGTGGACATCGGGAAGAAGGCGTATAGTGTCAATTTGAATGCGGACCTGAGCAATAATACAAATGTCAACATGGATATACATTTTGATCAGTAAGTGGTTTTTTCTGATACATATTATTGGGACGTTTTGTAGTCAAATGACGTTTTGTTACTTTTTGGCTTAGGTTATTTTGATCCTGCCAAGGTTGCGGGATTGTTAGAAATGTTAATCGTAGTCCTGGAACGCAAAGGGCAACCTATTCCTTCAAACATAGGTCAGTTTGTGAGTGAGTATCAGACTAGAAAAACTAGGCAAGCACAAGTCGAACTCGCGCCCTGAGGGTTCTGTACAAACTTACCTATGTAAACAGTTCAATTCCCGAATCGAATGGAGTCTCGGCAGATTTTTCTGAATCGCAAAAAATAAATTGTGACGTAACAAAAAATTTAGTTTTCAGATTTATTCCTATACTTGTGCTATAAGACCTTGCTTTATGCCAAAATTCCCTATGAATTTTGATTTCCTCGAGAGTGTCGAAATGTACATTTTTTGCCACATAAACCGAAGTATCTTTTTTTCTCCTTACTAGACTAGACTAGACTTGAGTATATGGTTTTAATTGCAACTCGATACCTCTACGCGTTCCTGAAATAAAGGGTATTGACAGACAGACGGACAACAAACTGATCCTATAAGGGTTCCGTTTTTTGCTTTTGAGGTACGGAACCCTAAAAAGAAAAGTAAAGTCATTAGAAGTCTGATACTTACTCACACTTCACTCAGAGTGGAAGAAGTCATTGAAACGTGCTTTACGAAACGTTTTTATCTTCAATCATCATCATTCATCAGAAACACAATCTGCTCCTCTTACTGTATTTACAACTACACTTCAATTGCTATAGGATGGTGCGGGTGAAAGCTGTCGAATTCATACATTGTAGCTACCTATACTTTACTCTCACCTTAAAGATGCATATTTTCGTCCTGCTATCATCTTACCCATGCTATTTAAAAAGACCTTAGCTGGTGCATTTTTTATAAGTATCAAATATACTTCCCCATTCAAATATAACTTATTTTACGTCCAAACAGACTCCGCGACCTCCACATATCGTTCCAACGCTGGGTAACAGCGCGCCAAAAGCGACTCAGCGCCGCCTTCAACTGGGACGCCAACCGCGACCCCTCGCAGAAGATCAGCGTGGACGTCCAGCTCGACAATAAGGGCACCTGGCACCATGCTGGACACGTGTCCTTGTACTACCCGGGGAGGATGGTCAATGGGGAATTTGAGTTCTTGTTGAGAGGTGAGATTTTTTTACTAGTAGATTACAATTCCAGAACGGAAATCTTAATATACTGGATATTAAAGTCTGAGCAGTTGTGGCCGAGTGGTAACGGCCCGACTTACAAGTTGTAGGTTCAAACCTAGCCAGGCACATTACTTTGTGTAATTTATTTCATCACCACTGCTCTCGAAACGGTGAAGGAAAACATCGTGAGGAAACCGGCATGTCCTCATGTCACGTCATGTGAATCAAACATTCCGAGACAGGTGACATTACGTGGTGGATTACAGCCCATTCCTTCTCCTACAGAGGAGGCTTGAGTCCCAAAAGTGGGAACATTATAAAGCCGACTATGCTATGCTCAAGTCAATGGTCAAGTCGATCACAGTCGAAGAAAATAATGAGCAAGTATATGAACTTCCGTTTTACAGGAATATAAAATAAACGTACGATGGCAGGATGGCTGGCGCAGTGGTTGAGCGATTGGCTATTGCGCTCGCGGGTTCGAGTTCGAGTTAAACTTTGATACTTGTACGATACATACTCGTAAGCTATAGCTCGTATATTGCAATATATCTGCTGCAGAACATTACTCCAATCCCCATTCCTGTTGAACATGAATGTTAAATTGCCACGGCGACCTTATACCCAATAGGGGCATTTTTAAGGTCCTCTTAAAGTCCAAATGTAGGAACACTTTGTACACTCTAACGCACCTTATGCGATACAAATATTGCTAAATTTGAATAAGTTCCAAAACGCCTTACAAAATTATGTATGTTCATTTTATACACTTAGGTACCAAAACAAAATGTTTTGCATTTGCCAAAAAGAGCCAATTATGAGACAGAGCAGAGTGAATATATATATATTATTTTCCAGCAATGAAACGTAGGTAATAAAGTACCATTGAATTATCATCTTGTTCCAGACTGGTTCTGCCAATGGCACGTCCGCATGGGCTGGTCAGCCGACGCTAACATCCTCTGGCGCGTCAAGATGTTCTCTGAAGCTCACAACGAGACTGTGTACGCGTTGCTGTCCAGTATGAACACGCCATTTGTCGGCTGGAAGGATACGAGCTTCAATGTCATGTAAGTTTGACGTTTTTCATTATCGTACCCCGAAAAACGTAAAAGCTACGGAACAAGCACGACCATATTCTCACTAGATGGTGCTGAACTCAATTTTTTTTTTTCAAGAAAATGGTATTTGCTAAAATCGGACATTCCAATGCATTGATCTTAATTAAATTATTGACTATAATCCACATAATTCGCCAAATATACCTAAACTTCCGGACGGTCCGGACTAAGGGTTTCGCTTCGTCGTTTATACCGCGTACATCGAAGGACTGGAACAATTTCCCTGCTGCGGTCTTCCCGTCCAACTATAATTTAAGTGTCTTCAAGGCTAGAGTGAATAGGCTCGTAATAAACTAGTGCGCCTCACCATCACATCTATTGTGCCACATAAAAAAACTAAAAAATACTAAATTCTGCATCGCAGTTAGTTGGAAGTTGCCCAAACCAGACATAACACCTGTTTGGTTTGAGGATCCTCACTTCTCAATGGAGGTTTGTGGGAAGTTGTTCTCATAAATTCTACCACTTCTAATCTTTTACGTTCTTTAGGTGGCGCTACCACGACAATCTCCAAGCCCTGAACGGCAGCATGAACTGGCAAGAAGACTACTTAGCGTTCAGCCTGCTCGCTGACTATCTGTTCAAGACGAACGAATTCTATGGAGAGATCAACGCGGTCGTCAACTCTACCATACCAACGTTACCGAAGGCGGCTGCGATAGCCAAGCATAGGGTCGTTTGGAAGAAGAGTGCTGATACCCTGCTCAGTTTCCAGGTAAGAAATATTGCCCTAATATTATGTGAATATAGTGTTATACACCTAAACTATGTACAGGAAATAGTACAAAGTTGTAGTGTTTAGGTCAATTGATGAAGGTAGCTTATGACATCAATATCGTATCCTTATTGCAAAAACCAACTATATTACTTTAATAAGTTAAATCCATTCATCCATTCGTCTCATCAAGATGAATCGGAAAATAGCTTCGGTAAAAAGTAAATAACCTGCTTTGATTGAATGTAATAGTAATAACTTAATATAATAATACAAAAATGTTGTTGCATTTAGTTGGTTTTTGCAATAAGGGTACGATATAGTCATTTGTAAAAGGACTGCTCTCATATGCTGCTGAGTTTCTAGGGTAATGAACAGTGATCGAAGTAAGTAGATTGAATTGGGGTAATTGATTCGAAACTTATATATTAATATGGACATTCTTCCGGAACTGGTCGATTATTAAAAAAAAACCGGAACTTATGTAGGAATTGTATTAAAATGATCAATAATATTATATTCTTCTTTTTTTTTAACGACATACAATCACGATTTTACACAACCCTACGACCAATCAGAACTAAAGATCATGGGTGGTGCACTAACCGCTTATCAAAACAATGTGTACGCCCGCTGACGACATGCCAGGTAGCTCACTCATTTACTTCGGTTCGTAGAGTCGAGTGAGCGTACGCAAAGTTATGACCAAAGGCTAAAAATTAAAAAAAAATTAATGCTTAGATCGGAATTCGATTGTTTTTATTATTCAACAGATAAATAATTAATTTAGTTTTGATACCTTCCTTTAAATTTTGAATTAAGTAGTAATAATATCACTACCAACATTAACAATATTTAATTGAATCCGGAAATACCGGAACTACTTTCCGGAAAAATGGCTTATCCATGTTATTCTTTCTGTGTGCATTTATGATACAAGAACCAAAAATCAATCTACCTACTCCGATCACTGATACTGAATGTGAAAAAATTCATATACTGAAAATCTGAGCATCCAGATCCATCCTGGGTAAGTTACTACACCGACAGCTTGGACTGATCTCTTCAATATTATTAAAGAAACAAAAAAAAAAATTGAATGGTATGTTTTATTTACGAATCCCTCTTTACAATTACAGAATTTACAGGTTGGTTGAGATTAGCTTATTTACTTCTATACTCTAAACATTTCCATCCATTGCAATTACCATTCTAGCTATCCTCTTTCCAGTTTTGCTGGAGTCAGATCTCCTTGTATCTCTACGCCAGAGAGCCTCTATTCTGGATTGTTTGTCTGTGAATTCAGATTCAGTGGTGACCACCAAGTGGTAGGTGGTCGTCCTCATAGTCAGTTGGAGATATTTAGGACCTTTTCGATAGAGTGGTCATCATTTCGTCTGACCTTATTAACACATGCTACTTGCTTTGATTCTTGGTGATCAGTGAAGTACACTTTTAGTTATCTCTTTTATATTTTCCAATATTGTCCAGTATGACACATTTCTGATATATTTGTTCCTAATATTGTAGCAATATATGCAAATACATTTGTTTACAAATACATTGTAACATTAATACCACATTGTAACAATTTATAGTCAAACACATTCATAGCCTATTTTTAGCTTATTTATCATCTACTCTTCTATACATAATTATTATACCACTACCCTTTATTTCTGAAAGTTTCTTGCTCTATTTAGTCTGGACTAGACAACATGTCAAAAAAATCCAATCAGTGAACCAGAATCCTAGTATTAGACAATTGATTAGTCCAATTGACAAATGCTAGGATTCAGGTCCCTAGAACTGACATATGCAACTATTTTTTAGTTGTTTACTGAGATGTGACAATATTTTTTTTTTAAGTATGGTGTTCTTGCAATTTACTTGCTGCAGGGTATTTAGATAGAGGTCACAAACTTTCATTTTGTCTTCAATAAACTTAGCCCAGTGGCTAATCCATCAGCTTATGCCAAAAGATCATAATTATAGTCTTGGGGTACTTTTCTTTTATTTAATGAAATGTGTTGGTGGTCTTATGCATCAGATTACAAATGTGTGTTTGGTGCTTTTCAATATATCACCAAACACACATTTGTAATCTAAAATCGTAATTTGTAAATCTTTGGTGTAAGATTTTTTTGATGTAATAGATTTATTGATGAAGCACTTTAACACTTTCAGTGAACATACAATAAATAATTCATTGTGAGCCCACAACCTGCCTCCCAAGTCTTTGTTTTGCATAGTTTTTATTGACTTGTGTTCATGGCCAGTAAATGACTAGTGAGTTCAACTGTTTAGCAATTAGCATACTTATACTTTTTAATTAATGTATGATTTGGGTCCCAGGACCTTGTCACGAAAAGTGTGAGCAACATTGCTATGAAGCTTGCATATTTGCAGGCTACAGATTGCATATATCAAATGCTTGCACTGACTGGACAAGTTCACTCTTCTGCTAAAGACCATTTTAAACACTAATCTGCATGGTTCTCCTTTGATTTGACCATTATGTTTGTATAGACTTTAAAAGAAACTGACCTCTGGGTTTGTTTCAGAGTTTTTTCTCAGGGTAGTCAGATAGGAAACACTAGCCCCATTAAATAAACATTATTTATCATTAGCAACTGATACTGACTGAGAAAAGTTTGCTATTCACATGAGATTTCAGTTTTTTTTCTTTTGTAGTTGTAGTGACATGTTGAGACAGCAGTACAATGAGAGCCACCTTCAAACAACCTCTCAACTTCTGAAAGTGTAATGGGCAGTAAACAATGAAACTTTCAGAAGTTGAGAGGTAACTTTTGACATTGCGTTTGCTTGCTCATTGTCTTTCTTTTGTGTCTCTAATTACAGTACTCAAAAGGTTAAATATTGGTAAAAATATGTACACAGTATTAACAATTAACAGTATAGTAGTACACATACATTTAGAGTACAAACAATAGATCTTGACTATGGATAAGTTAATTGTTTCATCATCTACTTAGCTTTTGCCCAACTGTGTTGGGGATAGCTAAATACCAGTATAACAGGCCAAAAGATATTACTGTCAAAACACTCAAGTGAAATAGTGACAGATTGTTGTAAAAGACAATTTTGCAGTCAAGCAATCCACTCAAGACTTCGAAATTCATGCTCTTGCAGAGTTAATGTTAACCTTTTTTAATTCATTAAGCCCCAAGTGAACGCCAGCGTTCACTCTCTCATTGTCTTTCTATTAAGTCTCTAATCACGGTGTTCGAAAGGTTACGCGCCTATGTTGGATATATCCAACAAACTGTCACATTTATTCTGCCAGGGTCACACAGCCATGACCAAATACTCCAGCTTGTCAGCTCTTCTTTCACTTATAGGGATTGAAGAGCTAAACAGAATGGAGTACCTGGTTGCAAACACAAGACCCTAGCAAATAGGACACGAAAACACTCGTCAAACCAATCCAACGCAAGCGGTTAAAACTGAACAAAGACAGGAAAAATCCATGATTAAGTTCGAGTTTACACAACTTTAATAGTAACAATGACCAATGACATGTATTCTTAATAATAATATTAACCTTAAAGTGTATTCACGACAATCAACATTAACCTTAAAGTGTACTTCACTTGTCACCTTCTATATCTACTGTAGCTTTTTTAACTTTGTTGCAAATACAACAGATTTAGGGTAAACTAAACATTTCAGATCATGTTGTAACTTCTTCATTTGTAGATTCAAACTCTAGCTTTACATCATCATTGAGCCCGTCAACATCAACCTCGTTCTCCGAAGCATTCAGCATATTCAACGTAACCTGACGAACAGGAATATTAGCATCTTCAAAGGCTTTTTTCTTCAACGTAGTGCGTATTTGGTTGACGGTTCGGGCTTTGATATGCTGACTCAAATTGTTCAAGTCCACGGCGAAACGGTGCACGCAGGCTCGTAACATTTCTATCTCGTCATCTGTCCACTTTCCACCAGGCTGAGAATCTCCCATAGGATGTAATAGCTTCGTCATTTCAGCCAGTTTGTTAAACGCGGTCCCCGCTTCGCGAAATATTTCGCTGACCTTTGCAGCGGAATTATTCATTGTTGGGGCGACAAGTGTATCACTTTCGTTAAAAAATAATAATTACTAAGCAATTCAGCTAATTTCATACACGAAATTGTTGTAATTACCAATAATTCTGTGAAATCAACGGTCACAAGCAAAGCAACCTATAAATATTTTTTTATCAACTGACATTTTGTTTTAGCTGTCAATGTCATGTCAAAGACTTCAAATTATGGGCGCGTTCCATGTTTACGACTCGTTCAGAATTTTTATTTTATACTTTAATATTTTATGTTTTTTCAGATTTTTAACCAACTTTCAAAAAAGGAGGTTCTCAATTTGAATTTTTTTTTGAATTGTCTAAATACTACTCGCATATATTTGCATATATTTTTCTATGTTATTATTCAACAAAAATTCTATAAAGACATTTATTTAAATATATTTAATATAATAGAAAAATAGAAAATTTAATAAAATATAAATTGCCAGATAAATAATTTACCTGACATATTTTATCAATACTTACACACGGACATAATAATAATAAATAATACATAATTGATTTCAATGATTTAATAATAATGACAAAAAATACCTGACAAAAATTTACCTACTAAACATTTTAAACAATTTGCCTACTACCTACAAAACATAATAATAATATACATACATAAATTAATTTCAATATTAACAATTTAATAACAATGACGACAAAAAAAATGACATAATTTATAATTACTTATACAAAATTGACATAATTTATAATTACTTAGACAATTACATAGACAATAATATGCATGCACAATTTAATTTAAATATATACATACATAATTTAATAATAAAGATGACAAAAAAAAATTAAAAATGTCTGACACAACCTACCAATACTTATACACATACATAAAAATAATCATTAGATCTACCTACAAAAATTAATTCAATGAATTGTTACTTTGCCGCCATCCTCTCTCCTACATTTGCTGTGCCCGACAGGGTCCATATCGATCTTGACTATATTTTATACCACCTATGTACATATGGAATGCAATAAAGTATTGAGTATTGAGTATTGAGTATTGAGTATTTGGTTTACCTAATTTTGAGCAAATACTTTTAGAAATATTAGTAGCTTTAAAGAATTTTTAGGTATATTTTAGCCTGTATTAGTTATATTTGTCCGGCTAGATGCTTGACTTAGCTACTTAGATTAATATCGTTACCGATCACTTGTAGGCTAATTTAACATTTTTTTTGTTACAGTACAATGAAGATGGTCTTCTATTGATCAACTCATCCTGGACTTTAGACAGAGGGCTTAATGAGAACAATATCACTGGCAGAGTCAAACTTCTTACGCCTTTCCAAGTGAGTATTAATATATCATTACACCTAAGCCGTGAAGGGGCCAACAGAATTATACTGACTGACCCAAATTAGCAAAAAAAAAAAAAATCGATTATAAAATGGAGAAACAGGTGAAGTCCAGCTAGCATCATAAACAAATTATTTTATTTAGAAAAATGACAAATCTTTAAACTTCAGTTGCGTTTTCTGTCTTAATGTGGGCAAGCCTATCTTTTATGAAATCAGCATCCACCTGGTTTATGAAACAGCCCATAGCAATACAGCAAGTAGTAGTCCTTCTGAATTCCGTCCGGTATCTGCAGTTCTATCTGATCCAGTCGCCTAACGCGTAGAATATTATTATTATTATTAATTATTAGTTCTGCGTCTATTATTGCAGTCCGACTTTGGATAAAACGATAAAATGGTCAAATAAACTTACTAAACGCGTATTTTCAGGGTTACAGAAAGGGATTCCTCCGTACTGAATTCGTGTTGGGTCACAAACGTGACATCCGTGGCATCACCTACCTCGACCTTGAAGAGAAAGTGCTCAAGATTTACGTAAATGGTAAGTCATGTTTAAAATTCTGAAAAAATTACTCACACACGGTAAAAAGTAAATTTTAAAATCGGTCCACAATTGACCGAGAAATCGGTGAAAATACATTTAAAAAAATACATACAGCCGAACATAGAACCTCCTTCTTTTTGAAGTCGGTTAAAAATTAAAGAACATGTTGCTGACTAATATCGGACAGTAAGACTCCAGATTAGAGGTGGCCTATTGGACCTTGAACGTTATAGTGTCGTTGTAGTTTCTGATTCAATAACTACTTTCCTGGTAAACCGTGATCTAGCTCTAGCGCATCATTGTCTTCTTTCGTTTTCTTTTCGTTCCTTTTCTTTACTTACCTTTCTTTCCCTTTATTTCTTTTTTCTCCTTTTCTTTCCTTTGTTTTTCTTTTCTATCCTTTCTGTTTATATTATATATTGACTTCTGCCCGCGGCTTCACTCGCGTGAATGTAGGTTTCTCCATACAAACTTCGGACCCCCGCCTCATACCCTTATGTCCATAAGGGTATGAGGCGGGGGTCTTCTTATCTCCATAAGGGATTTTGGAAAATCCTTTCTTAGTGCTCGCCTACGTCATAAAAGGAAACCTCGTGCAAAATTTCTCGCTCCTAATCCCAGTAGTTTCAGCTGTGCGTTGATATGTCAGTCAGTCAGTTTCTCCTTTTATATAAATAGGTAAACACATCTTATACATACCTACAAAGATATATTTTCTCTTCTCCCACAGGCCACATGCGTCGCATAACCAACTGCATGTTGGTCGTCAACGTGACCAGCCCGATGGTGGAGTTCCCGCAGATGACGGCTCGGTTCGGCTTTGTTGAAGCTGACAGACATCTGGTCGCTATGGTGGTTACTACTAACTCTACTACAGGTATGTTTTACGGTCAAAAGCATAACTTCTGCAACATAATATCTCGCACAGATTCCCGAAGGAGTTGGTAGAGGTTTTAAGGTACTCAAATTTGGTCTGTTGTTATAAGGAATATTTGCCATGAAGCGAGAATATGTCCAGACTCTGGGTATTATTAGTAAGAATTTTTAATAGTTGTTGAGCTTGGTTGAGTTATACGTAGGATTCCCAAGTTTCAGGACTCTCCTGGGATCGAGATCTAAAAATATAATTCCACAGCTTCCGGAAGTAATTTAAAATACGTAAAACGGGGTGAATAGGACTGCAGGGGTGAATAGGAACAAAACTTTGGTTAAGTTTTTTACATTGGTATGTATTTATATAATTGATTTCTATCAAAGTATCCGTTTTTATTACAATTAATGAACAAATAGGAGTACTTAAATGCTGGGAAAAATTGTTAATTAAGGCGATAATCCCCTTCAAACTTTTGTTCCTATTCACCCCTGCGGTCCTATTCACCCCGTTTGACTGTAATTAAAATTCTCCCAGTTTTTTTTTTTTAATCATAGCAGAATGTACTTTAGAGATATGCGGAACATGGTGAAAAGTCTCAGTATTTTGTTTCCTCCATCAGGTATTGAAGTCCTCCTCAAATTGCTGTCGCTGCAAGATTTCCACGTCTTCGGGCATGTTGCTCTGCCGATACAGTATCTAAACAGAGCTATGATCATCGCTAAACGGTCTCCTGAAGAGGTAACACACATTTTATTAATATTCTCATTTTTTTTATTCAAGTAAAGGATTATTTTGCTGTTATATGAACTACTACGACACACGTTTGTCTAAACTAACATATTTATATATTGACTCCTCTATCCATGACGTAAGTGATTCAACGCTATCGCAAAGAGAAGGGGCGCATTTGGAACTTCTAAGCAAGCGCGCTCCGTCGTCGACCGCACCATCAGGTGAGATAGCGGTCAAGCGCAAGCTTATCGACAATCAAAAAGAACTCATACTCTATTACGATGGCCTACGTGAATTCGCGTTGAATCGTAGGACACCGCGTAAGCCGCACGCATCATATCGAAGGCGATGCCATTGTTGCTTCGACTTTACGTCAATATGCCTTTAGCTACACTGACGCGACTCTATTATTCTTGTATTCGCCTTTTTCTTTCTCTTTTATTGCACTTACCACTATTTTATTTACTCTGCATCACCCAAAGGTTGACTGGTAAAAAAATTACCTTTGTGTGCATAAAGCATTTAATTAATAAATAAAACTCTAATGCAGCAATACACACGTTTCGATACTATTACGTCTATATGACGCAAACGAACCAAAGACACTGTGACAGAAAACGCTCTATGCAGATATATGTCTATGATCAATTAAACGGATTTCAACAAGCAAGTGTTTTGTACCAAATTGGTCACAAAAAAATATTTTAGAATTACCTACTAAACGATTTTAAATATCACAAAATTCTGATAGGGCCCAGCAGGGTCAAAGCCTACTGGGGCCACGGGTAGTGTGAAAACGAAACCCGGGGCCCTGGGACGAAGGCAACGAAGGAACAGGAGTGGGTTTTTAGTCAGTAAAAGTTTGACACTATCTCCCGCTCCGCCCAAGAGCGGGTTTTGTCATAAGATGATTTTCCCACCCAATAAAAAAAAAAAAACCATGTCCAGCTGGTTTTTGCGTTCCAGGACCGCGGTGACTCTCGTGAACAATACTGCAGCCGAGCATATATTACCCATGTGTTACAACACAAATAGGACATGCTTTGCAGAATTTCTTACTAAAATTATGTTACCACTTTCGAATTCCTTTTATCTTCACAGGTGGACTTCAGAGTAGGTTGGGGCAAAATGGACTTCGGTTTTACTGGCATCTGGCACTGGCGGTCACCCATCAACTTCGTGTACTTGTACAAGTTGTACACTCCTCTCGAAGGCTTTGAGGAGAACGGGCTTGTGCTGAAGAACATATACGGAAATGGACTTGATACTGAAGTTTCTATACGACTTTCTACGCATAAGGTAATGTGATAAAGAAAGTTAGATAATTGTCAACTTTAGTTGCATGTAAATTAAGTTGTTTATACAATGAAGTATGCTACAAAATTCAAGTACAATTTAAATTACATTTCACGTTATTTATTTTAAGGGTTTCGTTATTATAATTAATTCTACAGTGAATGTGAATAATTTGAATGTCTTAACCGTGGTTCTAAAAAAAGGAATCATATGGCAAACTAGATCTTGTCGTCATGCCGACAGAGGGCGCTTTCCGCATTTGCCAATCAATTAGGCGTGACGATCGCGTATTCGCGTGATGATCGCTAATCACTTTGTATTAGGACGACGTCTTAGAGATTTGGTACATTTATATGGATTGATTTCTTGAACCTAGAGTGTTTTTAATATCGTTCGGTTTTGATAACGCATGCGAGATTGCCCCGCACGCGTAACCCCCGCAGATGTCCATTTCATTCAAGTATTTATTATAATGCGTAGAATTCGCAAGCGGTACGCGATTTTCTTTTTGCATTTTGACATTTTCTGCATGCAGAGCAATCCCTCATGCGTGATAAAATCCGCATGATATTAAAAACACCCTTACTGCTGTTATTTTATATATACATATATTTTTTATTATTAAAACCTTTGTCACAAGAAAGAAACAGTGAAACTTTAGGCTTCACACTAATCTATCTTTCGTCTTCCCAGTTCGGCATAGCAATTCTCCTAAAGGACAACGGAAAAGGTCTCATCGACGTGCTAAAGGACAGGTTCCGACACGACTCTCAAGCTGGAAACGACATGTTCATAGAGAACTTCGACACGAGAGCGCGCGTCGTGTTAGACACCCTGTACTATCCGACCATCACTTTCAACGCGCATCTTATGAAGGTACGTTAGCGTAATTTCGTTTAGCGAAGAATGAGTCGCGTAATTTACGTCGTCTGACACAAACTGGACTTTTAGATAAAAGTATAATATTATACAGGTTGACACGTTTATGGAGTACCAAAAAATTTTTTTTAGTTACTGGTCATCGTAAGTTATCGTTTAGAAAATACGATAGTTCTGCATAAAATTATATAATAGCTGTCATTATTTTTCTTAAATTTCTCTAGCTAGTCTGTTTATAAAACAGCTAATCTTGTATTGAAACTATTTAACTTAATCAAATAAAATATATTATACAAGTAATACAGCCGTGTCACTTGCTTGCAACTATATATACAGATAGCGGCACGAATCTTGAGCGCCTTCGCCGACGAAAGAGCGGGGATCGCTTTGCGCATCGTACACATCAGCGAGCCAATCACTGTAAAAGGATTGCACTCGCCCCCGCGTCTCTTTTCATTCCACAAAAGAGACCCGATATTCACTATATTCACTTCTGCTTGCTTCTGCGCAAGTAGAATTGTAGAAGTTAGCGCTCAAGATCCGTTCCGGTATACCTGTGTGTATTCTTTAAAAAAAGTTATAACTTTTGAACCATAGATTTTTGCAGAACTAATGAACTTTAGTTAAAAAAAAAAATTGGATCACTATAAACGGGCCACTCTGTATGTAAGTAAGTGAGACGTTCTTCTTTTCTGTCGTCAATCGATCGTTACAAAAAACTGTGACAGAGGCGTTTTTATCCACTTTGACACGCGAATAAAAAATGTTATATATTAAAAAAAACTCTCACTCACTCTCACATTTATTTTAAATTTACAGGCTTTGAATAAGATATTTATTTCAAAAATAAAATTAAAAAAAGAGAATAGAGGACAAGCTATTGTCGACAATAAAGATGAACGTCCCAAGTACCACGTACGTTCAAAACATTATAAAACCGAAAAATATGATCAAGCTTGTTCAAATATGCGTGATCAAATAAAGTATTTCAAGCCTTATTAAAAATTTATCTCACTTTTTAATGACATTTATGATAACGATTATTTATTAAATTATTTGGTTACAGTTTGTGGGGCTCGACGAAGAAGATATAATGGAAGTCAACGCTACGCTGTACCTGCCAGACAAACCACCTATTGTGCTGACCGACGTCTTTATTTTAGAAGTAAGATTTCACTCATTACCGTAGGTAGTAGAGTAGGTAGATTGAATTGGGGTCATTGATCCAACTACCGATGATCAGGGCTCCTGAGAGAGGAACCTCCTAACTATACGAGCCGTGTCCAGAAGTACAGCTTTCTGAATCAAGCCCTTAATCCAGTCGCCTAACGAGAGCCTCCTAAGGTGTTGGTCGAGGCTCCTGACTATAAACCATTGGCCGACACATTCCACATGTCGACAACCTCGCGAGCCAAGTCAATATACTTGATTTATTTATTTTTCTCGGCTTTCACGAGGTTCTCGTCAAGTGGAACGGATATGTTAACAATCATTGCATGCTTCCATGCCCTTCGGTCCATCACTACTATATCAGGCTTATTGGCCGCAATAGTCCTGTCAGTGATGATGGGCCGATCACAGTACAAACTGATATGACCATTATCAAGAACTGGGTCGAGCCATACCTGTAGTACGGCACTTCCGATTCCACAAGAGAGCATTTCAGACCAAGTTGCTGATTATTATTATTTTTACAGGAATACACGGTAATGCGAAACACCCTCAACCTGGTGACACCTTTCCAAGCGGTGAAAGAACTAAAGTCTGTGTACACGGTCGACATTCTGCTCGGAGAGAAGATCAACGTCACCTGTCTCGTGCTATTGTATAACGGAACTTATTGGCATGAGGTAAGATTTTTTTCTTTTCATAAACTTTACCCTGATTTGTCAAGTACTTTTATTAATGCTAATGTAATAAAATTTGATTTGCGAACATGTCGTACCCGGAAGAATACGATTTTCTTTTTTTTGGTGAATCGCCAAATTTTTGCGTGAGTGGGTCACAGAACAGATTGTCGATGAGGCCGAAAGGTTCTAGAGTGGTGACAGCGTACTGGAAGGCGCAGCGTCGGTAGCCCTTCCACGAGGTGGAACAATGGCCTGGTGACGGCCGCGGGAACCCTAAAGATGCGAGGCGCATAGAACCGGTCGTTGTAGCGACATTTATAAGAGGTCTATATCCAACATGTCGTTCTTGTCTAGTGCCAAATGGCAGGTGTTTATTTAATAGGTTGACAAAATACGACAAAAGGCATGTCGCTCCAACAAATTTTATTTTGTATTCAAGATTTTGATAATACATGGCCGGTGGACAAAACAGTATGTAACTTTAAATTTTCGCTACTGTATAATAATATGAATATGAATCATGCGAGAGCTTATGTTTTAAAAATTTCTGGGAAGTTTCTGTTTTCTTGACACCAAACCGACATTTGCGAAGGATATTTCTGACCCACTTTCATTTTAGTAGAAACAACCACTCCATTAGTTATTTACTCCATATCAAAATATTTCCCACAGCAAACAAAAACTGTTCGAAATTGTTTAGCATATATTTTAGCTATGCACTGTTACTGTCACTGTCGCACTACTTTCAAACTGCAAGTACAAGATAAAGACAGAAACATATCTAAGCCAATGCATGTTCTAAAACAGTTTTTAAATCTCATATTATATTCCCAGATCTCTTACAAAATCTTCTACGAATACGAATGTGGAGAAGACGACACATACCAGTCTTACGTCGCGTCGGTTGGCATAGCGACCCCTCTGACCGTACTACCCGGGCTAGAAGCTAGAGTGGCCGCTAGACTGGAGGACGCACTGTGGAAGATGACTGCGGACATCGCTATGCCTTCGTTTACCATCACTGCGCTGGCTAGCTTAGAGGTAAGGTATAGGAGATCATGAGGGTCGTGGCTGAGTTGATAACCGCTGCATAGGTGTGTGTATTCAAAGTTGAGCCAACGCGTCTTGGGTCCTCCACTATACTAAGACTCTTTCGTGGATCCAAGCTCCTTAAGCCGTTGGGTCTGGCTGTCATTGGTAGAATATATTAGAATAAAAAATAATCTAATTTGACATTTTTTCTTGTTGTCTAAGTGACCTGGGTCGTTAGATATAGTTGAAGTTTTCACGGAAGTCGATAGATATAGTTGAAGTTTTCACAGAAATCGATAGAAATAATTGAAACATAATTAAATTCATAGTAAATAAACAACTTATTAATATAATTATATATATAAACCTTGACAAATTAAAATTTCCTGCAAATCGTTTAATTGAAAAAAATGCTTTGAGTTTAAAAGTATAAATTTAACCTTTTACCCTTCAAAAGCCCTCGTCGGATTGGTCCGACGTGTGTTTTAGTGTTCTATTCGCCAGGGTCGTTTATTTGCGACTCGGGATTCCACTTCGTTTAGCTCTGCAATCCCCATAGGTGACAGAATAGCTGACGAGATGGATTATTTGTTAGTGAATGTGCTACCCTGACGGAATAAACGCGAGCGCGTTTGTCTGATATATCTGACGTAGGTGATTAAAGGGTTTAATAAAAACTAACTTTTTTTAAACAGTTAGATGATCCCTTCGTGGAGACATCAGGCAGTTTGAATTTAACATCAGCATACTTAGAAGACTACTTCATCAAGATGCAGTTCAAGAAAGATTTCTCAGATGTGGAGAATGTAGTCGGTGGAGGAATTCAGATACAGCAGGGTGACCAGAATAATTATGTGAGTATTAAATAAATCTATATATATAAAAGGAGAAACTGAGTTACTGACATAAACGCACAGCCGAAACTACTGGGACTAGGAAAGCGAAATTTTGTACAGAACTTCGTTTTAGGATGTAAGCTAGCTGTAACAGAGGATTTTCGAAAACTCACTCCTTAAGGGGATGAAACGGGGGTTCAAAGTTTGGATGGAGAAACCGACTTTCACGCAAACGAAGCTGCTGGCAAAAGCTAGTAAATAATAATTATAAATATAATATTTTTGGTAATGTAGTTGGCTTGGATACTAAGTCCTTTAACTGATGTCTTTATATGAATAGTTATTTTTTTACCATTAGAATATGAATATACAAATTCTAATGTTTTTGTAGGATTTCGTAGCAAATGTATTAAGTTAACCTTCTCGGCAAACTTCAGTGAGGTAGTCAACACTAAAAAAGATTCTTAGCTTCATTTTACCGAGATCGCGTCTGTTCTAATGATTCCACTTATTTACCCAGTTGCGCAGACATTTGAGATACAAAACTTTATAAATTTTACATCACAATATCCACTAGGCCTATGTCCAACAGTAGACGTCCTTCGGCTGAAATGATGATGATGATGATCCACTAGTAATCAATTTGCGAATAATTAAAACAGCTACTGAACTTCACTCGAAGAAATTCCGCCAAAGACTATAATTTTATCAGACAATGCAGGCATATAGGTAAAATACACAAATAATGTTGAACATGACTGGCCTGTTGGTCTAGTGGTTAGTAGCCCTGACTGCTATGCAGGTTGTGGGTTCGATTCCCACCTAGGATAAATGTTTGTGTGATGAGCACGATCATATGTTCTGTGTCTGGGTGTAATTTATCTATATATGTATGAAATTAGAAATATATAAGTATGTTTATCAGTTGTCTAGCACCCATAACACAAGCTCTGCTTAGCTTGGGACTAGCCGGCGTTGTGTGATAGTTGTGGAGTATATTATTCTCTATTCCAGCTATTCGCCGACGTAGTGTGGCGGCCGGCCCCGCACCGCCACATCCGCTTCAAGTCGCGCGGCGCGCTCGTGCCCGCGCTGCCGCCCGCCGAGCTGAGCCTGCTGTACAGCGAGGACATCTCGCGGACCCTGTCCGTGGACTTCAACTGCGAGGAATATTACTACTCGCTGAAGGCGGACCAGACTCAGACGTCCGTTAGTGCTGCGCTTAGCAGTCCTCATAACGGCTTCAGGTAACTCATTTTTTCAGGTATTCTTTTATTATTGATAAGCTCGCGCTTGACCTCTAACTCACCTGATGGTAAACGAAGATGTGGCCGATGGTGAATCACACGTGGCCTATCTGTTAACCTATTCACTCTTGACTTACTACCAAGAAACACGGGCTCCAGCAGGAAATCCCATGACTTAGTACACACAATGATTTTCACTCAAAACGTTTTGTGCGTATTGGTGGGATGTAACCGCACCCTATAATGGTGGCGCATCACCGTTCGTCTGATGATCCAATGACGGAACGGGCTGGATGAAATTCAAATAAGCAATTCTGATACAGGCTAGCAACTCAGCGTCAATGCTCAAGACGTTGATCGGAAAGTTAAGAAAACAACTAATTAGCCTTTAGAAGTGAGGACTCATATTGCCTCTGTGTACCAAAGTTCTAACTTATGATAGAATTAGCCTGCGGTTTCACTAGCGTCTTTGGTCATTGCTCCGCTTCTATTGGTCGTAGCGTGATGTTATATTTGCCTGTAGTCTTCCTCGACAAGTGTTCCTGAAATAAGAGCGCTCAATCAAACAAAAATCTCTTCAGTCTTATAATATCAGTACAGACGAATGAAATCCATTGTATCGCGGTACTGCAACTCGGGACAGTACATACAAGCTGAATTACTTTATTTTTAAAAACAATAATTGAGTATTGCCGATTTGGCTAATTTTGGTCTTGAAATATTCGAGATAGTCCAGGGAACGTTTAAACGGTGAGAAAAAATGGAAAAAATCAGGGAAAAAAACCGAATACAACGCCATCTCTAATTAAAAAGTCATTATAAAATGAATTATGCTGTTCTGGTAATACCAGTAGATGGCGTTATCCTTACTATTAGACGGTACGAAGTTCGCCGGATCAGCTATTCATACATACAATTTTTATATAAATAAAAACTCATGTCAGTGTTTGTTAACACTATATGCTCCAAACGCTTGACCGATTTTCATGTTTTTTTTTTTGTGCATGTTTAGTAAGTCTGAGAATATGTCGTAGGCTATCTTTTACCGTCCTACACTCACTTCCCATTTCGAGGGCTGCAAAGTAAAAAAAGGTACTTATCTGCAATTTTACGATTTTTTGATAGTTAGTAATAATAATTAAAAATAAGCAGTTATTTAGTAATATTTTGACACTTGAAAGACGGTTTGCCATGCCTTAAAATCGCAAAATTGCAGATAACTATTTTTACTTTGCATCCGTGAATTTATTCCTTTTATAATTTATGTGGCAGAGCAACATTTGTGGGGTTAGCAAGTATTGTATGAATACAAGTTTTATTTCCATTCATTTCCAGTCATTTCATGTCAACTTTTGTTTTACAGAGCCATCAAAATAATAGGCGAATTCGATAAAGATGACATACGAGGTTCTTTCGTAACGGACTCGACGGAGTACAGCATCAACGGCAAGGTTCTCAACAGAGAACCGCTTGAAGTAAGCCTAATTATTTTGACTTATTATTTTCTTCCTCTCTCTCCTCTATTTCTGAAATTCTACTTGTCATTTTATTATTACAGTACGGTTAAAATATGTTGACCTCTCTGAACTTAGTTCCGAACTATGCGCATACTTGAAAAAATAAGCAATACGCATTCGCCATAATGATTCTTAAAAATAAATATTTATTTTATTAATTATTTATTTAACAATTTATGTACACACAATAATAAAAGAAATGAAGAAGGAAACATAAGAATAGTACAAAGGTGATGCTTATTTCTAAAGAAATCTCTTCGAGCATACCTGCGAAAGGAGAGTTGGAGGAAATAGAGATGTAAACACCGTGTAGAAGTAAAAGGAAAATTGGTACACACAAAATACATAATTAACAACGAAATAATATAACATCCAAAAAAATAAATAAAAAAAGATATACTATTATAATTATATATATACACATAATAAAATAAATATCACAAAAATACATACTAAAAAATATAATAAAATAAAACATAAAATTACTGCGCAGCCAATTGATCGAAGGTCGAAACGGTCAAGATATTTCAGTCGTACTGTAGTATAATACTTCTGTTCGAGTGCTGTAGTAACCCCGTGGTATCGGCTCCTACTTATAAGTTGTACTTAGCGAGATCAAACACAGGCAGGAGCTTTACTTTGTGTAATTTATTTATCACCACTGCTCTCAAAACGATGAAGGAAAATATGACGTGGAAACCGGCATGTCGTAGAACTTAAAATTTGAAAACATGTGACGTTCTCTAACCCGCAATCGACCTGCATGGTGGATTACGGCCTATTCCCTCTGCTAGACAGGAGGCCTGAGTCCCAGCAGTGGGAACATTGTAAGGCTGATTGTACTAGGAGTATCTTCTGCCAGCGGCTTCGCCCGCGGATAAGTAGATTACTCCATACAAATTTTGGACCCTGTTTCATCCCCTCAGGGGGTGAATTTTAGAAAATCCTCTCTTAGTGCTCACTTACATTATAAAAGAAAACATTATGCAAAATTTCACCCTCCTAGTCCTTGTAGTTTTGGCTGTGCGTTGATATGTCAGTCAGTCAGTTTCTCCTTTTATACATATAAATTACAATACTTCTATATTGAAGATCATGAGTACTGGTAAGGTACCGTACGTACTAACGTACTACGACTTGCTGTATTTTAAAATTCGAATTAGTCTTGGTCTTATTGCAATTTTAAAGTCCACAAAAAACTATTAAACCTAAAAATAACTCCAAATTTTCTCCACAGATGGCTCTCACGCTAGTCCCCCGCGGCCAAGGCGAGAACATCGACATCCGCATCAGGTACGAGAACTCGGCCACTCTGTACACGCTGTCCGCCAACTTCGCTGGCTCAGTGGCCGCCACGCTACACGCTAAGGCCGAGTTTGAAGCCAACTTTACTGATATTAATGTTAAAGTAAGTATTCTTCAAGTAGAACAAGTGTTACTTATACTTTGTTTGACAAAATATATGGGATTGAGTAGCGCTAGTGTATACTTAAACGTATGTATACCTGCTAGCTTCGGCCGAAATAATAGGGGTCAAAGTATGAAATTACCGTTTATTAAAACGTTGCTTTGAAGTCTTATATCTTTGGATTGACTTGGAATTATAAGTTCAAATAAACTTTATATTAAAGGTACGTTACAAACTGTATACAAAAACGTGCCTTAACCATTTCATTTTATTTGTTTATAGCTGGACATCCCTACATCTAAATACAAGGACATTTACTTCAAATCGAGAGTAGACAACTACCCGGGACTTAGGAAGGTACTCAGCGTTCAAGCTGCGACGCCATTGCAGAGGATACGCTATGTTAAGGGAGACACTGATTTCATGTAAGTTTATATTAATATTTCTTCTTAGCTTGGCTGCACACGCGTCACACGCGACGCAACAGTCACAAATACCTGCAGTTATCTTCATTCAGCGCACGCAGCTATACGCATTTCACGCAGCGTTGGAAGGCCTCGTACAAGGTGGACCGATGATTTGGTAACGGTTACGGGAGTCCGATGGATGCGAGACGCACATGACCGTTCATTGGGGCGACACTTGGGGGAGGCCTATGTCCAGCAGTGGACGTCTATCGGCTGAAATGATGATGATGATGATACTCCATTCACAATAACATTAGACATTTAAACAAACTTTTTTTTCACTGTCCGTTCAACTGATTTTGACTTCTATTCCGTAGGCATAAGGATGGCATTGAAAGCAAAAAAAAAGTTTGTATTGTAACAACTTTTGCATTTAAACTTTATTTATTTAATGCATTTTATTTGTTTGTAGCTTCGGCCCTAAAACTGGTTACCTGTTATGCAAGTACGAACTACCTGACATGCAAGGTGAAGGTGATCTTAAGTGGAGCTTCTTACTCGGCGATCTCTTCATAAGGGTACGTTTTCAAGCGTTAAATATTATTATCAAATGTTGTTAAGGGTGTCAAAAGAGCCGAGAGAATGAGGAACACCACGCTGCGCTTAAAGACAGAGATCATGCACGTAGGAAAAAAGGCTGCTAAATAATGGGATGGGATTGAGCAAGTCACATCAGCCAGGAGCACATTGACTGCTAGACAGGTCTCCACGAAGTGGGTGCCTGAGGATGGATGAAATCGCTCTGGCCGACCTGGCGAGAGGTGGCGAGATGACCCATACGTTTACTGCAAGAGCTAGGAAGGACCTTTGTCCAGCAATCAGAATAAAGGGCTAAAATATCTGCAAGACGTACAAATTTTTTATTCCTTGTGGGATTCAAATCCGCGACATGCAGCTGAGGTTCTAATCGCTGAACCACTGCGCTAACCATGCCGTCATATATCCTAACTAAAACAATCGTCTTTCTCTTTCTTACAGGCTCTAGGTCATCAACACGTACAGGACATAGAAAAGAGCGTGGATTTAGACATCTACTTTGGCAATACTACCACTCCCGACATGATGCAGAAAACTAATGCGGGCTTCAAGATGGATCTCGACCATGTTTGGGTGTAAGTTATAACATTTATTACCTAAATATTACAGAAAGCATTTCACATTAAAGTTATGGTAAAAGTTCGTATATATGTGTGTAGGTTTGTATGCTTCACGCTCAAATAGCCGAATGGATTTCGGTGAAATTTGGCACACGGATAGGCCATAACCTGGAATAGCACATAGGATGTATTTCCGTAGGCGACGGCTTGCGGACAGCGAGCAATGGGTAGCCCGCTGTCCGACCGTCCGTTAACCGTCCGGACCGAGCCCAAGTCGTCGGCGCGTATTGTTCCACGCGCGCCTCAAGGAGATGTCAGCAAATCTTTGGGGCCCTGGGACGAAGGCAACGAGGGAACAAGAGTGGGTTTTTAGTCGGTAAAAGTCTGACACTATCTCTCCTAGGTTTTGTCAATAGTTAATTTTCAGACCAAAAAAAAAATTTTCAGACCAAAAAAAAAATTTGTATGTATATGTATATATATATCCTGGGTGTATTTTCCCTTGGGATAATTTTATACTTTCACGCGAGTGAAGCCGCTAGCTAGTGTAAACATAAGTGCTTGTGACTATAGCTTACAGGACTGGTATGCAACTTCCACCAGAAACTTCGCCGGAAACATACTCCCGAGAAAAAAAAGTGTCCTATTCCAGGACATAGTTGACTGGCCTGTTGACTAGTGTTTAGTGGCCCTGACTGCTATGGCGCAGATCGTGGGTTTAATTCCCACGCAGGAAATCTGTTTGTGTGATGAGCACGATCATTTGTTCTATATCTGGTTGTAATTTATCTATAGTATTTTTGTATTTAGAAATATATAAGTATGTTTATCAGTTGTCTAGTACTCATAACACAATCCCTGCTTGGCTTGAGACTAGACGGCGTTGTGTGATAGTTGTGGAATATTATTATTATAGTCTGCCTGTGCTTCATAGTTCACCTAAATCCGTTCAGGCCTTTAATCGTGAAAGGGTAACTAACACACACACACACATATACAAACTTTCGCCTTTATGAAAATGTAACTATACCTTAGTAAAAGCAGAGTACCTAAAAGGTATTGTGGGAGGCCATGTTCTAACAAACAAACAGGACAAAGGTTACATGAGAAATAATTCCTTGATGAACAAAATTTCACTGAATAAATTAAGGTATATTCGGATTTTTAATTAGGTGGACTAAACTGACAGCTGTGGACAACACCCAGCTGACAATGACTGGCCTGTTGGTCTAGTGGTCAGTGGCCCGGAGCCGGAGGTCGAGGGTTCGATTCCCACCCAGGAAAATTGTTTGTGTGATGAGCACGATCATTTGTTCTGTGTCTGGGTGTAATTTATCTATATTATGTATTTATTTAGAAATATATAAGTATGTAATCAGTTGTCTAGTACTCATAACACAAGCTCTGCTTAGCTTGGGACTAGATGGTGTTGTGTGAAATTTGTGGAATATTATTATTATATTATTATTAATGAACAATTATTATATCTGTCACTGTGTCCATCTACTTATTAAAAACTATAGTTTGGGTACTAATTCATCCCCACTTACTTGCACAACAGAATCGGCGGCAACACCTCCTTCGGCATAATAATGAACAAGCGAGTGAACCTCGTAATAAACGCGATCCTGCCCAAACCCAACGTGGACGTACACACGCTGTACATCGACGCCGATGTAGGCACGGACAACGAACCCCTCAAGACGCTAGAGGCCGAGTACAGGACGGATGTCACGAAGATCGTTACTGGGGTTAAAGGAAATGTATGTTTTTTTACTAGCTTTTTATTTTTTAAGCGCGTTTTTATCTCCTTCCTTCCCAGTTTTGTTAGGTGTGAAGGAACTTTTGACTTTTCATATTTTACCGACAATCTGTATAATTCAGGTATTCTATACTATACTTAGGCAATGTATAAAATATCTAGGGCGTCCTGGCAATGTATGGAATATTATGTTCATTACATACTTTACCTAGGTAATGTATACAATTCCTAGAGATTATATAGAGTATCTACTGGTCCACCGGAATGTGCAAAATAAAGAGGTTTTTGTAAATATATATCAGTGTTAACCGATCTACCTATAAAATGACGGGCAAATGAAACATGTTCTATTAGTAAAAAATCAATGTGTGTAGCACGGTAGTGCTCTCGTCTTTTACACACATTGATTTTAACTTGATGTCAATTCCTACCGGAATTGACATCATTTTAGGGTACCCCGACACGTACAGGTTATGTGTTAGGTCGCCTTAACCTTCGTGGTTATTTTTTTTATAACCACCCGGAAATAGAAGCCTTACTATTAACCCTGCATAATAGAGGACCTGAGTACTTATACATAATAAAATTAACTTGATATTAAATATTCTTCTGGATATAAGTGTAGCGACATCTTTCCACATACTTCTAAATAAGTAACATACTAAATGTAATTGTATCTTGCTTACAAGTATTCAGGTTCTTATTTCTGCACGCGGGGTATAAAGTAACGCCTCTATTTCCTAGTGTTATAAAAAAATAACCACAAAGGTTAAAGCGAGAGCTCCGCTCCCCTCCGCTCTCGCCTTTACCTTAAGCCTAACAAAATAAGGTTACACATTGAAATGTAATGTCACTGCCATTAGATTATGTGCGTACAAAAAGGATAGCCAGATATTCCCGGCCGGACTCTTCTTTATTCCAATATTTGAAACGCTGATTACTACTTCATTACTACTCTGTTTTAACAACCATTTTTGATGCGATTTTCAAAAAAACGATTTTATTTTAATGTTATTTGTTGTTGAGTATAAAATCTAACACAGGAAAGCATCCAATTTCCACCAGATTATTTTTATTCCAATATTCAACTAAATACCTAAAACCAATAACTAACTTCCAAAATTTCCAATCCAGATGCTGTACTTAATGGAGAGCTTCGACACGAACTCCACGATAACCTGGACATCCTCTTCAGGATACAAGCACATCGACAACATAGTGAAGTACAAGTGGGACGTCAACGGCTCCAACCATATAGACTACGCCCTGACTTCGCCCATGGTTGAAAATATGACCACGTTGAAGGTGAAGGGGTCCTATCAGAAGGATTTGGTGCATAAATATCAAATTATCAAGTAAGTGTTATAAGAATTTGTCCCTTTCTGCAACCTGGTCCACCACAATCATCATTTTAGCTGAAAGACGTCCACTGTTGAACATATGCCTCCCTAATTGTGGTCCCAACGACCAGTCCTGTGCGTCTCGCATCCATCGACTTCTCGCGACCCTCACCAGATCGTCAGTCCACCTTATAGGACGCCTACAAACGCTACGTTTTTCAGAGTGCGGTCGCCACCTCTCCGTATATTCTAAATCACTTTCTTCACTCAACTTTGTTGACATTAATCAATGAAGCGGAAACGGAAGCGGAAGTGTTATTACTATGAAGAAAAAGTCACGAGGTAAAATCACCTCACGAGGCGTGGTGATCCGCAGAATGAACCAAAAATACCCCCTCCCGCGCCTCTTCCGATGTGTCCAGTTGTCCACGCGCCCCCACCCCCGCGCTCTTCGCTGTATTCTTCGGTTTAGAGTTCTGTTATAAATTTTGCGGAAGCAGAAGCGGAAACGGAAATGAAAAAGCTTGCCAAAACTTCTGCGGAAGCAGAGTTCTGTTGCAACACTGATAAAAAAAACTTGGAGCGGGCCAATTGAAGTGTCGAACGTCATTAACGTGTCGATCGCGTTAACATAAAACAAATTAGGTCCCTTGGCTTTTATCCATTCAATCACGCTGTATAAGACGCGTAGTAAAAGTAATCAACTATTCCCTACATGTCCACTTATTGTAGCAAAACAGTTCTTTTAAAACCGACTTAAAAAAAGGAGGAGGTTCTCAATTCGGTTGTATGTTTTTTTTTATTGTTGATTTTTGCATAGTACATCGTGTCTTTGATAGTGTCATGATATCAAGGCTGTATGACTAAGTTTTTTTTTTAAATATCGATGGCAACTGACCTTGGATCTTTCTAGGGGCAACATGCATCACCCAGGCGACAGTCAGATCGGTGAAATCGATTTGCGCTACGGCGGCGTGCGTCACACGGACGGACACTTCAACGTCACCACTCCCTTCAAGAGGCTGCCTTGGTTGAAGTCTATATTCGATGTAAGTACCCTTCAAGTTCATTTAAAAAAAAAACTGGGTAAGAGCGATTTGGCCTCGCGCACTACGGGTTCCGTACAAACTTACCGATGTAAATAGTTCAATTCCCGAATGGAGTCTCGAACATTTTTTTAAATCGCAAAAAAAGTTTATTCCTGTTTTCAGATTTATTCCTATACCTGTGCTATAAGACCTAGCTTTATGCCAAATTTCTATGAATTTTGATTCCCTTGAGAGTTTCGGAATATACGTATTTTGCGACATAAACGGCCGAATCTTTTTTTCGTTAACTTAGATTTTTTCACAGCTTCAAGGGACCGCAGACCTGACTATATGGTTTGAATTTTACGCGTTTTCAATATAAAGGGTCTTGACAGACAGAGAGACGGACAACAAAGTGATCTTATAAGTGTTCCGTTTTTTTCTTTTGAGGTTTTATGAAATTTTACGTTAGAATCAACTTTATGTACTGATGAGCTCGGATAAAGTAATATAACAGCCGGGTCAATCTCCAAGGTTAAGCAACACTTGCACTCAGTTCATTAAATATTTATTTTATTCTCTTTTTAGTATTTGTTGTTACAACAGAATTTGTGGCAACAGAAATACATCATCTGTGAAAATTTCAACTGCTTAACTATCACTGTTCATGAGCCTGGAGACAGACAAACGGATAGTGGAGTCTTAGTATTAGGGTTCTGTTATTACCCTTGGTGTACGGAACCCTAAAAAATTAAACACTTTACGAAGCGAAGCTTAGCCAAGTTAATACAGGGAGTTTGATAAATAGATAGCCTTATCAAACTTGATTAACATACCTTTTTTTTTAAATCGCCATAATATATTTTTTTCTTCAGATAAATAACCTAGAAGAACATTCAGATAACAAGGTAGACCTATTCTGGCCAAACAAAACAGCATCTGTGAACACCACTCACCGCTACCACAAACAGGACAAAGGCTTCACTCAAAACGGCATCATCTCACTTTCCGTTCCATTGAGCCGTCAACATCTCGTCAACACAGAATACTACTACATCCAAGGAGACAAAACCAGCAATGGAAATGCAACAATAGACTTTGACCGGGAACGATTCGTCAAAGGTTCTTTTAACCAGATTTTGAGTAAGAGCGATAGGAATTTGGACCTTGCTACTATGGATATTGAGGTGGAAAATGTGCATACGCCGGTTGGAATTAAGTACATTCATGAGTTCGATGATACTGGTAATATTGTGAGTATTATTTTATTTATATTTGTGACAACCTCTCATCTGCGTTTCTTCTCCTAGAGAGGAGACTTGATTCCCAGGATTGGCGGCATTGCCACGTTGCATGGCAATGCTTATCCTAAATGTGATCAAGAGGAATGCCAGCCATGTTTATATTAACTAAGAATTCACATCTAATATCTTGTTAAGACTAAGCTTTCAATGACCAGTGGGGTTACCATGACGTTCAAAGTAAGATTGTTTCATTCTTATTTCCGTGTGGGTAAGAGACAGAGCTATACAGGTTGTCTAGCGCCATCTCTTACCCACACTGGAAATAAGAATGAAACAATATTACTTTAAACATCATGGTCCTGGTGATTGTTATCTCACACTAGCAGATACTATTTAGAATCGAATTAACTTTGCTGTACACCAAAAAAATAAACAACGATCTATGGATAAAATGGCAGTCTTATCGCTGACAGCGATATCTATCAAACAACCTTTGGTAGAAATTTTTTGCCTGAACTCAATATTTGTAAGCCAAAATAATATTTTTAAATTATTGCGATCCCACGGAATGGTCTATATAAATTTTAAGGACAGTTATTTTCTTCGACATAAATGCTAAAAATTTACGTCCTAGAACTGTATATAATATATAATATTCCACAAATATCACACAACGCCGTCTAATCCCAAGCTAAGCAGAGCTTGTGTTATGGGTACTAGACAACTGATAAACATACTTATAATTATATTTCTAAATACATACATATTATAGATAAATTAATTAGACACAGAACAAATGATCGTGCTCATAACACAAACATTTGTCCTGGATGGGAATCGAACCCACTACCTCCGGCATAGCAGTCAGGGCCACTATCCACTACACCAACAGGCCAGCCAAAAGGCAGGCTGTATGTAACTAGTTCTGAGCTTAGAAACATATTTATTTCTTAACCTGAATGCTTTTCAAGTGCCATAGCTACAAACTGTCTAAAACATATCCCGAAACTATCGAGTTGGGCAGAACTTCAACTAACCTTACTCCACATTTCAGGACGTAAAACAAGCCACAGTATTCCACCTCCACAACGCCACGAAGTTCAACGTGACGGGCAAACTAGATGTCTTCACATACGACATCGGCAAGAACTTGAAACTAACTGCCATACATGGCAACAGAACATGGACGTTCGATAACAAATATGAAGCTGTGGACAAAGAACTTAAGCAGGGAACTAACATTAAGTGGGCTGAGGATGTCTGGTTTAATTATAATTTACATGTCACTAATATGACTACGGTGAGTTTTTTTCACTTCCGCAAAGACACTGCACACACCTGTAACGACATCACCATTCACCCCCCAAAGACATTTCACCCACGTCCACCGTCACACCACCCTTACTCAAAAACCTCATCAACCCCCAAAAACACCTCATTCATCCCCAAAAACGTCTCATCCACCTCCAAAAACACCTCATCCACCTCCAAAAACACCTCATCCATCCCCAAAAACACCCTACTCACTACAAAGACAAACCGATATACTGACTACAAGACCCCCACCACACTCTCCCAAGCCTTCTACAACCCCAAACACACACACGCATTGCCCCTTAGCGTTAGCCTTTTGTATGTGTTTTTGAGTTAAACATCACTGCTCTAAAAGTTCATCAAGTTTTCTAATTTCCAAATCTAACAATCTTTTTTTGACAGGATGAAACCGAATCCCAGCAACTAGTAATGAACGTCTGGTGGCCTCTCCGAACCTTTAACCTGGTAGCGCAATACAATCTACAAGACACACTACTGGACGGCACAGCCCAACTACACTGGAATGTTAAGGAAGAGAACAAGACAGCTGAGCTTAGAGGAAGATGGGAAAACCCTCCGATCGCTGAGGGAAACCTGCATCATGTCGATCTGTCGTTGGCGCATCCATCGTTTAGCAAGGTAAGGCTCACGATCGATATTTGTGAGGTTTTTATTTTAAAATCTTCCTACAATAATATAATATTTTAAATAATAATAATATACATAATAAAAATTAGTTTTACGATTACCGACTTATGGTCTGAGTAATAAGGTCGGTAATCGAAAAACTTTTTTTTGGCGATAAAGGTAAAGATATTTTATTTGCTTAAAACTTTACTGACTTCGAGGCCCGGAGACATCGACGTCAATTTTTTGTCGTCAATTTGAACTTGGTGAAGCCTGTGTTTCCTAGCTGACTATCCTGAGAAGAAACACCGAAACAAGTGCAGAGGTCAAAGTCTCTTTTAAAATCCATACAGTAAACTTGTAATTGTCAAATCATATGAGCACCATGTAGATTTGTGTCCGAGATGGTCTTTTGTGGAAAGCCACACAGATTTGACTTTTTATCGCGACGTAATGTTGTCACAAATGTATTTACATTTCCTCTTTATTTATTTGTTATTACTTTTTCCATCTGTGACTTAATCCAAAAGTTTATTTTTCATTATTTTACTCAAATCTATCAGCATACAATACCGTCCTAACGTCTTTGTGTCGATAACGTCATCGGCTCACGCTGAAAACCAACGTGGTGGACTCATCACACTATGTGTGTGGCCACGGCATTATGCTTAGCGCTAGGCGGACGTGGCGCATATTTTCCCTATAGAATGTTTATAATTTGAAAGCCAGTCCTAAGATTGCGTCATTTCCCGCAAACAAAATGTTTTTCTGTCTTTCTTATCTTATTTGTTATCCCGGGAGTATTTATTATTTATTTATTTTATAATTTATACATAAATACGAAAGAAGATACATTCTTATAAAAATGTACAAAGGTACTGCTTATTTCTAAAAGAAATTTCTTCCAGTAGACCTGCGAAAGGAGAAATAGGAAGAAATGTAGACAATAGTGTGTAGAAGTAGTAAAAGAAAAGTATGTGAAATCTTAAATTAAAATAATAAATACTTATATACCTATATATACCTTATACTAAAAATAAATACATAATGTATACACATGTATCTTCTTCAATGTGTATGGATTTGTTATTAGGGTATTATTGTTTTTATTGAATGTATTTTTTTATTTGTAAGTTTCTACTGTACAACGCCTTGGACATCCTCTGTAACGTTGTACAAGTGCTTGTAAATAAATAAATATATAATTATCACACTAGAGTAGGTTCCCATGGGATCTTTTTACTAATATAATTTCAATAAACACCCTCGTTTCTCTTACAGGACGTCACTCTAAAAGGGCAGTACCTATCAACACCATCAGTAATGTCAAACGTGTCTCTCGAGCTACAATACTCAGACTACGAAAACGAGTACCTCAAACTCAAATCAATTCTCACAGACAACTCGAACGGACCCGTTAGAGACTACAGATTCGCCTTAGCCTGCACACATCCGTCAACGAATCTAGACTTGGATATGAAATCCGATATAAATATAAGGAGTCATTGGTACTACTTCAATAACTTCTACAGGTTCCAGAAGTCGCTTTTCTATGAGAAGTTGAGGCATAATAAGTTTTTGATCGATACGGCGAATAGTGCTGTTCAGTATGAGGTGAGTACCCTTTAATTTTCTTTACACTTGTTGGTTGATCATCATCAACTTCCTCTAAAACCTATAGGGAAGTTCCCCACTCTTCACTTTATTTTTTTCACCATCAAATGACATCTCCCACTCTGAGTAGAGCGGTTGGTGAATGTCACATATTTTCGAATTTTTGGTGGTAGAACATTTGTTTGAAAGCAGTGGTGATGAAAATAAATTACGCAAAGCGCCAGAATAGTGCAAAACAAATCGACGGTGAAGTACCAATAACTCCTAACTGTCGGAAGTCAAAATTATCTGTCCTAAAATTGTTAGGAAGTAATACTATAAATTGACACGTTGGTTTAGTTAGGTGTTTGTTTCCACAAATTAATTTGATGCAGTTGCAACTAAATACCCGCTTCGGATATTTTACGAAGCATGCGGAAACACGCATTTAAATTATAAGCACTTAAAAGTTATTTTATCGAAAAATGTCAGTTAGAAGGTATTGGCACTTCACCGTCGAAATACATATTTTGTGCATCATACATTGCTGCTTTTGTTCTCCAACGAATAATGTCTTTCTTTTCCAGCGAGCAAACGAGACGTACTTCTACAAAGCAAACGGCACTTGGGAATTAGTCTACCCAGAGTACAAGCTCAAGGCATGGGTCAGCCGACCGACCGGTAACGACACGGGAACCGCCACGCTTTATATGAAGAACAGGTCCTTTGTGGCTCACTACAACAGTACTGATGGTAAGTCATTTGATATGATATAGCTTCTGCCAGCGGCTTCGCTCGCGTGAAAGCAAGTTTCTCTACACAAACCTTGGACCTCCGTTTGATCCCCTTAAGGGGAAAGAGGTGAATTTAAAAAAATCCTCTCTTAGAGCTTGCCTATGTTTTAAAAGGAAGCCTTGTGCAAAATTTCACGCTTTTAGACCCTGCAGTTTCGGTTATGCGTTGATATGTCAGTCAGTCAGTTTCTTCCTTTTATATATATATAGATAATTCTTCCTTTTATATATATATAGATAATAAACAGTATTATAACTAGAATATTTGCCTGTTGCGGTCTTCCCGTCCGTTTATAATTTGGGTGTCTTCAAGGCTAGTGCGAATAGGCTCTTAATAAACTAGTGCGCCTCACCATCAACATTGCATCACTGTTTACCATTAGGTGGGATCGCAGTCAAGCACTAGTTTATATTAATTAAAATATATATATCGAGCCTTTTCAGGAAGAATATCGCAAGCGACAAGTTTTCAGTTTTTACAGAACGAAGTTTTTCCTTTCGTAATAAAAAAGTATTTAAAATAGTTAATAGAAACTAATTTAGGAACTATTTTAGTAGATCAGTGGCTGTATGAATAACAAGTTGTATTTTCATTAATTCTTTTTTATACTATCCCTATGAACACCGTGTAACAACTGCATTTGTTTCCCAGATATCTCCTACCACATGATCGGTCAAATTGTGGACTCTCGCTACGCTAAATTCGACTCCTGGCGTAATTTCGATGACGTAACAACGATTGACCTCGCTTCATACATCCGTTTGAACCATTCCCGATTACTGACCAGCGCTGTCAAATGGCGCCCAGAGATATTCAGCGAAGTGAAGTCCCAAGCAGTGTACACGATCAAGCTTATATACGGCCAGATTAATGATACTCTAATCATCATAAAAGAAACTCCGATGGAAGCACATTTAGCCCTCAGGAAGATATGGACAGATGCCAAACCGAGAATCCGCGACTTTTTAGATGATTTGAACGATTTACACGTCATTAAGGACGATTTGGACGAGTTTGAACGGTTCTTGAATCAGTCTTACAGTAACAATGACTTTTACGTCAAAGATATTGTAGAGTTTACTTACTATGTTCTAGATGAAATGGCTATAAGGAATCATTTGGAAAGTTTGCCCGGAATTGTTAATGATATGTGGGGAATGATGGGTAATACGAGTCAATCGATCAAGCAGAGTTTGACGTACATCGTCGATTCGATCAAAAAGGCGTATGCGAACTTTTTGGAGTCGGTGAACAGAGTTTTGGAAGCCGATTTCATGGAATTGGTATCTGATAGATTAGAAGCGATGATATTACAGTATGATACGTTTATAAGAGACTTGCATATGAAATTCTTGGAGTACTGGGAAGAGACTTGGGTCAATGCGACCAATCGACTTTCGAAATATTGGCATGAAGTCTTGAAGTCGATCGAGCCGCTGTTCTTCAAAGTGTTGCATTATACTGAGTCGTTTGTTTTTACCGTGTGGAAGAGTGTGATGGATTTCTTCTATAATAGGACCCAAGAGTTGACGGTTTCACCGTATTTCAACTATGTGTCGACGTTTGGACATGAGATGGATCGGTAAGTGTTGTTTTTATAAACGTGCAGCCAACTGATTGTGATGAAATTTTGTATAGGTACAAGTTTGGTTTGGATGAAAGGTTAGCTAAGCGATATCATTTTAAATACAAAATAGAGTACTAATTATTTTAGGCAGCCTTATAATATGCTGAGAATACACAAATAATATTACAGAAAGCCAATGTTTAATAATCATAACCCGTAAACTAAAAAGTCGAATCTGCGCACCGAATGTGGCATTTTGACTAAAGAGGAGAAAAAACAAGAGAGAGGAAGCATGGATGTGTAAAAAATAAATAGTGGGCATCATATTTGTCTTACTCCTCCGCAGTTCTTTTCTGATTAGTTTTGTTGCAGCATCAGAGTGAAATAGTTTGTCCAGGAGTAGCAGAAATTGTGGCGGGCATTCACCATTAAAAAAAAAAATACAAAATATATATCTCTCTTTCTCTCTCAGTAGTGGCCGAGTGGTAACGGTCCCGACTTGCGAGTTCTAAGTCGCGGGTTCAAACCCAACCAGGCGCATTACTTTGTGTAATTTATTTCATCACCACTTCTCTCAAAACGGTGCAGGAAAACATCGTGAGGAAACCGCCATGTCCTCGAACCAAAAATTCGAAGACAAGTGACATTCACCAATCCGCACTGGGCCCGCGTGTTGGATTACGGCCCATGCCCTCTCCTAGAGAGAGGAAGCCTGAGTCCCAGCAGTGGAAACATTAAAAGGCTGATTATGCTATATGCTTTCACTCTCTTTTTTTACTCTCTCTCTCTTTCTCTCTCTCTCTCTCTCTCTCTCTCTATCTATTCTAAGTCCTTTAATGTCAAAAAGAACAAGCTAGCTGTCAATTTCAAGAAAAAGACGAGTGAACAAAGACTTCAATCTATCTAATATTTTCCCCTCATTCTTTCTCCAGAATCTACAAAGATCTGATGAACAACGACCTAATAACGAACATAAAGAAATACAGCAAGAAACTTTTCAACGTAGTCTGGGCCAAGATAGAGAAGTACATTCCATTCAAAGATGAAATCACGCAGCTGTACGCAGAGTTCAGAAATGCTTGGCAGAACTTCTTGAAGACTAAACAAGTCGTCTATGTTACGGAGAAGGTAAGAATTAATTTGAACCGTATTGATATTGATATAAAGATTAAAGTTGGGGAAAAAGCTTAGCGAACTTACGACAAAAATATTAAGGAAGGTTATTAATTGCTTGACTAAGCTAGTTAGTTGTAAGGTAGGATTTTGTACTTTATTCTCTAAGTGTATGGTTATAAATTGAGTGTCTATGTGAGTCGTAGCGTAGACCAAAATGGTTATTGCTACGATTTTATACTTTAATCCTTCATTAGTCGTGACTATAGCGGACACATTTTGCTTTGTCATGTATACATATAATACGGCCGTTTTAATTTGGCGGCCCTGAAGTTTGCGCAGAAGGCTGCGCACGAACGTTTTTTAGGAACAAAATGGTGGCATGAGGCGACGTGCGCGGGGCGGAGGTGTAAGCTAGAGATTGACTCTATGTAAACACAATCGACCCTTTATTCAATCAAATATCGCAATCGATTTTTATCGATTTCGAATTTACTGATTTTTGTTTATATGACATATGGAACGAAATAGATTTACAAACATAGTAAATGTTGTCGTTAGTAAACGAGACTTCGACTTTAAAAATAAAAAAAAACTAATAATATTATATTTTCTTGGTTGAAAGATATGATTTAGTTAAATATCAGTTAATTATAAACGACTACTACAATAACGACTGTTTGAGAATATTTTAAACCTCCTTATAAAATTTAATAAAATATATTTTTATAATTAGATTTCAATCGATTTGAAAAATAATCGATTAAACAACACCCTCAGTCACGCATATTGGACATCCCTTTTTCTTTACTCCGTAAAACTTCGTGCATAATCGGCAATGCTCTGGACGCGGTAATGTGTCTCACTCACACGTTAGCATTGGTGTCGTGTTCGTGTCGCTGTCTCTGTCTTGAGCACAGGCGGTGACAAAAGTTTTCGTTGGTTTTTATTAATACATTGTTAAGTTTTTTGTGTAGTGTTAGGTTTGTTTCTTTAATTCATAAGTTATTTTTATAGCTTTCTGTCTCAAAGTGTTTTAATATTTATTTTATTTGTACTTGGTCCCTGTATTAGTAAAATTTTATTCGTGTTTAGGTTTTAAAAAAATAACGTCAATAACAGTTTTTTTTACGACTGTACATGCGCTAAAGTTCGCAGAGCCTATGTTCACGGGCGCCAAGTTAGAACGACCGTATTATAACTGTGGCGGTCAAAAGATCAAGATCTAATTGTTTTATTTCCGCCGTTAGCTTAGCTGACAATAAATTTGTCTAATCCTCTAATTATGTTTGTGGGCTTGCGGAAAACGACCAATGAGTAGCTCGCCGTCCGGCCGTCCGGTAACCGTCCGGACCAAGTCCGAGTCGTCGACGAAGCGAAGCCTACCAAGGCTATAGGTTAACTTCCGAAAGGGAAACGCGGGATCCTTGAACACATGGCAAAGATAGAACATAGATGTGGTTTTAGTCAGTAAAAGTCTGACACGTCCTCTCGCTCTGCCCTAGAACGGGAGAAGTCATTGGATGATTTCCCACCTTAAAAAAAACCTCTAATTATTTTCTAAAGCTAACATTCAAATTCACTCATTCTCTTCCTGTATTCCAGTACCAAGAAGCGTACGTCCGTCTCAAGTGGTGGTATGACTACTTCCTGATCGGGGAGGCGCTGCAGACGGTGGGCGAGATTCTCTACAACAAGCTCACGGATATGAGCAAGACTGCGCTGCAGTATGAGGAGCTGTAAGTTTTTAATCCTACTTGATGGTTAGAGATCGAAATAGGTAGTGTATATTTACCTAAGGTTCGAGGAAGTGAGTAACATAGAGTTAATAATAATAATAATTCTTTATTATTATGCAACTAAGGCCCTCAGACAAAATACACAAATAATAATCATACAAATTAATATACTACTACTTATTAAAAAACGTAACAACTAATCTCTGAACTATTATTACACACGAAGTAACGGCGTCGTGTTTCGCTGCGAGGTTGGTATTCTTCCACGAAATCGTCGATACACGACACCCTTCGGCCAAAACTCTCCTTTGAAGATGGTCTCCAAGTAATGAGTCGGCACCCGCACCAGAAACGACTTAAAATTAATATAATAAGACCTCGTCTAAAATCTTGAAATCATAAACATGATTATTAATTCATGATTTTTGAACTAAATTATTATATTGAAGAATCTTATTATGTTTTTGATTTGCATACTAAAAATGTTGGATTAAAACAAAGCTCTTTAAATTCAACAGTTTTAGTATGGAAATCTAACGATGTAGTTGTGTGGTGTGGTCAGTGTGAATCACACAAACACACGGTTGATTGGTAGAGAATGCCTAAAGCATTAAGTCCGCCTTTGTACTTTTGTGTTGCATGAAGTTTTAATAAATAAGTAAACACATTCTTAAAAATTTTGTTTTTAATTTTCCTGTTCTTTTTTTGTTACTATTTTGGTATACAATAAAGTTAATAGTATTCTATTCTACATATTTAAAAAAATACTCTGTGGGTGCCTGGTAATCTGTGACAGGATTTCCTAGAGCAGATATATCAGTCTTCCGCAAAGGAATAATTTGTATCTACACATTTAATGTATGTTTGTAGCTCTGTACCTTTGTTGAATAAAAAAGAAATGTTTATGTTATATTATTATCTATCTAAACATACCGTTCAATTTTGGCACATAATTAAAATAAATCATAACTTTTATTCCAGACATCGCTCTCCAAAAACGAACTTCATATTCGATCCTCGCATAGGCGCAATACTTCTAGAACAGAAACTCCCGATGTCCTGGCACGCCTTCAACAGGACTCCAGACTTCACCGAAATCTCAGAGTACCGGGCTGTGAAAGACTTCACGGACGAATGGTTGACGACCAACAAGAGTATCTGGTCGTTCTACTACGACATCAGGCCGTATATGGACTTTGATAACTTGATGCCACCTTTTGCTGGTACGTTTTCTGTTACCATGATGTGTTAAAATGTCAGCGTGTGAACGAGAAAGAGGGACGGAGCTATACACCCTATATAGCTCTATCTCTTTAACAGTTTAGTTTGGGTCGTCAAGTAGTTTTACGAAATCATGGTAGGGACTCTGGAATTTTTTTTATAAACAAAAAAAGTACTCGTTTTAGTGTACTTTTTTTTTAAACAGAGAAACACAAAAAAAAATATATTTGTATTTATTTTATATATACATTTTATCTCTTGTTTTTTTTTAATCTTTTCTTTTTTTTATGCAGCTACCGTGTTTTCTCTTCACTACCCTTGGTTGACTGGTACAGAATGCCTAAGGCATTAAGACCGCCTTTGTACCTTTGTGTTGTATAAAGTTTTAAATAAATAAATAAACACGGATGTAACGGCGACGAACTCACGTCACGAACTATCAACCCTATTATTAGAGAAACTTCATATTTTCTAGCATTATCCCATATAAATGAGGAACTGCTTATGTTATGTAAAAGAAATCGTTTGTCAAATAAGTACAAACTAATTTATTTCTTGTGCACATCTACAACAATGTAGTCTTTTTAACCCAGTTTCTTAAACATTCTTCTCAAGAGAAATCTGCGCCTTGGAATAATTAGCATATTTTTTCTGACTGACTTACTGACTGACTTCTTGCCAATTCAAAATATATACTGTGCAATAAAAAAAAATATCTATACATATAAATAAAATTGAAGTATCTGTTTGTTATATAATAATTTTTATTTTTAACAAAAATCATATGAAAGTATATTCGTTGTGTGATAGTTGTGGAATATTATTATTATATTATTATTATACCTATAACAAAAAGACAATTTTGTCTATATGGATGCTCCAGCTAATCTCCGAAACGGCTGGACCGATTTTGACTTTTACAGACAGATAGCCGAAGTTATAAGCTTTTACTTTAGAAAAAGAAATAAAGGGTTCTGATTTTGTACACAATGTTTAAAAAAAATATTTAAAAAAAAATCTTTTGGATCGCAATCTACTTAACGTGATATTCTTCATCCAGGCATGGCTATGATGACCGGCCAAGGCACTCTAGTCACGTTCGACAAGCGAGTCTTCACAATATCAGAAGCAGGCACCTTCCTGTTGAGCAAGGACTATCGCCAGGACAACTTCACCGTGCTCATGGAGAGTAATGATCAGGGTCGGTACAACCTGATCGTGCTCACCAGGAGGAGTCTTGTGCATATTGATTTGTATAGAGAGGTGAGTGAAGAAATTTAGATTCATGGCTTTTATTATAGTAACCAGGGATGTCACCACGGAGCAGTGGCATAACTATATCTTCTGAGGCCCGTGGCAAATTCATTGGATGAGGCCCCAGAAAAATCGTCACGTTGTGGTTTCATTTTAATAAATATAAAATAGGTTGGGTTACTTCTTTAGAGCTTCTCGGACCGGCAGCCACATCGGACCAGGGGCCCCGTCGGATCGGGGTCTCGTTGCATTTTACTAGCCTTGCCACCCTGTAGTTCCGCTACTATCACGAAGGTTCGATTCCGAAAGATTGGAACTTCCGATTGATTTTGCACCTCCGATTTCGGTTCCGATAAATTTTAATGGGAATTGCCCCCCCTAGCCAAGTTACGATCGTTTCGTTTGCGTCAAATGCCTCGAGCAGGCCACGCCTCCAATTCTTTTGTTCTGACCACGTGACTGAGCGTTAAGATGACGTCAGAACAAAGGAATCGGAGGTGTGGCCTACTTGAGGCGTTTAACGCAAACGAAACGATCGTAACTTAGCTAGGGGGGCTGTTGCGCATGAAACTCCCCCCCCTCCCCGTGCTTCCTGTCAATTACTCTTTCACTTTTTGTTTTATTTTCTAATTGGAATGTTATGAATTAGCTCTTCTTTATCTGAGTTTTTGATTAGTTTTAGTAGTGTTTCATTTGACGTTTCTGTCACCGCATCCGCTTCCGATTCCAGTCCCGTTTCAATCATCCAAATTTAAAAACATCTGTTCTAATATAACTACTTCGTTACATCCCTAACAGCAACTCAGTATTTTGCAAGACACAGTAAAGTAAATCAATTTTAGGTTGGGCTGACTATTTTTACTCATTATGGCAAATATAGAAAACTAAACTGTTCCTTTACCATTCCAGACGGTATCAATAGGCCACACCGCGCTGAGCCTGCCCGCGCTAGTGGACGGCCTGGTCATAGATAGACAAACAGACACGCTCATTATACAAGGACACAACGGATTAGACATACAGTGCAACCTGCTATTCCATACTTGTAAACTGCAGGTTTCAGGTATGTAAAATTAAAATAGAAGTTGAAGAGAATTTGTGGTTTGAATTTGATCTTTATGTTAATGTTAATGCAATTCAATATAGCTTTATCTTGAAATGTGCAGCTGCTAATGTCTATTATGCTACAATACCAAAAAGGTACATTTTCATAAGAGCGTCATAAAGTATAAAATGAACTTATTTACTCGAAAAGAAGTGGCGAATTAATTAATGAGGCATATCAACTATTTGAACTACAATAGGATTACAAAATGGGTTGAATTGATAAATTTGATGTTAAAGATTTGCCATTTTATTTTTTAATTGTGATTATAAAAAAAATTGAGGTAGCGCAAGTTTTACGAGTATATTAAGTGTGCGAGTGGAGCAGTGGTAGCCGAGTGGTAACGGCCCCGACTTACGACTTGTAGGTCGCGGGTTCAAACCCAGCCAGGCGCATTACTTTGTGTAATATATTTCATCACCACTGCTCTCAAAACGGTGAAGGAAAACATCGTGAGGAAACCGGCATGTCCTAGAACCAAAAATTCGAAGACATGCGACATCCACCAATCCGCACTGGGCCAGGGTGGTGGATTACGGCCCTTTCTCTCTCCTAGAGAAGAGGCCTGAGTCCCAACAGTGGGAACATTATAAGGCCGACTATGCTATGCTAAGTGTGCGATATCAGTGAAAAATATCGTCACAGAGAAAACTACCTTCTTGAAGATTTTTAAATCGTATTTCTACAAAATCGTATTCAAAGGTTCTACGTCGATTACTCTATTGTAATATAAGTTTATCAGTAAAGTCCATTTCAAGCATAACTAGCTGAAAAATTTATAACATTCATTTTTTGAAAGCATTGCATCAAATCTTAATAAAATTACCAGTGCAAGATTAAGACGAAATTTCATACTTTCATCCCATGCTTTCACATTGCTGTTATTTTATTTATTTTTACATAAATATTTTATTGTACACCGAGATAATAAATTAAATCATGGAAATCTTAAATTGAAAAACATACCATTAGCGGCCTTATCGCATTCCACGATCTCTCCCAGGCAATCTGGAATGGACACACATTGCTTGGACACAAAATTAATTGCAAGAGGAAACTCTTCATTTGCAAACTGCTTTAACCCTGTTCCCTTTCCCACCAGGCTGGTACTACGCAACCCTTGGCGGGCTCCTAGGAACCTACAACAACGAACAATACGACGACCTCCTACTACCCAACAATACGTTCACGACATCGATTCCAACATTGGGTCACAGTTGGAACATAGTGCCCAGCGCCAACCCCACCAACATCGAGAACAAAGATCTAAAGAATGACACGCAATGTGACAAATTCTTCCAGAATAAGGTGTCGCCTCTACATCCGTGTTTCTCTGTTGTAAGTATTACTGTACTTTTATTTATTTAAAATGAAAGCTGCGGGATTGGCCATTTGCTCGCTAGATAGCGCTGATACCAATATTTTTACTGTAACTGGACCATTATTAAGTCAAGGAAATGGTATCTGCTGAAATCGGACATTCCGCTTCATTGAATTTAGTCAAATTATAGCTTCAAAATCCATCTAAATCGCTAGATATTCCTTTTATGGGGTGAGGAAATCAGAAATAACTCTTTTCGCTCTGAGTGTAGGAAGTGTCAGAGTTTTAGGCCGCTATCCCACTGGCGTTTTATGAGCGTTAGCGCTTCTCTAACGTCAGTGCAGCGCCAACGTTGAGCAGACGCGACGTTAACGTTGCTAGTTTCTTGCGTACACCCTTAACCACGGCGTTAACGTCGCGTCTGCTCAACGTCGGCGCTGCGCTGACGTTAGAGAAGCGCTAACGAAACGAAAAACGCCAGTGGGATAGTGGTCTTAAAGTGAGGATGCCGTGTTGCCTCTGTAAACACTCCTCAAAGAAGGGTCTTATCACTGCGATTGTGGCAAAGCCAGCGCTGAGATAGATAGATGTATTCTTTATGGTACACCAATAATAAAATGACAATAAGAACTTAAAATTAATAGAGTATCACAATGGGTGGTCTTAACGCTAAAAGCGATTTTTTACAGACAACCCTTAGATGGATTTGTCAGAGAAGGAGAAAAAGATACGCAGGTAGTGCGTGCTGTACTAACACCACTGCTGGTATTATGACCGTCGCTGTTTTCATACCGCCTCGAGTTCTGTCTGCCATGCCGCAATTTATTACTGGACACCGCACGGTATGCACGCACCATTCGAATGGCCAGGACTCTTTGGAACGACTTCAGAAAACGAGCTGGTCGCTTTCGCAGTGATACCCCTTTACGAGCCCACATCGGCGCTCCGTAAATGGCCATTGACTGCACGATGCCTGCGTAGATAAATCAGGGACTGAAAGCGGTTACGGTAAGAGGTTAAGATACCTCAAAAATATATCGGTACCGATTTAAAATTAAGGTTGAGCTATACCGGTACCTTTACAAATAAAGGTTGGACTAAATAGTTATTTAACCTTTACACGATTTCGGTACCGAAAAACATGCAAGATGGCGTGGCGCGGGTGCACGGGGGTGTCGAACACGTTAGAACTAGTGTAGGTATTTGTGCATTTTGTTCACTGTAGGTAATCTTTTATTTATATCTTTGTTTGTTGCTGACTGTGTACCGGGTAGTACGATTATTTTTTTTCTTCAACCGCTTATTTTTATCGACGTGATTTTTATAATTATTAATAATAAAATGGGAAGAGAGCGTCAAAACGCAGTTTACGCATTTTTTTTCATTTTCAAAGGAAAATAATTGCCTTGACTTGCCAAGTGATTAGATGTTCAGCTATTATAAAAGTAGAAGAGAATAAACTTTATTGTACCTACACCAAAAAAGTAACACAACTTAAGGTGGCGGTCTTAATGGCGATATTATCGCTGACAGTGATATCTACCAGACAACCTTAGAATGGATCGTAAGCAGGTACTTAAAATAATACAGGGGGTAGTATGCGGTGTACTGTTAATAAATTGATCAATCTCTATATAAAACACAAAATATGACTATAAATATATTATCATCATCCTGCTCTTCCTGATGTCCCATTTTATTTGGGTTGGTATGTTTCTTCCTTTCTGTCCTGTCACTCGTCACGCTCTAGCTACCTTTTCTTTCATATCACTTCTCACACAATCCATCCATCTTTTCTTTGGTCTCCCTCTCCCTCTCGATCCATCCACATGTAAACTCATAACTCTTTTAGTAATATGCGTTTCATCCCTCCTCTTCACATGACTTTCAACTTTTCAGTCCAACTGGTGCCACTTTCAAACCTCCCCTAATATACTCATTTCTCGCTTTATCTATTCTCGTCACACCACACATCCATCTTAACATTATCATCTCCGCTACGTGCAATTTTTTTTCATCCGTCTTTTTCACAGCCCAACATTCTGATCCATACAGTATGACAGGCCTTATCACGGACTTGTAGATTTTACCCTTCAACTTGAGGGGCATCCGTAGGTCACAAGTTGTTCCCGTGACCTGTCGCCATTTCATGCATCCTGCGTTGATCCGATGTGTTACGTCCCGGTCTACCTCACCATCCCCTTGGACGAGTGACCCGAGGTACCGAAAGTCGGAGCAAATTGGTACGGGCGTTCCAGCGAGAGCTAAAGGCACTGGATTTGAGAGACCGCCGAAATCGTAGAACAAGTATTCCATTTTGGTTCTACTCAATTTCAGACCATCACTCTCCACTCTGTGCCACCACACTTCCAATCTGTTCTGGACCTCTAGGCTATTCGCGGCAACCAACACAATGTCATCTGTAAACAGCATACACCATAGAGCCTCTTCCTGAATGTCCGACGCCAGGGCGTCCATTATCATCAGGAAGAGGTAAGGGCTGAGAGCCGACCCTTGATGTAAGCCGACAGCCACATTGAAGCTGCCAGTGGTGCCCACTGTAGACCGGACTTGGGTACTGCATCGAGTGTACATCGCTCGGATCAACTGCACATACTACCCAGGCACAACTTTCTCCTTAAGGGCCCACCATAGAACCTCTCGAGGTACCCAGTCGTATGGTTTTTCGAGGTCAACGAATACCATGTGCAAGTCTTTATGCGCACCTCTCACACAGCTGGCGTATGGCGAAAATGGCATCCGCTGTACCCCGATCTGGTATAAAACCGAATTGGTTCTATGAAATTTCACTCTCTTCTCTCCGTCGCCTTTCAATAATTCTCCCAGGCTTTCATATTACGCGACATTAGCTTTACTCCTCTATTATTGTTGCACTCAAGTACATCACCTTGTTTTTAAAAATGGGCACCAAAGAGTTATTGTACCGCTCATCAGGTATGGCTTCTTTCCTCAACAACTTATTGAAGAACAAAGCCAACCACGTCCATCCATCCACTCGCAATAACTTCCAAACATCAACTGGTATTCCATCTGGACCAATGGCTTTACCATTCATTCCATTTACTGCTATTTTGACTTCATCCATACTAACCATTCTCACTAACCCCACATTCACTGGTTTATTCTTTAACACTCCACTTCAATTATTTTCATCATTCATCAGTCTTTCAAAATATTCATTTCACCTCTTTCTGATTTTTTCTTCATCCGATAGAACCATTCCAGTTTCATCTCTTGTACATCTTACCTGACAAACATCCTTCGCCTTTCTCTCTCTTATTCAAGTAAGCCGGTATAGCTCTTTTTGACCTGCAGGACTGTCTAGTGTGTCATATAGTTTGTCCTGGGCTTTTAATTTTGCTATTACCACGACTTTCTTCTTTAAAAAGTATACTCATTCTCTTTTCAACGTTTAAACTAGCGTTTCGTAGCTCTACACGTCGCCATTATTTGATTTTTTTCTTCTTTTATTTCAATACACTCTGAATTTCTGTCGACCACCACCATGTATCCTACCTTTTATGCCCTTTCCTCTCGTCTCTTCCAAAATATATTTTGCTGCATGCCTGATATACCGAGCTATCTCATTCCAGGTTTCATTTATACTTCGATCATTCATTTTTCTAATCTCTATCATTCTGTCCACCACTCGCTCCTTGAACTTCTTCGCACAATCATTTCTCTCTAATATATGCCATTTTATTTTAGGGGGAGGACGCTCTTTGTATTTGTTAGACAGCATTTTGACCACTGATATCATAACCAGGAGTCTGTGTTGTGAGACTAGGTCTTCTCCTGGCAGTACTTTGCAGTATTTGACGTGCTTTAGGTGGTTGCGCCGAATTAGAAAGTAGTCGATTTGGGTCTTATGATTACCACTTTTAAACGTGATCATGTGTTCGTCTCTTTTCTGGTATCACGTATTGGCTACTGCCAGTTAATTCATTAGTGGATTGCAGCAGTGTCTCTCCTTCACTAACTACATTCAACATTCACATTCTCTAACATAACTTTCACAACTATAAATCTATCACTGATCCTTTGTACTTCCATCACGCTTTCTTTCAATTTGCTGTCTAACACTATTCCTACACCATTTCTTTTTCCATCACTTCCACAGTAGTAGAACTTATATCCCTCACCAATTTCTCTCACTTTTATTCCTCTCCATTTAGTTTACTGCAAGCATGATATATTTATCCGTCTTCTTTTCAATACATCCGCTCTCTGGCCCTTCCAGTCATAGACCCAACATTCCAACTTGCATAACTCAATCTCATTTTCCGAGCTAGCTTCTTACGTTGCACCTGCCCGAGGTGGTGCAACAACCCTGGTCCATTTCCCACAGGAGTCGGGTGCTGCCCCTGCGCGTCGCCTGAGGGTTACGCCCTAACCCTATCGCGCATTCCATTAAGACCGAACATGTTGCAAAAGGATTTGGCTAGATTTTTTTTAAAGTCAGTCACCAGCCTGACACCAACCCTCCTTGGGAATGCTTTTGTTGGTAGTTTACCCGCCACCACGGGGTGACCTAAGGTGCTGTAGTATGCACAGTCTCTAACTATTCCTTAGTCGCCTCTTACGACACCCACGGGAAAATATGGGATGGTGCTATTCTTTACGTTCTACACCATATATACATACATATTATACTATTACACAATTTCATTAAAAAAGGGACGAAAAAAAAGAAGAAAAAGAGAAAAAGAAAGAATAGAGTTGGTGGAAGAAATTAAATGACGTAGAACCAGGATAGTGTTAGAGAGAAAGGATATATTTTTAACTAGATTTTTGAATGAAACTAGTAACTGGGCTTGCATAATTGGTAGTGACAACGCGTTTTATAAACGCACCGCCTGGATCGCAAACGACTTCATGACGGTCACAAAACTTGGTAGAATGTGAGAGCATCAAAAGGGTCAAATTCTCCGATGATCTCAAGTGTCTAGAATGTGTGTCATGAATGAACTTAAAACGTTCTTTGAGATAAGAGGGGGTTGTAGGAATAAACAGGACACTGTAAAGCAACGATAAAATATGAACGTTCCGGCGAAGGCGGATTGGCAGCCACTTGTGCTTAATACGGAATTCGGAAATATGATTATATTTGCGCAATCCAAATATGAATCTAATACAGAAGTTTTGAAGTTGCTCAACCTGCACTTCAGTTAGATCCAGATAACTGACATGGGCATAATCAAGGATTGGGAGGAGAGATTGGGCGAGCGCCGTTTTGGTAGCAGTTGGAAGAAAATTGCGCAGCCTTCGTAAAGACCACGCAGACGCAAACAACTTGCGGCTAACTTCCTGCACCTGAGGTCCCCACGAAAAGTCTTTATCAATAATAATACCAAGGTTCTTCACTGAGTCACTGTATAAAATCGTTGAGCCATCAAAAGCAAACGGTGGGAGCCGCGTCCAGTCTATTCTTGAGCGCAACCTAGGGCTGCCGACAACAATGACTTGGGTCTTCATAGAATTTACACACATAGGCCACACTCCACTCAGATATACCAGCTTAATATTTGTTGGCCATGTTAACAGCCTCGGACAGTTCATCAAACGGAGCTTGCGAATATATTTGAAGATCGTCAGCGTAAAGGTGGTAGGATGAGAGAAGTTCATTGAAAATTGAGTTCATAAAGATAGCGAAAAGAAGAGGAGAAAGAACGCCCCCCCCCCCCCCCCCCGGGGCGCCGGCAGAGGTAAACATATTTCTGAAGATCAAAGTCGAAAAGAAGTAGTCACTCACAATCAGTCTTTCTGATCGGAAATAAAAACCAATACCTACTAAGTTACAATGTGTAACAATCGGGAAGTGAACGACAGACGAGTGGCGAGGCGGTGCACCAAAGAAAACCCCTATTTATTAAGGTTTAGGTTCTGCTACCGATTCATTTATAAAGGTTATGGTATTGCTACCGAAATCATTATAAAGGTTTTAGTACTTCTATCGAAATATACCGGTATTTATTTTCAACCTTAAAATTCCGGTGATATCCTTATTTTACGATATCGAAATATTTCGGTAACCCTTATTTAACGGTATGACGTCATACCGAAATTTAAAGGTATCCTAATTTTTGGGTAATTCAGTCCCTGAGATAAATGGACCCCCTAGTTATAGTATATATATCCTATATATTTTGAATCTATGATGCATTACATTGCCTTCCTTTCACTAGATACCATCCCTACCATTCAATACGGAATGTTTGGCGGGCGGCGACGCGTGTGCCTTGGCTAGCGCGTACAAGGAGCTGTGTCTACATCAACACTTGCCCATACACATGCCTGATCACTGCCATCAGTAAGTACACTATAAATCTTTTTATGTCACATGAGTGCTTTTACCAGTCTGTGTCTCCTGATAGCTACAAACTAGAATCCAAGGTCATGGACACGCGCGAAGGGTTAAATCATGAGTGAATAGGTTACTTCTCTAGGCAAGCGTGCTCCATCGTCGGCCACATCATCGCTTAGCATCAGGTAAGATAGATGGAAAAAAAACGAATATGTTCGACAAAAACATAAACAACGGCCGGTTTATTCGCGATCACTTTCAGGGTTCTAAGGAACCCACACCGCTACCATCTATAAAACAAACCGTCTTTACAATTCGTGCTGGGTAAAATTACAGTTTGCCTGTGGATGGGTGCCTCAAAAACCACGCTAAGCCGTTGGTCCCGACTGTCAGTTGTAGATTTTTGACAGTCATTATGGACAGTCAGAAGCCAGGAAATCTAACATCAGTCTTACTAAGAGATGTCGTGTTACCTAATATAATAAATTACCCGAGCTGTTAAGTAAGCATAAAAAGATTGCTGTTTTTACAAATAAATTAAAAAAACTCTTACTAAGTAAATGCTATTACAGCATAAATGAATATTTAAATGACAAATTTATATAGCTCGCATAATAATTTCAAATAAAAATAACAGTAATAATAAAGAATAATTATAATGTCATGAATGTTGAATAAAATTGTACTTAGAATAAGTTAGTCTATAGGTCCTTTTCATCTACACTAATATTATAAAGAGGTAAAGTTTGTTCTTTTGTTTTTTTTTTCTTTGTAGGAGGTTCTCTCTTAAAGTACTGGTCCGATTACAACAATTTTTTCACCGATAGAAAGCTGCTTTATTCCTGAGTGACGTAGGCTATATTTTAAGTACGAGGGCGAAGCTGCGGGCAAAAGCTAGTCCTTCATAATATTGGCTTTTGCTGTGCCCTATATGGTTCATAATTATGTCTCATAAATTTTCTCCTACCACGCACCCAAGCACGTTGTACATTGTGGAATGCAATAAATAATTGAGTATTGAGTATTAATTACGGAATTTTGGAGGTCAGATATGCAGTCGCTTCATGTAAAAAATGAATATTCAGCTGCAGCTGCCGGTTGACTGGAAGCCGGCCCCAACATTGTGGGAAAAGATTACGCAGATTGAATGGCTTAGCCAGCAATTTAGTTTGTAATTTGTACATAATAACATTATGTAAATAAATAATGTAATAGCAAATAAAAAAATTACATTATTTTCCTCTCATATGAACATTTCCATCTCTATTCTCAGATGCACAACTCCACAAGGCGACGTAATAGAAGAAGGCTCGTTCCACATCCTTCAATACATCCCGAACTCCAGCGACGTGGTGTTCTTAGTGGAGGCGCAGCGCTGTAACAACAACCTGCGCAAGGTCAAGAACATGGACCTCTTCGTCGAGGCCTTCGATATCAAGATGCAGGCCAACGGGTTCTCCGATAATAGGTAAGGATGTGGAATATTTTTGGACGGTTTTAATAAATTTTATAAGCAAGTATTTTTGTTTTGTTAGCTGTATATAGGGGACCATTTTGAATGCCTCTTAAAAGTGAAAAGTACCGAGAGTCGCAGGACGACTATCAGTCACCATAGGTAAAAGCTTGCAGACAACGAGCAACAGACAGCTCGCCGTCCGGCCGTCTAGTAACCGTCCGGACTAAGCCCGAGTCGTCAACGGCGCGAAACTATAGGCTAGCAAGGCTGATGCCCGCTAGAGCTTCGGGGAATTTCTGACATGGAAACTCCCTGTTCTAGAACGCAAAGAGCAACTAAAGGACACAGGTGTGGTTTTAGTCAATAAAACTCTGACCTGCTCCACTGTAGAGCAGAAAGTCATTGGATGATTTACTGCATCAAACAAAAATAAAAGATGAAAAGTTCTTATTTCATGGGGATTGAGCGTAGGCGGCAGCTAGTTATATTAAAAGAACTGTATGTCCATCTGTGACAAACAGTAAATAAATTTGAATCAAATTGAAGCAATTTCTAATTATATTATTTTGTATACAGATACGCCATCGTAGGTTTCGGCGGGCGCGGCGTGTACCGGCGCCCGCGTGCGCTCTACGTCAACAACAAGGTGTTCACTAACTCCATTGAGATATCACAGCATTTCGACAACTTTATTATCGGTAAGCATTTCTATTAAAATATGTCCTGCAAGCTGTATTACTATTTATTATATAAAAATATAATAAATAGTAATAACGTTACAGTTATATTTTTTCATTTGAATAACTCATTCGAGTTACCATGAAGTATATTTAGCAATGGGAAACTTAAAATATCAGACATAGAGTATTTTTATTTAATAAAAATAACGCCTGATAAAAAAAAAAACAGTAGTAACCTACTAAATAGTCTCCAAATTCGTTTGGTTACGGTTGGTAGACATAATTCTTTTTGCTATTGATGTCTCATGAGTTTGTATGTCACTAGCCCATAGGCCTAGGTTTCACTTTTGGCGAATAGAAAAAAATTATATGCCAGCTATGTATGGCAAAAGTTTAAATCCCCTTTAAATTGTCTTATTGATAAAAAAATCCGTAGTAGTAACTATATGATAGGGTGTTTCAATTTTATAGCTCACTTATTTTAGTATTCTTTTCTTAAAATTACAATAATAACTTAAACTATCATATCCCAGAGAGAGCATTCCCATTTTTGAGCTCAGTCGTACATGATGACAAAATCATTATGGACGTAACCTATCCAGTTTGTCTGGCTATCTTCATCATGGTCTATCGGGATTCCGTTTTACTGTCTATGTGCTACTAATTCTATGATAGTAAGGCCTATGTAAATTATAAAAAAACAAGAAGTCCTATTTTTTTGTACCGGGGTGGGTAGTCCTTTGGTACTAGCTACGCCATTGACTGTGGCATTGTCTAAATAAGTTACCATAGCTCTGGAACATGGGGATTTTAATCAGTAGAATTTTAACACTCCCTATCGTTCCAAGCAGAACGCTGGGTAAATAATGTCTGCTCCTAAGTATCAGATTAACGTAATAAATAATGTCGTCGTGTCCTTTTCATCAGACAAGGCGGACGCGGTCCGCAGCAACCGCAGTTCGCGCACGGACATGTTCGCGGCGCTGAGCTTCGCGACGCGCCTGCCCTTCCGCGCCGCCGTGCCGCGCACCTTCATCCTCATGCCGTGCTCCCGCTGCGACTCTGCCTTCATGAGGGTGAGCTCATCTACATTCTTCATCAATAAGCCCAACCTTGGAAGTATTTGGCGGGATTTTTTAAGTGAAGTTCAATGGCTGTTTTAATTATTCGCAAGTTGATTCCTAGTGACTATATTATGGTATAAAATTGGTGTAGTTTTATATCTCCGGGGCTAAACAACTAGAAAATATGTAGAATCATTGAAACATACGCTATCTCGGTAAAATGCAGCTGAGAATTTAATTGTTTTATGGACTACTTCGGCCCCAACGGCCATCTGTTCTGCGAGTAATGTGCCCTGCCCACTGCCACTTAAGTTTGGCGATTCTTCGTGCTATGACCTTAATCGAAAGGTTCTAAAACCAGGAAATGGTGCCCACGTACCGAAAGACGTAGCGTTGGAAGGCCTCCTACAAGGTGGACCGTTGAACTGGTAACGGTTGCGGGAGTCCGATGGATGCGAGACGTACAGGACCGTTCACTGCACTTGGGGGGAGGCCTATGTCCAGCAGTGGACGTCTTTCGGCTGAAATGATGATGATTGACTACCTCAGAGAAGCTTGCCGGCAATGTTTTTATATAACATTTGTCAGCAAATGTATCAAGTAAGCCTTCTTGGCAAGCTTTGCTGAGGTAGTCAACAATACAAAAAAGATCTCAGCCCCATTTTACCAAGATCGCGGCTGTTTCAATGATTCAAAATATTGTACAGTTGTGCAGATACTTGAGATACAAAACTAAACCAATTTTACATCGCAATATCTACTAGGAATCAATACGCAAATTATTAAAACAGCCCCTGAACTTCAGTCGAAAAAATCTCGCCAAAAACACTATGTCCTTCCTACTCTTATTTTTTACAAAAGTGAACATTACGTATCTCATTCTTATCACTGCATAATTGATGGATGGATGACCCCTGTAACCCAGCTTTTCCTAACGTAGGGATCATTGACCATGTATCTTGTACCTCGCCAATTGTACCCTGAATTAAGTATCACTTGTAATTGTGTACTCTTACAATTAAAATATTATTATTATTTCATTTATTCATTAACAAGACATAATAAATTATATTTTAAATTTTTCATTACAAAAAAAAACATTTAAAAATATAAAAAAAATAGTATCTCACCGGTATCGGGAACAGGATCCAATAAGAATAATAATTATTATTATTATCTCACGATGTTTTGTAACGTTTTGTCACGATGTTTTGTAACGTTTTGCCAGTTGGATTACTCGACGATTTACCACAACTTGATGGAGAGTTCTGTGACGCTGCACATTTTGATGGACGACGATTTTATGCTGTCCAAGAAACGAGCCGCCAAGTACTTGTTCGGTGAGTTTTAAATAATTATCAAAGTTGCGATTATGCAGATATGGAAAAATAATTAATTATAAAGAGAAAAAACATGGCAAATATTTTTTTTGCTCTTTATTTTTTTTGCGTTTTAAAGGTGGGTCTATGATAGAGTAGCCTAGCCAGCTAGCATTGCTGAGCCGCTCTACTCGCGGTGTCAAGTTTGGATTTACAACGAGTCTATAATGATCAATGTCCTCGAACGTGATGCGAAAGCTTTCGTGTTCGTCAAAAAACCGACAATACCAATACCAAACTCGAAGCGCTCTCGGTCGAGGCTTGTAAGAAAGAAAGAAAAAACGTTTATTCGTACCTCACACATATAGTAAAATTAAAAATACAGTACATAGACATAAGGGCATTGTAAGGGCTACTTGTAAATCGCTCCACTTTACTTTGTGCTCGGCTCATGCTCCGCTCTAACTCGGCTCTTTTAGCGTACCACCTTAAGACGCGCGCCATAATGTATTTAAATGTCAAAGAACAACAAAATGATATCTATTGCGACTTTTGAGGTACCTATAAACATTCTAAATATCAAAGTAAGGAATGTATACATTTTTAGCTTCTTATCTTTCATTCCGAGATTCAATCCCTAAAATGACTAGACTATACAAGTTGTAACGGAAAGGTCCTATTTTAAAAACTATATACTATATTATATATGAAACAAAAAAAAACTAGAAAGAAACTAAAAAGTGTTTTTTTTATAGTAAATGATATTTATTTTGCAAATAGTTTTTAAAAAACAGTTTTACACAGCATCAATTTAAACTAGAGGGGTTTCCTAGCTGACTACCCTGAGAAAAAAACACCGAAACAAACTCAGAGAGATCAAAGTCTCTTTTAAAGTCCATATAGTAAACATGTAATGGTCAAATTGTCTATGACTTTCTTTAATAAAACTGCTAAAAGTTAAACGCACCTTCCTATACGCTCTGTCTATCGGAGAGCATAGCATAATCAGCCTTTTAATGTTCCCACTGCTGGGACTCAGGCCTCCTTTCTAGGAGAGCGAATGGGCCGTAATCCACCACCATAATTAATAACTTTTCTACATTTTCTTTGCTCAGGCGTGGACAACACTTTAGCCTACACAAACAAGGACTACGAAAAGCTGGTGGGCGACGCAGCGCTCAGGAAGCAAGTGAAACTGCCCAAAGAAAAGCTCGGACTTTGTACCTCACTAGCTATGGAAACTAACGGTAAAGTACATTTAATAATCATAATTTATTTAAAAAACACAGCCTACAAATTATAGCATCAAGTTGAGAGAACATAAAACTAACTTGGCCTTAAAAATTAGCAAATATTACACATAGTCCACAATTTGCGTGACCTGCACATAACTAGTCAAAGTCAAAGCATTTTATTTCAAATAAACCATTCACTGACTGACTGACTGACTTCTTGACATTTCAAATGTGCCTGTTGAAATGTCAAGAAGTCAGTCAGTCATAAAAAAATGATGCTAATAAGAATATGCAAGAAACTCCATCGACACTCTTTTCAATCATGTTTTGTAATTACAAATATCTCTGTTACATGTTTCTTGTCGCTATCATGTGTGAAGAATGTAAATAAAGTAAAAAAAAACTAAATATAGACATTAAAATAGCAACTGGCAGCTAAAAGATGACCAGTCTCAACTGACAGCGCCCGTTCACGAACATGACCCGAATATTAGCACCACTCAGCTCAACCATTTTGAAGGGAACCGAATGATCCAACACACGCGCCACCATCAGTGAGACATTTGAGTGAGCATGACAAACTCAGAACTGCCATGCTCCTTTATGTCAAACACGTATATATTATAGTCTGATTCCCCTTGCCAGGGCGGACAGTAGTCAACCAGGGAGTGTGCATGGAAATTACACAATTTAATCCCCCCCAAGCCGGCGTTGTGCCATCGGTACATGGTGAACATCTCACCCATACGTACAAAACTTTTTGGGAACACATTTATTGTACGTTCAGCTAAGGAATGGAATCCCCTACCGGAGTTGGTGTTTTTAGGATGTTTTTAGGATTCTGTCCCTCAAAAGGAAAAAACGGAACCCTTATAAGATCACTTTGTTGTCTGTCTGTTAAGACCCTTTATCTCGGGAACGCTTTGAGGTATAGAGTTGAAATTAAAACCATATACACAGAAGTCTGCGGTCCATTGAAGCTGTGAAAATATCAGATTTCTAAGTTTATTATACACTAAAAAGGTCTACAAAAAGGTCTGCGATGGTATATGTCTATCTCCTAGGGATAACCCACTATAACCATTTTTTCTCTTTTACTTTTTACGAGAAATAATGGTTTATTTACGAAGCGATTTTAAGCAATACACCATTAATCCGTATCCAATTAACTACCTTAAACACATTGCGCATTTAATATGCATTGCACCCGTGCGAAGCCGGGGCGGGTCGCTAGTCAACTATAAGCAGATTACCTGCAGTTATACTGACAAGGAGGGTCGCTGAATTATCTTACGATAACGGTTGACTTGATATCCATTAAAACGTAGTTCGATAGATTAGATGTTGCAATTAACCTAAATAAGTGTCAGGCAATCATCATTGAGAGTCCTCGAATCAGTGCTAAAGTGGATAGTGCAACTTTGTCGTTCTGTTCGACTATACTGTATTATTCATTTTTCCTGGGTTTTCGCATCGATAGTACACAGAACTGATGTAATCCAGTCGCTAGTGACAGTCAGAGGGGATACGGGATAGTTTGAAAAACGTATTACCATCAAAAACCTATCAACATTCTAAACTAAACTGTCATCCTCCCAGGTACAATATTCGCGGGCGCAAAGCTTCAAGGCGACCGACCCACCGCTCGACGCTTCTCCACAGTAGTGGGAGCGCGCGCCGCCTCGTCCACTGCGCGCTGCGCCACGCCGCCCCGGTGCGAGTGCAGCGAGGGACGGCTCACCTGCAGGCCGTGTGCCGATACACAGCGACTGGTAAGTCTAGTAGACTAGGATAGCGCGCTCCACAGTAGTGGGAGCGCGCGCCGCCTCGTCCACTGCGCGCTGCGCCACGCCGCCCCGGTGCGAGTGCAGCGAGGGACGGCTCACCTGCAGGCCGTGTGCCGATACACAGCGACTGGTAAGTCTAGTAGACTAGGATAGCGCGCTCCACAGTAGTGGGAGCGCGCGCCGCCTCGTCCACTGCGCGCTGCGCCACGCCGCCCCGGTGCGAGTGCAGCGAGGGACGGCTCACCTGCAGGCCGTGTGCCGATACACAGCGACTGGTAAGTCTAGTAGACTAGGATAGCGCGCTCCACAGTAGTGGGAGCGCGCGCCGCCTCGTCCACTGCGCGCTGCGCCACGCCGCCCCGGTGCGAGTGCAGCGAGGGACGGCTCACCTGCAGGCCGTGTGCCGATACACAGCGACTGGTAAGTCTAGTAGACTAGGATAGCGCGCTCCACAGTAGTGGGAGCGCGCGCCGCCTCGTCCACTGCGCGCTGCGCCACGCCGCCCCGGTGCGAGTGCAGCGAGGGACGGCTCACCTGCAGGCCGTGTGCCGATACACAGCGACTGGTAAGTCTAGTAGACTAGGATAGCGCGCTCCACAGTAGTGGGAGCGCGCGCCGCCTCGTCCACTGCGCGCTGCGCCACGCCGCCCCGGTGCGAGTGCAGCGAGGGACGGCTCACCTGCAGGCCGTGTGCCGATACACAGCGACTGGTAAGTCTAGTAGACTAGGATAGCGCGCTCCACAGTAGTGGGAGCGCGCGCCGCCTCGTCCACTGCGCGCTGCGCCACGCCGCCCCGGTGCGAGTGCAGCGAGGGACGGCTCACCTGCAGGCCGTGTGCCGATACACAGCGACTGGTAAGTCTAGTAGACTAGGATAGCGCGCTCCACAGTAGTGGGAGCGCGCGCCGCCTCGTCCACTGCGCGCTGCGCCACGCCGCCCCGGTGCGAGTGCAGCGAGGGACGGCTCACCTGCAGGCCGTGTGCCGATACACAGCGACTGGTAAGTCTAGTAGACTAGGATAGCGCGCTCCACAGTAGTGGGAGCGCGCGCCGCCTCGTCCACTGCGCGCTGCGCCACGCCGCCCCGGTGCGAGTGCAGCGAGGGACGGCTCACCTGCAGGCCGTGTGCCGATACACAGCGACTGGTAAGTCTAGTAGACTAGGATAGCGCGCTCCACAGTAGTGGGAGCGCGCGCCGCCTCGTCCACTGCGCGCTGCGCCACGCCGTCCCGGTGCGAGTGCAGCGAGGGACGGCTCACCTGCAGGCCGTGTGCCGATACACAGCGACTGGTAAGTCTAGTAGACTAGGATAGCGCGCTCCACAGTAGTGGGAGCGCGCGCCGCCTCGTCCACTGCGCGCTGCGCCACGCCGCCCCGGTGCGAGTGCAGCGAGGGACGGCTCACCTGCAGGCCGTGTGCCGATACACAGCGACTGGTAAGTCTAGTAGACTAGGATAGCGCGCTCCACAGTAGTGGGAGCGCGCGCCGCCTCGTCCACTGCGCGCTGCGCCACGCCGCCCCGGTGCGAGTGCAGCGAGGGACGGCTCACCTGCAGGCCGTGTGCCGATACACAGCGACTGGTAAGTCTAGTAGACTAGGATAGCGCGCTCCACAGTAGTGGGAGCGCGCGCCGCCTCGTCCACTGCGCGCTGCGCCACGCCGCCCCGGTGCGAGTGCAGCGAGGGACGGCTCACCTGCAGGCCGTGTGCCGATACACAGCGACTGGTAAGTCTAGTAGACTAGGATAGCGCGCTCCACAGTAGTGGGAGCGCGCGCCGCCTCGTCCACTGCGCGCTGCGCCACGCCGCCCCGGTGCGAGTGCAGCGAGGGACGGCTCACCTGCAGGCCGTGTGCCGATACACAGCGACTGGTAAGTCTAGTAGACTAGGATAGCGCGCTCCACAGTAGTGGGAGCGCGCGCCGCCTCGTCCACTGCGCGCTGCGCCACGCCGCCCCGGTGCGAGTGCAGCGAGGGACGGCTCACCTGCAGGCCGTGTGCCGATACACAGCGACTGGTAAGTCTAGTAGACTAGGATAGCGCGCTCCACAGTAGTGGGAGCGCGCGCCGCCTCGTCCACTGCGCGCTGCGCCACGCCGCCCCGGTGCGAGTGCAGCGAGGGACGGCTCACCTGCAGGCCGTGTGCCGATACACAGCGACTGGTAAGTCTAGTAGACTAGGATAGCGCGCTCCACAGTAGTGGGAGCGCGCGCCGCCTCGTCCACTGCGCGCTGCGCCACGCCGCCCCGGTGCGAGTGCAGCGAGGGACGGCTCACCTGCAGGCCGTGTGCCGATACACAGCGACTGGTAAGTCTAGTAGACTAGGATAGCGCGCTCCACAGTAGTGGGAGCGCGCGCCGCCTCGTCCACTGCGCGCTGCGCCACGCCGCCCCGGTGCGAGTGCAGCGAGGGACGGCTCACCTGCAGGCCGTGTGCCGATACACAGCGACTGGTAAGTCTAGTAGACTAGGATAGCGCGCTCCACAGTAGTGGGAGCGCGCGCCGCCTCGTCCACTGCGCGCTGCGCCACGCCGCCCCGGTGCGAGTGCAGCGAGGGACGGCTCACCTGCAGGCCGTGTGCCGATACACAGCGACTGGTAAGTCTAGTAGACTAGGATAGCGCGCTCCACAGTAGTGGGAGCGCGCGCCGCCTCGTCCACTGCGCGCTGCGCCACGCCGCCCCGGTGCGAGTGCAGCGAGGGACGGCTCACCTGCAGGCCGTGTGCCGATACACAGCGACTGGTAAGTCTAGTAGACTAGGATAGCGCGCTCCACAGTAGTGGGAGCGCGCGCCGCCTCGTCCACTGCGCGCTGCGCCACGCCGCCCCGGTGCGAGTGCAGCGAGGGACGGCTCACCTGCAGGCCGTGTGCCGATACACAGCGACTGGTAAGTCTAGTAGACTAGGATAGCGCGCTCCACAGTAGTGGGAGCGCGCGCCGCCTCGTCCACTGCGCGCTGCGCCACGCCGCCCCGGTGCGAGTGCAGCGAGGGACGGCTCACCTGCAGGCCGTGTGCCGATACACAGCGACTGGTAAGTCTAGTAGACTAGGATAGCGCGCTCCACAGTAGTGGGAGCGCGCGCCGCCTCGTCCACTGCGCGCTGCGCCACGCCGCCCCGGTGCGAGTGCAGCGAGGGACGGCTCACCTGCAGGCCGTGTGCCGATACACAGCGACTGGTAAGTCTAGTAGACTAGGATAGCGCGCTCCACAGTAGTGGGAGCGCGCGCCGCCTCGTCCACTGCGCGCTGCGCCACGCCGCCCCGGTGCGAGTGCAGCGAGGGACGGCTCACCTGCAGGCCGTGTGCCGATACACAGCGACTGGTAAGTCTAGTAGACTAGGATAGCGCGCTCCACAGTAGTGGGAGCGCGCGCCGCCTCGTCCACTGCGCGCTGCGCCACGCCGCCCCGGTGCGAGTGCAGCGAGGGACGGCTCACCTGCAGGCCGTGTGCCGATACACAGCGACTGGTAAGTCTAGTAGACTAGGATAGCGCGCTCCACAGTAGTGGGAGCGCGCGCCGCCTCGTCCACTGCGCGCTGCGCCACGCCGCCCCGGTGCGAGTGCAGCGAGGGACGGCTCACCTGCAGGCCGTGTGCCGATACACAGCGACTGGTAAGTCTAGTAGACTAGGATAGCGCGCTCCACAGTAGTGGGAGCGCGCGCCGCCTCGTCCACTGCGCGCTGCGCCACGCCGCCCCGGTGCGAGTGCAGCGAGGGACGGCTCACCTGCAGGCCGTGTGCCGATACACAGCGACTGGTAAGTCTAGTAGACTAGGATAGCGCGCTCCACAGTAGTGGGAGCGCGCGCCGCCTCGTCCACTGCGCGCTGCGCCACGCCGCCCCGGTGCGAGTGCAGCGAGGGACGGCTCACCTGCAGGCCGTGTGCCGATACACAGCGACTGGTAAGTCTAGTAGACTAGGATAGCGCGCTCCACAGTAGTGGGAGCGCGCGCCGCCTCGTCCACTGCGCGCTGCGCCACGCCGCCCCGGTGCGAGTGCAGCGAGGGACGGCTCACCTGCAGGCCGTGTGCCGATACACAGCGACTGGTAAGTCTAGTAGACTAGGATAGCGCGCTCCACAGTAGTGGGAGCGCGCGCCGCCTCGTCCACTGCGCGCTGCGCCACGCCGCCCCGGTGCGAGTGCAGCGAGGGACGGCTCACCTGCAGGCCGTGTGCCGATACACAGCGACTGGTAAGTCTAGTAGACTAGGATAGCGCGCTCCACAGTAGTGGGAGCGCGCGCCGCCTCGTCCACTGCGCGCTGCGCCACGCCGCCCCGGTGCGAGTGCAGCGAGGGACGGCTCACCTGCAGGCCGTGTGCCGATACACAGCGACTGGTAAGTCTAGTAGACTAGGATAGCGCGCTCCACAGTAGTGGGAGCGCGCGCCGCCTCGTCCACTGCGCGCTGCGCCACGCCGCCCCGGTGCGAGTGCAGCGAGGGACGGCTCACCTGCAGGCCGTGTGCCGATACACAGCGACTGGTAAGTCTAGTAGACTAGGATAGCGCGCTCCACAGTAGTGGGAGCGCGCGCCGCCTCGTCCACTGCGCGCTGCGCCACGCCGCCCCGGTGCGAGTGCAGCGAGGGACGGCTCACCTGCAGGCCGTGTGCCGTTACACAGCGACTGGTAAGTCTAGTAGACAAGGATCCACCTGCCAGTTCTTCTCCATAGGAAACGACCAATTGAAACCATGCATTAGATTCTGACGTTTTCTAAGTCCCTTTGTAGCCCCATTTGAAATAAAATATCTTGAAATACATTAGTACCTTTATGTTGTAGATGTAATACAGTGATAATAATATTAACTTGAACATGTGTGACCTAAAAGGTTATCATTAAATTACAACGAATAAAACTTGAATGTACTATTTACACATTATTCTAATAATCTTCTCGAAATGTAAGTCTAACTATGTAACAGACTAAAAAAATATTAAACTTTTTTAATTGCAGAATTTTTTTATCTTAGTACCTAGTTTAGGTACTGACATAGAAAATTAATACACAGATGTTGCACTTTTAACAATTATTGTAGAAATAGTTGGGTTTATATTTGTTCAATATTTTATACTAAACAACAAATAACACAGAAATTAATCTTGTTCTAAACACAGCATCAAAATTGGTTGTTAAATGAAACAGCAATTGGCATTTCAAATATACGCCATCTTTTTTTTTATACAGGTAACCTAATGGCGGTGACGTCACATTTCAATATATGCACTTTTATGCTCTTACTTGTCAAATTCCTCTTACTTAATATCGAACGAATTTAAAAAAAAAACCTATTTGCGACTGATAAAGTTACTTTTTCATATAATAGTTTTATTTTTTATTTTCCCTCTTCATTAGCATTGAATCTAACCAGGCCAGAGCCTATCACACATCGAAACCACTAGGTACAGTTTGAACTACTTTGAACCACACAATATCTCAACACTACTATTTTTTGTTCATAGATGGAGCTGTCATTCTTCAACTCAGATGACATCGATGAACTGATCGACATGGCGATGGAACCACCTACCTTACCTTCGTTCAGATGATGAGAATCCTCACTAGAATAATAGATTTAGCTGGACTACCTGCTTTAATATAAAAGCTAGATTTTTGGCCAAAAATATTGAATCATGAAGTGAGATATTGTAATTCGTATTTAAACGTTTAAAAACAACTAATAAATATATTTAAAATACAATAATATGCCATGTTTTAGACCTATCAAAATTAATATCTATTTTGTAAGATAAAAGAACCTTTATAGTGTGTCTAAGGCCGGCCGCACACGATCGGTTTCTTGATTAGGTTTCCTGATCAGGAAATCGACGTGTGCGCCTTGTTGAACATTTTGTATGTAAACAGAGCATTTAGGTTTCCGAATCTGATTTCCTGATTAGGAAACCTAATCAGGAAACCGAACGTTTGCGGCCGGCCTAAGACGTCCAAACCTTAGAAACTTGTTAAATGTGATTTTGTAAATTATTCCTTGGATGTTTGGGACTAATTTACTTTGCAGTCTACTTCTCTTTGCATCGAAAGTGTATCGAAAGAGTCTGTCTCGGACAGCCATTAGTACATGAATTTCGTCACGGGAATAACAAGAAAAACAATTTCATTTGACGGTAATTACATTATATTATTACGGGCGTGATTCAAGAACACGAAAGGTAAAAAGAAAATGGTAGACATATGCTTACATTGATTAAATTCTAAGAAAAAAAAGTTCAAATGTTAGTTTAATAGTTCAATATTATTTTAAGGTCAAAATAAGAAAGTATGTGTTAAGTAATACAACTTATTTGAAACCTAATTTACTTAAAAATAGTGTTTATTTTAGAATGCAGTGACGATGTAGACATGTAGTATTTTTTCCGTGTACATATTTAATTATTTTGTAAGTATGACATTCTATCGAATAATTACGAAACAATAAAATATTTTTATAAGTGAATTTTCGTTTCATTCTTCTTCCTAAACTTTTCACATTTTGGGGTTGGCTTCCAGTGTAGCTAGATAGCAGTATTTTACAAGAAGCGACGACCTACCTGTCCTCCAAAACTGGAAACAATACGTGTGATATCCTTTAAAAATCATTTTGGGGAATTTGGAACTTAGGCAGAACACATCATACATTCATTCCCAACGTCCCCAAAATGTAAAATTAATTTATTTGTAAAGTTCTTACTTGACCATTCCTCGTACTGACGTCTCCAAAAGTGTTAGTCTATACATATAATAAAACAGTAAAATTCTTTTGGGATGGTATTAATTGGCGCAAAAACTACTGAACCGATCCTGTTCAAATTTTGCATACACAATCCTTATAGGTCAGGGCAACTGATAGGCTATAAACTATCACGCTATTTGCTATGGGGGGTGAGCAATAATCCAAAATGTAGGTATTGAACGACATTTGCCGCGAGTTCAATTCCCAGCTACAGTTAAAAATTTTGTCATTATTTTGTCTTATTTTTTTTGTATTAAAATAACTTTACCATTTTTTCAAAATAAAATTGACATTTCTATTCGATATCTTCTCAATATTTTGTACAAACTAATCAAAACACATAATAAAATCAAAGCGACGAATAAAATCACGTACTATAATATTACATTATTCCATTTAGCTGCAAATTTAACTTCTAAAACGAAAATCATCACGCTATCATCGTTAGGGAGCCAACCAGTCAATTATGACGTTTATATAAGAACGTCTATTTTATAGTTTATTCATCGAAGACCGCAGCACAGTGGTTTCGCATCTAGACTTTAATGTAATGTGAAGGTGGTTCAAATCCCGTTCGGCTCTCTTAGGAGAAATTTTTGTTCTATTTTGTCATCGTGAATAAGATTTTTTTATATATTTTTGCATGCTTACAATTTTTTTTTATAAATCTACGTATATAATATATCTGTAGAATTTTTTAGTGAAGTGCGTATTATTAATTTTAGAAATCGATGTAGATAACTTTTATACATTTAAATTGTGTGGAACTTGATAATTATCTTACTTAGGCTTTGTTTCATCGCAATGAAACAAAGCATATGAAAGACAAACGGTATGAAATCAAAGTTTTCGAGAAGTAAAATATGACACCACACGCAACTCGCAACGCCATCTAAAGACTCAAAGTAGAAATAATGATGACAATGACGGTTGAACTTCATATTAAATTTGATAGATGGCATTGCGTATTTTACGTAATTTTCTGAGTGGCAGAAGAATGGCCATCGCCCACGTTTACAGTTATGGTTAAACTGGTGTTAGACGGAGGCATTTTTAACAATTCTACAGCTTATTTTTATTATATTTTTCGCATTATAGTAACAAGCTAATTGACCGTGATTATTCAAGGGATACCATCCAAAGACGATAAAAGTAAATAGCTATATGTATTTAATTATTCACTTTAAAATAACACGGCCACATTTTCGGAAGGGGTTACAGGGTACTTTGCGTTGGATGGTCCCCAGGTGGACCGATGACCTGGTAAGGATCGCGGGTATCCGATGGATGAGAGACTCACAGGACCGGTTATTATACTTGGGGATATATTACACTTGGGGAGGTCTATGTCCAGCAGTGGACATCTTTCGGCTGAAATAATAATGATGATGATGGCACTTTTTTTTTCTTTTTTTAAGGGTGGAAATCATCCAATGACTTCTCTCGCTCTGGTTGGAGCGGGAGGACGTGTCAATCTTTTACCGACTAAAACTACACCTGTGTCTATCACTACGCGCTGTTGAGGATTGGGCTCGATCCTGTCAACTACAGGACGGCTAGCTACCCATTGCTCGACGTCCGGAAGCCCGCGTCTACCGTGATTGGTAGTCGGGGTCGGAATCTTGGCTCGGCGTGAGGCCGTTCGTTCCCTAACGCGTGCGGCCTCCGCCTTCGCTAGCATTACGGCTTTGCAGAAGGAGGCGACCGCCTGCCACTACTACTCGCTCTGGATCAGAGCCCGGCGCGAGAGGTCACTGACGCCGGTTGCCTCCACGAGGACACGGCGGTGCTCCGCCCTTGCAGGGCACATCTCCACTGTGTCCTCCGGGATGATAGCACCTTGCAGATTAATAATGGTGTGTTTTATTATTTGCAGTCACCGATTCATATAAAACGGGATCGAATGTGTTTTTCTGACCACAGTTCGACAACGTAAGATGTATCTCAGATTCCTTACAGCCTTACGTCGATATCTGGACGTTACCTCTTTGCAATGAGTGGTGACCAACACTGGAACAACCTTCTAAGGGAGGCCAATCTCAGGGATAACACTTATCGGCTGCTACATTTGTTAACCGTAATTTCATTGTTTTATGGATAAGCTCAGGACTGTTGTGGGTGTTTCGAACGGTTTCTGTTCTGGGTTCGGTTGAAAGTACCCTGATATTACCATTTTGTGAATCACCTGGAGGACTCGGTGTAGCATGCGGTGGAGGTCTATCCATCTTGAGTGAACCGCCGTGTCCTCATAGAGGCAATCGACGTCAGTAATTTCTCGGTTTGGCCATCAATATGCGAATTCGATTGAACGGGGATACACGCGCACAAGGTTTCGCCGTAGTTTCATTCATAAGTTGGAGACTCTTCATAAGGTAGTTCCTACTATGGAAAAAACATTTGTCTTATATACGGGGATGTCAATTAAATACACACCAAAATATCCTAGGTAAATGAACAAGTAATTCTAACGCCTAAAATGATGGGCACGCCACAATTATGGCGGTAAGTCTCCTCTTTGAGGCGTGGTTGGAAAGACCTCACGGCGTCCTCACATTCCGCATGACGCAGGTCCTCACCGGACACGGTAAGTTCGGGAGGTTCCTGCACCGGATTCGTGCGGAAACGACGCCCGGGTGTCGCCACTGTGTGGCCCATCCGGAGGACACGGTGGAGCACACGGTGGAGGTGTGCCCCGCTTGGGCAGAGCAACGCCGTGTCCTCGTGGGGGCAATCGGCGGCGGTGATCTCTCGCGCCGGTTCTTGGTTCAGGCCATGCTCCGGAGCGAGGAGGAGTGGCAGGCGGTCGCCTCCTTCTGCGAAGCAGTAATGCTAGCTAAGGAGGCGGCCGATCGCGTGAGGCAACGGTCCTTACGCTCCAACCGCCGCCGGGATTCCGATCCCGATTTCCGGCCACCGTAGGCGCGGGCTTGTAGACGGCGAGCAATGGGTGGCTCGCCGTCTGACCGTCCGGTAACCGTCCGGACCGAGCCCAAGTCGTCGACGGCGCGTATTGTTCCACGCGCGCCTCAGGGAGATGTCAGCAAATCGTAGGGGCCCAGCAGGGTCGAAGCCTACTGGGGCCACGGGTAGTGTGAAAGCGGAACCCGGGGCCCTGGGACGAAGGCAACGAAGGAACAGGAGTGGGTTTTTAGTCAGTAAGAGTCTGACACTATCTCGCGCTCCGCCCAAGAGCGGGGATGTCATTAGGATGATTTTCCCACCCAATAAAAAAAAAAAAAAAAAACGCCTAAAATGATCAAACTGCAACAATCAATGCAAGCATGCTCTCGCCAATTCTTCATAAGTACTGTTGTGGAAGAAGATAGTTGATCATTTATTTATTTATTTATTTAATCCTTTATGCACAAATGTACAGCGGCGGACTTAATGCCTACCGGATGATGATGGTAGTTTTTGGATTCGCTTAAGGCTTTTTACTATCAGTGCACGTTATCCAGCTAAAGGTCGGTGTCCCGATTATGCTCCTTCGTTTATCTCTACCAAAGCTGTCTAACTGCTTAAACTCTTCAATGAAAAGTTATTGAGGCGAAAATTGTTATGGGAGATAACTCTTTCGATCAATCTTGCAGCCCTAGCAGACATCGGCCCTAGAGGGCCCTATCCATTTGCTGAAATCTTTTTGAGTCGCGCGTAGAATACTACGCGCCGTCGATTCAGGACTGCTTTGACCAGACGGCTGGACAGCACCACCGCAATCCCGTGTTTGCGATAGCTGGGAATTGCCTTGCGGCTTTCAACACCCGGAGCGTCCCTTGCAGCGACCGCTGAGGAGTCAGGATGGCCTATCCCTCATAGTTTCAGCCACCTTCTTTGATCGTAGTGCTTCACTGAAGGAGGCTACTGGTTGTCATTTTCTCCACCAATCGCCCCCATAAGGACAAGGCGGCGCCGGCGCTCCGACCAAGCGGGACTGACTTCCACCGTATGCTCCGTCGTATTCTCCGGGCGTTTCGCAGAATGGTGAGACCCGAGTGTTTCTTCCCGGTGAATTCGACACAGATACCTTCCGAAATACCTACAACCGGTGAGTCCTGCACAAAGAAAGGATGCCGTGACGCCTCTGTAGACACTTCTCAAAGACAGGCATTACCGCTGCGATTTGATTGTGGCGTGCTCACTGAGGCGAGGGGTTGAAATCATGCAATGATGTTTTACCAGAACATAAACCAGAAACATACATAATTGCCCATGCATACATATGCCTTTTCCCTTGGGGCAGGCAGAAATGACCACTGCTACGACCCATACATGCTCTTTCTATTCATTGACGGTCATACATCGGGATCTGGACGAGTATATAACATGTTTCCTGAAGGTAATTTGCGTTTTTAACCGACTTCTAAAAAAGGAGAAGGTTCTTAATTTGGATATTTTTACCTTTAACCGTTTTATGTTAAAGTACAATAAATTATTGCGATGCTTTCGGAATGAATTGCAAGCACAGAGTGATTGTACAGTTTTACGATCTTAACGCGGACGAAGTCGCGGGCAACAGCTAGTTTCAAATATTAGCTTATTTTTCTAATTGTTACACAAGGCCTCTACATATGCGAGGCATTTATTAGAAAGAGGCTCCGGCGGTTGACCTGCTTGCCACCCCCTAAGGCCGCCACTGCTCCAGTGAGTCGGGATGATGCTGCAGGTTCCAGTGTGTTCGAGTAGTGCTGCTGGCTCTAGTCGCTCGGTAGGTAGTTCTCACGGCAATGAGACGAATGCCGCCATATTTCTTGCGTAAGGCACATAAATTGGCCCAGTGCAAAATGTCGATGACGGCTTCGTTTACTTGACCTGAGAGCATTCGGTTAAACAGAGTCAGTAAGCACCTTCAAAAGTAACTCACCAACCGTCCTGACGCCTGAGCAGATGAGGTCCTTCAAATGTTGAGGACTAAAAAAGCCGTTGAGGGCGCGCAGAGCTGCTCCAGAAGGAGCAAACGCTTGTCATTACCTCTCGACCTGTAATGGTGAGGGTGTGAATATTCAAATTGAAGGCGTCGGTAAGGAAAGGTCATCTACCGGGGCAGGGTGTTTGGTTTGCTTTCCAGAGCTGCTAGAGTATCTGGAAGACACGGAGACATCACATCCCTTCACCACAAAGAATTCTTTCTTCTCCGCTAATGTCACCTTCTCCTAATTTAGATTCGCCCAGATATGACCTCTTGAAGAGGTCTGTGTAGATAATTTTGAGTCCAAGGGCCGAAATATTACAATTTTGGAGGTAGGTGGAACAGAGTATAAAGTCCCGCAAACCTCCGTTGACAAGGGAGGATCCTCCGACCAGACGGGTGTTATGTCTGGTGGGCTGCAACTGCCCGATAGATGATTTCGGGTTGTTCTATATGTTCTAATCGCGCGGAGAACTTTGATTGCGCGATTCAGGATTAGTTCTTATGTGACGCGATAGATGTCGCTACATCACTCCCCTCCGGAGATCGGAGATCGATGGTTCTTGATGCTTCTTGATGCGTGCCAAGCCATTGGTAGGTTGGTTCCAGTGAGTCGGAACCGAATGCCGCATAGTTCTCGGTGAGTCGGAACTGTCTGCGGTGATGCCCCAGTGAGTCAGGGTGTTGCTGTCCCAGTGAGTCGGGATGATGCTGCAGGCTCCAGTGAGTCGGAGTAGTGCTGCTGGCTCCAGTGAGTCGGAGCGGTGCTGTGCAACGTAGTGGCTTGACTGCTGGCGTCGACCAGGAGAGGTTCTTCGTGGCTCTTCATGTGACTGGCCGAAGGTGCAGTGTGCTTCGCCGAGGTCGCTAATGAGGCTGAGGGTGATGACCAGGTATGACCATGTAGGCATGCTGGTGGTCAGGATACCCTTTATAGCCGTGGGTGCTGGCTGTATGGCTCGCTGCTCGAAAGCTTGAGGAAGTGATGATGACGTCACGAGATAGTAGCTGCACGAAGGCTGCGCTGACGTTCTTTGTCGAGGGTCACCAGTTTCGAGGTGTGTGGAACAGTGAGTAAAGTCCCGCAAACCTCCGTTGACAAGGGAGGATCCTCCGACCAGACGGGTGTTATGTCTGGTGGGCTGCAACTGCCCGATAGATGATTTCGGGTTGTTCTATATGTTCTAATCGCGCGGAGAACTTTGATTGCGCGATTCAGGATTAGTTCTTATGTGACGCGATAGATGTCGCTACACAATTAAAAAATAAGTTTTAGATACTGATTTTATTATATACTAGCTGTTGCCCGCGACTTCGTCCGCGTTAAGATCGTAAAACTGTACAATCACTCTGTGCTTGCAATTCATTCCGAAAGCATCGCAATAATTTATTGTACTTTAACATAAAACGGTTAAAGGTAAAAATATCCAAATTAAGAACCTTCTCCTTTTTTAGAAGTCGGTTAAAAACGCAAATTACCTTCAGGAAACATGTTATATACTCGTCCAGATCCCGATGTATGACCGTCAATGAATAGAAAGAGCATGTATGGGTCGTAGCAGTGGTCATTTCTGCCTGCCCCAAGGGAAAAGGCATATGTATGCATGGGCAATTATGTATGTTTCTGGTTTATGTTCTGGTAAAACATCATTGCATGATTTCAACCCCTCGCCTCAGTGAGCACGCCACAATCAAATCGCAGCGGTAATGCCTGTCTTTGAGAAGTGTCTACAGAGGCGTCACGGCATCCTTTCTTTGTGCAGGACTCACCGGTTGTAGGTATTTCGGAAGGTATCTGTGTCGAATTCACCGGGAAGAAACACTCGGGTCTCACCATTCTGCGAAACGCCCGGAGAATACGACGGAGCATACGGTGGAAGTCAGTCCCGCTTGGTCGGAGCGCCGGCGCCGCCTTGTCCTTATGGGGGCGATTGGTGGAGAAAATGACAACCAGTAGCCTCCTTCAGTGAAGCACTACGATCAAAGAAGGTGGCTGAAACTATGAGGGATAGGACATCCTGACTCCTCAGCGGTCGCTGCAAGGGACGCTCCGGGTGTTGAAAGCCGCAAGGCAATTCCCAGCTATCGCAAACACGGGATTGCGGTGGTGCTGTCCAGCCGTCTGGTCAAAGCAGTCCTGAATCGACGGCGCGTAGTATTCTACGCGCGACTCAAAAAGATTTCAGCAAATGGATAGGGCCCTCTAGGGCCGATGTCTGCTAGGGCTGCAAGATTGATCGAAAGAGTTATCTCCCATAACAATTTTCGCCTCAATAACTTTTCATTGAAGAGTTTAAGCAGTTAGACAGCTTTGGTAGAGATAAACGAAGGAGCATAATCGGGACACCGACCTTTAGCTGGATAACGTGCACTGATAGTAAAAAGCCTTAAGCGAATCCAAAAACTACCATCATCATCCGGTAGGCATTAAGTCCGCCGCTGTACATTTGTGCATAAAGGATTAAATAAATAAATAAATAAATGATCAACTATCTTCTTCCACAACAGTACTTATGAAGAATTGGCGAGAGCATGCTTGCATTGATTGTTGCAGTTTGATCATTTTAGGCGTTTTTTTTTTTTTTTTTATTGGGTGGGAAAATCATCCTAATGACATCCCCGCTCTTGGGCGGAGCGCGAGATAGTGTCAGACTCTTACTGACTAAAAACCCACTCCTGTTCCTTCGTTGCCTTCGTCCCAGGGCCCCGGGTTCCGCTTTCACACTACCCGTGGCCCCAGTAGGCTTCGACCCTGCTGGGCCCCTACGATTTGCTGACATCTCCCTGAGGCGCGCGTGGAACAATACGCGCCGTCGACGACTTGGGCTCGGTCCGGACGGTTACCGGACGGTCAGACGGCGAGCCACCCATTGCTCGCCGTCTACAAGCCCGCGCCTACGGTGGCCGGAAATCGGGATCGGAATCCCGGCGGCGGTTGGAGCGTAAGGACCGTTGCCTCACGCGATCGGCCGCCTCCTTAGCTAGCATTACTGCTTCGCAGAAGGAGGCGACCGCCTGCCACTCCTCCTCGCTCCGGAGCATGGCCTGAACCAAGAACCGGCGCGAGAGATCACCGCCGCCGATTGCCCCCACGAGGACACGGCGTTGCTCTGCCCAAGCGGGGCACACCTCCACCGTGTGCTCCACCGTGTCCTCCGGGTGGGCCACACAGTGGCGACACCCGGGCGTCGTTTCCGCACGAATCCGGTGCAGGAACCTCCCGAACTTACCGTGTCCGGTGAGGACCTGCGTCATGCGGAATGTGAGGACGCCGTGAGGTCTTTCCAACCACGCCTCAAAGAGGAGACTTACCGCCATAATTGTGGCGTGCCCATCATTTTAGGCGTTAGAATTACTTGTTCATTTACCTAGGATATTTTGGTGTGTATTTAATTGACATCCCCGTATATAAGACAAATGTTTTTTCCATAGTAGGAACTACCTTATGAAGAGTCTCCAACTTATGAATGAAACTACGGCGAAACCTTGTGCGCGTGTATCCCCGTTCAATCGAATTCGCATATTGATGGCCAAACCGAGAAATTACTGACGTCGATTGCCTCTATGAGGACACGGCGGTTCACTCAAGATGGATAGACCTCCACCGCATGCTACACCGAGTCCTCCAGGTGATTCACAAAATGGTAATATCAGGGTACTTTCAACCGAACCCAGAACAGAAACCGTTCGAAACACCCACAACAGTCCTGAGCTTATCCATAAAACAATGAAATTACGGTTAACAAATGTAGCAGCCGATAAGTGTTATCCCTGAGACTGGCCTCCCTTAGAAGGTTGTTCCAGTGTTGGTCACCACTCATTGCAAAGAGGTAACGTCCAGATATCGACGTAAGGCTGTAAGGAATCTGAGATACATCTTACGTTGTCGAACTGTGGTCAGAAAAACACATTCGATCCCGTTTTATATGAATCGGTGACTGCAAATAATAAAACACACCATTATTAATCTGCAAGGTGCTATCATCCCGGAGGACACAGTGGAGATGTGCCCTGCAAGGGCGGAGCACCGCCGTGTCCTCGTGGAGGCAACCGGCGTCAGTGACCTCTCGCGCCGGGCTCTGATCCAGAGCGAGTAGTAGTGGCAGGCGGTCGCCTCCTTCTGCAAAGCCGTAATGCTAGCGAAGGCGGAGGCCGCACGCGTTAGGGAACGAACGGCCTCACGCCGAGCCAAGATTCCGACCCCGACTACCAATCACGGTAGACGCGGGCTTCCGGACGTCGAGCAATGGGTAGCTAGCCGTCCTGTAGTTGACAGGATCGAGCCCAATCCTCAACAGCGCGTAGTGATAGACACAGGTGTAGTTTTAGTCGGTAAAAGATTGACACGTCCTCCCGCTCCAACCAGAGCGAGAGAAGTCATTGGATGATTTCCACCCTTAAAAAAAGAAAAAAAAAGTGCCATCATCATCATTATTATTTCAGCCGAAAGATGTCCACTGCTGGACATAGACCTCCCCAAGTGTAATATATCCCCAAGTATAATAACCGGTCCTGTGAGTCTCTCATCCATCGGATACCCGCGATCCTTACCAGGTCATCGGTCCACCTGGGGACCATCCAACGCAAAGTACCCTGTAACCCCTTCCGAAAATGTGGCCGTGTTATTTTAAAGTGAATAATTAAATACATATAGCTATTTACTTTTATCGTCTTTGGATGGTATCCCTTGAATAATCACGGTCAATTAGCTTGTTACTATAATGCGAAAAATATAATAAAAATAAGCTGTAGAATTGTTAAAAATGCCTCCGTCTAACACCAGTTTAACCATAACTGTAAACGTGGGCGATGGCCATTCTTCTGCCACTCAGAAAATTACGTAAAATACGCAATGCCATCTATCAAATTTAATATGAAGTTCAACCGTCATTGTCATCATTATTTCTACTTTGAGTCTTTAGATGGCGTTGCGAGTTGCGTGTGGTGTCATATTTTACTTCTCGAAAACTTTGATTTCATACCGTTTGTCTTTCATATGCTTTGTTTCATTGCGATGAAACAAAGCCTAAGTAAGATAATTATCAAGTTCCACACAATTTAAATGTATAAAAGTTATCTACATCGATTTCTAAAATTAATAATACGCACTTCACTAAAAAATTCTACAGATATATTATATACGTAGATTTATAAAAAAAAATTGTAAGCATGCAAAAATATATAAAAAAATCTTATTCACGATGACAAAATAGAACAAAAATTTCTCCTAAGAGAGCCGAACGGGATTTGAACCACCTTCACATTACATTAAAGTCTAGATGCGAAACCACTGTGCTGCGGTCTTCGATGAATAAACTATAAAATAGACGTTCTTATATAAACGTCATAATTGACTGGTTGGCTCCCTAACGATGATAGCGTGATGATTTTCGTTTTAGAAGTTAAATTTGCAGCTAAATGGAATAATGTAATATTATAGTACGTGATTTTATTCGTCGCTTTGATTTTATTATGTGTTTTGATTAGTTTGTACAAAATATTGAGAAGATATCGAATAGAAATGTCAATTTTATTTTGAAAAAATGGTAAAGTTATTTTAATACAAAAAAAATAAGACAAAATAATGACAAAATTTTTAACTGTAGCTGGGAATTGAACTCGCGGCAAATGTCGTTCAATACCTACATTTTGGATTATTGCTCACCCCCCATAGCAAATAGCGTGATAGTTTATAGCCTATCAGTTGCCCTGACCTATAAGGATTGTGTATGCAAAATTTGAACAGGATCGGTTCAGTAGTTTTTGCGCCAATTAATACCATCCCAAAAGAATTTTACTGTTTTATTATATGTATAGATATTCTATTTTTGAAAGTTTGAAAGTGGTGCCAGTGACTGACAAGTTGAAGGGGAATCGTTTATCTTGGTATGGTCATGTAAAGAGGAGAGATGAAACACATGTTACTAAAAGAGTTATGAGTATACATGTGGATGGGTGGAGAGGGAGAGGCAGGCCAAAGAAAAGATGGATGGATTGTGTGAACAGTGATATGAAAGAAAAGGAAGTTAGTGATAGTATGACGGTTGACAGGATAGAATGGAAGAAAAAAACGTGTTGCGCCGACCCCAAATAAGATGGGACAAGGGCAGGAAGATGATGGTGATGACTTTTTAAAAATCATCCAAAATAATATATTCAACTTGAAATTCATGTATGTAGTACCTACCTTTTTATAAATTTTGTTTTTCTCACCCATCGAAATATCCAGTTTGATTTACATACTTTGCAAAAAGGACAAGGGCCTCGTGTAGGTCTACCGCCCGGAGCCCCGTTACGGTTAAGGCTTCCCCTACACCTGGGGCATCATAAACCGACTCTCTGAGGCATCATCCTGACTCTCTGGGACATTATCACCCCAATTCACTGGAGCATCACCGCAGACCGTTCCGACTCACCGAGAACTATGCGGCTTCCGATTCCCAACCCTTGTCTAGATAAGGGTTGGAAACCAGATCAAGGGCAGTTTCATCAAGTTGACCGACGAAATAAAAAGGATGTAAAATAAAAAACAGAAGTATTCAAAAGAGACTTTACTAATAACTACATAAGTCTTTAAAATCTTGGAACAAAATAACAGTATCACAACTTCTACAACACTAATTAGGTACTGAACAAAGTTATAATTGAGGTTGATTGGATCTTAAAGGATTTAAAAAGATTACTTATTTAAAAGTTTGACACTGGAGCTATACAATATCCGAATGGCATACGAGGTCAAATCGTCCTCACAATTTTCACCCAGCCATACATTATGATATGATTATTGTGAATAGATTAATATAAGCGTCATACGAATAGGAAATGTTGAAAACTCTAACATGTCCACATCCGGCTTCTGGACTAAAATTATCGAAGAATAGAGAAGTCAAGAGATGCAATTAACTGTTGATGGTTTATTCGACCAATCACAGTAGATAACCCGCACAGCAGTTAATTAGCAAATCGAATTCCACATCAAAATCGCGATACCGCAGTCCTGCAGGATTTGCGAGATCGGGATTTTTTAAATATTTCTGTTTCCGATACAGAACTCGCTCAACATGAAATAGTAATTCAAAATTTATTTAGCTGTAAGATAAAAATTGATAACAACATTATTTTCCATATGTGCAAATTCTATAGAAAAGTACCATGAAAAGTCATTAAATGACTTATGGCTGTGCTGATGCTAATAAATAAATTATAAGGCCAACGCGTTATCTGAACAAAATTTTCTCATTAAAAAAAAATTATATCCCGCAAACGAGCAGCATCGTGCTTGAGTAATCCCGTAAAAAAAGGCGCGGGCGCACTTGATACAATTTGTTACATTAATATAGTTACGATTTACATTCCAAAAACTAGATTTTAAAGTTTTGAATGTACTAGAACTTGGTAACATGGCTGCCAAAATAAGTGGACAATATATTATGTTACATTTTAAACAAATCACTTGTACAACTTATACGCTACGACTACTCCGGCAACAATCGCAACGGCTGTAGAGAATTTATACAACAAATTATAAAGGACCTTATTCTGACCACCGACAGAGTTCACAATCAGATTGTTCATTATAAAGACGTTGTTACTTTCTTCAATGAACGCTGCTTTTTCTTCTTCGGACATTTTCTCTGCGATCTCGTTCATAGCCTGTCTGTAGTCTTTCTTTAGTTGAGCAATGTCGGTTCCAGTGAAGTCTGTCACCTTGTCTGTGTAGGTCTCGGTCTTGCCGTTTTCTGGAAGGATAATTAATTTTGTATTTTTTTCATGTGTAATTTGATTTTTTAAACCCACTCTTTCGGAAGCTCTACTGAGGTCCTCCCGACCTTCAAAGCCTCAAAATGACTACTATATCGACGGCAAATCGATAGCGTGTACTCGTGTAACTTTAATGCCTAGTCCTGTCTAGTCCAGAACCTTGAAGATATACTCCATTGTAGCCGTGAACAGTTTCGGAGAAATGATATCTCCTTGCCTTGTGAAACATCATTTCTCCTCCCGCATCTTTCATTTGCGGCGGGGCACACCCCGCTGCAGGAGGGAAATGAGAAAATACTCTACAGGAGCATTTTAATTGTGATGAATTCAGGGACAGTCCGAGTGTTTTCTACTCAATTAATTCGAAAAGATGTAAATTAAAAAATAACTTAATAATATAATATTTACCATCTCCAAAAATTCTCCGTTTCTTAGCCAAAATCTGTCCACCGCTCAGCAGTCCTAAGTACAAGTGATAGACGTAGGCCATCAGTAGCCTAGGATTAGACCTCTCAAGCTCCTGCAGGTGCTCTATGTAGTTCTCTAGAGCCATGGCCTTGGGTATTGACTGCCAGTTTTCACCTAGGTAGTGTGTTAAGTCCTCTTCAAAGGCTTTCTTTCTGTAATTTTGTAAAGTTATATTATGATAGATTTATTTATGTATTTACTATACTACAACTAGAATGTTACCTGTATCGTGGATGCGTTCACAAACACGTTTAGCTCACAAATAAGAGACATCCAGACTCGGATCACCTATCTGTAGGTGTAGCTGGCTAGGTAATTATTATTTCCCCTACACAAAACGAGGGGTATTATATAGTTTTACACTTCTTAAATAAAAAATTCAAGAAAGAAAAACAAAAATAGCAAAAGAAAGAAATTGACAATTTTAGAATTTTTTATCTTATCTTTTAATCAATCTAACTGCGTTAAGCGGATGCCTCCGCGGTCCCATACAAAACTGCTCCGTTTCGGAGACCCGCACGGGCATCCGTCGCGAAGAGCTGGGCCCCGCCTCCTATTTGCTACGTAACAAATATCAAGTTCTCCATCGACACGACTACATGCACACCGTTAAAGTCGAACTAGTGACACTGCGCAGGTAATCCAGTTTCCGCGACGGGGACCTTGGCACACGACACACGCGCCTTAGTAACCAATCAGCCTTACCTACCCCTACCTAGCCCTTTTTTACGTTGGAAATTATCAAATAACTTCTCACTCCCCTACACTTTGGGTGTAGCGGGAGGAAGTGACCAGAGTTTTACTGACTAAAACCCACAGTGTTCCTTTTGTCGCCCTTTATTGCGAGGGTTGCGGTGACTCCTTCGAACAGACCTGGCAGGCGTCGACCCTAACTGGCCCCTACAATTTTACTGACCTCTCTTTGAGGCTCGCGTAAATCACAACACGCCGACCGCATCGACCCTAGCTTGCTCCTTATTGGATGGCGAGCTACCCATCGCTCGCCGTCCACAAACCCGCGCCTGCAGTGGCCGGTAATCATCTTGCGATTCCCGACTCCGAGGGAGTCCACGGCAGATCTACCTACGCATGGAGTAGTCACTCCATGCCTAGGTTTACTACTGATTTGATACTGGGTTTGAGAGATCTCTCTCAAACCTAGTTACCAGCTATGTAATATTACATAGTTGGCTTTCAATGGGTTCAAAGAATGGTTTTGATATATCTATCTAAACTAATATTATAAAGAGGTAAAGTTTGTTTTTTTGTTTGTAGGAAATCTCTGGAAGTACTGATCCAATCGCTAAAATTTTGAAATTTTGCTGAGTGACTTAGGCTATATTTTATGTATGCGGGCGAAGTCGCGGGCAAAAGCTAGTCAGTAATAAGAAGTGTTACAAACCTGTAGAGAACATTGTTAAAAAACAATTTATCAAAGTCTGCCATCTTTAGCCTTTCTTTAGCATCTTCCAAGAAACCAAAGATGTGGTAGAATATAAACAGACCACCTCCCCACACTTCTTCATCTCGTAATGCTGAAATACAATTATTTATGAAACAAGATGAAAGAAAAATGATGGTGATAAAGAGATGATTGAACATATTTACTTTTGTACACATGTTTTTCCTAATATTGTGTAGGTATTTTCTTTTTTCGAACTGTGGAATAAAAATATATTCCACAACTATCACACAACACCGTCTAGTCTCAAGCTAAGCAGCGCTTGTGTTATGAGTACTAGACAACTGATAAACATACTTATATATTTCGAAATACATACATATTATAGATAAATTACACACAGACACAGAACAAATGATCGTGCTCATCACACAAACATTTGTCCTGGGTGGGAATCGAACCCACGACCTCCGGCATAGCAGTCAGGGCCACTAACCACTACACCAACAGGTCAGTCAAAGGAATATCAATGACAATTTTGGTCACTTTATTTTTACTACAGTAAAATGGAGAGATAGTATACTAGAGCAGAAAGAACATAGCAATGGGTCAAATTTGGGATGTACGCGCTTCTAATGTTAAGCACCGGCCATGTTATCTCTCCATCATTGTTGTAAGTTTCTAATGTACAATGCCTTGGACATCCTCTGTAACGTTGTACAAGTGCTTGTAAATAAATAAATAAATAAATCATCTCAGGTTGACTAGTAGAGAATACCTAAAGATAAGGCCTGGACCCAAAAACTATGGAGGTACAGCAGATCACAGCTCCGAACAATTACAGGAGTCTTCACGGGGCACTATGCTACCAAAAAACAACTCCACAACATGGGACTAGCAAGCGACCCAACTTGCAGGTTCTGTGGAGATGCAGAGGAGAATATGCTACACTTACTGTGCGGCTAGAGTAAGACTAGAGTATATGGGCCAACCATATCCAAGACCAGAGAACTACGGGCTCAGCCCCATCAAACCCATACTGGGACTCATGAAGAAGGTGCACGGAGGGCTAGGGGTTGAGTAGACAGGAGGGGAACAGCACAAAAGATCCAGAAGGGTCGAAGTGCTCTGGACCAGGGCCAGCCCAATACAAGATAAGATAAGATACCTAAAGCATTAATTTTACCTTTGTAGGTACTGTTGTGATGAAGACTTAATAAATAAAAGTCCAAGAAAATGTAAAGAGAAAGCAGAAGCAGCAAAGAAATAGATTGGCAAATAAACTGCATGGTTTATTCAAGAATTGCATACGAAAATTCTGTCTCTCTCCACCTGCAATATTTCTACAGTAATTTTTGTCAAGCAACCTTTTTTATCTCAAATAACTGCCAGCATTCATGTGTATAAAACGTATCTAACGCCATTGTTTTTACCGGCAGAAAAGTGAAAACTGCGTAGCCATGACTTTACAAAATAATATGGTCAAGAACAAAGCGATCTACCTACATTTGGTAAAAAGTGTTTTATGTTGACATTTTTACTCCCCTATAATTACTATACTCTTTGTTTTTACTCTTCCCTTATTATTAAATAGATCAATCATGAAGAAATAATCGTAAAACTTACCGATAGCGAACTTCGCATTGACTAATGCATCACTGATGTTATGAATTTTCCTCGTAGCTTTTCGCATACGGGTTGTAAATAAATCAGCGTTTTCCGTCATTTTCACTATAGGTAGATCCAGTAAGTAGTATTATAAAGCACTTCAGCACTTTTAAGCTACACTTGGTTTTTGGTTTCAACTTCACTAATCAGCTGTTTAAACTCTTGACACTCTTGACAGTCTTCAATCTTGAGTTTTGACACAACTCTGTGCTTGACACACTTGATAGTTATTTGACAGTACATTGCGTTTTATTGCTCCAAAACTTCGTCCGTAACTTGACTATTATGTGCTTTAGTTACAGCATCATTAATTATGAATAATTCGTAACATAAATACAAATTGATATAAATTAAGAGGCAAGATCAAGATCTTAGTTTAAGGATATTGTGTGAAAAAAAACTAAGCGAAAGCGTTGCTTTGTCCTAAATATCTATATTCATCTTTTCAAAAATGTTTTTATCCTGTGGTCGAGTTTTATACATTGAAGTTGTAGTTTATCACTTTAGTATCATCAATAAAATTAAATTAATCAAACATTACATTACATTGCCTTGCCGGCTCATTCTACACACTACACGATAACTGCAACTGTGCTAATTGTTTCTGTGTTCTAATCAATTCTTTATTATGGGCGACAGTCTTAAAATAAAGGTAAATACATGACCTCATTCTAATCTTATTAAAACCTATTTGAATAAAGTAAACACAAATTTGCTTTGTACAATATTCATTAAATAATTATTTACGCTGACTTTAAATTATTTAATAATTTACGTTTTTAATTTAATATTAAAAGTATGTTAACGAGTTTGTTTATAAATTGATAAACTAATCAGTTTGACTTTGACATTTCCCGAATTGTTATCTAACCTCACTTAGTTTCCCGTATCTAAATTACGAAATCACGATGGCTTATGACTTAAAACAAGAAGAGGAGGTAAAAGAATACATAGAAAACCTCGGTATCGAGTATCGTTTTGGATGCTACAAAGAGCAAAAGCCGGAAGTATGTCATCTTTTGGGCGATTACTTGGAAGCGATCAAAAAGGATTTTGAGAAGGCAGCGAGAGTGTACAAAAGCAATTGTTTAGATTATAAATTTGGGAAATCATGTCTGAAGATCGGGAACTACACGCTAATAGGTCGTGGGCGGGAGAAGGGCGATGCTGCGGAAGCACTTCCATACTTTGAGAAAGGGTGTGAATACGGCGAGCCGGGGGCTTGCTTGCATGCGGGCATGTTACTCACCGCAACCGGCCCTAACGTTAATCTGGAGCGAGATGTGCCTAAAGGTGAGACATAGTTACCATTAGTTCTTACAGTTATACAATGTAATAATTCTGACTGTTTTATTGACTGATTCTAAATGAAGCAATATTCACAGTAAACAACAATACGTAACTTTATCCATAATACATAGCTCAACTTGTTAAGAGATATGCCTATATTATGCTAGCTGACCTGGCAAATATCGTTTTGCCATATAAATTAACAAAGAAAAAATAGGAGAGTAAAAAGCCTAATACCTATTATTAGGTTAGACATACCAAATATAACAAATATAAACATACCAAATATGACATACATAATAAAAAAAAAAACATAAAAATTGGTCAAGCAGTTTCAGATGCATCTGATAACAAACACTATGACACAATTTTTTTATATACATGTTAGATACATTTTTTATATACTATGTAGAGGTAAATAACATTATGTGTACATCAGAAACTTTACTTTGTTTATTATAGAGAAAAACACATTATTGAAAAGCTTGACAAACTGTACTACACTTAAAACAAACACTGACTGAATAACTAAAAATATTGCAAAATAATATTATTCTGTATACTGGTGGCTGGCTGACCAAAGTTAAAGCCAGTCCTTGAGTCAGTTTTAATAAGTCTTTAATTCATTAAACCCCAAGCGAAAGCCGGCATTCACTCGCTCATTGTCTTTCTATTTTATCTCTAATTACAGTACTCGAAAGGTTAAATGGTATAAGAGCACAATGACCTAAAAGACCAAGACCTAAAAATTTTGCCAAAATCCTTGAAAATGTACCTACTATGAGAGATCCATTATATATTTTCCATATCCATTCTACATTATAAACTTTGCTCTTGTTACTTATTTTTCTTAAATAATTTTAAGTGTAACTAAAATTAAATGCAACTGATTATCTTTTGTTTTAGGTTATAACTACCTCAAAAAAAGCTGTGACCAGAACGACGCCATGGCGTGTCATTATCTCTCAGGAATGTATCTGACCGGTGTACCAAAGAATGTAGCAGATTATAATCCCCACAGGCCTGACAAGAATGCAAACATTGAATACCTCATAAAATCTGATAAAACCCAAGCATTTAAGTTTGCGAAGAGAGCATGTGAACTCGGTAACATGTATGCATGTGCAAACGTTAGTATGATGTACAAGAGAGGTGATGGTGTTGAAAAAAGCGCTGATGAATCAAAGAAATTCTTTGAGCTTGCACAGGCGTTACAAAAAGCGAATGAAACCACAAAAGAGTTGAAGTTCCAACAAGGATTAGATGGAAAATAGTATTAAATGTAAATCAGAAACTGCATTTATGTTTCAAGTCGTATACTTTATAGTGTTTACATGTGTAGATAAATTCAATGTACAGATCAAATAAATTATTATTAATTAAAATAAAATTTTCTTTTTGTTTATTCCTTTAGTAGTTTAGGCTTGATATAATGTTCTTGTCATATAGTTGTATACAACTTGAACACGCACGTACACACTAAACGTCTAAGTTAAATTATAGCACCATATGTGCTGTAGAATTCTCAAGGAATATATTAGTCGGAAATGGTAACACTTACTAGAAGTAGTTGTATTAGAGCCGTAGACTCAGGCTTGATCCTTACCGGAAGGCAAGCTACCCATTGCTCGTCGTTCGGAAGCCCGCGCCCACAGTGGCCGGAAAACGCCCTGCGACTCGTCGCCCGAGGCGGTGACGTGAGGTCCGTTCCTTCACGGTTGCGGCCATCTCCTTCACTCGCAATACTGCTTCGTAGGAGGCCATCGCTTCCCATTCCCTCTAGCTCCGGAACACGGCTGGAACTAGAGACAGACGCTAGAGGTCACTGCCGCCGATCGCCTCTACGAGGATACGGGGATGCTCCGCCCTAGCGGGGCAGACTTCCACTGTGTCCTTTGGTGTTTCGCACAATGTTGACACCGGGCGTTTCCGCCTAAAGCCGGATACAATACAATAACTCGTAAAACCCCATGTATTGTAATGTAAAAAGCCTTCGATAGTTATTACTGCGAAAGTTCCTGTTCAACCTCTTTTTGCCTTCAGTGGTAAAGTTGAAAAACTGATCGAATACTAAATGTACACAGATTGGTATCATCGGCGGGTCTGGATTCGATGACCCCACTCTATTCGAGAACCAGATCGAGAAGGAAGTTACTACGCCTTTTGGTAAGCCGTCAGATGTGCTGATTGAAGGACAGATCAAAGGAGTGCCATGTGTGTTGCTGGCGAGGCATGGACGAAAACATCAATTGCAGCCAAGGTAAGCTAGCACTGCTTTACATAAACCCCTTTTGGATTTATTTATTTATTCACTGACTTTACGTAGGAATATTGCAATTAGAGATCTCCGCGCAATTTGAACATAATATACAACAACCCGAAATCATCTATTGCGCAGTTGCCCAAGCTAGACCAAAGGGGCCTTTCAAGTATTCGTAAGCACCACAGGGGGGCGGGAGTCTTTGCTTTGCTTATTTTTGATGACATGGGGGATGTTGGTCTAAATGATGATTACGCCAGCAATATATTTTTGTTTTAGTTTTTTATGAGTCGATGTTCCAAAGTCGTAAAAAAATGAATAGACACGACACACATCACTGAACAGAAAACATCCAATGTCATTGAAGATTTAGAGTCATGGATTCGTGTATATGTATGAACTGAGGCCTGTTAATTTGAATTGATATGTCAAAATTTTAAATGAAGTTTGTTTTTTCCTATATTTCAAACCTCTGAACTTGCAACTATTACTCATAAATGAATAACGAAACCAACATATTGACAAATGCTTGTACCAATTTTTACGTAGGTAAGCATGGGGGGGGGGGTGAGAGCTTGCTTACTTTTACTGACAATGGGGAAGGAGAGTTAATAGTACCCATAGTACCCAAGTCCGGTCTACAGTGGGCACCACTGGCAGCTTCAATGTGGCAGTTGGCTTACATCAAGGGTCGGCTCTCAGCCCTTACCTCTTCCTGATGATAATGGACGCTCTGACGTCGGACATTCAGGAAGAGGCTCCCTGGTGTATGTTGTTTGCCGATGATATTGTGTTGGTTGCCGAGAGTGGCCTAGAGGTCCAGAACAGATTAGAGGTGTGGTGGCACAGACTGGAGAGTGTTGGCCTGAAATTGAGTAGAACCAAAACGGAATACTTGTTCTGCGATTTCGGCGGTCTCTCCAATCCAGTGCCTTTAGCTCTAGCTGGAACGCCCATACCGATCTGCTCTGACTTTCGGTACCTCGGGTCACTCATCCAAGGGAATGGTGAGGTAGACCGGGACGTAACACATCGGATCAACGCAGGATGGATGAAATGGAGACAGGTCACGGGAACAACTTGTGACCCACGGATGCCCCTCAAGTTGAAGGGTAAAATCTACAAGTCCGTGATAAGGCCTGTCATACTGTATGGATCAGAATGTTGGGCTGTGAAAAAGACGGATGAAAAAAGATTGCATGTAGCGGAGATGAGAATGTTAAGATGGATGTGTGGTGTGACGAGAATGGATAAAGTGAGAAATGAATATATTAGGGGAAGTTTGAAAGTGGCGCCAGTGACTGAAAAGTTGAAAGGGAATCGTTTGTCTTGGTATGGTCATGTGAAGAGGAGGGATGAAACGCATGTTACTAAAAGAGTTATGAGTTTACATGTGGATGGATGGAGAGGAAGAGGGAGACCAAAGAAAAGATGGATGGATTGTGTGAAGAGTGATATGAAAGAAAAGGAAGTTAGTGATAGCATGACGAGTAACAGGGCAGAGTGGAAGAAAAAAACGTGTTGCGCCGACCCCAAATAATACGGGATAAGGGCAGGAAGATGATGATGGGGAAGGGGAGTTAATAATTGCAAAAAAAACCTGCAATCTGCTACTTACCTAATACTTGAACGGTCTTTAGCATCCATCTAGTCGGAGGATCCTCTCGTTTCAACGAAGGTTTGCGGGACTATACTCTCTGTTCCGCATACCTCCATAGCTACTATCGATCCTATCCTGGACCCTGCTGATTGGTTATCATCACGGAGCCAATCAAGATTATGTTAGTCAGTAAGGACAGCTGTTATCCCTACAAAGCAGTTCAGTGCTGAATTGACATTTTCGGGATACTAGCTAAAGCTAAACTTGCGAAACTAAGTAGGGTTTTAGGAAAACCAGCTAGACATTTATCTGATTTTGCGTGAGATACGCAAATAGCCAACATAATCAAACGTAATGTACACAAACTATTACCTAATACAACCATTATCTGATAAGCAAACTGAAGACAAGTTCAGTTACAGAATAAAATTCTCGAACGAAAAAGATTCAGTCGGTAGGTACCTACTTACTCTATAATTAGGCTCATGAGCGCCGACAGGACAGTTTTTATGGGGATTTTCTATTGATCATTTATACAGAAATAGATCAAACTTTGTCGATTTATTTGGAAAATCTTAAAAAAAAGGCGGTAAATAAAAGTTAGCTAAGCGAGTTCGAAAATGCGTCGTCTTGCCTCGGATATGCTAGGTTCTTTAATATGAGGCTTTTTGTACCTATAGGTACTTACTAGCTGACACTGTCATCAATTATCAAAAGAATGGGGCTGGAGGTAGACGGGTAAAGGATAGCCTAACCTAAAATAGAGGTCTATTCTCAGACCTACCAACTATACACATTTTTTTATAAAAAGTTCGGAGCTGTTCGTTAACAAAGACTGTGACACGAGTTTTTTTTTTTAAATTTCAGACTATTAGGTGATTTCGGACTTGTATTGAATTTCTAGGTTTCCTCACAATGCCTCCGTTACAGTTTAAATTATTATATTCAGTAAAGTCTTAAATAAGTATATAAAACGTAATGTTTTTCTTCCAGCGATGTAAACTACCGCGCCAACATCTGGGCGCTAAAGCAGGTCGGTTGCACACATATCCTGGCGACCACAGCCACCGGGTCGCTTGTGGAAGAATACAAGCCTGGCGACCTCGTCGTATTGAACGATTTTATCGACAGGTGAGCTACTTATGTATGGTTTTGATTTCATTCTGTCGCGCCAACATTTGGCGCCGTAACATCCTGGTGACTACAGACCAGTGTCTGTAGTCGCTGCAGGAATACTAGCATAATAGAATACTAGCCTGGTGACTTTGTCAAATTGAACGATTTTATCGACAGAAGTTTTTTTAGAACCTTTATAATTCGTCCTACATGACATAATTTGATGAAGGTATGTCTCGCTTATGATGAACACAACAATTGTAGCGCGAAGACTGGAAAAGAGCACAAATAAAATAGCAAAATTCAGAGTATAGTTTACAACATTGCATAAACCTTATTTTCTGGGCTTTAAAGTGCAAGTGAGGATCTTGTTATTTGTCCTCTAACAGTCTGCTAAGTCTTTACCAATCTGGTTCCAGTCCTGACCATAACACTGTGATAACTCTCGTCAAAATAACTGATGACATGAGACTGGCCATCGACCATAAGTGTTTAACGGTATTGGTTTTACTGGACTTCAGCAGTGCCTTTAACTCAGTTAACTTCGTAATAATCCTTTCCTCCCTCATAAGAATCCTTTCCTCCCTTAATATCTTTGAATCAGTTATTGAGTGGTTCAAATCTTATCTTCGGGGTCGCTCGCAGTCCGATCGATCCGATGAGGACTCCACTGAATGGTGTGATTTGGCTGCGGGTATTTCTCAGGGTGGCATCCTCTCTCCTCTACTCTTTTCAGTTTTATAAACGCTATCACTAAGGTCCTAACTTCTTATTATCATCTCTATGCAGACGATTTGCAGCTATATCGGCATTTTAAAGTAGGCGAGCTTGCTGAGACTGTGGCTGCCATCAATAAGGATCTTGAAAATATCAATAAGTGGGCTAAATGTTATGGACTCTTACTGAACCCAAAAAAATCTCAAGCACTTATTATTGGTGGCAGATACATGCTCAACCTATTAGATTACCAGTCGCTCCCATCAGTAGTTTATGATTCTATACCAATATTATACCTACTCCAAAAGTGCGTAAAACATTGGCGTCCATTTGGACACCAACCTCTCATGTAAGTAGAGAAGAGCAAGAGGATATTTTATTATTTTCAGTCTCTTAAATGTCTCCAAAAATTCTTGCCTTTTCATACAAAGATTGCTCTCGCTCTATCTCTTCTTCTACCGATCATAGACTATGCGGATGTCTGTTTTCTAGATGCTACGGAGGTACTTCTAAACAAACTCGAGCGATTGCAGAATTTGTGCATCCGCATTTGGGCTTCCGCAAATACGATCATGTGTCGGAGTTTCGGACCAGGTTAAGGTTGCTGCTAATTCGGCGTCGGCGAGATATCCGCATTCTATATGCTGCCCGCAATCAGGTCGCGGGCAGCGAGTCCCCCCCCGGATTGACGCTTTGATCCCAATGCTCCTCAATCATATAGGTATATATATATTAGATGTATTTATGTAGGTTTATGTTTACACTGGATCCTACCCTCGAATGGAATGTGATCTCTCTCTGTCACTCAAAGATTGGCTGGGAGAAAACTCATTGTTGAGTTAAGCTCGCCTTTGTATATAAATGATCAAATCAATGTATTAAGGTTAAGTTACTTTTGTGTGTACATTATAGAATAAAGACGATACCTTCGAAACCGCTTAATATCTACGGCGATATACTTCTAATTTTACACTATGGTGCTCATAATAAGGACGTTATATAGAAGTGACGCTGGATTTAAGGTGTTTCAAACTATGAAGTCAAGTTTACATAGATACTGTATCGAAATCCCCTCTTCCTTTCCATCTTTCCAGAACCTGGGGTCGCAAATGCACATTCTACGACCGCACGGAAGGCGGCCCAAAGGGCGTGTGTCACCTGCCAATGCGACCGGCCTTCTGCGAGAGAGCGAGGATCGCCATGATCACTGCCGCTAGGACTAGAGGCTACAGTTATCATGAAACCGGCACGGCTGTCGTTATACAGGGACCTAGGTAGGTGAGAAAATTACTTGGTAGACAAAAAACAATTAATTATTGAGAAAGGTCTGGACATTACATAATTTATAATCCTAATTAATTTAAGAATATCATAACTATGTACATAATTATATTAAGTGTTGGTTATAACATCGCCTCGGACTAGTCTGTAAAGGTGTTATAATAGGTGTTGGTGGTGTTTATACATTTTTAATCTTGGTATGCAATAAAGTATATATAAATAAATAAATATAATGTAATAAATAAATAAAAGAACCAATCTCTAAAGGTCGTTGCGAGGCCCCACTTCGTACCTTCAGACCTCCCAGGCTTCTTGTGCCAGTTTACCACCTTTAATATATTTTTATATTATGAAATCTTGTAAGAACGCTCAAAGGGTTTTAATACAATGCGTTCCAAAAAGAATAGGATCGATTGCCATGTTGTAACGTCACGTCATACTTTCAAATCGAAGAACTAATAGGGTGAGCAAAACAATTTTTTTTTAAATTTAATTTATTTACGAACTATGAAAGAAAAAAGTTTAATCAAAATCCAGTTTTTCAATTTTGCTCATCTGTGAGTTCTTAAATTTTGCCCAATTTCTTGCGATTTGACAGTATGACGTGACGTCACAACATGGCAATCGATCCTATTCTTATTTGGAACGCATTCTACTCATACACCTTTATCCTTACACTAGTTGTACCTCGCGGTTTCACCCGCGTCTTTGGTTACTGCTCTGATGCTATTAGTTGTAGCGTGAAGTTATATAGCCTTATAGCCTTGCTCCTTAATGGACTATCCAACACTAAAATATTGTTTAAATCCGAATCAGCAGTTGCTGAAATTAGCGCGTTCAACCAAACAAACAAACTCATCTATAGATATTACAAAACTAAGTCCCCCACCGCGTCTCCACGTCAAAGGAATATAGGTACCTCTTTCTAAGTCCATAGTGTCTCCCAAGACTTGGACAATGAGAATGAGTAGAACATCTATTGCTATAAAAATATACCCTCTACCAAGATCAGATTCCTGACTTGAGTATTTTGAGTTACGTGTCAAACCATGTTTAAACTAGTGATGTGCCGAGTCACTGTTTTGGTGAATCGAGTCGACTCGAGTCGGGTTGTTCAGTGCCATGACAAGTTTTCAGACTAGACTTTGAGAAAAACACAACTTCAAATAATGACTTCAGAAATCGGAGGACTTACCCCCGATTTGAGTTCTAGGTTGCTTAAACTCTTCCACAATGATTTATTACAGATTTTCGAGTAAAGCTGAGAGTTTGATGCATCGTCAGTGGGGAGGTCACCTAGTGAATATGACTACGGTGCCAGAGGTAATAACGCTAATATCATCTTATATCCTTTTTTATGGGAAATCATGAAATAACTCCTCCACCTCTGGCTGGAGCATGAGGGAGTGTCAGACTTTTACTGAACAAATCCCACCTTTATTCCTTGGAATATAAAAGAAAACTGAAGGAATACGGGAGGGTTTTAGTCTATCTTCTTCTTCTTTTCGAATCGATGGTGAACTTGTTAAACTGTTTAGGCCCAGTACCTAGGTGGCTACGTTAACAGCAGCATCGGTGGTACTTATCAAATTCTCCAAAATGAAAGAAAGAAAGAAAACACGTTTATTTGGCACACAGGTACACACAATGAGATAACAATTACAATATAGAAACTTAAATACTTGTGTGTCTCACGGCTGCGCCAAATGGGTGTTGGTTGCAGGTGTTTGGGCACTTGGGACACTCTAACGTGTGGCTCAAGTTTTGAACAAGGGCACCATACTCACAATAAGTATCTGATAGGTCTATAAAACTATTAGTCAATAAAAGTCTGACACTCCATCTCGCTTATTCCAGATGCTCGTTTGATGTTGAGAAACGCTAACGCAAGTACTCTTGTTGTCTCAATACGTCTCGACATTTTATTGTATTGCCAGATCTTACCCATAATCATAAACTTTTTGTGCACACTATTTATTCCTTGCAGGTAGTGCTGGCAAAGGAAGCAGGCTTGAGTTACGCAGCCGTGGCTTTGGTCACCGACTACGATTGTTGGAGAGAGAACGAGACCTCTGTGAGTATTTCCATCTCTTTTATATTGTCACCATTCAGAAACACTCCATTTGGGAGGCGAGTTGACGAAGAAACAAAAAGTTGGGAGTCTACTTTGAATCTTTAACAATGTTTTCAATATGAATGCAATCTTACCCAAACTCTAAACTTCAGAATGAAAGTGGCATAGCTAAAAAAAATGGAAAGTGAGTAAGTCTTCAAAATGTAGTCTTGATATGAGTTTTTAACTGTTTTTCTTTCTTACTCAAAATTGGGGCCCTTTTTCACCGCCAGGTTGTAAAATAGTTCTTTTAAGGCCAATTTCTAACTAAATCAAAATTTACAAGAATTTCGAGTTATTTTTCTTTCATTCTGAAGTTTGTGTGCAGGTCATGAAACTTAGTACCCCCATTACGTACCATTATTTTGTTAAATATCTTGCGTCACGTTTTTACTGTCTGTACAGGTTTTTGACAGGACATTATAAAATACATAATTGTAATTTGACATTATTTGAATTTTACAGGTGTCAGTAACAGAAGTACTAGCGATGTTCGCTAAGAACGTAAAGAAAGCAGCTGACGTCATCATAGACGCAGTACAAATACTGGCCGCTGAGACAGACCTCGACTATTTGAGTGCACATAAAGTAAGTCATACCGTTAAAGAAAAATCAACCTTTCCCTGACATGAAATAAAGTTCAAAATAAGCAAATTGACATGCCCCTGAGAGAAAAACTATTATTTGACTTTATTATAAAGACCAAGGGTACTATTGAAATTTGCTTAAAAATTGATTAATCGACTATCTACGGTCGATAGACCTACCTTATCTTTACGTAGTCGAGTTTAAATTGACCGGTTACTGTGTAAAGATTCCGTCGGTGTCCGCTGTGATGCTCATTCAGACTCGGAGAATTGTGTTTACCTATTTTTATTTATGCAAGGTTCATATTTGTGCCTTCCGAAAAGTGTCAAATATTCGAGATCCGACCTTGAAAAACAAACTAAGCTAAAATATAGTCGATAATCAAGTAAACCTATAAATCATCTCTCCCTGGTTCCTGGAGACATTTTTTTAACCCTTTAGCTGCCTACATCGGATATATCCGACAAAACACTCTCGCGTTTATTCCACCAGGGTTGCAGTAGTGATACTTTTTTGGTGTACAATAAAGTTTATTCTATTCTATCCACGGCCAAATACTCCATCTCGTTAGCTCCTCTGTCAACTATGGGAATTGAATAATTAACAGGATTGAGTACCTAGTCGCAAACACACGACCCTGACGAATATGATGGATAGGTAAGGATAGATAGAAAAGGATGCGAAAATATTCGTCGGATCTATCCGACGCGAGCAGCTAAAGGGTTAAATGTGATTATGGTCTAAAACCGCACAACATACTACCAGGGGACTGAAGGGCCCAGAAGGGCCTACTAAGGAAACGTTCCTTCATGCGGAAATGTTCTAAAAAAAAAGGCAGACATTGCAGAGTGGAACTTACGGATAATTTGATGACTTTCTACCTTAAAAAAAAACGTCTCCAGGGACCACGGAGAGATGATTCATAGGTTTATTTGATTTTCGACTATATTTTAGCTTAGTTTGTTTTTCACGGTCGGATCTCGAATATTTGGTACTTTTCGGAAGGCACAACAAATATGAACCTTGCATAAATAAAAACAGGTAAATTCAATTTTCCGAGTCTGAATGAACATCACAGCAGACGCCGACGGAATCTTTACCCAATAACCGGTCAATTAGGGCAAACGTTCGGTTTCCTATTTGGGTTTCCTGATCAGGAAATCAGATTCGTAAACTTAAATGCTCTGTTTACATTCAAAATGTTCAACAAGGCGCACACGTTCTTATTTTTTTCTAACCGAAAAAATAACATTTTGTATGTAAACAGAGCATTTAGGTTTCCGAATTTGATTTCCGGATCAGGAAACAAACCTAATCAGGAAACCGATCGTGTGCGGCCGGCCTAAAACTCGGCTTAGACTACGTAAAGATAGCATAGCATAGTCGGCCTTATAATGTTCCCACTGCTGGGACTCAGGCCTCCTCTCTAGCAGAGGGAATGGGCCATAATCCACCACGCGGGCCCAGTGCGTGTTGGTGAATGTCACATGTCTTCGAATTTTTGGTTCTGGGACATGCCGGTTTCCTCACGATGTTTTCCTTCACCGTTTTGAGAGCAGTGGTGATGAAATAAATTAGACAAAGTAATACGCCTGGCTGGGTTTGAACTCGCGACCTACAACTCGTAAGTCGGGGCCGTTACCACTCGGCCACCACTGCTCTCGTAAAGATAATAGAGATCAATCTACCGTAGATAGTCGATTAAGTGGTAATATTGTGTTAGTCAATAGGTGTTTTTTATGTAACATGACATTTTTTTGCTTACAGGAGCTGGTGTCTTCCTCTATCATGTTGAAAGAATAAGCTACACGCTGCATATAATTAAGAATAACGAATATTCTGTAAGAAATACAAGCACATAAGTACGCATTTAATAGCGACGTTTTATATAATATATATCCGATAAAATTAAAAATAAATCAATATTGTTTCCAGAATATGTTTTTATTGTTTTTATTTTAATCTACTAACTTTAAAGAAAAGTTCCATTAAAATTGATTCCGAAATAAAAGCGCGTTGTTGGAATTTCAACGTTCAACTACTCGCTAAGAGTAGAAAATTGTGATAATTGGAATCCATCGCCACCACCTAAGTATCGAGCTGTTTTCCATTTGTATTAAATAAGGCACATCAAAGTATGGATTTCAATGTTTGAACTTGGTCTTAACTTGGACACCCGTCGCGGGCGCCCGCTACGGAGCACTTTTGTATGAAACCGCGCGGGCGTCCGCGCAGACGCAGTTTCGGCCCATAGTTTGTTCCACGACATAATCCGATTTTGATTCTCGTTTAACTTAAAGGTGAAATATCTGATGGGTCATAGAAAGAGTCCCAAACAGTTATGGTCGTCACGACTAATTGTCAAGTTACATACGAGACGTAACTCAGCAGGAGGAAAAGGAAAAGAGATGTTTTTCTTTCTTTCTTTTTCTTTGTATTTGAATCTAACAACTTCAATTTGCAAATACCCTTTTTAAATAAGGTCAGGATAATTAAACATATCCAATGCGAGGCGCAAGGGATTCTATTGAAATAAAAAGCCTTTTATCCTTAGCAATATCCATTTATTCGTAGCCTAGTTAAAAACACATCATATAAAATGATTGAATCACGTATAATCTAGACATTTCACACACTTACCGTTTAACCCACTGAGTGCTAGCTTCCTGGACATTGCTGGACAAAATTGGAGATAGTATAAATAAATTTGGAATAAATAAATAAAACAATATAAAAAATGGAACTTAAAAATAAACGTGTATTAATTCATAATTATTCTGCAAGACAGTAAAACCATTTTAGCGACTTAAAAATGGTCCAACTTCCATTCAAATCAAGTATAACCTTATACTAAATCCTAGGTACAGTTGGCAGTTTTCAGTTGAAATATTATCATGAAAGTAAATTAATAGAAGTTTGATCTTGACCAAGATTCTCGGTGAGGCTGTCAATCAAGATAAAGCTTCGTTGTGATATTTAGAGTACAATTTTATATCTTTAAGTGTATGCGTTATGTAAACCCGCCGCCTTAGCTTCGCACGGGTCACAAATCTTCGAAATCCCCGGTTTTTCTACACATTTATATACATCAAACCCTTCTGAATTTATCGCGAACAGATAGCCAGACGCGGTGGGGGATATTGTTTTATAACATGTAAGGAAAAGTGCAAAAGGAGTGTAAGGATCGTCAAAGGCAGTCTTTAACCTATCTCTATAGGAAAAAGTCTTGAGTTTATATACGTGTGTAATGTAGTCATAGATATTTTAGTCGATGGTCGATAGGGCCGAAAGTTTCTAGAGTAGCGGCCACGTACCGAAAGAGGCAGCGTTGGAAGGCGTCCCACAAGGTGGACCGAAGACCTGGCGAGAGTAGCTGGAATGCGATGGATGCGAGACGCACAGACCGATCGTAACGGCTACACTTGGGGGAAGCCTATGTCCAACAGTGGATGTATTTCGGGCTGAAATGATGATGATGGTCTGATAAGCCCATCCTGTTTTAAATAAACTTCAGGGGTACTTGAAAACGATATAAATTAATATTTATTCATGATTACATTCGAAGTTTTGCCCAGCAATGTCTCCTATTGAGATCTCGTGTATTATTAGCACAAAAAAAAAATATAGTCGTTGATACAACCTAATATAAGCCATTTACGTATTTAAAAACTTGTGCATCGCATTTGTAGAACGTTGAAAAGTTATCCTTATATACTATTTAAACCTATTTATTCTAGTTTTTTTTTTCTTTTAGAAATGCATTCTTTGCGGTGTGTATTTCAAAAGAATGTTTGAATTCTAGCTTTCCTTTCCTTATACCGAACTTGTTGAGTTTATAAAGCATTTTGACCACCACGGACATATTTTTTTTTTTACAATTATTAGTTTTTTATAATGACGTTCATCTCTTATGTTTACTTATTTACGTATAAAAGTGTTTATTAACATCAAATCATTAACATTTTACTTTGTTTGAGGGTCACTTCTTAAACACAAAATTTTAACATGTAAGTTCATACTTCCCTCTTAGTCACTAAACTCTTCATCACAATTGGGTAGTTGACTCAACATTATTATTCATATCAAAAATTATCTTTATCCAAAATCGCAAATAGAAAGAATTTTTATAATATAATAATAATAAGTAAGTTAGAAAGCTTTCAAATCCGGTAGAAGGGGAATCTGTCAAGTAATAGATTAAGGAAACACACACTGAAATGTGACGTCACCGCCATTAGCTTGCGTGTGTACAAAAGAGATAGCAAGATATTCCCGCCACGCCCCCACTCTTTCAATATTTGAAATGTTAATTGCCGTTTTATTTAACAATCAATTTCGTTAGTGTTAATTGTTGTTTAGTATAAAATATAGTACAAAAATAAACACAGGCTATACCCAAATTGATAAATCAAATATTACTTTTTAACTAAAAGTCCATTAAATTTAAAGTTATTTCGCAGTACATGGCGGTCAAAAAGAGAACACAATAATACATTTTTTTAAATAATATAAAATTTAGAACATTTTCTTTCATTTCTAGCTTCCTGAGCTCTTCACCGCTCGGGCAGATGTCAATAACCTATTCTAATCACTCCATCGCGTCATCGCGAAAATATGCTGTAACGTGTTTGTATTAATATACGTTTTACGTTGCGTTATTGTTACGATAATCACTGCTTCCTTCGTCTACTGTCACTTGAAATTCATGTTGGGCTCCTTATAACTAAAAATAAAATAAAATAATGGTGTTATATTTTTCGACGTTTGTAAAAAAAAATCAACATGGTTGCTCATTTGTATTCTCATTTGTAAGGAATGAAATAAAGAAGAAAGAAAAAACTTTTACTCAGTAGTGGTTTATAGCAATTAAAAAAAAAATTGTGCCTCACTCTATCACATAAAACTAAAAAAAAAACATAATGGAAAAAGACAAAAATATCAGTGCGCAGCCAAAAAAGCGCCTAACTCAGCGTATGCTGCGATATTTAAAACAATAAAATAACGCAGTGCTCGTCCAATTGGCAGAATCCAATATTAGTGTCAGTTTAGTTAGTTTTACATATTTTTTTTTTTGTATTATATAAACTGTATGTAATTTCAATTTAATTCCCAGAGAGATTGCTATTTATTTCAAAGTAAGCTCAGTAATAAAGTAGCACTAGTGAAGGATTTTTTAGAATCGGTTCAGTAGTGTCAGAGATTACATATACAAACTAATGATAATATACCTTAGTTTTTCGTCCAAGGGTTCCTAGGATGTTGTCCAGGTATCATATCCAGTAGATACTGCCTCTGCGCTTCGGCCACTCGTTGCATTTCCGCCGCCATGGCCGCTCCGCCGCCGGAGTTGGAGCCGCCCTTACCGGCTGCCAGCAAACAACACATGAGCAGAATTGAAGCTCAGAATACGAGCTGACGCGTACGATCACAATATAGGATAAAACGATGAGAAAGGACGAGTTTTTTAATGTCCTAAAGTATTTTTAAAAGCCCCGCGAAAGCGCCAGGGTACACGCGAAATATTATTATATGTAATCGCGATTAAATGATAGGCTAAGAATCCTGAGTGTAGCGAGGGAATTAAGCTAGCCCAAGACAAAAGCGTCTTTATCTCGAGAAGAGTACTCTTCTATTCACATCTAATGTGACAAAATAATAAAAAATCAATAGTATCAAAACTATAGCTAACTATATCCATTTGACACTGTCTGGCCTGTAAAATGAAATAAAATTGAGATTCACGGGTTACCTTGGCGCTTTCATTTTAAGACTTTATTAGTCCAATAATTTACTTCATACACTACAGTTTGTGTGTAAAACATGTTTCCAGTAATACAAAATGATGTTACTTCAACAATTTAGCGTTCAATGCCAAAGATCGGCCACTTAACCGCTGGACGTCTCTTGCCTGCCCTCTTTCCCGTTAGCAGAGCTTGAGACGCGCTTACGAACAGGTATTGCCAAGTTGCAAATACACACAGGCAAGTTGCAAACACGCGCTTGTCACAGGCCTTCGCATAAATGGCTCTCAATGCTGTGACCCGTAGCAATGACCAGAAAACCACCTACATCACCGCTATAAGGGGATGTAGTGATTACTCGGAAATTTTCTCGCCACAATTATGAGGCTAAAGGCCTTTTGAAATCTGTGAAAAGAATACTGTATACAAGTGGGTGTGTGTAATACGTACAGCGCTTACCTAGCGCGGAGGCCTGTGCCATGGCGAGCTGGTACGTGTAGATGAGCGGAGAGAACTGCATCATGGCCGCCGCCGCCGCCGCCGGGGACATGCCTGACGTGCCGCCCGCGCCCGACAGGCCTGAGGGGAGAGAGGGGGACGTATGAAACACTAAGCTGCTATTTTTACAACTTGAAGCATAGGTCGACCGTCGCGTCAGTTATGTTTTAACTGAACTCTTGTCTTTATTAGGCTAAGGATAGAATTTTAATATTATTTTTTTCTATTTAATATAATCTGTGTACAGCGCATCTATAATTTATAATATTTGAAATAATCTGTTCACTTATTACGACGTTTGCAATAATCCGGTGTCAGCGTCTAACTCAGCTGTTAAAATCAACCAACGCCATGAGCACAAACAATTCATTTGTCAAAAATGCATTTTATTCTGATTGGGCAAAATCATGTGCAACGCCTGCCAGTCGACTTATGCTTCGATTCAAAGGTAAAATATATATATTTTTTAAGAGGTGTGAATTACTTTTCCTTTTGTCACAGGTAAACTATTACCGTGAGGGGCCATACTCTACGCTTTTTCTTGCTGCAATATTTCTAACAAAAAAAATAGATTCTTTCGAGAGATAAAACAATAATTACAAAGTAAACTCAAACGGAACTACTACCTCGTAACAGTTGATGTTGCAGCGCCTGCATGGCGGCCGCGCTGTGTTGCTCGAATGCCATCTGCGCCGCCGCCGCCGCCGCCAGCTGCTGTACAAAACGGAACAAAGTTACACCACTGAGAAGACACTGAATTTCCCTGATGCTAGCTTAGAATTAACTCTGTGACCTACACCGGTAGAAAAAGCACAAATACTAAACTAGATTTTAATCAGAAGTAGACGGGAATCATCAACGACGATGTCGCACTTCGTAATAACGAGCAGGCGGGCCAGTTATTACTCGAACTCACTATACTCTATCCGCGATAGCATTAGACAAAAATTAAAAAGGGTTTTTTTAGGGTACACTTTGTAATAAAAGTACAATATATGTATATTGTGAAACCATTTTTAAAGCTATTTTATTACTGAATTATCTTGTTTTAACAAAAAAAAAACATCCTAAGTTAAGCCAACAAAGAAAATAAAATGTACTCTAGCATACAGCAATACTTTACCTGACTATCAGTAAAAAAAAGGAAATTACAGACAGTCCAAATACCACCTCTTGATTAAAAACAAACAACTAATTTTACCTCTTTGTATATTATGCTATACTCTATTCGCGATAGCATTAGACAGAAGTTACAAAAGGTTTTTTTTTAGGGTACACTTTGTAATAAAAGTACAATATATATACATATTGTGCAGCCCCACTTTTCACATTCTACTGTAAGAAAATCAAAAACCAATAGTATCAAAAACAGCCTTTCTTTTAAAAGACGAGTCGTTCAGACCTATTTTTACTAACGACTTGTCAATCCTACACCACGCACTATATACGCCGAATTTCAAATAGTTCGCAATCTTTCACCTTAACCACGCAAACGTTTGGATTAGTCAAATTATTGCCTAAAAATACTCTTAATTCTGTCTGTTTATGACTGTAACTATAGCACTTAGGTATAACTATATACTTAAGCGTAAATTTCAATAGAATAGATGTTATGTTACCTGATGTTGCTTACTGCTGCTACTGTTTTGACTAGTGCTGCTTGATGACGACCCTGTGAAACAAACGATAACAATTTAAACATGTGCTAGCTTACCCTGTATGAAAGTTGTAAATTATACCATGGGAACATACTACTGGGTTAAAAATCCTATTTCAGTATATAATCTACCCATATTCCAAATACTATACAAATCCCTTGAGCCGTCTGAACGTGAAAACATACATACATACATACTTTCGCCTTTATAGATTTTTAGACTAGCTAAGTAAAACACAATCATCATTTGTCTAATATTTTCCCTTTTTAAATGTTGCCACACACTAGAAATTATGCCTGTATCATGGGTGCGGTCAGGAACATGTAAACTCACAGACACCCAGACTCGGAACAACTATCGGCCATACAAATATTTGTTGTGTGCGGGAATAGAACCCGTGACGCGCAGCGCAACAGTCAGTCGCTCAACCACTGCTATCGATATCAATAATAATTGAGTTGTTAAAATCTCTCAATAGAGTAATCCATGGACCGCAAATACGGCAATTTTGTTTGTTAGCATAATTATGTATGTATGAAAATGGGCTTCGTCTAAAAATATGAGTTTTTCAGATTAAAACAGCGGGTTGTTCTTAATGATATGAGCGAGTCTACGACGATTTGAATGATCGGCCGGCTTCAATTCTTGCCTTGCCTTCAAAGCCTTACACAAAATTCGCCAGTGAGGTCGTTGTGGATAACCCTAATTGTTGAGTACGTTGAGGAATTGACAAATTCGGATCTTCTTCAGCACAGTGGCTCACGGCTGCAATGTTTTTACTTGAACGACCCTTTCGAACACGCGTTTGTGTTGCCACATTATATACCGAGCCTGTTGACCCAAATTCTTAATTACGGTCTCAGAAGAAAATATCGCAAATTTAACAGAATACTGCTCTCGAAACGGTGAATGAAAACATCGTGAGGAAACCGGCATGTCCTAAAATCACAAATTCGAAGACATGCAACATTCAACGATCCGCACTGGGCCCGCGGCCCCTTCCCTCTCCTTGAGAGGAAGCCTTAGTTCCAGTAGTGGGAACAATATAAGGCAACTTTACTGTGCTTATATTATGCTTACAAAATATAACTTTTTCAGGTTCCCCAATTTCATAGTGAAAAAAATAAAGAAAAGATAAAAGATTTCTAACACCCGTACAAAGCTGGGGCGGATCACTAGTTTTATTATGTAATTGTTTACCTCTATCGCAGTAATTATTTACCTTTTCCTTTCTTGGCAGGCACTTCACTGGTTTCTCTGGATCGATCTGAATGGTGGCTACGTAGTGACTCCGACGGTGGCAAGGTTCTGTATTGATGATGATATTGTTAGAATATTTATACTGTAAGCCGAGAACCCCATCAATCTCAATAGGATATTACACTCATTTTTTAAAAGTATCTCAATTAGATTCTATAGTGCTAATAAACCACTAAAAAAAACTAATTTTTTTTATTTAGTCGCTAAGTACGCAAAAAATGCATTTAAAATTTACATTTTCAAATTTCGCGCGTAACTTGACGTAAATGCAGAACGCAGTGGACGCCATATTTACTCTGTGGCTGTGACGTCAGTTGGCTGTGTAAAAAAATGCGCTGATATTCACTCAGTATGGCCGATCAGTTGACAGCGGTCACTTTAGTTTACACAACCGAATGACGTAATAACATGGTCATAAAGAACAGATAAAAAGACTGAAAACTTTAAATTGAATTTTAAAATTTACTTTGTTATTTTATGAACTAAAACTAACACTGACTGCTTTTTGCCTAAGCTATCTCAATAAAATATTTTTAGATTTTTTCTCATAGAGAGTAAAGTACGCTATTCTTCTATATATATCGATGCACATCACATGCAAAACCGTTTATTTCAACTAGCTTCTGCCAGCAGTTTCTCCCACGAAACAATACAAACTTTGGAACCCCGTTTCATCCCCTTAGGGGGTGAATTCTGAAAAATCCTGCCTTAGTGCTCGCCTACGCCACAAAAGGAAACCTTGGGGAAAATTTCACGTTCCTAGTCCCAACAGTTTATGCTGTGCGTTGATATGACAGTCAGTCAGTTTCTCCTATATATATATAGACTAGCTTCTGCCAGCGGCTTCGCCCGCATGATAGTAGGTTTCTCCACACAAAATTAGAGGGTGAATTTTGGAAATTACTCTTTTAGTGCTTCCCTACGTCATAAAAAAAAAAACTTGTGCAAAAGTTCACGCTCTTAGTCCCACTAGATTCGGCTGTGCGATGATATGTCAGTCAGTCAGTTTCTCCTTTTATATATAGATTATAATGGTAGAATGACAACAATGGAGCGCGTCTTTTTTCAACATGTTTATCTACGAGTAGGATCCTAATTAGTCTGTGGGACGCTGCGCAATAGAAAATTTATGTAAAAGGGTGGGGTACAGCGCAGCGAAAAGTAAACTCCACAGTCGTCATTGTTTTCGTTGCAATTTACATCTCACTGTGGACTGCAAGTCATAGACTTCATTGTGTATGACTAGATTTTTCAAAGCCTAGAAATAAAGTTATAATGCAGTTTTTAGAGAAGTTATGACGTGATAACTTCTCTCGGCTTGGAAATTTATTCTATCTTTATCACTGATAGGGATAGAATCCATTTTGAAAGACATTAATCCAAAAAAATCTAATCGTTTACACAAATTGAATTCTTTTAAATTAAGAATTCGTTCGTGTACATTTTTGATAATAGTCAAGTACCCTATTATTCTGTAAATAAAATGTTCTTCTTTATTAATTTACGATAAGCGCATTGAGGAAAAAAAAAGAACTTGTAATTGAGTGTTTATTTACCGTGGTGCAGGCGGCGGCGCGGGCGTCTTGCTGGGCGCAGGAGAGGAGGTGGAGCCACCGCGAGATGCGCTGCGCGACACCGACATCTGTACACATAAACGTACATACATTACTTACTGATTTATATTGCAATCTGTATATATAATAAGCTTTGTTCACAATACGGCTGAAATATCTTGAAAGCTCTGAACTTCGAACAATTGGCTGCGCAGTAATTATTTTTAAGAATCATAATAAGGCGAATGCGTATTGCGTATTTTTTTAAATATGTGCAATAGTTTGGAACGCCAACTTCAGAGTGGTCAACATATTTTACCTTGATTGAAAGAAAGTTGTTTGGTCAGTTCGTAGGACAATAGCGAATATTCTCATTATTATTTATCTACTTTTTAATTAATCTATTGCGTTAACATAAATTTTAATTTGTACAGAAACTGAATATGCTCTGTCTGGTGACAATTAGAAAAGACAAATTATTCCATACTTTAAGCTTATGTTAACGCGATCTAGCAAGTTTAAAAAACCTCGTTTCGCACGTCCCTCTAATTTGTCTAAAAACCAAAAGTCATATTGGGCTGGATGTTTTTTAAAAGTAACAAGTATGACAGCGAGCCAGGCGGTGATTCTCTCTCGCTTGTCAACAATCAAGAGACACTTTTACCTTCATAAATTAGTAAAAATAAATGGGCAGAATCTACAAAATATTTAATAGTCTCTTACCAATACGATGTAGCAGCAAAAGAGAGAAACTTACATATTCGGACATTAAATCATTGTATTATTTCCATTTATAATTTTTAAATCAAATCAAATCATAATACACATGATACTTTAAGCATCGACCATTTAACAACTTCGCGTGCCAAGAAATCCTATAGTACGTTTTCTTGCTAATTTCCACGTTTAGCAAACGTTTTTTGACTTACGAAGAAATATTTTCTCTAAAAAATAACGAGGCATTTTTGTTAATTTGTCACTGAAGATTTTTTTTCCAAAGTTGCCATGCATTTTAGTTTCAATTTAAATGGCAAAAGTCTATCGCATGCATTTTCTGCCTCAATAACAATATCTGGTAGCGTATCATGTAAAGAATTCTAAATTCGATATTTTTTTCACAAATAACACAAATGAAAAACTTAATAAGATTGCATTTTGAACGAATCGTAGTGCGATAAGAATCAGTTTCCGAGGAAGTATTGAAAAACTATTAATCGGTGAGGCGCGATGCTAAAAGTAGCGTGTTTGGTATGATGTAGGTATAGTTGTTGAGTTACCTGCAGCGGGCGGTGCTGGTGCGAGTGCGCGGGCGGGGGCGCCTGGTGCGGCGCCTGCGCGGGGTGCGCGGGCGGCGCGGGCGGCGGCGACGCGGCCGGCGCGGCCAGGCGCCGCTCGATCTCTTGCTCCTGCTGCAGGGCGCGCACGAACGCAGTCTTCAGGCGGGCCGTGTGCTCCGCCTGACGAGCACAGGTAATCATACCATCCAGATATGTGCACCCTAGTCTGCCTATACTTCCACCGGATGGTCTTTGGCTAGCTTACTACGGCAAGCGATATTACGAGTTGCAACCCTTTTTTACATTTGCGTCAGCTTGGTCCGACAAGCGTTTACGTGTTCTATTCGCAAGGGTCATGTGTTTGCGACTAGGTATTCCATCTCGTTTAGCTCTTTAAACCCCATAGGTGAAAGAAGAGCTGACGAGATGGAGTATTTGGTCGCGGATGTGCGACCTTGGCGGAATAAACGCGAGAGTGTTTGTCGGATATATCCGACGTAGGCGGTTGAAAGGTTAAGAGTGTCGTTAGTGGCGATTGAAACTGCTTTCTTGAAAATCTCAAACATTAACAGTCGTCAGGACACGAAACAAGCGGCGAGCGAACCGCTGCTCGACGACGTAATATCGCGTGCCATTAGAAATGAGATTAACAAAATCCTGGACAAAGGCGTTTTGCCCTTAGCTGTAACATTTATTCCCAAAACTTCGCGTAACTAACATTACTTATATGACAAAATTATTATGTGTAAGTTAAATTGGTTTTGTTCTTGAAAACATTGACAGGCTTCTCAAAATGTTAGTATGATGCTACATCGCCTCAGCCCAGAATTTTAATATCTCACAGGGGAATTTTCATTCATCCGGTGGAACTATAGACAATGCCATTTCTTATAGGACCTAGCTTTTATTTCTTTAAACTTGACACCAAATGCCACAGATTCCATTGTTAAAACTTAGAATAAAGAGAGCAAAAGGTGGAAATATACAAAATTGAGTTTAGTTTGGGGACAAGGGAATCAGAAACTATCTTATGTACCCTAAATCCTTCATAAAAATGGTGGAATTCCAAAGAAGTTTAGTAAAAATATGATAGCACTATTAGGCTGATATAGTATTTTCTAGAACCTATAAGAAATGCGCGTAGTAGTTGTAGGGGATTGCAAAAAAATATTAAAAGTTTGCCCATCACCCATTTAATTAAGTATCCTATCCTTTCACCATATTTTAAAGTAAAACCTGTACCGATTTTTTTTTTTCAGTCCGGTCCAAAGTAAGGTATAGTGTTTTATAAACCCCTAGTTTTTTATTAGTACAAAAAAGTTGGGGCTCTATCCGTACCCGTTGCTGCACATATTTTTGTAATCAAAAGTAAAAAAAAATTAGTCTCAAAATTGTCCACAAAAATTGGTCATAATTGTTATTATGAATGCAAAAATTGCTACTAGAAAATACTACGCGCAGTGTTTTTCCATTTCGATCGTCATTGTACAATATTTCCATAAATTGAGTGACATTTTGGGATATGAACAAACGCTAATAACTTTGCTGTTTATGAATATTATTTATTGAGACTACTTAAATAATAACAAGATCATTTCTAATATGCCCTTTATGTATTTGTACTAATTAAAAAATAGTGGTGTATACTTACCGATTTTGTCCTCAAATAGGACGGTGAAGTTAGATACATTGATGATGCCAAGCAGCAAAGGTGTCCGATTTGTGCATTTGAAATACTAGATTGACTGTTGAATTCTTAAGTTTTTTGGGAAATCTATATACACATATATTTGCATGTATATTATATTATACATGTTAAAAAGATTTCACAAAAAACACAATAAAGGAGAGGTCAAAAATGGGCTATTATTCCGAAGAAATTTGAACACTAATGTGATATTTATTACGCGACTCGATAATGATTAAATATTAATTTTTAGTCCTCCGTTTTTGTAAAATGCTAAAAAATTATTCAGAAAAAACAAAACACACATTGTTTTTGTTTATTCGTTCCTACACAATAGAATTACTAGGTATTACTAAGTATTTCAAATGTAGCTAAAATTGCCGTATCTACTGCAGTTTTATGAAATAAAGAAAAAACATATGTATTATCATATTTTTTTTTTGTGATTTATGATTTGTCAGATTGACGATTTGTCAAATTGACGCTGTCAAGTCAATTACCACAGGGTTGCTTACCATATAAGATAATGTATAGTGATACAAACTTATATCTTTTGGATTTCATTTAAAAAAAAAAACGGAGGACTGTAAAATGTTATTTAATGCTCATAAAAATCAAGATAATTACGCTATTTCAGCCTGTATATGACAGATTGCTGTTCAATTTTTAATTATTTTTAGCCCAAGCTCTATACATTTATTGAACGTCTCCTTTTGATACAAGTGGCTAGTTTTTTTTTTTGTGGTGGGAAATCATAAATAACTTCACCCACTTTAGGTAGAGCAAGAGGGAACATCAGACTTTTAGATTAAAACGCCTTATGCGTTCCAGGGTCGCGGAGAGTCTAGTCTTCACTTCAGAGGAAGACAAGAAGTAGATACACAAGATCATAATCCTTTGTCTAATTTTCTTTCTAAAGGCCAAGTTTTTTCCATAAACTTGGCCTTTACAAATACCACTAACTCTTACCTTGACCTCTCAGGCGTGAAGATCGTGTCGCCGCGCCGTGGAGCTTTGAGAATTACAATATAGAACTAGTCTACAACTGACCTTGAGTGCCCTCTTGACGTTGCCGGACACGCACAGCTCGCACAGCCTGCGCGCGCTGGGCGGAGGAGGTGCGGGCGTGAACGTGGCGTCGTGGCGCCGCGCCGTGGAGCCCGCACCTCGCTCCCAGCGCCACACGGGAGTGAAGTCGCAGCCGCACTGAGCGCACACTGCCGGGACTGACGAGCGAGGCATGCTGGGAGGGAGATCATTTGTTACTACTCGTTTATTACGCTAGAAGTCGCGACGCACCATGGGTGGGTGGGACAAGGAGTGACGGGGCTTTCGTGATCGGCGTAGACAGCTAATTCATAGAAACAGTGCGTAGGCGAACGCGAAGCGATGCGGCGCGGCGCGTGTGAAACAAGCAATTGATCTTCTACTGCGGCAAAACCTGTGGTAGATATTATCGCACCTAGAAGTGCACCTCACTACTTTTCTCCAGTCTTATTTATTTAATACTTTATGCACATAAAGGTACAGAGGCAGATTAATGCCTCAGGCAACTAACTAGTCACTATATATTAATAACTAGGCATGGTTAATATCAACACACTCTCAAAATCCTTCCAATTTAAAAAGAGAGTCGAACCTGGGTGCATATTTTCTACCATACTATTTAACATTTATTTATTAAAACTTCATGCAACACAAAAGTACAAAGGCGGACTTAATGCCTTACATTTATGATGTATATGGAGACTATAATAGTATATAGTCTCCATATCCATCATAAGTTTGAGCCGTGTTTGCGAAGACTGAGGGTATGTTGGGCTATGTAATGCTTCGGGCTATGTTACTGACATAGCCCGAAGCCTTGATTCTTCTGAGGAAATCTTTATTCTTAATTTGATCTAGCAAGGAAACTCCGAGCACAACCCTCTCCTTTGGTTTTCGGGCGACTAAATCTTATTCATAGAAAATAAGCATTAGTTGTGATGACTCATCACTTTCTGGAAATCACTGGTCACTTTTTGGAAATAAAGAAATTAGACAGCAATATACCTAAGATATATACCTATATACCTATATACAAACACCACTTGCCATCACTTACTGACTAGTTTATCACCTAAAACATGATTTATAATTCTTACCGATCTTCAGCAGTGAGATAGTCCACGACATGTTCCAAGCCCACCAAGTAGACGAAGTCGGTATTGCTGGGCGAAGGTATGAAGTTCATTTCTGGTGGAGGAGGTTTGGGTGGGGGGATCTGAAAGGAAATTTGTACGCATAAGATTATCCGCAGCTTGTGTTTTGTTAAGATTGAGTGCTGTGAAAGATGCGAACATCTAAATATGTAGGTCTTGTAGTTAATTACATGTTTTTTTTTTAAATAAAACAATTGAGATTGAAAGTGTCTTTAATTTAAATCAGAAAGGACCTATTACCATCCTTTCTGATAGTATTATCACCAGATGTCGGTACAGGTACAATATATTTACCTCGAGTTTAAAGAAGTAACATAGAGTTGACAATACTTCCTCCAAAATTCCCCCCGGAATAATAAATATGAATTTGTACAAAATTTTTTTATTTATTTATTTTATTAGGGACAAAAAAAAAAAACAAGTTCATGCTAGAGAAAATACAAGAAAATCCTTAAAACTAGACGCACAAACATGTAACCCACTCCAATGTCCACATGTTAACATAAAAATGTATACCTTATTGTAAATTCATAAAGTTTTACAAGTTTCTATGTGTGCCTTTCTATGTGTGCTTTCTTTACTTTTATGGAGACGGCCTGTTCGTCTACTAACACGTTGCTATCATGAATCCGCCGTGAAAAATAGATAGTGCTATTCGTCCAACAGCTTCGAAGTTATTTGATGAATATTATGCCTACTAGCTTTGCCAGCAGCTTCCTCCGCGTCAATGTTGGTTATTGCAGACGCAAAGTCGAAGACAGATAAAAAGTAACCTATGTCCATCCTTGGAGTAAAACCTCGCTCCGTATCTAATTTCTTCAAAATCGATTCAGTAGTATTCAATTCAATTCAATTCTTTATTGCTTTATCACATGTGTTAGATAAGATCTTAAAAATAATTTAAAAAATGCACATGGACCCTGTCGGGCACAGCAATGTCATAAAGTTAAGTAGGTAGAAGTACAATTTTAAGAGGACAAAGTTATAATTAGAAAAATAAAATCGGATATACAACTCAAATTAAATTAAAAACAAATGTCACTAACATAGCAGATAAAAATGGTAAATGTCATAATTTCATTAGAGGTCAAAATACATTCTTTCAATACCGTATAGTTTGTCAAGTAATATTTTATACTGCACTTTATGATATGACTTGGTCATATCAAGGAAGATACCTATCGCGTATTTTTTATTATTTAAAACGAAAATTTCTTGCGTAATTTTGCAAGTCGCTAAGACCGTGGATCGGTTTTTCCGAAAACCGTTTTGGCATTCATCAAAAATATTGAACTTTTCACAAAAACTGTAAACGCGTTTGCACATTGTTTTTTCAAATATTTTAGATGATGTAGGTAGTAATGCAATTGGACGGTAGTTGTTGGGATCTAACTTCGAGTTTTTCTTATGGATTGGTTATATTATAGTTTTTTAAAGCGTCAGGGAATATTCCTTCGGAGAAAAATTGTTTGACTAATAGGTAAAATGGAGTTGTTAGTTCCTCAGCACATGTTTTTATCAATATGGGAGGAAGTTCGTCTAATCCATGACTATATTTACTTAAGATTTTTTGTATTATTTTTTGTTTCTTGCGGTGTGGGTAGATAGAGAAACAGTGTTATCAGTAGGTCGGAGCACGGGCCGACCGCGCGGCTCTGAGTCACTTTGCCTTATTTGTCCTACTGATGCGAAAAATTCATTGAACGAGTGAGAAACTTGTTTTGGGTCGGACGTAAGTTTATTATGGATCTTCAATGCAATGTTTTGATGAATTTTATTGAGGTTTTTATTAGGACGTTCCTTAATGATTTTTCACATCGACTTAGTTTTGTTAGATGATTTTTTTTAATTTCTCTTATATACTGTAACCTTTTTGATTTAATGACAACCCTTTTCAAAGTTTTTTCATATATTTTATAATTTTTTGTTAATACAAGATCGTTAGAGTAAGAAATAAGAATTCTAAACAATTGCATACAAGATATTTTAATGCCATTAGTCATACATTTTTTCTTTTGCTGCGATTCAGTTTTATTGTTAGATTTTCAAACGAATTTCCATGGTTTTACTATTAAAAACTATTTTTTTTAGTTTTCCAACCTTTACGTTCATCATATTTTCCATCAATTTTTTTTTAAATTTAGTATTATTCATTTATGGTCAGAGAAACCGAAATCTTTTACGTGAGCATTTATTTTAAAATCAAAACTTATAAATATTAAAACCAAGGCAGGTTGAAGTGGTTTTTGTCACTCTTGTAAGTAAGTAGCGTATTTGTTTGCAAACTGTTTTCCAAGACATTTGTATTGAAAGGACCTACAAGTGTGTACCTATGTCAGTGCGAAAGTCGTATCATCGAAGTTTGTTTCTTCGAAAATCTTTCAACGATATCTCTATATTGCGACGCCTTGTTTAGTCGACATTTTTTATTGCGATGTTTCGTTACATCGAAAAACTGTACTGCGAACGATTTTAAAGCGAAAATATCATAGCTACTGCGAAGCCTTGTTCAATAACCGTCTTGTTACTGCGATGCTATGTTATTATATTTCATCATCATCATCATCATCATTTCAGCCGAAAGACGTCCACTGCTGGACATAGGCCTCCCCCAAGTGTCGCCACAATGAACGGTCCTGTGCGTCTCGCATCCATCGTACTCGTACTACTTATTATATTTACTATTTAATAATAGTTCTTGTAATAATTTTAACTGTTTATAGAATACATCAGGCTGTCCGTTATTCCAATACAAAGTTATGAGTAAAATATTTAGTTTAGGCAATTCTATGGCACATACTATGATATATTCGACCGGCATGTCCATGATATCCTTTCGTTCAATAAATTCAATGTGTTCCTTTAGTAGTATGCAAACACCGCCACCTCCGTAGTTCTGACGGCAGTATGATGTTGCGAGGATGTATCCAGTGCAGTTAATAAGTCTTTTTTTGCGTGTGAAAATAAGGCTCTGTGTTTATCGGAAACGTGTCTAACGTTTCCGATAAACACAAAGCCTTATTTTCATTAAGAAATTTTTCTAATAAATCTAGTTTGTTATTTATACTTTGCATATTTTGGAATAATATTGTTATGTCTTCTTGTTTAGGGAATCAAGGTAATAATTTCGTCTGTGTTAGCCTGAGAGTAGTCAGTGGGTTGTTCGTTGACGGTGTTTGTGTTTTCGCAAGTAAATTCTTTATTTTTTCAGATCAGTTATTTGATTAGGGTCAGCTGTCTTCGCTGGGTTGTTTTGTATTTTCGTGTCTGTAGGTTGGTATTGTCTCCCGTCTATTATTAATTTATTATTTTTGATGATTGCGTGGTGTCCCTGTTGTCTTGCTGAGCGTAAATGTTCTTGCAAGACTTTTTTTTGTTAAAAAAAAAAAGTTCAGTAAGTTTGAAGTACGTTTTGCTGTCTAAAATATATTTCGTCAGCCGTTTGCTTATAAGCTCAATAATAATTGATCTTCGCAAGCTGCTGAATTTACCTATTCTTGAAAGTCCCTCAATATATCCAGTTAGATCAACATTTAGTATGTCTTTAAATGCTTCTATTATGCGATAGTGTAATTGATTTTCGGATTTTTGGTCGTATTCTGTAAGTCCAAATTGTACGATTTTTTTGAATTATTATTATTCTTCTTCTTTATTCTTTATTGTACACACAAAACTTAATTACAATACATGGATTTGACATTTATGTACAAAGGCGAGCTTAACTCAACAATGAGTTTTCATTTATTACATTGAGTATTATATTTATTTATTATATAATTAGGTTGTTAATTTTTGTTTAATTTCTTTTATTTATTGTTTTAGTACATTGTTTTCTCTTCGTAGTGTTTCAATGTTCTCATTTAGAGCATTTATATTATGTTTTACTTTTTCTTGCTCGAATGTTAGTTCGTGGGTATCTTTTAAAATATCTTCCTTTAATTCTGTAATAGTCTTTTGTATTTAATTTTGGATTGTGTTCTTTATGGCAAGGAGTAGGGATTGGTTGTTTTTGTCTACTTTCGAATCTAGTAATTTGCTGAGACTGTCTAATGTGACAGAAGGACTTGCTGTTGGGGCTTCTTGTCCACTGCTAGTGGATTGTATGTTTTAGCTAGGGGTTTTACATTCAGGTGTTGTCGTAGGGTTTGTATTTAGTTCATCATGTGTGTCATCAATTGACATAGTAGTGTGATTTAGTGATATTTTCAGTGTATGGACAGGGGTGTTATCATTTCTAGAGCGATGTGTAATGTTGGCACAGTCAGGGCAGCGCCAGCATTTTTGAAGCTCAAAATTATGCTCTAAAAAACAGGCGGAGGTCATGTTAAGGCAAGCATAATGGTATTTATCTGAGCAGCCTATGCATTTCAGGGTCTCTCCAGCATATTTATTTTTTGATGGCAAGGTTGGCAGTTCATTATGTAATTTTATCTTTTCCTTTATTTATTCATATACTAGCTGACTCGACGAACTTCGTACCGCCTAATAATGTGATAAATGAAGAACCGCTCGACCGATTTTGTGAACACTTCACATAAACCATCTACTAAATAGTCCGAACAAAGCCTAAACATTTAGTTTAGATAGGTGAGCCCGGTCTTGAGTTATAAAATTACAACGAAAAGTGGCATTGATTTTTATATTTTATTATTATATATAAGAACTTAATTGTGAAGGTAGCAAAAATGTCAAGGTAGTCCAAATTTTGAGATATTCTAGTTTTTCAGTTTCTGAACGTCGATGTCTCAAAATTTTGAGTCAAGTTCAAGTCAATTCATCAGTCAAGTAACAATGAGTCAGCAATAGTCTGTTTACGTTCTGTACATTTCAACTGATATCTTAGTAAGGTTAATAAGTATATTTAAATCATAATCATGATAGTATTCCAAGATTTTTAATATCAGCTTTTTGGTTCATGTCGTATCTGTTTATTCATAATTAGTGCTTATTATGCCTAATTAGTTATCTTCTTTGATTACCCTTACTTTTATCTCGGAAGCTAAGAATAAAAAAAACTTGTTGTTACAGACCTGAAGAGCCGGTTTGAGACACTTTCCCCACTAATCCAATGTGAACACAAGATATTTAGTTCCTACAAATACACTGCTTTTAGGTATTAGTTCACGATGACTACAATAAACACCATGAATTATGTCTTTTTCTTTCTATTAACACACAGTTAATGGAACTTTGGTCAAATTTCGATTTTTTACCAATTTAATAATACTCTCTGTATTAATGTTAAATTGATACTAGTTGTCACGTCTATCGCCAACTACTCCCGAACTCTTTCGCCAACTACCCCCGAACCGTGAAAGCGTAACAAACAGACAGAGTTACTTCCACATTTATAGAATTAGTATCTTCTTTTCAATTAGAAAACAGCTATATTATATCTATGTATAGTCTAGTATATAATTTTAATCTAATATTTACATTATTAATTTGCAGTACACCGCAGACTACCCCCCTTTTTTTTCTATTTCAAATTCTTACATTCTAACCTAAGGTTGTCTGGTAGATATCGCTGTCAGCGATAAGACCGCCATTGTACCCATAGATTTATGTTAATGTAAAAGTTTTTGTTACTATTTTGGTGTACAATAAAGTTTATTCTATTCTATTCTATTCAGTAGTAAACTCGTTAAAATGTTTGGGCCCAGTAGGTGACTACGTTAATAACAGCACAACATGAGCCACACATTAAAAAGCCCCAAGTGCCCATACACCTACACTTTGGAAGGTTTGATGAGTGCCAACGATGCTGCTATAAAATTAGTATGGAAGTATCGATTGGACGAATAGCACTATCTTTTCACAGTGGAAGGACAGAAGGGAGGGGGGTCGATCTCCCCCTCCCTCCTGACCCTCTTACAGTGATATCATGTTGGCATTGGCACGTCAAGCAGCTATCTATTTTCTACGTCAACATACCTGCAGTAGCGTCTTCTCGAGCTGTTTCCGCAGAGCCAGTTTAGCGGCCGCCTGCCGCTGTGCGGGGGTTTGAGTGTCCTCCGAGCTGCGGGAACTTGCCTATAACATTCATATATTGTTGCTATTATGTGGCTCTTTATGTAATATCCTTTTGGAGAGTATACATAACTTAGGAAAAAGCCTCATCCTCTATAGGAACGACACATATGTTTTTGCTGCAATATATGACTAGTATCGGATCGGAACCTCAATCAAAATAGATCTGTACAATGCGTTCTAAATAAGAATAGGATCCATTTTTACGCCATGTTGTGACGTCATAACTGTCAAATCGAAAAATTGGGTAGGGTGAACAAAAAAGTAAGGGCGGAATTCACCAATAAAACGAATCGCGTTTTAACGTTTGGCTCACATAATATAATCGCGTTTAGCTGCTGTCACTAGTGTCATATGTCTGTATTTTTCTTTTGTTGTATTTTTACACGTGACACTAGTGACAGCGGCTAAACGCGATTATGCGAGCCAAACGTTAAAACGCTATTAGTTTTATTGGTGAATTCCGCACTAAATGTTTTAAATAATATTTATTTACGAATCATGAACGAAAAATGTTTAATCAGAATCCAGTTTTTCAATTTTGCTAATCTCTGCACCACTGTGTGAAGCGTCTGAGTAGTGGCAAATGGAAAAAGATGGCGAATTGTTTCTAACAATGAAAATAAAAAAGAAAATGGTTTTTTTTTAAACTAATTATGACTTAAATAATGTATATTTAGCTAATTTAGGTTAAACAATAAAGTTTTTACTTCAACTAGATTTCACTAAGACTGTAATACAAAACAAAAAAAACCTTTATTAATACGCAAATAAGTTTTCTTTGCAAACCGTACTTTTCTATCAAAATTTGACAGATCGAGGTTATTGGCTTTCCTATTCTTATTTGTAACACATAGTAAAAAACGTTTCAAGCATTGATAAAGATACGTCATTTTTCTTTGGCCCGATAAAATTAGGCAAAATGTATGTAATAGGGAGATTCTCCTTTTTAATCGACAATCGCTTGTCCCACACGAAAAACAATGTTCAATTCCGTGTTAAATTTTTAATGTATTTTTTTCTAAAGTACGTTCTTATTATTCAAGGGATTTAATTATTAGTAATGGACTTAACTTTTATTCATCAACCCGCACTGGGCCCGCGTGGTGGAACGGCCCATTCCTTCTACTAGAGAGGAGGCCCAGCAGTGGGAACATTGAAAAGTTGCTTATGCTTAAGTAAACTGGATGAAATACCACTCTTTTATCGTACTGATCAGATGTCAATAGAAAAGAAAGAACGTCCCATAAATAAAATTCAATAGCGCATGTATAGATTAATCGTCACTTAAGAACGGCGCGACGGTCTTGACAGTTTTTTTTTTGTCAAGACAATATTGTGTGAAACTATAATTCGGAACATCTCAAAAAATAAATTACACTTGTGCGAAGACGGAGTGAGACCCTAGGTCAACTTAAGTGACAACAACATTTATAAAAAAAAAGAAAAATACTACATAATCTTATGAAATTCCACATTTCTGTCGTAAGCCAAAATGAAACAAAAATGACTAGTATCTAAATAAAGAAATAATTTGAACTATTAAATTAGTGAAATGACATCACATTTCCATACTCACTGCATCGCTCGTACTACTGGTCACTGACGAGTTGTCCTGGGGTTGCTTGTAACGTAATGCCATTATAAAAACTACTGTCAACTAATCAAAATACCCATTTATTTTAGGTAGGAAATCATCAAATAATTTCTCAAGCTCTGAAGCGAGAGGGTCAGACTCTTACTGACTAAAATCCAACCGTGTTCTTTCAGTTGCCCTTTTGTATTCCAGGCCTGCGGTAAGACTTTCGAATTATCCCGCAGCCCTGGCAAATTCAAGCCCTGAAAAGTACCAAAGGGCCACCTAAATCTTTATAAATGATTATAATTTATTTTTTGAACAGGTAGCCCTTAGGTAGCGATGCGTCTATAGGTAGTTGCCTACATTTTCATTATCCGAAAAAAGTTAAAACTTTAAATGGCAGGTATCTTGCCTTTTTTTTAAATAATATAAACTAGTGCTTGACAGCGATCCCGCCTGAAGGTAAGCAGTGATGTAATCGTTGATTGTGAGGCGCACTAGTTTATTAAGAGCATAAGCCTAATCGGACGGGAAGACCATAGCAGGCAGGCACGTAGTTAATCCTGAACTGCACCAGATTTCACCGTATTCGTATCTAATCTACAGTTTTAGTTCTTTGTATTGCTGTCATGACAGTAATTAAGAGTTTATTGAACACTATCACTTCTGTGTCATAATCGATGATCACTTTTAGTTAGAAAGCTCTTTTTTTCGAACAAAAGAGTTTTACTATAAAGACAGAATCAGAACTCTTATTAAATAAAATAAATTATTTGTTTTTGTTACCTTATTAGAGGATGCATGCTGATTGGCCGGTGGTGGTGCAGGCGTGATAGTCACTGACGGAGTTATGCTAGCCCCGCCGCTTGTTGACGACTGGAACAAAATTATATATGTAACGAACTCACAACATTCCAATTCGAAATATGAAAAAAGTCAGTGAATGAGTACTCGACAGAAGGCGCGGGGGGAGAGAAGTTCCCCTTGCGACAAGTATAGACTTGTTTGTACCCCCGATATAAGGTCCGATTAAAAATGAAAAAAATCATACTTCTAAGTTAACGAAAAAAAGATACGGCCGTTTATGTCGCAAAAAACGTATATTTCAACACTCTTAAGAGAATCAAAATTCATGGGTCCCATTGACCTAGAATCCTGAAGCATGAAGCAAGGTCACATAGCACAAGTATAGGGAAAAAATCTGAAAACTGTAAATTTGTAGTTACGTCACACAATTCGGAAAAATCTTCATAACTGAATTCGGGTATTGAACTACACTTCTGGACACATCTATTGGCCCACCTTGTATTTTCAGTTTCGTTTGGTCCTAGCTAAAATTTTATATTAGGTCGAGCAAAAAGTTTTTATGCAGTTTTGAACCTGGCACATTCACAACTTCATTCAATAGTCTTTTTTTGAATTTCGAACACAGAATTTAAAGAAACAAAAGACAATTTGGAGCCTGTTTGTTGATATCAAACAATCGAATACTAAGAAAAATTGGTTTTATTGGTTTACTTGGATTTAATTCTTGAAAAAGTGATTGATATCTTTGGTTTTGCAACAAACATTACTTATTCTTAACATTAAGGTGAGGTTCTATCAATAATCTATGGATACTTCACCTGAAGTCGCCGCCCAAGCTGTGGCACTTATTCAGGCCGGACACACAGCCAAAGAAACGTGAGTGCTCAACTTAATTTAAGTCGATCTGCGGTCCAAAATGTTTATCGGAGGTACCTAGAGACTGGCGGCTTTGTTCGTCGCCAAGGAAGGCCACGATCTCGGGTCACAACTGAAAGGCAGGATCGATTCATCGTGACGACCAGCTTGAGAAATCGTCACCTTACCTCCATTGAGATACAAAACCAACTTCGCGACTTCCACGGAGTATCTGTGAGCGCTCGAACTGTTCGGAGAAGGTTAAAAGAACGCGATATGGTACCACACAAGCCAGCTAATGGGCCCAAACTAACGCGAGCCCACCGAACAGCGCGCCTTCATTTCGCACGCAGTCATTTAAATTGGACACCGCAAGATTGGAGCCGTGTACTCTTTTCTGATGAGTCTAAAATTGTGTTACATGGCAATGATGGAAGGAAGAAGGTCTACCGACGTAAGGGAGAGCGTTTCGCACAATGCTGCTTTGAAGAAAGGGTTGCTTATGGTGGTGGCTCATGGACTGTCTGGGGCGGTATATCCGCGAGCGGCAAAACTCAACTTGAGGTTGTTACAGGACCACGGCTGCCAACATTAAATGCTGAAAGGTACATTCGTGAGTGCTTAGAACCTCACGTGATACCATACGCGGACTATTTGGGCCCAAATTTCCTTTTTATGCATGATAATGCAAGAGCCCATGCAGCCGGCATCGTCAGGGAATATCTTCGGGATGTGAACATCACAGTTATGGACTGGCCAGCCAGAAGCCCAGACATGAACCCCATTGAGCACATGTGGGACGAGCTAAAAAGACGTGTTAGGGCTCGTCAGCCAGTTGCCCAGACGATGCAGGAGTTGAAAACTGCCATAGAAGAGGAATGGGAGATGATCCCTCAAAATTTCATAGAGCGGTTGATAAACTCTATGCCTAATCGTATGAGAGCTGTGGTAGATGCCCATGGAGGCAACACGCGTTATTAAATTAAACCTTTATTTGATAAAACATGTTTTTTATTCAAAAATCAATTGCCTTTAACAAGGCGCATATCCGACTTGTTAGGCGTAGCTCCATGTCGTATGGTATTCTGAATTCAAATTTAAAACAATACGATCGAAAAAGATGGTAAAATGTATCAGGTTTAAAACTGCATCAACAGTTTTTGTTCAATCTAGCAATCATATTTCGGTAGGGGCCATCGAAACCTAAACTCTAAGGTGGGCCAATAGATGTGTCCAGAAGTGTATTTACATAGGCAAGTTTGTACGCAACCCACAGAGCGCGAGTCCGACTCGCACTTGGCCAGTTTTTCTTTCTGGTCAAATGCAACCTGTATTTGACCACGATCTCACATGTTTCTTGCCTAGACGTAATCTATTCACTCCACGGGCCTTACCATGACGTGTTCAAATTTCAGGCGTGCGAGCGAGATGGAGCTATACACCCTATATTGCTCTCACGGAGTCCGTGATTGCTCCATCCCTTTTACAGTTCAGTTTAGGTCGTCAAATGGATCGCGTTAAGAGCTCGTATTAGGGCCTCTGATTCAGGGAGCGTGGTTTTTATTCGAGTTTTATACATAATTATGTTTACCTGTGAGCGATACGGGCCGGGAGTGAGCGTGGCTCCGCCGGGCAAGCTTGAGGTGCGACGCGACGAATTAGAAGTGCTAGAGGGCGCCGTGGGCGTACTGCTGTTAGTGCGCTGCAATAATATAAATCTTTTTAGTAAATAGTGATTCTGTACATACTTTAACAAAATGGAGAAGGAACGGACCTAACCTCTTATTAGGTCCAAAAAAAAAAGTCGAAGGCATGCTTGTAACATCCTCCATATATAAATAAACAAAATTCTTAAATAACTTTTTAAATAAACATAATTTTTTGCAACCACTTAGGTTGTCTTTTGACATAGGCCTCCCCCATTTTCTTTCATTTATCTCTGTCGCGAGCTATCCTCCTCCATCCTTTCGGCAGATCATCCTCCCATTTTTTGATTCGACGTCCTTTCTGTATTTTCCCCCACTCCTAAGGTACCAATACATTTCGTCCTTCGTCCATTTTTTTTCCACTGTACGTGCACATTATATGACCAATCCAATTTCATTGAAGTGTCCTTATTTTCTATAGTACATCTGTCACCTTTGTTCTTTCCCTTATTACCCAACTGCAAGAAGGGTTATTTTTAATGTTGTCCACTAGTCCCGTAGTGTTATGTTAAACATGTTTCATTCCATGCTGCGTTAAAAAATTAAGAGGCTTTTGTTGTTTTTGCTCATAGCTGGCCAAGTTTGACATCCGTAGGTAAGCGTTAGTACTAACGCTTACTAGAACCTGAAGGTAAGCAGTGATGCAATTGTTGATGGTGAGGCGTACTAGTTTATTAAGAGCCTATTCACTCTAGCCTTGAAGACGCCTAAATTATAATCGGACGGGAAGATTATAGCAGGCAGACACGTGGTTAAAAAACTAAGAGGCTTTTGTTCTTTTTGCTCATAGCTGGCCAAGTTTGACATCCGTAGGTAAGCATTAGTACTAGTGGTCCCCATCTATTTTGCTGACATCAATTTTCAGCACGCGTGGAACACAACGTTGCGTCGACTCGGGCTTGGTCCCCACCGGCAACGATAGCTTACCTTACTCTGTTGGTGCGCGGGCGGAGGGGCGGGCGTGACGGTGACTCCGGGCGGTACCACGCAACCGCTACCGGCCAGCGCTGTACCCGTTGTCGAGTCCTGGTACAAACATACATAACATTACATATCTATACTTATACTTACTAGACCGACAACGAACCCAAAAATGTGATTAAAAAAATGTTTTGTCTGTCTGTCTGATTGTTCAGGCATCACGCAAAAACTACCGGTTCGATTACGATGAAACTTGGTATAATTATTCTTTAATATCCTGGGCACCACACTGGGTACTTTTTATCCCGGAAAAGTATATACAATAAAAAACAAACTTAATTTTGCGGTTCGATCCCTTGACCTGATTACTGTACCAACCGCAAATAATAAGTTTGTCGTAGGTTACGTCACCCGCAGTTCACTAAGGGGTGCTGCACACGGCTAAGATACTATAATATTTTATCTTAAGATACAATATGGCGAGCATACAATTCAATGGACTATAACACACGACGAAGATAATAAATAATATTTCATATTTTCGTATCTCAAAAAACCTAATAAAACTATTTTCGACTTCTACGTGGACGAAGTCGCGGGCAAAAGCTAGTTTAGAATAAAGTATTCATCAGTTCACAGTATACGTTGTCATTAGACTATGTGAAAAGGTAATAGGGCACGTGACGCAAAATGAAAGGTAATAGTCAGCGAAGAGATGCTGCACAAACACGGCTATGCCGTGGTCGAATACAGAGCTAAGGAAGGAATTTAGTTAGAAAATAAACTAGTTTTGTCATCGAAACACCAAGAACTTCACAATAGTAGTTTCTAGCCTCAGATACATTAGTTATTTTTATTATTTATCTTTATTCCAAAAAGGTAAGTAACTTATAAAATAAGCCCAACAAAACCATTGCAATGGTTTGACTGTGGGTTCAGTTTGTCTCTAGACATACTTAAATGTACTTATAACATTTCTAAATAATATAATATTAATTTGCGTCTAAACCTATTTGTGTTTGTTTCACTCCTTATGTCTGCCGGCAGACTGTTCAATAGGTATGGTATTCTCTTTTTTAGTGTTCTGTCACCAAAGTTATTGGTGACCCTGGGTACATTGAATCTACCAGCAGCCATAGATCGTGTATTATGTTTATTGTATACGTGAGTTAAGCTATGCACTTGGGTACTGTGGTGGTTAACTAATAAAAGATATTTATGTTTGAAAGTGATCTGAATTTTGCAGTTGACAAAATATCCCCCAACATGACGCGCAACCCTGTCAAATTGTCCAACAACATGTCCTGTGTCACGTGAATGTACAGTAAAATATTGGTGGAAATGTAGTGGGACTCTGGACAATGTTACAGCATAGAATAGATTAGGCGTTATTTGTCATATCGAGGGTATTTTTGGCTCCTAATGTATCTGAGGCTTCGAAGCTGAGGCTGAGGTATCGAACCTCTATAACATCTTTAGTATAAAGTGGTGCTCCACGTCTGACTGTTTATCTTTGAATTCCTAAACCAAGTATATATTTTGAAGCAGTTTTCACTTATAAAAAAAACAATAAACGAGACAAGTTTTTGTGTATAATTCGGACCCGTCCGGAGTCGGAGTGAGGGAGCTCGGCACTAGTAAAGAATAAAAAAACGATGCTAGTAATCGGTCTCCACAAAACTGGAAGGTCACAAGGGCAGTCCACTAAAGAAACTCAATATAGGAGGACACAGATGATAATAAGAACTTTGTTTACCTTAGCCGGCGGCAAACCGGTAGCTTGCTGTGACTGCCTCAGCTTCCTGAGCAGCACGAGCCGCGTCTCTTCGGCGCGCAGCTTCTCTCTGAGCGTGCGCAGGCGACGCTCGCGCTCCCATATCTCGGCGCTTGATAATTCCTGAACCAAATAAAACAAACGTCAGTGATATAAACAAGATCTTGAACCAAATATATAATTTGGTAGTAAAAAAAACGACTATGATAAAAAAATAAACGACGCTGAAAAAGTATAAAACAAGATTTTTATACTTCGAAAATTATTAAAGTGTTTCGGTTGGTATCTATAACGTGTGACTGTGTTTTTTACTTTTTGTTTTTATTTAAACAATTTTGGTGTTAAATTTAACACATGACTTTTTGTCCACTAGAGAGCGATTTTAAATTTGAGCAATATTTTGGAAATGTACAAGTGAAGCCCTTTCAAATGATACCAAACACGGAGTATTTATCTCCATTTTTATTTTTTAACACATTACTTTTTGTCCACTAGAGGGCGCCATATCGAGTTTTGTGACACGTCACGTAGCCTATGTTCAGCGGACAATCAAGACGGTTCTAACGATGCCTCATATGTCAAGTTCCGATAAGTACATTAGGAGTTATGAGGGAACTACTACTATATATATATATACTCACATACATACATACAAAATCATAACCCTCCTTTGGCTTTGCCGTAGTCGGGTAAAAATAATTAAAGTGGTTCACGCGCTGTCACATGGGACTCAACATAACAACGAAATGTAACTCTACTCCATTCGCAATAAGTTTAGACATTTATACAAACTTTTTTCACTGTCCGTTCAACCGATTTTGACTTCTATTCCGTAAGCATAAAGATGGCATTAAAAGAAAAACTAGTTTGTATTGTAACCACTTCTTTTTCCTTTAAAACCCATCCTTATACCAAAATGTGCGAATGGAGTATAGACACCAATACCTCACCGTAATATGAATACAAGCATGATAACATATAAAAAAACTTAGTGTTATGTGGGATAGTGGGGTGGGTTTGTTCGCAAGAGTTACCGTGGCCCTGGAACGCAAAGGGCAACTGAAGGAACACAGATGGGTTTTACTCAATAAAAGTGTGACACGGCCTCTCGCTCCACCCAGAGTAGTAGAAGTTATTTGATAATTTGCCACCTCAAAAATGGCAGTTCTCGATGATTTCATTCATGGTTTTTGATCAGTGATCAAAACCTTTTAGTGCCTCGGAAGTCAAGTGAATCTGTAATTATCAAATTCTGACTGTCATTTCTGGTAATCAAGTCTTACCAATTGGTATCGTGTTATTGAGCGACTGGGTTGTGGAAGTTAGAATGCTCTTCAGCTTCTTTAGGTTAGACTGGAAGTCGACCCATACGTCCAACCCGAAGAATTGATAAACTCATATAGCAGTGAGTAAAACACACGTTCTGGATTAGAGACCGCGAACCAAAAGTAGCAACGTCGGAAGAACTCCTCCAAGACGGGCCTATGGCCTGGTGAAGGACGAGGAAATACGCTGGATGCGAGACACACCAGACCTAGTAAGTTCAGGAGGAGAATCAAAGCTACCGGCATATTCCAAAGAATCGCCAAAGTCAATAAGCATTGGGCAGGGCACATTGCTAGGAAAATAAATGGTTGATGTGGCCGAAAGGTTCTCGAAACGCATTCGCAAATCGCATACCGACAAGGCAGCGTAAGATAGCCTCGCCCAGGTGGATCTAAGATCTGGTGAAGATAGTGGAAATCCGCTGGATGCGAAATTTTATCAAGTAGAAAAGTCGGTTGCAAATGATGATGACTGATATCATAATATTTAATGGCCTGTTCGTCTAGTGGTTAGTGGCCCTGATAGCTATGCCCGGGGGGTCGTGTTCGTGATTTCGATTCCCACTCAAGACAAATGTTTGTGTGAAGAGCACGATCATTTGTTCTGTGTCTGAGTGTAATATAAGTATGTTCATCAGTTGTCTAGTAGTACTCATAGCCAGGGGCGCCGACTCCGTGAGTACTCGGGGGCTCGAGCACCCATGAGAAATAAACAGTGGGTGCCGAGCACCCCTGAGAATAGACATCAAAAACAGATCTGTAATCGTCTTTTAGGTTACATATAAATTATAATATTACTTGATAATAAACACTAATTTCATTTGTATATAATTGTTTCATTTTATTATTATATTTTTATCAAACATAATTACTAATTAAGTACCTACGTAGTATGTAAGTAGGAGATTTATTTATTTGCCGGTCGATCAGTGTACATTTCTCTTCTCACACTTCGCCACTTTTTCGAGTCATCAAATGAGCATGAGCACCCATGAGGTTTTCTAAAAGCCCCGGCCCCTGCTCATAGCAGAAGCACTGCTTAGTTTGGAACTAGATGGCGATGTGTGATAGTTATGGAATATTATTATTGTACTCACTCGATGTCCAGGTATGGGCAGCGGCGGTTCATTCTCGTCTTCTTCGGAGTCCTCATCGTCACGCGGATCGCGCGGCGACTCGGGCGCCGGGGCGGGCAGCGTGCTCGGTGTTATGGACACGTTCACACCGCCCGAGTTCAGTTTACTGCTAACGTCTGTTGAGGAATAAAGTTTTTGTTACTAAGAAGTTTGAGCCCCCTAAAGATTGCTAAATCTTAAGAGCTGGTAGTCATTGTGAGCAGCCTTTTGCCAGTTGTGGGATGACCAACCTAACCTGGTCCGTGCCGGAGTGCTCTAAAATGCCCAGCTTGACTAATATCGCGGGTTCGCCTGGGCGAAACTAATTCATCCTAAAATCGAGTTTGGCCAGTAACATATCCACTAATTTTCTGCCTAACTTTTTCCCAACTAAGTTGATGCCTGTTTTTTTTTTAATTACTATTGATAGGCAAGCACTTAAACTCTATCTCACCTAATGGTAAGCGGTGGAATATGCTTATCTAGAAGTTAACCTATTCACTCTTGATTTAACCAAGGGAGTATCCCTTGGTTGTAACTAGCAGGAAACACACATGTCACCTTCCAGTCTAACCGGATACAGCTGAATACCAGTACAGATACCGGCACGAATCTTTAGCGCTCGGCGAAAGAGTGGGGATCGCTTTGCGCATCGTACACATCAGCGAGCCATTCATTGTTCAAGGATTACACTCCCCGGTCCGCGTCTCACTTCATACCACTAGAGACCCGATATTTCAGTTCTGCGCAAGTGGAAGGCAGTGCTCGATCTGTACCGGTATCTGTAATTTACACGGAGCGACTGCCCATTTGATCTCCACAAACCAGTAACTGGGTAATACGATACACCTTGGTAAGGTTGACATCAGATTTTCTAGCTCCTGACTACCCGTAACGACTGTCAAAGTTGTTCAAATGACATCCAGGACCAGTAGGCTTAACGTGCTTTCCGAGGCACGGAGGAGACTCGGTAGTAAGGAATGGTCACTCATCCTGATCGTACTCCGCAAGCGGGATATAGGATGAGGGACATTTCCAACAGCTATTATTGCTAGTAAATTGGATATTCCTCTATGGATGCAACGGATACATATTTATCTCAAATCATTTTCCTCATTAATTAGAGTAGGTACAATACGTGGCATATAAACTGAACCATAATGGCGATCGACCTTCCGCAGTAACAGATCTGCTGCAAAAAATTTCTTTAGATAAGCAGGACCTTTGTACTCTTCTATCTGTTTTTGTTCTTTTCGATTTTAAGTGTTTGTGTGAACATAAACAAATAACAGATTATCGAGTTTCAATCGAAGTGGTGGTGTGGGGCTGTGCGTAACCATAGCGACGCCAACGACGACTACATTACGTCTTTAATTATAGCTAAATAAATTTTGTTTTTATAATATGTATTAGTTTATTATTGTTTAAGATTATTTTATGTATTTTGTCTATGGGTAACTGATGCCTGAAAATAAAATGGTTATTATTATTATAGCAACGACGGCCATTTAAGTTCAACTTATTTGTCGCATGCTATTCTAACATTTATTCCTAAGTTTCTTTTTCATGTTTTTTACTAACACTATATGGACGCTAGTCGGAAAATGACGATATTATTGTCTAACGTCGAAGTTCGACCACTTAATTATTACTTGGCTACGGGCTCCTGATTGTCTACTAATGTCGATAAAGGCGTGCGAAGAGGCTTATTGGGGATCCTGATTTGATTAAGTCCAATCTACAAAGCCTCGAGCACAGGCGCAGAGTAGCCAGCCTATCGGTATTTTACAGGTTACATTTTGGAGAGTGTGAGCGGGAATTGCATGACTTGATTCCGCCATCTCCTTTCTACCATCGGACAACCCGACGAACAGCAAGTATCCACCCTTACGTTGTTAAAACTTCAACGGTCCGGACTAAGCGTTTCGCTTCGTCGTTTATACCGCGTACATCGAAGGACTGTAACAACTTGCCTGCTGCTGTCTTCCCGTCCAACTATAATTTAGGTGTCTTCAAGGCTAGAGTGAATAGGCTCTTAATAAACTAGCGCGCCTGACCATCAATGATTGCATCTCCGCTTACCATCAGGTGGGATCGCAGTCAAGCACTGGTTTATAAAAATAAAAAAATACGCCGTTTATTAGATAAACTAGCGACCCGTCCCGGCTTCGCACGGGTGCAATGCTGATCACGTCGTAGCCTTTTCAGCAAATCGTAGGGGCCCAGCAGGGTCGAAGCCTACTGGGACCACGGGTAGTGTGAAAGCGAAGGCCGGAGCCCCGGGATGAAGGCAAAGAAGGAACAGGAGTTGGTTATTAGTCAGTAAAAGTCTGACACTATCTCCCGTTTCGCCCAAGGGCGGGATTTGTCATTAGATGATTTTCCCCACTAAAAAAAAAAAATATAACCTTTTGAAGGTGTACAATACTGTATCTTATTTTGATCTATCTCTTAGGGTTCAGCCAACGTTTGCAATGTAAGCGCAAAAAATGTGATTGTTTACGACATCACATTAGAAACCACTAAAATCATCAGTGTTCCTCTACTATATTGTGCGCGTATTATACATGTAAACCTTCCTCTTGAATCACTCTATCTACTAAAAAAAACCGCATCAAAATCCGTTGCGCAGCTTTAAAGATTTGAGCATACATAGGGACAGACAGACACGAAAAGCGACTTTGTTTTATACTATGTAGTGATTATACTACTAAACTATAAGCACGTTTTGTTTAAGAATACGTTTGTTCATTGATAACGTATGTGATAGCGTTTGATTAGCTTATGCACATATTTGTTTTATTACGTGGCTTGTAAACTACATCGCGAATTAGGGTCAATGCGAGGTCTTTATGTTTTTTTCATAGACACAATATGCCATCTTAAAACAGTAACTTCATGTAATGTTTAGAACGGGGGTTCTCAACTTTTTTCAGATCAGGGTCTACTTTAGTTTTGTTGTTGTTAGCAGGTACCAGAAGTGGCGAAGTGAAGTTTTTCTTTTTTTAATTTACTTTGGCTCTCACTAAAAATAATTCACCGATTTCTCGGTCAATTGTGGACCGATTTTAATAATTGCGCCTCCAACTACCTACACTTCGTGTAGCAGGTATTTGGTCACGAAGCATATCGAGAAGTACTCTGAACCGTGTCAGTTTTTGAAGAGATTTATGCTCGAGCGTCGTTATAGATAGATAGGCCTAGGACCGAAGGACCATTGATTAAACAAATGCGTTTATCATAATGCAGCAAAAGTAACTTTTCTAAAACATATCCTAGATACCCTCTATTTATGAGTCAGTGCTGACATCTTATGCAAGCTATTTTGGACTCTACTTCAATTACTTTTGAGTTCATTACAGAGAAAAACTACTCCAGCAGTTTGTTACTGGTCTATCTGTAATTCTATATTATTCCTATGAATAATGAAAGCTCACTTACCAGTAAAAGGCGCCGGGGTTGGCATAGACGGTTTGCGATGAGGTGGCGCAGCTGGCAGCAACACAATGTCCGGGCTCTCCGCATAGCTACGTTGTTCTGAACGAGGACGAAGCACCCGCTTGCCACTGGAGCCCTACACATTTACACATGTTACAAGTTTTGAAGAATAAATAAAAAAATGAAAGAAAAAAAACTGTATAATTGAATAGATAGAAAATGTGCAAGAAATTCTAATGAAGAAAATAAATAATTCATACTTTCTGGAGAAAATAATTAGCTACTGAAAGATGGAACTTAAAAAATATAGAAAAATCATAAATAGTTTTGTAAGTATGAAATGAAACATAATAACAACCAGTCTGATGCAAAAAAAAAATCTCTGTACTGTTTAGCACCAATCAAGAATATTCTTAATTCGACAACTCTATAAAACTTCGTTAAAAGCCATTAATTAATCCTTCACCAGGATCTCTCTTCAGTCGATTGTCATCCCAACCAAATATGAGTGTAAACAAATAGTAAGTGTATGTGTTTATGCATTATTTCTCTTACATACTTGACTAATCTCCTTTGACTTACTATGTCGACTTATTATTATTAAAAATTTGCCAAAAGTATTATTATTATGAGATAATTTTCTAATCATTTGCTTCACTGATGAAACAGTTCAAAGTTTTTTTTATGAATAAGACTGTTTATATTAACCTTTTAACCGCCTACTTCGGATATATGCGACAAACTCTCTCGCGTTTATTTCGCTAGGGTCGGACATCCACAACCAAATACTCCATCTCGTCAGCTCTTGTATCACCTATGGGGATTGAAGAGTCAAACGAAATGGAGTGCCCAGTCGCAAGCACACGACCCTGGCAAATAGATCACGAAAACACTCGTCGGAAAAATCCGACGCAAGCAACTAAAGGGGTAAAAGATCAATACAATGGGTAGAAAGAGTTTCCCATAGACTAACCATACCATAGGTTAATCTCAAATCTCCATTAGCCAAAATCGTGATTATTAAACTACCATTCTCTGTAGCAATACTAGAAATCCATGTGATGTAGTAAGGATATAAATAAAATAGAATTTTACTAATAATGTATCAAGCAATCTACTCACAATCCTGAGTTGTTGTACCTGAGTAACATTATCACAATTTGAATTTACTTTTCATATTCACTACTAAGTAGCCAGGCTTGTCTTACAAATTTGATTATCATCATCCAAAGAGGTTATATGTCTAAATAAAAACTTATTTTTTAAACAACATTTTTTTTTTAGCTGCTGCATTTTGTGTCTAGATTTTACTGCATCAAACAAATACTTGTATGGCCTACAAATAGTTATTGCGAGTCTAGGTATCTTGTGTTGTGTTTACATGTTTGTGAACACACCCACTATACAGGAAAAATTCCTAGTGTGGGGTAACATTTTTATAACAATAAATGTATTTCTTTAGGCACAATAGTTAGTGAGAGACATTCTCTGGTTAGGCTTATTGATTTTTAGATCTTAATTAGAATGATAGTAAGGCTTCTAAACCAGGAATTAGAACAGACTAATATGCTGTTTACTTCCCAAAGATAAACCAGCAAAACACAAGGTATCTTCTCAAGTAATATTTTTAATTTTTTTTATGCCTCAATTCAAACTAATATTACTTAAAAGTTACAAATCAAAACCAATAATAACTAACAAATTCATTAAACCCCATTGTCTTTCTATTGTGTCTCTAATTACACTACTCAAAAGGTTAAAGTTAAAAGTAGTTCCTGTTATAGGGAAGCTGCCGGAAAAAGCTCAATTAAGACATCTAGCTGTCAAAAGACTTGGATGGTGATAATCACAATAATTAATCTTCATAATTATTATAAATACATGTTTTTCTGTTATATGAACAAGCCTGGCTACATAGTATTAACTGTCTTATAAACACAACCATCTTAAATCACTATAATTTTTGATTACTCTAAAATTATTAAAAAACAAAGAATTTATTTTTAATGTGTCCAATTTTAAGGTAGATTAAGTACAGATCATGTGATTAAGAAATTAGTCACATCATTAACATCAATTTTAATTAGAATGTTTCGTTTAATATTATATGATTGATGATTTGATTAAAACTTTTATGTAATAACATAGTAAGTTTTGTACTTACCCGATCAATCTTTTTGTGAAAAGCAAAAAGAAAATAAAGTAATTAGTTCTATGTAATATTTATTTGTGATTATGCATAAATTCAAGCAATATATGTACATTTTACTATTTGCTTATTTAAACAGGTAACTAAAACATTATTTTATTTATAATCATAACTTCCTCATGACAAATCACAGATCATTAATAATAACAATTTACAATGCAAAATCACTAAAATTATCTATGATTTGACCTCCAGCGGAGATCTATGTATGAGATATTTATGGACAATGCTATGACTTATAATAGGCAACTAGAGAAAGTGATAATAATTACAACAGTGACAATTTTTATACTCTTTTTTGTGTTTCTGACTTATTTAGGGCTAATGATGTTAGATATGATATTAAATAAGTTACTTACATGTGGTGGAGGTTGAGCAGGCGTAATAGTGAGCCCACTGGCCGTCAATGCTCTCAATTCACTCAACTCAGGTGGCAATGCCCTGTATCATAAAAAAATTACATAATTCAACAATATTGCAAAATGTAAACAAATACAGAAAATTCAATAATGAGCTCACCTGACGCTCAGGTCGACCGCAGAATCATCTACGTCCATTGTGCTTTAGTCACTTCTGTAACAATTACGTATCACAATTATACACAAATTATTTAGGACATCAATCAATATAAACAATGCTAATTTTAAACACCAACGCGCGCGATCACCGTTTTTATTCGACAAAAAGCTGAACAATATGTTTGGCAATTGATTATGTCGACATTACGATGAAATTGGTAATCATTTATATCGATTTTTCGTCCAAATGTAATGCACACGCACGCATCACCGGGATGACAATTGACAAGACAACGGTTATTGGGCGCGAGTATCAAAATCCAGGGTCAATTTTAACAAAATATACCTAATTTTGAACACTAGACACTAGTCACATATCTTCTTTGTAAATAAATAGCTGTATTACAGTTCTTCCTCGAGTTAAACGAATTACAATTTGTACTTTGCAGTCACAACAGAATTCCACTCGCGGCCATTGATGACAGATAATACAGAAAATTAATTAAAAGCATGGATAATTAGAAACCATAGAGTTCAGCAAAGTTGACTAATCGATTTCGTTACTGATATCTGATAAATCTCAGCCGTAGGACACAAGGATATGTGAAAGAGAGAGGTTTGTATCCTGACTCGTAAAGGGATGAAGTAGGCTGGTATGATCATCATCATCATCATTTCAGCCGATAGACGTCCACTGCTGGACATAGGCCTCCCCCAAATGTCGCCACAAAGAACGGTCTTGTGCGTCTCGCATCCATCGGATTCCCGCAACCTTCACCAGGTCATCGGTCCACCTTGTAGGGGGCCTTCCAACGACCGCGTACTGGAAGACGTACGCGGTCGCCACTCCAGAACCTTTCGGCCCCAACGGCCATCCGTTCTACGAGCAATGTTCCCTGCCCATTGCCATTTAAGTTTGGCGATTCTTCGTGCTATGTCGGCAACCTTGGTTCTCTTGCGGATATCTTCATTTCTGATTCGATCACGCAATGAAACTCCGAGCATAGCCCTTATGCGGCTGGTATGATAGTGTGGCTAATATAGAACCACTGGCAGGGCAGACTATAATCAACAGTGAGCAGACTATGGGGGACAATGAGATCAAGAAGACAGTTACAAACATGGTAAAAAGTTATATGTGGAAGACAATATGGGACAATAGTCTTGTACTCTAGAACTATAGTCTGTTACTAAATTGTCAAAATGTCAATGTCAAATTGAATTTGACAATTCTGTTAACATTGCATGCCGCTGTTTTAGTGTGTTTACAAAATCATTGAACACACGTGAATTGTTTTAATATTGTGTTCTATTAGCAAAATGCCTGGACCTGACTTGTTATCAAGTCAAGGGCTTCGTCTTGACGGCCGGAGACCTAATGAACTTCGTCGTATTCAGTGCAAACTTGGTGTTTTTACTCAGCCCGATGGAAGTGCCTATTTGGAACAAGGAAATACCAAAGTTTTAGCTGCAGTATACGGTCCTCACCAGGTAAGTTCGCTTAGTAAGCTAATATTAGAGTATAGAAAAGACTATTTTCTTTTACGTTTCAGAGTTAATTCGTTTCCAACCCAGAATGGTTCAACGAAGCTTGCTGGTGTCTGGATAACCAGAAATATAGATTGTTATTTATTGAAAAACTATCAAGCTACATACCATACACCATTTGCGTCTTAGAGTATCATCTAGAACTGAGACCAGGCTTCCGGGCCCTCGGCATTGAATTTGTTAAAATATAAGATAACATTAAAAATTAACCTTTGTTCCAGGCTGCAAAATCCAAGTGTTTACAAGACAGTGTTGTGGTCAACTGTCAGTACAGCATGGCTACATTCTCTACTGGTAACTTCTTGCTATCACTTTTTTTCACACTAGCCTTTTTACTACGATAAAGAAAATGTTACATATATTTAGTACTTACAGAGGTCTAGTTTATTCAAGTTGGTTTTCTGCACCTAATCCTTTGTGGACCATTGTGAGTGTAAAACATCCACTTCCAAAGTTTTTACAAACATAATTATAAACCAACTAACAAGTTTATCTTTTTATCCATTTACTAACTTCTGCTAGTGGCTTTTTCCATGTGAACATAAGTTTTTCCATTCAAACTTGGGATCCCTGTTCCATCCCATCCATTTTTGAAAATATTTTCTAAGCGCATGCCATAAAATCTTTTATTCAACTTTGCACACTAAAACTGATGTACAAAAGCGGACACACATCTGCTACCAGTCAACCCATAGATTATATGTATACGTAAACTAGTCAACCTGAGGATGGTGCACAAAAAGAACTTATTGCAGGTGCAACTTAACAGAAATACAGACAAAAGAAATAAGCAATTAAATATATACATATAGATTAACAACATTATAGAAAAAAAAACAAATCTAACCAATCAATACCGTGATTATTCTACAAACTTCTTGCAAAAGTGCTTTTGTATGCTTTCACCTTTTGAGGTAAATGCCTGGTTAATTTCTTGATGTTCACAGACATTTTATAATATCTTCTTATTTATATAACTCTTTGACTACTAGTTAAATAATTGTCTGCATCAATGGATACAAAAGATAAAACAGTTATGTGAAATTAAAAAAAAAAAACAGAAAAAAAACTCGATTTTAAACTAAGATCAGAAGTAAAAACCACTGTATAGTATACAGGCATTAGAGAGACAACACAACAGTCCCACAACAGTCAGCGCCTTACATGCACAGAACAATGATTTGAATATTTAAAACTGACTAAAACATAGCCTAAACTATGACACAGCCTTTGACTTATTATCCATTGTCTGAATACAATAAGATTCCAAATAAATGGAAAAGTTTTAAATCACAATACAAGTTCATCAGTCATCAAACAGAAAAGGAAATATTATGATGCAATACTCAAAAAGAGACCAAAGAAAAGATGGATGGATTGTGTGAACAGTGATATGAAAGAAAAGGAAGTTAGTGATAGTATGACGGTTGACAGGATAGAATGGAAGAAAAAAACGTATTGCGCCAACCCCAAATAAGATGGGACAAGGGCAGGAAGATGATGATGACTCAAAAAGAGTGCCTGAAATGAAAAAAAAAGTGTCTGAAAGAGTGACTGTCCTTCTGGTGCAGAGTAGTAATGCTTTTTTTTTAATTGATATAAACCAGTGCTTGACTGCGATCTGACAAAATGGTAAGCAAAGATGCAATCATTGATGGTGAGGCGCACTAGTTTATTAGGAGCCTATTCACTCTAGCCTTGAAGACACCTAAATTATACTTAGACGGGAAACTGCAGCAGGTAAATTGTTCCAGTGCTTCGATGCTTACAATATAATCTTTGTTTATTTCTCTTCAGAAAACAAAACCTTTAAATGAATAAAGATTATTGAAAAAAGAATGAATCAACATCGATTTTATTGATATGGATATTATTTTTATTGACATTGCTTGACCAACCACAACTGCTGTATTTCCGTCTGTGAATCGTGTGCCTAGACGAAATCGGTCTATAAGCTCAAGTTGTGCCTTAGTTTCTGAACTACCTTCTTTTATGCATCTCTATATTTATGGCAAAGTTGGTAAATTATTTCAAGCGACGAACTCGACGACCTTCTCCTCATCATTGTCGTCCATAAACGTCGGTAATATGCCCAGACGATTTTTGCAGCATTGTCACATTGACTTTTTTTTGCCTAGAAGTAACCTATTCGACCTTTACTTAAAAACCCCTAGGATGTAGCTATCAGGAAAAAGACTCTGGTAGGGAATTCTACTTCTTAGCTATATGTATATATAAGCTATCATCTCACACAGGCAGATAGGCTTGTTGATCTAGTGATCAGAGACCCTGACTGCTACGCCGGAGGTTGTGGGTTCGATTCCCACCCAGGAAAAATGTTTGTGTGATGAGCATGATCATTTGTTTTGTGTCTGGGTGTAATTTATCTATAATATTTATGTATTTAGAAATATATAAGTATATTTATCAGTTGTTTAGTACTCATAGCACAAGCTCTGCTTAGTTTGGGACTAGATGGCGTTGTATGATAGTTGTGAAATATAATTATTAGTTAATTATCTCACTACCCCTTCGTACTTAAATCCTATTTCCCACTATTTGTTTCGTAAGTCTTTTCTTATTCTTGCAAGCGTTCGTTTTTCAATTGTTTTAGGTGAGAGAAAAAACCGTCCACGCGGCGATCGCAAATCACAGGAGATGTCCATGCACTTGAGACAGGCACTCATGGCAGCTATCAAAACAGAGCTGTATCCTCGGTCACAGATTGACATCTATGTTGAAGTATTACAGGTGAGAAGTTTCGTAATAAATAGTCCTTAGTCCTACTACTACAATACCACAGGGTCTACGAATACTAGGATTACGTGATTGTTTGAGAGAGATACTGTAGCCCTAGACTGACAAAGTCAACTGAAGGAACACTAGTGAGTTTTAGACAGTAAAATCTGACACTTTCTTTTACTCCAGTCAAAGTGGAAGGATTTCCTACTTTTAAAAGACGGCTTGTCTATGTTTCATTTGTTGTATTGAGCTGTCTTTATGTTCCAATCTAGTTTATGCTGCTACTACTAAAAAAGTCTGAGGCAACCATTACACGATAGGGTTTGCTGTCAGTTTTGCCACAGTCAAATATTTTGACTGTCGAAAAACCTACCGTGTAATGCGATGACTGACGTTTGGTTTGCATGACGAAAACATAATGGTGATAAAATTGCGTCATTTATAATTGATTGACGCTTGCATGACCGTGAAATGGACACCTTACAATAGTTTCTTGGTAAATGTTCCAGAGAGAAGATTCGCTGTCACTGTCGCTGGAGTCATTTGATTATTTCCCACAAAAAAGGGTCTATGATTACATAAAAAACCGGGCAAGTGCGAGTCGGACTCTCGCACTGAGGGCTCCTTACAAACTTACAGATGAAAACAGTTCAATACCCGAATTGATTTACAAAATTTTTTTCCGAATCGCAAAATGTTTTCTTTTTATACATAACTACAAATTTACAGTTTCCAAATTTTTCCCTATACTTGTACTATGAGACCATGCTTCATGTCAAGTTTCAGGATTCTAGGTCAACGGGAAGTACCCAAGTAATAACTTTTGATTCACTTGAGTGTCGAAATATACATTTTTTGCAACATAAACGGCCGTATCTTTTTTTTTTTCGTTAACTCAGAAGTTTGACTTTTTTACAGCTTGAAGAGACCACAGACCTGAGTATACGGTTTTAATTTCAACTCTATACCTCCACGCGTTCCCGAGATAAAGGGTCTTGACAGACAGACAGACAGATGGACAACAAAGTGATCCTATAAGGGTTCCGTTTTTTTCCTATTGAGGTACGGAACCCTAGAACCCTAAAAAGAACACTTGCTGTCATAAGCTGTTATAAGTTGATTTCTTTCCATTCCCCAATTTAATTAGCACAGCATGTTCCACAAGACTTCCATTTTCAAATCAACTTTTCTCCAGGCTGACGGCGGCGCATACTGTACAAGCGTGAACGCAGCTACGCTCGCGCTGATCGACGCCGGCATTCCAATAAAGGCGTACGTGATCGCCTGTACCGCGTCCTTAGCGTGGAAGGAAGGTGAACCGGAGCCTTTGGTGGATGTGTCACATGTGGAGGAAGCGGCGGGAGGGGTCGTGCTGACTGTTGCTAGCATGCCTAGTACAGGTGAGTTGAGTTGAGTTGAGGAGCAAGAGAATCATGGTTACTGATATAACTCGAAAGTCGAAGAATCGCTAAGGTTAAGCGGAAGTGGGCAGGGCACATTACTCGCGAAAAAGAAGGTTGATGAGGCCGGAAGGTTCTGGAGTGGTGACAACGTCGTTCTGAATGTTAGCTTGCTTAGAAAGGAAAAGTTGAGTGTGGTGTCTGTTGGCCGACTGTATCCAAAATAAGGATCGAAGGGATGCCAATGCCACTAACTATCCTGATAGGTAACTAAAAAACAAAGGATGTCAGCTTGAGCTGTCGAGTCAACCTGAACAGCTTTTTTGATAGCCTCTTCTACTTCTAAACCTCTGTGTCTTGGGCGATCTCTGGCCAAGTTTGCCCCGTGAACATGATCAGATCGTCACCCCACCTTTGCAGCAGGCGACCTCGATGACGTCGTCCTCCCTCACTCCAGTAAGTGACGATCCTCTCACATCTGTCCGGGTGCATGTGTGACGTGGCCAGCTCAGACCCACTTAGCTTGGCTGTTTCCTTGACATTTGTTACTTGAGTTATTGAGCATAGACTGATGTTTCTAACGCGATCTATTCGCTTAATACCCAAAGCGCTAGTGCTTCTACTATTCACTAAGTTCTTTGTGTACTGAAGGTTAGTACAGGCTGCACATGTTAATGAGCTTTCTTTAGAACGGCTAGCTATCTGAAAAAATAACCTGTTTCAGAATCAGGAAAAGTATATCTAGCTTATACAGTCCCACTACTGACCAAAGACTTCACTCCATTCTTTCCAGCTCTGCCTCTTTTTGATAATTCCTAAAGAAGACACCTAAATTGGTTTTTAATTTGTTTCAGGAGCCATTGGACTGATAGAAATGTCGCACAGACTACACATGGATTATTTTGAAACAGTCCTAAGCAGAGCTATGCAGGGATGTAGGGATATTGAAGTAAGTGAACAATTCAATTGATCGCATTATGGCCCATTCCCTTTCACAGAAGAATGTCCCGGCGCAGTGGACATAAAAGTTTATTTCATATAGGAACATCTAGATATTGTGACCCTATCTTGCTGCAAAGTAAATTCTATTTGATCTTTAGTAATGTCAATATTTTTCAGGTAATTCTAGACAAAGCAGTGAGGGAGCATTTAGCCGAGGGTTGGACTAAGTCAACAGATGATGTCATTACTATCTAAAATAAATATAATTCGTTTTCATTTTTGTGTTCTATTTTAACTTGACGGTAAGGGATGATGTGGTCGACGTTGGAGCACGCTTGCTGAGGTAACCTATTCACTCATCCCGTGCGAGAACAAACAACCCGTTTATGTTCCAACTGATATCTCATAATTACATTGTCATTGTCAACAAAAAAAGAATACCTAAGACATTTTATGTATACTTAATGTTACGGCACATCGATAGTTGAATCTTATCCACAAAATACATTCTTTTGTTTTTGTTTTGTTGTCTTGAAAACCCCAAAGATGTAGACATCAGGAAACAGACTCCGGCAGGGCATTCTACTCTTTAGCTGTACGCACAATATGTTCCTAAAACGTTTAGTGCGTATGGGTGGGGATGTCCACCATGTACCGGAGGCGTATCGCCGTACGGCTGGTTGCTGATGATGGAACGGGCGCGGTTGGAATTAAATTATGCAATTCCTATACACACTCCCCGAAAGGCAGTCAGTAGAAAAATTTCAGACTAGCAACTCTGTGTCGATGTCAATCTTATCTAACGTCGTAAAGAGAGTTGGAAGGGTTTATCAACACGATAAACCCTTCCAACTCTCACAGTCATTGACATTCCCGTCCCAAATACCATTTTTTCTGATATTGCGAGATTCGTTTAGGGAAATACTACACTTCTATTGCGCAAGTCATATATAATAATTTATTTACCACTCTCAACATTTTGAACAATACAAATGCCAAAAAACAGTCGCTTTCCGAGTCGTCTGTTTATCCGCTAAGTCCGCTTTAAACCTTACAGAACCCACAATCATTTGTTTCGTTTCCCTGTACAAGTCCGCGCGGGTACCCGTCGCGTGCAGCCTACAGCGCGTGTGTAGTGTGCGGCGGTCCCCGTCACGGAAATCTGATTATTACCGGCGCAGTGTCGCTAATTCAACTTAACGGTGTGCATGTAGTCGTGTCGATGGAAACTTTAAAGTATTATTACTAGGCGGCACTACCGCCAGCGCGACACACAGCAACGGAGCACTGCAGTATGGGACCGCCCGCGCAGATGCAGCGTCAGCCCTTAAATTCTACTTTTCAAACATGACACGATGATACGGTCGTTCTAACTTGGCGCCCGTGAACATAGGCTCTGCGAACTTTAGCGCATGTACAGTCGTAAAAAAAACTGTTATTGACGTTATTTTTTTAAAACCTAAACACGAATAAAATTTTACTAATACAGGGACCAAGTACAAATAAAATAAATATTAAAACACTTTGAGACAGAAAGCTACCAAAATAACTTATGAATTAAAGAAACAAACCTAACACTACACAAAAAACTTAACAATGTATTAATAAAAACCAACGAAAACTTTTGTCACCGCCTGTGCTCAAGACAGAGACAGCGACACGAACACGACACCAATGCTAACGTGTGAGTGAGACACATTACCGCGTCCCGAGCATTGCCGATTATGCACGAAGTTTTACGGAGTAAAGAAAAAGGGATGTCCAATATGCGTGACTGAGGGTGTTGTTTAATCGATTATTTTTCAAATCGATTGAAATCTAATTATAAAAATATATTTTATTAAATTTTATAAGGAGGTTTAAAATATTCTCAAACAGTCGTTATTGTAGTAGTCGTTTATAATTAACTGATATTTAACTAAATCATATCTTTCAACCAAGAAAATATAATGTTATTAGTTTTTTTTTATTATTAAAGTCGAAGTCTCGTTTACTAACGACAACATTTACTATGTTTGTAAATCTATTTCGTTCAATATGTCATATAAACAAAAATCAATAAATTCCAAATCGATAAAAATCGATTGCGATATTTGATTGAATAAATAATAATAATAATATCATTTATTTTCTCTCACAATGGTTTTGTTGGACTTCACAGTTTAGGACTAAATAATTTTATGAGTTAGCATTGTGAGAGCTGGTGCCTGTTGTAGGTTTCGAAGAAACCTGTGCTACAGGTCACCAGAACCCACTTTACGGCCTTACACAAGTTTGATGGCAGGTAGTATGAATCCGCTAAACAACCACAAAAAGAAATATAAACGCAGTTAAAAAAAAAAAAAGATAAAAATTAAACAATAATAAAGAAACAACAAAGCTGATAAAAAGTAACAAAAGAAAAAAAAAAACAATGAAAACATAAACGAAGCAGTCAATGTATGTGTGATGGAGCAAGATTAATGTGTTGGTGATGGAGGCGAAATGTGCGTGTGGATGGTGGTGAATGTAATATGTGAGAAATGTGAATGTGGATGGTGGTGAATGTGATGTGTGGGAAATGTGAATATGGATGGTGGTGAATGTGCAAGTAATGTGATATGTGGTAAATTTGAATGTGGATGGTAGTGAATGTGATGTGTGGGAAATGTGAATATGGATGGTGGTTTATGTGAATTGTGGATAATGTGCAAGTAATGTGATATGTGGTAAATTTGAATGTGGATGGTAGTGAATGTGATGTGTGGGAAAAGTGAATGTGGATGGTGGTGAATATGATATGTGGGAAATGTGCATGTGGATAGTGGTGAATGTGATATGTGGGAAATATGAAAGTTTATGGTGGATGGTGGTGAATGTGATGTATGTGTCTTGTGAACGTTGGAGGTTGGAATTATGAAAGCATACTATGAATCAAAATACGAGTAAGTAACAAATAAGATTTATTTAAATGTGTGGAGCAGTTTCTCTGTGTCTTCATAATTTAGGGTTTTCAAATACGCAGTAACTTTTTTCTTACAACTCGATTTATCTACTGGATATATACTTAGGCTGTTGTTTATAACATTATAAAGATGGTTCCCTAGATAAGGGAAAAAATTTCGAGCCAGACGTGAACGAAAACAATCAGTTCTGCACACAGTACCCTTTCTTCTTTTATCTCTTAATAAATCCGCATCGTAGACCAGCTGTGAGTGTTTTTTGAGGACTGTGTGCAGAACGAAGGCTTGTCGTATAGTCAGAACATCCCACTTTTGATACAGGTCGACTGTAGGAAAACGGAAGGGAAGGCCCGCAGCAACCTTAAGGATTGCACGTTGGGCTCTTTCCGCTTCTATCAAGTGCGTTTTAGCAGCACCTCCCCAGGAGATGATGCAGTAGTCTATGAGCGACTGGCACAAGGAGTAGTAGACTATCTTAATAGTACCCTGACTAGCTACATATTTGAGACTCTTAAATATATAAATGTGTTTGCGCAATCTCGCCACCAACGCGCTGATATGTGGTTTAAAGCTAAGAAATTGGTCCAATATAACTCCTAAATATTTTATTTGGTCTGTTCTTTGAAGAGAAGGACATGCGCATGGTAGGTTAGTTGACCAGCACGTGTGGGCCGTTAAAGAAAAGGATCGTGGGGGTAAAGTGTTTGACCGAAGCGAGAATGCTATATATTTGGTTTTTGTGACATTGAGTGACAGTACATTGCTGATTAACCACTCAGTAACCCCATTTAGTCCTTGTTGAGCCACATCAAAGACGTCATACCAGGTATCACCACTAAAAAAGAGGGCCGTATCATCGGCAAAAGTAAAAATCTTACCATTACTAAGGCCGAGTTGGCAGAGGTCGTTGATGTAGATCAGGAAAAGGGTCGGGCCAAGTATGCTACCCTGAGGTACACCGAAAGTCACTGGGAGTTCGTTACTCACCCTATCATCAATTTTTACTTGCTGTCTCCTGTTAGCCAGGTAGTCTTGGAATAATTTCAGGGGAAGACCTCGTACACCCATTTTTTCCAGTTTATCCAATAAGTGTGGGACAGAAACCGTGTCAAATGCTTTTGCCAAGTCCAGGAACACCGTGAGACACTTTCTTTTCCTATCCAAATTTGATATGACCGAGCTCACCAATTCGTGTACCGCATCATTGGTAGATTTGCCTCGCCGGAACCCAAACTGGGAAGATGAAAGAAGGTTGTTCCCCTCGAGGAATCCGACCAACCGGTTATTCATTAGGCGCTCTAGTACTTTTGAGAGCGTTGGAAGGATAGATATGGGTCTAAAGTTGTTGACACAGTCCCTGCCACCACCTTTATGAATGGGTTTTATAACTGCAGATTTGAACGCCTGTGGGAATATCCCCGTAGATATGGCGAGGTTACAGATGTGAGTGATAGCGGGGCAGAGGACTTGAGCATATCTTTTTAGCAACCGGCTCGAAATCTGGTCAATACCAACAGCGCAATTATCCCTTAATCCGTCTATGAGTTGAAGGACTTCAGATTCATCCGTAGGAAGCATAACCAAAGAATGAAGAGGAGTGCTGTCCGTGATGTTAACAGGAATATTTCTCTGAGGTAAAGAATGAGCAGGGATTTTCTCGGCTAGTTTGCGTCCAACGTTTGCAAAGAAACTATTGACCTCATTGATACTCTTTTCCGGATTCTCACTATTGATGAGACAAGAGGAATGGTCTGTTGCCCTACAGGAGCCGCTAATCTGTTTTATTACATCCCATAATTTCTTCTTATTGCCACTTGCATTCTCTATCTCTTTCTTTTCATAATTCCTTTTAGCTTTCTTTAGAAGTAAAGAACAGAAGTTTCTGTAGCGCTTATAAGATGTTTGAAGAATTTCATTATTTGTGTCCCTTTTTAGCTTTTTGTAAAGGTTGTCCCTGTTACGCATACATTTCAAAAGCCCCTTCGTGATCCAAGGCTTAACGGTTAGCTTCCTTCTGGGAATTTTTATTATTTTGGAGTTATCTGTTATAGACTTTGAGAGACAGCTAACTAGTAAGTCCGTTGCATTATTTACATCACTACAATCCAAAATTGATTGTAAGTCTATTTTGCGCAGAGCAACGTCTAGGTTATCATAATCAATAAGGTGAGTAATTTTGTTTGGGTTTTCTAGTTGAGAATTATGTGAAAACTCAAGGCTAATTGCCACACTTTCGTGATCTGTGATCGATGATTCGATCACAAAGCAAGTAGCCTTTAATCTGGTCTTTACCATGATGTGATCCAGACACGTTTTGCCATGAGTTGGGTGAATGTGACCTGGCAGCATGCAGTGACTAGCCAAAACATTCAGGTATTCATGAGAGCGTTTATCTTGGCTATTCGTAACTATATCTATGTTTATGTCACCGCAAAGTATTATATTTTTGTAGCTACTTAAGGAAGTGAGGAGTCCATCAATTGAATTAATAAAATTGCCAGTGTTGTATTGACCTGGAGGACGGTAGATCCCAAGGATACAGGTACTTGAATTTAATTTGAGTAACAGACAATTTGCGTCACCAATTTGTGGTTCTTCAAATGAAACCTTGAGTTGTTTTTTGTAAAAAATTACGACTCCTTCATTTTGTGTCCTATGCAATGTGGTTGAGGCATAGTTGTAATTATCAAGGATGGGTATATTCCTAGCAGAGCGTAGCCAGCATTCAGAAAGAACCAACACGTCCCATGTTACATTGGACCTATGAAGAAGAGTGTTGAAGTTTGACATATTGCATGAAATACTACGTATATTCTGACAGAGAACGTTAAGATGGCGATTATTACTTACATGAGTTTTTATATTTTCTATATCACACCTAACAACACGGGCCACCGACAAGGAATCCAGATCCGAGTGAATAGCTTCAATACCTTGCAACATGTAGATATAAGGTTTTTGCAAAATCCAGGTCACGTTTATTTCGTGACCTGTGTAGAAGGATAAGATTTAATTTTACACTCAGATCTAGTATATCCGCGGCTATAGGCATGGTAATGTTATAATGTGATATGATTAGCTGAACAAGATGCTTAAACAGACTGTTACTAATGATAATTATGGCTTGAATATCCAACGATTGGTTCACGTTGTGTGTTGAGTAACTATTGTGTGTTTTGGGAGAAAGTAAATTAAGAGTAGTGTGAGGTTGTGAACTTTGTAAGAGACTGCAATAAAGTTTAACACAATATAAAATGCAAGTATAAATACATAAAACAAATGAAATAATCCCAGTTGGGACTATGCTTAAAACAAGTAATAACAATGGAAGGTAATTAACAATAGCGACAGTAATCAGTCATAAAATGAATTTGTTTAACTCGGACTCATCATCAATTCGCACTGGAGGCGACGCTTCTTCCCTCTTGACATAGACCCTCCCATAAGATGTCCAGGCCGAAGAAAGCCTTTAGAATAAAGGGTCGATTGTGTTTACATAGAGTCAATCTCTAGCTTACACCTCCGCCCCGCGCACGTCGCCTCATGCCACCATTTTGTTCCTAAAAAACGTTCGTGCGCAGCCTTCTGCGCAAACTTCAGGGCCGCCAAATTAAAACGGCCGTATTATACTTACAACTAAAAAAATAAAACAACACAAATAGACTTACATATTTATTAGAGATCTGAACAAAATAAGAAATTAAATTATATGTACAGTCTATGTTAAAACTAACTAAATTAGAGGTAAGTTAATAGGTACACACTTTTTCCATTACTTTGCTTATTGTATGGTGAACAAAAAAAAACTTATTTATCGAAATGTTCTATGGCAAACGAAAAAGTGACGTAATTGAGTCAGCAAAAAAGTGTTACAGTAATAGCCAGCATATCCAACGCAAAATGAAAGAAACAAAAAATAAATATATTTTTATTTTAAATATCGGATGTAAATATCAGTCCATCCGTTCCTGTGATCGCACACACGAAATAAATAAAATGTATCTTTGAATAAATAAAACGAGTACTGTATTGTACTCCATAAGTCCGCATTGTACAAAACTCCATGATATTGCACTCGCTAGGACCTAACCAAAATAAATATCGCTTCGTTTGAAGCCTTTGTTAAAACCGCTATAATTATTATAATTTTTAAAAATGTATAAAAGTTTTTTTCGTCATTACCGCGTAACATAATTGCAATATTTTAAAATAACTTGACCGTACAAAATATGCGTATATGACATTGCGAACAATGTAAGTAAAGGTAAGGCCAAAATATTATATGGGATATAATTTTTTATCTTATTACACTGAGTTGCTAAGGCACTCATCTACATTACCAACTATATATAGAAAAAAAAAAAAATATTTTATGCGTAAGCAAAAGGAAAAAAAAAGTGGGTATTTAAAAAAACAATGTCGTCCATCGCGTTTACATGCAAAACAAATATCTCTCAATTCCAAAGGAGACTTAAAACTAGTTGTATAATACGAATAAATGTTTTGTCACATCTCTATGGCTCCGATGTATAAGCTTTCGAATTAGCGACGAAATGGTTCCAAAAAAACCAACGCAGTGAAAGGATGATTACGAATATAGGTCTCCTAAAACCCCGTCGATTTCGAAGACGTAGTCTTTTATAATATTAAAAATTCTGACGTAAATAAATGTGATGCATAGTGAACCTAATTGACAAAAAAAATTGCACTTAAAAAATTGCACGTTCCTTATTGCAAGCAGTGATGTGTCGTTTGACTAACATCTGCGATCTGCCTTACATAATTATTTTTAACAAATCATTACAACAGGCACGGATTAGGAGACTCGCTATCTCAAGATATTAGTTTTTACTGTGCCATAATGTGACGCACGACCGTACATACATTGGTCTGTAGCCGCTTTCCTAAATGAAGAAACAGCTGTTGCGCCCTCAGAAAACCAATTCTAATGTTCGGTTACCTAATCCGTGCTACGTAAATAACAGGCCTGACACCAAATCTAACGTTATAGAACCTAGTTTTTAGAATTATATCTGCATAAACACTTGACAAAATCGAGTGCGTACTACTGTAAATTCCTTAGTATTAATTGCGTGATAAGACATGCCAAGTGCATGATTAAGATCTAGAAATATTTATGCAGTTTCAATTATTGTAGTAATATAACTAGAGAAATACAATGACACAATCTAGCTTTAAGAAAGCGACTATCACACAGTAATAAGAGACAGAAACCATCGTCTACGACGAACTTTTCTATAAACTCGGTGTGACATTTAACTTTCTACTCTATAACACTGATTCCTAAGTTGATTATTCAATGTCATCTGGTGTTAGACCTTACAACAAATATTAAGAAGAACAGACGTCCTCTTGGCGTCGCTAACCCGAGAGCTGCTTAGTATACTTAACGACAGCTATGGTAGAAAATACTAAGCTTTAATATAAGAGTAAGTTGTGAAGTTGAACGCATAATATTTAGTTGGCAACCGCGGTATCGGCCGCCGCGGGTGCTACTTTTTGACTAGAATCGCCCACCGCCGCCGCCGCATCTGTGAAATGAAATGGAAATGGTATGAGACGTGGTGTCAATCATAGCTATAACATACAGACACGCATGCATAGACTCACGCTTTTTCCATGGAGGCAAAAACTACAAAACTATAAAATATTAGTCTGGATTTCGATAAAAAGAGATAGGTATCGAACAATTGGACTGCGGGAATGTTGGTAAGAGTTACTGTGGCCTTGAAACGCAAAGGGCGACTGAAGGAACACAGGTGGATTTTAATCAGTAAGTCTGACACTCCCCTTCGCTCCACTCAGAATGGGAGAAGTATTTGATGATTTACCAAATCAATAAGGAAAAATATGAGGTTCAATTGTAAGATAATTCCAATCGCCTGACTAGACAGTAGGAGTCTAACATAACTGAAAGTATTTAGAAGGATTTCCCCATGATGGAAAGGCAAGAATAGCTGGGCAGTCGTACAAGTGCTGGTTAAGAACATGGGCGTCATTGACATATGTACATGAACTCTTGGATTGAATTCCCTTACAGATGCCTTGAATAAGCTTAAGGAATTTTAATCTGCTACTAGGTGTACTGGCTGGGAAGAAGGCCGCAATGGTCCACCTTGAGGACTAAGGGACTAACTACACTTATTCAGTTCAATTCAGCTTTTGCCCACAGAAAATACCAGTTTTGTATTGAGCATTTAGCTTTCCACATTGTCATTAAACAGACACTAGCAGGAAATTCCACTCCATAGCTGTACGCACAATGTGTTCTCAATACATTTTGTGTGTACGTGTGGGATGTCTACCATGTACCGATGGTCCGATGATGGAATTCCAACACACGCTCCCCAAAATGCAACTATTAGAAATCTGACTGATCCAGCAGGTGGTAGGTTGGGTTTTATTAAATACATAAAGTTAGTGTAAATACTGACCACTGGTAGTCTTATTGGGTGTGTTATGTGGCGAGCTGTTCTGCGACTCGCTGGTGCTGCCCTCGGCCTCACCAGTCTCGCCGGCCGACGAGGCGGCCTGGAATACACAACGTTACTTTTAGTAAATGAAACCATAACTGACGTAGTAACAGAAAAGCAGTCAAAGAATAAAAATATTATTTTGATACAGTTATTCCTAACTATATTTCAATAAAGTTATGTCATAAACTTTAATAAAATACTAAATAATCGAATAAATCGACGATGACATAATATTTATAACATAAATAAACAAACTAGTTAATTAGTTTTTAAGTATTTATCGCAACCGTTAGCTGATGAATCAAAGATGCTAGTTTCGGTCGAACCGAATATTCGGCCAGAAACGAAACCCAGTCGAAACTAGATTTTTTGGCCAAAACTGAACCTTCGCTTCTGTCGGACTTTTATTAAGTTATTAATACCAATGATAATCTCAATATTTGGAAAAGTTAATTTTATTAGTACGCTAAAAATTATCAAAAATGTAAAGTTTAGTAGTAAGTTATGTCCCATTAATGTTTGTAACAGACAATAGATTTATGCAAAATGAGAATTAAAAAGTAGTTCGAACTTAAAAAAAACCTAATACGCAATTTTCTTATAGCCGCTTTTCCTGCTCTCTCGATTCACTGAAATTAAAGCCTACCATAAAGTGTTAACGAAACAACAAATGACTAACCCTATTCTTATTCCTTGGAATTCTTGGTTTTGGTCCCTTCGGCTCCTTGGTGGGGTCGAAGTGGCAGTCAAATATCTCAATCAGTTCTTTTATGTCTTCCTCCTTAGCGGTCACGGCCAGCGATGCCATCTGCTTCTCCAAGCCTGAAAAGATTATTTCGGTAAATTAATAAAAGGATTCGTAATAAGCGATCAAGGTAACGCTATTGGGAATCATGTCTTAAAATTCAGCTACCCAGATATCTGTGGATAGGGATAAAAATAACGAAAAAAAAAAAACTGTTTTTGGGCATGTCATCCCGAAAGTAGTTTTCGCCAAGGTACAATCGCAGTTGCTACAGTGAAGAGATAGTGCGACATAATTCCGCTGAGCCTAAACATTACTCCTTCTCAGTTCATGCATAGTTGACCACACATTGATGCGTAAATAAGGGTCAACTTGTCCCTCTGAGATCATCTGATCATATTATTTTCTTCTTTTCATGAAGTTTGGCAGAAACCTGAATTTAGTATCATGTGCTGTAATGAACCACAATGTTATTTATTGTGGAGCTATGTCTCAAGCAGTGCTTTAATATCTTGTTGTGCTTGTTGTACCTGCTGCTTGAATGAACTCTATGAGGCTAACGCTGTCGACATATTGGAATTCAGGGTGGAAACTCATTAAAGTTATAATTGGCAGTTGGGCTGGATAGAATAGAATAAACTTTATTGTTCACCAAAACTTGCCTTAAGTTTAAAAGTTTTATTATGACAAAAATTTTAAACTAACGTGTTAAAATAACGTAACGGTAGGCGTAGGTGTTCAGCACTCAATCTGGACCAGAGATGGTAGCGCCTAGTGTTCCTCACGCCTCTCTTAGACGTAGGTATAGGGGGGTCACTCCCAACTACGGGACGAGAACTGTGAGCGGTGGGCCTGTAAGTCCGGGTCCGTGTCCGGTGGGGTGGAAGTCACACCGCACCCGCAGCCTCCGACGCAAGTATAAGAGTACAGCGGAGTGGTTTTAGTAAGTAAGAGTCTGATAGAACCCTCCAGCCCCCGCCTAACTGGCGGAGAACATCTATGAGGATTTCCACCACGAAAAAAATTTAAAAATGTTCGTCACGCCAAATTTTACAGCGTATACGTAAGGGTAAGGTGTGAATAGACTCACCGACAAGTTTCTGTTCCTGCCAAGCCTCTTTCAGCTGATCGTACAGCAGGCCGGCGTCGGCCAGCAGACGTCGCAGCTGCGTCACGCGCTTGCGCTCGGGCCGCGCCGAGCGCAGCAGCGGAGCGAACACTGGCCGGAACGTGTTCTGCCTGAGGTTGACAACATAAACTTTAAATTAGATTGTAGGGCAGAAAAAGTGCTTTAAAAATACGACTTTTGATAACATCTATAAGAGTGCGTTTCCACTGAAATGGAGCTAAGGCACAAAGAGTGTTTTAAAAATACGACTTTTGATAACATCTATAAGAGTGCGTTCCACTGAAATGGAGCTAACGTGACAAGTGTTACCATTGAAACGGAGCGGAATGGAGTTGACCTAACTTCCACTTTATGCTCTCTGCTCGACATCACAGCCTGCTCAACTCCGTTCTGTCCGGCTCAAGGTCGCGTGTTAATTTTTTTGTTTGGAAGTCCGCTCAGCTCCACTCCTTTCCACTTAAACTAATGTCAATGAATTGGAGATTTCAAGCACTGATTGACCAATTCATTTTCCACTCCTGTCCACTTCACTCAGCTCCACTTCAGTGAAAACGCAATCAAGTCCTTGACTAGAGTGAGATGTTTGACGAGTGTATCGCGAGATGCTTTAACGGGAAATAAATACTAAATATGATCTCTCTAGGTAAAACAATAAAAGAGAGGCAGTGAGCCGGAGTCACAGTAGGCGCCAAGCCTGCCGTTTCAATTACCTCTCCAGCAACTTCTTGAGGCTGGCGAGCGCGTCCAGCTCGGTGTGCACGGGGCGCGCCCACGTGCGCGCCGTCTCCACCATGTCCTTGCTGGCGGACGCGCCCTCCCCGCCCGCTCCCACCTCTTGCTGCTCTCCTGGGAACAAATTAAAACGATGCTTATTTACACAAAAATTACATAATTGGCGCGCAGTTAATACTTTTTACCAATTTAGTATGAGCTTATTAAAAATTGCGTTTCCATGTCACAACAATTCAAACACCATTTAGATGGAGAAAATCGCCGAGCATAAATATGTGTGTAGTCGTATCCAAATATTCTAAAGCTAACTTAAAGCCGTGTTAGGGTTTCGTCGAGAAGTTAGTCAAGTCTACAGACAAAACATCGTGGTGCACTGTTTTTTTTTAAATGTTAATTTTTGAAGGACTTTAATCTCAAAGAGCTTGCTTGCCTCATCGTGACGTGAGTTACTTGTGTTGTTATATTAAAATTGCTTCGCTATGGTCTCGACGAAAATAATAGTGTGTCGATAATGCATTGGAGACATACTTCTGTTTAAGAACAAATAATTTAAAATATCGTATTTACACTTAAAATTTTTAAGTTTCTCTATTTTCTTCAATTTTAAGTTTATTAGTAAAATGCATACTATTAATTATTCAAGAGTTTTAAAAATTGGGTGTTAACGCCAATATTCTATTATAAAGAGATGCATGATCTTTGTTTGTTTAGTTAACAATAAACCTCATAACCAACGGACGTATTTTATTTCGAAATTCATTTGACACAGTGTAACCAAAAGTTAACCTAATCACCCACAACATTGGGTAATCATATTTTATTGTTTTTGAATGACAGAGAGTAAGTAGTACGCAAGTAGAGGAGCATTTCGTTTATTATTATCGGTAAAAAGACTAATCCATTAACACAATTATAAATGGGAACGAGAGGAAAGCCCATTAAGTTAGCGAGGTCGGCGAGATGTACAGTGAAAAGGGGTGAATAGGAATGCAGGGGGGAAATAGGAACAAAAGTTCGGGAATCTTCGCGTTATTTAACATTTTTTCCCAAAATTTCAGTACTCCTTTTTGTTCATTAATCATAAAAGAAACTGATGCTTTGATAGAAGTCAATAATACAAATATATACCAAAGTAAAAAACCTAACCAAAGTTTTGTTCCTATTCACCCCTGCGATCCTATTCACCCCGTTTGACGGTACCATGACTCAACGTAGGCGAAAACGGGATATTGACGCACACAACAAGATTCTATTTATAGCATATAAGGAAAACAACAACAATAGAATTTGATACTAAATCAATATTATAAAAGTACTTGGTTCTCTTATTATTACGTAAGGAAGTAAAGGAAAAACGATTCTAGTACACTCGTTTTATATTTCTGAACTTTGTAAATAATGCCTCAAAGATATCATATAGCATCTTCTAATACATAAAAATTTCGTGTCACAGTTTTTATTATCGAAGTCCTCCGAAAAACGGCTTGACCAATTTTATGAAATTTTTTGAAGAGGTTATGATTTTGACAGGCTATGTATGTATGTGAGTATGTTCATCTGTTCCCTTATAGCTCCTAATCTACTTAACGGAACTCGACGTATGAGGTATCGTTAGAACCGTCTTTATTGTCCGCTGAACATAGGCTACGTGATGTGTCACGAAACTCGATAAGGCGCCCTTTAGCGAACAAAAAGTAATGTGTTAAAAATAAAAATGGAGATAAATACGCAGAGTTTGGTAACATTTGAAAGGGCCTCATATGTACATTTCCAAAATATTACTCAAATTTAAAGTGGGCGTCACTTTAAATGTCTCTCTAGCGGAAAAACAGTCTATTTATGACGAGGAAAGATTTTTGTTTATAATTAATGTTTTTAAACAAATACTAGATCGATTTTAAAAATTCTTACCCCAGAAGAATGCTATTTTATCATTAAGTGTATATCACTCAGTGATAAACAGTCATCGGAGTAGGTAAATAGATTGATTTTTGATACTTGTACCTATCATAAATGCACACAGAAAGATAAGTCATTTTTACGAGAGGTAATTCCGGTATTTCCGGATTTCAATTCAAAATTATAAGGAAGGCATAATGTTCTGATTGATCGTTGGGTTGTGTCAAATCGTGACTGTATGCCGTTAAAAAAAATTATGAAGAATATAATATTACTCATTTTAATACAATTCCTGCCGGTTCTGTAGTCGGTTCCGGTTCTTTGGTGAAATGTCCATATTATATATATGTTTCGAATCAATGACCCCAATTCAATCTACCTACTCCGATCTCTAGTGATAAAATATATGTGCCCAATGGGAACAACATATTATTATGTCTATTGAAGTTAGTGTATTTGTATTTAATCAATTCTATTTTGACATCTACGGCCATCTAATGAAATGAATTATTTACAGATGTCATCCTCAAATGAAGTTTTAGCTAGGAGCGTGGGGAGTTTTTGAAAAGGAAACCCGTAGTCCCAGAACGCAAAGGGCAACTGAAGGACACAGATGTGGTCTTAGTCAGTAAAAGTTTGACACGGCCCGCCCCGTTCAGAGCAAAAGTCATTGGATCATTTCCATCGTTATAAATAAATAATAACCACGAATGCAGTTTGTGCAGTACGCTGAGACCAAACTCAAGATTTGAGCTTACACATTTTAAAAAGACAATGAGAAAAACCTTAGCATATTGCAATCTGAAGTTATTATTGTGTAAGTTTAAGAACAGTGGGACAATGACATTTGTGATAAGCATTGTTCATATATTCTAAGCTATGCTTTTCAAGAGAGAGAGAGAGATTGTTTCCTCATTGTTAGATGAAGTAATATTAAAAATAATTATACGATATATAAAGGAGGCATATTTGGAAACATACAGCTGCACATAATTCATTATAAAAATTGTCCCTTGGAAGGATATTGCTCTGAAAACCACAAATTATTTCATTACATCTGCTCACACACAACTCATCATCATCTTCCTGCCCTTGTCCCATCTTATTTGGGGTCGGCGCAACACGTTTTTTTCTTCCCTTCTATCCTGTCAAGTCATACTATCACTAACTTCCTTTTGTTTCATATCACTGCTCACACACAACTGATTGGAAGATCATCATCATCTTCTTGCCCTTATCCCGTATTATTTGGGGTCGGCGCAACACGTTTTTTTCTTCCACTCTGCCCTGTTACTCGTCATGCTATCACTAACTTCCTTTTCTTTCATATCACTCTTCACACAATCCATCCATCTTTTCTTTGGTCTCCCAAAAATGCATATTTACAAGCATAATGAATACACTTACAAAAAAAAACTTGTTTTATTTACCTACACTCAATACCATATCAAAACTTCATGTTTATAAATTATTGTAGTCTGCTGGACCTAGATGTCATCTGATGCACTCCACTGAGTAGATACAATCCTCTTCTCAATCTACCTATTTAATGGTACTATGTCGTCGTTGAGGCGATCTTCAGCGGCACCCTCTCGCGCCGGTCCCTGTTTCAGGCCATGGTCAGGAACGAAAAGAGATGGAATATGGTCGCCTCCTCGTGCGCAACAAGTAATGGTAACGAAAGAGAGCCAAAAGTCTGACAACACGCCATCACGTAATCAGATGATTTCTCACTTTAAAAAAATCTCTATTTAAAGGTAATAAGGACACTAAATGGTAGTTAGTGACTTTATTTAGAACATATAGGTACTTAATCGTCGAACCAACGTTTATGTACCTATTTATAACGTCCCGTTTACACGTGGGCCCAGCCTCGGCCAATCGACATACCTAGCCATTGTTTAAACGGGGAAACTCCCTTTTAAACAATGGCGACTGGCTGAGGCTGGGCCCACATGTAAACGCACCATAACAATTTACATTAGTACACTTGTAGGTACATAACCATAGAAAATGAACCTGCCTATATCTTTTATGTCCCAACTTCTAAAAATCTAAGAATTTAAACAGGGCTTGTCTATCATATTATCTACAAATTAAAACAAAAATTATCCCAAAACACGACATTTTATTAGCGGTACGAAGTGCTCATACAAACCTGCCATTCGTCTTTAATCTGAATCGACAGAACTTTTGCTTGTTTTCACGAATAGGTGAGGTAGGTATTAATTTTTAAAATTGTCAAAATTGCGCCCGTACTGTCTGAACAGCTTAATTGAGCTGGTCAATGTGAACATGGCTTCTATATATTTATTATGATCTAATTGGTCAAAGGGCATGGCTAAAATGGGGAACAATAATCAGTCACTATGTTCTTAACACGATTACGCTTAATGTGGTATGTATGTATGTTGATGAAGTCAATAGTATGGAAGCCAGTTTGACAAAACGGACGATTGCTGTGTCGAACGTCACCACAGCTTAACAGAGTCTAGCATGACGTTTGCAGTGAGTCCGGCAATAAAAGAAGTGATCAAGGCCGCAAGAGTTCTCTTGATCTTTGGATTTCGTGCGGACAACAGTACCTAGAAACGTATCTCTAGGCTCGTTGTGAATTGAATACTTAAAGCCTACATCATAATAAATTAGGAATAGTTTATTGCTCGTTATCCACTCGTCACTCACACAACATATCGCACGCTTAGCCAAACACCTACATCATCATCATCATTTCTGCCGAAAGACGTCCACTGTTGGACATAGGCCTCCCCCAAATGTCGCCACAATGACCGGTCCTGTGCGTCTCGCATCCATCGGATACCCGCGACCCTCACCAGGTCATCGGTCCACCTTGTGGGAGGCCTTACAACGCTGCGTCTTCCAGTACGTAGTCGCCATTCCAAAACCTTTCGCAAACAGAGACATAACTCAATAATATGATGATACGTGAGACATCTTACCTTGTGCAAGATGCTCCACAATCCTGTAGGCCGCGGTGGCCCGCTCGAGCGCGCTGTCCACGGACAGCGAGTCTGCGTCAAGCAGCACTCGCGCCAACACGCGCAGGGACACAGACTTAACTGTGGCCTTGCATTTGTCTGCGGCCAGTGCATAGCTGTCGGCAAAGCCGGCTACTATTGACTTGAAGCGGTCGAGCAGCTTGTACCTGTACAAAAAGATATATGCCGTCAGTATGTTAAAGATTTATGGAAGAGAAAAATTTTGATCATCATAAATATTGTTTTTGTTCTATGTTCGTTGGGTCGAATTCGTCTGTAAAGTGGGGCTCCATTTAGTTTTTCGACGATTTCCTCCCTTTAGTTTTCATCTTTATTTGGGAACAGCGCCGTACGATTTTTTCTAGTATCATCATGGCGCTTCCTTCCTTCTATTTAACCATCTAACTACTATCATCTGGGTTTGGTTACCCACCTTAGTCCATGGGGACTAACATAAAGATACAGTATTTAACTTTTCTCTATTCAATCAAAATTCACGTAAAATTTAGCATTGTTTTGTTTTAAACTTGGCGTATTTCCTTTACTATTTTATAGTTTTGAACGACAGACAGACAGTCAATTTCCGAAGCACTCATAAAAATACTCCAAGCTACAATTCGAAATTATTATCAACTACGCGTATTTAGCTCAGCTCATAAGCAAAATAACTTAAAAACGCCAAAAGCCGTACTGTGCCATCATCATTTTGAGGTGATTAGAAAAAATAATTTTCGTAATCCTGCAATAGAAATAGACAACATGAACAAATAACTTACGCGAGCTGGATTTGAACTATCCTTTAAATATTCGAACGCACGCCATCTGTCTATAAGTACCGGGCATCGATACACGTGACTTTTCGACTACGTGTAATTGGGAGAGGGTGTGTAAGTACATTGATTTATCAAACTCAGTGCTAGCACTGTTATTGTAGAGGTTGGTCTAAAAATGTCGTAACGGTCGGCATATTTTATTAGATTATTGAGATGAATGCAGTAAACAGTATCACCTATTTATGTGATAATATTTTCTCATTACTGTTTATTGTGACAATCACTTTTTATAAATTGAAACGGATTGGAAAAAAAATTATAGCAGATTCTAGAGAGAAATACAGAAAACCGGGCTTATGGGCTTATGATATGAGGTTTTGTGTATTTTCATACACAAAACCTCATAAGCCCGGTTTTCTGTATTTTCGGTGGAATCTGCTATAATTTTTTTTAAGATGGGAAATCATCCAGCGAGCAGGAGGGCGTGTCAGATTTTTAGACTAAATCCACACGACCACACCTATGTTCCTTCTTTGCCTTGCGTTCCAGGACCCCGGTTTTCCCTTTCGGAAGTCGATCCACGCGACGCGACGGCCCAAGAAGACTTCGGCCCTGCAGGGCCCCTACGGTTTTGCAATCTGCTATGATACTAGGTTTTTAAAATTTTTTGAGCCAACCTGTATGACGAAGAAATCACAAAAGATCGAGAAAAACGATTGCTATTTTTTTTTTTAAATGGACTATTACGAAACTATATTTTTTTGACGCAACGGTTCAGTGGTTTAATGGATTTGTGTGTATCTATAATTCTCCTATATAAAAATCGTCAAATAGCGAATTGGCTTACACTGCCAGGTAAAGAAATGCACTGACGTAACATGTTATCTCTAAATGCTCATTGCTGCTTCAAAAATACTCACTAGAGTTTATGCAAACCTTGGGAGTCAGTGATAGTGTTGTATACACAGGAAACCCTACCTCTAGGAAGACGTACATCGTGGAATACGCTAAGAATCAAGGGAGCAGAACTTACCTAGTGAGGGCTTCCAGAAGCATGGTGGGGCTAAGACGACGAGGCTCATGGTAGATGAGGATCACGCTGCCATCACCCTTTTCCTTCTCCAGCCAGTCCAGGAAGTCGGACAGGGCGGATATCTCAGACTTTGTTTTCAATATCTGTTGGGAAAACGTTTGATTTAGGGAAGCTGTTGAGATTAGCTACTTGAGACGGAATAGAAAAAAAAAAACCAAATGTGTATAAACGCGTTGATGTATTACATGGGTGTGTATGTTTGTTACTCTTCCACGCTCAAACGGCTGAACGGATTTGGATAAATATTGGCACATGGATAGATCGTGCCCTGGAATAGTATATAGGAAACTTTATATCCCTAGAGTTTGTTTCCTTGAGAAAATTTTCTAGGAAGTTAGTGTAAGATACGTCAAGACTTCCACAAATATGGCGTAAGCATAACCAGAACATATTGCTCCAATTACTGAGATCCAGGGCTCTTCTGGCAAAGGGAGCGGACTGGCCTGGTTCTTAGTAGTAGCACATGTCATTGAATTTTTAGTTTTCAGATAAGCTGTTTACGTGTTTTTTTTTGAGGTAGGGTGTCATCAATAACTCCTAACGCTCTGGGTGAAGCGAGAGGGAGTGGCAAACCTTTACCGACTAAAACCCACCCGTGTTTCTTCAGTTGCCCTTTGCGTTCCAGGGCCGCGTAACTTTCAATGAATACCGCAGCCATGCCGATTACCTTAGACGTTTTTCTTTGTGCTGTTCTCAATAATTACATTTTTTCTACAAAACTAACTTACCTTATGAGTATTAGTGTCTTTGAGCATACGGTAACGTCCAACGGTCACCACGCGGACGTTATGACGGCGGCGCGCGCCCGGGTTGAGGTCTCCGTACGGCATAATGTACTGAGAGTACGACTGCTTCGGAGTGTACGCAGCTATCTGGCATATCTGAAACAATTCAATACATTTTAGTCACATAGGTAAAGGCCCGATATTAAACTCTTTTTATTTTTCAGGTGAAAAATTGAGAGCAGTGGTGGCCGAGTGGTAACGGTCCCGACTTACGAGTTGTAGATCACGGGTTCAAACCCAGCTAGGCGCGCATTACTTTGTGTAATTTATTTCATCACCACTGCTATCAAAACGATGAGGAAAACATCGTGAGGAAACCGGCATGTCCTAGAACCAAAAATTCTAAAACATTCACATCCACCAACTCGCGCTGGGCCCCCGATGTGGATTACGGCCCATTCCCTCTCCTAGAGAGGAGATCTGAGTCCCAACAGTGGATCATTATAAGGCCGACTATGCTATGTGAGAAATTATCAAATTTTACCGTTCTCTCCAACCAGAACGGTAAAAACGAGAGGGAGTTTCAAAGCCACTATAAGCATCATTATAAGGCTGATTATGCATATAAGCATAATCAGCCTTATAATATTCCGACTGTTCACAATAAAACAATGTTCCACTCAGGCCTCATCTCTAAGAGAGGGAAAAGAAACTTGAAAATCTACGAAATATTGTTGCAGCATGATTTTTGTGTTTCAGATTCCATAAAACATATTTTTAGCAGCAATGCATTTGGTATTTTACTTCGTTCGCTTAATCATAAACTATGTAAACTAGTTAAGACCTGAAGTGGAATAATGATAATATTACAAAATTAATTACCATCTATCCAAACATTTCAACCAATATGAAAACTGTTAATGTTGCCATCTATCCACTATACTCGGCAATCATAAACAGCGCCACGTGCTAGACTACGAGTATTTCGTTCGAGACAGGTATCTGTCTGGACGCTAGATGTACTTGATTATAGGAATGGTTGGAGAGAAAAACGTGGCTACAGGTACGTAAATATTAAAGGGGTATATTGATTCAGAATATTTTTTTGATAACGAACCGATTAATACTATAGTGAATTACGAAGGAAAACTTCTGAAGAATTACGAGCATTACGACAGCTGGCTTTGATATGATAAAGTACAGAATGTATTGGGCGGTCAGGTTATTTTTTTTTATTTTTTTTTTATTCAAGTTAAATGAATTTAATTCCAGATGCACTTAGCACACTTATAGCAATTTAAGTCTTGAAAAGATAAGCTTACTAGAGGTGAGAAAAAATAATCGCCTGTTTTTTTGACATCAATCGATAGAGTCAATAATAACGAAAAATTCTGCCTGAAAACAGTGCCAAAAATATCATATTATATATCCTTTTTAGCGCATCAAAGCGCAACAGCGTTGCAAGACCGCAAAAAAAAGAAAATATTTCACACAAAGTGAAATTTTGAGTCAAACAAGTGTTTGGCAGTAAAAATGCATAAAGTCAGTAGTAGGACGAGAACTGGGTGTCACTGGTTACCTTTGTTGCCCAGTGATAACCGCTCAAGCCACCCTGACTTTGATAATCGCGACCAAATTTGCGTCCGTATTCGTGCTCGCCAGAAGCATTATTATTAAAATTAAACAAAATAGCAGGCATTTTTTAAAACAAAAATTTTGAGAACTTACAAAAAATAAAATATCAACTATTTTTGCTGAAAACATTTGCAGATTGAAAATGCATTTACTGTCTCTTGTAATAAGGAAGGGTTATTGGCATTTTAGAGATTCAATTCTGGTCTACTGGCTGCTACGAAATTAATGTAAAAAAAAAAAAAATTCAATTATGAAAAAATCGACATAATTTTCCTGATTGTACCGTTATAATAAGGAGCGCCTTTTGCTATTTATCGGCAACAATAGTGATCTGCTGGATACTACAAAACTAATGTAAAACAATGATATAATAATGAAACATCATTTCATGTTTTAATCAATTAAATATCAATATATTTCTCGACTTTATTTTTAGTACCTATATAAAGTACACAGTAACAGAACCCTAGTTTAAAATTAGTTTCTTTTGATAAGAAAAGTTAGCCAGTAATCATCAGCCCTTTAGCGATCTCTATTCTGATATCCTAGTTGCTCAACTAAAACTCTAATTCTTTGACGCTCAAGAACTAGCCTTCACGGTTACATTTAGCCATCCGATCTTTTCTTACACACCAAATGTCAACACTGATATCGATCAGTAATCGTTAAAGAGGTCTTACGAAGACGATGGTTACAGTATCGGGTCACATCTATACTAATACTATATAAGGCTAAATAACATCACGCTATGACTCATGGAAGCAGAGCAGTAACCAAAACCGCGAGAGATATTTAGTGTTCGAAATAAATGTTTTGCTGTTCGAACGCATTAAGAATACAAAAATTCACTCCGATAGTTCAAGAGAAACGTGTTCCAAAGATGTGTGAATCATGTAGAATCATCAATCAGATAAATCAAATAACTTCTCTAAAGCCTAGCTAGCCTGTGTGTCCGGGCTGCGAATTGTTCGAAGGAGTCACCGCAGCCCTCGTAATAAAGGGCGACTCAAGGAACAACACCGTGGATTTTGTTCAGTATAAATTTGACACTTCCTCTCGCTCTACTCAGAGCGAGAGAAGATATATGACCCGTATCCTTGACATAAATCAATAAAAAAACCTGTAATCGCGCTATGAAACGATGAGAACCAAGAAAATAACATGGCTTCGTAACTTTACGTCTCAAAGTTCTGATGGCTCCAATTTTTTTTATTACCTCACATTTTTAATCTAAGTTTTCAATAAAAATATCAAAACAAAGTAAAGAAAATAACACACAAAGGCAAAACTTAAAAATCAGTCGTGAAACATAAATCACTCTTGCGAACAAAATACCAACGCGTCTACAGGAAAATAAATTTAATTGTATTCCAAATTACAATGTCACGAATTTTTATTTTCTCCACTATCGACTATGGGATCAAGACTCAACTATTCCAGAGAAATCGTACACATCAAACCGCGCCTCCAGGAAAATAAAAAATCTATACTCCATTTCTATAAGTACATAATTATCTTAACGTAAACAATCTTGATGTCTTTTTATTATTAAAAAAATCGTAAAAAAGACATACAAAGTATATCTAAATTTAATTAATCACAAAACATAGGTATAGGCGGCCATTTTTATATAAAAGACATATCAAGATTGTTTACATTTAGTTAATTAGGTACCTAAACAGATGAAGTATAATTGTATCTCAATCATGTTACGGATTGATACCAATTTTCTCCCGTATCGACTATCGGATTAAGGCCCCACGCCCCAGACACGAGGCTGGCTGCAGGCCGCGTCCTGATTCCGCATCTCGTCCAAATTAAAATATTCTGCTTCTAAATGAATTTTGATATAATCAAAGCAATCATCCCTGTTTGATAGAGCCCTAAGTAACCTTGAATATTGATTCTGAAGAAGATACAGAATATTTTCCATCCAGTATCGTATAATTATAGACGAATCTTTTTAGGTTCACAAAGACCAATAGAACCGGAACAAGTATACGTAGTTACGTACGAGTAGTGTTTGGCACTATTAATAAAATTATCCAATAGTTCGCTATTGAATAGTTTTACTAATGACTATCTTGAAAACTAAAACAGTAATTGTGTTGGTATACTAAAACGTTATTATTGACAGCACTATTGATATTCTTGTGACGAAGTGACTCGTCACGTCTTGATTCTGAAACTTTCGTAAAAATAATGTTCTGGTACTTAATATCTCAAAACGCTCCTGTTTGAAACAGCCTAATGACCTCGGAAAAATATTAAAATAGTATTTGGAGGATCGTACTTTTTTCTTATTTAATAAAAAGAGGCTATCTTCCCACAGGGGCCCAGCAGGGTCGAAGCCTACTGGGGCTATGCATTGGCTTCCCAAAGGGAAACCCGGGATCCTGGAACTAGAGATGTAACGTAGGTATATAAAATAAATAAAATAAAATATACTGGAACCGGTTTTTGGAATAGCTCTGTTGTTGGATGCGCAGACTTATTCCGTGCACGCCACATACATAAACGCCTCTCGATTATTTAAGCGTATGGCATATGACACGTAAATACTTAATGAATTGCCTAGTCGATGAACACGACTAGGAGTGAGAAACGTGCAGCAAATACTGTTTAAAAAGAAAACAAAAAATAGAAAAAATATATACATATATAAAATAATAATAATTTAATCTTGTAAATATGAACGTAGATGATTAGAAATCAATTTTGTAAATATACGAATTGAAACCTAAATATGCCAGCTTTACTTTGATATAAGTTTCTATATTTTATTTTAAATAAAAAGCCTGTAAAACTGAAAATACTCCATTACTTGATCATCTCGATAAAACGTCTACTTATACATAGGAAGACTCGCTAAATAATGAAACGTCAAAAAAACTCGAGACGCCTAAATACTCGTGGCATACGAAGACTCGCTAGATAAGGAAACGTCAAAAACTCGAGACGCCTAAATACTCGTAGCATAACGAAGACTCGCTAGATAAGGAAACGTAAAAAAACTCGATACGCCTAAATACTCGTGGCATACGAATACTCTCTAGATAAGGAAACGTCAAAAAACTCGAGACGCCTAAATACTCGTAGCATAACGAAGACTCGCTAGATAAGGAAACGTAAAAAAACTCGATACGCCTAAATACTCGTGGCATACGAATACTCTCTAGATAAGGAAACGTCAAAAAACTCGAGACGCCTAAATACTCGTGGCATACGAAGACTCGCTAGATAAGGAAATGTAAAAAAAACTCGAGACGCCTAAATACATGTGGCATACGAAGACTCGCTAGATAAGGAAATGTAAAAAAAAACTCGAGACGCCTAAATACTCGTGGCATACAAAGACTCGCTAGATAAGGAAACGTCAAAAAACTCGAGACGCCTAAATACTCGTGGCATACGAAGACTCGCTAGATAAGGAAATGTAAAAAAAACTCGAGACGCCTAAATACATGTGGCATACGAAGACTCGCTAGATAAGGAAATGTAAAAAAAACTCGAGACGCCTAAATACTCGTGGCATACAAAGACTCGCTAGATAAGGAAACGTAAATAGAACTCGAGACGCCTAAATACATGTGGCATACGAAGACTCTCTAAATAAGGAAACGTAAAAATAACTCGAGACGCCTAAATACATGTGGCATACGAAGACTCGCTAGATAAGGAAACGTCAAAAAACTCGAGACGCCTAAATACTTGTGGACCTAGTTTTTGCAACAAATATTTCGTCGGACACGTACTTTTAAGATTCAGTACGCATTCTACCTAGTATATCTCACCTCTACCTGGAACGCAAGGCAAAGAAGGAACATAGGAGCGAACTTTAGTCAGTAAAAGTCTGACACGCTCTCTCGCTCCGACCTAGAGTGCGAGAAGTCATTGGATGAATTCCCACCTAAAAAAAAGAGGCTATCGATAATTTTACTATCCGCGCTCAACACATTAGTTTAATTGTTGCGGATTTATGCGTCAGTTTATAATCGAGATGATTACAAAGACCAATTATCTTCAAAATACTATTTTAATATTTTTCCATTAAAACTTCCAAACCGGAGCGACTTGCGATTTCAAGTCTTGGAACATTTTTGATTAAACGAGATTCAGAATCAGGACGTGATATGTCAACTCTTCACAAGAATATCAATAAGTGCTTTTGATATTAACGATTCGAAGTCGATATTTTTACTTTTTAAGAACTTTTCAATCATTCATTTAATAATCAATTTAAAAACAGTGTTAAAATCACTACTTAAGTTAATGGCAATGGATTACAATTATCTCCAATTTACAGGAATAATCCTAATTTAAAATTTTGTAGACCAAGATAGATTTATAGATTTTGTCAGAAAGAACATCATGATCTTACTAATGAGAGAAGTCGTGCAACGCTAATGATAAGACACGGATTTAAGAAAATTCTTTTGCTACCTGATTGCATGCCTGAAGTTCAGTGGTTACCGCTTTTGGAGACACAGTAACGCAATTTGGCGGTAGTAAAATTTACTTTAAATGGTAGTTCCCTGGACAAGCTCCTGCACTAAGACCGTAATAGTTTCATTTTAGCACACATTGCAGGGTTAAACACTCCCTTTCTTCTTGTCATTCCACTGCGATTTGGACAAGTGTAGACCTTTCCTGTCTGTACGTGTCAAGGTCTTCCCTTTACCACGCCTGACCCGCCTGTTTTATTTCTAAACTCACGAGAGCGGAGTCTTTTTCGGTTACACAACTGTCGCAGTAGCAATTATCGCTCGGAAACTTAGCGGGTGATAATCACAACCGCGATAGACGAGGGTTGATACCGCTTCGTGAGTTCTTAGCCTAAAAGAATTTTTTTATAGCTCTTACCTCATCAATGAGCCTCCTGCCGGTGGTATCCATGTCCCACCCGACGAGAGCGTACTTGCCGGGCGGCAAACCCGCCGGCTTCTCAGCCAATGCTGGCGGCAACTCGGCAGTTGCTTCCATCTCGCCGCCGTTGGCCTTCGCTTCTGACACCATTGCCATGTAGGATTATGGCGGGCTGATGACAAAAATTTTTGTTGAATTAACTCTGTTGACTGCCAAGGCTTCAAAATATGATCCAATTTATAAAGAATTCTATTTTTTTTAATTGATATAAACTAGAGCTTGACTTCGATCCCACCTGATGATTATGCAGAGATCGTTAAAAAAAAACATACTTTATTGTACATTCATCAAGACTTATGTCTTCAGGTTGCCTGGAAGCAGGGCTTTGAATAACGTTAAAAATTTGGTATCGTTACTTTCATCGGACGAAGGTAACGTTATTAGCAGAGGTAACGTTATGCTTGGTAACGATACTTGGTACAACTTTTACCGGTAAACTGACTTAACGTTATCGATGATTTTACCGAAAAATAGTAACGTTACCATGGCCCACGGCCTGATAACGTTACCAAATACATACGAAAAGTACCGTTAAATAACTTTATTTTCTTTTATCTCTTTTTTTCGTCTACATTAATGCAGTACTGGTTTGATCACGTAGGTATTCAAATCAAAAACACTTGTGCTGCGCAACGTTTTTCATTTTAAATAGGAATTACGTACATTTATTATATTCAAATGAAAAAAGGCTACGTAATTTTGTACCTGAACTTAAAACGGATACTGAAGATTATTTTCGCCATCATTGTGACGATTTTCAGGGTTTATATAAAGATAATAATGGATCTGATTCAGTATCTAGAGATAAATAAATCCTATACCTACCTAAATCTTTCTCTAACCTTCGATTGCGTGACATACGTCATACATTTTTCGCTCATATGTTTAATATTTATGGCTTTGCGGTCTATTAGTTAAGGGGACACTAAATGCCAGCGACCTTGAGCGAACAAAAGAGGACCTAGCGTCACTCACCGCCCATCAAGATTATTCGAATAATAACATGTCCTTCATTTATTAAACACAATATGAACAAAAACAGTATATCAAAAGATTGGTAATTAAATTATCTTTTAGTTTGAGAAAGTTTCATAAAAATACACGTGACGGTTTTTGCCTGATCTTCGTTTTTTTGTGTGTGTTAGACATAACTTTGAAAATAAAGCACACGAAGTTTTACGAAAAAAAATTAAATATTCGTATATCAAATTATTAGGCAAGTAGTCTAGTTTAACATATATTTTTTTCAAAACATACGACTAGCCGTTTAGACGTGCTGTTGGATTTAAAATCATCAATAATCATGATCTCCCCCTTAATGAACGGCAGTAAGGAGGGTAATATATTTCGAGCGTTTGTGTGTGTTTATGGCTTGTGATACACATGAGCAACTGTTGTTTAGTAGTTAATGTATAGTATCTTTTCAGTTAAGGCTTTTAAGGCAGTCTCGTCAGTTTATAATTAATTTGTAATTATTTTATTTTTTGAACTAGCAGTTTAATTGTACGGACAGAAGAAAAAAGTGTACATAACACAAGCAAGCATATTATACATTGGAGGATTATATCCTTGATAAAAATGTTTGGCTAAATGCCGGAATATTTTTTCTTTTATATTTTTATAAATATTGGAGGAGATACTACTGCCCTTTTTGTATTGTTGTTTTCGAAATGGTGCTTTTTATTTTATCTGTTTATTTTAAAGGAGCTTGTGAAAATTTCTGTATGGTGTCCAGACGTAAAGAATAACACCATCCTTTCTCTTCCCGAGGGTTTCGTAAGAGGTGACTAAAGGACACACCAGATAATGGGCAGCAGCATTCTCTGTGCATAACAACATCCACACTGCGATCGCCAATCGGCATGTTAAGCGTGGCGATTATGGCAAAACCCCATAATGATAAGCACAACCAAAAGGAATAGGTCCTAGTGGTCACTACTGCCGGGCGGCAGCCTCACTACCCTTAACTCCGGTAGCGATCAACTTGCTTCGCCATAACCTTATGGCAAAGCAAGTCGTGCGAAGAATCTCCGGATGGGATCCAGCTACCCCTTTAGAAAACAACGACCGTACCTGACAACATATAGCACGCGTACACTCCGCTTCGACGAGAAGATCATCGAACTTTAAGAAAAATTGAGCAGGTTACGATAGAGTCTTGTGGGATTATCTGAAGTCTGAAGACAGGAGGAGGATCGATAATTCTCAAATTTGGAAACCTGCTTTATTTCCGGGGGAGATGACCAGCAATCCCAGGATGGTTTTAGGTTTATCGTCCACAGGTCCCTTGTGGACAATGTGGTGAGGATCGAGAGTGTGTCAACCAGGGTGGCGTATCTTATACTCAGAATATTATCAAGATATTCTCAGAATATCATGAACCTCTCTGCTTAGCATTCGTGGACTACGAGCTTTGATTCGATCGAGACTTGGGCTGTACTGCAATCTCCAACGGTTCCAGATTGACTATCGGTGCGTCGAAGTGCTGAAGTGTTCGTACGAGAAACATCACAATGTCAGTCCGACTTCAGGACCAGATGGTGGATGGTGGAGGCACGGAGACGTCATTTCTCCGAAACTGTTTACGGCTGCAATGGAGGATGTCTTCAAGGTTCTGGACTGGAGTGGACTAGGCATTAATGTCAATGGCGAGTACATCCTTCGGTTTGCTGACGATATAGTAGTCATGGCTGAGACTACGGAGGAGCTCATTACAATGCTCGATTACTTTAGTAGAGCTTCCGAAAGAGTGGGCTTTAAAATAAACATGGACAAAACCAAAGTCATGGTCAATAACCATGTAGCACCCACTCCGACGAAAATCGGAGTCTCTACACTCGAAGTTGTACACGATTACGTTTACCTGGGACAGATAATCCAGTTGGGTAGATCTAACTTTAAGAAAGAGGTCAATGGTCGAATCCGACTCGGCTGGGCAGCGTTCGGGAGGCTGCGCGGTATCTTCTCTACCAACATACTAGTATCTCAAGACGAAAGTCTGAGACCAGTGCGTGTTGCCAGTGATGAAATATGCCACTGAAACATGGTCGCTTACAATTGGCCTCTTCAGAAGGCTTACAGTCACCCAAAGGGCAATGGAAAAGGCTATTCTTGGAGTTTTCTTGAGTGATCGCATCAGGAATGAAGATATCCGCAGGAGAACCAAGGTCGCAGACATAGTTCGAAGAATCGCCAAACCTGAGTGGCAGTGGGCAGGGCACATTGCTCGTAGAACGGATGGTCGCTGGGGCCGAAAGGTTCTAGAGTGGCGACCGGGCATCGGAAACGCAGCGTTGGAAGGCCTCCCACAAGGTGGACCGACGACCTGGTGAGAGTTGCGGGAATGCGGTGGATGACGACGCACAGGATCAGTCGTTGTGGCGACGTTTGGGCGAGGTCTATGTCCAATAGTGGACGTCTTTCGGCTAAAATGATGATGATGTGCTCATTTATTACTTTTTGTATTTAAAAACAATAGCATTGTATAAGAATGTGAAGTACCCTGGAGCATTTTTGTGAGGTTACAACTTGTTTGACATTATGGGCATGGCAGTTGAGAGTTTGTCATGCTCACTCAAATATCTCGCTGATGATGGTACGTTTTATTGGGTCATTTGGTGGACCTTCAAAAGGGTTGAGCTCAGTGGGGCTGATGCACGTGTCATGTTCGTGTACGGGCGCCGTCAGTTGAGACTGGTTTTTTTAATTACTATTTTTTTATTAATTTTTTTTTCATTACTTATCTATCTACATTGTGCTCACATAATAGAAGCGACTAATATGACTTAAAACGGTGTCTATGGAGTTCCTTGCACGTTCTTCTCCATAAAGATCTACGCTTTGGAACGTGCAGTTTAGCTTCACTTTTTTATACGTATTTGTGTGTCTAACCCTGCTTATCTTGGCTACTTGCGTGATCGTTTTTCGTTCACTCAATTTATGTTTGTATCTATTTATTTACTGCTATTGTTAAATATGTATGTATTATATGATTTAATTCAGATAATATGGTCTATTTAATTCTTCTCTATATTTTTTATACACACTGCGTCTACATCTCTCATCCAACTCTCCTGTCGCAGGTCTGCTGGAAGAAATTTCGTTAGAAATAAGCAGGACCTTTGCACTCTTTTATCTGTATTTGATCTTTTCGCATGCCAAATGGTCGTTTTTGGCAGTCTATATATGCATCTTTGTATCTATTCTATCTATGTATTTTTTTATGTATACGCGTACATACATACATACAAATACGGTTCAGTTGAAAACCAGCGTCAGGCAACTAGTTGTTGTAGTAGTTGTCTGGCATTTTTGCTGAACTTGACCTATTTGGCGTAGCCGTGAGAGATTAACATCGTTAGTTTTCTTTTTTTAATATATGTAAAGGCTTTTGAGCCCTTTCAGCAATGTTAATCGGATCTGTAACCTCGAAATGCGATTCGTAATAAGGCGTGGTTTATCAGGCGAAGGGTATAGATACTCGTTACAAATCAAATCACTTAATGTTAGGAGTAAAATGAAAAGAAAATACTAAGTAAGCGGGGCCCGACTCTCACCACCCATAGTTGGAAAGTGAGTAGTGGGAATAAACCCTTAAGTTTTAGTTATTAATTAAGAACTTTTTCTATATTACTTCAAGAAAAAAAAATACAAAGTAATTTTATTTTAATAAATTTGTGTAAAACTAATTTAGCAAAAGACCTCTGAAAATCTGCTATTTTACGTGAACTTTGGCCCCCCATAATGTACTCATTAAAAAAAGTACACAATACAAGCCTTGCACATTTAATATGAGATTCTGAATGACGCCAATTTTTCTGAAAAACTTTTAAGCGAATGAGTAATTAATCAAAATTACAATTACCGCACGCCTCGTTTGTGAAACCGTACCATATTTAGTTTAGATTTTAGTAGCAACTAGCAAGCATCGTTTGACTGGCGATGTTGCCGTTCCGTAGTGCGCCGCCGCCCGCGCTACGCCGCGCCGCTTAGGTTGCGCGGGTTGACAACAATGCATTAAGTAACGATAAAAGTATCGATACTTGTAACGTTAATTGGTAACGTTATTTTATAGATTCGATACCAAGGTATCGTTACTCGTGTTACCGTTAAAATGTTAACTTTATGAAAATAACGTTAATTAACGAAACTTATAGTGTGAATTTGGTAACGTTAACAAGCCCTGCCTGGAAGAGATCGCGGAATGCGATAAAACCGCCCAATACATGTGTTTAGATATATTTTTTTCTTTTTATGTATCGTGTTATATGTAAATACAATAAAGTACATAATAAACTAGCTTCTGCCAGCTGCTTCGCCCTCGTGTTCAAACTTTAGATCCTTTTTTCATCCCGTTAGGGGCTGAATTTTGGAAAATTCTAGCTCGCCTACATCATAAAAAGAACCTTGTACAAAAAATTTCACGTTCCTAGGCTTAGTAGTTTTGGCTGTGCGTTGATATGTTATTCAGCTTCTCCAAAGAAATCATGAATTAATTGTGTAAAAATGATTAGCAGGATTATTACCACGGTACTGAAAAGGGCAGGAGCAGGAACACAGGAAGGTATTAGTTAGTAAAAGTCTGACACTCGCTCTCGCTGCTCCCAGAGAAAGAGTTATTAGATGATATTCCGTCTCAAGAAAATAAGAGATGATTATTGAAATAACAGCCAATAGAGATGTATGTAAGAAGCCGAACATACATAAATTGTGATATTAGAAATAAGGTAATTTAATGACTGTGGAAATTCTGTTTATCGATGTTCCACCGGAGTTATACCGGGTACAATTTCTCTAATTAAAATCATGCGAAGTGCATTCTGTGCGGAGTGCAGATGACGTAGTACCCCGCCCTGCCACAGTCGCCGAGGGGGCTTTGAACTGGTCACCCCTGTCCCACCCTACCCCCAGTATCGATTAGGTCCATCAAAACGCTAAATTAGTCATTCTAAAGAGCGTCTGTATTTTGCGCTGGCTAGCGTTACGTGACCTGTATGTATACAAAGTTATATGTTTTATTTCGTGAGCCATTAGGGGTGAACAACTTTACTATGAGTACCTACAACTTTGAAATGTAGGGAAAAACAGCTATGCGAACCAAAATAGCATACATGTACTGGATTTTCTTTTTTCCATGTCAGAGTTAATCTCAATTGTTCATGTTTGAGTAATCTCAACCCCTAAAAATAAGAAGCAATTAAAAATAGGGTAATTAAAAATATCCCTGTATGTTAGCGTAATCGGCCCGTAAAGTAAAATCATAGAAGCTTTTTCGTGTATAGAAAATTCTCAGGCCCGGCGCACATTATCGGCATCGGCAAGGAAAAGGATCCTTCGGCATCCCTACATGCATGCCAAAGCATAGTTTCTAACAGTATTCGCTTGCATGTAGGGATGCCGAATGATCTTTTAAGGGATGCCGAAGGATCTTTTAAGGGATGCCGAAGGATCTTTTAAGGGATGCCGAAGGATCCTTTTCCTTCCCGATGCCGATAATGGGCGCCGGGCCTCAGTTTTGGAGCACGTGTTAACACCGTGCCGATTTGCGCGACTCTGCCGGCGCGACGAGATAATCCTGAATTTATAATTCGTTTCCTACCCCAACGTCGCGACGACCGGTTATCGATATCCACAAATGGTTAGACACCCTATACCCCCCCGAAATCTGAGTGTGGACAACGAAAACAGCTCTTAGTGCCACGACTTAAGTCTTGATAAACTACTGGAACTGGAGAGAAAACTGACCACGTTTCACTGAAGCTAACACAATGACAAACATTGTTTTCGCAAAACATATAAATTAAATACATTTTAAATGACCTAGCATTCCACCATTTTAGATTCACTAACCTATATAATAATTTACTTATTGTTCAAATCCACGAATCACTGATGCTTGTTTTAATGCATGCGCTGATGGCGCCATACTCCATGCACCACAATTCGCGAAAACCGTCCGTTTGTCTACACTCCGTGCCGGTTCGCGCGGCTGTGCCGGCGCGAGGAGGAAGTCTCCCTATATAGAGTGTTCCCCACTCCGTCGCGAAAACGCCCTCGGACTCTCCCTCCCTGTCTGGGAGGCTTTCAACCTGCGGCCACCCCAACCACCCACTATCGAGTGCAACAGAAGCTGGGGTGTTGCTTCCAATGTATTGCATACCTGTCTATATTTTTATTTTTTCAAACTCTGCAGTCATTCCGTGTAATAATTGATTTTGACTCTAATTTGATAAATAAATTATATTGACATTTGTATTTGAATTACAATTTTGTTCTAAGTTATATTCTAGGGTTTTTCTCAAACATCAAAACGGGCCTTTTAGAAAGTTGGTTAATTATCTTCGCCCAGTTATATAATAATATTGTACATACAAAAATCTTTTTAAGTAGATACCGTACCTAACCATTATGATGTGATGATGTATAATACAAAAACAATATGTGTTTTTTTATGGTATTCGCAAATTAAAGAGCTCCTAATGAGTAGGTATACCATAATATCCCCGTCTCAAATTGTTACGATAACGCGAACAATCAACTTAGCCATTCGCATCGTTAAATATACACGACTGAAAAATTTGGTTTGACTGTGCATAATTGGAAATTGCGATGGACGCCCACTTGTCGCATCTTCGCTGTGCGACTGTAAGTTTTTTTTGTACTACCAAGAGAGGAAAAGAGGGAGTGAATTGTATTAAGAGTTATATAAAAGAAAAGCGAGTGAGTAATAAGGGAAGGAATAAATTAAAAAAGAATACCTATTGGATGACTATATTTTAACTAGTGTTTTTTTTTATTATTATTTTAGCAGAGGTTCATCTATTACCTATATATTCGCATTTCTCCTGTTTCTAGATCTTTGTTTTTATTCATTTATAGGGGCTATGACACAGCATATGTAGTCCCATCGCATTCTAAACAATTACACAAATGCTTGCACTGACTGGACAGGTCCACTCAAATCTGCATGGTCCTCATGTGATTTGACCATTACATATTAACTGTATGGACTTTAAAAGAGACTGACCCCTGAGTTTGTTTCGGTGTTTCTTCTCAGGGTAGTCAGCTAGGAAACACCAGACTCATCTGGTTTAAAAGGACGAAAAAAAAAAAAATTGACGTGTAAAAGTGTTTTTTTAAACCTACTTACAAAATAAATATCATTTATCATTATTGTAAATAACAAGACGTGGGCTATAAATTCGAACAATCTTTCATATCGTCGCTATTTGGTTAGGATAGAATTTTATGGAAGTTCAAATTATTTCTAGTTACTGGACTTACAACACTACTACAATACTACTTCTACTGTACTGTTTAGATCTTGGAGATACTATGATGCTGCAAACATTACATCCTAGCTAAAACATTGTAAATCTATACTTTTTATTTTTTTGTGTTGTTGCCTATTGTATTGCCTGAATCGAATAAATCCTATTCTATTCTATATCACTATATCTGAGATAATTTCAATAAGTTCAAACATGAAACTTCTGCTTTAAAGAAATTAATAAACTAGTGCGCCTCACCATCAATGATTGCATCTCTGCTTACCATCAGGTGGGATAGTAGTCAAGCACTGGTTTATATCAAATAAAAAAAAAATACTAATAATTGAGTAACCCAACTCCTCAGTTGGTATCCTGCAGATCCCAGATGATTCTGTAGCATCAGCTGAAGATTACCAATTTCTTAAAATATCATTTTAACAACAAAATATCAATTTTTTAATTGATGAGTCACGTTTTTTATTTAATTTAAAAAATCGTTGTCCCACTTTAAAAATTACTCCTGTACCTATAGTAGGAGCGTTTACAAACATACAACTGGCACACTTAATACCTAGACCAGAAATAACCATACAAACATTTATTCCGCACGGGAATCGAACCCGCAATTCGCAGCGCAGCAGTCAATCGCTCAACCACTGCGCCAACCGTGCCATCATGTGGAAGTTGCTAAAACTCCTTCACCAAGTAGAAAAGAGATGATGATTTTGCAAATGAATGAGCAGATTCTCTTGAATTAAAACTAAGAATGTCTCAATAAAAAAATTAAACTAAATCAAAATCAGTTATGCCATTGTAAGAACTACAATTCTACAGACAGACATGCAGATACACACATCAAACCGATAACACAGCTGGTTTTGCTTGGAGGTTAAAAATCTTATAAGATTACTAGGTATAAGAGTTTTTTATTCTTATCATGTAATCAGTCATGTCTACTATAAACAGATGAGATGTAGTCTGGATGGTATGAAGTAGTCACATATAGGTGACTTTGAAAAAAGATGTCACGCCGCTAGATCAGTTGGCGAATACTTTCAGGAATAGTAAGCTGTCCTGCTAGCTCCTTTGGGTGATTTTGGAGACATGACTTGTAATTGGCACCATGGCAGCATAAGATTTAATGATAAATGATATTTATCTGTAAGTAGGTTTAAAAAACTTTTACACATCATTTTTTTTTTTGTTTGTTATTTTATACTAGATGAGGTGGGTGTTTTCTAACTGACTACCCTGAGAAGAAACACCGAAACAAACTCAGAGGTCAAAGTCTCTTTTAAAGTCAAATTCATTAATATATTATACTTTCTTATAAGAAAGTATTGTTTTTCCTATTTCTGTTCTTAAAAGTTGAAATCAAATAAGCAGTGAGAGCTTACAAGAACAGGATTACAACCCATCCAAATAATCTGGCATCAAACTTGATGAGAACCAAATCATTCAGGAGGCTCAAAAGACTTAATTCACAAGACTAAATATGACAAAATATCATAAAATAGATAGATGTGGGTGCACCAGTGGGTGCATACCAAGCATGATAACAATAAATTTGAACACAACAGATGCTGAATGTCAATGAGTGAATATATTGCATCAGAATAAAGAAAAAAAAAGTTGAAATAGGAGAATTGCCCGTTAGCACTGGAAGTACGCTTTTGCTTTTTTTGATGTGGTGGTAAAGGTTAAACATTTTCAGTGCTAAGGCGCCACCGTTAAGGGTCGTAAGATAATTGAAAAACCTAACATAATCTTGGAATTCCTTGTTGGGTACTGGATTTGAACATGAGTCAACAATATCTACATATAAAAACTCATGAGTTGGGTTGTGGTTACACAAATGAGTTGTGTCTGTGGCACCGAAAGTGTTAAAGAGATAACAAAGAGGTCCAGAAGCTGCATACATAAAGCTATCAATGCATTCTAATTAGTATCTTATCACATCCATTCCAACAGGAAAAGCATAGCAATATTCAAACAGATAATGAAGAAAGATGCTGAGTTGTACTCTATTAGATAGTAAATGTTGAGTCATAGACTATAAATTACAAGTAAAGAGTTTACATACAAAGTATGCTATGAGCAGATGACACATCAGGATGTATTATTAGAAACAAAATAATCTAATAGCAACTAGTTTTTAAAGATGTTTTCTTGTAAGTTATTAATGAATTGGTTTTGAAAGGATGGGATTAATATTTTTTACTAGGAAAAATGAAGGTATCTTACAAAATAGTCACAACGTAATTTGTTTTTTGGTTATTAGTGGAATGCTTTTGACCGTTGACCACTGGTTGTTAAACAAATATGTTGTAGACCACAAATAACAAGAATAAAACAAAATTTTGGATAACTTATGCTTGAATGAAAACAACTGTTGTAATCACAATATAATGAGTTTGCTAAGTCTCTTTTAGAAGGTTTTTAGTTTTAAATGGTCATAAATAAACTGATAATTAAGGTGTGAAAATATCTGTTGGCATTTACACTAATAATATTATCTATTTTGTCTGCCTACCTACTGATAATTTGTTCTTTGATAATGTTGGAGTATGTAGGTATTTATTTATAAGTGTTTATTTTAAGAATAGGCTGTAATTAGAGCAAAAATGACATGATAATGGATGATAGAAGAGTAAACACAGGATTATGATGCTCTATGTACATATTTGAGGGTTATAAGAAGCATATTACCATTGACATCAGGAAAATCAGATGGTTGAAGAAAACTGGAAGTATGATAATGAAATCTAAAAGTGTATCTGCGATCGTTTCAAAAAGCGGGAAGTATTGTGGCTTACGCTAAAAAACCGGCACCCGAAAATAAATCGGAAAACAAAATAATTACGCCGAACACTGACTACCACTCCCACAACAAAAAAAAATTAAAATATACACCCAAATGTTCAGTGACTCATAGAAACGATTTTCTAATGCTAGATTAACTTAAAATATACATAAAATAAAGGGAATTTAAAATATAGGACACGTGGCGGTCTTTTTCTAGAGACATTTTGCCCCACCCCAGCATGTCAAAATAATTTCAATTTGATACTCACAACCTAAATGCAGTGATGATTGGACGAGCTCAAACAATATCTGTTTACAGGAGATCTTTTGTGATGTCCCGCTAACGCTGCAAAGTAAAATAATTTGGTAAAAATATCACAAAATCTAAGCACGTGTGCGGCAAATGGCAAACCGCAATAGTAAGTGATGTGAATGAAATTGATTAATTAAAAATATTTATGTTTATCGACATGAAGTCGATTCAATCGAATGAAGTCTGTGGTGATTGTCTTATTAGAATAAATTAATAAAACTAATAATAGACACATAAGATTTAATTAGTAAACCAGTATAAAATATGAACCTACAATAGTTTGGAATATTTTATATTAACTGAAGCAAGTGGAAATAAATTATACTTTTATGAGAAATTTAATTTTCAATGCAATTTTTGTAATGATTAATTACAAAGAATTGAAGCAATATAATTATATAATACTAAATAATTTTGTTTGTTCCTACAAATACAATTAAATCGTTTGCATTTTACAGAAATATAAAATGGGAACAACACTAGCAAGCCATTACAGAAAACGGGAAAAAACATAGACACGTTCGAAAATTACCAAAGTTTTTTTATTTTTAGTCTCAATGACTTAATTTATTATTTTTAGATTTAATACAAATTATTTTTAAGTACATACCTTATCCACATACAAATTAATATGATAAAGCGTTTTAGTTCATTTGTATAGATATATAATTTATTAGTCTATGAGTAGCCTGTGATTTTTTTTTAGTTTTTTAGCATTTAGTTGATTAGTACCAAGTTATATATTGATTATATATAAAAATCAATGCCACTTTTCGTTGTAATTTTATAACTCAAGAACGGGCTCATCTATCCAAACCAAATGTTTAGGCTTTGTTCGGACTATTTAGTATATGGTTTATGTGAAGTTTGCACATAATCGGTCGAGCGGTTCTTCATTTATCACACTATTAGGCGGTACGAAGTTCGCCGAGTCAGCTAGTATTGATTAAAATAATATTTAATTGCAGGGCGTAATACGTATTTATTTGCAGAATGATAATAATTAAAATCAAGTGAGATGTATGCAGATGTATGCCTTGAATTACAGGTTCTGATCAACTACGACGTAAAGCCTTAGCCGGCCTAGGTGTTTGGTACTACTGAAAATGACTTTTATCCCTAGGGTATATAAGATCCCTGCGTAGCAGTCACAATATTGATTTCTAAAGCGGGAGCTGCTGGCAAAACATTCCAATTACTGTTGTGTACTTTCAATGCGTCAATGAACGAATAAGGTAAAAATTTAAGAAATTAGTTTTTATTTAAGGTACAGGTTTAGAAGATTCTGCTCAAGCTGTATAATAATGAGACTCCCTTTTACAGCTACGTCCAAATCTTCCATCCAGTTACTTCTATGAGAAATGATAGTAGATAGTGATGTCGGATGTCATCTTTATACTGTCAGTATCAAGATGACATCCGACACTGCAGTCAAGTCTTAAGATGTCATCCATGTACATGATGAAGAAGGTGGGTCCCAAAATACTACCCTAGAACACCCCATAAGCAATCAGCCAACTCTTATTTAATAATCACCCCTGTTTTGACAAACTGATGTCGACTAGACAGGTAGCCACTGGACCATTCTGAAGAATGACCTCTGACACCAAAGGCTTCAACTTTTTTTAACAGCAAAGCCCTTGGCGAGTTCCTGGAAGGCACCAGCTGGACGATGACTTAGTGTTTAACGAAATAATTGCAGTCAGTAGACTAACCGCTTGCGAGGTAGATTTCCTTCGAAGTGAGCCTTTTTTAGAAGAGAACTCTCTTCTAAAAAAGCCTACGGAGGTGGATGTTAGCTAGCTTTTTAAGAATTTTTGATAAAGAGTATATAAAGCTTATGCTTTACGTAAACAATTAAGCCATAATTTATATTTATGATGAAACAGAATTAACAAATAGATGGAAATATATAAACAGAAATACCCAAATAGTCGATTATTAGAGTGGGATCATCATCATCATTTTTAAAGTGTCACTGGTCGAGACTTGTCATTTTATGTCATTTGTCAAATTAAATAACCTAAGCCGTTTGTAACTGCCTTGCTACTCCAATAATTAAATGAAAACAGTTTTCTAGTGAATATTTACGATTTTACTATTTAAAATGACGGACAATATAGAGTACTATCGAAATCAAATCGCAATAGCACGAACTGAAATCAAGAACTTACGGTAAGGCGGTAATATTCATTGATAATTTCATTGACCATTTTCGTAATTCTATTAATCTTTATTTTTATTGTAGGCAGCAAGTATCATCACTGAAACAGGAGCATACAAAGGAAATAAGGTACATAAAAAGCTACCTGAATGTCCTTCGGTGCGCAAACTGTGGAGATACAGGTAATTTGATCAAAATAATTTGCACTTGTTCATGTTAACTGGCATTTAACACTATACATTTTACGCCTCTGTGCGTTTATAGAACGTGATTATTTCTTGGTATGTAATTGATTCTGGTCTAAGTGATTAATTGACTGTAGTGCAGCAATCTTAGCGTTTTGGATTGCTCCTTCCTGTTATTTTTGTCATTTTTAAATTATAGTATTTCAACAATTTGCCTAAGGATGGTAGCTTGTTGGGTTTAGGTACTAAATACTTTTATTCTGGAATACGCATACAAACACTTCTTATAATAAATAACATAAAACAAATTCATTATAAACACATTTTAATTTGATTCCTTAAAAAAAATCAAGGATGCAACATGGCTGCCTGTGTAGATACTAAACTATGTTTCCAATGCATTTCAATTGAACTGTTGACCTTACTTAAAGTAACATAAAAAAATCCACTTAGCCATTTGAGCATGAAAGAGGAATAGACATACAGACGCACATACATTTGAATTTCCCACTGCTTGGCAAAGGCCTCCTCATACTTCTTCAGACACTTGAACACTTCGAACCACCTTCTTTAGTCACCCACTTTGTGAATGATGACTGGGTAGCAGTCAATGATAACTGGGTGATCCAACCAATCTCATTTTAACCTGGCAGCCTTTTCCCCACATCTATGATCGCCCAGTTTTAAGTGCAGCATAGTGTTTTTTGTTCTGTTGGATCTATTGACACTTAAGTACAATGCTGCACTTCAAAAATAAAAAAAAAATGTTTGACTATTATTACTTATTATAAAACAAAGTCTAATGCATCCCCCACTGTCTGTCTGTATATTTACTCTAAAACTAGTAATCAGATTGTCTTGCAGTCTTCACTAATAGGAAGCTTCATGAGGAAGGTTTTGATCAGTCATGTCAAACACCCGCCCAAATAAATTTTGTTCACAGCTAGATATACATATAGTGTAGCCCTTGAGCGTGTTAAAAACCCGTCGCTATGAATATGGAAATGTTTATTATGAGTACCTAAGAATAAGAATTTTATAAGTACCTGTTTGAAAAATTTGTAGAATCCTGTCAATGTATGGAAAGTACCTATAAGTGTGAACAGTAATTTTTTTGTGAAAGACCCTCCTTGTTCTAAATATTTATCATTATGGAATTAAAAATTTAACCTTTCAGCAACAACAGTAGCATCAAATCACAATGGTGTCGAAATACATCCAATTGATCAGGAAGCCCTTCCTTACAAGCCTATTGGAGTGATTGAGACTGCATTCCACAATAAACGGGGGGTTCCACGCCAGCCTACGGTGATGGCCAACGCAAAGGGGACTGTTGTTATTAATAACTGTGTGTTTAATAATCCCGACCATGCGTTGATTGGTTTGGAGGAGTTTTCACATATATGGTCAGTATTGAAATCTATTTTAATTATCAATTTTTTTTATCTAATGTTTCTTTTTCATTTTTTTTATCTTATGTTTGTATTTGTATCTTTTTTTATTTAACCTTTCGAGTACCGTAATAAGAGACATAATAGAAAGACAATGAGCGAGCGAATGCGGTGTTCGCTTTGGGTTTAATGAATTAATGTACCTTTTTCAATTTTTTTTTCTATGGCAACATCAAATTTTGTTAGTTAACATAAATTTAAAATATATAATATAGCAATACCAATGTAAAATGTTACTCTGAGTTCAATAACATCGGGGGTCAAAATTTCTTGACTGATAGCACCAGTTCTTGTGACCCCCATTGAAGACAGCTAAATTATCTCTATCTCTCTTTTAATATTGTGCTTGGAAATCATTATAGCAACAGGTCATTGTCATTTATATTATAAAACAAAGTATCCTTAAGCATCTGTCTGTCTGAACGCGATAAACTTAAAAACTACTGATCAGATTTTCATGCCGTTTTCTGAAGGTTTAGGTGTATAATATATGTCGATTACAGTAGAGAAAAACTAAGAATTTCAATGATTTGTAACACCCGTGTGAAGCTGTGGCAATCTGCCACTGCTATACTCTATTTACTTCTGCATTAGACAAAAGACGTTCATAGAAGCAGGTGTGCACAACATTTATTTTTCGAGATAAATTCAAACAATTTTAATAAATAATGGTTTCACTATAAAATTTTAAAAGTACCTACTTAGAAAAAAATTATTATGGTAAGGTAAGTACTAAAAACTTAGATAGGTAAATGAAATGGATTTTTTAAAAATAAGCATAACTTTATATTAAACAATTTTAAAAATTTTAGAATGGCGTATCAACAAGTTTCCCCCTTACAAAACTTTGAATTGTACACAATACAAATTTATATAATATTATATAATTATCTTGTTGCCAAGATAATTATATAACATTCATAAAAATATAAATAACTAATATTATATAAGTATAATGAAAAACGTTCCAAGTACTGACAGCCCCTGCTTTTTTTAGGTTTTGAACATGGACACTAGTAGTATAAGTAAGAAATAAATAATTTATTTAATTAAAAGCCTAATAAATTCAGAAGATGGATAGTTCAAATGAATTCATTTAAGTATAACAGTTGGTACAGTTATCGGCAAGGATCTTGAGCGCTGACTGTTACTTGCGCAGAAATAAAATATTAGGTCTCTTTGGTGGTATGAAGTGAGACGCGGGGGTCGAGAGTTTCAGCGATTGGCTCGCCGCGCATCGCATCATAGACGTCACTCGTGATTAGTTCCCTGCGCTTGCTGCATGTACCTAACGACGACGAGTACACTTCTGTGCCAATAAATTGACTCATGATTTTTAATCCATCGATTTTATTTTTATTATTGGTTATTTTATTAGCGGTTATTATGTCACCAAAAAAGGTTTAGCCGAGAACGCATAACAGGCACACAGAGAAAGTTCCTTTCAAAAGTAGGTAAAATGTTAGGAATTTCTTCGTAGGGGTGTTACAAATCTTTGAAATTTTCGTCTTTGCTACAATAAGTATACCTTTCGGTAGAAATTCTCTAAAAGATAATGAAAACCGTATGAAAATCTGTTGCATGGTTAATAAGTAAACGGAAAAACAGACAGAGAAACACAGCGACTTTGATTTAAACTATTTATGTTTTTTTTTTTTTAACTTTTACCATCAACCAGAATTAAGAATATAGTAGGTAAAAGAAAAAATAAAATAAAAATTGTTGTACATTTTCTTTGCCATAAGTGTACGATGCGCTAAGCGATCTCCACTCTTTCGCCGAGCGCTCAAGATCCGTGCCGATAACTATATATAAGTTGTTTATAATAAATTCAGCATTAATCTTAACTGTAATAAAGCACAATATACATATATATTGTACTTTTATTACAAAGCTTGTTTTTAATCAAGAGGTAGTCTTTGGACTGTCTGTAATTTCCTTTTTTTTACTGATAGTCAGGTAAAGTATTGCTGTATGCTATAGAATATAGAATATTTTATTTTCTTTGTTGGCTGAACTTAGGATGTTTTTTTTTTATGTTGAAACAAGATAATCCAGTAATGAAATAGCTTTAAAAATTGTTTCAGGATACTATTCCATTTTCATATGACGGAGAGCACGAATTCTCCAGCGAAAGTGGCGCCGCCACGGCTGCGTGGAGAGAGACGTGGTGTGTTCTCCACTAGGTCGCCTCACCGACCCTGTCCTATTGGACTGTCTCTTGTCAAGATTGAGAGTATTGAAGGTATATACGAGTATGTGTTATAGTATAATGACGGAGAGCACGGATTCCCCAATTAAAGTACCGCCCCCACGACTATCTAGAGAGAGAGACGGGGTGTGTTCTCTATCAGGTCGCCTCACTGACCGTGTCCTATTGGTCTGTCTCTTGTCAAGATTGAAAGTATTTTAGGTATTTATGTGTTACTTTTTGAAGACGGGGAGCACGAAATCCCCAACGAAAGTGACGCCCCAACGGCTATCTAGAGAGTCAGGGTGAATTTTCTACTAGGTCACCTGACTGATCCTGCTCTATAGGACTGCCTCTTATCAAAAGCGAGAACAAACATTTACCTACGTTCAATAGATAAAAAGTTTATTAAATTTAATCAGACTAAGAAAATGAGAGGCATTGCCATTCTCTGTTCACGGCAATTACCTCTGCAGCCATATAAATGACTTATTTAACTTAAGCGTTTCTTCCAGGTAACAAAATCCACTTCTTAGGCGTGGACATGGTAAACGGGACCCCAGTGTTGGACGTAAAACCGTACATACCACAGTACGACTACCCTACGCCCGCTTTCGCAGAGAACATGTCTGCCCTCGTCAGGCCTCCTACTGAAGGCATCAGCGATGCGGCTGCTACTCTTGCCAGTCTGCCCATTGATGATGAGCCATTTGATGCTAGGAGGTTGGTTCAGGATTTTATTTTTTTAGTAGATTTATGTATCATGCATAGACTAATCAGCTTCTAGACGCCGCGTAGCAAGCGATGGATATCGTTCAACAGGTTCCTAATTTAGTTGAGAACTTTACCTATGCAAACAGAAAGTGCATAAGTATTATATACTAAGCAATAAATAACAATAATAATAAATCTTTTTCTGAAAACGGCATCAAAATTGGTTATTACATTAAGCAGCAATTAAGTAGATGGTGGAAGATTGGGAGCACGGTGGGAACATTTTTTTAGGCTGTATACAGAAAGAAAGCTGGAAACTTATAAGTGCTTAACGGCGCTTGACAGCGCTGGTCCGTTCTACACAAAGGAAGCAGGTTGAAGCAGACCAAGCAAAATGTCGGACTCATCGGACGATAATTTGGTCGTAATTGCACGTGTTGTCGCAGTTGTTTATTAATTTTAAATGGCAGCGCCCAGCGCTGACCAGCGCGTGTTGAAGCTTGTCGGAACTTGTCGGCACCGTTTAGTGCTCATCGGCGCGCGTTCGTATATTTTCCTGCGCGGGTTACCAGCGCTGTCAAGCGCCGGTAAGCGCTTATAAGTTTCCAGCTTTCTTTCTGTATACAGCCTTACATGTAACCAGCGGTGACATAAATTCAAAATAATTATTCCATTCTTTTAGATCAAGTTGTTGAGAACCACTGATTTAGATCTATGCTGTACTTATTAATTAGACAAAGATGCGAACACAGAAAAAAGAATACATAGAATTGCCCCTACACTGGCTAAGCACGGGAACCAGTGTCGTCAAACTCACACATTTGCATATCAAATTGTCCATTACACACATAAAAAATAGTGATTTAATTGGCTACAAATTACAAACGCAACTTTTACAAATCATCTTGTTATTGCTTTCAAAAATTAAGTCTTATTACATTGAGTGAAAGTTATAACTACTTTGACATGTCGCAAACAATAAAGACGTTTTTGGTTTAAAAACTTTAAATAGATAAATTTACAACGAGTTCAGCTACTCAACGCTAGATGGCGCCGTAAACAATTCATGCTATTCAGAACGCTAGCTCCTTTGAAATAGATGTCATATTCCTATGCACATGTAATCTCATTTGCTACTCAATTAGAGATGTAGATATTATCGATATTTTAATATTGATGTTACGTAATTTATAAGGGTGAGCAATGTAATAATTTGTTAACATCATACAAATGCTTAATAATAAAAAAGGTTGATTATCTTTATATCAATGTTAAAGAGGTATTTGTATGTTTGTATGTAAGGCTAGGGGGTAATATTATTTTCATATAATCAAGTACAATGCGTTCCAAATAAGAATAGGATCGATTGCCATTTTGTGACGTCACGTCATACTGTCAAATCGAAGAAATTGGGTAGGTGAGCAAAAAAATAAATTTAAAAATTTTAATTTATTCACGAATCGTGAACGAAAAAATTTTAATCAGAATCCAGTTCTTCAGTTTTGCGCATCTCTGCGTCCCTGTGTGAAGTGTCGTGAGTAGTGGAAAATGGAAGAAGGCGAATTATTCCTAACAATGAAAACAAGAAAGAAAAGTTTTTTTTAACTTTATTATGACTTAAAACAATATATTTATTTCGCAGCTAATTTATATTAAACAATAACGTTTTTACTTCCCCTAGAGTTAACTAAGACATAGTAATACAAAGCAAAAAATAACCTTAATTGATACGCAGTTTTCTTTGCAAACTATTTATCACTGAACATTTGACAGATTGAGGTTATTGGCTTTCCTATTATTATTTGGAACGCATAGTTCGCAAGCGAAGCCGCAGACAAAAGTTAACGAATAAATGAAACGATCAGATATGTAGTACTAAAAATATTTACTGACCTTGAAATAACACATATTTATTTAATAATTGCCGTTTTGATAGTTTTATGTTTAATTTTAATAGGTGATGAAATCGTATATTAATATATTTTGCCGTGATAGCTTTCATTAAGTCAGTAATATGATTAGACGTAGGAAATTCCCCTAACTGATGATAACTTATGTTTTGAAATATTGATGACCCAATAAACTGGCGCATTATTTTAGCCATGATATAATCTTTATTGAATATGTGACCGTCTTTTAAAAATATTTCGGACATCTGACATATCTTAATCACCGATTCTGATGGGTATAATAATCCCCCTTTATCCTTAGCTATAATAAATCTATGTAATGATTGATTTTTTTCTGTTACTAAACCACTAACGCAAATATCACACTTAATTTTTTTAATCAACTGTCTTACTATATAACCAGCTATGTGAGCTATTGATTCCTTACTAAAATCAGACAAATGTAAATCAATTTTATCTAAACCTTCTTCCTCCTGTTCATCATCTTCCTCGCTTAAGTCTTGTCGTACTGTACTAAGATTTATTCTTTTAACTGCTGATGAACAGTTTAAAATGGAAATTTCTTCTAATACCGAACAATTTCCTCTGTCTGTGTCTCTTAGTTCAACATGGACTAACATTTTCTTATAGGCTGATACAAACTGCCTCGTTGTGGGATTATTGTTTGATCCACCGTGTGCCCGTATATTGCAAAAAAATAGCTCAATATGATCCTGACTAAGCTTATAGAAAGGCAGGTATATTAATCTATCTGTTTGTACTAAAGTGACATACAAATGTTTAATAGCATTTATGCAACCTAGAAAGCCTAAATAACCTACTTTTCGTGGACTGTTAATTAAAAGTGTGCCATTTTCTAGTTTTAATTGATTTATATAATCTGCTGCCATGTTTAAATAATCAAAAATTTGATTGACATTATTTTTATTTAATGCTTTTTTAAAGCCATAAAAATGTAAATTCCTGGAATTAAATATGTCAAAAATATTATTGATAATTATCAAAAAGTTTTCAGTAGGCTCACTATTTTGAAATGAAGGTATTCTTAAATCTCGTCTACAAAATTTGATTGCTTCTGCCACACTAATACTAAATAATTGAGATGCCAGTTTTACCTTCATGCGTTCATTTTTAAAGTTAATATGACGGTCTTTTAACTTGTTACTTAAATGAAAGGTTTCCCGTTTTTGCAATTCATTTAAATTTATTAGATGCTGCCACAGGATTTTTTTATTATCTTTATCAATTAAAATACCATAATTTTCGAATGAATTTCTTAATAATTTTAACATATGGCATGGATCAAGTATAACAACAATAGAGTTTTTAGTTACGGGGTGCTCAAATTTCACCTGACCTGTTGAAAAAGAACAACCTAAGTGTCCTGCCATAGATATATTAGCTGCGCATCCATCAAAAGTTAGTCCTACTATATTAATCCCGGCTTCATGACTCATTTCCAGGCACTTTTTAACTAACTCAGAGCGTTGTAAGCCAGTTACACCATCGACTAGGAAATAAGCTACCGGTACTTTAAAGTTCTGGTTTATAGCAGTGATCAAAAAGACCAAAGCTTCTTTCGCTTCTGCCAAATGATCACCATCTAAACCAGTGCCCATATCTACATACCCATGTAGTTTATTGCCATCCCATTCGATACGACGACGAATGCTCATTTCGTCCATAACTAATGTGGCTATTATTTCGTGATTCAATGAAGCTGCTTTACGTTTTAAAGCATTAAACGATTCACTGGTAAAACCGGGTTCTCCACCCACTTTTGAGTACCACTTTTTTAAAGTTCGTGGATGAGGTAAACATGTATTAAAAGTTCTTCGCACGTAATCATAAGCTCTAGGAGAATAATAGTTAAGCGTTAAGGCAAAACTGCGAAGTCCTGGTGAATATTTTCTTGCTCCAGGTACAGTCATGCGGGTAATTAATTCATTCATCTAAAAAATAAAAATGCAACAAATTAATTTTTATTATAAAAAAAACTGTGGCAGTTATTAAAAGTGCAGCGTAAATAAGTTTTTCGAAAGTAGGCACGTGTGGTGTGATATGAGAGATAGATTAGTTGTGGTGAAAGACATTTATGAAGTGGAATGGATATACCTGCGATATATCTGTGATGTACCCGTGATATTCCTGTCAAAGGTATGAATTTAGATCTAGCCAGGTCAAAAGTGTACTAAAGCGACAAGCGTGTATAATTTACGCAATGAGAGTGAAAGTAATAATAGATACGTGTAAGAATAATTGGAAGTCTACTTAACTCTTTGGAGATCGCCTGAGTCCATGTGTATGTGTCTATGTGAAAAGTCAATTTTTTTGTATACGATACAAACAACTAACGTTAATATTACACTAGCTTTTACCCGAGGCTTCGCTCCCGTCTATATTCTACTACTCTACCCAACTCTACCCTACTCTACCCAACTCTACCCTACTCTACCCTACTCTACCCAACTCTACCCTACTCTACCCTACTCTACCCTACTCTACCCTACTCTACTCTACTCTACCCTACTCTACCCTACTCTACCCTACTCTACCCTACTCTACCCTACTCTACCCTAATCTACCCTACTCGATAAAATGTATCCTATGTCCGTCCGTCGGTTCTGAACTACCGCCCCACCAATTTTCAGCAAAATCGGTTGAGCAGTTCTTGAGTTATAAATAGTGTAACTAACACGACTTTCTTTTATATATATAGAAGTACCAACCTTAACATTAGTATTTTTTAAGCTATCAAGGTCTTCACTTTTCATGGCAAATTTTTTCTGTAAGGATTTTAGAAGTTCTTCCATATTCTTAATTTTCTTGTTCAATCTGCGATTTCGACTTTGTAAACGTTTGACTTTTAAATTTTGTTTATCGAGTTTACTTTGAGTCCACTGTAACTGTTTTATTATTTTTCTTTTTCTTGGAGTCCAATCCGTAGGACTGTTAGTTAACTCAGAGTTTATAACTTGTCGTGCCTTCTTTGTTGGTGTCACATCTGTCCTTGTAATAGGATTAGTCAATGGTGGTGATTCTAGAAGCCGTTTTTTCAAAGGACCTGGCTCATTTCTTTCCGAATTATTATTATCCTATGAATATTAAAAAAGAAAAATACCATTGTGACTAACAGAGACATTAAGAAGAACAATAAAGCTAATTGACAAAGTTACGCCTGACAAAATAGAATAGAATTAAAAACGCTTAGTACGTTTTTATCTTCAATTCTCAATTATTAGACTTTACTCTATCAATCGTCCTAAATGTTTATGTAACAAATCAATACAGTGTACGTTTCAATCTTAAGTAACATGGGACAATGACATTAAGTTAAAGATAATACCAAAACCATGGCCTAATAAAACAATTAATGTATGTGTATATAAACCAATTCAATTATATCGTACCTTAAAAATTAAAATGTTCTTAGTAGGTATTGCTTTATCGTTCAAATATCTATATCCTTTATTTGAAATTTGTATATCCTCATCCTGGAAATGCTCTGAACATATAGTGCTGGATTTTGTTGGCATCCAGTTTTGTCTTCCCGTAGCTTCTATCCATTTTTCCTTAATAAACGGATCTTGAGGAAAACTGGAATATTTAAAAACATTTTTACTTTTTTTGAGGTCTATCTGTACAGAAGTTAATGTATTACGATTAATATTATGTAATATTATCTTCATTAACTATTAACTGCTGCCAGCGACTTCACCTGCCTGAAAGTAAAAAGTTATCCCGAGGGAACATACTTTTGTGACGTGGTCTACCCACATACCAAGTTTTATTGAAATCCGTTCAGCCTTTCGAACGTGAAGAAGTAAAAAAAAGTGATTAGCAACCCTCACCTACTTCGGACAGATGCAGGTTACGTGTTGTTAAAACCTCGAGTTTTCTGTGCAATCTTAGTTAAATATTTGTAAATTATACACATGAACCGTCCGACACATATTTTGGATGATGGTGCCAGCCATGAAATGAAGAGTTAGAAATAAATAAAAATTATCGATACCGACCTACTTTACGGATGTGTCCCATCCCTAATTGAGTAGCGTCGAAGTTACTAGAATTTATGTTGTGATTTTCTAGATGACGACAAGTGCATTTAGACTTTGTGTCTATGAAGGTAAGGTTGTTTATAGTTTGCATTGAAGTCATAGAATGTGGTATTGTAATTAAAATCAATTATATTAAAAATTAACAAAGTTTAGTACTTACCGATGATACGATACACCTCCACAAGATACATTCTTTTTTCTACTTTCATTTTTGCAGGTCAAAACCGCACAATAAGGCATAATTTGTAGTTTTTTGGGTATTGCTGAACAACCAATCGCGACAAGTATCTGACGACGACTAAGCAAAATGTTGCGCAGCTCTGCTTAATGTTGACACGCGTGCGATACCTGAGGGGCACTTCCAGTACCTTCTTTATTTCGTGGATGCGAATATCAGTAGTCATGTCTCTGCCTAGTTCTTAGGTCTAGTCCTGTCAATTAGTCTACTGGACCAGCAAAATGTAGTACTCTTCATACCTCGGCTAGTTGACTCAATACATTTGGAAAGAAATATCTCTAAAAGCTGAATACTCTATGCATGCATGTAATGTAATCTTTGCAGTATCTGTTTTTTTTTTTCGTTTTAACTAAGTTCGATAAAATGTTATCCCTATATTTTAAGTCATTTTCTCCACTCCAGTCTATCAAATTGACAACAAATTATCTTTCAATTTTTTTTTTAATTTAGGTACACACATAAAATCAGGGACCATTTTGGTTACCCATTGAAAGGGTTTTTGATAGGGTTTTGACAAAGTGTTGTTTTAAAACCCATTTCATATTGGTTACACTTATTTCCGAAAACCCTCATCAATGGATAACCTCTTCCAAACCCTTTCGATTTGTTTACCTGTATATTCAAAAACCCATTCTTGGTGGTTTATACTTTTTAACGGTAACACGTTTTGAACGGGTTACCCCTTCAACGACTGTAACAGAGTTACCCATTCGGACTATAAATATTGTAATTTTATCTCTCGTGCCTTACTTTAAAGTACTAAACTGCATGCATTCGGCAGGTACACGTCAAGTCGCAACACTCAATCTAGGACCTAGCGACTCCACAGTCCATACACATTCGATTATTTTATGGTTATTATTGCAGTGATTTTAAAGTTAAATGTTTTTTTTTTCTGGAATAGTCGGGATTGTTTCATGTATAATCTTGTCTTTTTTACGGAATCATAAATGTCATTCGATCGTCTCACTCATCATTTAGTGCCCGAAGGGAAGATCAAAATCTATTCTTCCACTCCTACGTAATTTAAAATGATTTTATTTGAAACCCTTTGATTACCCCGACAAACCCTTTCAAAGGGTTATTTGCTTCAATTGGAACCGGTAACATCTTGAACTAGTTAACTTATTGATAGGGTTACCCTAACGTTAGTGTTATGAAAGGGCTAACACTACGAAGAGGTAACATTTTCCATTACTGTAGGCATACAATCTGAAACCCTTTTGAAAGAATTAACTTATATTCGGGGTTGTACGGTCCCTGCATAAAATAAACAGATTCGAAGAAGGAAACAGAAAAATAAGTACAAAAAAAATTAATGTAAAGAAAAGGTATAATATTATTGTCATAATTATTTAAATACTTAGTGGTGGAATAAATCCTTACATAATTAAAAGTGTTAAGGTTGACTTCTCCTATGGGGAAGGTGTCGAGCCCCACACTAGCTTGACTCTGTGGTTTTTCGTCCTGATGACTGGGGAAGGAAGGAAACCTTTGTGAAGAATACCTTTAGGAAAAACAAAAAAAATATCAGTCTAAGGGCGTTTACGGGCAGCCATATGTGATCAATAAAACAAAGTCTGGCTAAAATGAACGCAATAACTTCAAAAACTACTGAAAGGATTTCCATTATTACTAATGGTTAGAGTGATTCATGAGGAAGGTTTAGGGGTATTATACATGCATATTATAGTAGAGAAAAGCCCAGAATTTTAAAGATTTCTAACACCCTATCGAAGCTGGGCCGGGTCGTGTTTGTCTGTTATCGTGGCGATTGTGTCGACTAGAGTGGAAGAAGTTTTTTTTACAAAGACTTAGAATATAGGCCTTTTGCCCGTTTTCACTAACATTCCCTATGTATATTTTAATAATAATAATAGCTTTAAAAAGTAAGTGCCCTATACTCCATTCGCGTTAAGATTTAAACAAATCTTTTTTTACTGTCCGTTCAACCGATTTTGACTATTATTGCGTTGGTGGCATGGTAAATGGCGGCTGCAGTAAATAGTTGGTATTGTAACCACTTTCTTGCTTTTAATGCCATCCTTATGCCTACGGAATAGAAGTCAAAATCGATTGAACGGACAGTAAAAAATGTTTGCTAAGGGGTGTGTATTTAAGGACCACCTGAGCTAAAGAACACTTGGTTAGGTGAAGATTTAGTGATGGTTGGTGAAAACGGGGATATGTCGCTTGCTAGTCTTCTTTAAGTACTTATTTTAGGCAAGTGGCTTATGGCTAGCATTTTACAATTTAATTTAATATTTTCACAATAAGATACTCATTTTTTTCTCTGTTTTACTTTGACATGTCAGCAGTTTCAGAAAAACAATTCAATTTTCCAATGCAACATCAGTAAGTTGACAAACTTTCATAATAATAATTTTGTCATGTAGATAGAGCTTACATACTACGAAATATTTTTATAGATCAAAAACCCATGTTCCAAGTCAGTTAGAAGGACTGTTTTTAGTGGTATTAAAAAATGAGCTATACAACTGTTAATTTGAGGATTCGAGTTGAGGACATGACTTGGAATATAGGAGATAGTAGTTAACTCATAACTGGGTTGATTAATTAGTTCATAGATAGGTAGGTATTACTACAATGGTGGCATTATTTGATGATGCGTGACATTTGTACAATTGCATATGTTATCAAATGATTGCTTAATGTACGTGTGCTATATGTCATTGAAGTATAATAGCTGTCTAACATCTTAAACATGTGCGAAAAATGTAATGTATATTGTCATTTGCGAACGCGGCGTGGGTCGTTTTCATACAAGTCGGATGGGGGAATCTGCGCAGTGGTCGCCACATTATACATTTTTGAAGATGTTTGCCGGCTATTATACCGGCCTTAATTACGAATGTCGTAACATACTAAAATGTCTTAAGAAATCAAGCTCTAAGTTTACACCTGTCACCTGTCACAGGCGACATCATACATTGCCACTAGTATAGTGTAGTAGGTGAACTATACTCCTTTATTGTACCAGCCATCATTATTAACCTTTACTTTTATACATTCCAGTATCAGTCCACGGATAACGAACCCAATCGGGATAGACACATCCAGCCAGTCATCTCGTTCACCATTCGAAGAGCCCTCTCCGGAGCAAGCAAGCAACGCTAACACTCCATTATCGCCGTCATCCGAATCACCATCAAGCGCCGACCTCGTTGACGGAACTTACCGAGCAGCCCCGAACCCGAGGCCAGATACCGAAAGAGGCGCGCCCGACGGTCAAGAGAGATATACCCCCCCACAGTCAGCTCGTCTAACGAACATAACCCATGACGGAATCAGAGTTGCTCCGTGGATTTCAAATCCACCATCACAGACTTATGATGTCAGGTTTACTGAAGATGCTCTCGCCAGATTGAATGAACTTATAGGCGAAAGAGCTCAAGCCTTCAAATCAAACATTGAATGTTTGTTGTCTGAAGACCCCAGGTCTCAATATGTGAGGAATAGGTACTCCGATCATGAGTACAGCTGTGTATTGGAGGATCTAGCAATCAGTTGCATTTTTGATTCCAGGTCATCAGTCTGTACAATTATAGCTGTAAGAAATGCTGAAGAATTACAAACTTAATCAAAGTATATTTGCCTAATATACAGTTATTTTTTAATAGTTGATTATAGAGTAAAACACTGAAAACATCAAAATTGAAAAAGAAATGAAGGAGAGCTTTCATTATTTCAAGGCAAAAAGAACTTTTCATAACCTACTCAGGTTTGAAGAAAAAAAAAAACACCTGTATAGTTTATAAAAGCACATGAAATAAGACAACAGCACTTTTTGTTATAAACTTTATTGTGAATAAAAATATTTTAAATCAATTGAACATAGCAAAAATATAGTGTTTCATTTTCATGTAACATAGTATAAAATATATTTATCCTACAATATAATATTGATAAACTTTTTCAAAAACGAAAAAATCTATGAATTTTACAAATACGTTTTAGATTGCTTATTTTTTATAGTTTACTGAAAAAAAAGAGATCTGAAATAAAAATAGCCGCGAGATATATAGTGTTGCCAAATAAATAGTCGACTAATTCGATAGATTCAATTTGGTTCTTATTTCTTTCAAAACATGAACTTTTCAATGCAAACAAATAGATAGTGTATGATATTAATCTCAAAAATCACATTAAATACAAGAATTCTTATACATGCTAAAATTGTGACATTAAAAATACTGTAAAGGGAATTTTTTAACGGTAATCTTACATTACGTATTACATTTTAATCTTTCTTATAAAACAAAATGTGTTTGCCAGAGCCAAAACCGCCAACAGAATCTAAAATATTAAGTTCTATAAATCTCACTTTAATACCATGCATAGGAATCTTCTTCACTGTCTCATCATGTTCCCAATTCACTTTATCAGACATAGAACTCCAAGCTTTTCCGTCTATAGAAAATCTATATTGCATCTGTAAAATTGTTCCGTTACCTGCATCTTCGCGCGGCGTATATTCTAAACGATCGATTTCAAAGACATCGTCTAAATCGAACATTAAGGAAATAACTTTGCCTTTTTGAGGATCAGCTTGATATGGTTTCCCCCAGTGTGTGTGCCACAGTGACCCTGAATCCCCATCAGTCAGTTTATGCACTTCCTGAGAACGCTGACACGCAATATTACAAGAGACTTTAACATTTTTCACGGCATTCTTTCGGGGATCGTCTTTCGTAGATATCTCAATGTAATAAGACCACTTTGATACGCCTTTCGCACTTGCGGACCGAACTCTGAATCTATGCTCAGAATCGAATGAGAAGCCTTCAAATGTAAATTTAGTTCCTGTTATGTTAGTGAACACTACTGCATCTCTTTCTAATTCGTAGTAGACACCTTTTACTTGTCCCCAGCGTAAAGTGATAGATGTAGAAGTTACTTCTTCGTCCAAAGCTGTAAACCCGGATGGTGGACTCAAAGCAGCACTAACAGTTGTGTTACTTCCAAATACTACACCCTTAGTCTCAAAGTTATTGAGTTTTATATGAATATCGTGTGCAGTGACATCTGTTTTATGTACTTTCAGTAGTAAAAATTTTTGTTCAAGCTCTTCACCGCCGCAATTTCTGAGGTATGGGTTTATCAATAGATTTTCTTTGAAGAAATATGCATCATCTGTTTGATTAAATTCTTCTTCAGTATTGGCTCTTGTCATCTCGACATTTTCATTATCTATAGCAACTTTTACGTGTTTTACAGTTTTGGAAGCCATGATTCTCATGAAAGTAGCTCTTTGTTTCACAATATTTTGATATTTTCCAATAGTTTTTGCAATATGAATGAGCAAATCGCCTTGTTCATTTGATGGAGGGCCAATGACTTTTATGTTTGTTTTGGCGTAATGGCCGTCTAAGTAATCAGATGTAATGCCGTCATCTTCATAAATTTCGACATTGGTTTCTCCATTAGGATAAATGTTGTATACCCTTAGATCTCTCATTACTTCGTTAGGATTGTTGTTTTGATTGGCCATAGGAATGATAGCACCGTCTTTTATAAAGATAGGAATCCTCCACAGCGGCGTTTTTAAATCGTTCCACATTTTTCCTCCTTGATATTTTTCTCCTGTCAAAAAGTCAATCCACACTTGATCTTGATTCGGTAGAAAAACACCATTACGTACCCAATTTTCACCAGCGCCTTCAGTCTTGTCGTGGTATACGGGTGCAACTAATATGGAAGGTCCCCACATATACTGGTACTGAGAATCCTTTGTATATGCGCACGTCTCTTCCGGGAATTCTAGGAACATTGCCCGGATCATCGGTAGTCCGTGTATCGATTCATGTGCTATCGTATAGTTGTAAGGTAACAACATAGATTTTAATTTCAAATACGCTCTGTTAATACGTTTGGCTTCATCATCAAAACTGAAAGGAGTTTTTGGTGTTTTACCCCAACCATCCATGTTGAGTTGAAGTGGTGTGAAAGCCTTCCATTGATAGTCTCTTACGTTTATTGCTTTGTTGGTACCTCCGTAAATGCCATCCATATCGGAACCAACGATGGGTATTCCAGAGAGTCCAGCGCCAATATACGTAGGTATATGAAAGCGTATGTATTCCCACTGTCCCCCAGTTTGGTCTCCGCTCCAAACAGCTGCGTGTCTTTGTGTTCCGGCCCAGCCGTCGACTGTCATAATCATTGTTCGAGAATTATCTTTAGCGCCTTTGACAAATATTTTAGCTGCTTTCTCGATTGCACTCAGCCCAAAGGAATACCCTTCTCCGATCCAAGCAACATCACACTTGAGAGCTACTACCCCAGCTACGCTAACCTCTTTGTACAAATCACGTTCTCCTTTCTTTGGATTTTGTGGATTCACAGGTTCTAAGTTAGACTCAGTCCAAAGCGCAACTTCAACTCCTTTTCCTCTTGCGTAATCAGCGAACTGTTTCAAATTTTCGATATCGCCTTCTAAAGAATCGGTTTGCCCATAGCCGCATCCATAACCATCGTTTGGGACAAACCATCCCAGCGGCATATCGTGTCTTTGATATCTACCAATCATGGCTCTTGCTGAAAATTGATAGTTATTTTTTTCTCCATTTAAAGATTCTAATATACCATCTTTACCATTTAAGTCTTTAGGCTGATAGCACTTATAATAGAACCCGTCTTCATAAAAAATCGCGCCTGGTGTATCAGGTCCCACTTTGACCCAATAGTCACGATTAAATGCATTAAGATGTGCCTCATACAATGCATATTCGGGCATAAATATAGGTTGACCCGTCAATTCGTAATAGTCGTTCAAGATGTCTTTTGGATTGGTGTTTATAAAGAAGAATGCATCGAATTCCTCACCATGATGAGTAGTCTCGACTGTATCGGAATGTTTGGCGCCAAAATCGTAGGATCCTGGTTGCCAAGTGTTTCTTAAAATTCCGTAGCCGTTAGTCGACCAGTAGAAAGGATTAGGCGACGTTACACCTCCATCGACCCAATTATTTGAATTAACAATATCTATGACTTCTCCTTTGTGAGTGAATCTTCCGTTCTGCATTCCACCTCCAAAGAAGTACTCGTCCTCGCGTTGATGTAATGTCTGCTTGACTTCTTTGTTAGCGTAAGACAATGGCGATACTTCTTTTAAAACCTCTTTGTTCGTCCTGATGTCGCGTACCTCCATAGTCCCCTGTTTCTTATCAAACCGTATAGTAATTTTATTTGTGTAAACATTGTAGTTTTGTTCTGTAGTTTCAAGTACAGAATACTCAAACGATTTGGAATCGTAATCTGTGATTTTCTTTATGTTTATTTTAGCTTCATCCCTAGGATTGTTAGGTACTGGGTAGTCCAGGAATTTTCCTGTTGGTGACATGTAATATTTGAATACATGGCTGTTTAAAATGTAAAGTCTAGCCAATTCACCAGTTTCGTATTCAATCAGGAAAAAAGATTTATGTTTTACAATCACAGTTATTCCTCCTAGAGTACCCATATTTTAGTATTTGTTAAACAAGCATGGCAGTACCTGTAATGAAATAAAACTTAAATACTCATTATACTCAAACGTGAATTCGATGCTTTTCTTCAAGGTAAAGCAGTTACGCTAACTTTAAACCTATCGATCGAATATATTTTACCTACACGAGAAAAATTTCGCAGCCTACCTTTAACACTTTTATTTGAATTGGGAATAATCACGCTTATCTACAACAGCGAGAGCAGCAGTATCTATCGGAATGATTGTTGGTGCAGAAAAAAAAAGTAAGTACCAGTAGATATGTATTTGATAACACGATAAATATAATTATGTGACCAGCCGCATAGATTAGCTAAACCGTGTAATCAGTAAAGGAAGTAGGTATTTAAAATACATGGGTGGTCTGTCGTGAGTTTCCTCTAAAACTGACTTAAACATCCACGATAAGTTCATCCTATAGGCCTGTAGCTACAGCTTTTGGTAAAAAAATCAGCTTCAATACTTGTACCTTATGATAAACTAAAAAATTGTTTGTAAAAATTACTTACGTGGACGAAACAACACCGGCACAAAGATAATGAACAGTTACGTACGTAAAATATTATTATATAGCTAATAAGTACTAGTACGACCTCGTATGGCACAAAAGAATGTTATTTACATTTAAAACAAATAGTAAACGGTTACAATAATAAATTTTAGTAGACATTTGGTTACAAAGTACACTGATAATAACAATAACAGTACAATGAAGATGTAGTCAATACATAACTATAAAGCGTAGAAAACAACAAAAATATTTTGAACCCAGTATTGTATACTCTTTGACAATGTGTCAGAGTTTAATTTTAAATGGGCTTACATCTAAGAGTATAGGAAATATAGGAGAAGCTTACATTCTTCTTGGTGATTAGTGAGGTCAGCAAAAGATGATCTTCACTTGGTGAATTTTAATTATAAACTATAATTTGTAATTATAGTAGTAGTTGATCAAATTAATTTTAATTGTAAGTTAAAAAACCGTAATTAAAATTGCTATGATCTAGAAAGTAAACTAATCGACTAACATCGAAATAAATACTCTAAGACGCTGACGTTTCGTTTTCGCTTGTTTGACATTTCAAAAAACTTTTGTTTGGTTGCTTGACGGCCGGACTCAGCGAAAATTTGATTACTCATTTTGTACGGAAATCTGCAAAACATTAACTAAATTCATATCAGACTGAAAGAAAACTATACAAGGTACGCATAAATTGATATATTTGCTCAATTTCGTTACCTAAACTGTACGAAATTTATCAAAACGCTTTGTCATGGTTCATAACCTATCCCGGTAAGTGAAATTATTTTCTTTTTTTAGATGTTTCTTACACGTTCTGAGTACGACCGTGGTGTGAACACATTTAGCCCTGAGGGAAGGCTGTTCCAAGTGGAATATGCTATTGAAGCGATCAAACTCGGTTCGACGGCGATCGGCATTTGTACCTCTGAGGGAGTAGTACTGGCTGTCGAGAAGAGGATTACTTCGCCGCTCATGGAGCCTACTACGATTGAAAAGATTGTGGAGGTGGATAGACATATCGCTTGTGCTGTCTCTGGATTGATGGCTGATTCTAGGTAAAATAACTTTTAAATTTATGTTGTTACTTGGTAACATGGAGGTATGTAGGTATATAGTTTGGTTGTAGTAAAGAATTGATAAAGTTGGCAAAAAATAAAAGGCTGTTATGACATTTGTATTATGACTACCTAGCAGCTTGTCTGGTGAAGTGCAGCTACTACTAAAATAGCTTAAAAAACTGCCATACACCAGACCCCTAATTATCATTTTATTGTTTCTTTCAAATTCATTTCCAGTTACATTCTAGGGTTTTTCTCAAAATTAAATGTCAAAATGCGCCTTTTATTTTTTAACGAGTTTAGTTGTTATTATATTTGGTTTTTGCTCTTGAGACAGCGCTCTGGCTGGTTGGCTTGCTATAAAGATGTGAATTTCATGTAAATATTATATTTTGAACTATAATGCCTAATCATGCAGGGTTCATAGCACAACAGTTTGTGAGTATGTATACGTTACTCACTCACACTCGAAATGGCTGAACACATTCAAATTAAATTTAGACCATATCTTGGAATAGAACATAAAATAATTTTTATCCAGGGAGTATCTTCTCTTAGGATAATTTTCTACTTTCATACAGGTGAAGGCACTGGTACATGCTAGTTAATGTTATAAAGCTAAATTCTATTGTATTCCCAAGAAATGTAATTTGCTATGTAGAATATCATTATTAGATATATCGCAACCCCGGTGCGACACTGTCACTTTTGCAAAAATGAGTTAAATATCTAAAAATGATCCTAAAGCACCCCTTTACTTGGTGCGATAACGCAAGTTAAAAGTCTAAGGGAAGTTGACGTTGTAGTATAAGCTGTTCATCTCATCTATATATTCTTAAGTCATTGTTTTGTGAGGTGTCAAAGTTAAATGCTTGATTGCCTGAAAAACTAAGTTTTTGCATAAGTGACAGTGTCGCACCGGGGTTGCAATATATAAGTATTCTATAGATTACAATAATTATTCTTTCTCTCTTATCCTAATTTACCTAGGTGCTTTGCATTAATATGTTTTTTCCATACTTATCTAGTCTGCCTTTGTAATTGAAGATACTATTACTATAGTTAATAAGTGTTGGCCATATAAATAATTGTATGTTGTAGTTGTCCCTAACCATTTTATCAAATAATCTTACTACTTTAGAACGCTGGTGGAACGCGCCCGTGTGGAATGCCAGAACCACTGGTTTGTGTACAATGAGCGCATGAGCGTGGAGTCATGTGCTCAAGCCGTGTCCAACCTGGCTATCCAGTTCGGAGACAGTGATGATGACAGTGGCACTGCTATGTCCAGACCGTTTGGTGTGGCAGTTATGTTTGCAGGTATGTTATTTCAATAGAATGAATATGTTAGTAGGTTACTGCTATATTGCTTAGGTAGGAAAAACTTGGTAAGATCTTAATTAATTTCAAGGCAAAAATATACTGGGTTGTGGTATTGTTCTCAAAGATATACTATAATGGCAACTCATTGTAAGTTTTCATCAAAAGGCTCCTAATCATCTTTATTTAGTATCGCTGATATTTTGTTCATATCCAAATAGTGGCTTTTTATGTTTATTTACTTGTAAAGGATTTAAGAAAAATATGAAAACAAATTTTCATACAATAAATGAACAAAATAAAGCAATTATACTTATCAAAATTGTACTGCATTATTACCTAGTCGCGTGGGGTCCGTTGGACCCCAAGCACCTCAGAACGGCATTAGTGATAGACACCGCGGTTACGCGGAACACGGAAATGGGAGAAACAGGTGAATAAGGAAGGTACTAGAAAGCACAGTCGCATAAGTGTAATATTTGTCAAATTATGACACAACTTGCTTGGGGTCCAATGGTTATATGTTTATGTCATATTTTATATGTTATAGTATTTAAAACATATAACATATTTAAATAAACTTTCTATTTCGATTTTGTATAAAATTATTTTATGATACAAAAAATAATTAGTCAAAAAACCTAATTGTGTACTCACCTTTGTAATACAATGTAGAGAGAGATGAGGCGATAATCTCATGTACAAGATTTCATGCTACAAGACCCAGCAGTTTAATATTCTGACAGTCAAAAAAGCAAAAACGTGCTCTCGGTGCCAACTTGACGATTTTTCTTCTTATAACAACATAAATAAGAAAAACAATACTTTCCTATAAGATTTATTGGCGTTTAAGTCTGCCACGCAGTCGTGACCGTGGCGTGCTAGACACATTTTGTTTTGTCATGTATACATGACAATCAATATTTATACTAACTCAACATTTGTTTTTTATTTACAGGTATTGATGAGAAAGGTCCCCAGCTGTTCCACATGGACCCCAGTGGAACATTTGTGCAGTATGATGCTAAGGCCATTGGCTCTGGCAGCGAAGGGGCTCAGCAGAGCTTGAAGGTATATTTAATTTATTTTTAACTTTTTTTTTTTTTTTTTTTTTTTTTTTTACAACAACAAATTTATTGTTTTCAGATATAAACCTATATTGATGCTTAAAAAATGAATACATAAAACACTTAACTAATTAAAACTATATATACACTTAAATCAAAAACTACTAGCTAAAATATGGCGTCAAAAAACTCCTCCGCATCGCTGTCGACTGGAAGTGTACCCAAAAGGCTGGCGGCATTGCCACGTTGTATGGCAATGCTTAATCTCTGACCGAGGTAAAAGCCAGCCCTTGGGTCACGTGAAGTGTCTACTAAGCGTTTGGATAGTTCTTTGAACAGCTTATGAGCACTCGGACCCCACGGCCCAAGAGTTTCAACCCCAAACGGCTCAAAAATATAACTGCCGACGAGGTTGTTATATTTCCGCCGCATGAGGTTCTCCGCAGCAGCAGCGGCAGCACCAGCACAGCACGAAGAGCTAGGAAGATGGGATGGCGCAAGAGTGTCGACACAGGTAGCGTCCCACACTAAAGGCCTACCCATCTTCCAGGGAAATAAAGACATACCGTCCGGTCTCTTACCATCGTCGCGTGCCAGGCCATGAGGTTCCAAAACAGCCGGAACGCCGACGGTGACAAGGGCTCGTCGGATGATGTCGTTGATATTCGCGTGCCGTGCTATCCGTCCCGCGCTTCGACTGCATGACAGGCCGTGGTGACCAAGGCTGTTGACAACTTCACCACAGTGGCAGCGATGAGGAGAACAGCAAGGAGCACCTAGGCGTAGGGCAACAGCTAGGCGGAAAGTAGTATTACTTTATTTTGGAAATTTGGAGGCAAAGAAGACGCTATATGTACTGTCCCATTCCTTGGCAAGGCCTCCCTGTATTTCTTTTATAGTTCTCGGCTCCAGGTCACTTTCCAATTGCTAAGACTTACTGTCCACAGACGCGTAGCTTCATAGACGCGTATTCGTCACTGTATTGGTGTACGCCTGCTCACAGCTTTCAACTTAGATACAAAACTATGAAACTTTGTCGACGAAGTGGCAACGACACGAAGCCGACAGTACGTTGCTGCCGTTTCGTATAATGACGAATACGCGTCTATGAAGCTACGCGTCTCTAAACAGTAGGCCTATGGAAGACATCAAAATCGCCCCTCCATCTCCATTGTGGTCTACCGCGACACTGTCTCGCGATTTCAGCACTAATTTTGTGTTTGTACCGGTCGTTGTTATCCAGCAGTGGACGTCTTTTGGCTGAAATAATGATAATGGAGTTTGTGTTTTACGGGCCAACTGCTTGATCAGCTTGCGGCAAACATGTCCCGCCCAGACCCACTTAAACGCCTTCTGAGCCACGATCGATCGAAGTAGTGGTTTGAATGCAATCCAATAGTTTTACACCAAGTATATTGCGTTTCCTAGCATATTGGTAAAACTTGAGTTTGGACTTTTTGATATTACTTGACCATGCTTTAACAAACTGATTTTAAAGTCTAATCTTCCATTTTCTAAACGTAAACTAATTCCGTTTTTCCATTCAACAGGAAGTGTACCACAAATCCATGACATTAAAAGAAGCCATCAAGTCTGCGCTCACGATTTTGAAGCAAGTTATGGAGGAGAAGCTTTCAGAGAACAATGTGGAGGTGGTGACAATGACTCCTGGCTCTATGTTCCATATGTTCACCCGGGAACAGCTTGCAGAGGTTATTAAAGATATACCTTGAGTTGAAGTAGTCACAGCCAGTTCAGCAGTGTGACTATCTTAAAATATAAAATATTGGAACAGTAAACAATAAGATAGTTCCTATTACTGAACTCGTTGTCGTATGAATGTAGATTTAAGTAATATTTGAAGTAAATTGTATCTATTTTGAAAGTAATGTAGCCTATTGAATTGTGTGTAAAACGTTTCATGAATTATTTTAGTTTTGGACCTAAAATCAAAGATCTACCATGAGCGGCGACAATCATCAAAATTACATTCCATTTTGTGTAATTTATTAAAAAAAAAAGAATTTCTCATTTCTCAGGCATTTAAGTAATGTAATATAACTACAATTTTATCGATACTTCATGGTGAATCTTTACAGTAATGTAGTCTAAACTTTATAAATTGTTATTACAACATTTTAGTTACAGAAAAAAAAGTAAGTCCCAATTGTCCATACTGCAACACGGGACTTATAACTGCTCGTAACTGCCTCTCACGATGGCTGGTGTAATTATGTATTTATACTCAGTTTACTTGTATTAAAATGTATTTATGAAGTATATAATATATTATATGTACCTATATAATTTATTTCAAATATAACTGGTGGAAGACTTTTATGAATCTTACAGTAAGTAATTACTGTTTAATAAAATCATCATCGATTTTTATTGACTGTATTTTATTTAGTGTATCCTCTTCCTAATTCTACCTGTTTAGGAGGGATGGTGATTCTTCATAAATAAGATCGATTTTAGAATTAATTCAGAACAAATTGAGTTCTAAAAAAAGATTCATTTCATAAAGATTGATCCAAGTCCTAAAATGCACGGTGTACAGATGATCCTATAATGCATGTACAATGTAAGTCGATCTCAGACACTAGAAATCGTGAATCGATTTTTTAATGATTGATATCGATTCTTCAATTAATCAATCACAGATCGCCATTTCTACTTTTTAGTTAGTGTAATTTTTAGTAAAAATTTTAGTTCGATTTTCGTTTAACCTTTCCAATACCGTAATTTGAATTAAGTAGGTTTGTTATTTTTCTTTTGTTGGACTTTGAAAACCGAGTATTTATAATTTTAGAAGAATGTAAACAAGCAGATTACACTGGGTTTGGGAGGGTTACCCGCACGGATTCGTAAATCTGATTCAGTGCATATATATAGTCCTGTCAAAGGCCTATGCAAACTATTGGCATGATTTACTTTTTTCTTTTCGCCAGAAATGAAACCTAGTTTATATGTTGAGAGGCCATTACGAGGAATCAATAGGAAGAAAACCAGATCTTTGAACCGTAACCGAAAGCAGATACGTTTTTCGTTTTTTTTTTTCGTATTTGTATATTTTTGTCAAGGTTACTATTTCCGTTATATTATAATGAAATGGAAATATAATAGGTAATATTTTGAGGATTCCATTGATAAAATAGATTAAAGTGGTTATTACTGTTATATATTGTTTTTCACACTCTTAGTTTTCCATCACTATAACTAGTAAAAAAAGAAAAGTAATATAGTCACGTGCCCAGTTACCTTTTAACGTAGGGACCTAATGACCGTCAGCGGACGGCATTGCCGTGGCCGAATACTGGGCCAGGCAAAGAATTTTTTTAACTTGAAAAAAGAATATAGTTTTGTCATCGACACGCTAGGCTATAATAATTTCAATAACAATTCTAAATTTTAAATCTGTTATTCATATCTAGTTGATAGCTGCGATTCCGGAGCTTCAATGGACGGACTCTTCGAGTTCTCGCAACACCATTCAAGATCTCGCCAAATTGAGGCTTGGAAGACAAACTGTGTAGAAGTCACTCGTGTGGAAGTTATGAGCTGACTCTAAAGGGGTGACCAGACGGTTGCAAACCAACGTCCCAACCAAGGTGACCTTGCTAGTTTCAATCCGTGTAGACAGCAGTTGTAATCCATGACCTTCAACGCCCTTGGTTGGGAGGCGCGTTTTCCCAACCATCGAACGTGTTGGCGCGTGGTTTACATCCATGTAGCCGCAACACAAACCAAAAACATAAACCAAGGCCACCTTGGTTGGAACGCTAGTTTACAACCGTTTGGTCACCCCTTAATACTAATATATTACTTTTCGATTCCAACTCTGTTTTTATTGTAGCTAGCATAGCATTATTTGGTGGGGAATTATCACATATCTTCTTCGATTCTGGTTGAAGCCAGGAGTGTTAGACTTACTAAAACGTATCCGTGTTTTTCCAATTGCACTTTACGTTCCAGGGCCGCGGTAACTCACAGTTCCACTGCTCAGACAGGTAGGTATCGGCCATTGCGAGCCCCTATCACTCATGCTGATATTTCTTTGGTGCGCGCGTGAAACACTACGCTCCGTCGACGCGGGCCCGGTCCTTATCGGACGAATAGCTACTCATTGATCGCCGTCCGCAAGACTACGCCTACGGTGGCCGGTAATCACCATGTGACTCCTCGACGTTCAGGGTGTCTCCTACGGTGGGTGGGGGTGAGGTTGTCTTCTCTGGCACGCTTTCCGCCACCCCTTTCGCCTCATATTACCTACTTCTTCGCACGCGGTGGGGACTCCCACGCTCTCTCGCTTCGTACCATAGCCTGAACCAGACCCGAACGCGAAAGGTCGCCCCCAGCGATCGCCTTCTTAAGGACGTGGAGGTGCTTCGCCCGCTTGGGGACAGACCACCAATGTTCTTTTGTATGTGAGTTTACATGATTTTAAACTCATTCACGATACAGAAGTAATTTATTTATTTATTTAAAACTTTATGCGCTAATGAAACATTGTACAAAGGTACCAGCCGACCTTAGGGTGGTGCAGAGATATAACAAGGCAGGTGCAGCTTAAAAGAAGACTGACAGAGAGGAAATAAGAACAATAATAAATATATACTTAGATACATACATACAAATAAAGTATGGTATTGAGAGAAAAACGAATACAACAAATCAAGAGTGTGATGAATCTACTAACTTCTTGCGAAAGTGTTCTCGTGCTTCCACTTTAAAGGACAACCGACTGGTTGCCGTCCTGATGTTCAGAGGGAGCGCATTCCAAAGGGAGTTCGCCTGAACAAAGAAAGAGGAATGCACAAACCCAGAGCGGTGCGTCAGACATCGTAGAAGACGATTATTTGTAGATCGAAGATTTTTATTGTGCGCAGAGCAAAGAAATATTCTTAGTGTGTGGCAATGTTGACTAAAAAGAAATGTGTTCCCATTATGTCCCACCTTCCATCTTGCGTCACATGCCCTGTTACCTTCACGTAGGGATCTAATCGCATGACGTCAGCGGACCGCATTGCTATACCTGAATAATGGGCCAGGCAAGGGAATTAATAAAAAAAACTCGTTTTATCGTCGACGCATTCAGAAAAAGATCGCTTTTGCCTAGAAACACCTTAATCTAATAAAACAAAATAAAAATAAAAGGATAATTACAGCAAAATCAGAAAATTATAAGTTGCTGTAATTAATATCCGAGTGGAGTAAGGAAGGTACTTTCGAGCAGGTATTTATGGGGATAATGAAACTGAAAAATCACAATTTATTTATTAAGACTTATATTTTACCAACAATTAAATCTACATAAAAATGGTATTACAAAAAGCAATATCACAAATAAATGCATTGTTACATTTGTAAAACAATTATAAAAATATTAACAAAAACGTTATGCATAAATCGAAATAGGTAGTAAGTATACATAAATTTCAAAAAACAACTATTTGATATGACTACGTTTATACCTAATATTGATATTGTGATCGATTAATATTTGTAACATGGACTATGACTTCTAAGTAACTACACGGATTTTTATGTATTTATGGTTATTATTATTTTGGTATAGACACAAATTCTACTATTTTATTCGAAAATCCATTCAGACAGAGTAAAATACGATGAAATCTAAACTACTATAAGATAAAATCACATTCATGTAAGTCATTCCCAGAATATTTTCCTTAATTTCATATCCCTGTATCTTTTCTAGGGTGTCCCCACATTTTTGACACTGCGTTTTTATGTCAGTCACCTATATTTTTTTGGTCTGGTATTTAACACCACATCTGTCTTTTCTAAATTAACCCCAAAGCTTCTCTAAATAAGGTACTAATTCCAATGGGCTGGTATTAGGACCGAACCTTTCAACAGGCACGCCATTCTTATCAATAATGAACTTGGAAAAGTTCCATTTAATAAAATCTCCCAATATTCCTCCCTGAGATTTCTTCAAAAACTTCCATAGAGGATGAGCATTGTCTCCGTTTACTTCTATTTTCTCGAAAAGGTCGAATTTGACTTTTCTCTCTTTGGTAAATTGGAGGATTTCTTTCAAAGTTCCCGGCTCTTGTCCTCCGAATTGGTTGCATGGGAAAGCCAGTATACGTAGACCCTTTCCGTTATACTTTTCGTATAGCTCGTTTAGCTCTGTGTAATGTGTGTTGGTATAGCCGCATTGGGAAGCAACGTTGACTATTATAAGTACGTTGCCTTTGTATTTGTCAAGTTTGACCTCGCGGCCGTTAATGTCGTTGACAGAGAATTCGTAAACCGTTTTAGCTGTCTCGAAATTTACTTCTGGTTCAGTATCTGGGTTGCTGGCTGCTTGGGCTGTTGTGGTCTTGGTTGCTCCTTCGGCTGCTGGTTTACCAGGTCCTTCGGCTGCTGGTTTACCAGGTCCTTCGGCTGCTGGTTTATTAGGTCCTTCGGCTGCTACTTTGCTTTTTGTTTCAGCTGCTTCTTTCTTTCTATAAATATGTTTACGGTATTAAAATGATGCAATGGTATATTATTAAGTAGACATTATAGTCTAGTCTAATCTATCCAATCTAATTAGCCCATTATGTCCCACAGCTGGGCGAAGGCCTCGTCTGCCTTCGGCCATTGCGGGTCAGTCCCTCCGATAAGAGTCTAGTTCATTACTACCTTCGTCTAAGTCTGTCACGATGTTGCCTTGCGTTTAATGTTACCTAATAAGTAACTCTTATAGCTCACAGCTGATCTGATTTGCGGCAGACGTGTCCGGCCTAATCCCACTTAAAAAGAACTTATATTCAAAGTTAATAATTTACGCCAACCTATATAAACCCTAGTAGACTCGGCCCTGAATTATATGACCCGAAAAAAAGATTACTCTATAATATTAAAAAAAAAACGAATAATAAACAAACCACATGAATATTAATTTAATTTATTAAACACCGAGCGAACGCCGGCGTTCGCTCGGTCATTGTCTTTCTATTGTCTCTAATTACGCTACTCAAAAGATTAAAACACAACTAAATAACGACCCTGGTCAGGGTAGGGAGTAGCGTGGCTGAAATAAAACAAAAAAAAAGAATTGTATGACCCACCCTCTTGATAAGCCATTATCTTGCTATTATTAAAGATGAAAATACTAACGAGTAAATACTAGTAAAATATATTTACTTCGTTGGGTATATGATACTAATTTATCACTCACTTGAGTAAATAGCGAATTTGAATCTTGGACTCTCGCCCACGGCGACTTTTTGTAGCGATGCTGTAGCGCGTTCGCATCGATACAGTCGCGATACTGCAGCGCGTTGGCATTTTTTTCTATAGCGCTTGCAAATGCGACTAACGTGCGTTAGCAGCGATGCGGTTGCGGGCTTACGAAACGCGCGACAACATCACAACAAAAAGTCGTCGTGGGCGAGGGGCTATGTCCATGCATTTCGATTATAAATCATGCTACTAGGCTAGCGAGGATAGATTCAATAAAAAAACATAGCGTATCAGCAACTGTACGAGACAGTAGTCTTTAGAGAACAGGAATGTATAGTAAACGGCCGTTGAAAAGATCCATTGAACTTTAGAAAAGAAATATTCACAATAGCAGTGACAGATAAAATACTACAAAACATTTTTTTTTTCCTAAATTCGTAATGTTGGGGTCATTACGAATTTAGGAAAAAAAAATGTACCAAACCACCACCTACGATTTGTAGGTGCTGGGTTCCAATCCTGGCTACTTTACTATGTGTAATTTGTTTCACCACTGCTTTCAACGAAAGGAAAAAATCGTGTGGAAACTGGCTTGAGAACGATAATTTGACAGTATAATGACACCTGCCAACCCGGAATGGGTCTGCTTAGTGGAGTTATAACCCTCTCCCTCCGAAAGAAATATCTGCGTCCAAAAGCAATCTATAAATTTCCTACAGTTAGGACACAAGCCTCTCCCTGTCTTCTCTGTAAGGAGTGGGTCTTAATCCATCATGCAGTTTGGTGGATATCACGTCTTCGAATTTGTGGCTCAAGCACATTGGGTTGTGCAAAAGTGTATCCCGGGGCCCTGGAACATTCTGCCCTTCACTAGAAAGTCAATTACTTAAAGAGTAATATACTCACTGCTTCTTCCCATGAAACATCCGAAACATTTGCACAGCGTCAAAGATATCATCCGCCAACACGTCAGGGAGCTCCATAGCCGCGAAATGCCCGCCATCTTCGACCACTGAGCTATGTAAGTAGTTCGTATACTTTAACTTCAGTATACTGTCTGGTTGGAAGATTAGCTCATGCTTGAACTTTATACCCCAAGTTGGTACTTTTGTTGTGATTCTGAAAAAAAAAGCCTTACATAAACTGAACAGGTCTGTACTCATTTGAGTACAGCTACCTGATACAGCGGTATTATAGGCCATCCATACCCCTTACTGATCATATTATTATTATTATATTATTTATATTACCTATTCAAAAGTAAAAAAAAAAAACGAAATCCCAAAGTTGTTCACGAAAATTTGTCACAATTGGTGAATTCGTATTTGAATCAATTATTCATAACAATTTCTACTAGAAAATACTACGCGAAGTGTTTTACCATTTTTATTCACATTAATTCATTCATAATCGTAATAAGTGACATTTTGGGATATAGTCAAACAATAATAACTTTGCTGTTTATTTTTTATTTGTTGATTGAGACTTTAATTATATAATTTGATCTTGTTAGGATCACCAACATTACAAGCGCTGACCAATAAAAAATAATTATAACAAGACCTTTTCTAATAAGTCCTTTAAGTATTTGTACTAATTAAAAATTAGTGGTGAATAAATAAATACTGATTATATAACTTTTGATTACCCTTTATATTATACATATGGATTCATTCGGTAACAAAACACGATAAACAAATTTAGAACATCAAAAATCACACAAAACGTAAAATTTTACGTTGATGCAATGGGCGCTTTTTTTTGTTACCTTTCACTTGTTCAGGTAAAATACCCTTATTTCTTTAATTATGAAACTACGCCCATTGATCGTTTTAATTTTACAAACTACTAAACCCTTGATAAAGGTGATAATTATAATTACAAACAAAGCATTTAAAAAATTATGACTACCCTCAATTGTTTGCCGTACCCATTTGAGTACAGTGTCGCTAAATGGGTCACAACAACACTCACCGATCAGTCAACGAAAGCTGCTTGTATCCCTCAACATAATGCCTCATGCTACTAGTAATAGTATTAGTAGCCCAGTATATCATAACGTTATCCAGTAGATGGGTCAAAGAGAACTTCTGCAGTAGAGCACCGTCACTCGCCTTCCTATTGTCAAGGTTGGTCCATGTTGAGAATTTTTCGAGTATATATGCTGCTAAACCTGCAGGGGAATCTGAGAGGGCTATGCCTGAAATACGAAGTATTAGAGTTTAGTACACAGTCTACATTATTTGCTCTCAAAACGGTGAAGGAAAACATCGTGAGAAAACCGGCATGTCCTAGAACCAAAAATTCAAAGACTTGTGTCGGATAATAACCCGCACTGGACCCACGTGGTAGATCACGACCCTATGTCTCTCCTAAAGAGGAGGCCTGAATCTCAGCAGTGAGAACAATATATGGCTAATTAAGCCTAAATAAACCTATATTTGTAAATTCGCGAAGAATTGAGTAAAATATAAACAGATGTTTGTTTGCGCAGTATTGTTCAGTATTGGTCAAATCCACATTCAAAGGGGGAGCATTTTTCTCGATTTGAAAATGTTTTTTTTTTATAGGATATTAGATAAAAATATTATAATATTAGAGACTAATATAATAATTTAAAAAACATTTAGCTACGCTACAATAGTCCCATGAGTTAAATCTCTAAGCCAAAGCCCGATTCATATCGAAATGACTGTCAGATCGCGCCGCGGCGAGCATTTTCAATGTGACATCATTTTAAACTTGATCTACATAATTAAAGGACCAGGATCGCTTCAAAATTTCAATATAAACAGATATTTGTCTCTCTTGAAAACTTCAACATTTATTTGCGCGTTATTGTTGTATAAGCGACGTTAAGCTAGTAAAAGCCAAATAGGTCTAAGCTCATGACTACGCTACAATAGTCGCATGGGTTAGATCTCCCAGCCTAAGGATTCATACTGAAATAACAGCGTCCGATCGCGTCGCGGCGAGAATTTTCAGTGTGACATAATTTTAAACTTGATCTGCATAATTAAAGGACCAGTATCGCTTGAAAATTTCAATATAAGCAGATATTTGTCTCTCTTAAAAACTTTTCAAAATTTATTTGCGCGTAGACAATCCACAGTAGTTACAGCAATATGTAAGAAGCAAAGAAAGCAAATAAAATACATGTCGAAATTTAGAAAAGTAAAAGTCGGTGTGCCTCAGGGTAGTGTTTTAGGACCTTTATTATTTATCATATATATCAATGATTTTCCAAATGTTACCCAGCATCCGACAATATTATTTGCTGATGATAGTACAGTCCTTTTTCAAGGTAAAAATCAAACCCTTCTGGAAGAGGATATAAACAATACCTTAATCACTATTATTAACTGGTTGACGATGAATAACTTAAAGATAAATTTGATTAAAACTAATTTAATGTCATTCAAAAATAGAAAGGAATTAATATCTAATGTTTTAATTAATTATTCAGGACATCAAATACAAGAGATACAATCCACAAAATTTCTAGGACTGCATATAGAGAACAATTTAAAGTGTCGCCACTTTAAATTGTTCTCTATATGCAGTGAATATATAAGCTCCAAAATAAACCAATTTTCATATGCGCTGTTCAAACTCTCTAAAGTTGCGAATATCGGAACACTTATAACCGCATACCACGGACACGTTGTTTCTCTTCTTCGGTACGGGATAATCTTTTGGGGCAACTCAACTTGCAAAGAAATGATATTTATATCACAAAAGAGGTGTGTTAGGGCTATTTGCAAACTTAAAGGGACTGACAGTTGTAAGCCGTACTTCATTGAATTAAATATTTTGACTCTGCCATGTATCTATTATATATGAAATGTTAGTATTTGTGAAGAATAATATTAATCTGTTTGAAAAAATGAAAAGTAAACGCTATAAAAATCACATATGTTTCCCTAGTAATAGAACGCATTTTTTAAACAGTAGTGTATTTTGCATGGCTCCAAGATTGTATAACCATTTGCCAAAGAAATTGCTACAGATACAATCTTTAAACCTTTTTAAAAGTCCGGTAAAAAAAAACTTTTAATTTCTAAAGCCTATTACAGTGTCATTGAATATTTAGAGGACAAAATATAATTATGTAGTGGATTTTGACATTGTACTTATTTAATATTGTGACACTCAAATTATAATTTTATTTGCTGTAATAATTAATAATTTTATTGACATTTAGTAATAATAATTAATTAATCTAAATTATCCAATGTCTAATTGTGATACAAATTTGTATGCTATTATTAGCTAACATAGCGTTAAAAAATTGTTATTTAAGATCTTAATGTTACCTATGTTTACAAATTAATAAATGAATTTAAATTTATTGTGATCGATCACACGTTATTGTTGTATAAGCGTTAAGCTAGTAAACGCTAAATAGGTCTAAGCTCATGGCTACGCTACAATAGTCGCATGGGTTAGATCTCCATGCGAATTCATACCGAAATAACAGCGTCCGATCACGTCGCGGCGTGCACTTTCAGTGTGACATATTTTTTAATTTTATCTACATAATTAAAGGGCTAGTATCGCTTGAAAATTTCAAAAAGGGCGCACGGTTGCTCGCGGTGCCGTGAGCGACCGGCGAAGCGCATCTTGTCAGCGGTACGTGTAAGTATTAATTTATTGGGCAATCAAAAAATTAGCCTACTACCATCATCAGTGATGAGATCATGAGACTCCAAAAACGGGTGTTATATTATGTCACATAAATAAGAATACTGTACTTCATACTAGGACACAATCCAGTTTCTTGAAGAACTTCTACTACTTCTACTTTAAATGAACTGATATAGATGTATTTATTAAAAGTACACGTATATAAGTAATAAAATGTCATATCATACAGCTGCGATTTTGAGAAAAACGCATTATTTAAAAATACCCTAGCAGGTATTTTAAAAATACCCTGGTTTTGTTTATCATACCAAACTCCTTTGAATTGACAGCTATGACGTCGCAATATGGCGGAGAGTCGATCCTATTCTTATTTGAATCGCAATGCATATTCTCATCTGATATTTTGACTTGCTGGCCAACATTTCACAAACTTGGTTCTAAACATGTCTTACCAACAGTATCCGGTTTGGTAGCCTGTATATGGTAATATCCGGACTCTTCCATAATCTTCCCTATATGCTTTGTGAGCGGGTACATACGCTCTTGCAGATCCGGCTCCACTATAAAATTCGGCCAGAGTGATCCTAGAAAGAAAAAAAAACTCTCGATGTATTTTTATCAGGGATGTTATGGAGCTCCATAACCGTAACAGAAACTATCGGATATTCGAAATAAAAAATATCCGTAACTGATATAAACGATTCGGATGGTTTCGAATAAAGGGACTCCGCCTTTATAAATAAATGACAAGTTACGACAGATTTTTGTTTATTTCTCCCGGCCAAACAAATGATAATCTAGACTAGAAATGGAAGTCTAAATCATTGGATAAGTAAAGCTACAGTATTCAAAGAAAAACTAATATAAATAAAAAATTGATAAAAAAAAACTGATGTAAAATTATATAACCCAATTAATTTCATAAACAAGCTTAAATTAACAAAACATACATAAAAAGTTAGATACAACAAAAATATGTAATTGCTATCGACTAGCCATAAGAAACGATACGTAATGAATTCCTTATCTAGGTACTTTTTTTTCTTGTTGCCCTCATGACATTGTAGAATTTTTGTGTTTAGATAATTTAATACTTACTAGTTTATTTGAGTCCCTACATTTGTCATGTCAACATGTTTAGTATTTATGAATAACTTGTATTTCTCATAATAAGTGAATTTTATTTTTTATGAGAAATAAATGTCTTAAACCGTATTTGTATTTTACCTTTATAATTTAAATTTATCTAAATTCTTATATCCGTAACTGAAACTAGCGGATACTCCGAAATAATAACATATCCGTAGCCGAAATCGGTATAATATTATTCCTATGTCTATGCGAAACACATCCTTTTAACATTTCTGTTTTTTATGTAATGATGTTATGATCAAACACGAATATAAATAACAGAAAAGGAATATTGGACCTCTAATCCATTTGCCTTATTAGGGCTTTCAACTAATTTTTAAATATGGCCAACAGACACGGAAGAGGCTATAGGTTGGCGACAGTGTATATAGCCATTTTCATATGCGTCACTATTCATACTGAGCTGATGGATGATTTAACGAGTAATACTTTTTTATCAGCTTTACGTATATACTAAGATCCCAGAGCTGTCAGACATAACTTATTTTCACATGGATGAAACCTTAGGTTCTCAGTAGCGTCTCATGTGCTTTAATTACCTGTGTACTTGTGGAGCTCCCCCTTGGGGTCCTTGAGCAGGTACCAGGTGAGAAAGGGAACTAAAAATGACGAGCTACTTAATTTTTTATGTCTGATTTTTATATGTTTTGTAGAGTATTATTCTACAGTAGTATCATATATATTAGACACTTTCCGTGGACCAAAACTCTTCTGTCAGACACTTTAAAGCTTAGGGTCTCCTAGGAGGAGCTCCACAAACACACAGGTATTCAAAGTACATGAGACGCTACTGAGAACCTAAAGTTTCATTCATGTGAAAATAAGTTATGTCAGACAGCTCTGGGATTTTGGTCTAGTAGATTAATAACTTGAAAGGGAAAACCTGAACAGTTCAGGTAACGGTACCTCGATTGTTGGTGTGTATAATGAGATCGGTAAGTTTTTATAAAATAATTGTAGTTTACTGTCCGAAAGAGCGACCAACGTAGGAAGTTCAATTTTTCTCTTCCTTATTCTCCTCACTTCCGTGGTCTTTGGGACGTGGGTGTAAAGTCAATCATTAATGTTGAATGTTGGTTCTTTTTATTTTAAGATGAATAAATGTTGATGGAATGAGGAGATGGTCGATGGTGATACGTAGGATGGTCACGCGGGCGAAGCCGATGACACCAGTAAGTAGGCACATATTTTCGACTATCATGCGGGTGAAGCCGGTGGCAGAAGCTAGTGTTTTATAACGAGTCTACTTTCTCAATAAAAACAAACTTACCCAACATCGTATAAATAGACACCCAAGTATTGACCGTCACCATTGGCATATTGGTGTGATATCCCAATATCTTGTCAGGGAATATTGTCGCCATAACAGATCCTATAGCCGAGCCGTAATCCCCTCCTTGTACATAGTACTTATCGTGACCAATGCGTTGCATAAGGTTGCGGAATATTACCGATACCTCTATTGGGCCCATGCCGCCGCGAACTGGGGCCTAGAATAGCACAAAACATAAAATCAGTGAAGTTTAAATATTAAGTCATTTTTGGCCGCGGTATGAAGATTGACATTGGCGGTTTAAAAAAGGATGCCATTTGGTTTAAGAAAAATCAAGTGCTTCGATTCAAAATGTAAAGATCCAAAGTATTTTATTTCACATAAATCATTACATGCAGTTTGAAATGTCAAGAAGTCAGTCAGAAAAATACAAAGATATTTATGGAGAAGAATATGTATGAAACTCCATGGACATTCTTTTCAATCATGTTATGTATTACAAATATCTCGGTTACATGTTTCTGGGCGCTGCTATTATGTGAGAACAATGTTAATAATTTCTAAATTCATACAGAATTCTTCGTTTCAACTAATCAGCATCTTCCTGCCCTTGTCCACTACACCCGTGTATCATTCCATTGACTGTGCTAGGAACGTATCAAGCGCAGAAAGAAATACGACACGGGCTGCTTTGCCCACCAGAATGTACCATCAGCGTATCATGCCCGGGTTTAACGGGTTTACAAACCGTAGCATTCGCGTGTCATCCATGGACAGCTGCGGCCTAAGCGGCAACATCGCGTGCACATAGGATAGAGCCGTGGCGTCGCTCTGAACTCATGAAAACCACATCAGATCGCTTTGCAATCGCATTTACGTTGAATCGCTTACGTAGGACGCCGCGTTAGACATATACACTCCATTTAAATTAAAATAGTCATTTTAATAAACCTTTTCCACTGTCCGTTCAACCCATTTTGATTTCTATTGCGTTGGTAGCATGACAAATAGCAGGTGCAGTAAAAAGTTTGTATCGTAATTACTTTTTTGCTTTGAATGCCATCTTTATGCCTATGGAATAGAAGTCAAAATCGGTTGAAAGAAAAGTAGAAAAGGTTTGTTTAAATCTTATTGCGAAAAGAGTATAATCGATGACAATGATACTTTATAATCATATTCTTTCGTATGATATCATTTAGAGATTGAAAATATTGAGAAACACATTCCGAGTAACCAAGTTATTTTTAGAAAAAGCCATACCTGAGAAAACCCAAACCCTGGTATGCTGGGAGCGATAACTTCAAACACAAAGTCCTGGTTCGGTCTGGGTGTCGTTAGCTTTGGTATTATCTCGTAGAACTCACGGATAGAACCTGGCCAGCCATGGATAAGAAGGAGTGGAACCACCTAGAAGAAAAAAATATGCTTCAAGTAAAAATGGAAAAAAAACTAGATATACAGTACGTGCATTAAAAGATTTAGACCAGGGCTTTGAATAACGTTAAAAATTTGGTATCGTTACTTTCATCGGACGAAGGTAACGTTATTAGCAGAGGTAACGTTATGCTTGGTAACGATACTTGGTACAACTTTTACCGGTAAACTGACTTAACGTTATCGATGATTTTACCGAAAAATAGTAACGTTACCATGGCCCACGGCCTGATAACGTTACCAAATACATACGAAAAGTACCGTTAAATAACTTTATTTTCTTTTATCTCTTTTTTTCGTCTACATTAATGCAGTACTGGTTTGATCACGTAGGTATTCAAATCAAAAACACTTGTGCTGCGCAACGTTTTTCATTTTAAATAGGAATTACGTACATTTATTATATTCAAATGAAAAAAGGCTACGTAATTTTGTACCTGAACTTAAAACGGATACTGAAGATTATTTTCGCCATCATTGTGACGATTTTCAGGGTTTATATAAAGATAATAATGGCTCTGATTCAGTATCTAGAGATAAATAAATCCTATACCTACCTAAATCTTTCTCTAACCTTCGATTGCGTGACATACGTCATACATTTTTCGCTCATATGTTTAATATTTATGGCTTTGCGGTCTATTAGTTAAGGGGACACTAAATGCCAGCGACCTTGAGCGAACAAAAGAGGACCTAGCGTCACTCACCGCCCATCAAGATTATTCGAATAATAACATGTCCTTCATTTATTAAACACAATATGAACAAAAACAGTATATTAAAAGATTGGTAATTAAATTATCTTTTAGTTTGAGAAAGTTTCATAAAAATACACGTGACGGTTTTTGCCTGATCTTCGTTTTTTTGTGTGTGTTAGACATAACTTTGAAAATAAAGCACACGAAGTTTTACGAAAAAAAATTAAATATTCGTATATCAAATTATTAGGCAAGTAGTCTAGTTTAACATATATTTTTTTCAAAACATACGACTAGCCGTTTAGACGTGCTGTTGGATTTAAAATCATCAATAATCATGATCTCCCCCTTAATGAACGGCAGTAAGGAGGGTAATATATTTCGAGCGTTTGTGTGTGTTTATAGCTTGTGATACACATGAGCAACTGTTGTTTAGTAGTTAATGTATAGTATCTTTTCAGTTAAGGCTTTTAAGGCAGTCTCGTCAGTTTATAATTAATTTGTAATTATTTTATTTTTTGAACTAGCAGTTTAATTGTACGGACAGAAGAAAAAAGTGTACATAACACAAGCAAGCATATTATACATTGGAGGATTATATCCTTGATAAAAATGTTTGGCTAAATGCCGGAATATTTTTTTCTTTTATATTTTTATAAATATTGGAGGAGATACTACTGCCCTTTTTGTATTGTTGTTTTCGAAATGGTGCTTTTTATTTTATCTGTTTATTTATGCTTGTGAAAATTTCTGTATGGTGTCCAGACGTAAATAATAACACCATCCTTTCTCTTCCCGAGGGTGTCGTAAGAGGTGACTAAAGGACACACCAGATAATGGGCAGCAGCATTCTCTGTGCATTGCAACATCCACACTGCGATCGCCAATCGGCATGTTAAGCGTGGCGATTATGGCAAAACCCCATAATGATAAGCACAACCAAAAGGAATAGGTCCTAGTGGTCACTATTGCCGGGCGGCAGCCTCACTACCCTTAACTCCGGTAGCGATCAACTTGCTTCGCCATAACCTTATGGCGAAGCAAGTCGTGCGAAGAATCTCCGGATGGGATCCGGCTACCCCTTTAGAAAACAACGACCGTACCTGACAACATATAGCACGCGTACACTCCGCTTCGACGAGAAGATCATCGAACTTTAAGAAAAATTGAGCAAGTTACGATAGAGTCTTGTGGGATTATCTGAAGTCTGAAGACAAGAGGAGGATCGATAATTCACAAATTTGGAAACCTGCTTTATTTCCGGGGGAGATGACCAGCAGTCCCAGGATGGTTTTAGGTTTATCGTCCACAGGTCCCTTGTGGACAATGTGGTGAGGATCGAGAGTGTGTCAACCAGGGTGGCGTATCTTATACTCAGAATATCATCAAGATATTCTCAGAATATCATGAACCTCTCTGCTTAGCATTCGTGGACTACGAGCTTTGATTCGATCGAGACTTGGGCTGTACTGCAATCTCCAACGGTTCCAGACTATCGGTGCGTCGAAGTGCTGAAGTGTTCGTACGAGAAACATCACAATGTCAGTCCGACTTCAGGACCAGATGGTGGATGGTGGAGGCACGGAGACGTCATTTCTCCGAAACTGTTTACGGCTGCAATGGAGGATGTCTTCAAGGTTCTGGACTGGAGTGGACTAGGCATTAATGTCAATGGCGAGTACATCCTTCGGTTTGCTGACGATATAGTAGTCATGGCTGAGACTACGGAGGAGCTCATTACAATGCTCGATTACTTTAGTAGAGCTTCCGAAAGAGTGGGCTTTAAAATAAACATGGACAAAACCAAAGTCATGGTCAATAACCATGTAGCACCCACTCCGACGAAAATAGGAGACTCTACACTCGAAGTTGTAGACGATTACGTTTACCTGGGACAGATAATCCAGTTGGGTAGATCTAACTTTAAGAAAGAGGTCAATGGTCGAATCCGACTCTGCTGGGCAGCGTTCGGGAGGCTGCGCGGTATCTTCTCTACCAACATACTAGTGTCTCAAGACGAAAGTCTGAGACCAGTTAGTGTTGCCAGTGATGAAATATGCCACTGAAACATGGTCGCTTACAATTGGCCTCTTCAGAAGGCTTACAGTCACCCAAAGGGCAATGGAAAAGGCTATTCTTGGAGTTTTCTTGAGTAATCGCATCAGGAATGAAGATATCCGCAGGAGAACCAAGGTCGCAGACATAGTTCGAAGAATCGCCAAACCTGAGTGGCAGTGGGCAGGGCACATTGCTCGTAGAACGGATGGTCGCTGGAGCCGAAAGGTTCTAGAGTGGCGACCGGGCATCGGAAACGCAGCGTTGGAAGGCCTCCCACAAGGTGGACCGACGACCTGGTGAGAGTCGCGGGAATGCAGTGGATGACGACGCACAGGATCAGTCGTTGTGGCGACGTTTGGGCGAGGTCTATGTCCAATAGTGGACGTCTTTCGGCTAAAATGATGATGATGTGCTCATTTATTACTTTTTGTATTTAAAAACAATAGCATTGTATAAGAATGTGAAGTACCCTGGAGCATTTTTATGAGGTTACAACTTGTTTGACATTATGAGCATGGCAGTTGAGAGTTTGTCATGCTCACTCAAATATCTCGCTGATGATGGTACGTTTTATTGGGTCATTTGGTGGACCTTCAAAAGGGTTGAGCTCAGTAGGGCTGATGCACGTGTCATGTTCGTGTACGGGCGCCGTCAGTTGAGACTGGTTTTTTTCATTTCTATTTTTTTATTAATTTTTTTTTTCATTACTTATCTACCTACATTGTGCTCACATAATAGAAGCGACTAATGTGACTTAAAACGGTGTCTATGGAGTTCCTTGCACGTTCTTCTCCATAAAGATCTACGCTTTGGAACGTGCAGTTTAGCTTCACTTTTTTATATGTATTTGTGTGTCTAAGCCTGCTTATCTTGGCTACTTGCGTGATCGTTTTTCGTTCACTCAATTTATGTTTGTATCTATTTATTTACTGCTATTGTTAAATATGTATGTATTATATGATTTAATTCAGATAATATGGTCTATTTAATTCTTCTCTATATTTTTTATACACACTGCGTCTACATCTCTCATCCAACTCTCCTGTCGCAGGTCTGCTGGAAGAAATTTCGTTAGAAATAAGCAGGACCTTTGCACTCTTTTATCTGCATTTGATCTTTTCGCATGCCAAATGGTCGTTTTTGGCAGTCTATATATGCATCTTTGTATCTATTCTATCTATGTATTTATTTATGTATACGCGTACATACATACATACAAATACGGTTCAGTTGAAAACCAGCGTCAGGCAACTAGTTGTAGTAGTTGTCTGGCATTTTTGCTGAACTTGACCTATTTGGCGTAGCCGTGAGAGATTAACATTGTTAGTTTTCTTTTTTTAATATATGTAAAGGCTTTTGAGCCCTTTCAGCAATGTTAATCGGATCTGTAACCTCGAAATGCGATTCGTAATAAGGCGTGGTTTATCAGGCGAAGGGTATAGATACTCGTTACAAATCAAATCACTTAATGTTAGGAGTAAAATGAAAAGAAAATACTAAGTAAGCGGGGCCCGACTCTCACCACCCATAGTTGGAAGGTAAGTAGTGGGAATAAACCCTTAAGTTTTAGTTATTAATTAAGAACTTTTTCTATATAACTTCAAGAAAAAAAAAAAAACAAAGTAATTTTATTTTAATAAATTTGTGTAAAACTAATTTAGCAAAAGACCTCTGAAAATCTGCTATTTTACGTGAACTTTGGCCCCCCATAATGTACTCATTAAAAAAAGTACACAATACAAGCCTTGCACATTTAATATGAGATTCTGAATGACGCCAATTTTTCTGAAAAACTTTTAAGCGAATGAGTAATTAATCAAAATTACAATTACCACACGCCTCGTTTGTGAAACCGTACCATATTTAGTTTAGATTTTAGTAGCAACTAGCAAGCATCGTTTGACTGGCGATGTTGCCGTTCCGTAGTGCGCCTCCGCCCGCGCTACGCCGCGCCGCTTAGGTTGCGCGGGTTGACAACAATGCATTAAATAACGATAAAAGTATCGATACTTGTAACGTTAATTGGTAACGTTATTTTATAGATTCGATACCAAGGTATCGTTACTCGTGTTACCGTTAAAATGTTAACTTTATGAAAATAACGTTAATTAACGAAACTTATAGTGTGAATTTGGTAACGTTAACAAGCCCTGATTTAGACTCATTGTAGTTTTTACGTTAACTTTTCAGCCCTCGCATATAAGTGGGTAATAGAAATAAGGAATAATAGAAAGATTTGCTTATTTTTGATATACAGTGGTTACATAAAATTATGGAGGCCGATGCGCCCAGATATACGTGGTCCACGTATGCGCACTACACTAGACCGACGCACACGTAGACCACGCCTGATTTGTACGTTGCATGGCATGGATCTAATGTAGCTCTGCAAGTCTAGTTGCCATATAAAATGTATGGAGACCGACGCGCCCAGATCGGCGTACGTGGCCCACGTGTGCGCAATGTAATCTACCTTTTCGCGTTTCGTTCAATACCTATAGTCTTCTTCTTCTTTTCGATTCGATGGTAAACTCGTCAAACCTTTTGGGCCCAATAGGCGGCCACACTAATAGCAGCATCGGTAGCACTCATCAAATCCTCCAAAGTGCAGGTATACGGACACCTGGGGCATTCCAACATGTGGCTCATGTTTTGAACAGGAGCTCCGCACTCACATTGAGTATTCGATGGGTCTATAAAACCCCATTTTGCCAAGTTGTGTTTGCAGCGGCCTACCTGGGTTCGCAACCGATTTAGTGCCTTCCATACCGGCCACTGCAAATCGCGTCCAGGCGGGAGATGCTCTTGGGGTCTCAAAAAGTCGGATGGTGGCAGGTGATGCTCTTCCCAAAGCTTCAATCTTTCGTTAAGTGGTGGGTCATTAATGGCCTGTGTGCTACGCAGGAAGCTCTTCCGGCTCTTAAGCCTACTTGGGGCTGTTTTGTGTTCGAAGAGGGGATGTCGGGAATCGGATTCTTGAGATTTCTTTTCAATCGCGCATGCGACATCCCTACGTACAGCAGGTGGAGCAATACCAGCCAACGGATATAGCTTATTAAGCGGAGTCGGTTTAAGGCATCCCGATATAATTCGACACGTCTCGTTCAGGGCGATGTCTACTTGTTTTGCGTGTACTGATCGGTGCCACACGGGGCACGCGAATTCACCTGCAGAGAAGCATATAGACATGCCAGTTGTGCGAAGAACATCGGGTGCTGCTCCCCAGTTGGTCGATATAAGGCGGCGCAACAGATTGTTCCGGGACCCAACCTTCTGCTTCGTGTTGAGGCAGTGCACGTTAAAAGTCAACGCTCTATCCAACGCCACACCCAGGTACCTCGGGTTTTTGCAATGCTCTACGTCAGTACCCCGCCACTTGATGTTGAGTTTTCTATTTGCAGAGTTATTGCGAAGATGAAACGCGCAAGATTGAGTTTTGGACGGGTTCGGGCGAAGAGCACTACTGTCATAGTACTTACCAAGCAACTCGAGCGCCTCTGTCAAAGCAGATTCAACCTTTGCAAAGGTAAGCGATTGCGCTGCCAAGGCCAAATCATCGGCATATAAAAAGCGCTCAGTATGCTGCGTTATGGGCTGGTCGTTGGTATAGATGTTAAATAACGTGGGGGCCAGCACACTGCCTTGAGGGAGACCGTTTTTTTGTCGACGCCATCTGCTCTTATCAGATTGGAGACACACCTGAAAGCGACGGTTGTGCAATAGCTCGCTCAAAATGTTTACAAACCCTTGATCTTTAGTTAGCGTACCGACTTTAGCAAGTAGCCTCTTTATATTTATGGTATCGTATGCAGCTGACAAGTCCACAAATACGACACCTGTAACCCTTTGAGCCTCGTAACCATCCTCTATGTACTGAGTTAGTCGGAGGACTTGGCTGGAACAAGACTTGCCGGGTCTGAAGCCAGCCTGCTCCGGGATGAGCTTAGGTTCCACTACTGTAGTAAGGCGATTCAACAGTAGTCTTTCAAATAGCTTATAAGTGTGACACAGTAAGGATATTGGTCGATAACTTTTGGGGTCATTGAAAGGCTTCCCTGGTTTCGGGATCGCAATGATTTTTGTTTGTCTCCACAGATTGGGAATATTTGAGGTTTGCAAACATATATTGAAGAAGGCGAGAAGCCACGATACAGCTACAGGTCCCAGATGTTTCAGTTGTTCCACTGTTAAATCATCAACTCCAGCAGCCTTCCCTGTTTTCATTGCTTTTATGGCCAGAACTATGTCAGTGAGTGTGAAGGATTTACTGATGTCGATGCTATCGCCAGAAGTGTTTACGCTTCTCCGCAATTTAGGAAGTCTGTATGGTGGTTTGCCGTTAAGTAGCAACTGGTGGGCAATTTGATTCGCCGTAACGTGTCCCTGGTTAACGGGCTCTGGTGGATCTCCAGTTAATCTTCGAATCGTAGACCAGGCTTTTTTGCTGTTGTGGGTCATGTCGGTGTTAGTAACTGTTGTAATCCACCTTTGTTTACGATTATCACTAACCATTGACAACAATTCTTCCCCTGCTGATATTGTGTCCTCTGAAAAAGGGTTTTTGTCATAGAAATATTCATAATTTTTAAGAAGTTTCGTGGACTCTGCATTCAAACCAGGTATATATGAAGTTCGGCAGCCTCTGGGTATACACTGACGTGATATGGTCCAAATAGTGTTCACGAACAGTTCGTAGTTGGAAGGTGTCGGTTCAATAACACTCAGTTTTGCGTCAACCTCCAACGAAAACTTCTCCCAGTTTGCCTTTAAGAAATTAAACCGAGGTCTAAAAGGAACTTGTGTTGGTTTGATTGCAGCACGTATCTCGCACGTTATAGGTCTATGTTGTGTGTTTGGGATTGGCTGACACACAAGCTTTGAACATAGACTCTTTATACTGCTGCTCACAAAGATTAAGTCTGGGTTGTAACCACGTTGCCAGCGCCGACTGTTGAATGATGCAGGTTGTTTGGCATTGTGCACCAAGGTCAGCTCAGAAGCTTCGGCCCATTCCTCGACGGAATTGCCATCAGCATTGGATTCGCGGTACCCCCAGGATATGCTGCGACTGTTAAAATCACCAACTATTATTTTTATAGGTTGATTTTCAAAATTAGAGTTCTTATGAAATCCGAAAGGTATATTAGGGGGCTTGTATACTGAAGTAATTGTGCAGGTACCAATATCCACAGTGAGGACTTCTATGGAGTTGTCGTTGTTTGAGGAAGCAGATTTAACTGAGATACGCGGGTTCACGAAAATGGCACTGCCATATTGAGCGTGAGGTGTCTCCAGTACTAACGTCATACCAGGGATATACGGTCTTAGGTGAATCAGGGCCACGGTGAGTCTCCTGCACACAAAGGATGTCACATTTCGTGGACTGGCATAGCTGGGAAAGAAGGTCAGATTTGTTTTCTGAGAAACCTTCAATGTTAATTGAGGTAACAGTGAGTGCGGGCTTGGAAAGCAGGCGGTGATTTCCCTCAGAGGTGCTATTTTTGTTAGGTGGCCTTTTGAAAGACGCTCGGTCGTGGTCCTGAAGAGAACCGATTGAGTTTACCATCGTGGTGAAAGGATTAGTCAGCTAGACTCTGCGTTACCGAGTGCTAGCTGTCCAGGGTGCGCCGGGCGTTTGGAATCGCAGAACGATATATTTAACGCCACTCGTGGAGGCTCCTTTCATGCACCCCAAATACACCTATAGTATAATATACCTATAGTATAATCACATGTCATCATTTTTATACGGCAGAAGTGACACAGTTTTTTGCCTAGAATACTTCATTATACGTGGTGCATACTGAAAGTCTCTGGATCTGGCCATTTACAATAAAAGAATGAAAAATCAATTATAGAATTCGAAAACGGAACTTTTTGAGAGCATTTTACTTTTTAATTTGCGAGACTGTCATTTGTTTTTCCATTGTAGCGTCCTTTCGAAGATCCGTGTCGCCATTTTCATTCAATGATTTTCAAAGCTTTCCGTTGTGGTTTTAAGTCAACAAGAGAGTTGCCAGATACTGCAATTGGCATTTTGTGATGAAGCACCATGTCGCAGCTCTGTATATTCGTGGTTTGGAGCATATAGACGTGGACGTGATCATCTCTATGACGTGGTATGTATAGGTCGGCCGGCGTCTGCGGTTACAGACTCGAATATTGACACAGTACGAGAACTTATGGAAACAAAAAAAAAATTACTTGCAACGACTGCGTGTTTAGTGCCGTAAAATGATAAAAAAGTTTAATGGAGGACAGTCATTGGCTGTCTATAGATAATATCGTGACAGGTGACAAAACCTGGGTGTACTGCTTTGAACCCGAAAGAAAAAGCCAGTCGGTAGAGTGGGTCTTTCCTTTTGAAGATTTGCCGACCAAAGTTAAGAAAAGTCAAAGTGTTGGTAAAAAAATGGTTGCTTCTTTTTTTTGGCAAATCAGCACATTACGATACAGTATCGCTTGAAGATCAAAGGAGAGTGACTGCAGATTGATACGTCAACACTTGCTTGCCCAGAGTCTTAGAAAATGTTCACCAAAAGCGTCCTCGAAGCAATATACTTCTCCATCACGATAACGCATCTTCACATTCCGCTAAGGTAACAGAAGCTTATTTGAAGGCTTCAAATGTGGAACTGATGACGCATCCGCCTTACAGCTTGGACTTCGCACCCTGCGACTTCTATTTGTTTCCAAAAAAGTTATCTTAGAGGCACACGTTTTACGAGCCCTGAATCAGCAGTGAATGTTATGATAACAATAATAAATATACACCGATAATTACCATATACCTTCCAGTATAAGTTACTTCCTCAAAATTCATTTAATTGTAATTCATTTTAAACTTATCTGGACAATAAGTGCAGGTAAGTGTCTCTTGTACAAAAAAATGCTTTGTTAAAGTTTCCTAACTGTGATTCCATTATGCATTGATGCATAAAAGGAATTGGTCAAAAACCTTTTTATTTTATTATTATCATCAAACTCAAAGCACTTATTTCCAATAAAGCATATACAATGCAATTCAAATAAGAATAAGAACGTCAATGACCTCTATCTGTCAAATGTTGATTGAAAGGTACGGTTTGCAAAGAAAACTTATTTTTATATCAATAAGGTTTTTTCTTTGCTTAACCGAGTCGTAGTTAAATGAAAGTGATGTGAAATGAGGTTGAGATATTGAAGAGCTAGATTCTGACTGAATTTTATGATATATGCAGGTAACAATGACTATTTTCATGTAAAATAACTTTTGGTAAAATAAACATTTAACAAACATTATGTTTTATTTTGTTTTGATAAAGTTTTTAAGTAATCGAGCCGGTTTCGACTATTCTGCCAGTGTCACATTCGGACGGCAGCTCAGTGAGGAGGACCACCATCAAACTTTTTACTTTGTGGTAGATACTATGTATTTTATGTGGTAATCTTATTGAACAAAAAAATGATCACTTTAGGATATTGTGCAATAACCTCTTCATCACCACCTTTTGGCCTTTGTCCCATATTACTTGGGGTCAGCGCAACACATATTTTTCTTCCATTCTGTCCTATTACAGGTCACACTATGCAATAACCACTTAACTAGTAGAAATAAGATTTAAACTTACGGTAACATTTGGCTGCACTTTAGGCTTCACATGCATATAATGTACATCCAAGCCTTGTATCTTAGTCACAAACTGCTTGTATTTGTTCAGAAATTGTTCCCTGTCCTTAAAATTGTAGCTGTTTTGCCAAAAGTCCAAGACTTGGGTCAGGAAGTGTGTGTTGAAGCCATAAGTGAAGGCAGCATTCTCTAGTGGCGGTGTGAATGTACGGCGATGGAGAAGGCGCTCTCTTAGGTCATTCACTACCTGAAAGTCATAAATACATTGAGAATATCATAGTGAAACAAGTATCAAAAATTAAGTCTGTCTGCTTAGTCTTTTCCCCAAACTTTTTACTGGATCTTGAAAAAACCTTTTGTGTAAATTTTTTCAACCATGAATTCAAAATTTGTAAACAAGTTATAACTTATCCGTATTTTTGGGAAATAAAGTTATTTATTATTACTGAGCAATATCCCGCAGGTGGTGCGCTAGAGAAGGCACCACCTGCAGAATATTGATAAAAAGTATCTCAAGTCTTAATCCATGTTTAAGACTATATATGTGTTAAATGTATTTAGCAGCAAAGGTTTTTCTCAAAAGAACTAATAAAGTAATTAATAAAGTTAATTTCACAGTTTTTTAAATAAGTATGGATAGCATTTTTTACGATGAATTTGAAAGATGCAGAAAAATTAAACTTTTCTGTATGTAAACAAAATAGATTTTCAAAAATATTGACATACCAATTTGTTTGACTCATGCTCATGAAGCATTACATATTGTGTTATAAATTAACTAGCTGTTGCCCGCGACTTCGTCTGCGTTAAGTTCGTAAAACTGTACAATCACTCTGTGCTTGCAATTCATTCCGAAAGCATCGCAATAATTTATTGTACTTTAACATAAAACGGTTAAAGGTAAAAATATCCGAATTGAGAACCTCCTCCTTTTTTAGAAGTCGGTTAAAAACACAAATTACCTTCAGGAAACATGTTATGTACTCGTCCAGATCCAGATGTATGAACGTCAATGAATAGAAAGAGTATGGGTCGTAGCAGTTGGCATTTCTGCCTACCCCAAGGGAAAAGTCATTAGTTTATGTATGTTTCTGGTTTATGTTCTGGTAAAACAACATTGTATGATTTTAACCCCTCGCCACAGTGAGCACGCCACAATCAAATCGCAGCGGTAATGCCTGTCTTTGAGAAGTGTCTACAGAGGCGTCACGGCATCCTCTTTTTGTGCAGGACTCACCGGTTGTGGGTGTTTCGGAAGGTATCTGTGTCGAATTCAGCGGGAAGAAACACTCGGGTCTCACCATTGTGCGAATCACCCGGAGAATACGATGGAGCATACGGTGGAAGTCAGTCCCGCTTGGTCGGAGAGCCGGCGCCGCCTTGTCCTTATGGGGGCGATTGGTGGAGAAAATGACAACCAGTAGCCTCCTTCAGTGACGCACTACGATCAAAGAAGGTGGCTGAAACTATGAGGGATAGGACATCCTGACTCCTCAGCGGTCGCTACAAGGGACGCTCCGGGTGTTGGAAGCCGCAAGGCAATTCCCAGCCATTGCAAACACGGGATTGCGGTGGTGCTGTCCGGCCGTCTGGTCAAAGCAGTCCTGAATCGACGGCGCGTAGTATTCTACGCGCGACTCAAAGAGATTTCAGCAAATGGATAGGGCCCTCTAGGGCCGATGTCTGCTAGGGCTGCAAGATTGATCGAAAGAGTTATTTCCCATAACAATTTTCGCCTCAATAACTTTTCACTGAAGAGTTTAAGCAGTTAGACAGCTTTGATAGAGGTAAACGAAGGAGCATAATCGGGACACCGACCTTCAGCTGGATAACGTGCACTGATAGTGAAAAGCCTTAAGTGAATCCCAAAACTACCATCATCATCCGGCAGGCATTAAGTCCGCCGCTGTACATTTGTGCATAAAGGATTAAATAAATAAATAAATAAATCATCAACTATCTTCTTCCACAACAGTACTTATGAAGAATTTGCGAGAGCATGCTTGCATTGATTATTGCAGTTTGATCATTTTAAGCGTTAGAATTACTTGTTCATTTACCTAGGATATTTTGGTGTGTATTTAATTGATATCCCCGTATATAAGACAAATGATTTTTCCATAGTGGGAACTACCTAAGAATCTCCAACTTATGAATGAACTACGGCGAAAACTTGTGCGCGTGTATCCCCGTTCAATCGAACTCGCATATTGATGGCCAAACCGAGAAATTACTGACACCGATTGCCTCTATGAGGACACGGCAGTTCACTCAAGATGGATAGACCTCCACCGCATGCTACACCGAGTCCTCCAGGCGATTCACAAAATGGTAATATCAGGGTACTTTCAACCGAACCCAGAACAGAAACCGTTCGAAACACCCACAACAGTCCTGAGCTTATCCATAAAACAATGAAATTACGGTTAACAAATGTAGCAGCCGATAAGTGTTATCCCTGAGACTGGCCTCCCTTAGAGGGTTGTTCCAGTGTTGGTCACCACTCATTACAAAGAGGTAACGTCCAGATATCGACGTAAGGCAGCAAGGAATCTGAGATACATTATACGTTGTCGAACTGTGATCAGAAAAACACATTCGATCCCGTTTTATATGAAGCAGTGACTGTAAATAATAAAACACACCATTATTAATCCGCAAGGTGCCATCATGCCGGAGGACACAGTGGAGATGTGCCCTGCAAGGGCGGAGAACCGCCGTGTCCTCGTGGAGGTAATCGGCGTCAGTGACCTCTCGCGCCGGGCTCTGATCCAGAGCGAGGAGTAATGGCAGGCGTTCGCCTCCTTCTGCAAAGCGTTAATGCTAGCGAAGGCGGAGGCCGCACGCGTTAGGGAACGAACGGCCTCACGCCGAGCCGAGATTCCGACCCCGACTACCAATCACGGTAGACGCGGGCTTCCGGACGTCGAGCAATAGGTAGCTAGCCGTCCTGTAGTTGACCGGATCGAGCCCAATCCTCAACAGCGCGTAGTGATAGACACAGGTGTAGTTTTAGTCAGTAAAAGATTCTGACACTATCTCCCGCCCCGCCCAAGAGCGGGGGATGTCATAAGATGATTTTCCCACCGGAAAAAAAAAAGCCAGTAAAAGATTGACACGTCCTCTCGCTCCAACCAGAGCGGGAGAAGTCATTGGATGATTTCCACCCTTAAAAAAAGAAAAAAGGTGCCATCATCATTATTATTTCAGCCGAAAGACGTCCACTGCTGGACATAAACCTCCCCAAGTGTCGCTATAATGACCGGTCCTGTGAGCCTCTCATCCATCGGATTCCCGCGACCCTCACCAGGTCATCGGTCCACCTGGGGACCATCCAACGCAAGGTACCCTGTAACCCCTTCCGAAAATGTGGCCGTGTTATTTTAAAGTGAATAATTAAATACATATAGGTATTTACTTTTATCGTCTTTGGATAATCACGGTCAATTAGCTTGCTACAATAATGGGAAAAAAAATAATAAAAATAAGCAGTAGGATTGTTAAAAATGCCTTCGTCTTACACCAGTTTAACCATAACTGTAAACGTGGGCGATGGCCATTCTTCTGCCACTCAGAAAATTACGTAAAATACGCAATGCCATCTATCAAATTTAATATGAAGTTCAACCGTCATTGTCATCATTATTTCTACTTTGAGTCTTTAGATGGCGTTGCGAGTATCTGAATTGCTTATGGTGTCATATTTTACTTCTAGAAAACTTTGATTTCATACCGTTTGTCTTTCATATGCTTTGTTTCATTGCGATGAAACAAAGCCTAAGTAAGACAATTATCAAGTTCCAATTCCAACAATTTAAATGTATAAAAGTTATCTACATCGATTTCTAAAATTAATAATACGCACTTCACTAAAAATTTCTACAGATATATTATATACGTAGATTTATAAAAAAAAATTGTAAGCATGCAAAAATATATAAAAAAATCTTATTCACGATGACAAAATAGAACAAAATTTCTCCTAAAAGAGCCGTATGGGATTTGAACCACCTTCACATTACATGAAAGTGTAGTTACGAAACCACTGTGCTGCGGTCTTCAGTGAATATTTTATAAAATAGACGTTCTTATATAAACGTCATAATTGACTGGTTGGCTCCCTAACAATGATAGCGTGATGATTTTCGTTTTAGAAGTTAAATTTGCAGCTAAATGGAATAATGTAACATTATAGTACGTGATTTTACTCGTCGCTTTGATTTTATTATGTGTTTTGATTAGTTTTTACAAAATATTTAGAAGATATCGAATAGAAATGTCAATTTTGTTTTGAAAAAATGGTAAAAGTTATTTTAATACAAAAAAATAAGACAAAATAATGTCAAAATTTTTAACTGTAGCTGGGAATTGAACTCGCGGCAAATGTCGTTCAATACCTACATTTTGGATTATTGCTCACCCCACATAGCAAATAGCGTGATAGTTTATAGCCTATCAGTTGCCCTGACCTATAAGGATTGTGTATGCAAAATTTGAACAGGATCGGTTCAGTAGTTTTTGCGCCAACTAATACCATCACAAAAGAATTTTACTGTTTTATTATATGTATAGATAATTCAGTCAACACAATTTTTTTTTTGAAGCACCCTACTTTATTAAGAGCCTATTCACTCTAGCCTTGAAGACACCTAAGTTATAACTATAACTCATGAACAATTTGCCTGCTGCAGTCTTCCCATCGAACTGGATGGGAAGACTGCAACAGGCAAATTGTTCCAGTCCTTCGATGTGTGTATACCCGCTGGAATACTTACTTTTATGAAATACAATACAATAGAGATATAAGTTTGGCTGTATTTTTTCAGTCCATGAAAAAAATAACATAGAAAGAAATAAACTATACTTACCACATCAGAAAATTCAATAGTATATGGTCTTATAGATGTGTCAGGTTTCATGTCAATCGGGTATGGTCCCCAATATTTCTCCAGGTCTGTCTCTGGTACCGCAGGAGGGGCAGTCCACAATGCAAACCAATAATATGTCATTACCGCCTGTATTATTATGAGGATAGAAATTGCAAAGAATTTCTTTTGCCACTGTTAACAGAAACATTGTTAAGATTATTTTTCTACTTTACACTTAGGTCAGTTGACTTAAACAATAATAAAGATGGGGTGTCCAGAGGAGCAGGTTCTAAGCTGCTAGTAATTCCACCAACTCTTATATTTCATTGATTTGGTTTGACGACTATTACTTCAGGCAGAAGTTCTGATTAAAACGAGGCAGTAAAAAAAGGCAGTCTAATAAAATAAAAGTCTTACTGAGTATTTCCTTTCATTTCGCAAGTCATACGCAATTTTTTCGGCTTTGGTGAGCGGCTTTCTGGAACTCATGGTGTAGCCGTTGGATTTCTAAAATTAAAAACATGAATAAATCACAAATTCTGCCGGTAACCGGCAAATGGTAATGGTTTAGAATCTAAACAATTGGCAGTTTGTAATTAGGATGACGATTTTTCACACTTTGTACTTATAATTTGAGTCACTCACGCAATAATTACTTAAAATTCTGTGATAATAATTATTAGATAGCTTTTGTTTGTTTTTCCATTTCAAGTTTTCAGATTAGAATCAATGAACTTTGGCTGTTATACTGACAGACGACGGAAAAGCACAAGCAGTCAACGGGCGGAAAAGGCTGACGGAAGAGTAATGATTTTTCGCATTTGACAGTGACAGTTGACAGCCATTTGACATCTGTTTATTTTTTTGGATTTTGTTAATGTTTTTAGCTTGGATACTAAGTCTTTTAGGCTATGTCTTCTTAATAATAGTTCATTTGTTTACCATTAGAATATGGATTTACACGTTCTAATGTTTTTGTAGTATTTGGTAGCAAATGGATCAAATCAACCATCTCGGCAAACTTCGTTGTGGTAGTCAATACTACAATAAAATTCTCAGGTCCATTTTACCGAGATCACCCCGGTTTCAATGATTCCACATATTGTCCAGTTGCGCAGACATTTGAAACACAAAACTACACCAATTTTACATCACAATATCCACTAGGAATCAATTTACGAATAATTAAAACAGACTATGAACTTAACTCGAAGAAATCCCGTCAAAAAACCGACATCTGTTCCTTAATCTGTTGCAAGCATGAATATTATATTCTTGGTTGCAAACTTGTAATTTTGGTGGTTACGAGCCACCAAAATCAATATTACAAGTTTTACAAGCAAGTCAGTATTACAAGCAAGCTACGGTATGGTTAACAGAATATAAACAATGAATAATTACGTTGACTTTTATGTACTTTTACTACTTTCATGCTTCACATGGAATAGGCAGTGGTGTGTGGTATAAAGATCACCAACTTAGCGTTGATTTAATTTCATGCGAAGCCGAGACGTTCATAATACCACTAGCGTAGCAAGGCGTGGGCGAAGTGGCCCCTCACCCACCGCCTCATATTTTAAAGGCCTGCGCACACATGAGACAAGACTGTTTTAGATAGAATTGTCTACGACGTCGCAGACTTGTCTACGACACCGCCGACTTGCCTGCGACAAGACTGTTTTGAGACGTCCAGTGTTGCTAACAGTAACACTAACTTACCACTAGAGTCAACTTTTATAACCACCAGAAAACCACTAACAAAAATCATCCCACACACAAAATCGCAAAATTTCCCACTAAAAATATGTGTGTTGTGCGAAATAAAATAAGTAAGCATATAGGTTATTAGTTTCCTTAATAACAAGTGATTAAAATTAACAATCATTTCATCAAAATACCATTTGTGAGTAAATTAACATTAGTAGGTAATTCAACATACAAATTATTCAATAACAGCAATGTATTAATTCGTCTTCAGACGAATCATTCTTGTTTGCACCATCATCATCGGTATCAGATTGATAATTATGTATTCTATGGCGCTGATTTACACCCGAGTGATCGCATTTTTAGTAAGAAATTGAATTTTACTAAAGCACTAGAAAAAACAACTAGCCACTAAAACCAATATTTCGCAATTAAATAGGGGGTTTAAACCACCAGTTTATTAGAAATTCCACTAAGTTGACAACGCTGGCCGTACGCCGCTAGATTGTTTTGTCTTGATAGTGTGCGCCGTGACGTAGACAAAACAGTCTTGTCGCAGACGTCGTAGTAAAATCTGCGCCGTCGCGCGTCGTACACAAGTCTGCGCCGTCGTAGACAATTTTGTCTAAGACAGTCTTGTCTCAAGTGTGCGCAGACCCTTAGACATAATGGACTCAATGGTTCTTGAGTTCAAACGGCTGATACAAGTGACCTGTAAATGATTTAGAAGTCGCTCTCAGGCTAAGTGGAACGATTTTCACACATTGACCGTTAGCAGTTGGACGAGAGGGAGGCAAATGATCGTGTTATAATTATGGCCATTGCATGACGTGTTAAAATATCAGTCGTGCGAGCAAGAGAGATGGAGCTTTACACTCTATAGGTATAGCTAAATTCCTTTAATAGTTCAGTTTAGGTCGTAAAATGGATCGCGTTAAGAGCTCATGGCTATAGCTATCGAATATAGGCAATAGAATAGGGTATACTTTGTTAGTTGTTTTCTTTTTTTAAATGGTATCTATCCGTTATCTAGTGAAGCATTTCGCAGTATTCTGCCAGACGGGTGTTATTGACAGCCGTTTAGTTGCTGCCGGTTACAACTTTTACACCCCTGCCCATAATAGGAGCAGGGGTGCCGACTCCTGCAGTGGTAGCTGAACACTCAAGAGAAAATGCAAAACAGTCTGCCGTATTTTTTGTAACAAAAACTTTTGTTGTCCTCTGACCTGCTGTCCCGGAACTTTAATCTAAATCAAGAAAAAACCTTTAATTATTAGATATGCACTATAAGGTGTTAAAAAATTAACTTTACGAATTTCGAGGGGACATTGTACTCCTCATTATGAACAATTTTTTCTATGGGACCAAACCTGAAATAGCGGAAAAAATTCAGCTGCTCCATACATTTTCACGAGTTATGCGAACATAAACGTAGGGAACAGCTGATTATTTTTTCGCGATTTCAGGATTTATATACAATGTCCCCTCGAAATTCTTAAAGTTAATTTTTTAACACCTTATCGTTCGATCGTTCGGAGTTTTAAATACACTTTGCTATTTATTTTTCTCAGGCTTATGGAGTAGCCATAGTTAGTAGTAGTAGGTATCTAAGTAGCCATAGTCAGCATATCCAGTGATAAAAGTGTTTGCCCATTGTCGGATCAGCCACGTAGCAAGAGTAGCAAATGCTACGGGCCCTGCGCTAGAGGTGAGCCCCGCTTATTATTCCGCCATAATTCAGAGTTGCCTAATAATTGTGTATTTGTTAAGGTACTTACTTACTTTTTTAAGTAAATATATACCAATTCGGTACACAATGCGTACAATTGTGATATGAATTTATAAACAGCAAAATAGATGGGTGACTGGGGAGCATGGCGTCATTAGCTTGGCTATGTAAAAACAGGCATTTTGTGGTATACCATTCGGCGTTGATGCCGCTTTGGTTTCGTAATGGAATTGAAATCAGATACCCCGTCAAAGTGAAGAAACTAGCGATCAAAATTTTCCCTGCGTTTCTCGATCGCTTCGCTTTCGTAGGCGTTGGTTCGTTTTGAAACAGCCAAACTGTCGACTGACGCTTTGTTTCTGGATCGTATTGATAAATACAGGATTCGTCACCTGTCATTTTTTAATCATATTACGGCACCACTCCACACGGATCTGCTTCTGAGCTTCGGTGAGGTTGTGCGGCATCCAGTGGAAAATGAGGGAGCACCTTCGCGTGAGGAGGATAGCCTCCTCACGCGAAGGTGCTCGTGTAAAATCTTGTGATCGCTTCCTGAACTAATCTGCAAATTTGTTAGGTGCCAGTATTTTAATAATGATGTGTGTAACATCAGTGATGCAAGGGGATAAAATAAACAAATAATTTCGACTACCTCGTTTTTCTATCTTAGGTTACAAGTGCGACTTCTGAGCTTGAGGTCGTGACTAGGCGCTGACAGGATTACTTGCATCTACAGCTCAATGAAGCAGTTTCAGCTTTAATATCTTGAACTAAAACTATAATTCTATGTACGCGTAGGTATAGGTACCTGTTTATCTACTTACATGTACCTATTAGGTAGAGGTATTTGAAAGTCACCATTCTAATAGAAAGAGAAAGGGTGATCAATTCTAAAACTAGGTCCGACCTAGATTAAGATCTTAGCTGACTTAATTTACATAGTCCTACTGGCTACGCAACATAAATCCGAAACGCAACCAGCGAAAATATTCGCCAACCGTCAAATACTGTACCACTGCAAGCATAAACAAAAGAACAAGCGCGTTTTCCAAATGTAAATATAAAAGCGAATCGCGATGAATAAAATAATCAAAATGGCACCCAGGTACACATTATTATGGGAAATAATGAAGAAATTATTGACGTGTGAAACGAATATGCGAAATAAATCCGAATGAATGGGAGCTGTCACAATAGGGGCCGCAAGGCTCGCTTTTAATTGAACTTGCGGGGCCAATATGGTAGGTGGATTTTTTATTTTTTCATTCAACCGCTGCTAGATACCGTGGATAGGGCTGTCCCGTCTTGATTGCTTAAATTGCGTCATTTTAATGAGTTTCTAATTCATTTTTTTCCGCAATTACATTCTCATGGTCCACAGTAAATGTGTATTTTTATCGGAACAGAAAGTAGTCCACGAGGCTCCGTGATAGTGTAGCTTTCTATCTATGAAATTATTGTATGTACAGTAGATGTTTCCAAAGATTACATTCTATACACAATCAGACAATTTAACCATGAGAATATTAGTTTAGATAGGGTGATAAAATTTCTCGGTCAGGAAAAGACGTCTCAGGTAGGTACTTTGGGTAACAATCATAGTAGACGAAAGTTCTTATCGAACTGGAGGAGGGTACCTAAGTGTCAAAAACTGCAGAACAATGATGGCTTCGTGAAATTTATAAGCCAACATTTCATACTAAAAAAAAATAAAAAAAGGAAGAGATATTTCTTTGAAAAAGCTTCCACAAGTTCAAAAGGATTTTGCATTAGGACAGCTAAAAATCCCATCGCTAAAGCCTAGCACTAATTTATAGATGGTAGTCTGACAGATATTTGATAAAGTAGCACATGAGATGGGGAATGCCGAGACATTTTGTGGACGATGTGAATAAAATAAATTGTAGTTTAATTAAATAAATTGTAACGTAGTGACAGCCCTATTGAACACCCACCACGCTTCCATAGCGCTATCACGGCTCTCAGCCCTGTCACCATTTTCCCATTTTTCCCGCCCTCCCTTACCTACATCACAAACGAACAAAATCCTTTCACAGTCATATAAAAATCAACCTTATAGCATAGAAAATGGATGCATCGATGTAGGAAATCGTTTGAAGATGGAATGGAAGTTCTGTTGTTTATGGCCAGTCATAGCTTAGCGATGCGGTTTTTCGAATGAAAACCTCTTTTGGGGGAATTGACAAGTGAATTTAATATCGGTTTTCAGCGATGTATATTATAATAAATTCATTGAATGTTACCGGTTCAGTTGATGATAGTTGTGGTGGCTGTGTAAATGAGATAATAATGTGTACATCATTATTTTTTTATTTTGTGTTTACGATTGTTGTAATGAAGATTCATTAGTTCCTTTTTTGCTTAGTTTCTACACAAAATAGATAGGTAGTTTCTAGCTTGAGTGGTCTCGCTCACATAAAAGTTGAAAATTATGTATCCCAAGGGAACATACTCCCAGGATAATAACGCCATAATCATGGTGGTAAGTCCCATACTCCACCAACCCGCACTGGGCCCGCGTGGTGGATTACGGCCCATTCCCTCTCCTAGAGAGCCTGAGTCCCAACAGTGGGAACACTATAAGGCGGACTGCTATGCTAAGTCCCATACTTGAGAAGTGGCTGGAGAGGCGTCATGACGTCCTCATCTTCCACATGATTTAGGTCGTCACCGCACACGGGAAGTTTTTGTATCGGATTCAGGCAGAAGGAACGCCCGGGTGCCACTATTATCATTTCCGGGTGCAAAGGATTTGGATGAAATTTGGCACTCGTTTGAGTAGATTATGTCCTGTGGAATAGGATATATAAGATACATAGGATATATATTCCTAGGATAAAAACTCGCTTGGAATTAATTTCTACTTTGAAGCGGATGAAGCCGCTGGTAGTAGTTAGTTTGGAATACTTAATGATTTGATTTGAATCAAACCATGCCGTCACTGTGGTAGTCAGTCAAACTATATCTGTCTCTACGCAGCTGTCCCAAGGGAGTGTGTGAAAGGGTGACAGGCCCAGTTATTATCGGCCGGTCACAATGGCCCCTTCTTATTATGCTTTGTACCATGAAATTTTTCTTCTTTAGCTATAAATGGGAAACATATAAACTACATACTGAAGGATTTTTTATTATTATTATTTGATTATCTACTGTTCCTTTGCGGTATGTTATTCTGACCACAAGAATATAATAATAATATAATATTAATATTAATTATATATAATATTCACACAACTATCACTCAACGCCGTCTAGTCCCAAGCTAAGCAGAGCTTGTGTTATGAGTACTAGACAACTGATAAACGTACTTAAATAATTTTTAAATACATACATAATAGAGATAAATTACACCTAGACACAGAACAAATGATTGTGCTAATCACACAAACATTTGTCCTGGGTGGGAATCGAACCCACGACCTCTGGCATAGCAGTCAGGGCCACTAACCACTAGACCAACAGGCCAGTCAATAATAGTATACTTCGTTCCAAAGCACAAATCGCAGACGTAGGCAACTCAGCTGCCAAACTAAAATGAAACCGGGCAGGCCAAATCTGCCGCATGTCACAACGAAATTGGGCGAAGGCAACCACAGACTGGATCTCAAACAGCAGGAGCCGGCGACGCGGTAGGAGATGGCGTGACGAGTTGGACTCCTACCTAATTGATTGGCCAGAAGTAGTTAAGGACAGAGAAGAATAGAAGGCCTTTGCCCTGCAGTGGGACACAACAGACTCATAATAATAAATTGACTTGGGCCGCAAAGTTGTCGACATGTGGGAAGTGGACTCGGTGATCATTGTACCGATAATCGTGTCAGCTAATGGCTTAATTACCACGAGCCTCGACCAACTTCTTAGGAGGCTCTCGTTAGAGGGCTGGATCAAGGCTTGATTCAAAAAGCAGCGGGTACTTCTGGACACAGCTCGTATACCTCCTAACTAGGAGGTTCCTTTCTCTGGAGTCCAGACCGCCAGTAGCTTGGACCTTGTTCCCGATACTGGTGGGATACTGATTTTTTATGTTTTTTTTTAATTGTAATACTTATTTTATAATGTAATTTTTATGTTAATTAAATAAAAATGCATACAGAAATAATAAAATATTTGATTAGCTTCTGCCAGTGACTTCACCCGCGTGATAGTAAAAATTTTATTAGAGACCGACTGAAGATTCGGTTTCTGTTTCGGTTTTGGCCAGTTTCGGCTAAAAAAGCTGGTTTCGGGTATTCAGCTCGACTGAGACTAGCGTCTTTTAGCTGACGGTTAAAAACTGATTAACTCGTTCGTCTGTCTGTTATAATTTTTATGCAATCGTCGATTTATTCGATTATTATTTTGGTATTTTGTGAAACTGGAAGAGGAGCCGAACATTCAGTTGCTATGTCGGTTTCGGCTACAAATTATGTTTCGGCAAGAAACTAGAAAATAAATCTATAGGTTCTTCTTCTTTTCGTGTCGATGTACTCTAACTAAATTTTTTCTGACCAGTATTTGACAACCTCTACGGCTCTGTTATTGGCCTCGTATAGATCCTGAAAACTGCAGGTGGTTGTGCAGGATGGACAGCATAGAAAATGACGCATGTCAGCTGCTGACTAATCCTTTCACAACGATGTCTCAAACTCAATCTATAGGTGAAAGAACTTTTAAAGACAGTCCAGTAGTTTTTGAGTTTATAATCTTTTCTTTTTAAAGTACTATACGGTGGCCTACTTTACGAATCGCTAGGAATGCGTATTTTAAAATAATTTGTTCCTGAAAATTCATACTTTTTTTTAATTGATATAAACTAGTGCTTGACTGCGATCCCACCTGTTGGTAAGCAGCAATACAATCATTGATGGTGAATCGCACTAGTGTATTAATAGTACATTCACTCTAGTCTTGAAGACACATCTGTATATATAAAAGGAGAAACTGACTGACTGACATATCAACGCATAGCCGAAACTGCAGGTACTAGGAACATGAAATTTTGTACAAGACTTCCTTTTATGACTTAGGAGAGCACTAAGAAGGGGTTTTTGGAAATTCAACCTTTAAGGGGAAGAAATGGGGATCCTAAATTTGAATGGAGAAACCAACATTCACACGGGCGAAGACTCTGGCTGAAGCTAGTAAATTATAATCGGACGGGAAGACCGCAGCAGGCAAATTATAATTGGAAGGGAATACTGCATCAGGCAAATTGTTCCAGTCGGTATAAACAACGAGGCAAAACGCTTAATCCGGACCGAAGAGATACATATTTCTTAAACATGATAACACTCGCATTTCCAGCCAGTCTATAAAGTAACCTAGCTTTTTTGAAATGGGAAATCATTAAATGATTCCTCCAGCTCTAGGTGGAGCGAAAAGGAAGTGTCAGACTATTGCTGACTGAAATCCGCCTTCAGTTGGCCTTTGCGTTTCAGAGCCACGGTAACTCTTTCCAACAATTGTACCTACCTAAGTGTCTCATTAATGGCCACTCAAAATGAAAATCCTCCTGGTTTTTAAGGTTATATTTCACCGGGACACCATGGTGGCGCGACCAGTATGCGGCTCGATAGAGAGTTACTCACCTGGTGACAGTTTGGTTGCGCGACCACCTCGGCCGCCAGTCCGGCCGCCAGTGACGTCCCCAGCAAAGAGTATGTAAGGTAAAAATCTATCTTATGAAAGGGCTATATTTCACCGGGACACCATGGCGTCCCGGTGAAATATAGCCCTTAGGCTTGAAAGTCTTTGGATAATGAACGACGATACCCTAGCTGGCCCTTTAGTAACACCTCCCATGTTCCTATTCCTTCTCAAAATCTCTATAATAATTCCTTAATGAATACCGATCCACTATTACTGCTAACAATACCGTCAAACGTGACGCCTCCAAATGTATCTTAAACGCTCACAAACTTATCATTACGTAACAGCATACCCTTGATTATATCCTACAAATTTATACTCTTACACCACACAAAACAAAAATAACCCTTATCCTCTAGAAACTAAGGTTGGAATTAGACTGGCTAATGGTGTAAATATAGTATACGTAAGGAAGGAAGATGTATAAGGGGTGGTTTTAAGTGGGGAGCGATAAAGTCACAGGTCGGGCTTAGCGGTTACTAGAGTCGCGCTTGACGGTACGCTTCAGAGGGATGGGGATTTAGACGTTATTGGCTCAGAGGATAGGGTTGGTACAGATGCGGGTTCGGAAAATAAATAATCGAAAAGAAAGTATTCGGTTTTCTTCCACTTTTACTATGTGGACAATCAGAGTGTGGATCTCTCTGCCAGCAGAAACAGGTATAGATATGTTTTAGCTGCTGTCGGTGGCTTAACCTCCGTGAAAGTAGAAAATTGTCCCAATGGAACATACTTCCTTGATAAAAAGTATCTTACATGCTATTCTAGGACCATGTTTACTATGGCGGGGTTACCATGACGTTTAAAGTAAGATTGTTTCATTCTTATTTCAGTGTGAGTAAGAGACAGAGCTATACAGGTTGTCTAGCGCCACCACCATCTTACCCACACTGGAAATAAGAATGAAACAATCTTACTTTAAACGTCTTGGTACAGGTTATGGTCTACCTATTTATTTAAACAAAATTTCGCCTTATATTAGTGTGATGCTCTCTACGACCCTACCTATTGTCGGCATTCAAAGCTAGACTGAGGGCATCTACAGGGCCTGCTTGTTCTCAAGCCTAAACTATTGGGTTATACCTATAGATCTCTAGAAAGAACCATTCAATTTGACAGCACGGTTGTTAACAACGCAGTGGTTGAGTCAGTTGAGTGATTGCCTTCGATTCCCGCTCGGAACAAATATTTGTAGGGTCTACAGGTAGTTGTTTCGGGTCTGGGTGCATAAGCAGTTCCTATTATAACCTAGGGGTGTATTAAGGAAGGTATATTGAAAATTCATCTCCTAAATATGTTAAATAGAAAGTGAATGTTCATAAGAAAAAGGTTTAAAAAAAAAACGAATTATAAGCGTGATGTTAATGCATTCGTCGAGTCAAAATTCCAAAGTCTTGAGAATCGATGCCGAGATTCTATCCTGTCGGTTTTCTATCATTTACATTTCGAGTAATGTGCATCGATTGCACAATTTAATTCTGCCCAGCCTGTTCCATCATCACTACACCAGTCGTATGGCGCGCGGCGGTGGGACATCGGTAGATACATGCTGGACTTCCACCCATACGCACAAAATGTCCAGGGAATACATTAATGGTGCGTAAACCTAAGGCGTGTAATTCCCTGCCGGAGTCTGTTTTTCCTGAATTGGTTACTTCTAGGCAAGTGTGCTCCATCATCGACCATTTCATCGCTTACCACCAGGTGAGATAGTGGTCAAACGCGAGCTTACAAAAAAAAAGATTGGTGAACATTGCGGAAAGAACAAGGCACTTACAGCAAAAATGCAAAAAAAAACGTCGTTGTAGATTCCGATGTATAATCGAAACTTCTAGATTAGATTAGATACTTACCTATTTGTGTTTGCTTTAAATAAATTCTTAATAAATTCAACTACTAATTTAAGGTTCACCTCACGTCTTCAGAGAGAAGATCAGAAACTAGACTTTCTTCGACATATCCTCATCAATCTACTATAAAACTCCCACATTACGCATTTAAGTAACTTAAGATTCTTCGTCCATAATATGGAAGATGATATCCACGTAACACTGGATACGTAAGAATGTATTAGTGTGTGTTTAAAACTGAGGACTTGTTGTTGACCGTGGCTCTACCTGTGTAAAAGATATAAGCCATCTATAATCTTATGTGATATTAGAAAATTCTACTTAAACAATGTTTAGTGTTATGTTTCAGTCAGTGTAAATAAATGAAAAGAAAAAAAGCAAAAGCATTTTAATTAAAAAAATTTTTTTGGAGGTAAGCGGAACAGAGAGTAAAGTCTCAAAAACCTCCGTTGTAAAGGGAGGATCCTCCGACCAGACGGGTGTTATGTCTGATGGGCAACTGCCCGTTAGATGATTTCGAGCTGCTGCTATATGTTCTAATCGCGCGGAGAACTTTGATTGCGCGATGCAGGATTAGTTCTTATGTGACGCCATAGATGTCGCTACAAATTAAATATACAAAACAATTACGAAGTCGCTCTAATGTAGGTAAGTATTGTGATATCCAAGGAAATCGCATAAAAACGTACCTTGTTAGTATACAGGTACATTTTGAATCTTAAATAGGATTGATAAATAAGCCGGGCAAGTACCAAAAGTCATCCCTAACTTTGAGTACTTTTACTATCTAAGGTAATATAGAATTCCTTATAGGTACATCCATTCAGAATTATTTTGTAACAAACATAAAGTTATATCGAAATTACCATTATTAGTAGAAACATGAGTATTTTATGTGGTACTTAAAATAAAACCATCACGTTGGCATTACGGTGTTCTGTTCACGTAACTAATGACTATCTATCTGACGTGGGAAATTTACATGGATATATAAAGTACTATGATGTTTACAAAGTCATTCTTAATAATTAAATAGGCTTATATTTGTAACTAGCTGTTGCCCGCGACTTCGTACGCGTTAAGTTCGTAAAACTGTACAATCACTCTGTGCTTGCAATTCATTCCGAACATTAAAACGGTTAAAGGTAAAAATATCCGAATTGGGAACCTCCTCCTTTTTTAGAAGTCGGTTACAACATGTTATGTACTCGTCCAGATCCTGATGTATGACCGTCAATGAATAGAAAGAGCATGTATGGGTCGTAGCAGTTGTTATTTCTGCCTACCCCAAGAGAAAAGGCATATGTATGTTGCTGGTTTATGTTACCAGAGGTAAAACAACATTGTATGATTTTAACCGCTCGCCACAGTGAGCACGCCACAATCAAATCGCAGCGGTAATGTCTGTCTTTGAGAAGTGTCTACAGAGGCGTCACGGCATCCTCTTTTTGTGCAGGACACACCGGTTGTGGGTATTTCGGAAGGTATCTGTGTCGAATTCAGCGGGAAGAAAGACTCGGGTCTCACCATTGTGCGAATCACCCGGAGAATACGATGGAGCATATGGTGGAAGTCAGTCCCGCTTGGTCGGAGCGCCGGCGCCGCCTTATCCTTATAGGGGCGATTGGTGGAGAAAATGACAACCAGTAGCCTCCTTCAGTGAAGCACTACGATCATGAGGAATATGAGGGATAGAACATCCTGACTCCTCAGCGGTCGCTGCAAGGGGCGCTCCGGGTGTTGAAAGCCGCAAGGCAATTCCCAGCCATCGCAAACACGGGATTGCGGTGGTGCTGTCCGGCCGTCTGGTCAAAGCAGTCCTGAATCGACGGCGCGTATTACTCTACGCGCGACTCAAAGAGATTTCAGCAAATGGATAGGGCCCTCTAGGGCCGATGTCTGCTAGGGCTGCAAGATTGATCGAAAAAGTTATCTTCCATAACAATTTTCGCCTCCATAATTTTTTGCTGAAGAGTTTAAGCAGTTAGACAGCTTTGGTAGAGGTAAACGAAGGAGCATAATCGGGACACAGACCTTCAGCTAGATAACGTGCACTGATAGTGCAAAACCTTAAGTGAATCCAAAAACTACCATCATCATCAACTATCTTCTTCCATAACAGTACTTATGAAGAATTGGCGAGAGCAAGCTTGCATTGATCGTTGCAATTTGATCATTTTGGGCGTTAGAATTACTTGTTCATTTACCTAGGATATTTTGGTATGTATTTAACTGACGTCCCCGTATATAAGACAAATGTTTTTTTCCATAGTGGGAACTATCCTATGAAGAGTCTCCAACTTATGAATGAATTTCGGCGAAATCTTGTGCGCGTGTATCCCCGTTAAATTGAACTCGCATATTGATGGCCAAACCGAGAAATTACTGACACCAATTGCCTCTATGAGGACACGGCGGTTCACTCAAGATGGATAGACCTCCACCGCATGCTACACCGGGTCCTCCAGGCAATTCGAAAAATGGTAATATCAGGGTACTTTCAACCGAACTCAGAACAGAAACCGTTCGAAACACCCACAACGGTCCTGAGTTTATCCATAAAACAATGAAATTAGGATTAACAAATGTAGCAGCCGATTAGTGTTATCCCTGAGACTGGCTTCCTCAGAGGGTTGTTCAAGTGTTGATCACCACTCACTGCAAGCAGGTAAAGTCCAGATGTCGACGTAAGGCTTCAAGGAATCTGAGATACATCATACGTTGTCATCCCGTTTTATATGAAGCAGTGACTGGAAATAATAAAACACACCATTATTAATCCGCAAGGTGCCATCATGCCGGAAGACACAGTGGAGATGTGCCCTGCAAGGGCGGAGCACCGCCGTGTCCTCGTGAGTTTCTCATCCATCGGATTCCCTTACCAGGTCATCGGTCCACCTGGGGGCCATCCAACGCAAGTTACCTTATAACCCGTTCCGAAAATGTGGCCGTGTTATTTTAAAGTGAATAATTAAATACATATAAGTATTTACTTTTATCGTCTTTGGATGGTATCCCTCGAATAATCACGGTCAATTAGCTTGTTACAATAATGGGAAAAATATAATAAAAATATGCAGTAGGATTGTTAAAAATGCCTCCGTCTAACACCAGTTTAACCATTAACTGTAAACGTGGGCGATGGCCATTCTCCTGCCACTCAGAAAATTACGTAAAATACGCAATGCCATCTATCAAATTTAATATGAAGTTCAACGGTCATTGTTATCATTATTTCTACTTTGAGTCTTTAGATGGCGTTGCGAGTATGTAAATTGCGTGTGGTGTCATATTTTACTTCTCGAAAACTTTGATTTTATAGCGTTTGTCTTTCATATGCTTTGTTTCATTGCGATGAAACAAAGCCTAAGTAAGATAATTATCAAGTTACACACAATTTTAATGTATAAAAGTTATCTACGTCGATTTCTAAAATTAATAATACGCAGTTCACTAAAAATTTCTACAGATATATTATATACGTAGGTTTATAAAAAAAAATTGTAAGCATGCAAAAATATATAAAAAAATCTTATTCACGATGACAAAATAGAACAAAAATTTCTCCTAAAAGAGCCGTAAGAGATTTGAACCACCTTCACATTACATCCAAATCTAGACACGAAACCACTGCACTGCGGTCTTCAATGAATAAGTTATAAAATAGACGTTCTTATATAAAGGTCATAATTAACTGGTGGGCTCCCTAACGATGATAGCGTGATGATTTTCGTTTTAGAAGTTAAATTTGCAGCTAAATGGAATAATGTAACATTACAGTACGTGATTTTACTCGCCGCTTTGATTTTATCATGTGTTTTGATTAGTTTTTACAAAATATTTAGAGGATATCGAATAGAAATGTCAGTTTTATTTTGAAAAAATGGTAAAAGTTATTTAAATACAAAAAAAATAAGACAAAATAATGACAAAATTTTTAACTGTAGCTGGGAATCGAACTCGCGGCAAATATCGTTCAATACCTACATTTTGGATTATTGCTCATCCCCCATAGGACATAGCGTGATAATTTATAGCCTATCAGTTGCCCTGACCTATAAGGATTATGTATGCAAAATTTGAACAGGATCGGTTCAGTAGTTTTTGCGCCAATTAATACCATAGCAAAAGAATTTTACTGTTTTATTATATGTATAGATTACGGTAAGAACTCAAAGTGTAATTAAGATAAACCATTTTGTTTACGTAGTTGTGTTTTTTTGTCGGTGGGAAATTATCAAATGGGTCCCGCTCTGGGTGGAGTTAGTGCTGTAACTAGCCTTTTAAACGCCCGGTACAAGCTTCTATAACTGCCCACTTTAAAAAAAAAATGTTACTCGGCTCGAACGATAAAAAGAAAAATGATAAGATACAAAAAAAAAACACGTGAAATTAGCACCTACGCAATCGGCACTCCAGCTGCAACTTATGTTCACGATGAATAACAGGTATTGTATGTCAGCTACTAACTACCAAGCATAGAAGATCCAGAACTTGGCAGTAGTTTGAAAACTGTGCCCCTCTAGGACCTGCGCCCTGTGCCTAAATACCCCTGGCGCTGTCCTAGTTACGGCACTGGGTGGTGTGAGAGGGAGTGTCAGACTTTTTTGACTATAACTCGCCTGTGTCAATTCCGTTGCCCTTGGCGATCCATGGCCATGGTAACTCTTTCGAACAATTGTCTAAAGCGACAAGGTTAAAAGAAGCTGACTCCGTTTTTTTTCCACGAGCCTATATTGCGTCCTACTGCTGGGCAAAAGGGGAGGTCCCTTCTCCTTCCAAACTTCTCTGTCTTGGGCGATCTCTGATCAAATTTGCCCCACAAACAAGATCTGAGTGCTTAGAGCAAGTTTATTTTACTTTAACGCGACACTGCTTGGAAGTACTACTACAGGATTTAAAAGAATCTTCTTTAATGTCAAATGACTCTTTAACGCGATCGATACATCTATGACGTTAGGCGCTCTGGCACCGGTTTCTGAAATTGCCCCTCTTAGGTGGATCCCCGCCATGCGCTCTGTTCTCGTGGAGGCGTTCAACACGGTGACCCGAGCGTCCGGATCCAGTCCAGGCCATGGTACGGAGCGAAAGAAAATCGGAAACAGTAACCTCCTTCTGATGAAATGAATGATACGATATTTTTTTATTGATATAAACTAGTGCTTGACTGCGATTCCACCTGATGGTAAGCAGTGATACAATCTTTAATGGTAAGACACACTAGTTTATTAAGAGCCTATTCACTCTAGCCTTGAAGACACTTAAATTATAATCGGACGGGAAGACCGCAGCAGGCAAATTGTTCCAGTCCTTCGATGTACGCAGTATAAACGACCAGGCCAAACGCTTAATCCAGACCGTAGAGGTTTCAATAGTGTAGGGGTGGATACTCGTCGCACGTTGGGTAGTCCGATGGTAGAAAGGAGATGGTGGAACTTGGTCCTGGTTTGTTCATTTCTGCGCCTAACTGGAAGTAGACTCTAACACTGCTGGGAAAGAAATAATGAAGATGTTTCACTTCAGAAGTAAAAACAGTTTATGCTGATGTTACGTTGATTATATGAATGTAATAATTTATTTATAACAATCTTATTAATAATATTGCACATTGCAAAGGCAGTGAAAGGCCTTTGAGCACAATAATTAGTTCCTAAAACTTTCACAGATAGATCAGCATTTCAAACAATGTTTTATTGAGGAAATTACGTCCTACTGATCTAGTAACTTTATTGTTACTAATTTTTTCTATGCTTACCTAAAAATACACCAGTATGTAATTACTTTTAGGGTTCCGTACTCTTAATTCAGTCGTTAAAAACAGAACCCTGATAACTGACGTTTTCTCAGGAACGCGTGGAGGTATTAAGCTGAAAATTGAAATTGCTTTCAAATACAATGCGTTCCAAATAAGAATAGGATCGATTGCCATGTTCTGACGTCACGTCAAACTGTCAAATCGAAGAATTAATGTGGTGGGCAAAACGATTTTTTAAAATTTTTTTTTGTTTACGTACTGTGAATGAAAAAAGTTTAATCAGAATCCAGTTCTCTATTTTTGCTCATCTCTGAGTTCTTCAATTTTGCCCAATTTCTTGCGATTTGACAGTTCGACGTGTCGTCACAACATGGTAATCGATCCTATTCTTATTTGGAACGCATTGTACTGAAGTCTGTTACTCCTTGGACCGGTGAAAAAATCAAAATTTGTCAATGCAATCCAAAGTTAAGGCCGTTTAAGCTTCGTTAAATGGCGTATATTTTGACACTCAAAGAAATCAAAACTTATAAATTAGTTCTCGTTGACCTAGAATCCTGAAATGTGGCAAAACACAAGGTTTTATTGCACAAGTAAAAGAATATAATAGAATTCTGAAAACAGTAAGTTTGTAATGAATAGCAAAAGTTATGATAGATTGCAAATGTGAAAATGAATACTTACAAAATGTAAATGTGTTTGTCTTTTTAGGAAAAAAATGGAACCCTTATAGGTTCACTTTGATGTCCGTCCAACTGATTGTCTGTCTGTCAAGACCCTTTATTTCGAGTTGAGTCAAGTTGAAATTAAAACCACATACTAAGTTTACGGTCTCTTGAAGATGTGAAAAAAAGAATAATTCCAAGTTAACGAAAAAAAGATACAGCCGTTTATGTCTCAAAAAACTTATATTTCGACACTCTCGAGGAAATCAAAATTCATAGGGTACATACTTCCCGTTGACCCAGAAACCTGAAATTTAACATAAAGTAAGGTCTTATAGCACAGGTTTAGGAACAAATCTGAAAACAGTAAATTTGTTGTTAACAACTTAAAAAAAAAAAAAATTTGCAATTCGGAAAAATCTTTGAGACTCCATTCGGGGAGTAGAACTGTTTTTAAAGGTAAGTTTGTACGGAACCCTCAGTGCGCGAGTCCGACTCGCACTCGGTAGTGCTTGAGTACAGTCGGATATTATATTTGTTTAGGAATATTTGGCAACATAATCTCTGACCAATTCTCGCCTTGCATCTTTTCTTGTATATATCTGTTTTATTTTGTAATCCCCTTCTTTATTTGATCTCGACACAATTCTTCTACCATACATCTTTAACAATCTTCAATAATTTCCCAAACACTCGCAAGTCACAGCCCTGCTTCATCTCGCTACGTAACAGGCCTCTCCACGGAGTAATCAGATAAGAGGCGGGCGCTCAAGTTTAATTGAATTTCCTCGCAAAGTTTACGCTGCCACCCCTAGCGTCGGCGAGCGCCCTGATTGGAGCAGCGTCCACCGGCTCAAAGACATTGTTACCGAGCGCATTGCTAGGGCTGTGCTGAGTATAACGATGTAGATGAATGGTTGGACGTATATTGTTTGGTTATGTAAAACTATGGGTATGTTTTGAGCTTGGAGCTTGGATTTGGTGACAATATTTTGCGTTAATAAAATATATTTTAATATTGTATAGAAATTAATAGCGATGTTTTTTCAGATATCTTTCAGGTTGTCTTGTAAAGTAGTACAGAAGGAAGCTCCTTCAAAAATTTCAAAAGGGATGCTTTGCGAAGACTTGTTTATTCTTGCATATTATAAAACAATGTCCTACACCGTGTCTGTCTGTCTGTTTGCGATAAAATGAAAAACTACTGAACGGATTATTATGCGGTTTCGTTCATAGACAGATTCATGAGGAAGGTTTAGGTGTATGCATATTATACTTCGTAATAAAAGCCGAGAATTCAAAAGATTCGTAACACACATGTGTAGCTGGGGTTAACCGCTACTCTGAACTAAGCTCATTATGTTTGAAGAAATCCCTGGAATTACCTATTGACGATTACGAATATTATTTGTTTAATCTTCGTATTGAAATCTATTTTATTTTTGGGTATCATAAGGTATTTTACCCTGTGGCATAGGTGTTGGAGTACAACTGCAGAAAATAACTAGAAATACATTTCTTTTTATCCAACACTGCCACTACTAGCTTTCTTTTTCCTGAGTCATCGCAAATTGGACGTGGACATCCTTAAATTATGATACAAATATTTAGGTATGTTTGCTGTAGAAAGCGAATAAATAGATTTTTTTTTATTTAGACTGTGTACAGTACTGTGGTACACAGGTGGACATAATACAACAAGGGCCAAATATAAACCACTAACTACCAGTCAACCTTTGTGTTAGAAAAAAACTACACTGTAGTAGGTGTGCACAATAAATAAATAAAATAAGAAACAGAATTTTCATTAAGGTTAGGTAATAATAATACTAAAATACTAAATGCGTAAATACTATGATAAATATTGAAACATAATAAAATAATTATGACGATCAAACTAACTTTATACATCACTAGTTTTTAATTACTACAAATACTTAAAGGGCTTATAAAATAATATTCATAAACAGCAAAGTTATTAGCGTTCGTTTATATCCCAAAATGTCACTCAAATTTATGGAAATATTGTACAGGCTGTAGATTATGAATGAAAAACAATGGAAAAACACTGCGCGTAGTATTTTCTAGTAGCAATTGTTATGAATAATTGATTCAATTATGAATTTACCAATTATGACCATTTTTCGTGGACAATTTTGGGATTTCGTTTTTTTACTTTTTGACTACATAAATATGATCAGTAACAGGTACAGATAGAGCCCAATTTTTTTTTTGTACTAATTAAAAAATAGGGGTGTATAAAAACAAAAAAAAAAAATAAGAATATTTATTCAAAATTCTTTACAGGATAAATTAATACATTCTTAAATAAATTTCTTAATTAGTTACGTTACGTTCAGGATTCAGTATTTTTTATGTCAGTCGAACTAGAAAAATCTGAATTTTTGATAGGATTTTAAGTAGTTCCGAAAAAAAAGAAAACTTACTATCAGCTTTTTTGATGTCAAGGGGAAGCAAACATTCCGAAGTTTTATGGTAGAGATAGCGTAAAAATTAGATAGACCTAAGACCCAGTATGGGAGAAGGAATATGAAGAAGTAGGTAAGATTTTGAACGCATGATAGTTAAAAATATGAGAACCAGCCGCTTATATTTTGCTATGAAGACATTTTACATACTCCAGTATTTTCTGCAATAAAAAACTGCTCCAATTAAACTATGGGGCGTACAAAATAATATTTTATTAATCATAATAATTATTTTAAGCAAACCGTCTGTGGACACTGATCATCACGCGTAACGAAGAATGCATTGCGTAATAACAAAATTATAGATAACGTTACTAAACAACTCTCCATTGAAATTCCAGCTTTATTTTTATAGGCGTAGGGGTGATAGATGTGGTTGGTGATAGAAAAACAATGGCCCAAGGTTGGCAGTGATGCCATCCAATGTTGGTTCCACTTTTGCTAAGAACTGGGCCGACGGAACTGGCCATTAGCGGGTAATGCGTAAACTCGTGGTAAGATAATAAAACTATTTCAAATGGGCCTCGTTGGTAATTGGAGAGGGAAATGAAATGACATTGTTTCTTTAGAGTATTGTGACTATCACGCGTGTGTGACTTCGTAAAGAATTAGTTCGTGGTTGTCAATGAAGAGTTGTAACATCGTATGATCACATTTATTACACTAATATTATAAATCGAAATTGTGAGTGTGTATGTTACTCCTTCACGCTGAAACTGATGAATGGATTTCGATGACAATTATAGTAACTACATCGATAGACCATCCAAGACGGAATACCATTTAGGATCATTTTTATCCCGGGAGTATATTCCCTTGGGATAATATTCTCCTATCACGCGGACGAAGCAACTGGCAAGCTGGCAGCAGCTACATTGTGAAAGGAAACGATTGCACCACTGCTTACCATCAGGTGGGATCGTGGTCAAGCACTGGCTTATAGCAATTAAAAAAACTACGCGCAAAATTTCAGCGTTCTAAGCCCAAGAGTTAGGGGAGAACGGGTTTGTCAGTGACTTAGCATTATATAAGGTGTTAAAAAATTAACTTTAAGAATTTCGAGGGCACATTGTACTCCTCATTATGAACAACTTTTACTATGGGACCAAACCTGAAATAGCGAAAAAAAAATCAGGTGCTCCATACATTTTGACGAGTTTGCGAACATAAACGTAGGGATTTGATTGGGCTGATTTATTTTTCTTGATTTCAGGCTTGGTCCCATAGTAAAAGTTGTTCATAATAAGGAGTACAATGTCCCCTCGAAATTATTAAAGTTAATTTTTTAACACCTTATATATGTAGGTATTTTAAATTGCTAATATGCTGCTTTGCCCACTATTTCAGCAGATGCCTAAGCATTGATGTGGTTGGCTACGGAGAATAGGAACTTACAACTTCGAAAAAATACAGGGTTGTATAGGTCAGCCTGCCAGCGGCCGACCGCGATCGGCTTCGCCACCCTCTACATGTCGCTGCCAGCCATTGCCATTCCTGTACGGAATCGGCCATAAAACTCTTCGATCCAAACCATATTAATACTAATTGAAAGAACAAAAATAATAATAGGATAGGATAATAGGATTAGGCTTTTAATAGGATTGTTTTTTATTTTAATTTTTGATTTGACTTCGATTTATGTGTTTTTCTTGTATTTTCTTTTATTTGTTTGTCATTTTTTTATTATTTGACATTGTTATGTAATCATTAATTTGTTGACTAAGTATAATTTAATATTCTGTATATGACTTGTAAGAATCCCTTACCAATAAATTACTATGACTATGACAAAACATCCAACTCCATGCGTGTTTCCACAAATTCTTCGCACAAAGTAAGTCAACGCACTTACTATATAAACGGTCCGTCCCAATAGCTCCAATTACAACGTTAATTACACCAGGATCAATTAAACACGTAACTTGTAATAACATGCACGCGCCAATGAGTTTCATAACCTAATTATTTAAATATGTTTAAGTGTGCATCCAGTGAAAGCTGAGCTGTTTTTCGCTTAAATATTCAGAATTGGTTATTTTCCTGTGTTTTTAGGGTTCTGTAGTCAAGTAGGAACCCTTATAGTTTCACCAAGTCTGTCTGTCTGTTTGTGCGTCCGTCCGCGGATAATCTCAGTGACCGTCGCGTTGGTACTAGGATGCTGAAATTTGGTACCAATATGTTTATCAATCACACCGACAAAGTGGTAAAAAAAAGTACACGTAAAGTAGAGAGTGTTTTTTTTTTCATTTCAACCCTAACGTGTGATATTTAATATTGTTGGATAGGTATTTAAAAATGAATATGGGTTTACTGAAATCATTATTTTTGTTAATATTTTCGGAAATAATCGCTCCAAAAGTAAAAAAAAATGTGTTCCCCCCTAACTTTTGAACCATAGATTTAGAAAATATGAAAAAATCTCAAATGTAGAACTTAATAAAAAATTTCTAGGAAAATTATTTTGAACTTGATGGGTTGACCGGTTTTTGAAAAGTTGTACAAAATTATTTCTGAACGAAGTTTGTAACTTCGTTCAGAAATAATTATATTATTATTATATTATTATATATTATTATTTTATTTATTTATATTATTATTTATTTTTATTATATTTTGTACAACTTTTAACCGTATATGCAAACATTTTTTTAACTGAGTTTACATAATTTATTATCCTGAACGTAAGTATCTTCTTTCAAATAAATAAAAAAAATATAAAAATCGGTTCACGCAATCTAAAATTACCAACGAAAACCCAACATACATTACCCGTCTGGTTTGTATAAATTAGTAACCCAATTTCCCGAGAGATGGCGCTGTACTTTGGGCTACTTCACGTTGTTAAGATTTTTCCTGAGTTGATGGGGTCGGGACGGGTATGAGCGGGTATATTGTCGGGTTCCTTCTATTTGGCAGAATCTTGATACTCCGATTTTTATTTGGCATAACTCACATGGCATAATCTTATTTAATCGAATATTTTTAAGGCATAAAAAATATTTAGCATAACTTTTGTTTGGCAGAATATTTACGTGTCCGAATTTACAATGGCATACTTTTATCTTGGCAGAATTTTGTTTCGCATAATTACCTTTGCCATAATTAATATTATGCATAATTTTGTTTAGCATAACATTTATTTAGAGATACGATTATTTGGTATGGGTGCATATTTGAACATCAAAAATTAAAATAGATGTATCTTCTTGTAAAAATTAGTGTTCAAAACATCAAAAACTTATAATATATGGAATAAAACTGATAATTTAAATAAAGTAAATTTATGCTGTCGAATGGTTAAATAACCTACGTGCAATGTATTTAAAATCGAATGGTCTGCAAAAGTGACATAGAATGTTCTAAATATAGCATGTATTGGTAGCATTTTCAATATTAAATTAAATTTGTGTCATAAAAAGTCGATACGTTGTGCTGCAAAATTTTGTGACAGAAACGAATCGCTGCGAAACCGACTTTACGCAGTCTTGTCTGCCCTACCCTTAGAGTGTAATTTAAACCCGCGTAGGCGCGGAGGGGTAGGGCGGCCCGCGAGCTGAGGAGCAGGTGGTTTGAAGGCCCGCCACCGCGGCTGAGGCTGGCCGGCGAAGCCGGCCAGCAAGCCGAAGCTGCGGTGGTGAGCGTTAAAACCATCTGTGACGATAAGTTCGCGTGGCGCCGCCCAAACCCCGCAGCGCCGGAGCCGTGACAGAAACAATGCTTGCTGCATGTTGCATGCCTGCTTGCATGCTGCATGCCTGCTGCATGTTGCATGCTGCATGCATGCTGCATGCATGCTGCATGTTGCATGCCTGCTTGCATGCTACATGCATGCTGCATGCATGCTGCATGTTGCATGCCTGCTTGCATGTTGTATGCCTGTTTGCATGCTACATGCATCCAAGCCGACAATATTTTTGTAATTAGCATTTAGGTTAGCGTTTTGATATTAGTAGTAATGACTATCTAAAAATGACTATCGATATAAAATGTATGCCAAAAGACGATTCTGACTGTGAATTTTCTGCGATATGATGGTTCTACTTTTTAATTATTATGGATATAAACATTATGCCTAAAGATGATTCTGAGATTCTGAAATTATGAGTTTTGAATGTATGACAACTGAGTGTATGCGAAATGATTTTCTGCGAAATGAAGTTTATGCTATCCGTTGTTATGCAAAACAATATTATGACGTAAAAAGTTCTGCTATAAAAGGTAGACTCATATTGTCGAAATCTTCGGTTGGTCTCTCGTTGGTATTGGTGCTATTTGTTCTTGCTCGTTGTTTGTCGTTCATTAACTCTTAAGTGGGGACACTTATTGTGACGGATGGGAAACTACGGAACCCTACTCTGAGGTTGGCTCGACACGCTTTTGGCTGGTTTTTTGTACAACACATATTTTATAAATAACGAATAACGCAAACCGAATATTCTTTAAAAAACAGCATCAAAGTCGGTACGATGGCTTATTTAGGTCACTCGAACTGAGTGGATTTTCGAATTGCGTCGCAAGCAGTTAGCCTTTTCCCAACTAGCTTGGGTCGGCTTCCAGTCTGACCAGATGCGGCTGAATACCCATGTTTTATATGGAGTGACTGCCCATCACATTGTAACATCAACTGCTTGCGACGTGATTCGAAAATCACATCTATCACACAGTTTGAGTGACCAGCTAAAAAACCATCGAAATTACTGCATAATTTGCTATGGAGTTCGTACCTTAGCTATCAAGAGAAGCACAAGTGCGGATAATAAATGCCTGCAGTGTATTTTGATAGAGCACCCTGACGCGTAACCACTCGGAATTTGTTCTACAATTGATGATAGTGATCATTATTATAACTAGAGTGAACATAATAGGGTTGGATTTTTACAACGGTAGCTTGCGTGCCCTGAATGTTTGTACCGGAAAACCAGACCTAAGAGCAGTCCTTCCTCAACAATATAGTCCCGTAGTCTCAACCGTATTTGTGGGGCCCTATAGGGCCGATGTCTGCCAGAGCTGCAGTATTTTTATAAATAATTACTGCATCACTGGAACGCAAAGACCGACTGAAGGAACACAAGTGGGTTTAAGTCAGGATAAAAGGGGTTGGAGGATACTTTAATGATATCCCATAAAGAAAAATTTCGACCACTTTAAATCTCCAATTAGACTCCATTCCAGATTTATAAGCGATTTAAAAATGATCTGGGACCGGATTTGTTCTGATTTGACTGAAGAACCGTATTAGCACCGTATTATAAATGTATTAGGACCGTATTAGAACAGTAAGAACGGTATTTTTTTCATTTATCATTAATCAGGTCAAAGTAGAACTTGAACCTATACCTAATAGAAATCAAACAATAGCGCTGTTGGATTTCCATCGTTTACATTTCAGGGAGTGTGTACTGGAATTGCACAATTTAACTCCGCCTAGCCAGTTCCATTACCGGACCACTAGGCGTACGGCGTGCAGTGTTGTGTCACCGGTACATGGTGGACATCGAAACCAAACGCTCAAAACGTTTTAGGAACACATTTATTGTGCGTACAGTTAAGGAGAGGAATTCTCTGCCAGAGCCTGTGTTTCCTGCCCGCCCTAGCCAAGTTACGATCGTTTCGTGTGCGTCGAGCGCCTCGAGTAGGCCACGCCTCCGATTCCTTTGTTCTGATCACGTGACTGAGCGTTGAGATGGCGTCATGAAGAACAAAGGAATCGGAGGCGTGGCCTACTCGAGGCGTTCGACGCAAACGAAACGATCGTAACTTGGCTAGGGGGGCTGATAGCTTACTACTAGGCAAGCGTACTCCATTGTCGACCACATCAACGCTTATCATCAGGTGAGATAGTGTCCAAACGCGAACCTATCTATATTAAGGAAGCATAGTTGTTATATACAAATATTTCCTGTTCAAAAATTAAATATTCGTCGCTTTTTTCTCCGCCCGGAAACTGTCAACAATGAGAGTCTTTGGCGTATAGATCTTTCGCCTAAGCAGATTCATAGCTTGCTAGAAGACAGGGCTTACGTCATCTACTTATTAAAACAAATTAATATAAACTTAAGTAACGTTAATAAATGGGGGAAACAAAACAAAAATAACTTAGCAGAAACTTTCTACATAATGTGCATGTGTTATTAAATTGAACGCCGAATTTAGAGCGCGTATAAAAATACCTTTGTCTTATGAAACTTTCGATTTGTTGATAATTATTTTATAATTGTTGCAATAGGCCGTTTTGTAAGAGGAGGTTTTATGGACTCTCGAAGTTTCGATAAAATCAAGGTTTTTTCTCGAGTGATATTTTCAAGTTTTAGCTTTACGGGGAGTTTTTCGAGATGCGAAAAAAGAGTGTCATGATTTTTTTCTCCACAGAGATGAACTATTTGAAATTGAGTTTTTTTTATCTAGAAACGTGTCATAGCGTATATACCGTGTCATATACGTTAATGGGAAATGACATGGATGGTTAAATTAATTCAGAAATCATGGGTAACTGACTTTCTTTCTTCCTCTTGTGCACTTCTGACTTATTTTACTTCCCTCCCACTACACCTACCTCAACTCTACAGCCCTTTCCATTGTTCTTTGGACCATAAGGGTTTCAATCAATTATAAGTAACTCTTAGAAATTAAAGCGTAAACAATCATTAGACAAAATAAACTGTCAGAAGATCGCATCTATCAACATTAGTTCCGGCCTTCTCCGTCGGCGCTGGCGTCGGCTGCCGGAATCGACGCGAGCGCACTTTCTACACGCTTATAATTTAATGTAGTAAGCACGACGCCTGTAGGTGGGACCTTATTAGGACCTATTATTGTCTATTACATAAATAAGTAGTATCTAGTGTTTTAGTTCGGTTGTGAAAGTATATGTGGTTTGATTGGTAGTGTTGGTACCTATCTAGGGCTGCGGGATTATTCGAAAGAGATAAATTGGCCCTGGAACATAAAAGGGCAACTGAAGGAACACAGGTGGGTTTTAGTCAGTAATAGTCTCACACTCCCTGTCGCTCCGCCGAGAACGGGAGGAGTTTTTCGATGATTTACCAATAAAAAAAAGTATTGGTACCTATGAACATTCCAACAAAGTCACTAGATAACTGCCTTCGTTATTTGGCCCTCTGCTGATCTTGACAGTGGTGTTGATGTGAGATCTGTATGAATAGAACACTCACCTGTCAAGTTGGGGATTAGCAACTAATGTGTTTCTCACATATTTCATAACAGTTTTATCCTTGGAACTGAAATAAAATGGACTTAGCAGTAGATATGTATGTCTTTATTTGTTACTCCTTTACACTCGAGCGGCTGAAAAAAAGAACATTTATTTAATACACAGACACACACAATGAAGAAACAACCAGCAAAACGGAACTGAACGGATTTGAATTCGGCAGACGGATAGAACATGTTCATTTATTCCGGGAGAGTGTTCTTTTAGAAAAAAGAAATACTTTCACATAGACGAAGCCGTTGGCAGTAACAAGGAGCTAGTAAATTATATGCGGAAATATTTAAGTGTGGCAAAAACAATACTGGGTCTATGATGGAGCCTTTGGGTACACTTCAACTGAGATGACAATTTATATATCTGAGGTAGGGTACAGGCAGGAAACCGTTTAATACAAATGAACAATACAATAATGATAATATAGTCGAAGCATTTGTTTCAAATAAACCATTTAAAGGCACTTCTGAATTATCAAAAAGTCAATCAGAAAAATGATGCTAATTGCACATTCCAAAGTGTAGATCTCTATGGAGGTGAATACGCATAGCATTCAGCCTTTTAATGTTCCCACTGTTGTGATTCAGGCCTTCTCTCTCTAGGAGAGGGAATGGGACGTAATCCACCACGCGGGTCCAGTGTGGATCGGTGAATGTCACATGTCTTCGAATTTTTGGTTCTAGGATATACCGGTTTCCTAACGATGTTTTCCTTCACCGTTTTGAGAGTAGTGGTGATGAAATAAATTACACAAAGTCATTACTTTGCCACCCTGCCACCCAGCCAGATGCATTCGTCTGGATAGGTTTGAACCCGCGACCTACAACTCGTAAGGTTCTGTTACCATTCGGCCACCACTGCTCTCAAAGAATATGCAGGAAACTTTATCGATGCTCTTTTATAAATCATGTTATATATTACAAATGTCTCGGTTATAGATTTCTTGTTGATTCTATTATATAAACTAGTGTAAATAAAGTAAAAAAATATAATATCAAAATAAAGAAATTAAGCCACTGGCAACTGAGAGATGGTCAGTCTCAACTGACAGCGTCCGTTCACGGACGTGACGCGTATATTATCAGCTCAACAATTTTTAAAGGAAGCGAAAGATCCAACATATACGTCATCAGTAAGAGTCACCACCAGTAAGACATTTGAGTGAGCATGACAAACTAAAAAATCATATATCATTATAGGTAAGTATCACAGTAGTCGTAATCACATATCATAACATCGTAATAAGTATTATTTAAGTGGCCTACGGATATGATCTTGAGGAGATGGAAAACAAAAGACGAAGGACGTTCTGTAACATAGTTATTTAGGTCACCGAGGTCCATAATCATCTTAATATATTCAAGTGACTGTTGTTAGATCATTTTGGCTAAATTTAGTAAATACATATATTGGTATTGCAAGAGATACATCAGAAATGAAGATATCTGCAGGAGAACCGAGGTTACCGACATAGCCCGAAGAATGAGCAAAATTAGGTGGCAGTGTGCAGGGTACATTGCTCACAGAACAGATACTCGATGGGGACGAAAGATTCTGAAGTAGCGACCACATACCGAGACGCAGCGTTGAAAGGTCTCCCACAAGGTGGATCGATGACCTGGTGAGGGTCGCAGAAATTCGATAGATGCAAGATGCACAGGACCGGTCGTTATGGTGATATTTGAGGCTTATACTACGCTTGAGCCTGTAGCTTTCTATTTATTTTAGATCTGTATGAAATTTGTAACACAGGTAGTCCAAATTAGATTTAAGGAAGATTAAAATTTAATTTTTTAAATAAAGTTAATAAAAATATTTACTTTTACGCAATGCTGCTACAGTCTGCACGATTGTTTAATGCTTGTAAAATATGCAGCTACTGTAGTAAGTATTCAGATTACAGACAGTCGATAATTTAGGTTTAACGTAACTCCAAGTTACGGAAATCGACTGTTTTCTGAATTTAAAATACAACGACTAGTTCAAGATCTTATTCTATATATTCCAAAGTACAAGACAAACCTTACATCCTTTATTGTACACACAACTTTTAAAAACAATAAAAATAGGACAGCTGATGTACATCAGCAACCCACAATTACAAGCGAGCTTAACCCACAATTGTGTTTTTTTCTTTATTTTTATTCTTGATAGGTTCGCGCTTGACCGCTATCTCACCTGATGGAAAGCGACGATGCGGTCGACGATGGAGTGCGCTTATCTAGAAGTAACCTATTCATTCTTGACTTAAAGGTTCCTGGCCACTCCTTAGCTGTACGCACAATTAATGTGTTCCAAAAACGTTTTGTGCGTATAGGTTCTTACAACAAACCATATACAATTGAGAGAGAAATTTTACGCCAATGCTAATTGTGATGTTTTGCGAAGAAAGAAGAATCGCCTACGATCATATCGTGCATTGGGAATAAGATACAAATGGAATGTTTTTGTAGCTAGTAACAAACAAATAAATTCGAAGATAATTCTTATATAAGGTGTTAAAAAATTAACTTTAAGAATTTAGAGGGGAAATTGTACTCCTCATTATGAACAACTTTTACTATGGGACCAAACCTGAAATAGCGAAAAAAAAAATCAGCTGCTCCATACATTTTGACGGATATGCGAACATAAACGTAGGGAACAGCTGATTTTTTTTCGCGATTTCAGGTTTGGTCCCATAGTAAAAGTTGTTCGTAATGAGGAGTACAATGTCCCCTCGAAATTCTTAAAGTTAATTTTTTAACACCTTATATAAGCTTTAGTCCTACAAAAAATCTGCGGAAGATCTGGAAGTCTTCGATATCCGTGATAAAATCCATGATTAATGATTACAAGTCCGCGAGCGCATAATACATAAATTTATGCAGTTATTATAGTACGTTACGTTATAGATATTCGCTGCTCGAAACTATTACGAAGTAGCCATCTGTGGTGCAGTTACTTAATCAGTTATATTTCATGACGCGAGACCGCGTTAAACGTTTGTCTTATTTCTTGTTGTTGAAGTTGATTGGCTGTTGTTTAGTGTATATGTATTTTTTTCATAACATACAATCACGGCTGTATTCCACGAACGGTTTGGTAGAGGTATAGCTATACCTATTAACTGTATGGACAACTTTACATATTAACTGTATGGACTTTAAAAGAGACTGAGTTTGTTTCGGTGTTTCTTCTCAGGGTAGTCAGCTAAGAAACACCGGCCTAATCGACGAAAAAAAAAATTGACGTGTAAAAGTGTTTTTTTAAACCTACTTACAAAATAAATATCATTTATCATATATTTGTAGCTATTTTAAATTTCGTAGCATATGCCGTTTGTGGTCTTGCACAGACTTTTGATCAATTTTGTTTTTTTTTTATAAATTATTTTAATTAGGTTTCAATAAAAGCTTAGTATTTAATTTAATTTTCAAGTTTATTTTTTGTAGCAATATTAAAATTGATTTGAGTGCTAGACTAGAAGTCGTTTAAATAACGGTTTTAATATATTAAAGCCCTAGGTCGGGGAATAGGCAGTCTGACCAGCCCCCCTAGCCAAGTTACGATCGTTTCGTTTGCATCGAACGCTCTGATTTCTTTATTCTGACGTCATCCCAACCCTCAGCCACGTGGTCAGAACAAAGGGATCGGAGACTTGGCCTACTCGAGGCGTTCGACGCAAACGAAACTATCGTAAATTGCCTAGGGAGGCAGAGCACTGGTAGCATTTGGACTTAATTTCTAGTGGCGACTACGATACGTTGTACCTACTTAGCAGTCTACATTTTGTACTAATAATTATTAAGAAACAGTGTTATTATCTGAAGAAATAAGCAGGTGCATTATTTTATAGTGTATTATTCCGTGAATGAGTTGAAGACAACTAGGATAGCGGTTCTTACCGCTTAACCCAATTGGCTTGCTTTTATATTTCTTTCTTTTTACTCTGATAAAACACTACAATATCTATTTATTATTTAGTTTTAATAAGTGTGTGTGTGTGTGAAGTACTAATAAACATTTTTATCTTTCTTTCTTTTTTATAGGTATATAGTAAATTCGAATTATGTCAGAGCAATGTGTAGCTCACCGACCGGCCGTCCGCTGACCGATCGGATCGAGCCCGAATCATCGACGGCGCGTAGTGTTCCACGCGCGCCTCAAAGAGATGCAAAACCGGAGGAAGTCAGCAGGGCAGAAGCCTACTGGGGCCATGCATCTAAAAAAAAGACTGTAAAGAAAAGACTACAAGAAATGACAAGTTTAGTTTAGAACAGACTGTTAGAAATATTTCGAAATATATCACAGCGTTTTAAATGACGATGAAACTAGTCACGTATCATCAGACTCTGTTATTAGGTTTATCTGCCCGGAGCTTTCAGTTTTTATTGAGCAAGATAATAATAAGCTAGCTGGAGAATATACCATATAAAAAATTAAAATATCAGCCACAGCCTTTTTCAGCCTTTTTCAGCCCAATTTGCCTGCTGCGGTCTTCCCGTCAAACTATAATTTAGGTGTCTTCAAGGCTAGAGTAAATAGGCTCTTAATAAACTAGTGCGCCTGATCATCAATGATTGCATCTCCGCTTACCACCAGGTGGGATCGCTTGACTGCGAGCACTGATTTATATCAATAAAAAATAAAAAAAGCCTAGCCTTTTTTTTACTAATCGGCGTCCATTTTATTTAACTTTAACGAAGTCCCACTTTTAAATTCAGTCCAATGTAAGTAATCTTATTTCCGGCATGAAAGTGTTTAATTTAATATTCTCATTAATTAGCTGTTTTATAAGACTTCTGTTACGCATATAATTACGCTATTCAGATCTTTCTACTTGTTGAAATGTGGAGAATGGTATCAGATATGACAATATTGTAGCAATAATAAGGTTTTAAAAGAAAACAACCGCTGTTGAGTTATCTATATAGTATATTTAAAAGGAGAAACTGACTGACATATCAACACACAACCGAAACTGCTGGAACTAGGAACATGTAATTTTGCACAAAGCTTCCTTTTATGATATAGATGAGCACTAAGAAGGGGTTTTTGGAAATTCAATCTTTAAAGGGCTTAGATTTTGTGTCCTAAATGTAGAGAATATGATTCGACCATCTACATATTAAGTGGATCGCTCGGATTCTTGCCGGATTCCGATCCCTATTTACGGCCACCGCAGACGCGGCAATGTGTGGCTCGCCGTCCGACCGTCCAGTAACCGTCCGGACCGAGCCCAACCCGTCGACGGCGCGTATAGTTCCACGCGCACCTCAGGAAGATATCAGCAAATCGTAGGGGTCCAGTAGGGTCGAAGCCTACTGGGGTCATGGGTAGTATCAAAACGAATTTCGGGGCCCTAGGACGAAGGCAACGGAGGAACAGGATTGGGTTTTTAGTCAGTAAAAGTCTGACACTATCACCCGCTCCGCCCAAGGGCGGGATTTGTCATTAGATGACTTTCTCACCTATAAAAAAAGAAAATGTAATGGTTAGTAGCTCAACTGATGGCCGGGTATAAAAGACCAAATAGTCAAAAAAGAACAGAACAGATGTAATATGCACGTCTGTTTTTAATTATAGTACATTATTTATGTCAATATAAAGCGTCATAATAAATTTACATTTATCAGAATAATTCATGAAAATATGTTAATTGACTTAAAGTGAGTAGTTAAGTTGTGAGTTAATGTAAATTGTTCATTAAAAAGGTTACAGTCTTAAGTAGACTTAATCAGTTTTCTTTAATGTGTTCTTATGTCATCGGAATTGGTAATTATGTTCCCGGTAAAGTATAAAATTCAGGTATTGCTCATAATTCCTAGTCATATACAATGTCAAGTTGGTTTAGGCATTGTATAAAATAATTTTATCTATTGTTTATTTGTTTAATAATTTATTGTAGACACAGAAGTAGAAAAATTATAAATATGAGTACTTACCAAGGAACTGCTTATTTATTTATTAAATACTTTATGCACAAACGTACGGCGGCGGACTTAATGCCTTAGGCATTTTCTACCAGTCAACTTTAGGGTGATGCAGAGATAAGTAGTGGTAGGTGCAATAAAAGAGAGAGAAAAGGCGAATAGGTACAAGAATAGATATACTAATAAATATACTTATATTTTTCACTATAATTCCTGCCTAGTAAATGTGTACAATGTCCAGGCATTGTATGCGAATTTAACTAATTTACTGGGTTACCACTCGACCACGACAACTCCTAAACTAACCAGTCTAAGAGCATATGAAGTGAACTAGAGGTCTTAGGGCACCCCGACACGGACAAGGAAAGGTTCCTTTAAACCCTGCCGAGAGAATAGAAACCACGGAAGAGAGGGGTACCATCTTCTTATTTTACTTACGAAATCTTTAGCACATTGCTGGGTGAATTTTTGGTATTGAATAGAATGCCTAGGCAAAGCAAAAATTTAATAATATTTTAAATATTGGCTGACAGTATTAAGCTAGGGTTATTTTTCTGTGTCGGGGTGTGTTGTGGCATAGGATACACCAATCAAACGAATCTGTTTAAGCCTATGTGACGTGAGTTTTGTAGCCAATCAGCGACGTCATAAGGCGCCACAACACGACACAACACAGTAATATAACCCTACCTTTAAGCGTGTATAGAATAACGAATTATACAGATTGCTGGTATCATTATACTTATAAAATATATTGTCAAAACTGTTAAATGATCAAAATCACTTTTAACTAGTAGTTAAAATACTTTAAAATTACTAATAATGTTTACTAGGATTTCTTGAAAGCTAAAATATAACGTGTTTTATTTATTTTTTGACAGATTCCAGTTAAAACGGTTTTTGACTAATTAATGATATTTCCTGTAACACAGTGTAGTGGTTACAGACTATATCAAAATATTCTTTTTCACATGATTTGCATAGTGGCGACTTCCTGATTTCTCGATATTCAGCTGGGGGAAAATATAGAGGTTAGGCAAACGATGATGTTTTGGATAAATGGATAAAACTGTCACTCTCACTCACTCACTGTGAAAGAGTTATAACTCTTCTACAATTCTCAACCAAACTATCACTACAAAAACGACAAGAACTCAACAACACAACAACTACTACAACACAACAACAACAACGTACAACTCTTTTTAAAAGTAGTTCTTTGTTTATGAATCTATAGATTTGAAGTTAAGTTTAATTTTAAAACAACGAGAATTTTTAAATTTATTTCGTATATGTACTCTCTTTATTTTTAACCGATTTCAGATCAGAAATGGCCGACGGAACTTCATACTCACATAGATATTGCAAGTCAATCTACATACAAAGCGCGCTCGAGCGACGCACACATAGACACCGCTCGCGGACAGGATATCTCAGCTCGGATGGAACCAGAGCGAGAGCGAGTGCCATCCGTTTGAGACCCGCGTCTGTGAACATTTTTGTGCAATAATGGAACCAAAAAAAAAAAGCAATTACTGTTCCATGGACGGTTGTTTAAATTCAACATTAATTGGCAAATTATCGTTTTAAGCTTAAAAATTATAATTTACCAATTGTTTCAGAGGGAAGTAGGTAACTATTTGCTTGTATTTTGATGATTTGTTTTAAAATAGCGCAGAACAGTTAGGTAGGTAAGTATCTCAGTGACCACCAGCCATTCGCCGAGAAAGAAAGATGACTTTGTGGCCATGTAATAATTATTTATTTATTCATATTAGGTTTATTTACGGCGGTGCCGACCCTAGCGCGACCGTCGAGTGTAGGCATGAAGTACATACATGAGATTGACTTATGTATCTGTTTCAACATACTCATTTTAAAGCTGCGTAATTATAACACTTTCGCACCGCAAGAACCTTTATTTCTAAGTAGGCTACAGACTTGTCACTTGTCATCGATTGCGCTACTTATTTAAATGTAGTCCGAAATGTAACTAATGGGTGTCAAATGACGGAAGCATGAAGCGAACCCACTAATTACAGAGAGCTACTATTATTTAACTCCTCATTACTGGTTTAATGTATTACAAATATAACACTGGTCAATAAATGTAACCAGTGGGGTTACCATGACGTTCAAAGTAAGATTGTTTCATTCTTATTTTAGTGTGGGTAAGAGACAAAGCTATACAGGTTGTCTAGCGCCATCTCTTACCCACACTGGAAATAATAATTAAATAATCTTACTTTAAACGTCATGGTACAGGTCATGGAATGAGCTTACTAATTTCGTGTTCATAACCTATACTCATTACAAATCTGTATTTTTTTTAAATTATGATCACGTTTATAATAATTTAATAAAGAATCACAAAAAGAAAATTAATAAAAAACAACCAATTGAATATAATTATGTATGTACTTAATTTTTTTTTAATTTGGGAAGAATCTTAAGTTCCTTGATGTGATGTTTGCCAAAAAAATCGGCCAAGTGCGAGTCGGGCTGGTGCACGAAAGGTTCTGTACCATTATCTATAAGAATGGCAAAAAAAAACATTTTTTATATGGGAGCTCCCTTAAATATTTATTTTATTCTGTTAGTATTGTCTGTATGTATATGTCTGTAGTTAGTATTTTTTGTTATAGCGGCAACAGAAATATATAATCTATGAAAATTTCAACAGTCTAACTATCGCGGTTCATGAAATACAGCCTGGTGACAGACAAACAACTACAATAAAACTTCGTATTTAAATAATTATATATATCTAGTTGAAATTAAAACCGTATACTTAGATCTGCGGTCTCTTGAAGCTGGAAAAAATCTAAGTTAACGAGAAAAAAAGATACGGCCGTTTATGTCGCAAAAAACGTATATTTCGACACTCAAGAGAAACAAAATTCATAGGGCACTTCTTGTTGATCTAGAACCCAGAAATTTGGCATGAAGTAGGGTCATATAGCACAAGTATAGGAATAAATCTGAAAACTGAAAATTTTTAGTTACCCCATAAAAAAAACTTTTCTATTCGGAAAAATCTTCCAGATTCGATTCGAGAACTGAACTATTTACATAAGTTAGTTTGTACGGAACCCTTAGTGTGCGAGTCCGACTCGCACTTGCCCAGTTTTTTATTTTTTCATCAGATTCCCGATTTCTAATTTGGTACAAACCATGTTGAATTTCTAAAATTAGATGAAGCTAGTATAACGAATTTTATATGCGTTCATTTCATGATATTCATCATGAGAGAAATTTAAGATCATACATTAGTATACATTAGATACGAGACGCACAGGAGGCCTATGTCCAACAGTGGGCGTCTTTCAGCTGAAATGATGAATACAATAAAGGTAAAAGATTGTATTTAAGTGGCTATCTTTGTAACTCCTACACGCTCAAACGGCTGAATGGGTTTTGATGAAATTTGACACACGGTTAGACCATCTTTTAGAATAGGATATAGGGTACTTTTTATCGCGGGAGTATACTCTCTACTCTCTCTTGTAATAATTTACTAAAGATACCGGCATGGATCTTGAGCGCTGACTTCCACGTGCGCAAAAGTGAAATATCGGGTCTCTTCAGTGGTATGAAGTGAGACGGGTAGTGCAATCCTTGTACAGTGATTGGCTCGCCGATGTGTACGATGCTCAAAGCGATCCCCAATTTTTCGCCGAACGCTCAAGATTCGTGCCGGTATCTGCCCCTCTAGCCAAGTTACGATCGTTTCGTTTGCGTCGAACGACTCGAGTAGGCCACGCCTCCAGTTCCTTTGTTCTGACCATGTGACTGAGCGTTGAGATGACGTCAGAACAAAGGATTCGGATGCGTGGCCTACTCGAGGACTTCGACGCAAACGAAACGATTGTAACTTGGCTAAGGGGCTACATTCAAGCGCGGAAGCCGCTGACAGAGGCAGAAACGCAATAAATGTTATCGATGAAATCATGTTTGCGTATTCATATTCAATTATCCCGAAGATAAATTAAAATGCACTCGTAGTAAAACATTGCATCAAATAATTAGTTAAAAGTGCTGAATGAAAGGCGTTGTCTCAGAGACCTTGCAATTAGTTGCACAAGATGAACTTGCCCGACTAGCTACACCAATTAGAACCATCTACGTAAAATAAATTTATAGTGTAGATATTTATGTAACAGATCAAGACAGCTTTGAAGAGGATTGTCCATTTGATCAAGATTGATTTGTTGATGTAAAAGTAGCACAATTTGGATATAAACAGTAGGGGTAAAAGCGCGATAGTAATGTGTTGTGAGTGCTGTCATAATTAATTATGGTTCTAAGTCATAACCTCAACCTCGACTCAGCTTCCATCGATCAAATTGACAGTCACCGTTTGTTCTTTGTTGACATTAAAGTCGTCAATTCGAAAGTATTTTTTTTTCTTTTTTTATGGCGATTGAGTTGAGCGGATTTGTTGGAGATTTCTTCAAAAGGATAATGAGTGGAAGTATGGGTTTTCACACAGGAGATGCTTTTAGGTTCAGTTTTGTGTTATGTAAAGTTTTATCCAATTCCAGCTTCCTAACTTTCATTGAAAACAAAGCACATTCAAAATACCATCTTACCTAAGTTATTTTTTATTTATATAATACTAGTTTTTTCCCGCAGCTTCGCCCTCGTACATAAAATATAGCCTGTGTCTCTCAGGAATAAAGCAGGTCTATCTGTGAAAAAATTTTAGCAATTGGGCTAGTACTTTCAGTACCACCTCCAGCAAACAAAAAAATATGAAAACAAAAAAAAAACCTCATTATAAAATTAGTGTAGACTAATTTCTGTCAACAGCTTTGCCTGGAATTAAGTTGTAAATTATTCCAAAGGAATATGCTCATGAAGTAAAAAGTATTCTATGATCTATTCCAGGAAATGGTTTATAAGTATTCCAAATCATTTCAGGTAACGGCTGACGGCAGACGTGAAGAGCTAACTGACGGATAGACAAACAGACAGACGAATAGACAGACAGACTGACAGAGTTACTTTCCCAATTATAAAATATGAAAGATGTTATTAGTATTATCAGTACTACTACACTATGCAGTAGCTGAGATGGTTTTCGAAAAATTTTTCGCAGTTTATTTTGTGGAGATATCAAATTTACTTTGTTTTTATAGACGCGTCTCTTTAGAACAATCTACAACGTAAAAGGCAAATTCATCGAAAGGTTATTGTCAGCAAGGTAATTGAATTGACTGAATTCTTGCTGAAAAAATGGACAAAAACTGTTTTCTGTATAAAACCACTGAATTATATATGTCGTGGCCAGATCTTAGAATTGATCACTTCATGATATGGCCAACTAAAACTAGCCAGATCGTTTAAACGTTAACATTTGATGATAAGTCCTCCTCCTCGTTTGGCCATAACATTGATGTCGGATTTCAATGATAACAAAAGGTCTAAAGAAAGTAGGCCAAATGAAGATTCAAATATCATCAAACCTTAACGATTAAAACAATCTGGCCAATTTTGTATGGCCATTTCATGAAAAGATGAATTTCTAAGATCTGGCCACGATATACATAGAATTATACATTTTGACAGACAGTCAGACGGACAACAAAGTGATCCTATAAGGGTTCCTTCTTTTCCTTTTGAGGTACAGAACCCCTAACAAGTAAATGATTTGTTTTAAGCTAACATTTGACGAATGAATCACGCGTCATTATTGATAGCTGTTGAAATTACAGTAATTCAAATATAAGAACTCCGAATTGTAACACCTTTCATTACTCAGCGAACATAAAGATATCAGACAAGATTTTGATCTCTTAAAATCTTTTCCGAGATTGGCATCACATTGGCTAATAAAAATGATTAGGCTACCTACTGCATGCCTAGGCAAACGCTCCAAATGTCGCAACACAGATTCAATCTCTATCATTACATAGGAAAGAAACACAATTTAAAAATACCAATACAAAGTTCTACTTACCAATGGTATGTTTATGATATATGTGAGGGTTATATAAGTTTTATTACATAAATGTAATTAGAAGCAGGTTGCTATAAGAAAAAGATTAAAACTATGCAGTATGTAATGATAATCAGGTTGCGAAAGTGATTGCAATTAATGTGGGCACAGCTAGTGTTATTGTTTTTTTTTATGAGCTACTGACCTACAGAGTATGAAAGAGGTTTCTAATGTATGCTTGATGAGTTAGGTGAAAATTGTGGTGAGCACGATAAGCATATAGGGAGAGACGACTGGGCTACCAATGAGACAACACAAATAAAATGTTATGATGATAAAGAAGTATTTAACGGAGACGTTTCTCTATTTGAAAAGATTACGAATGAACCCCAAAAGAGTACTTGTGTTCTAGATTTTGATCTCGATTTAGATGAGGTAGCTTATATATAAATATTTACGAATGTAATCAAAGTCACCGGAAAAACTAAGAATTTAGTGGAAGAAGTGGTGGATCAGATACTTTGCACAAAGGACCATTAACTAACGACTATTGGTCATTCAAGCAATATATGGAACAGTAAACGAGCGAACGTTGAGTGAATGAAGAGTAGGAAGCGGTGATGTTCTCATGTTGATGAAACTAGCAGACTGTGGAATGCAGAAAATTCTCTGAAGTGGCGCAATTTGGGGAACACCTATGACTATAGAACTGATGACGCTTGAATTGTGTCTCTATACACAGGTTTTTAAAAACACTTTCTTCTTGTAGAATTGAATTCCATAATACTTAAAATTGCCTTAATCGGTATCAGACTTATAAATATGCGTTAACCTGTAATCTGGCCCGGTCACTTCATAACAAATACTTCCTCCTTGCCACAGTAACGAAAACAGCAAACAATTAAAATTAATTAAAAGTGGAACTCAAGATTATGATCAGAAATGCAGAAATGTTGAATATATGGAAGCTGATATAATATGTCTGTCTGTATATTTTGTTCGTGTTTTTATTATACCATTGTTTTCTTTAGACTGTTAAATTGAATTTCTTGATAGACGAACAAAAAATGTTCATAGACTTTGTAAACATTATTCTATGTTATGTTATATCTGAAACTCTTTTCAGCTCCAGACCTAGAATTGTACGAGAATATGGCATTGAAATCTGAAGCGTTTAGATCTTTATCAACCTTTTTTTTTTACTAATCATCGTAGTTACTCTTTATTGAAGGTATTGGGTCGTGTTCCCATTAGCAATTGCAACACCTTTAGTACTGTTACTACACAACAAATATCTACTACGTATTGATTAAATAACAGAGCTTAATGCAGCTCTGCAAGTGACAGTCGTGCTACATATAATAATATTGCTAATGCTGCATAGTTTTCTTTATGATCAATTTAGAGATATCATTGTACAGCTCATAAAAAGCTTGTAAAATTGTATTATACTAGCTTCTGCCAGCGACTTCTGCTGCGTGAAAGTGGAAAATATTTATATCTATATCACTCATTGATAAAGTAGCATTCTTAGAAATTACACCCTTACATATAATATACACATAAATCCACATCACAAACACAAATAAACATCGTCGTACATCGTATATAAACATAAATTAAAAAATAAATCAGTGGAAAAGCCAAATAAAATTTTGTCTAAAACTTAATACAGAAGAATACAATACAAATCATAATCTATAAATTATTAACTATTTTTTAATTTATGTTTATGGCAACGTAGCTTGTATGATACAATTATTAATTTTATGGGGCATGCTGCAACCTAAGTATAAGAAATTGTGACGCTAATCTTAGATTATAGAAAAATATTATTCTAACGTTCTATCGGTGCATATAATGGTTGATTACCCAATAAATATTAAAATGTAAAATATGGTCATAAATTAAAAAAAAAACTGGTATCATTTCTGAATAAACATTAAATCTAGTAGTTTTTTAATACATTGTATTTAGTGGTACATGATTAGACAAAACTGATTAACTCTTACACTTAAAAACATCACATTAACAACCAAAGTCGCAAGTACATTCAAGTACAGTATTATCACCTCTAAAGTTACGTCTCGAAGTGAACGGTTCCTTTGAACATTTCGCAATGGGAACTTGACTCAAAATCTGCCATCGATTGTACAAAAAACTGGTTCAAATGAACCTACTTACTGGTGACGTCAGGGCTTCATCACATTGCATGACATTTAGCGTGTGAAAAGAAATCAAAGTATTGATATTTTGCATAACTTTAAGGTGCTGTGAAGTATCTTATGAAATGATGACATATAGCTCCGAGACATGGTCGCTCACAATGGGCCTCATCAGAATGTAAAGCTTAAAGTTACCCAAAGGGCAATGGAAAGGGCTATGCTAGGAGTTTCCTTGCGTGACCGCACCAGAAATAAAGATATTCGAATTAGAACCAAGGTGGCCGACATAGCCCGAAGAATCGCCAAACTTAACTGGCAGGGGGCAGTGCACATTGCTCGCAGAAGAGATGGTTGATGGGGCCAAACATAACCTTTTGGCCCCATCAACCATGTAGTGGCGACCACATACCGGAAGACGCTGCGTTGGACGACCTGGTGAAGGTAGTGGGAATCCGATGCATACGAGACGCACAGCACCGGTCCTCATGGCAACGCTTGGGGGAGGCCTATATCTAACAGTGGATGTCTTTCAGCTGATATGATAATAATGAAGTCTCTTAAAAAGAGCGACCTGGTTAAGGTCGTAGAATTCTATTCAATGCAGACAGATGAACAGTAGTTGTGGCTATGTTTCAAAGAGCCATATGCAGCAGTGGATGCCTTTGGCAATAATAAAGATGAAGTTACAATTTTAATGTGATGAATAGAATTAGACGTTTGATAGTTTGTTTATTAGGTATAATAATATTATGATTGTCTGGTCCTTTTTTCCAAATGTCAGGGACTTTCATCGTATATGGAGTTTCGACTTCAGTTATGATGAGTTAGATCTTACTTGGCCTAGACTTTCATGTTAGGTTTGGTTTTTATTCCTTGACATTTTGGGTAAATATTTATGATAATAAGGTGATGTTTTTTTGAGTTTTGATTTGCATACACGCCAAAGGGCATTGCAGTCTACTCTGTTATGAGTAGCATTTGTATTTGCATTTCCAAGTTTTGTCTAAAACTTTTAAATTTAAGTTCGAGTATTGCTTGAAAAGGCTGTACAAAGATTAACTGTTAACAAATCATTACATCTATGTCATTTCCTGTCATGCACTATAATGTTTTCTTTAATTTTCGAATTACTTAATACGTACGCAGGATTTTTCTCGCATGAAAATGTCACTACCGTTTAACACAAAAGCCATGTTTTCACAAAAACGATTAATTTCGTTAATTTTTGTTGACTCCCTGTTTCATCCAAGAAGTGGAGTCTTGCCATGGCGTGTTAAAATATCAAGCATGCGAGCGAGAAAGAGCGATGGAGCTATACACTCTATATTGAGCACACAATAACTATGGCGGTAAGTCCCTCTTTGAGGAGTGGCTGGAAAGACCTCAGGACATCCTCACCTTCCGCATGACACAGGTTCTTACCGAACATGGTCAGTTCGGGAAGTTCCAGCACCGGATTCGTGCAGAAGTAACGCCTGGATGTCCCCACTGTGCGGACCGCCCAGAGGACACGGTGGAGCACACGGTAGAAGTGTACCCCGCTTGAGCAGAGTACCGCCGTGTCCTCGTGGGGAAGATCGGAGGCAACGATCTCTTGCGCCGGGCCTTGGTACAGGCCATGGTCCGAAGCGAGGAGGAGTGGCAAGCGGAAGCCTCCTTCTGCGAAGCAGTAATGTTAGCAAAAGAGGAGGCCGCACGTGCACGCATTAGGGCGTTGCCGTCACGCCTCAGCTCCGGAATCCCGATCCCGATTTCCGGCTAACGTAGGTGCGGCCTTGCGGACGGCGAGTGATAGGTAGCTCGCCGTCTGATCGTCGACGTTCTATGTACAGCGCGTACTGTGTACTCACGCGCGCCTCAAGGAGATGTCAGCAAACCGTAGGGGCCCAGCAGGGTCGAAGCCTACTGGGGCCAAGGTTCTGCCTCTGAAAGGAAGACCCGGCCCCAGTATGAAAGGCAACGAAGAAAAGGAGTGGGTTTTTAGTCAGTAAAATTTGAAACACCCTCACGTTCCGCCCAAGGAAAGGAAATCATCCAATGACAACCCCGGGGTAATTTTCCCACCAATAAAAAAATTACACACTATTTAGGTCCATTCCTTTAACAGTTCAGTTTAGGTCCTCAAATTGATAGCGTTAAGAGCTCGTGACAGGGCCTCTGAGATAAACATCGAAGCATATATATGTGTACAAGATATAGAAATGATCTTGCAGAATTTAAAGAAAGAATATCATTACTTCACGGTGCTGGTCATGAATCCGTTTTTACCAGCAGAGTAAAGGCAACGCTAAAAAAAAAATGTAGATGTTGAATGTAGAAATTGACTAACGAAAAATAGGCGAATACTTGACATTAATTTGAATATTAACAATGAGTATTTTATTAATTTGTTAGTTGTTAGCCTAAAATAAGTGTCTTTTAACTATTGGTATTTTATTCTGAAGGTTCGCAACCGTTCGCGACCCCCTTATTGGAACCCATATTTTCAAAAACACTGCCATTAGGCCGTGAAGTAACTCCTTCAAATATCCCTTTTTTTATTACTCGCCTTGCACCATTTTAGTCAATATCTTACTTCACAGTAAGCGATGATGTGGTCAACAATAGAGCACTTTTACCTAGAAGTAATCTACTTACTCTTGTCTTTGACACCCCTAGGTTTTTGTAGGCTATCATCACAATCTCCCTAATCTTTTCCCAACTAGCTTGAGATTGGCTTCTAGTATAACCGTATGCAACTGAATACGTGGTGCCTATCAGACCTCCACAACCTAGTTACTGGTCAACACGATACTCCTTGGATAGACTAATGCTATCAGGATAGATAGATTACCGCAGGCTGATGAGACATCCTCATGGTTCTCCGCTCTGCGATTCGCTTCAGCGTCTTACTTCGTCCTCACCTTAACAATTACACAAACAACACCGTATATATCAATTACGCTACAGGTGGAACCGCTACCATAAAACAAGTATCGAATGTGGAGCGAAGCCGTGACATCGTGGGATCAATTGATGTCACTCATCTTCGTTTGATTATGCATACGATTGCTTGCTGGCAATGTTATATGTTCCAGAAGTTTCTTTGTTCTTCAATGTTTTGTTTTTCTAGGTGCGAACTTCTGCTAGTGACTTTGCCCGCGTGATAGTCGGTTTCTCCATACAAACTTTGGGCCCTTCATCACTATAGGGGGTGAATTTTGAAAAACTCCTTTCTTATTCTTTATTTACATCATTAACAGAACCACTAACAAAATTTCAGCGTTCAAGGTCCAAGGGCTTCTTTTTTTTTCGGAGGGAATATCATCCAATGACATATCCCGATGTTGGGCGGAGCGCGAGGGTGTGGCAGACTTTTTCTGACTAAAAACCTACTCCTGTTCCTTCGTTGCCTTTCATACCAGGGCCGAGTCTAAGCAGACTCTTGGCCCCAATAGGTTTAAGGGCTTAGGATGGGTGACGATAACTCAGTGAGTTAGTGAGGACTTTGACTTTTATATTACCTACAGATTGTAGATTGTTTAAAAGAGTCACTGCGGCCCTTTTTTTTTGAGCTGGGAAGTCATCTTTCGCTTTAGGGCGGAGCAGGAGGGCGAGTTGGACTTTTACTGATTAAAACCCACTTCTATGCTTCTTTTTTAACCCATGGCTTAGTAGGCTACAGCCCTGCTGGGCCCCTACGTTTTTGAATATTACGTGCCGTCGATGACTCGGGCTCAGTCCAGACGGTACCGGATGGCCAGACGGCGAGCTTCTCATCGTTCACCGTCAGGGAATGCAAAGACCAATTGAAGGAACACTGGTGAGTTAGAGTCAGTAGACGTCTGACACTCCCTCAAGCTATATCCAGAACGTAGTTGTAACATTGAATCAATGTATCCTACGGTATCTACATTATAAACTCGAGAAACAACTTTATCGAAGACACTTGTTTAGGTTTTAAATAATCTGTTTATTTAAACAAATCTCTTCTGAGCTGACAACAATTACTAAGCATGCCTTTAAGTTCTGTAGTTTCCACATTTCCCGGCAATTTTAAATTTGGAACTGTTCTTTCTTTACTCGAAAGTGTTTAAATTTTGAATGTCAAAACGCTTTTAAGTCAGCCATTTTGAACTTCCTCACGTTAGAGTGGAATAAATGTTATAATAACTGGTTTGAGCGAATGGAAAAGTGTATAACCTACGTGGTGAATACTTTGAAATACAATAAAAGGTTCTAGTTGTGTTTTTTTCTTCAAACGACAAAACTTAAAAGGCATGCCTCGTAATTTCTTAAGACTTATTGTCTTACTGTCTACATATATTACATAAATATATCGTATTACATTAGGTCATCGACTAAGTATTTATTGGCATAACTCGTTTACTGCAACACTTGTTATTACTTGAGCCAATGAAAGTAAAATCTTGTCGGTACTCTCGATTCAATTTATTTATTAAGCTATATTAAAAGGCATCATTGTTAAAACGCTAACTGTCAAAAGTATGTAATAAATATAAATCTAGTTCAGTTTAGTGCTCATCACTCAAATGTTTGTGTGATGACCACGATCATTTGTTCTTCGTCTCGGTGTCATTTTATCTATAATATGCATCTCATAGCACAAGCTCTGCTTAGTTTGGGACTAGATGGCGTTTTGTGGAAGTCGTTGAATATTATTATTATTATTTCAATTAATTATGTTGATTCGGTAAAATTTACAAGTCCGTGTTAAGAATTGTCATACTGTATGGATCAGAACGTTGGGATGTGAAAAAGATGACTGAAAAAAGATTTCATGTAGCGGAGATGAGAAAGTTGAGATGGATATGTGGTATGACGAGAATAGATAAAGTGAGAAATGAGTATATTAGAGGAAGTTTGAAAGTGGCGCCAGTGACTGAAACGTTGAAAGGGAATCGTTTGTCTTGGTATGATCACGTGAAAAGGAGGGATTAAATGCATGTTATTAAAAGAGTTCTAAATATGCATGTAGATGGATGGATTGTGTGAGGAGTGATATGAAAGAAAAGGGAGTTAGTGATAGTGTGACGGGTGACAGAACAGAATGAGAAAGGAAAAAACGTGTTGCCCCGACCTCTAGTAACATGGAACGAAAGCAGGAAGAAGATGCTGATTCGGTAATTTATACAATGCTACAGTTTTAATAATTAAACTATTAATATTTATGAACATAATTAATTTTATGTATAATTATAGTTTGTTTTGTATATTATAGTCGAAAGCAATTTTTAAAGAACAGAATAAAATAAGTATCTTTACAAAAATTTTGATATCGAGCTGTCGATTTTATGGTACCTTCTTGAGCCAACTGCCATCACTGTTTGTGGCATTGTGTTAAAAGGAGGAATTAACCCTTACTGTGACTACGCTACTGACATTTAGAGGATAACTTGAGATATGGCTGGGCTGTAGTTGTATTGAAATAAGCTTATTATTTGTAATAATATCGTTTGTAGATTTATTTTGACGAGTGATCTTACGCATGCCTATTAGCTCATCAATTTACGGACTTCATTCAGACAATCTTTTAACCATTTCATATTCTGAATACGGAATCATTTTATATACAGAATTACAGTCTTAAAAAAATCGATAACAAACATTAACTGCTCAATTATAAAACTACAGCTTTCTTAATAAATATAGCATTAAAACATGAACATTATGACTACTTTCAAGCAGTTTTGCGGCTGTCATAACCGACACCATACTTAGACTGACAACTTACCTGTTTCTCCGTCAAGGGAAGTTCGATGACATTGGTAACATTTTTCTACTACTAATTAGGAATTCCCGTTGGGCAGGAAAGTGCTGACCACTGCTGACTGTGAAACCTTTTTTGTGTCATGAAGTTTCATGTTACAAAAAAGATTGCAGATTTTTCTTAACGACACAATTCCGAGATGGACTGCAGATTCCATTGAATCTCTGCCTGCAGCCACGGCGCGCAGCTTACGGCCGCAACTGGAAGCGACCGCAGACTGCAGCACGAATGGTGCCGCGAACCGCAGACTTAACATGTACAAACATGTCAACTTTTTCGGAAGATGATGAAGAGAAATTAATTAACTTTGTTATTAGAGGAAGATACTGACAATGATGGCGACTTGTGTGTCATCCACACAAGTCGCCATCATCTTCTTCTTCTAACAAAATTAAAGTATCGATAGAATTTTTGGATATTCTGTCTCGTAAGAAGGTACTGGAGTGACTGAAGCATGGTTCTATGCATTGTTGGAATAGAAGCAACTGCGATCGCTGGCAGCAAAGCGGCTAGCGGCAGTGTCGCCTGCGGTTGCAGTCTGCAGTCCGTCTTGGAATTGTACCTTAAGAGTTGGTACAGCCCTAGAACGCAAATGGCAACTGAAACTCGGGTGACTTTTGGTCAGTAAAAGTCGGAAACTAACTCTCCCAAGTCACGGTTTCCTAACAAAAAAAAAATTGAAGATTGAAGTAATTTTTTGCACTAAATTTAGACTTTTGATAGATTCGTTTTCTATTTGGTTGATGTAATATGTGGTGTTTGAAGAGCAGTTCTAAAAGCAGACATTCGTAAACTAGGAGGACTTCATGATTCTTAGTTACTTAAGATTTAAACTAACAGTGGCTCAGTGTAATTTGTAGGTATTAACACACACACAAGCTCGAACTTGGTCCGACGGTTTTGGTCCTTCGTGCCAAGGTTGTGATCCGTTCGTACCAGGATAGTGTGACTAAGCGTAATTAAATTTAACACACTTTAGACCTTGGTACGACGGACCAAACGTGCACAGAGTCGTGCTCGACTTTGGTACGGACGGACCAAATCCATTGTACCAAGGTCGAGCGTGTGTTTCCCAACTAGCTTGGGGTCGGTCGGCTTCCAGACTAACCAGATGCGGCTGGATATCCGTCTTTTACATCGAGTGACTGCCTATCAGACTTCCACAACTCAGTTACTGTGCAATAAAATAATAATGTTTAAGAAATGATTATGGTTGTAAAATATTGTACATGTTAGTACTACTTATATACTGTTGTATTGATCTTCAATACTAAAGATTTTGAATATGCAATTTGCTTCATGTTCTGATTGATTTAACCAGTATATTATCATGTCCACAGCCTAACGAAGTTTCATACTATCACCTCTCAGTACGTTTGCGTTAATTAATTAAAAACAAATTACAACACTGCTGTCACCTGTCCCTCTGTGTCGCAACTTGTACAATCTAGATACAACTTTGTACTTGTAGGTAAACGGGCTTTAGTTCAATCTCATGTAGGCACCACGTCCACGAGTGTCTCTCAGCGGTATTTTATTCTTCTCTTCATTTTATAAAAAGTCTATGAACGTGTGCCCATAGCTGACATTATCATGGCGATTTGATAAGTGACATTGACGAGCAAAACGTCAATTTGCGGGGATTTCCTCGCTCGTGGAGGTGACGCCTTAGGTCGCGGTTCTACTGGGCGAGTGGAGTAGAGAAAAGCGGTCCTACGCGGAGTGGTGTTGAGCTACCCTTCGCCTGGTGCCTTACCACTCGGCATATGGCACCACAGCCTGCTCGACTCCGTTCTGCCCCTGGCTCGTGGTTGCATGTTCATTTGTTTTGTGCAGTCAATATCCATTTCTTTTTTGTGATAGGTAGTCGACTATTATTTAATTGATATATATAATATTTAGTACATTTTGATACAAGTGCAGAATATTTGTCATTGCGATCGAGGTGGAATTCGCACGAGCCATAGGCAAGTATGTTATGGAGCTGAGGGCTGCAGTGACAAATTTGCACGTGTATCAAACGACTTTTTTCAATACACTTACGAAGAAATGAATGGTCAACCCCCGTTATTGACCGGCGACTCGTGGGGCTCCACGCGCGCACAGCCTGTTACGATCAATGTAATAAAACTGTGGCGGGGGAGAGCACGCGCACTTTTCTGCACTAGTGCGGAAAACAGTTTATTGCGTGCCTAAAAGCGGTGTAATAAGAGCGGGTTTTCGAGTAAGTTTATTGAAAACCTCTTTTCTCTCTACTTCCGTAGGCGTCGTCTATATTAAACATGCGTGCATCCGTTTATATATTCTGCATTAAACCATATACATAAACTTATTTTTTAAAGTTACTGCGTTCGATTCAAAGTTAACGGGAGATCTTCTTGTGTTGCTTTTGTCTTATTCGTTGAATTCTTTAAAAAAAAATCACTTTGAAATTGAACTTCTATTAGGTTGGTATGCAATTTTAAGCAAGTTCAAGACTGGTTTACTTATTACCTAAGTAAACACTCCTTAGAACTTGTAGGTGAGTAAATTCGCAATTCGCTTTCCTTTAGATCTAATAACAAAGTCCATTTTATTTGTCTAGTTCTGACGTAGGACGGATTTTCAAAACATATGTTGTACCTTCTGAATAAGGTTCAAATATCAAATCAAAATATTATGCACTTTTGCGATTTCAAAATGTTCGATAAGCAAGTTGGATTGATTATTGAACAGCTGTAGTTTGACCTCCACAATTTAAGTTCCATTTAATCTTCAATAAACTGGATTTTAAGTAGGGACTAGAGACATTTAAACCATCAACTACTTATCTTCGAAACCGCTCTTCGATTACGTAACGTCAAATTTAAACTAAGAATACCAGTGCATCCATCATGGCCGCCCATATTTCTTTTAAATCTAGACTCAATAAGACATGTGGTTGCCACATACTTGATATTTAATTCTTGGTTAAATGTGACTGGCCATTTTCAAGGATCTTGTCCGCACTTGAACGGACGCGTGTTAAAATAATTTTCATTATTATAGTATGATTGATTTCATAACTCTCAAATGGATGCAACAGAACGTGATTCCTGAGTCATACTTTGAGTGAAATCGGTGTATTTTCATGTTCAAAGGATATTTTTGAAAGAACTCTTACGTACAAATAGAGTAAAATACTTATTCACCGTGCAGAAACAAACTACATTGATCGTAAGTCCGTAACGCTAGCTCATTGCATGTCTGCGATTTCCGACTATTAAGTTCAGGGTTTCTCGTTCAGTTTTCCCTTACGGTAACATTTATTTAGAAAGTATTACCTATTACGAAATATTGGAACTGTTATAAAATACTGTTAGGTTCACTTAAAAAAATACTCTGGAATATTTTTATTCATTAAACAGAGGAGAGGAATTAAAAAAAGTGAGAAACATGTTGTGTTGACGATTGCTGTAAGTAAAGTGTGATAAGAAAAGGAATTATTATTTTAATATTATTATGAGCCTGTTATGTTCCACTTCAAAGCTAAGGCGGGAGGCCTTTCATTGTTTTACTACTCTCTGTCTCCCTTCTATTCTTTCACTCTTCTCTGTCCTTAGCTACTTCTGGCCAGTTCTTTTGGTAGGAGTCCAACTCGTCATATCATCTCCTTCTGGGGCTACGGCATCACCAGCTCCTGCTTGTTCGGGATCCAGTCGCCTTTGCCGAATTTTATTGCGACATGCGGCAGATGTGGCCTGCCCAGTTCCATTTTTGTTTGACGGCCAAATTACATACGTCTGTGATTTGTGTTTTATTTTTAATTTATATAAACCAGTGCTAGTTTGCGATCCTACAAGATGGTAAACAGTGAAGCAATCATTGATGGCGAGGTGCACTAGTTTATTAAGAACCTATTCACTCTAGCCTTGAAAACACCTAAATTATAGTTGGACGAGAAGACCGCAGCAGTTTTGGAACGAAGGAAGGAATTAGATGATATTTTTATTCACTAGTTAACATTCCTTTGCGTTTCTATTAAATGTGCTTCTTTCTTCAAAAAAATGTAACGTTAACGAAACATATTACAAAAACAATGATGTAAGAAGTAATGATGTACCTACATGTACGCAAAGTGTCAAGGCTGTGACAGTCGTTAATATTTCAGTAAAGAGATAGGAGAATGTTTACAATCTCTACTGAACAGATGCACCGTATTACTTAGGTTTAAGGAGGTCAACATTATGTGGTGTGCAAAATCGACTTTGTTAATGAAAATAGTTTCTAGACTGGTGCCAAATTTCCAGCTGGCACTAACGACTACGTACTAACCAAGGCACGGTAAAGTTTGGCATAGAAAAGAGAAGCCACCACCATAAACTGTTTTTGTTTGTTTGTTTTTTAACTGCTTTTTTTTAGTGATGGGAAATCCTTAAATAACATCTCCTGCTCGGGGTGGAGGGAGAGAGAGTGTCAAAATTTTAATGACTAAAACTCGCCTGTTTTCTTTTACTTGCCATTTGGGTTCCAGGGTCGTGGTAAATCTTTCAAATATTCCCGCAGCCTTCGTGGGCCCGTTCGTTTTGCAGACATCTCTTTAAGACGCGTGTGGAACACAATGCGCTGTCGACTCAGGCTTGGTTCTTCTCGGAAGAACGCACAACGAACTTCCCGTTGCTCGTCGTCTGCTTCTGCGTTCATCGTCTGCTAATTTCACGCCTATGGTGGCTAGGAATCGCCCTGCAAGTCATAATAACCACAAGCATCGGGATGCCTGGACAGTCACCTGTAGCGGCGGCTGGGGCGTGAGAATATCCTCTCCCTCACGGTTTTACTGCTTTACATAAGAAGGTCACTGCTTCCGATTCCTTCTCATCCGGTACCCCGGCCTGAACAAGGGCGGGAGGCGGGAGATTGCTGCCATTAATCGTCTCCAGGAAGACACGGCGGTGCTCCGTCAAAGCGTGGCAGAAAACCCAAGTCCGGTAAGGAACCTTGTCAGGCTCACTTTCTGCGACGACACCGTGGCGCCTCTCTTCAAAGAAGGGTCTCACCGCCGCGGTTGAGGAGTGCTTAGTCATGTCTTTTGCTTTAAGGAGGAATACAGAAAACCAATACCTACCTAGAACAATCGATCGAGAGCGTTACTCAATGTAACATTGGATCATAAGCGATTATCAGATGCATATATCACGCACAATTAACATTTTTTTACAAAATGTTCTCCACGTAACTTCTCACGGTTGGTTACCACTTCTACATACCCTGTCATTATTGGCAGAACAGAATGATGAATTAAAAAATATAACCGTAACAATTGTTGACTTTAATCGATCAACTTATCAAACGTCAGTTATATCGATTTCGTAATCGACTAATGTTAATAAAACGTTTAGTCGATTTATAAAACGTAACTGATTATGAGATTAAATAATATTTTTTTGTGGTTTTTAAACAAATTCTGTTTAATCATAATTTATAACCACAATTATAAATAATATTACTAGCGTCAAATAAAGAATTCATGGATTTTTTCATATTTCATTGACCTGCTTTTGTAAACTTGTTGCTCTTTTTTTTTAGTTGTTTTTTTATAGTCATGAGTGTTTATTAGTTTAATAGTTTAGCATAAAAATGTAATTTATTACTATGAAGACTTATTTTTCTACCACAGTGAAGCTTTTTAACCCAAAGGAATAGAATTAATTTAAAAAATTGTTTATTTGTGAAGCAGGTTTAAATTTTTACAATATTTATTGTTTTAGACTCTTTTTGTTTATTTTCAGGTAATGTCAGTATTTGGAGACTGCTCTTTCGTAACAATAATATGGGTCATGAATGCCTTGTTGCATTAAGTCCACCGTTGTACCATTACTACATATTACAAAAATAAATAGGTAAAATAATTATTTATTTTAATAATTGTATCATTTTAGTAGAAGTTAAAATTTACAGTAATGTTACTGTAAATTTTAACTTGACTGTGTAAGCAATTGAATGTTTTTCAACATTGAAAATATGTCACAGATTGTCGAAATACCTCATTACCACGTGAGAGAACAAAATAGTCTATTACACAAGACTAATGATACAGAGAAAACTGTGTTTGTCTGTTTATTTATCATGTAAAGTTACATGAAAAGTGCAATGGCTAGCCACCGCCACAATTAATTATACTTATTACGAGTATATCAGGCTGGTAATCGGGCAGCATCCAAATTCTTTGCAAGTCGGGCAGACCCTCCAAGACGCACTCGACCATTTGTCACAAGTTTATTACAATGTTAATTTTAAGATCCTATTGTAATTTTGTATGGTGTACAATAAAGTGTATATCTATCTATCGATCTTATTATTTTCGACTGTTTGAAAACCTTTCTTTTGAAACACGTAAGCAGTTGTTATAACAGTCTCGGCCCCGGCTTCGCCTGTGGCTCGAGCAGCTATTTCACCTCGGCTGTGATGACAAAAATTGTACTGTTTTCACATCATCCATCGTATCAAAACTACTAAACTAGGATAGTAACAAGTTTAAAAGGCAAAGCCAGCTATTCCAGTAGGTTTAAAGAAAATTCAAAGTAAAGGAAGCATTACATGTAATTCAAAAGCATAATACGAACACAGTGTTGGGACGTAGATACGTAATTTGCCAATAAGTGTACTCTTTCACAATCGCTCACAAATGCAACATTACCGTAAGATTGTGCACACAGAGCATTTTGTTACTTTATGATCTTAATTATAAATCATACAGTTTACTAATTTTATGTTCGGAGTTTACAAAATGCTGTGGTTAAGCACGTGACTCTCTCACAGTAATGTTTTTAATCCCTAACAATTATGTATTTGTTAATGTGAACCGGCTTTGTTTTTGCAAATTGTTGGTAGATATTAATTTATGAAAAATGGTGGCTCAATAATAGTAGACATGGGTCGAATTTCGAGGTTAATCAACGTTGGTCGAGGTCTTGCTGTAGGTGGGTGACCAACCATTATGGTTTTCTGTATATACTGACTGACATATCAACGCACCGCTGAAACTGCTGGGATTAGAAGTGTGAAATTTTGCACAAGGTTTTATTTTATGATGTAGGTGAGCACTAAGAGAGGATTTTCAAAAATTCACTCCCTAAAGGGTTGAAACGGGGTTCCAATGTTTGTATAAAGAAACCTACTTCCACGAAGGTGAAGCCGCTGGCAGAAGTTAGTTTAGGTATATCGAGATTCTTCCTTGCTCCGGAAGGCATGTTGAGCCCTTGGGCTCTGCAGGATTTTGTAGATCTTTGACAGACTTCACTTTACGTCAAACACTGATGTCAGATTTTTTATCTGACATCAGTCTTGCTAAGAGATATCTTCAGTTATATCTACTATCAAACTTCAAGGTCGCAATAAGTTGGAAGAAATACTGGTCATTAACCCGTTGCATGCCGATCTACGCGCAGATCTACGCGGGACACAATAGCTTTTTAATTGTGTCTCTAATTACGGTATACGAAAGGTTCAAGGAGATAGTGAAATCGAAAGGCTTAAGCTGGACAATAAGTTAATGAAAAGGAAAATATTCAATAACTGCATACTACCTTGTTTAACGTAGGGCTGCGAAACCTGGACCCTCATAAGAGCATTGAGAGAAAAGCTTACCATTACACAGAGAGCAATGGAGAGGAGTATGACCGGTTACAAGCGTCTAGACAAGATATGAAACACTGATCTAAGGTCTCTGTCAAAATTCTCCGACATACTTTTGCGAATCGACCAACACAAGTGGAGGTATAGGGCAGGCCATATTATGCGAGATAAAGTGGGTAAATGGAGTAAGAGAGTCACTGAATGGTACCCAAGAGATGGTAAAAGAAGACAAGGAAGACAACACACAAGGTGAAAAAATGAAATAAAATTGACAGTAGGACCAAATTGCAGAAGTTGCTCATGACAGGCAACAGTGGAAAGGATTGGAGGAGGCTTTTGCCATACGGCACACCGAATTAACGGATTTTATATCACTGCAAATTCAGAGTTCAATTGAAAATCTGTATAAATTTCGGCTTCATTATTATTATCGTCAGTTACATAATTGACGGCAACTCAACAACACTCACTTGAGTTGAGTTCACTTATGGGGTTTCAGGAAACAAAATAGGCAGTCCTCTATAAGCTCCGGTTGGAACGAGAAGGCGCGTCAGACTTTTACTGACAAAAACATGCCTTGAGGACTCTATTAAACAATCGGGGAACGCGGCCCTAGTGGTAGATTACCCTACCATTGACAATTACTGCGTGAGTAACCCAATTCTAAAGACAGGGAACGTAACAGACATCGAAGCCAAGATTGAATAGAAAGATTATTTTGAATTTGTGAGATACAGTTATGTGGTGTAAAATGCGCTTTGTTGCATTATTAACAAACTTGTCTTATTAAAAATAGTTTAACATCCGGATCTTTTAGTTTATTTATAACCGTTGCTAATTGATTACATAAAATGCAGATATGATGCAAATCACTTGCTTATTGTACATCTGAATACGTGAGGTTGGGAATCGATTTATTTATTTACACGAATATTTATATTTAAAAAATACTTAACTATGTTGTGGGGTTTAGATACCACTGTGCTATAGACGAAATATTATTTTTTGTGAGACATAGAAAGCATAAACTACAAGCTGGTGGATTAACTGATATGACAAAAGTCACAGTCGTCAAGAGTTTTGTCTACTGCATAAAGATCAACAACCTAAAGTGGGAAGTAAGTCGTATAAGGAATAACACTCATCATCATCTGTCTTCTTGAAATATGGAAAGTATTCAACCGGTTGCTGCAAATAAAGCTTGGCCAAACAGGGTTTTAAATATCTATCTGACACCAATAATTAATACACCATTCTCAAAACGGTGGAGGAAAGCATTGTGAGGAAACCGGCATATCCTAGAACCAAAAATTCGAGGATATGTGACATCCACTAACCCGCACTGGCCCCGCGTGGTGTATTACGGCCCATTTCTTTTCCTAAAGAGGAGGCCTGAGTCCCAGCAGTGGGAACATAATAAGGCTGAATATGCTACTACATGCTATGACACCAATAATGTGAGTGCGGTGGCTCGGTCTATAGCGTGACCCACTTGTTTTAGTACCCCTAGGCACCACCGAAGATCAACGCTACGGATGTTATAAACGTGGCCTCTTAATGAGCCGAGAAGAAGAAAATTATTCCTCTGTTCTTATCTTGGTGTCGGCGCAATGTCACTCCTTTTTCCACCCTTCTCTATCACTTGTCATTATGTCAGAAGTCAGGAGACTTTTGAGATAACGACAGTTTTGGAAAGGAGGACCTTTCCAGTCACGTCATCATTTTTCCTCAACTTCTTCGTTGGTCTTATAGTCAGGGTCGGTTCAGAAGTTTGTGGTATGATACTCCTATGCCTCGAGAAGCACTTAAAGCCGTTGGTTCTGTATTCAATCTCTCCCCAGTCTCATCGTACTGTGAGAGTAAAAGGACAGAGTGTCCTTGTTTGAGCACACGATTGTACATACACTATAATATCTCCTGCCTACTTGGCTAATTTCCGTTGAAATAGGCCACCGTGATCGAAGTTCGATTGGGAGGATTCTTTCATCATCTTTCATTGTCTCATAGCCGTTGACCATTTTAATTAGATCCGTCACTGTAAGTCATTCTCTGCCATACACCTTAAACTATAATCTCAGTCTCAAAAACTTCTTTCCGAGTTCTACCATCCACATAAACCATTGAAGCATTCTTTAGATTAATATTTAAAATACGCACAAAACGTTTTGAGAACACATTCATTAAGCTTTCAGCTAAAGAGTGGAATTCTCTGCCGGAATCTATGTTTCCTGTTAGCTTCAACCTAGGGGTCTTTAAGTCAAGAGTGAACAAGTCAAGTGTCACGTCTAGGTAATGCTCCATCGTCGCTCACCATCGGATGAGATAGTGAGTAAGTGCGAGCCCCTCAATAATAAAAAAAAAATTCATCAGCGTCCGATCATAAATTTATCCATCTTGTATTCATTTTCCACAAAGCAAACAGTTTTAATGCACAATTTAAATTCTCGCAAATACTAATCGTGGGTCATTACTCTAACCGTGCAACTTAAAAAGCCGTTAACAAATTCATTTAGTTTAATGGTTTCACTATTTGTGTTTACTCTCAAATTAAACTTATGCTGATTACTGTAGGATGTTTCTATCTCTATGTAAGAATACAGTAGAGGTTCCTCTGGGTTTTTGAAAAAAATATAAGTCACGCGATTTCTTGAATCGTCATGAATTATTATTTTATTATTATGAACCTGTTGTGGCCCACTGCAGAGCAAATGCATTCCTCCTATTCTTTTACTCTCCTCTGTCCTTAGTTACTTAGGACCAATCCTTTAGGTAGGAATCACGAAATTTACGAATAGTTTCAAGGGAATGCAGTAGGGTAATGACATCTATAAGATGGTGTTCAAAGGAATCGTTTTCGTCTTTAACCAGCAACCAGAATTATCAAGTTTACTTATCGCAGTCAAAAGTTGGAATAACGCTTTTCCTAAGTCAGATCAGTTCTATTTGGTTGCCTCCGCATTCTGCTTCAGATTGTATTGTAATCAGGGTGGTTTGGCTATGTTTACTGACGTATGTGTGGAATTGTTAGCTAATGGTCCTTTTGCAGAGGTAACCCGTTGTCAAAATAGTTCTTAACTCTATAGAGTTTTTCTTCTTTACGCACTATGCACGTGTTTGATCAATATCTCACTTTATGATAAGTAATGAAATGAAGTAAATGAGAAAATAATTTGTAGGTATTATTTACAGGTTGGTATCTGTCAGTGATATTATTTTTTACATTACTCATTACAAAATGCATCCTATCGTAATACTACTATAGTCGAATGTAGGTTAGTAGCTAAAGAATTTGTTGAAGAATTCAACATTATAATATAACTGTTGAAATAACTGGCGAAACCTTAGCTTTAAATTACGGTTACATTAATTCTATTATTATTGTACTGAAGATGTTATTTATGGGAGCCTGACAGATCAAACGACCGGTCCCAGTAAGGCTAGTGTGCACTTGCACGGCACACTTTTGAATAGCCTTGGACGGGCAACATTTTGAATCGACTAAAACTGATATTTTCAGCGTTGACCAATAAGTCTTCTGAAAGCTACGTGATGATATTATATCATATTCATATAATTGTAGGTACACTATAAATCATTTAAGTATATTTTTAATATGCAAATTTTAATGTACAGATCTTTCTTTAATTACTACAAATGAGTTTAGACATTCAGTTCAATGTTAAATAAAACATTTAAAAGCAAATAATCGACTAATCAGAATCAATTGTCTATGATCTCGATTATGATTTTATAGAGCATCAAGGGTGCTCTAGTTTGAGTCTGCATGCAAGATAATAAGTGCAAGTTATAATTAATACATGTCATTATCGGGTCCAAGCGTTCACCCTTCTTCGGCCGTATCTTAGCCGTTCCAAAAGTGGGAGGGACGCTATATAACAAGATGGTAACATGTCCGCACCACACAACCAGTCTTCGGCGAACGAACGAAGACACACGGCAACATGAAGTTATTGGTGAGTTGATACAAATAGTGCAGTGCAAGTGTGTGTGCCAAAAGTGAAAAAAAAATATTTTAGAATTCAAATTTGAAAATAGAAAGTGCGGTTTTTTGAGTTTTTTTTAACAAAGCGTTTTTTTTTTGGGTTTCTTTGCGTAATAACACATCGACTAAACAAGTTTTATTTTTTTACTTTTACGTTTAGTCGTTCCATAATTAAATATGTTTTATTGGTTAACTTTGCATATAATCATGACAGATTACCTTTTTAGTTCAAAATTTGATAACAGACAAATTTTTTCAGCAAAAAATATAAAATAAAATAAAAGCCTGTAAAAGCTTGCAGTTCTCACCACTTTGTAACAATAACTTAGTGGTTACAGCGATTACCTTCTGATTACCGGTTAGAAAACCGCGCACAATAACAATGCATGGTAATTTATACAAAAAGTTATTTCTAAGCTACAACTAGTACAGAAAACTTGTACATTTTATCGAAGCTATAAAAGCCTCAATTTCCCACGGGATTATTTTCATTGCTTTTTCTAGCCAATTTCGAATAAAGTCATATAATCAAGTATACATTAAATTAAAACTGTAAGAAAAGGTACTGATTTTTTTTTAAAATTTAGGTTTGGAAAAAACATCATAAACCTAGCAGAACCTAAATCGAATCTACCTAAAATGCAAAGAAAATGCTTCAATACGAAACAAACAAAACAATGCATTTTCGCAACTTTAAGCACATATTGGTGAAGGAGAAAATATAGAAAAAATCCGTCCCCAACTAGAGATAAGAAAAAGGTATTAATACGAAGTTCACTGCACTTCCTCAACTACTATTATTACGGACAAGAACATAATAATACAACACTATATACTCGAGTATCATATAACAGTTTTCTTCCTCAAAGAACCGGCTCCGCTATAATTTTCATTTCTCTTTCCTGTTAAAACTAGAAAGTATCGAAAATTGTACGCTTCGAGATACGGTCTCTAGATACAAATTACTTACTTACATGCATAATCATTATAACTTGAGTGCGGAACTCAGAAACTAACTGTTCCTTGGTTTTAACTTGAAGCGATGAAAAATTCTATAAACACATCTCTAGGCATTATGCCAAGTTGTTTTGCAAAATTTTGGGAACAGGGTATCTGGCAAATCATAACACTAATTTATAAAGACGAAACTTTATATGTATGTATTTCTGTTACACCTTCTCATAAAACGTCTTATGCGTGGCCAACGAAAGAACTATCCAGGGGAGTAAATATTGGTCGGACAAAATTTGAGTCAATTCGACACGAAAGAAAATCAAACCTCTAAAATCGGATGAAATTTGGCACACGGGTAGGATGAAAACAAAAATATCAAAAAAAAAACGAAAAAAAAAGTCAAGAAAAAGTCGAAATTAATCCCAAAAAACATGGGAATAAATATGTTATTCTAAGGCATGGGACTTAGAATAACATATTTATTCCCATGTTTTTTGGGATTAATTTCGACTTTCATGCGGGTGAAACCGCTGGCTAAACTATAGAAAAAAACCTTCAAGAAGCCTTTGTTAAAAATACGTCGAAATATTAGAAATATAATACAGTAATTTTTTTTTTTAAATCAAACCTCCTAATAATGCGTCGCTGTAAACTTTAATGAGGCGCATGATAAAATCAACTATTCCTTCTAGTCAATTATTATGAAACAGCGCTCTGGTGATACAGTGAAATAATGAGACATGCGGTTCCAGAAACTACCTTCCCCATAAACACAAACTTACAAAATACGCACTCTCTAGAATAGATTTCCTCATCCATATAAGTGCCGTCGTGTTTCTCGATACAGTTCTATGGCAACATGCAAATTGGTGTATTATTATAATTTACTTAGATTACTTTATTTTGAAAGTAGAACGTCACCGAGACTCATAGTTTTCCGTGTTAGATCGAGTACATTATTTGAAAAACATTCGGTTTCGTGACGTTGCAAATTACATTTCACATTCTTACTGCAAAGAGAATTGAGATACTAAAAGCTCTTTAAAATACTCTAAAATGTATTGTCAAGTAAGAACAAAATATTATCCAGCCAGTTAGTCACAGACTTAGCTATCAAGTTAGAGGGTGCACTTACCAAAAAATATATATCTTCTGCTACTTTCTTTCAGAAATATATTCCAAATGTTTGACGAATGAGAAAAAAAAAGTAAAATCCATAAATCAAATATTTTACTGCTTCTACATTTTTAAAATAGCTGAGTATATAATTTGATTACGAATAACGAAAGCTCTGGTCACGAGTGCAATAAACTGATTGAAAGATCAAAGGTCAAACTCGGATATGTTTATATTTTTAAAGCTGGTACTTTTGCAGTCGTAGAATGAGTTAAGGTAATTAATAACTCCTCACTAACAACACCTCATTTGTCTGAAGATACATCAAATAGATATTTTTAGACTTGCTTTCAAAGGATTAACATAAATTATTTTGATAAATTACAAAATTATTCTTAAAATAAGTTTGAGATAGTTGCATAAGTTTCGAGAAGAGTAAATAATAAAACTAAATATGCTTTAAATGAACTAATCGTGATTCAAGCCGAAGAAACTTTCAAAGACATCAGCAAGAACGATCAGATATCATTAATACTGAATATGAAAAATTATATAAGTTCAATGAACAAAAAGCCTTAAGAAAAGCTCTATTTGAGGAAAGTAGGAAAACTCGAGTCGAATCTCATTTATCCTAGAAAATATGATAGTTGAAGATTTAAGTAGAGACCACTAAACACCATAATTAACTATTCTGAATTCAGCTCGTTCAAAACAAGCCCACAACGCCTCTAGTTACTAAAAAGAACTAAACCAAAAGCTAACTTTCCGCATTGAATATCTCTTCAGGTCAACGGTCCATGGCACTATTGAGCACTAGAGCTGAAATTAATGCAATGAGATGCATCGGTGACGGTAGTGCATAACACAGATAATCGACTAAATGACGCAAAAGTCACGCACCGCGACCGCTCATTATGACATATGCGGATGCATCCGATTCATAATCACTCAGTTTAATTAAGAACGTAACGATAATCGACTAAATTGGATGCCATAATTACTGTAGATTCATTCGAGTAAATAATCGTTATATCATTGGAATTTTATAGTATCTTGTATCGCGGATAGTAATTTTGATCAATGACTCAATTTGATTTAGAATTAAAAATAAATATTACTAAAATTAAAAGTTGTTGATTTTTTAACTAGTGAAACTTAATTACTCCGTAGATAAGCAAGATAAAGATTTATGCGAAATCAAAAGTAGTAAAATTTAACTAAAGTTGAAGATTTCTTAAAACAAAATTATTCGAGAAACGATTTAGACACGGAATAATTGGACAAAATTACAGATTTTCTACTTTCAAATGGATTCGCGAATTTACAATCGTGTTTTGTTTACATAGCCGCATGTAATTTGTATGGATGATCATACGCCAGAGCTGTTTTTACTGTTTCGCGGTAAATCTCAAGCGTACGGGAATTCTGATCACACAAACTGGTTTGGCAAGAGCATTGACACTGGATATCCGATCCGTATGAGCTACGGATACGGTACTAGTGGTTCTCGCTACGATTTCACTCGGAAAGTTTGAGGAAGTAATTGGAGCGAAAGTGTTAGTTAATTATTTATTTACTTGCGGCTGTAACAACTTTATTTATCTAACTTGTGCATAAACTAAGCAGGAGTAATGAGTAGTTAATGATATAACTTGCTTGGCAAGTGTGACTGAAGAAATAAATTATTACTTCCAAAACATAGCCTCACTAACTAATCTTATTATTCTTCTAAAGCAAGAATTTGAGTAGTTTTTTAATTAACTGATATCAGACCTAAAGACAACCAATTATTTTAATGAAACCAATATTGTTTTCTTAGTATTGACAAAAGACTACAACCAAATCTTAACATCATAGATCAAAACTAAAAGCTTACAAAAACCAAGTTTCAGGCTACCAAAACTATAACTCATAGTAGTAACACATCACGTGTAAATCCCCCATACAACTTTCACTGGAGGTGTATGTTGTAATTAATATAGAACGGTGCACAACAAGAACGTATTTACCTTGATGATACATTGTTGCTGTAATAGCGGATTAACTGGGTTAAATGCTCGTTAGACAATCATAATGTTGTGTAAGTAAATTAATTAGTAGGTACTGGGGATGGAGATTTATTAGAAAATGTAGATGCGGTATAAAATAAGGACAGGTATATGTTAGGATGAGTATTTGTGTGGTTTGGGGAAAAATATAGAAGATGTCACTAAAATATTAATGAGACCTTAGACAAAAGAGTAAGAAGACGAGGCACTTATCCATGGTTTAATAAAATAAATTTTTAGTATAGAAACTCTCGCTCAATTATAATTAAATCTGCAAATAGAGGAAATTGAGTAAGCAGCATTAACCGTAAATACTCTATAATCTTTCGTTGCGCCAGTAATTCACTCGTATGACAAGTGGCGCTACCTGCCAGCTTTCGATCATTCATAACAACATAATCGTTTCCTGCTCTCAACGTTATAGCAGTTTAAACATGCATTTCGACTACGTAATGTTAAAACAGCCTACTAATAATGTATTCACGACTCATTCGCTTTTTGTTTCATAATATGTTACTGTCCGTCTCTATTATGGTAATTAGTTTGTTTAAAATGCATCTAAATAGGTTTACTTATGTAAATAGTGATGAAATCATAAAGTATGTTTGCAAGTTTTCTTTTATCTTTATTTTCTAAGTCCTCTTTTATGGACGTCCTAAAGCAGTGTAAACAATAATATTTTATTAATCCTTCCTATTCTTGTCGCGTTCGTCATCTTTGTTGAGTTAGGTCAGTTCCGTAGCGTCAGGTTACGACTTAAATTGTATGGTCCGTTAATGCCTTGAGTATTTAGGTCAGAATGTGTGAAAAAAAAACATTCTAAACCAGTTTCATTTTGAAGGTCGTATGAAAGATTTGCTGTTGTTCATTTTGTATTGTTTTTATCTTGCTCAAGTGCGTTATATTTTTGTTCAACAGCTTTTTTATTCAACTGCGCCAGAAGGACCGTTTTGTTTTTTTTTTCAATCGTTTTTCTCTTCAATGAGCCTACATAATTCTATCTTACGATCTAAATGTTCTACGTAACATAATGATTCATTAATGAATTTAAAATTATTATCAAAGAACATGAAACCGAATCTTACTACTTCTGTTATAACAAAAGTTATGAAATTAATTTCAGAGATATAGATAATGCCAGACAAACAAAAGACAATTGACCTACAGTTTTACTGATAGTATCTCCTAATTGTTGAGCATTGCGCAACTTGCTACAGTTTCTTTCGCTTACAAAGCGATGCAATAACCATGTCTCTGATAATAAATATACATAATTATAAACCTGTAGAAAGTTTTACTAAAGTGTTTAAATACTAGTAATTAAAACGTTCATATAAACGCTTGGAAACTAAATTGGTCTCTGACTTAAATACGCAATAGGAATAATTGCTGTCTAAAGTGGTTTGTTAGCTAATTTTCCTATGAACCATTTAGAAATTGCATTTAGTCTTAGAATAGTTTCAGACCGGTATCGTAGGAAATACGTTATGCTGTTTCCGAGTGATAAATCAAAACTGTTTCGCTCTTGCATCGGTAACATCTATAAAATTCATTGACCGCGTTCTTAATTAGCATGATTTATATTAGTAGTAATGAAACAATTCATGCCTAATTGATGTGAAGACAGATAGCTAAGGAAGTGAAACAAACTATTAAACTTTTTATTAACTTGGTCTAACAATGCTGTTGGGAGGCGAGAATCGAGATTATACGATAAAACATTGAGAGAAAGTGTGAATTTTGTATTCTGTCTCGACATGGGTTTAACTGTTTCGATGCAACTTTTACTTTGTTGCGTATTCGAGGGTTGCAGCTTAGGATTTCAATCTACTTGTAACATTGTTATTTAACGGTCAAGGAAGTTTCATGTCATTCTTTATTGTTACGTAGTCACAGTATTTAAAGTAAGAATCACCGTATGTAAATTCTGCTGCATAATCACTTTTGGCACATAAACTCTGAACTCAATATAAATAACCCGCTTTCTTGTTTTACAAATTACTTTATGCTCTTTCTTTGTCTTGCAGGTTGTATTGGTCGTATCGCTGGCCGTGGTGGCCTTTGCCAGCGAGGAGAAAGGCGCACCGAAACAGGCGGCAGCATCCGAAGACAAGAAACAGGAGAAGAGAGGCATCTATGACATCGGACATTACGGAGGCGGCGGCGGCGGTGGCGATGAAGGTGGCTATGGAGGTCACAGTTTCGGACAAAGTTTCGGACACGGTGGCGGAGAAAGCATAAGCTTCGGCCACAGTGGTGGTGAAAGCTACGGACACGGAGGCGGAGAGAGCTTCGGCCACGGTGGTGGCGATAGCTACGGACACGGCGGCGGTGATTTCGGAGGTTCAAGCGGTGGATGGAAACCCATCGCCACAGAGGAACACGGTCACCAGCACCAGCACCATGAACACGTCAAAACCATCGAAGTCATCAAGAAGGTCCCTGTCCCATACACCGTCGAGAAACACGTCCCCTACACCGTTGAAAAGAAAGTACCTTATGAAGTCAAGGTCCACGTCCCCCAGCCCTACACCGTTGAAAAGAAGGTCCCGGTCACCGTCAAGGAGTACGTCAAATACCCCGTTTATGTCCCTGAACCCTACACTGTGGAGAAGAAGGTACCTTATGAAGTCAAGGTCCCCGTCGACAAGCCTTATGAAGTGAAAGTTAAAGTACCCACTCCTTATACCGTTGAAAAGAAGGTACCTTATGAAGTTAAGGTTCATGTACCCCAGCCCTACACCGTTGAGAAGAAGTACCCCGTCCCCGTGAAATACGAAGTCAAAGTGCCTCAGCCGTACGAAGTCGTCAAAAAGGTGCCCTATGAAGTGAAAGTTCCCGTTGACAAGCCCTACAACGTCTATGTGCCCAAACCTTACCCAGTCCCGGTCGAGAAACCTTACCCAGTTACTGTTCACAAGCCCGTGCCTTACGAAGTCAAGGTTCCCGTTGACAGGCCCTACAAGGTCGAAGTTGAGAAACCCTACCCAGTGCATATCAAGGTCCCAGTGCCCAAGCCTTACGACGTGTACAAAAAGATCCCTTACACCGTTGAGAAGAAGGTACCTTATGAAGTGAAGGTTCCCATTGACAAGCCCTACCCCGTCTACAAGGACGTGCACTTCCCATTGGTAAAAGAGGTGCCTTACCCCGTGAAGGTTCATGTTCCTTTCTACATCAAGAAGGAAGAAGAACACCACGAGCACCATGAACACCAGCCACAACAGCAACACGGTTGGCATTGAGTGACGTTAGGCTAGGTCTCACCTTGTACCTTGTAGGTTAAGTTCAGAAATGTGATCAATTAGTATTTTTAGTGTATGTATATTTTTGCTAAATTTTATGAATGTTGGTGCTGTTCGCTCACAGTGTTGATCTGATGATGCGACGGTAGCCGCGACGCGATGAGTTGCTGAACGAATTTACGAATTTTGCTCTAACTTAAACAGTCGAGTCACATCGATTTTTTTATTGTTACCATTTTGAACGAGAACTGACCAAAAAATCTTTAAAATGAAAAAAATATATATAGTAGTTTTGCAGGTGACAAATATTAGGGTGACCGCATAGCATTTCAATTGATGCGCGGTTCAGTTGTAGATAATTATCTGTTATTACTTGTTTAGCTTTTATATGCTTTGTTATAATGTAACTTGACAAAGTACATGTACTTTGAGTTGAGGCTAATTTAATAAAAATGTGTGGAATGTTTATATTTATTTTTGTTCACCAGCTCCAAGTTATACATATTTATATATAATCTCTGAATTGAGAGAGAATCGAAATCACACTACAAACACATACAGGTTTCACTCTTACGAAACAAACAGAGAAATAATAACATAATTAAGTACCTACTTCTTACTATTATATCTTGAAACGATAATAACGAATCAAATTAGAAATAGAACAATACTCATTCAAAGAAATTGGTTCAAATTCAATTGTTTCTAGTAAATATATTTCTAAATATAGCAATCTACAATACAGAAAATTGAATGAAAGTAGTCAACAAAGTAATTGCAATGATTTCGAAACCGATAGATATAAACGCAATTACATATATGATTGGGAAGTGAATATACTAGAATTAGATGAAGGTCAATAAATATGCCATGTCGTAATCATTATAATATTGGATAGAACCAATCTAGATTCTGTTAAACTGAACGACTCAACTTCAGCGTGATAGAAGTTCTACATTTACTACATAGAAACAGTCTCTAGTATTTCAATTGTCTTATCCACTATAGATTTCCAAGAAAACACTGAGAGAATATAAAAATCAAGTAACATATTTTGAAGAACTAGGTACCTAATAGGGTAGGCATGAAGTCGTCATCTCTCCAAGTTCTTATGAGATTAGATATTTAAGTTCTAAATTAATGCTTAATACTATCTTTTAGAGATCTTTTAAGATTAGATTGTTAACGTACTAAATTACGACTTGCAGTTTATTGTAAACCTAATATATTGATTATAACATACACCCTCGGCTAGCTAAGCTTGCCCGTTTAATAAGCGACTCTGTGTCTGCAATAGTTTACTGCTGTGAGTAGTCTAGGCATAGTTTCACAATCGAGCTTAGAAATCTAATTGACGATTTGCAAAGTATCTGTTAGTTGTGTATCCAGTTACAATCACGTACATACATATCTTACTGGTGACTAAGTCTTGCAACAAAATTGTTACAACATCAAGAAGCTTGAAATTATTTCAATTTTTTTTATTGGGATCAATGGGTCCTTTGGAATGTACAATATTTTACGGGTAGAGTTCCTTCGGGGCTGATTTTGAACACTCAGTATGGAAAACTCAGATAAATCAAGCTTATAAGGAAGTAACTTGGCATAAAGGTGACCTAACAACAGTTTCATTAAATATGAAATTTCGTTTGCAATTTAATTATCGTTAAAAAAAATAATGAGCACATCAACACACTTAGCGCTCTATAAAGCCGACCGAAAAACTCCAATCAAATACAATAATTTTATAGTTATTTTATTCGTAACAAAAATTCCGCTCTACCTGGACAGTATTACGAAAAACCTTGCAATGTACTCATAAGGTAATTGGTGCATTACAAGATCTGATATGGATTTCTGCACCGATGCTCTGATAGACGTAACGGACTAAGTGATGTGGAGTGAAGAATTCTAGAATAATTGGGTTAATATAATAGTGTCCGACCGATGCTTCTACTGACGAGATGCAAGACGCACAGGATCGGTCGTTGTGGCGTCGTCGCTTGGGGGAGGCCTATGTCAAACAGTGGACGTCTTTCGGGTGAAATGGTGATGATGATGATGGTGCTTCTACTTCGGCTATCTTCGACTTTAGATAAGAAGGGCCGAAGTTATCTGAAATCGAAGGTTTCCTAAAGGTGCTAAAATTGATCGAAATATTTTGAAAATTTTGTTGGTTTTAGGCAAGTTTCAAGGAAATTTTAATCATCTCTTTTATTTATTTATTTAAAGATTTATTTACACACACAAAATAAAAGATTAGAAAAAGGAAAGAGAAAAATAGGTACAGAGGTGGTGCTTATTTCTAAATAAATCTCTTCCAGCACACTTGCGAAAGGAGAGTTGGAAGAAAATATATAGATTTTTAGTGTTTTCTATGCAGTCAACTTTTTGCTAATTTTGAACATAGTTTTTTTAGGGTCATTAGACCATGAGGACTCTTCCCGAGCTGGGAAGGTTGAGTAATGACCTTCGCATGGGTCGACTTTAAAGGTTAAGCAATGCTTGCCGGGTTTGGTCCATAGATGGATAACCTTTATGGCTTCGGAACACCTTCGTCGACTAATCAACTTCGGCTTTGGTTCCGACTAGGAATTGAGCTTTGGTCGGACACTAGTTAGTAGATAAAGATTGGTTGCTGCTAGATCGATTGAATACTTCAATTGATGAGTGGAACCTTTCTGTCAATTGTCGCTTTAGAAATATTGCTTCGTTAGTTTTGGTTCGTCCATTACAATCTAGGTCTATCCTTGATCTCTTGATTCATCGAGCAGCCCACGCTATGTGCACCGGCTTTAGGGTTTCATTCAAGGAAATTCAGGATTTCCATATACATAATTAGATTTAATTAGAGTAAATTCATTCTTAATTAGAGTATAAATTCTTGATGTATTTCTAGATTTTATATAATATTTAGAAACGATTTGTATAATTAAGTTAATTTTTTTTTTTTTTTTTTTTTAATTGATATAAACCAGTGCTTGACTGCGATCCCACCTGATGGTAAGTGGAGATGCAATCATTGATGGTCAGGCGCACTAGTTTATTAAGAGCCTATTCACTCTAGCCTTGAAGACACCTATATTATAGTTAGACGGAAAGACCGCAGCATTTATTTGTTAACAGATACAATTATTGTTAAGTAAGTTACAATTAGGATCAAGTGGCCAAGCTTAGCTTACTTATCTATGATTATACACACTTACAAAACTGTTTATTTCTTTATTAGCTAGCGGCGTCTTTAAAGTTATTACTTCGTTAACCTTTCCATTTTCATTAATTTTCATGTACTTACTTACATTTATTAAATTTACGTCTTCATTTAAGTTGACATTACTTAATTAATCCGAAGGATTGCAGCCAGTCAGTCTCCTTTCACGCATTACTTTGGCCATATTAAGCTTAGCTTTACGAATTATAATTAGCATTAAGTAGGTAATTCTAGACTCTTAATTGCTTACTTAGTACTTTGTTCATCTAATCTATCGATAACTTTGAATATTGCAACCAGTTCGTAAAGATCTTGAGAACGTACATTTGCATGCGTGTTTTTAATGTTTCTGTCGATATTCAAAATTCGACCGTGAATGGTTTCTGATACGGATATTAAGATTGTCTGAATGCACAGACGTTATATCGTAAGTCGTAGTATATTCGTATCCGATACATTAGATAAACCGTTTAACGTTTTCTTTTCTTTCTTTTCTTCGATGCCTTGACATGAGGTTTGTAATTTCTTTTTTCACAGCGAGATATCACTTGCAAAAAACAAAAAAATAGTGTTTTTTGGCGGAAATTCATCAAGTAACCTATCCCACTCTGAGTGTAGCGAGAGAAAGCGTCAGACTTTTACTGTTTAAAGCACCAGTGTTCCTTCAATTGCTCTTTGCTTTCCGGAATAGGGATAATTATTTAAAAAAATTCCGCAGCTCAAAAACCCCTGCAAAGTTATCACAAAGCTGTCAAATTACTCTTTTGATTCAAATTAATTGAAAAGCTCAATGGATGGATTCAAATATCTATCAAAGTTAGAAGTGACTAAATTAAAACTGAAACCCATGAGCTACTCCGGTGTTGATTATTCATGTTCAATGGGACCTAGACAAAGTGATGTTATATTTTTATCGAAGATAGTAATTGTCGAAAGGTTTTCATATCAATCGCATTTCTATTTTGACGTTTTGATAATCGTACTAGCTGGTAGAGTGTCATTCTGCCGAGAGCCTCATCTCTTGTAATCGCCAGTTTAGTTTTCGAACTCATTGAAGTATGAAGATGCGAAGTATCCCAAAGAATTGCTAAACATCAGTGACAGTGGTTAAGATACATTGCTCGCAAAACAGGTGGTCGATAGAGCTGAAAAATTCTGGAGTGTAGACACTATTGACAGCGTACCGGAAAACGCAGACCAGATGACCTGGTCAAGGTCGCGGGAATCTAATGGATGCGAAACGAACCAGACCGGTCGCAGTAGTGACATTTTGGGGGCTAATGACAAGCAGTGGACGTATTTCAGCTGAAATGATGACCCATTAAAATTAGGTCCGAAATGTTCTTACTGGAATCAAAACCGTCAACACGGTGCCATATACTCCACAACATATTGACTAATGCAATCGATCGAATTGCAATGATATTACTCAATTCGTTTATTATATTGTAAAAGGTTGTATTGACGGTAATGGCGCCTCGGTTTATTAAGTTTTAATATCATATTGTGAAACCACTTTTACTTGCGATTGCGTTCGTGTTGATGATCATATTAAATGGAGATATATTAATAAATCAAATGACAGCGTAAAGATAAATCTTGTGGCAATTATGATCAGCACGGCAAACGTGATGCCTTTAAAGTTTTAACATCAGTGCTTGATGTTAAAGTTGCCTTACGAAGTGGCTTATTAATGAAGATATCATTAACAGCTGTTAAACTTACTCTATTGTGCTAAATTTATAAAAATTTTAAATTCTTTTTTGGTCGGAAATCATCTCTTTTTGGGTGGAGGAAGGAGTTTCAGACTTTTACTGACCATTTCCGCGTTCCGACTCACGACAACATCGATGTTAGCGTGCAAACAGTTGTTCCGAGTGACTTTATGTATGACCATCAATGACTTGTTGACGCGCTAACAGCGTTGTTCTCATGGGTCGGAAACTCACTTGTGTTCCTTTAGTTGTCTTTAACGTTCCAGGACCATGATTACCTAACATTTTAGCAGTAAAATTATCAGTTTTTGAGATATAATTAGTAATTTCATCTTTTGAGTCATGATTGGAATATCAGTGTTCCTTGTTATTCGTAGGTGAGACTCATCCAGCTTACTTAGAGCTATTAAAAGTATCCTATAATCTTCGCGTTTACTCCAACATTGTTCTTAGATCTAAGATAAAAGTTACGTATTATCCATCCTACTTGTTCTTCATTGCGTAGTACAATTATATTTTTTATTACAAGCTTTTAATATAAATGAATAAGTATTATATTGTCTAGAAAGCTAATGTTTATTAGATAATGAACTGGTGGTAGGTACCTATGTCCTCTTTTATTATAAACTATAGGTACCAAAATGGAACAATCAGAGTTAAATTTTATATCGTAAAAAAAAGTGTCAAATCTACGTATAAATTATGAGTTTGTACCTAGTAGGGATCGGATGTAACAAAAGTGGTTATATCGGAACCAAATTTGGAACCGGAGTTTTTAAATTTGATTTATCGGAATCGGAGCCGGAACCGGAATCGGAATTGGAGCAGGAAACGAAACTGAAATCGAAAGCAGAGAGAAGCGTCACAAATAGTGTGACGCTTCTCTCTGCTTGCAGCTAAACTAAACTAATAAAAAACTAGGAAAAGTAAAATTAAACTCCCGAATTGTGTAAAATAATCATTTGTACTAGTATTCAACAATTGTCATGAAATCAGTATCAAATTATGCCTGTCGACATAAGCTTAATTTGATAAGACCAAGTCTGTAGAGTTGAAAAAGTCTACTACACCTGCAAAAGGCAAAACAAAAAAATGCGAAGATTTAAAACTACCATCGGAACCGAAACTTGAGTAGGAATTGTTCGAAAGGGTTACCATGACCCAGGAACGCAAAGAACTACTGAAGGAACACAGGTAGGTTTTAGTCAGTAAAAGTCTGACCCTCCCTCTCGCTCTACCGAGAGCCATAGAAGTTACTTGACAAATTCTCAACCTCGAAAAAAAAAAATGCACGAAGATTGAGATAAGTACTCAAGTAATTCAGAGGCCCTATGAGCTCTTAAGGCGATCCATTTGACGACCTAAGCTGAACTGTTAAAGGGATGGAGCCATATAGGGTGTAGAGCTCCATCCCTCTCTGTCGTTCGCACGTCTGACATTTTACTACATCATAGTTAGGCTCCTGGTATGGCGTAGACAGCTCGATATTTCGTCCTTCTGCGAAGCAGTAATGCTAACAAAGGAGGCGGCCGATCGCGTGAGGCAACGGTCCTCACGCCCTAATCGCTGCCGGGATTCCGATCCCGAATTCCGGCCACCGCAGGCGTGGGCTTGCGGACGGCGAGCAATGGGTATCTTCCCGTCCGGTAACCTTCCGGACTTAACCCAAATCGCCGACGGTGAGTACTGTTCCACGCGCGCCTCGAGTAGATCAGTAACTGCAGGGGCCCAGCAGGTTCGAAGCCTCGTGGGGCCAAGGATCTGATTCTGAAAGGAAGACTCGGCCCTGGTACGAAAGGCAACGAAGGAACAGTAGTGAGTTTTTCGTCAGTAAAAGTCTGACACTATCTCGCGCTCCGCCCAAAAGCAGGGGATGTCAGAAGATGATTTTCCCACCGAAAAAAAATCTCGGAGATTGAGAAAATGAAGATGCGTCTTCATAACAAAATTAGGAGTTTCATCAGAGAGTGAATCTCAAATTCTGACAGTCGATCGAGGTCGCATACCCAACTGGTCGCCGATGAACACTTGATCGACTTGCTGTTTGGAAACAATATTACACAGTGTACGGTGACTTGCAATACCTATACATCAAAGTTCACGATTGCTAGTTGTGAAGCTGCGGTTTAGATAAAATTAAAATGTTATTTTATTGTATTATAAGGTTAAATAAAAGACATTTGCAATACATGTTTCCTGATAGCTACAACCTAGGTGCCTTTAAGTAAAGAGTCGACTACATCATCGCTTACCATTGAGACATTGATTATTGATTTGTGATTAAGCGCGAGCCTATCAATAATAAAAAAACCGGCCAAGTGCGAGTCAGACTCTCACATGAAAGGTTCCGTACCGTCCGTAGCAAAAAAAAATCATGTTTGTTGTATGGAAACCCCCTTAAATATTTATTTGATTCGGTTTTTTAGTACTTGTTGTTATAGCGGCAACAGAAATACACCATCAAGAGTTCAAGAGATACCGCCTGGTTATAGACAGACAGACAGACGGACGGACAGCGGAGTCTTAGTATTTATTATAGGGTCCCGTTTGAAAAAAAAAATATTATTTTTACATTATTTTATATTAAAATCTTTTTTTACTAGTTCTCTTCGTAAATTCATTAGATACTAAACAAAACTTGGTAATTTCACAGTGTTTTAGTGTAGCATAATTATCTTAGGTTCCCTGCAGTGGCGACCAGTCCACCAGCTGAACGCGATCCAAAGAGTCTTGTTGTCCGGATGACGCGGGAATAATACCACACGGTCTTCAGCGATGCGAGGCTCCTATTCAGTTTGCTACTGTGGGACCTGGAGGCAAAATGTTCGAGCCGGCGAGTGGACGTGCTCAGGGCTGCCCTGATAATCGCGGCTCGGCGGGCAGAGCTCCGACGGGATCTCATAGCGGCACGGAGAGAGTGACTGTCGAAACCAAGCGCTAGGCACGGCACAGTTGCGACGGTTAGTATGATAGGTAACCGGTATGCGGATCAGAGTATAAAGTCACACATTTAACTACGATGAAAAGGGAGGCTCCTCTGACCAGACAAGTGTTGTGGTCTGAGCAACTGCCCGATACTTGTTGCAAAATGGACGGGGCTGTCTGAAATAGTTACGCGTATTTTTTAAGGCAACTGACGGAACACGGGTGGATTTTGGTCAGTAAAAGTCTGTCACCCCCTTTCTCTCCAATCAGAGCGGTAGGAGTTATTTTATTTTTCACCAAAGTAATAAATCGTAATTTAGGCCGCTGTAAATGAGTCACTAAATAAATCTACGTTATTCGCGGTAATATCTTTACAGTAGAGTGCCTTTGTTCTTATGGTCAACGCTCAGTCAGGTGGTCATAACAAAGGAATTGGAGGCGTGGCCTACTCGAGGCGTTCGACGCAAACGAAACGATCGTAACTTGGCTAGGGGGGCTGGAATGCGTAGGGCAAATGAAAATGTACACAAGTGGTCAGTAAACTGACACTCACTCCACTCAGAACAGGAGTACTTATTTGATGATATCCCGCCGCAATTGAATCAGAGGTGTAGCCTACTCGAGGCGTTCGACGCAAACGAAACGATCGTAACTTGGCTAGGGGGGTAGGGCCACGGTCTAGAAGGCCCCATCAATGTAGCTGACAGCTCTTTGAGGCGCGCGTGGAACAGAAGGGACGTTACACCCTGTTCCGCATTCCTCCGTACGGCCCACGAGTCAAATCCTACCAGCTAATGCCATCAATCCGGCCCGCGACTGCTTTAAGGCACGGAAGGCGTGGATCACAAAACGCCATCGACTCGGGCGGACGATGAGATATCCCTTACTCGCCAATCGCAAGGCCTCGCCTGTGCTGGCCGAGAATATCCCTGTGACTCCCGTTGCCCGGAGCGTATCTTGCGGGCCTAAATCATACTGGAAAGTCGGAAACCAGAATTACTGCTTCCCTGGAACTCAAAAGTGCAACTGAAGAAACATAGGTGGATTTTAGTCCGAAAAAGTCTTCTTCCTGAATCACATAGAGCGAGTGAAGTTAAAAAATGAAACGTGTGCCATAGACAATTATTTTAAACTTTTACGGAGTACAAATGGCAGTGAAAACGCGAGTAAGCACACAAAATATGAAAATATTAAAATTTATGTGCAAATTGTAATTTAATGTTTATAACTTTTTGGTTGGACTCACTAATATTCATATTAAAATTAATTTATTAAGTGTTCAAGAGGTGAAAACGGTAATTGTAGACAATGAAATAGTTGTTTTTAGTTGTTTTATAACTGTTAATTAATGTTGCAGTGAGCTGAGTCTAGAAAATTATCACAGAGTACAAAAATCTAAGCAGTAATTACAGGACCAACTAGGGCTGAGGTCCTACCACGAGCTTTTAATGCGTTCCATTTTCCAGATTTGACGACCTAAACTAAACTGTTAAAGGGATGAAGCTATACAGGGTGTATACTGTGTATAGCTCCATCCATCTTTATAGTTCGCACACTTGACATTTTGACTCGTTATAATAATCTTTGTTGTTTATCAACTCTGGTTTATAAAGTCCTTGCGGGTAAAAAGAGATGAGAAGTTATTTGGCGGAATGTCATTAAATGACTTGTCCTGTTCTGGGTCACTACCCAAAAGGTCCCAAGAGCCGAAAGGTTGGTTGATGTTTGCTCCCAAAAGAGTCCTTTTGTCGAAGAACCCTGCAGTCCCGGTAGACGGGTCCTACGTAAATTTTGCTGACAGTTCTTTTAGATGCGCATGGAACACAAGAGATTTTACACTATGTTCCGTTCTATTTCTCAAGTTCTTAGTTTCTATGAGTAAACAGCGACTTTCATTGACACGCTTGGCTTGTATGGGAAGTGTTGCCCACCTAAGGGTCTTAAAGTCGAAGGAGTTACCGCTGTCCACGCAATAAAGAGCAACTGAATGAACATGGGGGTTTTAGTCAGTAAAAGTCTGACACTCCCTCCCGCTTTCCCGCGTAAAAAGAGGGTCAGCAGACATCCCACTCATAAGCACAAAATGTTTTGGGAACGCATTCATTGTGCGTATAGCTGAGTGGAATTCCCTGCCGGAGTCTGTGTTTCCTGATAGCTACAACCTTGAGGTCTTTAAATTAAGAGTGAATAGGTTACTTCTAGGCAAGAATGCCCCATCGACCTACACATAAACACTCTGTGCACGAACATTACACTACTTCACAAAGTCATAACTGCCAACATCACATGCACCAAACTTGAACAAATGAGAGGCTCAATTTTGATTTTGACCTTTTGGCTTTGGATTTTTTTGCCTTCTGATTTTAGTCTTTTAATGTAAAAATAGCGTGAGAATCCTGGTACCCATAACACAAGTTAAATCTTTCCTTGGGTACCAGATTCATTACACATGCTTACTTGCTACTTCTGACTCTAATTGTTCTTGTTCTCTAATACCTGTTTGTTCTATGCGTTTGTGAGTGTTTGAGTATACAAAATGTTTTAATTCAATAAATTATTATTATTATCGTCTACCACATCACTGCTTACCATCAGGAGATATAGTGGTCAAACACAAACTTATCAATAATAATTTGAAAATAGAATCCGTCTCAAAACAGCAGCACATGTATAGTCACCGTGGAGATAAGTCACGGTGACTTTGAAGGTCTACAATATCGGACGCATGTTACATCTTCATTTCTATCAATCCACCCTGCGCCCGCGTGGAGAATTATGGGCTGACTACCGCTCACTTTAACAGAGAAGAGGCCTGTAGTCCAGTAGAAGGTACATCAAACCTTGATAATACTAGTGGAGGCTGTTACCTACTACCAAAAAGTAATAGCTGACATAAAAAATCTTTGTAGGTAGGTTTTAAATGTTCTTTCCCAACATTAAAGTGCAATTTCGAAACGGTTTCAAGTTCACCGTGAGGTAAACGCACAAAGTGTGCGTTATCTTTACGCACTAGTTATATATATAATTAAATGATTTGTAATTGTGGTGGTGGTGGAACGAATATCTTCATACTACTTTTAGGTTGTGGCGGAACGCAAAGGGCTACTGAAGGAACACAGGCGGGTTTTTCTTCACTCAGACCGGGAATAGTTATTTAATTATTGAGGATTTTTTTATTATTGAAAAGCTCGCATGTGACCAGAGGCGCCGACTGCGTGGTGCTCGAGGTCTCGAGCACCCATGAGAAATAAACAGTGGGTGCCGTGCACCCCTGAGAATAGTCATCACGAAACAGATCAATAATCAGCTTTTAAGTTACGTATAAATTATAATAATTCTTTGTAATAAAAACTAGTTACATTTTTATATAATGGTTTCATTTTACATTTTTAACAAACATAATTAGTAATTAAGTACGCAGTATGTAAGTAGGACATTTATTTATTTGTCGGTCGATCAGTGTGCACTTCTCTTCTCACACTTCGCCACTTTTCCGAGTGATCAAATGAGCGACGTTTTCTAAAAGCCGGCGCCCCTGCATCTGACCACTATTTTATCTGATGGTAAGCGATGATATGTCGATGGTGAAGCACGCTTGCCTAGAAATGGCCTATTCACACTATTCACCCTTGACTATTAGACCCCTTGTATGGAGCTATTAGGAAACGCAAGCTCCGGCAGAGAATTCCACTCCTTAGATGTACGCACAATGACTGTGTTCTCAAAACGTTTCGTGCGTATGGATAAAATGTTCATATTGTCCGTCATAAACTCTGGTAGCGCAACGCCGAACGTCTGGTGTTCCGATGATGGAACGGGTTGGGCGGAATTAAATTCTAATGTACACATGAAAACCGACAGGCTAGCAATCCGGCGTCGAGGCCCAAGATTTTGAAGTTTTGACTCTGGACAAGTGCATCATCGCCGATGACTTTGTTGGCTTACAGTGATTCAATAACATCTTATCCATGTAGGTGCTTTTTTAAATGGGAAATCATCTGATTATATCTCCCGCCCTTGGGCGAAGCGGAAAGTTTTTGCGGACGAAGCCGCTGGCAGAAGCTTAATAGCTTCTACTTCTTCTTCTTAATAGCATTTCTCAGAACAGCCTGTAAAGTCCCACATACCTACTGAATCGATTTCCCTTTGCGTTCTAGGGATACTCTTTCAAACGTTCCCTCAAAACTAACATATGCTAGAAACTAAAATTTGAAGAGGGTTTTTTTTTTAGGTGGGAAAATCATCTAATGACATCCCCCACTCTTGGGCGGAGTGAGAGGGCGTGTCACACTTTTACTGACTAAAACCCACTCCTGTTTCTTCTTTGCTTTGGTTCCAGGGCCCCGGGGTTCACTTTCGCACAACCCACGACATATACGTGCTTGATACATCATTTAATTCGCAGAACACCTACCAGTAGGTGTTTCTCTACTGACCGACATTTTGAGCCACTTTTCATCACAAAGAGAGCGTTGAAGACGGTTTATTATAACCCAAAAACAAAAGAATAATTCCGTAAAGTTGTCATTGTTCTGAAATTACTCTGTTATAATGTAGAACCATGAGCAAACTATATAAGAATTAAAGAAACATGTTATACGAATTTACAAAAAAATCACAAGGAATTTCGGAAAGGAGATTCTTAGTCCAAGAACACAAAGAGCAACTGGGTGACACAGGTGGGGTTCGGAAAGCATTGGATGATATCCAAATCCCAAAAAAAAAAACACTTAATTCATATTTTCAGTGAACTACCTACTAATGAAGATTTATAGATGGAGTCATCAATCAGGAATTCAAAACTGCGATGATTGCGACAGCGACATCATACCAAATTGTGACTAATTGTTAAATCTCATTATAGCCCCCGAAATTAGATAAAGCATAATAATCAAAATTATGTGTAGGTACCTAATGTTCCCATTACTCCCGCTAGTCTGCTTTCTAGGAGAGGGAATGGGCCGTAATCAAAGACATAAAATATATACTAACAATAAACAGGACATAGCGAACAAAATCATAATCCGATACTTGTTACCTAGTGGTAACAAATCGTTCAGTCTAGTATGACACCTCTACACGTTAAGGCGTCCTTGTATCCGCCATATGCACTAAAAGAAATCATTTTCTGAGAAAATATGCCGAGTTGCGCATTACGTTATTGCAAATCTTGTTATGGTACAATGACCGGACCTAACTTCGGTTTAATTTCGTAAATATTTTTGGTATTTACGTAGTAATTAATTAGAATTCAACAATTCCATAAATAGTTTTAGAACATTTGGTGATTTTGTGATAACGCCATCTATTGCTGAAAAGTTTAACCTTACCTAGAACACTGAGGCTCTACCACGAACTCTTTACGTGATCCATTTTACGACGAAACCCGAACTGTTAGAGGGATGGAGCTATATAGGGTGTATAGCTTCATCACTGTTTTTCGTTCGTACGACTGACATTTTAACATATCATGGTAAAGCCCCTGGCCACCTACTGAGCGATAGTTAAATTTATATAAATTTTGACAAATTTAATTCCCGTGATTGCTATTCAAAGTTAGATGGCGTCACTGAGGCATAGGAAGACGGTTTTTCTACATTTCTCCTGATAGCCGCTTTATTGTATCTTTTTAAATCTAATTCAACACGCGGGCCTAGGCCATATTGTTGGATGTTACATGTCTTCGAATTCGGTTTGGTTCTAGAACATGCCGGTTTCCTCACGATGTTTTCCTTCATCGTTAGAGCAGTGGCGATGAAATAAATGGCACAAAATAATGCGCCTGGCTGGGTTTGAATCCGCGACTCGTTGCCTATGTGTGGGTCATCACTGCTTTCAAAACAAACAAGTTACAATACATTAAGTAACATGTTTTTTTTTCAAGATACAATCCTATAAAACGCGAACTTTCTTAGCCAGTCTTTTCACTTCTTAGTCAATAGAATTTGAAAGAATGTAGATGTATTATTATTATGTATGTATTTTTTATTATTGTTTTTTGTTTTCTTAATCTAGTTTATCATTATGTTGCACCTACCATGTTACATTTCTGCACCACCCTAAGGTCGACTGGTAGAAAATGCCTACGGCATTAAGTCCGCCTTTGTACAGTGTTTCTTACTAGTGCATAAAGTTTTAATAAATAAATAAATGTATGTAGGTATGTAACAATGAAGTAATTACATTTTGAGATTTTTTCAGGAGAAACTTTGAAGGTTTAGAAATAAAGATATAATTTAAATTTATACTTTTCTGCAATTGGGTACTTGACTCATTTTTAGGGTACTGTATCTAAAACGGCACCCTTATAGGATCATTTTGTTGTCCATCTGTCTGTCTCTCTATGAAGACCCTTTATCTCGGGAACGTGTGGAGTTTGGCATGAAGCAAGGTCTTATAGCAAAAGTATAGGAAAACTGTAAATTTGTAGTTACGTCACAAAAAAAAGCTTTTTTGCGATTCGGAAAAATCGTCGTAACTCAATTCGGGAATTTAACTGTTTTCTTAGGTAAGTTTGTACGGAACTCTCAGTGCGCGAGTCCGACTCGCACTTGCCCGGTGTTTTTTAAATTATTTTTAACAAAAACTTTCTTCAAATTCAATTTCTGTGACATTTTAAAAATAATTAATTCATGGATGCTATATAATTTATTGAACTAACATATTTGCACGTCATGAAAAATGGCAGGCATGTCGTGACCCATTCTTATTTAAGATCTTGCATGCATGTATTGTTTTAATTCTGTATGCATACACATGTTTGAGCAAATAAAATTACTTATTCTTATTCTTATTCAAAATCACAAATAGTTTTTTTTTCCAAATCCGTTTAAAATTAAGTAAGTTAGAGACCTTTCAAATCTGGTGAAAGGGAAAACTGTCAACTAACACAAAAGGATGCACATATGACGCTACCATATAATTAAGGTGACATTCGAACCTCGGCTGCAGGCTGCGAATGCAAGCTGCGAATGCAGGTAGCACATGCATGACTGCAGACGTTGCTTGCATTCGAAGCCGGGAGTAATTCCGAGGCTCGCTGCATGTGCTGCCGGATCCGAGTAGTGATTATTTCGGACTTGTCTAAACAGGTTGAAGTGACGTAACTACGTGCGTATCGACTTGCGACCGCAGCACTACTGGTCTGCGATCGGCTGCGGTTGCAGATTGCACAGCACTTGCAGCCGAAGCTCGGCAGACACGTGCTTCTGCGGCCGTGTTCGGAATGGTTTTCTCAAAAATGTATACTACTACAAAGAAAACCAGTCGTGCAGCCGCCGCATGTGCTGCCTGCATCCGCAGCCTGCAGCCGAGGTTCGAATGGCACTTTTATATTACGTGTGAAGACATGCGAGATGTTCGTACCACGCGTTCACTTTTCCTCATACAAATATTTGGAATGCTAGCTGCTGCGTTATTTTATCACCAATTTTTATGCGGTTTGCAAAAAAGTGAACTCGTTTCTTTTTTAAAATCATTGTCTTATTAGATGAGCGATATTTGAAAACTTATTACTAGCGATTTTTCCAACCTATGCATACCATAATTATGTAAGGTTACTATAAAAATAAATAAAGTTTCAAATGTATGTAAGTGAACACAAGTTAACGACTGTTGGTACTGCATAAGATAGTAAACACAAGGAAGTGAACCAACGACTCACCTCAGGCGGTGGCAGTAATATGGACATTCAATGAGGCCTGGTCGTTATTAATGTTATGTAATTACTTATACTTTTCTATCATCTGCTATTTTTTTAGTTTCATTTTACTCGCTCTAGGGTGGAGTGAGAGGGTGTATTAGACTTTAACTGATTAAAAAATTCCTATGTTCCATCTTTGCTTTGCGTTTCAAGACCCCGGGTTTCTCCGCCCTAGAACAGAAGTCATTGAATAATTCTTTTTCAGTTGTCTGGAGTTATGATGTGAAAAATTTTCAGACAGTCAGCTAGAGGCTTGTAGGTAAGTAAAAACATTTGCGCAAATCGAGCTTCAGCAATCCTTGCCGACGGTGCTATATGTTCCACGCGCCCCTCAAAGAGATGTCAGCTACAAGGACAGGGCCTACTAGGGCTGATGCCTGCAAGGACTACGGGATAGTTCGAAAGAGTTACCGTGACATGGGACGCAAAGGTCAACACAGGTCGATTTTATTCTTTCATGATTGATGATTGCACTTCTTAAAAGTTTCAGCAATGTCTACCGACGTCCACAACGAACCTTGGAAAGCACGTTCAGCGGTTGGTTCCAGCTGCCATTTAGTAATCTTTGACAGTTTGTCAGCAGCCAGAATACCTGATTCCAGTCCTGTCAAGGGGTATCGTGTCAGCCAGATACTAAGATGTGGAGGCCAAATAAGCGGTGTTGATTCTCGGGATAGTCAGCTGGGAAATAACGGTTTCATCTGCATAGTTTAAACTGAGGAAAAAATTTGCGTGTAAATTATTTTTTAAAACCTATTTGTAAATGTATAATAACGACTCGGGAGGTGGCTTGTGTTTTTTTTTTATTCTTGATAGTATCGCGCTTGACCGCTATCTCACCTGATGGAAAGCGACGATGCGGTCGACGATGGAGTGCGCTTATCTAGAAGTAACCTATTAACTCTTGACTTAAAGATTCCCGGGTTGTAGCCATCAGGAAACACAGATGCTGGCAAGGAATTCCACTCCTTAGCTATACGTGTACACAAAAGAATTATTGTATGCTCTTGGCATCGAAAGTTTCAACGTGTGCAAACATTGGTTCCACAAAATCGCACTGTGTAATAAAAATAGCGAGCGTTTGCAAACATTGGTTCCCCAAAATCACACTGTGTAATAAAAATAGCGAGCGTGTGCAAACATTGGTTTCAGAAAATCACACTGTGTAATAAAAATAGCGAGTAACAGCCACTTCCATATATTACGCGAACATTGTGCAAATTGAACAAATCGTTCTAAACATTTGTAATGCGCCTAACACCAAACGGGCTCATAATCGAATCAGATGGTTGATTTTGTGATTTAGTGGAATAATGTTTTAGCTTCCGCTTCGTTTGCTCAAACCACTGATTTCTTTGAATTGGATAATTCTTATATTATAGACTTTCTCTAAATTGTTACAGGCTACAGACATCGCGTGTTTTTTTTTTACTTTATCGTTATACAAAAGAGGTAAAATTATTTTATTGCATTTATTGATCAAACACCAAATACAACCACGGGTAGTGTGAAAGCGGAACCCGGGGCCCTGGGACGAAGGCAACGAAGGAACAGGAGTGGGTTTTTAGTCAGTAAGAGTCTGACACTATCTCCCGTTCCGCCCAAGAGCGGGGATGTCATAAGATGATTTTCCCACCCAATAAAAAAAAAACACAAAATACAATATAAAATATAGGTAAATATAGGGCTGCCATCGCCTAATTTGCCGACGCCAAAAAACCCGGACGTTTGGGCGAAATATGGTTTTTTTCCCCGGACACGTCGGAAATTTTTTTTTTCAAATAAAGTGGTTAATAAAATCGAATAGGTACGTATGAAACCGCAACAATCAATAGACATTTTTAGTAATAAAATTAAACACTAAGTATGTGTAAGTATGTTTTACAACTAACCCTGTATAATTGTATAACACTAACCGTCCGGTAGTCCGGGTTTCACCCGGACACTTTTTACAATCCCGACCGGACGCCCCCCGGACGCCCATCAAACTAGGATAAATCCGGACGGATGGCAGCTCTAGGTAAACACCATTTCTTTTTTCTCTTAATGATGCTGCTGCGCGTATCGCGGTTCGATTCCCGCACGATACAAATATTTGTATGGCCTGTAGATGGGTGTTTTGGGTCTGTGTATCTGGTGTGCATGGACTGAATGTGCATGTTTGAAAGTGGCACCAGTGACTGAAAAGTCGAAGGGGAATCGTCTATCTTGGTATGGTCATGTAAAGAAGAGATGAAACGCATGTTACTAAAAGAGTTATGAGTATACATGTGGATGGGTGGAGAGGGAGAGGGAGGCCAAAGAAAAGATTGTGTGAATAGCGATATGAAAGAAAAGGATGTTAGTGATAGCATGACGGTTGACAGGATAGAATGGAAGAAAAAAAAGTGGTGCGCCGACCCCAAATAAAATGGGACAAGGGCAGGAAGATGATGTATCTGGTGTGCATGGGAGTTTACATGTTCGTCATGATACAGGAGTTATTCCTAGTGTGAAACAGCTTTTTTTTTATAAGTCTATTCTGGTCGTACCCAATTTAATTTCTAACTTTTGTTATTTTTTCACTTTTATGTATAAAATTGGGTAACATATTATATCTGTAAGTTTATATAATATACTTACTTATATTGTTGTATATATTGGGGAGATGAACTAATTGACTCTTACCAGAGGGACTGGCCCGCAATGGCAGAAGACATACGTGTGTGAAAAAGAGATGGGCCTGCGCCCAGCAATGGTACATAATAGGTTAATTTGATTAGATTTGAATAATAATATTGTCTTACGTCTTTGAATGTTTTAATGGTTTATTAATTTACTGAAGACTAACCTATTTTTATTTTAGGTTTTTACGGGACTGTAAAAAGTAAAGGTTATCTGGTAGCTATCGTTGTGATAAGAGCGCATCATAGATTTAGACTTTTGTAAAAAGTGTTTTATTGATTTTGGTGTAGGTGTCGTGGCCAGGACCTGTACCATGACGTTTAAAGTAAGATTGTTTCATTCTTATTTCCAGTGTGGGTAAGAGATGGCGCTAGACAACCTGTATAGCTCTGTCTCTTACCCACACTGAAATAAGAACGAAACCATCTTACTTTGAACGTCATGGTAACCCCGCATATCTTAGAAATTTGTCACTTCATGAAATAGCCAAGTAAAACAGGCCAAATCGTTTTAAACGTTAAAGTTTGATGATATTTCAATCTTCGTTTGGCCTACTTTCTTTAGACCTTTTATTGTCATTAAAATCATACATCAATGATATGACCAAATGAGGATTGCATATCATCAAATGTTAGCGTTTAAACGATCTGGCAGTTTTCGTTGGCCATATCATGAAGTGATCAATTATGATCTGACCACGACATAGGTATAATATAAGTTTATTTATTTATAATTTATGTACACACATGAATAAGAAGATACATTCTGATAAAAATTGTTCAAAGGTACTGCTTATTTCTAAAAGAAATTTCTTCCAGCAGACCTGCGAAAGGAGAAATAGGAAGAAATGTAGACAATAGTGTGTAGAAGTAATAAAAGAAGAGAATGTGAAATCTTAAATTAAAATAATAAATACTTATATACTATACATACTATACTATATATATCTTATACTAAAAATAAATACATAATATATATACATATTTAATTAACACAATAGAGAGGAAAGATAGTGCTCTTTAACTTTAAGTTTATTTTATTCTACAATTTTTTTACTGATACCCTAGTTTAAAAAAAAAAGATTTTATTTAGTGCGTATAGGTGGAATATGGCCATGTAACATGCGGAACCGTTTCACTAATAACAGAAAGAAGCATGTCTAGCAAACAAAATTACATATTGCGTAACACCCTTACTTTTAACTTTTGTTTAGAAATCTAAATAAAACAAAAGACACGTCTCATTTGAAATTAAGGTTAACCAAGATGACTACGAAGTTATAACTGACCTTAGGGTTGCCAACTATACTGTTTTAAACAGTATTATACTGTTTTTCACTAAATTATACTTTTTACTGTTTTACAAAAAAAAAAGTATACAAAAATACTGTTTTCAGCATCGAAGCAGACGCTCAAAAATTTTTTTTGTCAGACAGAGAGCGCTCAAAATTTATTAATGTTAGATGATAATGTTAAAAATGAAGTTATTTATAGTTACCTTCTGTATGCTAGTCATATATTAAATGTTTTCAATAAAACAATTAAGAAATTAGAAGGAAATGATGTAACAATTTTAGATGTTTATAACATTATGACTGGTTTAAAGACTGAGCTAATTCAAAGAAAAAATGATAATTATTTTGGCCATGAAACAAAAAAAGTTTTAAATACCATTAGAGAGTCTTCCCAAGAAGTTTTTAATAGAACTATTAATAACTTTATACTTTTTATTGAAAAGGCTAATTTGTATTTAGAGAAATGGTTCGATTTCAGTCAGACTAATTGGCTTTCTTTAATTAGCTGTTTGTCATTGAAGTCTGCAGTGACATTTGATCATTTTGAGAAAATTATAGATAATCTAAATTTATATAGACTCAATATTGGTATGGATGATTTATATTCAGAATTAACAAATTTTAAAGTAATTTATGAGAAAATATCGGAAGACAAAAATTTTACTGAAATGAGTACTGGCCAAAAATGGAGCCATTTATTAGTTAACACTGCAAAAGAATTTAAAAACATTACAAAAATAGCAGCATTTACTGAAAGAGTTTTTTCAGTAATGAATGCTAAGTGGCGGGATGATAGAAACAGAGCATCCATCAAATTAATAAAAAACGAGCTCCTCATTTATTTTAACTTTGATATAAATTGTGATGAGGCATATGAAATTTTCAAAAAAGGTTGTGAATTAATACGTTGTGCGAGAAGCTCAAAAAAATACGTATTTAAAGCAATAAATAAATAAAATACTGTTCGTTTTTCTAAAATACTGTTTGATAATCTTCATAGACCTGAATATACTTTTTTTCTTGTAAAAAAAGTTGGCAACCCTAACTGACCTTCTCACATGCATATAAGGTTGATATTTGACTGAAATATATTTTCAATTTTAGATTTTGAACGTTATTGGAGACTAGACTTTGATCCTCTAACTTTAAGGTGAAGTTTAGATTAAGGTGATTGATTGGGCGAATTGTAACGAGAGCACACGTGAAAAAAAGTTAAATCGTTGGAAAAAGGCAAATTGATAGGGAAGAAAGTAAAAGTAGATAATTTTATACAGGGTGTTCGATGGAAAGAATGATGTATTTATTTTTAACACTGAAGAACTCATGTATAGTCTAGTTTTTCAATAAAACCTGTCTTTAGTATCACGGTCATTGAATACTATCCTCTGCCAGCGGCTTCGCCCACGTGAAAATAGAAAACTATTCCAATGGAACATATAAATACTCCCAGTATAAAAAGTATGTAATGACCAATTCAGGGGCATGGTCTACCCGTGTGCTAAATTTAATCCAAAACCGTTCAGGCGTTCGAGTGTGAAGGAGTAGCAAACATACACACGTGCATACACCCATACTGATAAAAAATTTCGTCGTTACAATAAAAGCGTGTTGTTTAAATAAATGATGGGTATCAATTTTTTATATAAGTTAAAAGTTATTACTACTTTTCAAGTTGTCATTTCTTTTATGTAAGTTTAATAGCACTATTTAAAACTTAGGTTCAAAGAAAACGATCACTTATGTATGTTTTTCAAATTATACATTATACAATAAATTATATATTAAAAAAAGAAAATAAAATAAATTATTAATAATATTAAAAAAACATTACTGCTCTCAAAACGGTGAAAGAAAACATCGTGAGAAAATCGACATGTCATGGAACTAAAAAATTCAAAGACATGTGACATCCACCAACCCGCACTGGGCCCACGTGGTGGATTACGGCCCATTCCTTCTCCTAGAGATAAAGACATAAAGCTTTCTAAGATCGACATCTATCGTGATCCATACTATTTTTAGTAATAAAAACAGTTAAATGCTTGTTTTTGCACAGATATTAAAAAAAAGGCAATGTACTTTATTGCAAACTTGTTTTGCCTGCGTGAAATTAGAAAATATAATAGCCTACAGCACTCAAGGATAGCGCTACATATAAGTGAAATAATCTTCAAAATCGATTCAGTACTTTCAGATATTACCCTCTACATCCAAACTTACAAATTTGACTCCTTATAATCTAAAATTTAAAAATCTTACCTTATAACCCTCTAAATCTAAACTTACAAATTTGACTCCTTATAATCTAAAATTTAAAAATCTTACCTTATTACCCTCTAAATCTAAACTTACAAATTTTACTCCTTATAATCTAAAATTTAAAAATCTTACCTTATTACCCTCTAAATCTAAACTTACAAATTTTACTCCTTATAATCTAAAATTTAAAAATCTTACCTTATTACCCTCTAAATCTAAACTTATAAATTTGACTCCTTATAATCTAAAATTTAAAAATCTTACCTTATTACCCTCTAAATCTAAACTTACAAATTTGACTCCTTATCATCTAAAATTTAAAAATCTTACCTTATTACTCTCTAAATCTGAACTTACAAATTTTACTCAGTATAATCTAAAATATAAAAATCTTGTGTGACCGTTGTTGTGGTCAAACTTCTTCGACCAAAAATTTTTCGTGAATAGGCAGGTCTGTGAACAGGTCGTAGGCTAGTTTTTACCCTCCTACTTCCACTCCCTTTTTAGGGTTCCGTACCTCAAAAGAAAAAACCAGAACCCTTTTAGGATCACTTTGTTGTCTGTCTGTCTGTAAGTCAAGACCCTTTATCTGGACAATGCGTGGAGATATCGAGTTGAAACTAAAACCATATACTCAAGTCTGCGGTCCCTGAAGGTCGTTCTGAAGCTAAGCGAAGTTAACAAAAAAAAAGGTACGGCCGTTTATGTCGCAATAAACGTGTATTTCGACAATCTTACGGGAATCAAAATTCATAGGGTACTTTTCCTTGACTTAGAATCCTGAAATTTGGCATGAAGCAAGGTCATATAGCACAAGTACAGTAAAAAATCTAAAAACTTGAAATTTGTAGTTAGGTGACAAAAAAAAACTTTTTTTACGATTCGGGAACTCAGCTGTTTTTTATAGGTTAGTTTGTGCGGAGCCCTCAGTGCGCGAGTCTGACTCGCACTTGCCCGGTTTTTTCTTTGATAATTTATGTGGCAGAGAAACGTTTGCCGGGTCATTAAATATTAATACAGAATATATATTTATCTGGCGCTTATTATAATATGTGTGCAAATGACATCCCTAATCCCTCAAATTAGTATCTTCTTGTAAACATCCTGTATACAACCTGCAATACATTTGTTCGCCATGTTTTAGAGGGTTTATGTAACGTTTAAGTACCTTAATAACTACTTAGTTATTCTAAGATCTTCGCGAGTGGTCTTGCGTGACGGAACTTCTAAATGGTGTGCTCTACATTTGAAATAGTTAAACTTTTGGCTTCCTCATTAAATATTCTGCGCCTATCGTAAATATCTATAGGTACCTACTGTTTTTAGGGTTCCGTACCTCAAAAGGAAAAATCGGATCCCTAATAGGATCACTTTGTTGTCCGTCTGTCTGTCTGTCAAGACCTCTTATCTCGGGGATGCGTGGAGGTATCGAGTTGAAATTAAAAACCATATCCTCAGGTCTGCGGTCCCTTGAAGCTGTGAAAAAAATCAAACTTCTGAGTTAACGAAAAAAAAATGATACGGCCGTTTATGTCCCAAAAAACACACTCAAGGACACTCCCAAGGAAATCAAAATTCATAGGGTACTTTTCGTTGACCTAGAATCCTGAAATTTCTTTCTCTTTTAAGCAAGGCTTTTAATAGCCCAAGTATATGTAATTTGTAGTTACGACACAAAAAAAAAATGCGTTTTGGAAAAATCATCGTTACTCAATTCGGGAATTGAACTGTCTTCATAAGTAAGTTGGTACGGAACCCTCAGTGCACGAGTCCGATTCGCACTTGCCCGGTTTTTTATTATTATTTAAAGACTCGCGTTTGACTACTTTCTCACCTGAAGGTTATCGATAATCTGGTCAATTATTTTTCATCCCGGAAGAATGTTCCCTTGGGATAATTTTTATCCCGGGATTACGTTCTTTTTGGATAACTTTTATCCCGGATTAATGTTCCCTTGGGTTAATTTTCATCCCGGGAGTATGTTCCCTTGGGATAAGTTTTACCCCGGATGTATGTTCCCTGGCCTTGGCATAACTTTTACCCCGGGTGTATGTTCCCTTGGGATAACTTTTATCCCGGGAGTATGATCCCTTGGGATAACTTTTTATCCCAGTGCTAAATTTCCTTGGGATAACTTTTCTTCCGGGATTATGTTCCCTTGATATAATTTACATCCCGGGAGTCTGTTCGCTTGGGAAAACTATCATCCCGGGATATTATACTCTGTACAATTTATTGGCATGGAAGTGTATTCGTCGTCGTTACGTACGTGCAGCAAGTGCAGGGAACCAATCACGAGTGTCGTCTATGATGCGATGCGTGGCGAGCCAATCACTGACACTCCCCGCCCCCGCGTCTGACTTCATACCACAAAAAAGACCTGATATTTTACTTCTGCGCAAGAAAAGTCAGCGCTCAAGATCCGTGCCAATACCTGTGAAGGTAGGCGGAACAGAGAGTAAAGTCCCGCAAACCTCCGTTGAAAAGGGAGGATCCTCCGGCCAGACGGGATGTTATGTCTGGTGGGCAATTGCGCGATAGATGATTTCGGGCTGTTCTATATGTTCTAATCGCGTGGAGAATTTTGATTGCGCGATGCAGGATTAGTTCTTATGTGACGCCATAGATGTCGCTACACCTGTACCACAAAATGTTCACAAATTAAAGACATAGTTCAGGTTTTTGGCGATATATTTTCGAGTCAAGTTCAGTGACTGTATTAATTATTCGGAAATAGATTCCAAGTAGATATTGGCTCCAAAAAAAACATTATAATTTGTAACATCCGTATCCTAATGGGTAAAACTCAAATTTACTCAAAAAATTAAATACTTTCTAATCTTGACGCTGCACTGGCTAAATGCAAAGACCGTGCGAAGCCAAACCAGAAAAAAAGACACAGTTTTAAATTGCCCTTCAAATCCAGTATACGCTTAAAACTCGAGTCGTAATTAGTAAGAAATACCTATCTTCACAATATAAAGGTTAATTTATCTCCTTTAAAATCTATCACAAATGTTAGATAGTTACACAATCTACCAAAAAACAACAATACGATATATTTCAACCCTTATCTACCATATTTAATCAGACAGATTATCCGGGGGTTGAAACGTAAAACGAGGTATTTAACAGCGGAAAGGGGATGTAAAAATAAAAGGTTTATAGCCTCATTGAGTTCACCTGGCTGAAAACAAGATTGAGTTATTTCTCAACGATTAGTAATTTGGTGAATAATTGCTTAATTTGTAATTTTTAACCCTTTTTTGGCGGAAGGATCAATTTGGGGATATCAGCTGCTTAAGTCTCCCACACTTTGTAATGCTGAGGGTGAAATTAAGGTAGAAAAACATTGAGCCCATGTGGGCCATGTACGCCGATTTGGTGGGTTACCATGACGTTCAAAGTAAGATTGTTTCTTTCTTATTTCAGTGTGGGTAAGAGACAGAGCTATACAGGTTGTCTAGCGCCATCTCTTCCTCACAATGGAATAAGGATAAAACAATCATACTTTAAACGTCATGATAACCCAGCTGGACGCGTCGGTCTTCATACATTTTATATGGCAACTAGATTTGTAGAGCTACATTAGATCCACGCGACGTGACTCTATTATACTTCATTTGTTTAGGTACATAACTAAATGAAAACAATTTTGACATGTCTTTTATCTAAAAGTTGTTTAAAAATTATAGGTATCTAAAAATGTTTACAATTAGTTATTTACCTAAATTAAAATAATCTTCGTAGACAAGCAATGGGTAGCTCGCCGTCCGGCCGTCCGGTAACCATCTGGATAGAGCCCGAGTCGTTGACGGCGCCGGCGCGGTGTTCCATGCGCGCCTCTAAGGGATGCAGGGCTGAAGTTTACTAACGCCATGGTTTGACTTCCGAAAGGGAATCCCGGGGTCCTGGAACGCAAGGCAAAGAAGGAACATAGGTGTACTTTTAATCAGTAACAGTCTGAAACACCCTCAGAAGTCATTGCAATGGGTGGCTCGCCGTCCGATCATCCGGTAACTATCCGGACCGGGCTCAAGTCGTCGACGGCGCGTACTGTTCCACGCGCGACTTAAGGAGATGTCAGCAACCGCAGGGGCCCAGCAGGGTCCAAGCTTACTGAGGCCATGGGTGATGCGAAAGAAATCCCCGGTTCCCAGGAAAAATGGCAAAGAAGGAACAGGAGTCAGTAAAAGTCCGACACTATCTCCCGCTCCGCCCAAGAGCGAGATGTCATTGGATAATTTTCCCACCAGAAAAAAACCCTCAGAAGTCATTGGATGATTTCCAACCTAAAATAAATCAGACGAGTCTAATTTTATTTAATTAATCTATTATGTTCCATTGCTGGGCGAAGGCCTCCGTCTCCCTTTTCCATACTCGTCTCTCTTCTGCCACTGCGGGTCAGTCCCTCCGGTAAAAGTCAAGTTCATCTCTCCACTTTGTCTTGGTCTGCCGCGATGTCGCCTTACGTTTCATCATCATCTCTCTAGCCTTTTCCTAACTAGTTTGGGGTCAGCTTCTAGTCTAACTGGATGCGTCTGAATACCCGTGTTTTTCATGGAGCGACTGCCTATCAGACCTTTACAACCTATATCCTATTCATCTTAGCTTGAGACAAAATGTAAACCAAGAAAACAAACCTTCGACCAAGTTTTTCGACGTGTTTGAATACATTAATAACAGTCTCCTTTTCTGTTGAATGCATTGGCGTTTTATTTGCACGCTTTTTCATCGCGAATAACGAAAATTCAACGAAAATATATCGTATCAACAAGTTGATCGATAGTGAAAAAACATCACGTTTTTATGTAAAATGTTTGCAGTATCTGTGGTCTATAATTTAGTAGTAAATGATTTGTTTACCTTATATCTCAAGGCTTCCTAAATAGGGTGTAGTAGTACGGGGCAATACGATACACCTTGTATACCTAGACTGATGGTCAGACTTTCTAACATCTAACTACTTGTAACGACTGTCAAAGATCTACGAATGACAACCGGGGCCAACGGCTTTACATGCTTTCCGAGGCACGGGGTGTCAGTAATTTCCTACATAAACTTAGAAAAGTCACCTTGCGTTTAAAAGAACAGAAGTGGCTCTTTTAATCTACAGCTTATGCTGGTATTTTTAAGTTAGATTGGGCCTAATATGTCTGCCGTCTGCATATCAGGTGAATATCGGATGAGTAAGTAGTTATGTACGAAAAAACATAATCATGTAGAGGTATGTTTGTACGAACTTATGTAGGCCATAGACTACTTTCCATAGGCCGACTTATTTGCCACTAACACGGAGAATGTTTAAATCTAATAGCGCCTCATCACCCAAAATTCTTCCGCGATAATTGTGCGATAGTGGCTGAATCATCGCGATTGCACGTTATATAACCACGTTACGACGTGCAGCGCCACCTATCGGCCGCATATAGAACTAATGTTGATGTTGTTGATAAACAACACCTGTTGTGGTTCTTTGGGGGTTTGGAACCGGTAGAGGTGGCAGAGTTGGTGATTATAGTGTCGTTTGTGTATTTGTTATTGTTGCTGTACTCAAACACAATGAAAAATAAATTAGCGAAATCGGTTCAAACGTTCACGCGTGATGACGTGATTAAGGGAATCATCTTTGTATATGTATTTATATACAAATATCTAGGGACTAATAAATTACATGGTATACAGGGTGAATTTTTAAATGGGCGTCAATGAACCCAAAACTTTAGGTATAGCGGAAAGCGGTCAAAAAAGACTCAGACTTGATGCAACTTTGATGAAAATGAAGACTGGATAGGTAGTTTAATTATTACAGTGTCTCATTTTTTTATCACTCTAGGGTGGAGCAAGAGGGCCTGTCAGACTTTTGTTAACTTTAAAACTTGTGTCCTTACAAAACAATTGTCGTTTGCATTCCAGGACAACGATAATTTTTTTCAAAAAAAAATCCCTGTGCACTTTAAACTAATAATAAAAATATTTATTTATCTCCACAAATTACAATAATAAGTTAGATATTTCAGAAAATAAGTTAAGTTAGTAGTTTGGCAAAAAAAAGCAATTTCTAGGCTTATATTATAGGGCTCTAAAGATATATCTACCTATAATATGGGTTCATTTCGTCAGCCATGTTGAAATTCAATAGGGGTGAGCGTTTTACTATTGACTGAGAAATCCAGTAATAAAGCCATGTTTTACAATCTGCGTATTCTATATCTTTCCTAACTCTATAACAATCATAAATGTTTCACATGACCACGTTTCTGTATACCCAACAGAATTAGACGGAATTTTATCGAGATCTTATCGATACTACAGCTCAAAGAATTCCCGCCTCGTATTATTTCATTACTCTGTCCCTATTAGTTTATATTGCTCATAAACAGTGCATAAAAACTTTCAATTATGCTGTAAATCATTTGTAAATTAGTTTAGATGTGTTTTTGGCGTGTTTGTTTTAAAGGTATTCGTAATTTGGTAAAAAAGTAACATTAAGTAGCTGAATGCGCCTGATGCAATTATTGCTGCAATATTTTTATTGAGTTTTGTTGCCGTTGTTATTTTTTAGGCACTGAGGTAGTGGATTGTTTTCGTGCATTTTAATGGTGGTAAATAGAGTATATTACAATGGTTAAAGCATTTTCATGACTTAAATAATTTATAATGTTTAAATGAAACTTTTAATGCTGTGCATTTTAAATCAAGTCAGTATAAAAAAGAATCAATAAAGCCAAACACGTTTACCGGGCCTTCCCACCTTACAAATACTCAACATCATAACACCGTGGCTTTGACTATATAAAAAATAGAAAAATGACACCCTTTTACTTCTAATTAGTGATTAATAAACGTCCTAACTGGCCACATTTTTACTTCATTCACGCTTCAACTGTTCACTTAAAGACGTCGATAAAATCTGTCTGGTTCTTCATCGGTAGGTATTTGGAGAATGTCTCGGTCCCATAACTTTGTGATGGTCGATTTAGTATTTTTTTAGCTACTGTTTTGATTATTATCACCTGATTTTGTAAGTGGGAATAACAGAGGACTGAATCAAATGTTGGGGAACGCGGTTTGGAATTTTAAAGTTAATGGAGTTTGAATGAATGCTTCATTTTGATGTTTGCGCAAGATGTTTATGTCATATCTAAAGCAATGCGGCCTTTAATTTATTTATATTTACTTCATTGTACACCAAAAAAAATAAATATAAAAATCCTTATCGCATTCCGCGATCTCTTCCAGGAAACCTAGAATGAAAAGCGATTGCCTGGACACAAGATAGGGTTGCATTTGGTGCATTGTAAGCTAAACAATTTGTTAAAAAAACAAAGAACACATTTAATACTAAAATAGATACATAAATACTGACAAGGAACTCGGAAAACATTAATTACCTACTAAAATAGATGCATAAATACTGATACGGAACTCGGAAACATAATCAATTTGCGTAAACCGAACATAAACCTTATGCAAAAATTATGAGGTTGTTCAAGTTTTTAATGTTTGTAGGATGTCCAACAAAATTTGAATTTACATACCTACTATTTCTCTCTTAGCAACATTCACGAGCTCAGATAAAGTTATAAATCCCAAAGGTTTGCAAATAATAACTTTTATTTCTGGTGGCATAGACCCATAGAAACGTTAACTTAATACCTACTTATTTCTTTACATTTCATTTGCCATGACTGGCCACACCTACACAAGACATGACCCACTGCGTTTGGAAGGGACAGTCAAAACGTACAGCTATTCCTTCCTCAACCACAGTTATCATTGTGCTTTTTTGCTTTATTTGTTTATTTAATCTGTGAATGTGTGATAAATGAGTGTATTAGTAGTTTTTTTATGATGGAGTTACCTATTTGGACAAGTACCTAGAAGAGACGAGTGGCTGTAGCGACTCTAAGCTTGAAGTAACCATAACAATACAAGTCAAGATTGGGAAAAAAATGGTTTAGCTACATATACCGACTTTTTAGACTCCTTATGGTCAATGACTATCATCTATAAATTCATCAATACCTTTAACTCCCAAGAGGCCATAAAAAATGTAACCACAAAAAAAAAAAAACATTCGCGACCCTACCTTTTGTTTTCTTTATCAATAGTATTTTTTGCAAATTAAATGGAGTGTAAATCTTTATGGTCATATAACCTGTCGTCGGTTCCTTTAAAATTAAACGTGTTGATACGGAATAGATAACGTTTGGCGACATCTTTTTTTTTTTAGGATTTTTAGGGACACTTTCGGTCTCGCCTTTGCCTCATCGGACGACACATTTTTTCGAATCGGAAATATTAGATGCCAGTAATCTTTAAGATTATGGAAGAACTCTCTGGTTTGATAGTTTTTCTTTTAAATTGGCTCAGTTGTCCTTTTCATATCTTTTGTTATCAAGAAGAAATTAATACGTATCAATAGTAAGTAGGTACCTATATTAAAGTGCTCGTTGCTTCGGGCAAATAAAAGATTATTTAGTTAAAATAGTATTAGTGTGATAAAATTTATCACACAGTTTTAGGATACTACTGGATTGTATTTTGTGCAACAAATTGCTAACAATATTTTGCTAGGATAGGCGTGTGTACGTCTACTATGGTTCTAAGATTGTCCAAATATTGGTTGTTTATGCTTTTATTCTACCATTACTAAACAATTTGCAGTGTTAATGTTCATCACTTCACTCCATTTCATCTCATAAACATTCCCTTTAGTAGTGATATGTCCTTATGCCTTTTTATTCGTATGTTTTCTGTTGCCGTATAATTCTTTGTTATTTGTATATTACATTATGTTTAGTTTACGCTCAGTTTTTCATGACGTCGTTACTCATTTATTAGCTTTTCAGTGGTTAATTATTTTATATTTCGCTCACTTAGTAAAATATTGGCACATCTACAATAAATGCGAAATTGAGTTTTAACAGCCTAAGTGTTTAAAAGTGGATTATTTATATCATTAATTATATCTATTATGGTCTATACTATCAATCAACATCCCAATTTATATTAACAATGATATAAAATGAACTCAGGATTTCATTTTAGAGATTTGTACAATGTTTGATACTAGTTTCTGTAAATTAAGAAAAATGTAGATGTGCCAATATATTGCTAGATTAGCGATTTCTTTTCTAAGACATCCGTACTGGCTGATTCTTTCTTTTGGCTTTAAAGAAATTTCAATTATGGAATTCTCCACCAGCTTGGCGTCGGGTGAAAAATTTTGGAAGGGGACTCGAGTGGAGAGTAGACTAGTGTGGGCAATCCTTGGACTCAGTGTATTTTTCTAATACTGAAGTAAAACAGTGTTGTGTTATTTTTTAGTAGCTGACTGTTACTGAGGCTACCACTAGCTGGGGAATCTACTGCTTGCAGAAGGCACGTGGAGCCTGCTATGTGCATCTACTGGCCTCTGATGGGCCTCTTTCGGTCGACTCCCGCAAGCTCCAAGCCCCAAGGTCCAACCACAAGGTCCCATCTTTAACGGCACCCTCCCAGCTTCTGATGGCCGCTTAGAGGGTCTCTTCGAGCTCTATCCTCTCAATCTCCGGCTGATATAGTGGCCTCGCTGATTCTGCTATAGTTTCCTTCGTTTATTTATTAAGATTAAATAACTTTTTATAAATCGTATTGTTATATACCTCACAAAGTCTCAAGGAACATTTATATTTTGTCTTTCCTCACGCTCTCCCCTCAAAATTCTAATTCACAATTTACTTTACAAAATATGTTTATTAATAATTTATTACTTACCTGCACCGTTCCATTTCTTAGTTTCCAACGGCGCCTACAGAATTCTCCATTCAAACATCATAAAAGAGATGTAATAAAACCATTATACACCGGCTAACTCTATAAAGAACACACTAAGTAGCTGATAGAGTCATCAAAATTAACATAACAAAAGATCGATGATTGTCCCTACTGTTACCGAATATTCCTCCGCTGTGCTCTTCTAGTTAACGACCACCACCCTAGTGTCGGTGATACAACCAGCATAACTTGACATTTTAGGGTGGCGCTATACGTTAAGACTAACGTCAAACAAACGTCAAACTCAATACATTTTTGAAGTAGTTCCAAAATTTAGCACATGTCAAGTTTTATTTGTTTTTATTTTTATTTTATGGCAGATACTGGCCGTTTTATAGTTTGGGTCAGACGTTAAAAAAATATATTAGTAAGGTGATCATTGGTGATGTTGTTACTGATTGCTTTGGTGCGTCTTTACCGAAGGTTATTTAGATATGGTATCTAGATACGCTGAGCCTTTCGATCGAGGTAGGTGGCGAATGCAGCCTGCACAGTGAAAAGAGGCTTTGAGTGTTAGCAGAGAATTGTGGCAGGTGAATAATCGAATAGGGAATCGATTCGTTGAGTTCGGTCAATAGAAGCTCGAAAATCGAGTAAGTACATATCTATTTTGTAAAATGACAAAATCATTCTAAACCACACTGGAATGGGCAATGAGAATGCTTCGTTTGAGCGCCTGCACACAAAAAGTATACCAGAATTCAGAATCACACGTAAGCAAATTTGATGGAATATAAATTCAGTAGGTACCTAATCTATTCAGAAGCTAATATTGGTCACTGTAATTAACTTCAACCTCGGAGTTAAAACTTTCCGGCCCTTATATATTCGTACTAGTTTCTGCCAGCGGCTTTGCTCGCGTAAAGTATGTTTCTCCATATAAACTTCCAACATCCGTTTTACCCCCTTAGGGGAAGAGCTTTTATAGTTTCTGAGATTTCGTGATTAATCAGTAAGTGGTATTTCGTATTTATATATATAAATTAAAATATTATTATTTTATTGTTGTACACCTACCACAGTGTATCTAGTCTTTTTCAAACCAAAGGTTGACTGGTAAAGACTGCCTGTTGCATTAAGTCCGCCTATCTTTGTGTACCACTACTGTGCATAAAGTTTAAAAGAATATATAATTATTATTATCTATGCCATAGATACTATGTAACAGATGTATTCTAAACTAGTGCGCTTCACCAGCAACGATTGCAGCATTACTTACCATCAGGTGCGATTGCAGTCAAGCACTAGTTTATAAAAAAAAAAAACATAAAATAAGATTCTGATTTATTATTTCAGTGACAGACTAAAACAACGTACCTAAGATTCTGGAAGAAAGTGTTCCAGGTACCTACAACGTTAAAGATCACCGAGAAAAGATTATGAAAAATAAAACCTTTAATGCTGCCAAATATTGGATAAACATTGATCATTTTCGCGAAATCAAATGTTATAAAACATAATTACATTATAAAATCAAGGAGAAAATAAAACGTCAAATTAAATAGAGATCTTTAACTTTTTCAAGAGTAGCTACAAAAACAAAGCGAACCCTCCCACTAGGGGGCGCCACTGGCGAGATAACGACCAAATAATTTAGTTACACGCTCATCTAAACGACTCAGTTAGTGAGGCTTTTGTTTTTGTCAGATTTATGACACTTCTGTGTTATGTCGAACGCTAAAACAATGGCGAGATTTAAGAAAAAGGTTGTTTTTTCTTTCTGGATTTTGAATTTAGAACACAGAAGGATGAATGTCGTAAAATGTTTATGGGAATCCGTTTCAAGGCTTAGCTACGAAAACGGCATTTATTTATTTATTTTTTATTTAAACTTCATGTATAGTATTATTTATGTACATAGGCGGGCATAATGCAACAAGGCATTCTCTATCAGTCAACCTTTGGGTTAAAAAAAAACACTGTAGGTACACTGTGGGTGCACTGGCATTCTAAAGTTTAGGATCAAATCATCATCATCATCATTTCAGCCGAAAGACGTCCACTGTTGGACATAGGCCTCCCCCAAGTGTCGCCACAATGAACGGTTCCATGCTTGTCGCATACATCGGATTCCCGCAGCCCGTACCAGGTCATCAGTCAACCTTGTAGGAGGCATTCCAACGCTACGTCTTCCGATACGTCCGGGACCACATCAAATAATCCTATTCCTAACACATCGAAAGCTGTACCTAAGTACGCACAAATAATGAGTGTAACTAACTATGGTTCGGGTCATCATCATCATAATTTCAGCCGTAAGACGTCCATTGCTGGACATAGTATAGGCCTCTCATAACTGTCGCCACAACGACCAGTCCTGCCCGTCTCACATCCATCGGATTCCCGTGATTGCTATCTGAAAGTTTTTAGTTTAGAACTCTTCAAAGAAAGAGACGATTAGATGGAATCGATTAATCTCATTTGCCTTTTCTCAACTATTTTGGTGTTGGTGGTTCTGGTTGCAATGGCATCCAGATAGACTGGAAGCCAACCGACTGATACTCAACTGAATGTCAGTATTTTACGAGCGGTAAATGCATTTCTAACTTCCACACCCGTGTGCCCAGCAGGTTTTTTTTTTTAATTCTTGATAGGTTAGCGCGTGACCGCTATCTCACCTGATGGAAAGCGACGATGCGGTCGACGATGGAGCGCTATTACCTAGAAGTAACCTATTCACTCTTGACTTAAAGATTCCCGGGTTGTAGCCATCAGGAAACAGATTCCGGCAAGGAATTCCACTCCTTAGCTGTACGCACAATGAATGTATTGTAGGTACTGGGAAAATAACTGAGTCTTTTAAATTTCAAGATTCTGTCAATGACAGACAAGACGAATGGTTTGACTTGCTTGCCGGTCTATCCATGGAACAACCTTGAGATGCGTTGCTTAACCCTGAGGACCAGTTTGTGTAGCTCTTATTATATAGACCGTCTTAAACAAAAATTAAAAAATGCGAATTTACTGTCCCACAGAAATTAAATTTACAAAATAAGCAGAAGTCAGTTTTCACTGTTTCAGAGATTTCTGTGTTAGTTCTATAGAAACGGTTGACCAGGATTGCCTAATTGTGTATCAATTGAAAATTAAATACCTAAGAAGAAAAGACAATTCTATTAATTTCATTCATAACTTTTTATTCAACAATATAATCTGCCAATTTACACTTACAAAAATAACAACCACATATGCTCGAACATCCCTATTGAAACCGTGACCCCAAATATTTACAGAATAAGGGTGTCCACAAACCACATTATCATCGAACTCCCAATTACGTGATTATTTATGTGTGACAACCCTGTTCTATTCAACACTTGAAATGCGACCGGTCTTTTTGACCCCTCGACTTTCGATTCTCAGTTCCCAGTTGCGAATTTTTAGTGGAGTTCTGGAAGGGAGATGGGGGTCATGTAGCCCTGGTTGTTGGTACTGGTGTTAACAGATGTGGTGACAAGTAGATGCACTGTTTTCTATTGTTGTTAATGTGTTTATCTGTTCACGAGTTTCGCAAATGTGCGGATAATGAGCTGATGGTCTGTTAGGTGACCGTGATTTATTTTGTTACAGTTATGGTGGAACATGTGGTTGTTTGGTGGTTATAAATGATGTTGATGTAATCATGGTTCTAGCCTGCATGAGACTCAACAAACTGATATTACACTAGTGTTTGCGCACACATTTGGGCGCCATATACCCTTTTGTATTTTTTGTGGGATCGAAAAACGTCAAATAATTTTTACTTTTGACTAAAACCTACCTATGTTCTTTTAATTGCTCTTTGTGTTCCAGGGCCGTGGTGACTCCTATGAAAAATCATGCATCCCTAACAGGCGTTTCACAACGCGATATCGAACCGGCCGGAACCTTACCGGACAGCGAGTTACCATTGCTCGTCGTTTGTAAACGACACGAGTTTACGGAAGCTAGAAATTAATCTGCGACACCCAAAGCCTAGGGCGTCTCCTACGGCGGCTGGGTAATGAGGATATCCTCTCCCTAACGTTTTTTGCTACCTGCATCGCTCGCATTACTGCTTCGTAGAAGGAGGTGACCGCTCTCTATGCTCTCTCGCTCCGCATCATGGCCTGGACCAGGGCCGGATGCGAGAGGTCATCGACAGCTCTTACCTTCAAAAAAAGACACAACGGTATTCCACCCAAGCAGGTTAGACTTCCACTGTATACACTGCCGTAACCTTCGGGTGAACTGCACAATGGAAATTTGAAGATAGTTCATCCCAACGATTCAGAAAGAGGAACCTCCCAAAACATTCGTATCCGTGGAGGACCTGCGTCAGATAGAAAATGAGGACGCCGTGGCGCCTGTCTGGCTCCTCCAAGAAGGGACTTATTGCCATGATTGTAGCGTCCCTGAATATGTACTTTATACCTCACGCGTAACTTAGTAAACCGTGACTGAAATTAATACTATTTAAGTTGGTATGAAATAAGCTCACATTAATTTATTCTTTACGAGTATTTTTCAGGTGCCTGGCCATTTACTCTGGGCAATTAGCATGACAGCTGCAAATCTACGGAATAAACATCCAGTGAATGTGTTGATGTGAATTGATTCTAGTTATTCTTAAAAATAAGTCTAAATGTGTTACCTGTTTTCACATCTCTGTCTCTCATTTGAATTTGGAAGACCAAGTAATCGTTTGTTATCACACGCTTTTTTCTTTTATTTAATTGGTTTATATATATACAAAATTATATAGAAAAATACTTAACTAATTAAAACTATATATATACACTAAACGCTACTCCTAACTAAAATATGGCGTCATAAAACTCCTCCGCATCGCTGTCGACTGGAAGTGTGTCCAAAAGGCTGGCGGCATTACCACGGTGTATGAAGGTTAATATAGATCATTAGAATCACACGCTTAATGTATATTATAATTTGAGAGATACATGCCAAAACTCAAGATATTCCCAAATTAGCACTGAACTACAAAAGTGTCATAAACAAAAATAATAATAAAACATAAAGTCACCCTAATCGAAAAAAATAACTAAGAAGCACTTCCCAAAAAACTAGTATTCCCATCTGCCTCAACACAAGAATTCTTCCGCTCAACCAAACCCTGATTGACAACGTCGTTCATACACAGAAACGCAACAAGGGTTTAAATCCGCCACGCGACCAAATTAACTTTATGTAATCCCTATCAATGATAATTCCCGTTATCTCCCGAACCCCGACGCATTCGCTAACGAATCAACGTTTTTATAATAGTTTAATTCGGATTAGTTAATGTCCCAGTTCGTCCCTTGGGTGGTCAAAACGACCCACTCTCGTTGGAGGGTTGCTCCCCACAGCGACGATGACAGGTTGAAGGGATGTTTTAGGGTCAACGCGATCGAGTTTAGATTTAATGTTTGCGCAATGATAATATTTGGATAATTCTTTTATTAGTGGTAGATTGATTTCAAAGATTCGTGTTTTGGAGTGCGGATTATTTTGTTTTTTCTCACGGTTATTTTTACTGATTTGAATTTAGAGACTTAAAGCGGCATGAAATTAGTTTTTTGCCGCAATTATGTGAAAGTGAATTTGTCTGTTCTCACGTCTAAGTTTGATGAAATCAGTAGTAAGCTAAGTTTTAAAAGTCTATAAAAAAATAACGGGTTTAGGATGTTTATGGAGCTGCCTCGTTTCAGCAGTGTATCAGGTATGTTCGCAGAGGCACAGTTCGATGGCTTCAAGACCATTGTATGACCGAAATCTGTATATTTGCTTTACAGAGTGCGGGCTAGCTTCAACGCCACCCTGAAGACCATAGCGGGGAGGTACGATTCTGATGATTTTCTTATATGTAGGTATTATAAACTATATAAAACAGATAATAAGTTTACTTACAAGTTTTTCTCAATTGTTAACTATCAATATAGATATTACTAATCCGAATCAAAAATTACTTTACTTTTAATTTTGCTTTCTCATAGATGAATAGACATCGTCGTCTTCTTCATCAAATCTACGGAAAGACATTGATCGCAAGGTATAAGCCTCCCCTAAGAATCGTCCCAAAGACCAATAGTTCTCGCATCCATCGAATTCCCACAACCCTCACCAGGTAATCGGTCCGCCTTGTGGAAAGCCATATAACGCTTCCAGTACGCGGTAGCCACTCCATAGACCACCCTTTCAGCCCCATCGACCACCTGTTCTGCGTGCACGTGCATGTGCGCTGTCCAGTACAACTAAAGTTTGGTGATTCTTCGGCCTTTGAATATTATAACTAAATAATGTATAACAGAATATTTTAGTGATACTGCTGAAACACCTGAAGAACATTTCGTTTTATCCTCGAGCGAGTTGTACAGGTTCAAACCTCTGCCTGAACAAAATACGAATATAATCATTGCATTTTAAAATCATAATAACACCAATTTATAATATTGGGATTTCGGAATTAAACCCTGAGGAAAGTACTCAATGACAGTTATTAACTCTACTCTAAATGTACTGCAGTCTTGACAACATTGTAAGTAAGGCTTAGGACGAGCGTTTCAATTGATCGTAATAAATATCAATGTTTATTATGCTGTGTAAAATTACCGAAATGTTTTATTGAATGATTACGGATTTGCGTTAGCACATGCAGAGTCTGGGAGTCAGGCTCTTAAAATTATTAAAATAATTTCATTTTCAGTTAGGAGTCTTTGCAAGTGTATACAGTTACATTTTTAGCTCACCAAACTTCAATATCAGATTTCTTGAATTATCTTTACACACAAATACGTATATGTATTATAAAAAGGTATTCTAGCATGGTAAGGTAAGCTAGTATGTAGGGGTAATAGCCAAGTTACAACCGTTTCGTGTCGAATTCCGTTCTCCAATCGGTAACGCCTCGGTGTCAGCAATTGTAGAAAACAATAAGTTGGTTGGTACCCATGTTTACGTGCGTGAGTCGGTCGCTCATTCTACAATAACAAAGGATGTAGCGTTGAACATTGTAGAAACGATAACAATTCATTCTATCATTTTGAACGATGTGAACTTGGCTACGAATTTTCTATTTATTTGTTCTGACCACGTGACTTAACGTTGAGATGATGTCATTCCCATACATTTGATTTGTTTTCGACTGGCGTTATCGATTGCAGATTATCAACTTGGCTAGGGGTGCAGAAAAAAATAGTAGAATATAATAGCGTGGTCACGCTAGCAAAACCGCTTTAATTCATTAAACTCAAAGCGAACGCTCTCTCATTGTCTTTCTATTGTGTCTCTAATTACGGTATTCGAAAGTTAAGTTTTTTAAACTTCATCGATATTAATTAATTCACTGTTTTAATAAAATTTAATTAATTTGATTTTTTGTTTTATGGTGTACATACCAAACTCACGAAAACGCGACTAACTTTATGAATGACCAGCATCATCATAAAAAGTCTTCCATCTAATCACTTCCCATCGACCACGACAGTTTAACGAACGCTATTTTTTGTCGCACATGCCTTTCTACTATCGTCAAAGCAAAATATCATTTCAAAAGCATTCCATATTGCGATCCACAATATTGTACATCATTAAAGTTATTGCAACTCGTTTTTCTGCATCGAATTCGATTTATCAGTTACTTGATCGAATTTTATATTTGAATCGATGTATGTTGGCTCCTGAACTCATTCCGGACCATCTTTGGGGCTGGTAATGAACGATTACGTTATTACGTACCGCTCTGTCATTATTTTACTGTCTTGCTGAGTTTTTGGACATTTCGTGTGTTCAGATTTGTTCACAATGTCTGTTATGAGTGATTGAGGATGAGTTTCGTTTGTTTTTTGTATATTTATTGACTGGGTATCGAGTTGTTTCGGTGCCTTTGTTTTTTTTTTTGGGCTACAGTGGGAATACTTTACGCCCAGAGTGACTTGCGAACCAGCTAGCCTGGGCAGTGTCAGACTTTTACTGGCTAAAATCTCACTGCTGCCACGCGTACTGTCGGTCAGAGACTTGTCGCTGTTGCATCAAGGGACGAATTTAGTGTAATTCAAAGTTGCGTACAATTTTTCTTACCAAAATGGCAACTGACGAAACGCTATGGGTTTAAGTCAGTAAAAGTTTGACACTCCTTCCCGCACCACGTAGAGCGAGAGAAGTAACTTGATGATCGAGTTAAAAAAAAGAGGTATTAAGTCGAGGGCGGATAGGTCTGCCACATCATCCCTTACAATCTGGTAAAATAGTGCTCAAACGCGATCCTATTAACAATTAAAAAACGTTATACAGTAATAAGAGTCTCTTTAACCCCCACTCTCCCTTTCAACCTGCATCCAAAACCTCCCGCGAAAAGGCTTATAATTTAGCAAGAGTAACCCAACCCCCTATTTACCGCGGTACCTGGCTAAGAACAGGGCACCACTACTTCCATACAATTAGCTCCAAATAACAGTGGCGGTAAACGGTTGGTCAAAGGGACCTTAATATGGTGGCCGCAGGGTTGGCTCTGTTGATTAATGAGGAAACTATGGGTGTAGACCATGATGAGCATGGTTTGGAACTTTTCGGCGGTGGGCTCTCGAGTGAGGAAAGGGCTTTAGTCAATATGTGTTCGTTCAGCTGTGGTGGTTGTGGTAGATACCTATTGTCTTAAACATTTTCTACCAGTCGATCTAGGGTGGTGGAGAGACTATATGAAAGGTGTATAAAAAAGTTCTTTAGGAAATAATTTCAATATCTATTTTGTTTATTTTAACTTATAGTTTGATAGAATTGCGGAACAACCGGACGGGTGTCTGGTGTGGGTAACTTCTTGAAAGATGATTTCGGGCTGTTATATGTGTTCAAATCGCGCGGACAACTCTAATTGTGCGAGGCAACATTTCGTAGTTTAGTTCATATGCCGCCATAAATGTCGCTACATCGTTAAAATAAACAGAAATTATATTATTTAATATGATATACCGGGTGTCTTTGACATCGACACACAAATACTATGGATCTATTACATGATTTCGGACCCCCCAGTGGTGGAATTTTTTGTCGGTATTTTCCCAATTAAAAAAAATAAAAGTAAATGTTTTTTAATTTAAACTGTATATAATCGTTATTCTAACATTTTTAGTGAAAAAAATTAATGAATTACTTTTAAAATTAAAAATGTCATCGTGATTGATTAGAATAACGATTTTATCTACCCCGATGACATTTTAATTAATTAATTTGTAATATTTTTTTTTACTAAAAGAATCGTTGGTTAGAATAACGATTCTACAATGTTTGAATTAAAAAAAAAAAACAATTTTTTATTTAAAAATTAGGAAAAGGCCGACAATAAATTCCACCTCTGGGGGTTCGAGAATCATGTACTGGATCCGTGGTATTCGTTTGTGCGTCGATGTCAAAGACATCCGGTATACAATATGTAATATTAACGTACATTCTAAAAGAGTTGTATGTTCAGAATCGGCTACTTCTTCTTCTTAGCGCGTAGAAGTTGAAGAATCGACTACTTAATCGATTTAAATTTCCCTTTGCGTTCTAAGGTGACTCTTTCAAACATTCCCGCAAAACTTACATGAAACTAAAATTCGAAGACAGATGTGCCATCCACCAACCTGCACTGAGCCCACGTTGCCGTTGTGAATTACGGCAAATTTCCAAGAGGAATATAATCCAGCTCACCACTAAGCCTTTCTCTCTATATGAATAGAGAGGAAAGCTGAGGCCCCGCAGTGCGGACACTATAAGGTTGATTATGCTTATGTTTGTAATCCATATTAAATAACTAGGATTTTAGAAACTATGATAATTTTATCGCTAATTTTTTCGGTTTGCTTGCAATTCGATGTCTTCAAAAAATGCTCTCCATACTATGACCAATAAAACTGTGCACAAGTGCACAAGCCGCTAGCGGCGTCCGCGTCGGCGCGTGGACGGAACCAATGTATAATGAATGACAGATGAAAGCACAACAACACAATAATATAATGATTAATTTGGAAACGCGCGCCATTTTTACAAGCTTTTGTTTAACTTGGGGATAATAATCGGGCGAATAAAAAAATAATTAGCAACTGTGAATGGGATACTTTAATACTAAACTATTAAAATAAAGGAAGAGAGAGAACCTGTCTGTTGTGTGTGGCGCACACACTTGTGCATTATAATATTTGTAACACATATCCCGCATCAATGTCTAGTCTTTAGTTTCTCTGCCCCTCTAGCCAAGTTACAATCGTATCGTTCGCGCCGAACGCCTCGAGTAGGCCACGCCTCCGATTCCTTTGTTCTGACATCATCTCAACGCTCGAGGCTCGTCCTACTCGAGGCGTTCGGCGCGAACGATACGATTGTAATTTGGCTACTGGGGCAGAGGTCTCTCAAAATTTTCGAATAATATTGAAGCGACATCTATGGCGTCAAATAAGAACTTAGAACATATAAAACAGCCCGAAATCATCTATCGGGCAGTTGCCTACCAGACATAACACCCGTCTGGTCGGAGGATCCTCCCTTTTCAACGGAGGTTTGTGTTTACTCTCTGTTCCGCATACCTCTAAAATATTATTTATTATTATAGTTTACAGCTTTAGGCATCAGGCAGCCTTATCAGAAAACTCTATCTTTAGGTTCGCCGCACACGGGCCACCGGCCACAACCGCAAAAAATACTGCATAATCATAATCATAATCATTTATTACGCATACTTCCTGTATGTTTCAAACATTTTATATGGACTCACCGCCTACGGTTGACGCTGGTGGCCGCCACACGCTACAAATCTCCGCTGCTCGCTTTTTGTGGCCCGGACCGGCCACTAAACGCCGATACAAAACATCTTTGTCAGAGGCTATGATGTTGCGCGTAAGGGTTAAAAAAAGTGCCAGCCACCGGCCACAAGTGGCTGTTGCGCGCTTCAGGTGCCTTAGTGGCCGCTTTTAGCTTCTCGTGGCTGTGGCATGTGGCCTAGGTGCGGCGACATTTATTGTAACAATGAACAAAACACTATCCAAATTTACTTGCACTTTCGTATAAATGCAAAAGTAGCTCTGTATTAGAAGCGAAACCAACTAAAATTCAACTTATATGCAGCATTGGACCTAGTATCAACAAACCACGCGGGCGACACCACGGGCAGAAGTATATTATATATATACTAGCTGTTGCCCGCGACTTCGTCCGCGTTAAGTTCGTAAAACTGTACAATCATTTTGTGCTTGCAATTCAGTCCGAAAGCATCGTAATTATTTATTGTACTTTAACATAAAACGGTTAAAGACCGCAAATCACCCTGAGGAAACACGTTATGTACTCGTCCAGATCCAGATGTATGAACGTCAATGAATAGAAAGAGTATGTATGAGCCGTCGCAATTCGCATTTCTGTCTACCCCGAGGGAAAAGACAATAGTTTATGTATGTTTCTGGTTTATGTTCTGCTAAAACAACATTGTATGATTGTTACCCCTCGCCATAGTGAGCACGCCGCAATCGCAGCGGTAATGCTTGTCTTTGAGAAGTGGCTACAAAGGCGTCACGGCATCCCCTCTTTGTGCAGGACTCACCGGTTAAAGGTATTTCGGAAGGTATTTGTATCGAATTCAGCGAGAAGAAACACTCTAGTCTCACCATTGTGAGGATCGTCTGGAGAATATGATGGAGCATACGGTGCAAGTCACTCCCGCTTGGTCGGAGCGCCGGCACCGCTATGTCCTCATGGAGGCGATTAGTGGAGAAAACGATAATCAGTAGCCTCCTTCAGTGAATCACTACGATCAATGAAGGTGGCTGAAACTATGAGGGATAGAACATCTTGACTCCTCAGCTGTCACTGCAAGTGACGCTCCGGGTGTTGAAAGCCGCAGGGCGATTTCCAGCCATCGCAAACACGGGATTGCGGTGGTGTCGTCCGGCCGTCTTGTCAAAGCAATCCTGAATCGATGACGCGTAGTATTCTACGCGCGACTCAAAGAGATGTCAGCAAATGGATAGGGCCCTCTAGGGCCGATGTCTGCTAGGGCTTCGAGATTGTTCGAAAGAGTTACCTCCCATAAGAATTTTCGCCTCAATAATGTTTCACAGAAGAGTTTAAGCAGTTAGATAGCTTTAGTAGAGGTAAACGAAGGAGCATAATCAGGACACCGACCTTCAGCTGGGTAACGTGCACTGATAGTGCCTTAAGTGAGTCCAAAACTATCATCTTCACCATCAACTATCTTCCTCCACAACAGTACTTACGAAGAATTTGCGAGAACATGCTTGCATTGATTGTTGCAGCGTGATCATTTTGGGCATTAGAATTACTTGTTCATTTATCTAGGATTTTTGGTGTGTATTTGGCTGAAGTCCCCGTATATTAGACAAATGTTTTTTCCATAGTGGGAACTACCCTATAAAGAGTCTCCAACTTTTGAATGAATTTCGGCAAAATCTTGTGCGCGTGTATCCCCGTCCAATAGAACTCGCATATTGATGGCCAAACCGAAAAATTACTGACGCCGATTGCCTCTATAAGGACACAGTGGTTCACCGGAGCTAAATAAACCTGCACCACATGCTGCAACGGGTCCTCCAGGCGATTCGTAAAATGGTAATATCAGGGTACTTCCAACCGAATCCAGAAGAGAGACCGATCGAAACAACCACAACAGTCCTGAGCTTGCGTATCCATATAACAATTAAATTACAGTAAACAAATGTAGCAGCCGATTATTGTTATACCTGAGTATTGGTCACCACTCACTGCAAGGAAGTAAAGTCCAGATGTCGACGTAAGGCTGCAAGGAATCTGAGATACATTATTAGAAAAACACTTCGACCCCGTTTTATATGAAGCAGCTGCAAATAATAAAACGCGCCATTATTAGGCCGCAAGGTGCCATCATCCCGCAGAACATAGTAGAAGCATACAGTGGAGGGGTGCTTTGCAAGGGGGGAGCACCACCGTGTCCTCGTGGAGGCAATCAGCGTCAGTGAACTCCCGCGCCGGGCCCTGGTTCGGGCTATGATCTAGAGCGAGGAGGAATGGTAGGCGCTCGCCTCCTTCTGCCGTAATGCTAGCGAAGGAGGAGGCCACACGCCGAGCCGAGATTCCGACCGCGACTACCAGCCACAGTAGATGCGGGCTTGCGGACGTCGAGCATTGGGTAGCTAGCCGTCCAGCCGTCCGGTAGCTGACCGGACCGAGCCCAGTCGTCAACAGCGCGTAGTGATCCACGCGCTTCTCAAAGAGATGTCGCAAGGCAGGACACAGGTGTGGTTTTAGTTAGTAAAAGATTGATACACCCTCCCGTACCAACCAGAGTGGGAGAAGTCATTGGATGATTTTCACCCTTAAAAAAAGAAATAAAAGGTGCCATCATCATCATTATCATTTCAGTCGAAAGACGTCCACTGTTGGACATAGGCCTCCCCAAGTGTCGCCATAATGACCGGTCCATCCATCGGATTCCCGAGACCCTCACCAGGTCATCAGTCCATCTGGGGACTTTCAAACGCAAGGTATCATGTAACAGCTTCCGAACATTTGGCCGTGTTATTTAAAAGTTAATAATTAAATACATATATACATATACTTACTTTTATCGCTTTTGAATGGGAACCATGGGAAAAATAATAAAAATAGGCAGTATGATTGTTAAAAATGCCTCCGTCTAACACCAGTTTAATCATAACTGTTTTCGTCCAATTTTTAAACAATTAAACTGTCTGCAAACGTGGGCGATGGTCATTCTCCCGCCACATAGAAAATTACGTAAAATACACAATGCCATCTATCAAATTTAATATAAAGTTCTACTGTCATTGTCATCATTATTTCTACTTTGAGTCTTTAGATGGCGTTGCGAGTATCTGAATTGCGTGGGGTGTCATATTTTAGTTCTTGAAAACTTTAAATTCATACCGTTTGTATTTCATAGGCTTACTACTATTAACTACTACTATTTACTATTACTATTTTAAGTACTATATCAAGTTACACACAATTTTAATGTATAAAATTTATCTACATCGATTTCTAACATTTTCTGTGGTACGCACACAACTAAAAACTTCTACAGATATATTATATGCGTAGATATATAATAAAAAAATTGTAAGCATGCAATGCAAAAATAAATAAAAAATCTTATTTACAGAGAAAAAATAAAACAAAAATGAGAGCCACATGGGATTCGAACAACCTTTACATTACACGCAAGTCCAGATACGAAACCACTGCGCTACGGTCTTCGATGTTTAAGTTTTAAAATAAACGTTCTTATATAAACGTCATAATTGACTGGTTGGCTCCTTATCGATGATAGCGTGATGATTTTCGTTTCAGAAGTTAAATTTGCAGCTAAATGGAATAATGTAACATTATAGTACGTGATTTTACTCGCCACTTTGATTTTTTATGTGTTTTGATTAGTTTTTACAAAATATTTAGAAGATATCGAATAGAAATGTCAATTTTATTCTGAAAAAATGGTAAAAGTTATTTTATTCCAAAAAACGTAAGATAAAATAATGACTAAATTTTTAACTGTAGCTGAGGATTGAACTCGTGGCAAATGTCGTTCAATACCGACATTTTGGATTATTGCTCACCCCCCTTAGCAAATAGCGTGATAATTTATAGCCTATAAGTTGCCCTGACCTATAAGGATTATGTATGCAAAATTTGAACAGGATCGGTTCAGTAGTTTTTGTGCCAATTAATACCAACGCAAAATAATTTTACTGTTTTATTATATGTAATAGATATGTTTTGAAATATATCTATATAAATAAAAATCAATGCCACTTCGTTGTAATTTTATAACTTAAAAACGGGCTCACCTATCCAAACCAAAGATCTAGGCTTTGTTCGGCCTATTTAGTAGATGGTTTATGTGAAGTTTGTACAAAATCGGTCGAGCGGTTCTTCATTTATCACATTATTGCACCCGTGCGAAGCCGGGGTGGGTCGCTAGTGTCATTATAAAGACTGAAAGCATTTGCTTTAACATCTGTTTTCTTGAAACTAACTTTGATTGAGTTACCGGTTTTTACACTTCTGAGGGCAGAATTGACATCCATAAACGTCGATTTCCATCAGGTGAGATAGCGGTCAAGCGCGAGCCTATTCACTATAAAAAAAATCGGGCAAGTGCAAGTCGGACTCGTGCACTAAGGGTTCCGTACAAACATACCTATGGAAACAGTTCAATTCCCGAATTGAGCTACGAAGTTTTTTACGAATCGCAAAAAGTTGTTTAAACTGTAAATTTTCAGATTTTCTCCTATACTTGTGCTGTAAGACCTTGCTTAATGCCGTTTTCCAGGATTCTAGGTCAACGTAAAGTACGCTATGAATTTTGATTCCCTCGAGAGTATCGAAATACGCGTTTTTTGCGTCATGAACGGCTGTAATTTTTTTATCGTTAACTCAGAAGTTTGATTTTTTTCAAAGCTTCAAGGGACCGCAGACTTGAGTATATGGCTTTAATTACAACTCGATACCTCAATGCGTTCCCGAGATAAAGGGTCTTGACAGACAGACAGACGGACAACGAAGTGATCCTATAAGGGTTCCGTTTTTCCTTTTGAGGTACGGAACCCTAAAAATATCCGTCAGGAACACTATCAATCTGGTGCTATGTTACAGACGATGCATAGTAAGCTTGAAGAAGCCTTATGGGTTGTCCTGGTGTCTGCACGTGACAGGAACTGTTTGACCAATTATAGCGCCAAATTCGTAGTCAAATGGGCATACTCATTTTATACTATTACCAGATACACTAAGAAGAAGTACTAAATAAGGTTCCCTATCCATTTGCATAAAACTTTAAGACCTAATATAACTTAGCATAATTTTGTTTGGCATAATTATATTTTCGCATAATATAATTACGCATAACAGCTTACGCATAATTTTTTTAAGCATGATTTCTCTAACCATAATAATGATTAAGCATAATATTCTAAAGCATAACTTTACTAAGCATAAAGTTCTAAAGCATTACTTTTTTATTTTAGTGGGTTTTTTTTTCGCTGTAGGAAGCATGAAGCAAGCAAGCATACAGCATGCAAGCAAGCATACAGCATGCAAGCAAGCATGCAGAAAACAAGCAAGCATGCAGCATGCAAGCAAGCATGCAGCAAACAAGCAAGCATGCAGCATGCAAGCAAGCATGCATGCAGCATGCAGCATTTAAGCGTGCATGCAACATGCAGCAGGCAGGGTTTCTGTCACGGCTCTGGCGCTGCGGGCCTCCGGCGGCCCCTACGCGCCTACGCGATTTTAAATTACACTCTAGGGGTAGGACAAATAAGACTACGTGGAGTCGGTTTTGCAGCAATTCGGTTTTGTTAACAACTTTTGTTGCACAGCATATTAAATTTTTAACCAACAATATTATTTAATTGTTCGTTACTAACGTTATGCTAATAGTCAGGAGGCCTACTAACGTTATGCGAATCGAATTTATGCCAAAACAAATTAGTCTTAAAGATGATTATGCCAACATAAAATGTATGCCTAAAAAAATATGCCGAAGTATTATTATGCCAAAAGAAATTGTACCAAAATCGTTATGCCAAAGTGTAATATTACAAAGAACATTATGTGAAAAGAAGGGATCCCACTAAATAATAATATCCTACTTCTTGCAAAAGTGCGGCATTGTACGAGAGCGCCACCGCGCTCTAGAATGCACAGGGAAACAGAAAGAACATGGGTGGGTTTTTAGTCTGCCACTCACTTGCACTCCACCCAGAGCGAGATGAGTTTGTGTACGATTTCCCACCCAAAAAAAAACCAGTGTATGCGGACATTTTGAATATTTATCCCATAACAGATACAGCAGAATAACTTTAGCACGTGAAAATGATTTCCACCAGAAGGAAGCCACGGGCAGAATTTATCTCATAGTAAAACCTTCAATTCTAAAAAATGGTCCGCTACACCCGTCATTGCTTCAGTAGATGCATAATGATTTGATGGAGACACGATTACGGTGACTGTTTCCAAGATATTCGCACTACAGCGACTACTCAGGACCACACAGGTGTTAATCGAATGTCTCAATACTCATCAGAAATACCACTTCCTGGAGCTAATAAATTAAGGAATTACTGGTTTGCATCAGCCTCTACAAATGTCGGATTTTCATGCAACACAAAATGAAAATCTAATCCAAGTACAATAAGGTTCTCTTTTTATTGAACTTAAAATAGTTTTACGTCCTTTTCTCAACGCCTTTGGCATTGGAAAATTGACTCAGTGACAACAGTCTTAAAGTTGATAGTTGAATGTTTTGCATAATAATAGATTTTTAATTTCATAATAGCTTTTCGATCATTGCTTCTATGTTCGGGATCTTAACTGTGTCTGTGTTAATTCTACCGCGTAAATCGGCCTTTGTAAGTCGCCGGTTCACTTTATTTCTAGGCACTTATTCGTAAACCCAAGCGGACACTAACGTAGTTGGAAAATGTTTATAATTTGTGAGAAAAGAGGTATCTATTACATGACACGGATTAACCTGTTATGAATAGAATAAAATAAGTCTTATTTTACACCAAAATAATAACATTACTGCGTTTTATGTCGATGTAAATATTCATTGTATTATACTTATAGTTCTTGGTAACCACCACTTAGTCTCAACGCTCAGTCACGTGGTCAGAAACTCAGAACAAAGGAATCGGAGGCGTGGCCTACTCGAGGCGTTCGACGCAAACGAAACGATCGTAACTTGGCTAGGGGGGCAGTTCGCTTAAACTAATGATAATCTTTATTTTCTATATATGGCAATAGTTTACCAGCAACCGGAGATTGTCCTTGGGTGCACTGGCATAGCGCGTACAGGGATAATAAAAGTGCCTAAAGGTTCTCTGCGAGTTAGCTTCAGTCCACGTCAGCCTCTCGTACGCCTTCTAAAGATGCAGGAATTCTCCCAGGGTTCTGAGATATACAAACACATAATTTTTACATAAACTTAAATCAATGCGTTCATTAGTGATCTTATCGCTGACAATGATATTTCCCAGACAACCTTTGTATGGACTATAAGAACTTAAACTAAAAGAGCAGATAGTCTGCGGTGTAACTACTGCCAGCAAATCTATGTATATAAAAGAAAGTCGTGTTAGTTACACTATTTATAACTCAAGAACGGCTGAACCGATTTTGGCTGAAAATTGGTGGGGATCATCATCATTGCTATGCCTCATATTATATACTCATTTATTCCAGTTCTCGCTCTCATGCCTCTCATACTTTTATTCTTCATACTATATCTTTCTTTTATCCATCATGTCTTTCTTACTCGAGGTCGGGATAGACCATCTAGCCTCTAACTTATTCTATCTTTATTTTTCGTACGACACAGGGTAAATAATTTCTTTAACGCAATGTACAATTTAATTAACATTATAAATACATACAAAACAAATATATTTTTAAAATAAAGCAGCCCTCACTGGGCGTGTATCTATAGCTATGCAGCTACTCTCCATACACGTAGTTGTCTTGGCTCCTTATTTCTGGCAATGCAACTTTTGGCAATCGCTTTGCAGTATTTTATAAATTATTATTTATTTATTATTATTTATAGCCCATTTATGTCCCACTGCTGAGCAAAGGCCTCCCTTTCCCTTTTCCACAAAAGTCTGTCTTCGGCCATTGCGGGCCAGTCCTTCTGGTATTTATCCAGTTCATCTCTCCACCTTCGCCTTGGTCTGCCGCGGTGTCGCCTTGCGTTTAGTGGGACCCAATAAGTGGCTCTTTTAGCCCACCGGTCATCTGACATGCGGCAGACATGTCCGGCCCAATCCCACTTCAGAGTGGCAGCTTTTCGGGCAACATCTTGTATCTTAGTTTTGGCGCGCAGCATTTTGTTCCTTACACGGTCGGAAATTCGAACACCCAAGATACTGCGCTCCATAGCTCGCTGACAAACCTCGAGCCTGGACCTCTGCTGAAGCGTCAAAGACCAGGTTTGTGCTCCGTACGTAAGTATGGGGAGAATGCACATGTCCATAATTTTCCGTTTCAGGCATAGCGGGAGATCTCCTTTGAGAAGATCTTTCATTGACCAAAAGCTCCTCCAGGCACTCTCAGTACGCCGAACTACTTCTTTATCTTGTCGCGCCTGAAAGGAAACTATTTGGCCAAGATATACATAATCCTGGACATATGCAATCTCCTCACCCTCAATGTACAGTCTCCTTTTAATGCTGTTGGTCATGAGTTTGGTCTTTGACATGTTCATCCGAAGCCCAATCTCGAGGCTTGCCTTGTTCAGATCTGCGAGCATGTTACCCAAGTCCGCTGCCGAAGAAGAGAAAAGCACGATGTCATCAGCGAACCGTAGGTTTGATAACCTCTTGTTTCCGATGACTAATCCTTTGTCTGACCAGTTCTGTGCTAGGGATTTAAATATTTCCTCCAAGGTGGCAGTAAAGAGTTTTGGGGATAATGGGTCTCCTTGCTTGACTCCTTTTTTAATTGGAAAGGTTGGCCCTGAATTATTAATTTTAATTGAAGCTGTACTATGATAATATAAATATTTTATAAATATTTCTCTTAATTTCTTATCGCTCATTATCTGGCTGAAGTTGTCTGCCCTGACCACGGTTTCCATTTCTGCCTCTACCTGTAGCCTATCGATGCCATTTACAGGGCACTCGATTAATAAATGCTCCACATGTTCTACTTTTTCGTCATCGCAGATGCACTTCGGACTGTCCTTGCACTTAAAGCGGTGTAAGTACTGAGAAAATCCACTGTGCCCTGTTAAAACCTGCACTAGAATTGGGTCCATTTCTATTTTCCTGACAATATGGTACGCCTCCACCGCATCCGGGAAGAAGAGTTTTGTAACTCCCGCGGTATGGCCATCCCTACAGCGACGATTCCATTCGTCAAGCGTTTCCAGACGGATCTGTCGCTTGACGAATGTGATCGGACACTGGTCATAGTCAGCCCGCTTTTTTATCTTAAGAGCCGCGTCCTTCGCAAGAATGTCGGCGGTAGAGTAGGGTAGAGTAGGGTAGAGTAGGGTAGAGTAGGGTAGAGTAGGGTAGAGTAGGGTAGAGTAGGGTAGAGTAGGGTAGAGTAGGGTAGAGTAGGGTAGAGTAGGGTAGAGTAGGGTAGAGTAGGGTAGAGCAGGGTAGAGTAGGGTAGAGCAGGGTAGAGCAGGGTAGAGCAGGGTAGAGTAGGGTAGAGCAGGGTAGAGTTGGGTAGAGTAGGGTAGAGTAGGGTAGAGTAGGGTAGAGTAGGGTAGAGTAGGGTAGAGTAGGGTAGAGTAGGGTAGAGTAGGGTAGAGTAGGGTAGAGTAGGGTAGAGTAGGGTAGAGTAGGGTAGAGTAGGGTAGAGTAGGGTAGAGTAGGGTAGAGTAGGGTAGAGTAGGGTAGAGTAGGGTAGAGTAGGGTAGAGTACAGATGGAGAGAGGATCTTTGACAATAATTATAGGTAGAGGTAGTTAGATACCAGAGAGTTTGACCATCACTCTATCCAAGGAGTATCGCGTTGCCCAGTAACTGGGTGGTGAAAGTCTGAAAGAAAGAAGAAAGAAAGAAAGAAGGAAGGAAAAAAAGAAAGAAAGAAAGAAATAACGAATGAAAGAAAGAAAGAAAGAAAGAAAGAAAGAAAGAAAGAAAGAAAGAAAGAAAGAAAGAAAGAAAGAAAGAAAGAAAGAAAGAAAGAAAGAAAGAAAGAATGAAAGAAAGAAAGAAAGAAAGAAAGAAAGAAAGAAAGAAATAAAGAAAATAAGTTTATTTGGGACACCATGATTCATTAATCAATTTAAAGGTAGTTGCTCCATGTAAAACGCGGGTATTCTGCCTCATGCGATTAAATTGGAAGCCGACTCTAAGCTAGTTGGGAAAAGGTCATTAATTGTCACTAATTATCTGTATGTCTCTCTTTGTAGAAAAGTTCATCCACCAAATGTAATATTTATAGCTTGTAACTTATTGACATTAATCATGGGTTTTTCATATTACTTTACAAAATATATATACATAAAGAACCTAAATACTAACTAATTACGAGTAATTACCTTGAAAAAAGGTAATTAAGTACAAATGTAGGTAGGTTTATACAAAATCAAATATATACCTACAAGATTCCATAATAAAATTGACATGGCCCAAAAATATCCTTTATCCTAAACCAAGGTCCAATTTATTCGATAATGATAATTTAAAAAAAACCAGGCAAGTGCTTTTCGGAGTCGCGCACTGAGGGTTTCGTACAAACGTACCTAAAAAAACAGTTCTTTTTTTATATTCTTGATAGGTTCGCGCTTGACCGCTGAACTCCATCAGGTGAGATCCTGAGACCTGATGGAGTTAAATTCCTGAATTGAGTTTCGAAGATTTTTCCGAATCGCAAAAAGTTTTTTTTGTGACGTAACTACAAATTTACAGTTTTCACATTTTTCCTATACTTGTGCGATGTGACGTTGCTTCATTCTAAATTTCAGAATTCTAGGTCAACGGGAAGTAGGTACCCTATGAATTTTAAATATCTTGAGAGTGTCGTTTTTTGCGATATAAACTGCCTTCACGTTTTTTCGTTAACTCAGAGATTTCTATTTTTCACAGCTTCAAAGGATCGCAAACCTGAGTATATATATAAATTTATTATTATTATATATAAATTTTTATAGATGAACTTTTCAACAAGGAAATACAGAGGAGAATTTGTGACACAGACCACTAAATTAGCTTATTTCAATGCAGTAAAGAAGGTCACAGCTTCACAGAATCATAGTCTTTCAGCTACCATGAGAAATAATGATGATAAGAAATCTATCGTTACTACCAAGATCTACTCGTAATATTGTCAAACTTACAAGAAGCATAAAAGTAAACGCTAATAGTATACATAAATAAGTAATTTCTTTCCACACATATCACCAAAACAATCTACGTGTCATTGTTGAAGACTGGTTACCCTGTTATGATCCACCTTCACAGAAAGCTACGCTGATCAAAATCGACTTCAATAAGAGACTTTTTATTTGATACCCGAGATGAGACTTCATACATTTTTCATATCGTGTTGGTCGCAAAACATGGCTTACAAACTTAGCTCTTGCTCATCTCAATCAATTTTAAACGTTGATCCGTTATGATAAGGTTCTATAGGTCCGTTTCTATATCTTTGTTTATCTGTTCGATCACAATTAAAGCGCAGAAACGTTCGTCATTAGTGCGCACGGTAATATTCCACGGCTTTTCTTGCCCGACCGGTGCGAGATCTTTCCTGGCTTTACCCGTGTCCGTCAGAATGCGAGATTTTGATTGGTATTTTGATGAGGCTTGCAATGTTTTATTGTGTTATGACTTCTTTATATGCGGTAGCGTTTGTATTTAAATACAAGGTGTTTATAATGAGGTATTATTCGAGATGGTTCAAATAGTTGTTTTGCTTAAAGTAATAATTTTCATGACTTGATGTTTCAAGTAGTTTCTTTTTAAAGTTTGACTGTTTCTTATCATAGTACCTGTCTATGCAATTGTTTTTAGTTTACATTCCATTATAGAGCCTGTTGCTTACAGTAAATGATTATCTTACATTACATCGATTGCGGTATTCAGACATTTCTTCTAGTAGTCCAGTTGCAACTGAAGAGTTGAATGGGAAATGTGTGACATATATGTTAAAAATTTATAATTCATACAAAGTATATTAAGTTATTAGTTAACAAATGTATACATAAATAGATATAAAGTCCCCCTCTTTTTATTAATATGTTATTTTTTGCATAACTCATCCATAATTTATTCCATCGTTTGGTCTTTCAATAATCTGTTGCCCGTTACCCATATATTCTTAAACGAGCTATAAATTAGATATCAATTTAGGCTCTTCAAAGATTCACGCGATATACTTTCTGCTTACGAGTTGCTATCACTTACACAAATAGAACACTGGTAAGGCTCCTTTTAACCGTCGATTTATTATTATTTATTTATTTATCTATATTCCAAAAGGTAAGTAATTTATAAGATAAGCACCACAAAATCGTTGCAATGGTTTGACTGTGGGATCGGTGAGTTGCTAGACATACTTAAAAGTACTTAAAACATTTCTAAATAATATCATTTTAATTTGCGTCTAAATCTATTTGTGTTTGTTTTACTCCTTATGATAGTTCCCGAAGATTCCTCGCACCGTATTCCAACTTCTTCTTCTTCCCTTTCTTCCTTATCGAGCGCTAAATAAACGTTGTCTACAAAAATACGCACATTTCCAAAATATCCTTCATTTTCCGAGTACTGTTTGGAATCGTTTTTGCCTAGATCTTGGAGCTCTCAGGTCATTCCCACACTGTGCTCGCCATGTTCGAGCCGTTGAGGCTAAACTGAAGACAATCGACGTTGACTTTTTCTAACACACCCAAGTAAGTAAAATACCTTGGGGAGTTGAGGTGGGAGGGGTACTATGGATGTGGAGGGTTTGATGTGATTCGAGATGAGTTTGAGTTGGAATGTAATATTAAGTAGTGAAAAAGACGGATGAAAAAAGATTGCATGTAGCGGAGATGAGAATGTTGAGATGGATGTGTGGTGTGACGAGAATGGATAAAGTGAGAAATGAATATATTAGAGGAAGTTTGAAAGTGGCGCCAGTGACTGAAAAGTTGAAAGGGAATCGTTTGTCTTGGTATGGTCATGTAAAGAGGAGAGATGAATAACATGTTACTAAAAGAGTTATGAATATACATGTGGATGGGTGGAGAGGGAGAGAGAGGCCAAAGAAAAGATGGATGGATTGTGTGAACAGTGACATGAAAGAAAAGGAAGTTAGTGATAGTATGACGGTTGACAGGATAGAATGGAAGAAAAAAACGTGTTGCGCCGACCCCAAATAAGATGGGACAAGGGCAGGAAGATGATGATGCATATTTGTGAAAGTAGAAAATATATAGGTATGTATAATATACATTTAGTGATAAAATAGCATTTTAATTGGTAAAAGGATTTAAAAAATGATCCAGTGGTTATTAAAATTAATTCATTACAAACCAAAATACAAATCTTTCCTCTTTATAACATTATTAGTATAGATTAATTAATCGATGTCTTCAAACTATCATCGTCTTTTTTTTCTGGTAAAAATCTAAATTGCTATTTTGTGTAGATTTCTGATTAATTGAAAGGTGGAGTAAATAGTTTATAGCTAGGCAATTATAATTACATCTTCAATAACTAATTTGCGTTAAATCACATCTTTTTTCTCTGTTTCAACCAAAAGTTGACTGGTAGAAAATGTCTAAGGCATTAAGCCTCTGTTATTTCTAGTACATAATGTAAAATAATTAAATTTTATTTTTTATTAAAATTAAGAGTTATGAGTTTACATGTGGTTGGATGGAGAGGGAGAGGGAGACCAAAGAAAACATGGATGGATTGTGTGAAGAGTGATATGAAAGAAAAGGAAGTTAGTGATAGCATGACGAATGACAGAGCAGTGTGGAAGAAAAAAAACGTGTTGCGCCGACCCCAAATAACACGGGACAAGGGCAGGAAGATGATGAATGTAAAATAATTAAATCTTCATTTATAATATTTATTTATTATTCTTGATTAAGTGAACTCATAGCTAGGTTGCATCAGGAAACGAATTTAAATTATTACTTTGTTGTTAACTAGGCTTTTCTTTTCAACTCAAAACAAACAAAACTCATGATTTCTAGAAAAAAAGTATCCTAAATAATTAAAAATACAACCAAATCTAATATCCTTAGTAGACCTCTCCTCACGCGTCGGTCATTCCACCGAGCCCATCGCCAATCATATCTCGATATTTATGAGACCGAATTCGCAAGAAGCGAAAAAATTTCGACGACAATACAACCGATCTTTTTACAGCTTCTTCCCGTCTCGCATTTTTCTGGCAAAACTGATTGTTTACCGGAAAAAATTACGCCTGTTAGTCGAAACGTGGAGTATAAATAAAAGATGTGGACGAAGAATTTTGATTCGGTGCTTTTTGTATGGGGGATACCGATTGTAGAGCTAAACGGTAAAAAGCGAGCCGTGTTGGATTGAGCATGGAACGTGGTGTTAAGTGCGGATACAGATTCATATACCAGTAAGTTCGTTTATAGGTCGCAGAATTGAGATTCACACGATACGATTTTGGTGTAATATTTTTCACTACAATGCCTGTGAAGTTGATATTTTAGATATGGTATGGCATTCTTAAAGTTATGCGTGTTCTGCACGGTTTTTCTGTGTATTCTCTATTCAGACGTTTTTTTTAAATTGATATAAACCAGTGCTTGACTGCGATCCCACCTGATGGTAAGCAGAGATGCTATCATTGATGGTCAGGCGCACTAGTTTATTAAGAGCCTATTTACTTGATACTTCACACAGACAGCCTTCACAAGATTGTACAACAACTATTACCCAAGTGAAAAAAGTCATAGGCTTCGCGATTTTTCTAGAGATAGGCTAGGAAGATATGTAATTGTAGGGTTAGGGTTGTCTTTAAAGTCAGGAACTGTAAAAATATGCAATATAACTAATCATTATAAATCTGAAGTCAGCCTAACTTAGCTTAGCAGACATACGCACACAGGACGGAGAGTTGTTGCGAGATTGTTCGAAATAGTTCACGACCCTGAAACGTAAAGAGCAATTGAAGGAACACAGTTGGATTTTTATCAGTTAAAATCTGATACCTTTTTCGGTCTACCCCTCCCCTCGATCTACTACGATCCGATGTTATCCGACATACGCCGAGCCGCATACGCTAAGTTAGGCGCGTTTTTGGCCACGTATAGATTATTATATTCTTTTTTGCATTATGAAATAGGGGTTAAAGTATGATATTGCCGTTTTTAAAAACGGGTTGCTTTGAAATGTGTGTGATCTTTGGATTGACTTGGAATTATAAGTTCGAATAAACTTTATATTAAAGGTACGTTATACTTTTTTTCAAAATTAGGTATCTCTGTGTTTTGTATTTTCAGTAACATCGCAGTACCACTTGTAACTATTTTTGTATGAAATAAAAGAAAACTCGCATTGTAATGAGTTTTTCTGTGGAAACAATGTGTTTTAAGCGGTATGCAATATTGATGATGTATACGGACTTAAAACTGCTAATGAATGGGATGTCTACTTTTGTTTCAATCACTTTCACGTGGGAAATTTTATCTCATGAATAACTTTTCTCCTCAGTGCGGCAACAAGACAAAATTTCCAAAAAGAAAGCTTTTAAACCAAGAGCACAAAGTTCTTTTGTTAGAAGAAAGTCGTAGGTATACGTAATTGATATTGCTTGCCATTTGAAATGCATAGTTTCTACGTTGGAACTCTTAATATGAAAAAAAACGTTTTTTTATTAGCTTTCATGATTATAAGAACTGCGATATTGCAGAAAATACAAAACACAAAGAATCAAATAAATACCTAATTTCGGAAAAAGAATCACGTACTTTTAATATAAAGTTTATTTGGATTTATAATTCCAAATCAATCCAAAGATACGAGTATAACACTTCACAGCAACCCGTTTTAAAAAACGGCAATTTCATAGTTAAAGGACCAATATTTTTAGTTTATACGACAGTCAGAGGCACGTATAAACGATTTTTCTTTTTTATTCGGAACACACCATCGATGATTTCATTTAAACACGAACAAAACATAACATAACGAACGTCTCTAGTAATAAACAATATCGTAAACATGGTACGATTTCATCACAATAATCCCAAACAATAAAATATTCTAACTCCCGTGACCAACCCGCACTATGTAAAAGGGCTTGTCGAAAGGTAACTCGTGAAATTCAGTGTTTTAATAAGCGGTAAATTCATTTAAACGGACCTCTTTATAAGGCAGATTTTGCTGTGAATGATTACACAAAGATTTTTTCTAAACGTTAGTTCCTTTAGGAAACACAAACTCACAAACAAAAGACACCGGTAACTCTTTCGAACGATTCGCAGCCGTGGCAGGCATTGGACCTGACTGACCCCATCAATCTTACTGCCACCTTTTTGAGGCGCGCGTGAAACACTACGTGCCGTCGATGACTCGGGCTCGATCCGAACGGCCGGATGGTGATAGCAGATAGTGAAGCAATGAATACATTGCTAGCCGTCTGCAACCCCGTGCCGGAGCGTGAGGCTTATCTACACCTTATGGTTTCAGCCGCCTCCGTTGCTTACATTGCTATTTCGCTGAAGGTGGTGAACGCCTCCCATTCCCTTTAACTCCGTACCTGGCCTTCATGCGTGGTCTGAATCAGGGCCGGATGCCAAAGTTCGCCACCGCCGATCGCCTCCACAAAGAAACAACGCCGACGGTGCTCCATTCAAGCGGGGCAGACCTCCACCGTGCTCCACCGTGAAGACCTGGAACATCTATCTGTTCTAATACTTTTTCCATGTAGGAATCGAACTCGCGACACATAACTCAGTAGCCAATCGCTTAACCACTTTGCAAACCGTGCCATCAAACTGTGTAACTGCAACAATCATGTGAGCAAACACAAGAGAGTCAGATGTGGTTGCGTGTCGGTCTCGGAACTTATAATCTTTTGGAATTTATTATCTGCACACATGGCGTTGTCTAAACTTGTCGGTTGAAACAATTATCTAGATGTGAAGACTGTGACCAAGGCTTTAAGGATTTGGAGATATCATTTCTTTTTCTTCAATTTCATTTAACTAACAATATTATGAATGTCAGTATATTTTTATCAATTTTGTGAGTATTAATTAGACATAGATCAGAACAAGAAAAATAAAACTACATAACTAACATATATCTTATTATGAACATTTTTAGCTACAATCTTAGGGTATATAAGTTAAAAGTGAGTAGGTTACTTCTAGGCAAGCGTACCCCAATGTTAACCGCGTCGTCGCTTCCCATCAGGTGAGATAGGCAACGGGTCAAACGCGTGTCTATCAATAATAAACAAGAGCGAGTTGGACTCGCGCACTGACGGTTCCGTACAAACTAACCTATGTAAAATAGTTAAATATCCGTATCGCAAAAAAAAATATTTTGTGACGCAACAACAAATTTACTGTTTTCAGATTTATTCCTATACCTGTGCTATAAGATCTTGCTTTATATCTAATTTCTGGATTCTGGGTCAACGAAATATTTTGGATTTTATGAAATTTGATGATTTTGAGAGTGTTGAAATATACGTATTTTGCGACATAAACGGCCGTATCTTTAACTTAGAAGTTTGATTTTTTCACAGCTTCAAGGGATCATAAATCTGAGTATATGGCAATTTCAACTCGATACCTCCACGCATTCGCGAGATAAAGGGTCTTTACAGACTGACAGATAGACGGACAACCAATTGATCTTATAAGGTTTCCGTTTTTTCCTTTTGAGGTACGGAACCCTGATATCTAAGAATATTATTATAGTATAGCTGTTTATAAATAGTATATTATAGTTATTTATTTTTCTTCCTTGTATTCGTTAAACGGCTGAATGTATCTGGATGAAACTCGGGTAGGCCACGTCCTGGAATAGGACAAAGGATTTCTTTTCCTCCTAAGAGTATGTTGGGATCATTTTCGACTTTCGAAGTATATTTTATGTATTTATCATGCAAGTATGTCAGCTTCATCATTGCAGTCGAGCTGAAATAGACAACCGAGCTGAATGCAAAGTCATTTTGGAGCCGAGAGACTGAATGACAATGCATCAAACAACGATTTTCAGTACTCTAACTCGAAAATATAAATGAAATTTAATATAAACATAATATTTAGCAACAAATTATTGCAAGAAATGGCTCATCTAAACATGGATCCCTAATAAACAGTCGACACCAATCTTAATATTTTAATTGATGTCCTGCTACAAATATGGCTACAACAAAATGCAGTCTGGTTCTAATTTGGAAGTGGAAGTGTACAAGTTGCGGTTTGTCCGTGACGTGGTCCGTGTTCGCCACACGGTAGCCGATGCTGAGTACTACACATGCATACATAAATGCATGTGTAGTACTTGGTTCCTTCTCTTTTGTGGAGAGATGGAAATTATCAGTTGACTGACTTGAGTTTGACTGGCCTGTCGGTCTAGTAGTTAGTGACCCTGACTGCTATGCCGGAGGTCGTGGTTAGCTTCCCACCCAGGACAAATGTTTGTGTGATGAGCACGATCATTTGTTCTGTGTCTGGGTGTAATTTATCTATAATATGTATGTATTTAGAAATATATAAGTATGTATATCAGTTGTCTAGTACTCATAACACCAGCTCTGCTTAGCTTGGGACTAGACGGCGTTGTGTGATAGTTGTGGAATATATTATTATATTATATTATTATTAGTTCTTTACAAAACATCACAGTACCGGACATTCATCATCTCCCTAGCCTTATGAGAGGTTCAGAACCTCTTCCTGTTCGACAAATTTTGTTCAAGATTCAATCACAAGTTGTAGATCCCGATTTCCGACCACCGTAAACGCGGGCTTGCGAACGGCGAGCAATGGGTAGCTTGCCGTCCGACCGTCCGGTAACCGTCCGGACCGAGCCCAAGTCGTCGACGGCGCGTACTGTTTCAACTGTAGGGGTTCAGCAGGGTCGAAGCCTACTGGGGCCAAGGGTCTGATACTGAACGGAAGACTCAGCCCTAGTACGAAAGGCAACGAAGGAACTGGATTGGGTTTCAAGTCAGTAAAAGTCTGACACTATCTCCCGCTCCGCCCAAGAGCGGGGTATGTCATAAGATGATTTTCCTACCGAAAAAAAAGTTGTAGGTGTAGAAAGCTGTTTTTTTTTTTGTGGCTCACCAAATAACTTCTCCAGCACTGGTTGGAGTAACAGGAAGTGTCAGACTTTTCCTGACTAAAACTTAGCCTCAGCTTCAATTGTTTTTTGCGTTCTAGGTCCGCGGTGACTCCTTTTCCTGAGAATAATGGATATTAAATTTTGTAAATCTGTTATAAATAAAATACAAAAGTAAAGAATTTGAAAATTTACCTACACTCGTTAATCAAATCAGCATCCTTCAATATGGATGCTGATTTCGTATCGTAGATTGGATCATAAAGGCAATTCTGGGATACGTTGGAAATCACCTTCGCAATTCTACAAAATTATCGTTCTCAAAAAAATACCATCTGCCCCTAACCAAATCTAATCCAAATGTGTGAACAGATTAATAATAGCATCTATTATTATAATTTTAGAACACCGATGTTTGAAATTCGAAGACAGAAGTCGACCAATTGCATGCGCGTAATGGGCGCGCGCCAGTCGCGTGCGCATGAGCAGGCCGCAGCCGCAGGCGTCAAGTGTTGCCAACTTAAAAATTATCAACTAATCATACAGGGTGGTCAACCGGACCGAAGTTTTTTTCCCCAAAAAATTGCTTCTTTAGAATAATTTAGCCTTAAACGCTTGTTTCAGCTCCCTTCGAGATATTTCGAAATTATTTCCTGAGTTCTAATAATGTGGATGGTAATTTCGTTAAAATTTTGTGGGTGCTGTATCTTTAACGAACGCAGGTGGCTGTGACATTCGTCACGATTCACGAGGCTCGAAGTCACCGCACCAGGACACATTTATTTCATAGAGACATAAAACTAGGTATTTATATATATTTATTTTATTGTACATCAAGATAACAATTTACAAAAAGGAACCTTATAATAACAAAAAGACAAAAAACATATAATTGCTTTATCGCATTCGGTTACTAGTGATAAGGCGATGCGATAAATTCGGTAACTATAGATTACAATAAATATATATATCATCATTTCAGCCGCTAGACGTCCACTGCTGGAAATAGGCCTCCCCCAAATGTCGCCACAAAGAACGGTCCTGCACGTCCCGCATCCATCGGATAAATATATACATATACGTACTTAATCGGTAAGTATACCTACACCATATAATATGCAAACAAAATCTTTAGTGTAAAGTCTGTCTTAGATGAATCATTATCCTTTTCAACTAAGGTGGTTCCAAAACACACCATTTACTTGTATTTATAATGAATTCATCGATCGAAGATAGCACAAAACACTTCATTCACAACCCAAAAATGTGCATCAAAATAATCGTTTACAAAATAAAAATCGCTTTAATGACATAAGTAAACAGTGAGCTTGTGCGTTAAACAAATCACCTCTCGTTGAATCGAATAATGATGCGATGCCGATATCTCGAATAATCGAATAATAATCGATTATGTCAAATTTTAATACGATTTTGTTGGAAATTATGATGCCTGCGGGTTCTTGATGGTACACACACTGTATAATATTGACGTGGTTGATGATCGATCACTGCTACGTTAGTGGAGAATCTTCTGTTTGTTTTAGCTTTGTAAGGATGGTATTATTTTTATAAGTATACTCGTGAATCGATAGAGAGGGAGTCGAAGGCCAAAAAAAGATGGATGGATTCTGTGAGTAGTAATGTGAAAGAAAACGGAGTCAGTAATAGCGTGATGGCTGACGAAACTGAATAGAAGAAATAAAATGCTGCGCCGACGCCCCCAGTGACATAGGTCAGTGATAATGATGATGAAGAATGTTATAATTCATCTTTTATTTAAACGGAACTACGAAAATAGCAGGACTACAGAATTTCGAAAGAGTGTCGAATACGTTTGCGAACCGACCATGACGGTATCTACCTTCCCTTACACCTCTGATGGTTTACTGTACCGCAGCGGTGGAGGAGGTTCCTGTTCCAGATTATGGTCGGTTTTCTACCGGTTGCATTTCGGGGAGTGTGCGTTGGAATTGCATTACCTAATTCTGCCTAGCCCGTTCCATCATCGGACCTCCAGGCGTACGGCAACGCGCCACCGGAACATGCTGGACATTCCACCTATGCGCACAAAACGTTTTGGGAACACATTCATTGTGCGTACAGCTAAGGAGTGGAATTCCTTACCGGAATATGTGTTTCCTGATAGCTACAACCCGGAAATCTTTAAGTTAAGAGTGAATAGGTTACTTCTAGGTAAGCGCGTTCCATCGTCGACCGCATCGTCGCTTTCCATCAGGTGAGATGGCGGTCAAGCGTGAACCTATCAAGCATAAAAAAAAAAGGTGGAAGGAATGCTGTGGACGACCAACAACGGGCAGCGGCCCGGACTAAGCCCGAGTCGTCGACAACGCGTAGTGTTCCACGCGCATTTCAAAGAGATGTCAGCAAAACCGTACAGGCCCAGCAAGGCCGATGCCTGCTGGGGCCACCGGGACTTTCTGAAAAGAAAACCCATGACCCTGAAACGCAAAAGGCAACTGAAGGAACACGGGTGGGTTAGAACTTATTTGTTGATTTCGTACCTGAAGAAAATATTGTCCCTCTTTTCTGATACAAACTTAAACCAAACTCCCCAACTTATCTGTACATACGTACTTACGTACGTTTCTTTCATAAATATTCCTTGTATGACGTAATACCGGTTGTTCGCAGTTTTTTGTTTAGAACCGAACGCACTCGTAAATATCGAAAACATTTTGTGGTCACGATCGAGATTCAAGGCTTGATTGATTGCTTGCGTTTCGTGTATGCTTGTTTCACTTTCCTTTGGTTACTTGGGTTTGTAAGTTTTTTGATCAGAATGATGAAAATGATGAAAAAAGATTGCATGTAGTGAAAATGAGAATATTGAAATAGATGTGTGGAGTGACAAGAATCGATAAAGTGAGAAATGAGCATATTAGAGGAAGTTTGAAAGTGACTAAAAAATTTAAAGGGAATCGTTTATCTTGGTATGGTCATGTAAAGAGGAGGGATGAAACACATGTTACTAAAAGAATTATGAATATACATGTGATGGATGCACAGGGAGAGCGAGGCCAAAGAAAAGCTAGATGGATTGTTTGAGGAGTTATATTAACATTTTTACAGGCCTGTTGGTCTAGTTGTCAGTGGCCCTGACTGCTATATATGCCAGAGGTCGTGGGTTCGATTCCCACCTAGGACAAATATTTGTGTGATGAGCTCGATCATTTGTTCTGTGTCTGGGTGTAATTTATGTATAATATGTATGTCTTTAGTAATATATAAGTATGTTTATCAGTTGTCTAGTATGATTACTAGTCCCAAACTAAGCAGAGCTTGTGATATGAGTATCACAAGCTCTGCTTGCTACAAGATGATGAGTGATGGCCTCGATGCAACAGTTCAAACCTAGGTAGGCGCTTTACTGTATGTAATTTATGTCGTCACCACTGCTCTCGAAATGGTAAAAAAAAATATCATGAGGAAACCGACATATTCTAGAACCAAAAAACATTGCGTCGTCCACCAATCCACACTTAGTCCGCGTGTTGTATTACGTCTCATTCCCTATCCTAGAATAAGAGAGGCCGGTGTCCCGGCCGGCAGTAGGAACATTATAAACCTTATTAGGCTTATAATGTAAGTGTTTGATTAAATGTAGTTAATCAGTAATAGTCATCTTTGTAAAGAAATTTGCTTTCCTAAATTAAACTGAATTTCGGTTTTAGTCAGCAAAAGTCTGAAATGCCTACTCGCTCAGCTCAGAGCGGGTAAAGTTCCATCTCGGTAGTAGCGAAGCTTGTCGAGAAGGCTGACTCGATCCATTTGCTGCTAAATATTGCAAATACAATAGAATGTGTATGGAAAACAAAGTGACTGTTTGACTTTTTGTAGCAATGCTGTGTCTCTCGTTTCGTAAAAGCGCAACAGCATCGCTACAAACGCGCTTTAGTCGCATTTGCAAGTGAAAGATACCAACGCGCTACTAACGCGCTATAGCATCGCGACTGTATCGATGCGAACGCGCATATCTACAAAAAATCGCCATGGGCGAGGGGCCTAAATAGTTTCTAAACTTGACACTGGCTAAATATAAAAACCGTGCGAAACCAAAACAAAAAAAAAAAAAACACTAAAGAAATAAGTTTCAATATGTCTAACAAACAAAAACTATACAACTGTCAAGTGATCACAGACTATTTAACGCATTATTTTAGCTAACACCCCCTGACACTATCACCCGCCCCCTGTCTCACGCATCACAAGCATAAACGGATACAGTACGTGTGAAACTATAGATTTAATGGTTCAGTGAACTTGGCATTATCTGGTACTCAACTGTGCTATTGAATTGAATGACTATTAGGGTCAATTTTATTGCTCCAAAATTTTTACGCTTGTATTTGTGTAAAAGATCTATTTCTAGGGGACTCAACATGCTGCAAAAGATATGGCTATTGTTTTACGGCCGGCCGCCTGCCTGACACTAACCTGAAACGTTGAAAGGGAATCGTTTGTCTTGATATGGTCATGTAAAGAGGAGAGATGAAACACATGTTACTAAAAGAGTTATGAGTATACATGTGGATAGGTGGAGAGAGAGAGGAAGGCCAAAGAAAATATGGATGAATTGTGTGAACAGTGATATGAAAGAAAAGGAAGTTAGTGATAGTATGACGGTTGACAGGATAGAATGGAAGAAAAAAACGTGTTGCGCCGACCCCAAATAAGATGGGACAATGGCAAGAAGAAGTTTTTGTTTCGCAAGGTTTAAATTGAGTGACTATTAGGGTCAATTTTATTGCTCCAATTTTTTTTACGCTTGTATTTGTGTAAGAGATCTATTTCTAGGGGACAAAGTCTATTTTTTTAAGATACTATCAATAACAAAACGTAAATTCTAAATTTCAAGTATTCTACGGAGTCATTAGCGGGTGATAGTGTTGATTACGGTTATATTTGAACCCTGATAATACAACATTGACTGGAATAATACACCCGTATTAGAAAATTCAGTTACGATCAAAATTTAATCACTGAAATTTTACTTATGTGCCCTTAGATAGTGTAAATACGTAGGTGTCGACGCACTACACTGGTAGCGCATGGGTACCTGTATCTATGCACGCACACACAAACACGCTAGTGACATAATAAAGACTTATCAAGTATTTATCAAAATACGGACCCTAACAGAATACCAGCGCTGCGTTATTTATTGTTTTAAATAACGCAGCATATGCTGAGTTAGGTGCCTTTTTGGCCTCGCACTGATTATATCTTTCTTTTTTTTTCTTTTTTCTTTTTTTTTCTTTTTTCTTTCTAATAAGTAATTATCGAAAGTGCATTTGGGCTCTTAATAAACTAGTACGATTCACCGTCAACGATTGCATCACTGCTTGCCATCAGGTGGGATGGCAGTCAAGCAATAGTAAATAATGAAATAAAAAAAAGTAAATTTTAAATTACAAATTTCTAATTTAAATTACCAAAATAATTCTTGATGATTCTATGACAACAAAATTACCTCTTTTAAAAATAGCTAAAGTCGATTCAGTAGCCGACTTTAGCTTTAGCATTATGTGACATTTTGTATATTTCAACATCAATTCAATTCAACTCTAAACAACTACAATGATTATGGACAAATCAAATCAAACAAATCATCCACAAAAGCGACTTATCAAAATCAAACTTCCCACTCCTAACCCTCATTCCCATTGCACCGATCACAATCTCAGGCCCTTCACTGAACTCCCCAGCGAATCGTATCGGTATCGCTGACACCCGCCCTTACCAACTCTTCACAATGAGGATTACAAGAGATTAGGTGGTAGTGTTGTGATGAGATTAATTAATAATTATTAAGGTCCTAGCGCCCGAGCAGTGCTATGAAACAGTAACTTTCTAAAGCCTACTTCTCGGTAACAGCTAGGTTTTTAGGTTTGAAAAAAAGTACAACATAATTAACATAAGATTTTTTCGTAAGACTAATACTTTTGACAAATACAAAAAAAATTAGTATCATGATATTTTATCGCTTGTTTTCCCTACTCCTTTCAAAAGGCTTTGATCTTTAGAAACATGTTTAAACAAAAAAATTGCTGGTTAAGTGTTTTTCAGAATGTACAGTCAGGGGTCAAAAGTGCAGTTGCACTCTACTAATCTAAAGTGACTATTTCTCATTTCTTTATAGAAGAGTGTCAAAGGTTTATGAATTATTTAATTTGTAGCGTAGCATTTAAAGTATTGTATAAATGATTTATGGGTAATTGAACGTCTACTATACAGAAATTTTAGGCACTTTAGCGTTGGTAAAGTGCAACTGCTATTTTGATCCCTGACTGTACATGGCATATGTAAATCAATCAATATTTCGCGGGTGCAGGCGGCAGTACAATTTTTTTTTTTATATGCCACAACTATCACATAACGCCGTCTAGTCCCAAGCTAAGCAGAGCTTGTGTTATGGGTACTACACAACTTATAAACGTACATAAATATTTCTAAATACATACATATTATGGATAAATTACACCCAGACACAGAACAAATGATCGTGCTAATCACGCAAACATTGGTCCTGGGTGGGAATCGAACCCTCGTCCTCCGGCATAGCAGTCAGGGCCACTAACCACTAGACCAACAGGCCATTCAAAATTATGTGTGCATTTAACTCCGGCCAGATGTTCAAGGGACTATACGCCTCAATACTAGATTCTGCTAGTGGCTTCGTCCGCGTGAATGTTGGTTATTGTGGACGCGAAGTCGAAGACGGAAAAAAAGTGGCCTATGACCATCCTTGGAGTTCAAGCTTCCTTCGACCAAATTTCATCAGACAGACATACAGACATAGTTATTTTTACATTTATAATTTTAAGTACGGATAAGTGTGATAAATGTTGATTAACTATTCTGATAGAAGCGTTTGGTGCCAGTTTGAATTTATAAGCTACTAGCTGACTCGGCGAATTTCGTACCGCCTAATAATGTGATAAATGAAGAACCGCTCGACCGATTTTGTGCAAACTTCACATAAACAATCTACTAAATAGTCCGAACAAAGCCTAAACATTTGTTGTGGATAGGTGAGCCCGTTCTTGAGTTATAAAATTACAACGAAAAGTGGCATTGATTTTTATATATATAATATAGTTATGCAAATTATAGTTGAGCAGAGTAATGAAAGTGTGAGAAATAATTTAGGTGGTTTCATTGATGTTATGATTATTGACGCACAGGACCTGTCGTTATGGCTACACTTGGGGGAGGCCTATATCCAACTGTGAACGTCTTTCGGATGAAATGATTATGATGATGATGAGATTAATGATGCTAAGTCATTAGTAGCTAAAATTTCATCGTTAGTGATGGAGGGTGGACTATATGACATAACTATTATTATTATACCTTTAAAAGTAAAAGCAAAATAAGTGGTACCATATCAAACTTTTTTAATTTAAATTTTTAGGTAATGATTTAAACTTTAATCTAGCCAATACAGCCCATATTTTGTAATTCGATTGTCAAAATCTTTGTTCGAATAGTTGATATTCCTCAGTAATTGATTCGTAACTTTTTATGGATTAAATATTTGACCCCTCTTTTTACTTTATGACCCCTCTTCTGAAAAATTACCTTTTTTGTACCTATATTGTCACTTTCGTTTTAACGGTGTGAAATAAATTGTAACCACACCTAAAGTTAAAGCGTCACAGGTGGGAAATTCTCAAATGATTTCTCACACTCTGAGTAAAGCGAGAGGGAATGTCAGACTTTTACTGAAAAACCCACCTGTATTAATTCATGGGGCCAGGAACAGGAGCGGGTTTTTAGTCAGTAAAAGTCTGACACTATCTCCCACTCCGCCCAAGAGCGAGATTTGTCATTAGACGATTTTCCCTTACAATAAAAAAAAACTTGTATCAATTGGGGCCAGTTTAACAACCAACCTCGGAGCCCTGATATGAAAGTCATTTGTATCATCTAATGATTGACATTGTCATATCCACAAGGCGATAGTTGATAGATTATATATCAGAACAACTCAAAATTCAACAATCTTAATTATAATAACAAAATTCTAACAAGTGTGTAATTTCAGTAACTTTTAAATTCAATATTCAATATACAGAAGCAATGAAAAAGGGAATAAATTCCAAGATTGAGATGTCACTAATTTCGCTGTCTAAGGTAATTGTGACAGAAGGTGGTTACGGTGTCAATATTCCAGGACCTTGTAATCTTGTTGCCAGGTATAAAGGACGAGTCCTGCATGCATAATGTAAAATAAATCGAAAATATAAAGAAAGAAAATAGACTGAATATTGGATTTGAACCGACCCTGGTTATTATAAGGAAGTTTGGAGGCTACAAATTATATTTAAATTAAAAAAAATACATTTGTTTTTATCAGGCTATAAATGGTGTAAAATTACAAATTGCCTTTGACAACGTTAGTAGGTATTAGTATTCTAGCTATTGACAACGTTAGTAGGTTTTAGTATACTAGTTATGGACAATGTTAGTAGGTATTAGTATACTAGCTATTGACAACGTTAGTAGGTTTTAGTATACTAGTTATGGACAATGTTAGTAGGTATTAGTATACTAGCTATTGACAACGTTAGTAGGTATTAGTATTCTAGCTATGGACAATGTTAGTAGGTATTAGTATACTAGCTATTGACAACGTTAGTAGGTATTAGTATACTAGCTATTGACAACGTTAGTAGGTATTAGTATACTAGCTATGGACAATGTTAGTAGGTATTAGTATACTAGCTATTGACAACGTTAGTAGGTATTAGTATTCTAGCTATGGACAATGTTAGTAGGTATTAGTATACTAGCTATTGACAACGTTAGTAGGTATTAGTATACTAGCTATTGACAACGTTAGTAGGTATTAGTATACTAGCTATTGACAACGTTAGTAGGTATTAGTATACTAGCTATTGACAACGTTAGTAGGTATTAGTATACTAGCTATGGACAATGTTAGTAGGTATTAGTATACTAGCTATTGACAACGTTAGTAGGTATTAGTATTCTAGCTATGGACAATGTTAGTAGGTATTAGTATACTAGCTATTGACAACGTTAGTAGGTATTAGTATACTAGCTATTAGCAACGTTAGTAGGTATTAGTATACTATATAGCTATTGCTTTTCCCGCGTGAAAGTCGGTTTCTCCATACAAATTTTGGACCCCCTTTCATCCCCTTAGGACGTGAAATTTGGGAAATCCTGTCTCAGTGTTCGCCTACGTCATAAAAGAAGACCTTGTGCAAAATATCACGCTGCTATGTACGCTACGTACGCTCATATGTCATTCAGCCAGTTTAATCTTTTATATTATAAATTGGCTTATAGGATAAGTTCCGACTTCATCATTAGATCAGTTCGGTGTATCTTTTTTCGTTCAGTCAGTCATCGACTACACGTTTATACAAATCAATTAACTTGTTCCGTTCCATATCTTCGAAGTTCATCATCAAAGATATAAAGCAAATAAGCTAATTTCAAGGTTAAAAGAATTCCTGGCTTTACCCCTCAGCTCAGCAGGCAAAGTTATAAAATATTTCAAGGGTCATGAACTGTTCTGAAAAGTCACTGAATCATAAATTAATTACTCAACAATGAAACAGGTGCTCAATTAACAAATCAAATCTACCCATCTGTAAAAATCAACGAAAAAAAAAATCCATTCAATAATCCTAAACGATGATAAAATAAAAAGACCACACACGCCAACGTCGACATTGTAACCCGCTCGTACGTCACTAGTATCACCAATATCACTGATATTCATGTTAATAGTGTCACTATTAACGTAAATCGTCGCCATGTGTCGGTGCACAAGCGCAGGTGCGACGCGTGCGCTCGGCGCGGGCGCAGGCGCGAGCTTTGGGCGCTTTTGGGTTCAATTTCTTTGGTAAAATCGATTACTAATATTTCAATTATTTATAATGTTCAGTGACCGCATGATAATATTTTGAATTGTTTTTTTTTTCTCACATAATAAAATCGACAAGAAATATGTAACCGTGATATTTATAATGCATGACATGATTCTTTAACCACCTACCTCAGACATATCCGACCAAACTTCTCGCGTTTATTCCGCCAGGGTCGCTCAACCACGACAAAATACTCCATCTCGTCAGCTTTTCTATCACCTATGGAGATTGAAGAGCTAAACAAGATGGGGTACCCAGTCACAAACGCACATGCCTGGCAAATAGGACGCAAAAACACTTGATTAATTAATATAGTTTCAAAAACCCATTCGTTTCATTGCATCTCCGCTTACCATCAGGTGGGATCGCAGTCAAGCACTGGTTTATAACAATTTAAAACAAAAAAAAACCCTTGCTCTATTTAGCAGATACCTTATTTATAAGATCCACTTTTTAGGCGTTACCTAATAACAATTTTAAAAGAATACAATTATGTAAGACGAATTAGGAAGAATCGGAAATATCTGAAAACATCCACAAAACAGAGATGGTAAAATAAAAAAACTTTACTACTTCGAATATAGATCCTTTTTAGGAAGAACAATACAAACGACATTTGGCGTTTTTCGCAGGAATGAGGTTTCTCTTCCATAATTTAAACTCTCACTCTCGATTTTCTTGCAAGTCGCTCAATATGTCTAGAAATCTATATATATATAAAAGGAGAAACTGACTGACTGACATATCAACGCACAGCCGAAACTACTGTGATTAGGAGCGTGAAATTTTGCACAAGATTTCCTTTTACAACGTAGGCGAGTACTAAGAGAGGATTTTTCAAAATTTACCTCCTAATTTGATGAAATGGGGTCCAAAGTTTATATGGAGAAATCTACTTTGACGCGGGCGAAGCCGCTGGCAGTAGCTGCTAGTATACAATACAAGGTCCAAATTTAAGACAACAACAGTAGACAGTCAAATAAGTATCCTAATTTAACAGTTTCCAAAGTAAACGTACACCAAATATATACAGAACCCGATACTGTTGTCAGGCAAGATACCCATACCAGCGCAGGAATTAGCAATCGAAATTATAGCCGCTAATGATATAGTTCGACGTTTTGTTAAGTAACAGCTTTTCGTATGCGCGGGGAATGACAACAAAGGGTGCACATCATTTTAGCCTTAAATTAGTGATTGCGAAAATTATGAGTGATGGAATTGCCATGATAGCAATTGCTAATCTCAGCTCACCATTTAAAAAAGTAATTTTAGCAGCTGCTCGTGGAGGATATTAATTCATTTTTAGTCTACAATAAGTCTGGGCTGGGGATAGCTAGAAAGAGTCCCTGTAGCTCTGGAATGCCAAAGGTATCTGAAGGAAATCGGGTGAGTTTTAATTATTATTAATCCATAAAAGTCTGGCACTCCCTACTTCTACAATAAAATATTTAGCCCATTAAAGGTTCCGTTCCGTTTGCACCACACATCACACATCTTTACTGAAATAGTATATCATATGGGAAAGTCATACAGGAACAGGGCGATTAGTCAGTTTTAGGTAAAGGTTTCGGAAAGATAAAAATTATGGAATTTGAACATTTCTATATATTTTTTTATATATTTTTATACAATTCATAAATATTTAGTACTTAAATTATGTTTGGGAAGATAAAAAAAAAAATTCATTGTGAATCACGATGAGTGACCTTGGTAATACGACGCCATTCCTCGCAGACTGCAGCTTTACGAGTATATTCGTAAACCGAGAACTTAGTTGAGGCCTTAACCTGGTCAGTCCATCTCATTGGTCATCTATCACTTGACCTTTTCCCGTTTCTACTGATATAATATAATAATATAATATTCCACAACTACCACACAACGCCGTCTAGTCTCAAGCTAAGCAGAGCTTGTGTTATGAGTACTAGACAACTGATAAACATACTTATATATTTCTAAATACATACATATTATAGACAAATTACACCCAGACACAGAACAAATGATCGTGCTCATCACACAAACATTTGTCCTGGATGGGAATCGAACCCACGACCTCCAGCATAGCAGTCAGGGCAACTAACCGCTAGACCAACAGGCCAGTCTAAACTAGAAGCTCTAACAACAAAAACAACATACAAACAAAAACCAGTACCTTAAGATGGTCAAAAAGAATCATCCATATAAACCAACTCACCAGCCAACTTCCGTTCATTAACAAATGAGTGCGTACGCGTGGCAATAAAACAATAAATATTTCGAGCAATTTGGCTGAGTCTCCGAGTAATTGTGCCTTCACCCGGTCCCCAATAATAATTTGACGTAATACAGAATCGTAAATTGTTACCAGGTTGGTGGTAAACCTGTTTCGTACTCTGAGTACTTTGGTACAAGGGGGCATGGTATCTTAAGTCAGTGTTCCGCAAAGTGTATGCCGTGACACACTGGTGTCCCGTAGTGATTAGTTGGTGTGCTTCGGAAAAATACTTTTATATCATAAAAATTATAGATAGACGGACGAAAAATGTAAATCTATAGACTGGGATCAAAATTCATTCTTTAAGGGCATTCCTTTATGACATCACCTTTTTTTTTATTCATGAGCAGGGAGAACTGTTGGAAATGAAAACGAAGCGCATATTAAAAATTTCAGAAACTCATTTTTGTTTTGTTGGTTAAAATAACAAAAAAAAAAGAAAATAATAAAAAAATACTTTTCATATACAGTGTACTTCCAAAATTTTCCGATTTCCTCGATATGCCTTGAACACAAAAAGTTTGCGGAACACTGTCTTAAGTTATTAGTACTGGTAAGTATGGAGACAAGAGAGGATGAAAGTAGGTTTGTAGTTCATCATTTTGATAACGTACACAGTAGAGTTTTTACTAAGGGTGTTCTAGACTTTTATTTAAGTTGGGAAATCATCCAATGGCTTCTTCCGCTCTGAGAGGTACGGGAGGGTCTGTCCGACTTTTATTAACTAAAACCACACTTGTGATCGTCAGTTGCCTTTTGCATTCTAAGACCACGGGTTTCCTGCAGGCCGTAGCAGGTATCGGCCCTACTGGGCCTCTACAGTTTGCTGACATCTCTTTGAGGAGCGCGTGGAACTACGCGCTGGCGACGATTTGGTCTCGGTCCGGTCGATCACCGGACAGCCTGACGAAAAGCTAGGGTATTATAGACTGGATCTAGCTTCGGGATACTATCAAATTCCAATGAAACTATCAAAGTTTAGAGCAATAGTGATTCGTTGGTAATAGACCTGACTTACGAGTTCTACATCGCCGTGGGTTCAAACCCAGGCAGGTCCTTTCATCATCATCATTTCAGCAGAAAGACCTCTACTGTTTAACATAGGCCTCCCCAGAAAATAATATATGTTAGAGAATGAGCAGTAATTCACCACGAGAGCTCAGTGCAGGTGTGTGGATGTATCATGTCTTCGAAATTTTTGTTTTAGGACATGTTGATTTCTTCACAATGTTTTCCTTCACCATTTTTAGAGCGATTGTGATGAAATAAATTACAGAAAGTAAAGCACTAGAACAGATGGTTGATGGGGACGAAAGGTTCTAGAGTAGCGGCCACGTACCGACCCAACGTTGGAAGGCCTCCCACAAGGTGGACTGATGACCTGGTCAGGGTCACGGGAGTCCGATGGATACGAGACGCACAAAACTGGTCGTTGTGGCGACGCTTGAAGGAGCCCTATGTCCAACAGTGAACGTCTTTCGGCAGAAATGATGATGATGATGAAGCTACAAACCTGCCTTTAGTAAATATCAAAGATAAACATTGATGCTCGTTTGTTGGTTTTGAAACTCTCTTGAAAGTCTCATAGTAACAAAGAGTAGTCGAAAACTACTCTAGAGCGGTCAAAACCACACGGCGACCACTCAAACAACGAGTGTCATTCACCTTTCATCGATGCATAATAATGCACTTAATATTAATTAAATTAAACATTCAAATAATTTTCTACTCATCGTGTTGGCACCTGCTCCCAATTACTCGGTACTTCTATAAATTTTTAATTATATTTTATTGCTTTCCTAGAAAGGTTATGGAAGGATTAAAAAATTAACCAATAATATTTAGGTGCCTTAGCCAGAGGCTAAAAAAATTTATCGAGTAGGTAAATATTTTATATAGAAAACATCACACTAAACTAAAAAAGATCAAAGGACCAATTTTATTAACCATAGCAAAAAATCTTTTGAGTTACTCTAGGCAACAAGTCAGTCATAGTGGGAATTCCCTGCCGGGATTTGTGTTTTCTGGTAACTACAACCTAGGGAAAAAAATAGTATTCACTATTGACTTACATACGTCAATAGTGAATACTATTTTTTGTTTTAACAGAGAGGAGGTTCCCTCTCCTAGAGAGAGGAGGCCTGAGTCTCAACAGTGGGAACATTAAACGGCTAATTATGCTATTGTGCTATGCTATGTTGTAAGAGAATTTGCCGATACATTTTGATATTTGACAAACCTTTCAAAAGAGGTTTACATTCGCTTACAAACTTTGAGTAAACATAGCAAGTATTTAATAAAATTAATACATTTATTTTAATATCTTCTTTCACAAGTCTGCTGAAAGAAATTTCTTCAGAAACAAGCAATCCCGTTGTACTCATAATTATAATGTATTAAGAGTATTTATTACTGTTTCCATAGATAGTAAAATTCATTCATTTGTAAATGGATTGACAACGCCCAGTCTAAACCATTACATTTAGAAGGCTTTCCTTCTTTAAGAATGGATTTTTTTGGAAAAAGAAAATTTCAATGGTAGATCTTCTGTTTTATTGATTGAATTCATCAGGCACACGTTCTGTTTATATTATATAAAGAAAAAAAAAACAAGACATAGGTAAGTGATTACTTAATAAATTATGTAGAAAAATCTTATACTTCAATGTAATAAAATTAACAATATCTATCAACATAATTAGATGTGACAGGGATGTGTGAAGCAGAAAGTACAGCCAGGTAATTTATTATCCGGCAGGCAGCATTAATCTTAATTCAATGAGGTCAGGGTTGCCACACGTTAATTATGAAGTGAACGATGAACAAATACACGGTGCTGTATATTTTGACATTTTAGATGGATATTTAATTTTGTTGTTTGTTAGGCAACATAAGTTGAAGCGTAATTTAGGTTTCATTTCAAGGATCTTAGATATAGAAATTAAGAAGAGACTATAAAAACAATTAGCAGCCATAGCCAAGTTACAATGGTTTCGTTTGCGCCGAACGCCACGAGTAGGCCACACCTCTGATTCCTTTGTTTTGATCACGTGACTGAGCGTTGAGATGACGTCAGAACAAAGGAATCCGAGGCGTGGCCTACCCGAGGAGTTCGGCGCGAACGATACGATTGTAACTTGGCTAGGGGGGCAAAACTTTAGAACTATAAATAGACGTCATTATCAAGTGTTAAGTCTAAGCAGACATTGTAGAAGGTTCAGTATTGAAAGATTGTTGATAGCCTGTTTAGGCTTGTATAACTATAATGTGTGAATAATTGAAAACCACCAACCCACGCTAAATCGCTCTCACCTCACGCCCCAACCGCCGGCGGGATTCCGATCCCGATTTCCGGCCACCGTAGGCGCGGGCTTGCGGACGACGAGCAATGGGTAGCCAACCGTCCGAACGTCCGTTAACCGTCCGGACCGAGCCCTGAGTCGTCGACGGCACGTATTGTACCACGCGCGCCTAAGGGAGATGTCAGCAAGTCGTAGGAGTCCAGCAGGGTTGAAGCCTACTGGGGCCATGGGTAGTGTGAAAACGAAACCCGGGGCCCTGGGACGAAGGCAACGAATGAACTGGAGTGGGATTTTAGTCAGTAAAAGTCTGACACTATCTTCCGCTCCGCCTAAGAGCGAGATTTGTTATCAGATGATTTTCTCACCAAAAAAAAAACCGCGCTAAACCAGCGTTGTGGATAACGGCCCACTCTATCTCTTAAGACGTGACATGAGTCCTAGCAGTGAGAACGTTAGTATAATACTGATTATTTATTTATGTTCGTTATGCTGTGTCAATTAAAAATAGACTTTGTTTTCGCTAGTTTCATAACAGAAGTATAGGACGCTTCCTGGCTGTGAGACGTGTTATAGGAAATATTTATTATGTGTCTTAAAGAACTCATAAGGATGATAATGTTAATATCTAATTTTTTATTCTAATTTTACAGTAAACTAAACAGTTTCAGTTAACTATTCGTTTAACTCTTGCATTTGACTTTATGTATGTAAACCATAACTTTGATAATCACATCTCTGTTTCAGGTCTCACGTTATACATGAGGACTAATTAATTAAATTGGCTTTCTATGGTCTATGATTTTTTTTTGTCAGTTAGTTTTTTTTTTATAAGCGGTAAGTTCTCCAAGCAATCCTCCAATATATAAATGAATATTTCATGAAGAAACTTCTATAGAAGTTCTTCCGTCAACCCTAACAGCACGGTAGGCGCGTGGCGGTCGCGAGCGCACTCAGTGTTATTACACACTCTGTTATTTCGTGCACGACAGTCCTGTCGAGAGCACGTATTTGCATACGGGGGCTGGCGTCTACTTTACTGTAATTTAGCCACGACTTTTACATTAACGTTTTTAAGAAAATTAAATTCAATCTTTTTTAGTAATAAGGGACAAGTGGTTTTTGTATAATGTAGTAATATTATGTAGTTAAAAAACTTACGTGAATAAGAATGACGATTAGGAGCGTTCTGGGTAGTCTGTCCTCCAGTGGATTTGGCTTTTAGTTTGAGCATGGTATTTGCTCAGCGTTGGAAGGCCTTCCACAAGGAGGAACCTGATGAGAGTCGAGGGAATGCGATGGATGCAAGACGCACCGGACCTTTTGCTGTGGTGACACTTGGGGGAGGCCTATGTCTAACAGTGGACGTTTTTCGGCTGAAATGATGATGATGGTATTTGCTATTACTGTTATAGATGTCCTTCAATCATCCTATAAAGATTACAAGATGACTTTAAGTTCATCTGCAATTTTTAAGGAGGCTTTAGTGTTCAAGATTATATAAACAACTTTTACTATAAGGCCAACATTTTTCATTTCAAGAAAGCTTTCACTTCTCGCAGATGTTGAGTTGTGAGAAGGATGAATGAAAAAAGATTGCATTTAGCGGAAATGAGAATATTGAGATGAATGTAACAGGAATTATTAAGGTATATTAGAAATGAGTATATTGGAGGAAATTTGAAAATTGGGTCAATAATTGAGAAGATGAAAGGGAGTCGTTTGTCTTGATACGGTTATGGGGAGAGGAGGGATGAAATTCATGTTGCTAAAATAGTTATCGACGGTGAAGTGCCAATAACTCCTAACTGTCGAAGTCAAAAATCTTCTGTCTTAAAAATGTCAGGAGGTAATACTATGAATTAACATGCTGGTTTAGTTAAGAGGTGTATCCACAATTTAATTTGATTCATTAGCAACTAATATTCGCTTCAAGAGATTTCACAAAAACATGCAGAAAGACACATTTAAATTAAGAGCGCTAAAAAGTAATTATCTCGAAAAATGTCAGTTAGGAGGTATTGGCACTTCACCGTCGTTATGTGAATGGATGGAGCGGGAGAGAAATGCCTACGATAAGATGGATGAAATGTGTGAATGATGGTATGAAAGAAGAGAGTGAAGATAGTTGATAAAGAAAAAGTATCAGTAATACGTGACGGTTGAAAGGACAGAACAGAAAAAAAACGTGTTGTGTTGACCCCAAGCAACATGGTTCAAACGCAGGGAGATGAATAATGTCTTTCACTTCCAGAAAGTGTGCTTATGTGTTATTTAAGTCCTCATACGAATTGAACATTCGAGTACCTGTTGAATATTTGTTTAAAAAAAAAACGGATAAGTACTCGTTTTAAAGTATAGTTTGTAGTTCAGTATTCAATTATTTTGAAAGTTTCGACATACGAAGGCTATGTAAAACTAGTCTTAAGTGTTAATGCTTGTCAAATATTAGACGTTTTGGAGTGAGAAATCAGAAAAGAATATTTCAAATAGACTAATTATGGACACTTTTGAATTGTCAAAATATCGGTCAGTAAAAAAAAAAGTGTAACTAAATTGCACATAACAAAGCGTAGATCTCAATGGAGAAGAACGTACATGAAACTCCATGGACACTCTTTTAAATCATATTATGAGTTATTATAACATAAATCTTGTTCACATATTACTCGTAGAGAGGAATAAAGACTTTTATACTAACTACTACTGGATTAAAATTTACTTGTGTTCCTTCAGATGCTATTTGCGTTCTAGGTTCTCAAGGCCGCATTCAAACAATTGGTCACCCTGGCAGACATCAGTCCTTCTTCCATCAGTACTTCCGATGGCAGTCTTCATTTTCGCCTGACAGAGCATAAATCTTAGTTAAACAAAGTTGCCATCGTCACCAACGCACCTTTCATCAACCGAACTCCAAACATCTGCTACTAACAATTTTAATTGGCTTTTTAAATCTAACCTATCATACAGCAATAACACAAATATGCTAAAGGCCCAACAGATACCAAATACCAAAGTTATAAGCTTGCAAACGCTAAAAACTTCAAATTAAAATGTCTAAAAGGCTAATTTGACAGGTGCTCGTTGACAGATGATCGTAAGAAGTTTTTGCTTAGAGGCTGCGGAATTGATCGGGATCCTTAATAAGGCTGAATGATTTTGAAAGTAAAAACTCTGTTAAATTGGACATTTTCTTGTTATAGTTATGATTAAAGGGTTAAGGAAGGCGGTACTGGATTTAGGCAGCCTTGTTAGAGAGATGGATTAGATTTAGCATCATTTTTCATTCGTTAATGGGATTGTGGCAGTGTCTGGGGCCCAAGTCTGCTATTTTTATAAATTCGTCATTCCAACATGATCCCATTGTCATTTTGATAAAATTTCGTAATCTGCTAATTCATAATGATCGATCATTTATCGGTCAATGATCTCCTAAAAGAGTCGTGGTAAAATGACAATATCGAGCTTATAAGAGCAATGACTGCACAATGACATTCTAATAGTAGGTTGCTGAGCAAAGGAACTGTCAAAATTTTAGCAGATTACCGCATACGTCAGACATTCATTTTTACGAGATTACCATTCTATGCCATTTCTTTCTATGGAGTGTCAGTGGTTGACCATTGGAAAAAAAATATGAAATCAATGATAAACCATTCTGACACTATTGTAATAGCAGACTTGAGGCCCTGGTGGTTTAAACCAGCCTACGTTAGGGTATCGATGCAGGCTATTCAGTGACCAAGAAAGTCATGCTAAGGTGTTGTGTTTGTTTCACTGAACATCTGAGAGTTTTCCGTATGCATCTTGAAAACAGGAACATGAAATGGAATCCAGAGTGGAAGTCTAAAATAAGCGGGAAGAAAGTAAGCTTTGTTTTACTATTTAAGACCCTATGGTTTATTGAACATCTGGGCGGACTTAAATGCACACATATTCCTACTGCCGCCTGCGCCCGCATAGACCTCCGCTGACCTTTAAAACCATTTTCTTTTCCAAGTATTGATTAATTTACATATGTACATTCTGAAGAATACTTAACCAGCATTTTTTTTTGTGTAAACATATTTCTAAAGATCAAAACCGTTTGAAAGAAGTAGGGAAAACAAGCGAAAAAATATCATGTTGTTAAATTTTTTAAATTAAGTTATAATATATAGTATAATCAGCCTTTCAATGTTTCCACAGCTGGGACTCAGGCCTCCTCTCTAGGAGAGGGAATGGGCGGTAATCCATCACGCGGGCCCAGTGCGGGATGGTGAATGTCACCTGTCTTCGAATTTTTAGTTCTAGGACATGCCGGTTTCCTCACGATGTGTTCCTTCACCGTTTTGAGAGATAATGTTATTATGTGAATCTATAATGAACATATATATTTTTTAATCTATTAACCCAGTCGTTACCGAGGAGTAGGCTTCAGAAAGTTAATGTTTTATGGCATTAAATGGGAGCAAGGGCCTCAAAATGTTACCGTAAAAAGTGTTTGCAAAAGGACGACCAGATTTTTTAAAACTCATTGGATGATGGAGTCTCTTCCAAATACTTAGTTGTGAATTTCATTAACAATAAATCTTAAAGAAGTATACAAAGATTGTTGCTGATTGATGTGCTTGCTGCTACAGGAAAAAAGAAGGAAATTTTGCATGTATGATATGTTTTGTTGTACATAAAAACTGTAATATAAATTTTAGATAAATTTAAATCTATGGGTATAACATTAATGGCGGTCTTATAAATATTTAAGAGACACTTCTAAACGAATTCAACATTATTAATGAAAAAACTACAAAAATAAATAACACTATAAGGCACCTACATGAAACACAATTCCAAAATACTTTAAAACAAAATACATAACTGCCAATCAAAAAAAAAAAACAGAATGTGGTCCTTTCGCCCCCAAGCATTACCAAATTAAAAAAAAAAAATACTATACCAGTAAATGACACTATAAGCCACCTACATGAAACACAATTCCAAAATACTTAAAAACAAAAGAACAGTCAATCAAAAAAAAAACAGAATGTGGTCCTTTCGCCCCCAAGCATTACCAAATTCCAAAAAAAAAGTCCGAAGAAACAAAAAAAAACTGAGTAACACTATCAAAAGTACGTAATTTATAATCAATTAGTAGGAGGACGGGTATCAAGGTGCTCTGTGCGATTAAGTGATGTTTTTGTCCTCAGCACGTGGACAGTGGAAAAAAAACTATGTCGTCTAAAAAATAACGGTAGAAAAGTAATGGCGGGTTTTATAGACGTGTTCTGGTAAATTAAGGCTTTTTTTCTGTTCATTGGTAACTTATTATTTATTAAGTAAATGAGTAATATAAAGCGGAGCATGTAATTTGTGTACTGTCTATATTTATGGGTTTTGAATGTTTAAATAATTTGAGTATTTGACAAACTATTGTTTTAATATGACGATTTTTTTTAGGTTTTACTTATTTGTGTAAAAACGGTTTGTTATATTTTTTTATCCAGCTCTTATTATCCCACTGCTGGGCAAAGGCATGTAATATAGAATTTAAAAAAAATTGAAAAATTTTAATCCCGGCAAATCCTCAAAGGACAACTTTTAATATCGTAGATATGCAAGAGTCTGTATAAAATGGGTATCTTACGATGGACGATGCCACCGAGGGTGACTTAGGAAAAATAATTGAGACGACCTGGACACCTAGCGCAAAGATTAGTTGAACAAAAGAAAACCTGGACGTATTAGACTGGCCTGTTGGTCTAGTGGTTAGTGGCCCTGACTGCTATGCCGGAGGTCGTGGGTTCGATTCCCACCCAGGACAAAAGTTTGTGTGATGAGAATGATCATTTGTTCTGTGTCTGGGTGTAATTTATTTATAATACGTATGTATTTAGAAATATATAAGTATGTTTATCAGTTGTCTAGTACTCATAACACAAGCTCTGCTTAGCTTGGAACTAGACGGCGTTGTGTGATAGTTATAGAATATTATTATTATTATTTAGGGGACGCTTTTGTCCAGTAATGGAAAAGTATAAGCTAAAATATACAATAACAATGCACACATAACCTACTTCAACCAACAACCAATGAAACAGCAAACTATCAATAAAAACGCAAACAACAATCAATCATAATTCCCAGCAATAGAACAACAAAGTTAATTAACCACCTTTTTCTATTCGACCGTAACATATGTAAATAAAAACAAGTTCGGATGCCATCCCTACGTCACAAGTTATCTATTTAGACACGCCTTTTTACACAACGCAACACGCAAAATATACCTGTCTCTTTTTAACGTATATAGTTTGGAGCATCTATCTTTTTCTCGCGACCTAGTTGGAATGGAAATGAATAAGGTCGTAACAGGATAGTCCGTTTTGTGATTTTGTACTTTGTGGTGATAGGAATTGTGAGTTTGTGAAGTAATAATGTTTGTGTTTTTATTTGACAAATGGTAAAGTTAATTGAATTGGTGGAACTGTGTAATGTTAAACACAGTTTCTTTAACAGTCTTATAGAGCTTTATGGTCACGTTGTGTTCTAAAATTAAATTGACATAGACATAGTTTGGCGCATTACTTTATGTAATTTATTTCATCACCACTGCTCTCAAAATGGTGAAGGAAAACATCGTGAGGAAACCGTTATGTCCTAGAACCTAAAATTCGAAGACATGTGACATCCGCCAACCCGCATTGGGCCCGCGTGGTGGAATACAGCCCATTCCCTCTCGTAGAGAAGACGCTTGATTCCCAATAGTGGGAGCATTATAAGGCCGACAATGCTATGCTATGCTATGGACATAGTAAAGACCCCTTTTGCAGAATGTTTAACTAAACTTTTTTCGAAAAGCAGTTTTGATAAAACTTTTTATTTATCAAAATATCAACCCATTATTATTATTTCATGAACGTACAGTCAGGGTACTGAAGTAGCCTCACCAGCCTAGGGTACTAAACTACAGCCTATTACTGAGACATTTTTAAATTGTCAAAAAATAACGCTATAAATAACCAATTAATTAAACCGCGAAAAACATATAGGTATATCAATGCGTAACCAGTTAAACTCGAAAATCATTATTTTATTAAAGGTGTTTTTCGAAAAAAAAAATTAATATTTGCGTACATACTTTATTATTGCATACTTTTTTTTTTATTTGATATAAACTAGTGCTTGACTGCGTTCCCACCTGATGGCAAGCAGTGATGCAATCGTTGATGGTGTGGCGCACTAGTTTATTAAGAGCCTATATTCACTCTAGCCTTGAAGACATCCAAATTATAAACGAATAGGAAGACCTCAGCAGGCAAATTCTTCCAGTCCTTCGATGTACGCGATATAAACGACGAGACGAAACGCTTAGTCTGGATCTTAGAGGTTTCAACAAAATAAGGGTGGATACTCACCGTTCGTTCTCGCGTCGTTTACTTAATGCAACAAGTAACTCTGTAGTTATCAACCTTTCATAAATCATGGTATTAACATAAAAAATACATCTGCGGTTATAACAAAGACACTGAAATATGGGGGACGAAATTCTTTTCTATCAAACTGATTTGTATTACAGCCTGCCTGATGATTTCAGCCACATGATACTCGAAAATCATTCCAAGAAAACGTACTACCGGGATAAAAAGCCCTATTTGTAATTCCAGGACATGATCTACCCGTGTACCAAGTTCTATCGAAATCCGTTCAGCCGTTCGAGCGTGATGAAGTAACAAATATACAAATATAGACACAAGCTTTCGTCTTTATAATATCAGCGTTTTAAATAAGTGTGATAAAGTGTGACGGAGGAGTCCTCTCTATCTGTGAATTAAGTATTAAAAAAAAATCTGAAAGAAAATACAAAATTTGACTCAAAACCTTTAAAGAAGAAATAATACGATATTTATTTTACTTTTTGAGCGAACGTCTCATTACTCATTTAGCGCAATAATCTACAGATTGACATATTAATGTTTAACCTTCAAAGTTTAAATACTAATACGTCAATGCAAAAAGAAAGTTGTAAAAATGGCAGTTTTCTTGTTATTTCACTATAATTGCTACTTGAGGACGGAAGGCAGATGCGTGAGACTACGTTTCAAATTTTACGTTCTCTGTTGGTTAGACTGCGGTGAGTACGGAGTTAGGGATAATTTGACTGACTCGATTTTTGTGTGACTCGTTGTAATGTCCAAATTCTGATTTTTCTAAATTATTTGATAGAAACTTACAAAGATATTAGCTTAGCTTTTTCTCAACTATATATATTTATATATTTTTTTTCGGTGGAAAAATCATCCAATGATATCCACCGCCCTTGGGCGGAGCGAGAGGGTGTGTCAGACTTTTACTGACTAAAAACTCACTCCTGTTCCTTCGTTAACTTTCATACCAGAGTCGAGTTCTCCTTTCAGAAGCAGACCCTTGGCCCTAGTAGACTTCGACCCTGCTGGGCCCCTACCGTTTGCTGACATCTCTTTGAGGTGCGCGTAAAACAGTACCTACGCGCCGTCGACGACTTGGGCTCGGTCCGGACGGTTACCAGACGATCGGACGAATCGAACGACGTTTATTGCTCGCCGTATCTCAACTATATTAGGATCGCCTTCCTGTCTAACCAGATCTAGCTGAATAAAATTGAGCGACTGTCAATCTGATGTCCATAACCTAGTACAAAGATACACGTTACCCTTTGGCACCGTGCACCACCCCCAAACCATCACAGAAATCTAAAACACCAAAAAAAAACTGTAATAAAGGGATGTCTTATCGACATGTTGTATGAACACACACATTCATAATTAAACAATGAAGTTATTATAACTAACTTTTTAATTAAGTTTTAGTCTTAGCTAAGTAATATTTAGCTAAACAATCAATTGGTTAAACGTCAAAGTTGATTAAAGATTTCAAAAATAATTATGAAACTAACAGATTTTGGAAAACATCTACTCGAAAAAAGATATTTTTTATCAAAACCTCTTTTATTGAAAACTCCTTCTATTCAAAAAGATTAACGTTTAGTAAGGTAAGTGTTATTTTTTATTTTTTTCACAAAATTATCAAGTTCAAAGTGTGTGTAGCACCCAAGCGCAGTGTCCAGTAATTCCCCTATAATTTGAGGGTGGCCACAACAGCGCAGATTGTTCTCCAGATAGAGCCACTCCGACAAACACTTTGGTGCACTAATTACTTCCACCTGGAAAAGTCTTTATTATGTTTTAATTTTTATTATAGGTTACATTTTTTGGCGGTTTTCTTACATGCATATGTCGTAATCTGTCCTGAGTATATGTCTTATTAAAGTATCAAACCACAGGGCTTCATTTTATGACACTTTGCGAATTAATTTTAACCAAATTGCGATAATAAAATACAGTACAGGCTACAGTACTAACTTAATTCATACTCATGCTGCGGAGCTCGTGCTGAAATTTCGACCAATAGGATCGATACGTCAGAATAAAGCCTGGTTTACTATAGCCTGACTGTAATAAGGTTTTGATGTTTTATCAATATTGTTGTTTTTAGGAAAACCAAACACCCAAACAAAATGTCATAGACAGATGTCAGAACAATATAAAAACGCGAAAGCAAAGTTGGCAAAAAAAATTAAAACCCAGAACTTGACCAGACATAGCATTTATTATTATAATAAGAGCCTGTTGTGTCCGACTGCAGAGCAAAGTCCTCCGTTCCTGTTCCAAATGTCCTGTCTCACTTTTGTCTCTTCCCCTAGATACATCTGGCCAATCCTTTAGAAGTGTTTAGACTCTTGTAGTTTGGAATCCAGTCAGTGGCTGCCTTCACCCAAGAGATAGTATAATCAGCTGGCCACATTCCACCAAGCGGGCTCTGTATAAGTTGTGTCTTCGAATGTTTGGTTCTAGGACTTACATGGTTTCCTCATGATGTTTTTCTTCACCGTACATGAAACAATCAAATTTGACATGACATGAGGTCTTGTCTCTTTACGCCAGTTTTCCTATTCATATAGCTTCTGCAGCAGATGATCTATTTAATACATTACTACGCCTATTACAGGTCTATTTACTCAGCAATCAGCAGCGCGGTGGTAAGCGAGACGGACAGACCGACAGACGCGTATCGGAGCGTGTTTAAATACCGTGTCGTATGTCGCTATGTCCTGTATAGAGTGTCTAAGTTATGAGCGACAGCGGTTTCAAAATCATCACCATTTTCCCAAAGGCCGGAAAATTCCATGTGGTTTAAGATCAGTGCATTATGGTTTTCTTCTGCCCATCCGTCAGTGGTTTTGGGACAGAAAAGAATAGAATGAACTTTATTATAAAACAAAAAAGTAACACAACTTTTATACAAACATATGTAATGTATGGATATAAATGTATGGATTGTGGTTTTATCGCTTATCACAGGATGTAACCCACAAAAACTTGGTTTTTCGTTGTACTGAAGGACCATTCAATGATTAAAAACCAAAAAACAAAATTGGTCTTTCTGTGATTAGAAACAATGTCATTGATGCCATATTTTCTGGTCAAACATTTTATTAGTGCACTTGTTAAGTATAAGAATTTAAGATTTAAGTGCAGTTCGGAAATGTAAAATGTACTTTAGAGACACTCTTTATCCCTGTAATTTACAGTTGTTTTTTTTAAACAGCCTTTTTCTTCTGTCTTAGACTAAAACAACGAGCCAGACAGCCGGACGTGTCGCATGACGGCTACAGCTCTGCGCTCGATAAATAATACTAATGTGACATTGTACGTATAATGTGCTTACATACACACTAATATGGGAATATTGTTCTGTGAGGGGAAGATGTGCATGGATAAAGAGGGAGAGCGAGAGTCAACGAAAAGGAGGATAGATTGTGTGAGCGTCTATTCTTGTACCTATTCGCCTTTTCTCTCTCTTTTATTGCAATCTTTTAGTTAAGAAACAATAGGTTGCTTTTAGGCAAGCATGTTCCATCGTCGGCCACATCATCGCTTACTATCGGGTGAGATAGTGGTATTTTGACTCTTTGACCTGACTTCTTCTATTAATGAAGTGGTGAGGATCGCGAGAATCCGATGGATGCGCACGTTTCCAGTTGTTGTGGCGAAGCTTGGGGAATCCTATGTCCAAAAGACGTTTGTCTTTCGGTTGAAATGATAATGATACTTGCTAGAAATGATGCAATTAAAAGATTTTAAAATAGTTTGAAATAAAATTCATATCAAAATCCTTCATGGTGTAGCACTACCCCATGCTACACCATGAAGGACTCCCCATTTTTCTAGACGAGCTCCTACAGAAAAAAATATCTTGAAACAAATTTTCCTAATCTCTCGTTTTTTTTTCATACTTAAAATTCTACTATATGTGTGAGGTACTTATAAACGTTTTTTCTTTCTTTCTTTCTTTATTGTGATCAAAATATGGAATGATATTAAAATTAAATTGCACATTCATTTAAGGTTTAGTGTACTTTGACCCACTGATTTACTCCTGAAAATTAGTTTCAGTGTTTTGTTTTGGGTTTTTAATATGAATGTGTCCAAAGAATCATCAGTTATTTTAGTCATTGTTTTATCCATAAACTCATGTCAAGTATTACCATAAAATCAATTTTCAAACCAATTTTCAATGTTCAAATTACATAATATTTTTCATTTTCCTCTAGCGTAAACATAGATTCTGAAACAACATAACATTATAGCTTATAATATATTAATTTTCTACACTAATATTATAAACATATAGTTTCTTTTTGTTTTTTTTTTTTGTTTGGAGGTAATCTCTGAAAGGACTGGTCCGATTGCTAAATTTTTTTCACCGATAGAAAGCTGCTTTATTTTAAGTAAGCAGGCGAAGCCAAAGCAAAAGCTAGTTATTTACATGCTTAAGAACATCTTATTTATAAAACGACCTTACTAATGAATTTCTTTTAACATTTATAATGAATTTAGTTCTGATAATTGAAAGAATGTATTTTGACCTTTAATGAAATTATGACATTTACCATTTTTATCTGCTATGTTGGTGACATTTGAGTTGTATATCCGATTTTATTTGTAAAATTATACTTCTAACTGCGGGTTGCGGGAGAGCCAAAACAGAATTATCAATTTAACAGACAATAGAAAATCCATTTTTGAAAGTTGTTGGTTATCTTTTTGTTTTCTGATTAGTTGAAACGAAGCATTTGATGATCGATATTCAAACCGTTAATAGTATCTGATCAATCTTCACAATGCCAACCTTGTTCACCTCCACTGACGGCTGCAAAACTGACAAGAAAACATGTTTGCAAAGCTATATTTTAAAAAAATATCTAGATTTACTAATCAGGTTATCACATTTTTTGCCACTAACATCCTACCAAGTTGTTTATGTACTAAAGAAAAATTCTTTAAGTAGCCGCTCTCCCTTCATTATCTGCATGCAACAAAGAGCTTGACTTTACAAATCTATTTCAATTCTTTTTCTAATCAAAAATGTCTTTAAAAATATGAAAAGTTTGCACCGAGATTATAACACAAATTTCTCCTCGAGCTTAGAACGTTTTCCTCGCCCCTACCTATACATCTACGTATCTATGCCACGTTATCTATTTAACAGTCTTTAACTCTCCGCCCCGAGAATACCAAGCACATTCACTAACCGTCGCGAAACACCATCTAAAACGATTTTATTTTGATACAAATAAGGTCTAAAATTGTGTGCACGATCTTATTAATCCGTTACAAACGTCGTCCAACTCTCACAGACCTGTTAAAAACGTGAAACTCCGTCTCAAAAGTCTGTGTTCATTTTGGTCCTTCGGGGCGGGGTGGGTCAGGAAAAACTGGTCCTTCTAGTAGGTATGAGGGAAGTGTGAAGAAGCTAAGAGGTGTATCCCCTCCGGTACGGTCGCGGTAGGCGGGGCCTCCACGGTCCGTCCGACGTCCGTTACAAGCGCTCCACGCATCGCGTCGAGCTTACGCGTGAAGCAAACGGAACGCACGCTTCGGCATCGGGACTGCCGCTTTTCAAGTGATTTTTTTTCGAATAGTGAATTTTTGAATTCGGAATAATTTACTTTTTTTTTGTTTCTGTGAAGGTGGATTAGGAACAATTTAGTATCGGGACTTTTTTTAGTGTTTTGAGGCTGAATTATGGACTTGCTGGTGGTTTAATTAGAAGAGTTTAAACTGTTTGTTTTTAAGTGAGAAGGTGAGTTATAAGTTGTGATTTTTGAGTATTCCTTTTTCAGATTTAAGTTATTTCTTAACTTTAATGAGTTAGTCATACTATGGATTTACTATGTCATATAAATATTATTCAAATAAGAAAACAATAACAAAAATTTTCTTCTCCAGAAAATCAACCAGTAATTTCTGTTTCTTCAACATTAATAACAATTTTCTTTCACCATTAGGTATTCTTAACCATTAAAAAATTTTTCAAACTTGCTTACATTTACATATTATTTATTTTGAATATATATTTAACATATTCAAAATAAAGAAAACAAAACCAATACTAATGGAAGCCATCGAATATTTTTTGCGCGTTATCTTCGGAAGATCTCATTATTGTCAAGAAAAGACATCAACGCGCGCTCTTGATGTCCCATTGATAAGATAAAGTAAATTATGCACTTTTTCATTTTTATTTCAATTGCGATAAAAGTTGAAGCTATGGTTCTTTTTCATGTTATTTAAATACAGTATTGCAATATTTTGACTGAGCTAAGTACTTCAAGAAATGACTGTTTTACGTTCTAGAGCTTAAAGGACCAAATAATTTTGCCCTGCAAATTTATTTGGTCCTTCAGTCTTCAATGATATTTTATTTTCTTTGAACCTACTTTCAGAGTTCCTACCCTTAGCAGAATTAAATTTATAAGGGATATGATTTGTCATATTTTGAACAGAATGGTGATATTATAACTAGACATTGACAAAACTTCTACAGTAAACTATTCTCATATTATCGAATGACATTTATTTTTCAAATGTATTCTATAGTTGTAATCTTACTTACACATTCTGTGAGTTTTAACTGTGGTTTAGCCCATTTATCTATAAAAACTGAGACTACTATTTATTGACAAAGAATCTCCTCTAAGAAAAAAATCGAGGTTCTAACGTTAAATATGTTTTTGATTACAAAAACTAATTGAGTCTAGTTTCACTAAATTTGAAAGACGATGGAATACGGTAAAAAGCTGAGAGTAAATTTTCCTTCAAGCGTAAAATTTTGCACTGCTACTTGAAGAGTGTCAATGAAGTTTCTGGCACATTCTTTTTCATAGAGATCTTCGCTTTGGAATGTGCAATTAGCATCATTTTTTTCTGACTGACTGACTCATTGACACTTCAAAAGTGCCTGTAAATGGTTTATTTGAAATAAAATGCTTTGAATCTTTGAAGTCCTTCCAAATTTAATTTAGTCATAATTATTATTATAGGTAGGTACTACCTAATCTTAATGATACATACTTAATTCGATATTAAATATTATTTATATTGCACTCTGAAGCTGTACCTCAGTGAAGTCTATTTTAACCCAAAGATTGACTGGTAAAGAAAGCCTTGTTGCATTAAGTCTGCCTGATACTATAATATATACAAAGTTTAAGTAGGGTTAGGTAATTAAAAGTTTAATACTAATAATAGTAATTCATCCAGTTTACCCTATGTATTTAAGCAGTTTTTCTCCGCTCTATGATCATAATAAAATAGAGAAAAAAATAAAAAATAAAAACCAAACAGTGTAAAAAAAAATAGAGATTTTCATAACGTACTTTTTAACCAACTTTCAATATTCCAGCTATTTACCCTTTAGGTTAGGTTTTCGTGGACTGGTATACTTTAAAAGATACTAAATTCCTCAAAAATAAAGGTTACAAAAAAATATATTTGTGTTTTAAATATCTGTGCCTGGGGATAGACGGCACTGCTGGTATGAGAGGTGACGAGATGACCAACACGCCTACTGCAAGGGCTGGTTCAAAGGTGACGAAGAAAAGAATGCCTGGAAGAAGTTAGGGGAAAGTATAGGCTTAATAAAAAAAATTTAGTGACCACGTCTTCTTAACTAATAAATCAGTAGGTATAGTTTCATCATACACACCTAGCCTTTCCCAATGTAGAGCGTTTCGAATATCAGTCTGAGTATGCTTAGACACATGCATTATTTTACATGGGAAGACTGCCGTTTGACCTGTACAATCTAGAGGAAAATTAAATTAAACAATATCTTAAAAAAAAACTTATATTAGATGTCTATCCATTTTTTTTTTGAGGTGGGCAATCGTCCAGTGACTTCTCCCACTGTAGAGTAGGAGGGCGTGTCAGATTTTTGCTGACCAAAATCACACCTGTGTCTTTCAGTTGCCCTTTGCATTCTAGGACCACGGGTTTTCTTTTCAGGAATTCGCCGCGGCCCTAGCAGGCCCTGCTGGGCCCCTACGGTTACAGATATTTACCCATGAAGGTTGCTGTTTTGTGAAATGGGTCACTTTGAGTCGTACAGTGGTTATAAATATTAGAAACTAGCTTTTTACCGCGGCTTCGCCCGCGTACATAAAATATAGCCCACTCAGGAATAAAGCAGCTTTCTATCGGTGAAAAAATCTTAGCAATCGAATCAGCACTTCCATTGAATAACTACTACACACAAAAAAAAAAAATTACCTCTTTTTAATATTAGTGTAGAGGTAGATTAGTTTCTGCCAGCGGCTCCGCCCGCATGAAAGTAAAGGATACATTATAGCCTATGTCACTCAGTGATAAAGTAGTATTACTACAAGTGAAAGATTTTTTTACAATCAGTCAAGTAGTTTTTGAGTTCATTCGTTACACAACAAAAGTTTTTTTTTTCTTTTTATATTATAAGTATAAAAGTAGTGAAACTTAAAGAAACAAATGAAAAACGCTCAGAAGGATGGGGTTTTTGATGTAAACGAAAACTTTTCACTGAGTATTTCTTTATTCGTACTGCACAAAAAAAAACAATCTATCCAACGGATCTCACAATTCGAGAATGGCCGCCCGAGACAGTGTTGCAACGTTCGGAAATGAATCGATTCATGAGTCGGTTTAAAAATCGACTCATGAATATCGATCGATCGATTATGAATATTTTGGGTTTTTAAGGATTATTTAGTAACGAGTACAAATATGGTAAGCGATAAAATTAATGACTGTTACAGTCGGCCATCCGTCACATAAACGAGTCCCTTCGTTTAGGATCATAATCATTTTTAAACAACATTAATTTTAACTGACCATTTAATTTTTACTTATTAATTTTAATCTGATATTTAAATTAATTTTATGCAGAGAGAATTAAATCTACATAATTCTACTGTTGTACTTAGATATAGCTAAGCAAAAGGAGGTTACTTCACATCTTTCACCATCAATTTGCCTTGGCTGCGTGTTATATCATATCACTCATACGTGGTTAGATTCTGCTTGAACTCTGTGCTATGACCCTCAAGGACATATCACTCATGTTCAGCTCGCATCTAACCAAGCTCTGTGCTATGAAACACCCTCACTAATCACAAAATCGTTCTCGTGCTAGGCTCGAATCTGCCAAAGCTCTCAATTAAAGTAAGCAGTTATCCTTTTCAAAATGCACTCATGCTCGATGATTTAAACCAACCGAAGCTCTATGCAGGGTGTGAAAAGCTCACGTTTCTATACAACCAGTGTCTCATGTAAATCAGTGTCATCATTACTGTAATTCACAAATCAATAAACCTTAAAAGTTATCTATTACAACTAGATACTTTCGTCACTAGAAGAACATGTCGGTGCATCGAAGCTCATCCAGGGGTAAATTTTATCAATCGCTACCACATTCTCATATGGTTTTCCCTTCCGTGTAAGCGGTGTGTCTACTATAAGAAACCTATCATTGGGTAAAATCTTTTTGATTCGGTACGGCCCTTGGCATTTGGCTTCCAACTTCTTCGACTTTCCGGAACCCGAAACAATAGCTCTTACTACCCTGACTAGGTCTCCCTCTTTATATCTATTTGGTAATCTACGATGCCTGTCAAATCGATTCTTATTTTTGTTTTGGTTTTCTTTAATGCGATCACTAGCGTCCGACCTAATTCGCTCTATGGGTTCGTTAGTCTCACTGTTTAAAATCTCATCAGAGACATTATTTAAAATACCTTGCGATGGGTTGGTTAATTTTCGCCCAAACAGCAATTCAGTTGGTGATTTTTTTGTGACGTCATGTACCGAAGTATTTATGCCTAATTGGACATCGGGGAGGAAGGTGTCCCAAATGTCACTGCTTTTCCCGTGAGTCATACTTCCCAAGGAAGCCAAAATTGTGCGATTATATCGTTCAACCTGTCCGTTGGCGCGTGGAGTTGCGACTGAGTTGAGTATATGTTTCATCCCAACGGACTGTACAAACGTTTTAAATCTCTTGCTGGTAAAACTGGTACCCCTATCAGTAATTAGCCGCGATGGAGACCCGAATAAACAAAAATACGTTTTAAAAACTTTAATGCTTGCCTTTGATTTTGTACTACGGACTGCAGATAAATAGACATATTTTGTGAAGGAATCGACAATGACTAAAATATACATGTTACCGTGCTTGCTACGTGGAAATGGTCCGAGGTGATCAGCGTGTACGGTATGTAGTGGGACATCCACTTTTGGAATCGGATGTAACATACCCTCTTTGGCGCCAGATGGAACCTTATGGTGCGCACACTCCAAGCATGCCGACACATACTTTCGAATAAATTTCCGCATCTTTGGGAACCAGAATAAGGATTTGACCCTTTGCAAGGTCTTCTCAAAACCAAAATGACCTACGTTATCATGGTTGGTTTTGAGGACCTGCCAGCGCACACCCCTCGGTACAAGCCATCTTAATGCACCATCTTCGATTACCCTATAAACGCGACCATTTTTGATCTGATACTCTTTATGAATAGCTGCAATTTTGGCGGTTTCAGGATCCTGTATGATTTCTTTGATACGCCTAACTTCTTCATCGGCGGATTGGACTGTCGAAATCCAATCGTCGACACTGACGTTTAGAATATCGAGCACGTGTATTGGTTCTTGTTGGTCTACGATTGCGCCTCTGCTTAAAGCGTCAACATGAGCCATTCTCTCACCTGGACGATATTCAATGTTGCAGTCGTATTCCAGAAATTGGATCCACCACCGCGATATCCGAGGGATCAGATCACGTTTGGTAAATGTCGACCGTAATGCATTGCAGTCAGACACTATGGTAAATTTTATACCCAATAAGTAAGTGCGGAACTTATTTAGCGCGTTTATGACTGCAAGCGTCTCCAATTCGAAGGAGTGGAGTTTTTGTTCGTCAGAGCTTGTTTGACGGCTATAATAAGACACGGGTTGCCATGGATTATTTCCGGTCTTTTGCATCAGAATGCCACCCAAGCCGAACTTACTCGCATCTGTGTGTAATTGGGTTTCGGCCCTATGGTCATATAGTGCTAAGATTGGTCTCTCTACTAGCAGCCTTTTCAAGGTATCAAATGCGTTTTGCTGTGACTCTGCCCAGTGCCAAGCCGTATCCTTTCTTAGCAGGTTTGTCAAAGGTCTCGCCAATAGAGCAAAGTCCTTGACAAATCTACGGAAAAATCCGGCTAGGCCAAGAAATCTTCTAACGTCACTTTGGTTGCGTGGCACAGGGAATTTGGATACAGCTTGGGTCTTTTGTTCTCCAGGTCTGATACCAAGTTTATCGATTTCAAAACCTAAGAAGACTATTTTCTCTTGGAAGAAATTGCACTTCTCCATTTTCAGTGTCAGCCCAGCATCCAGTAATAGGCCAAGGACTTGTTCAAGGCGTTGTAAACCCTCATCGAATGTTCTAGATGGGATTAAAATGTCATCCATGTATATGATCACGAATGGTACCTTAGTTTTATTAAGGATTTTATGAATTACCCGTTGAAAAACGGCAGGTGCATTTGCCAGTCCAAAAGGCATGCGATTGTATTCGTATTGCCCCTCGGGCGTGACAAATGCCGTCTTCTCTTTAGACGCTTCAGCGATGGCGATCTGATGATAACCAGATGCGAGGTCAAGCGTCGTGAAAAGTGACTGCCCTGAAAGCTGGTCAAGTAAATCCTCTATTCGTGGAAGCGGGTAATGGTCTCTTTTTGTGCGTCGATTAAGGGCGCGGTAATCCACGCACAAACGCTTCTCACCTGATTTCTTTTGAACGAGGACAATTGGACTCGCATAAGGCGAGCTAGATTCACGTACTATACCATGTTCTACCATTTCCTCCACCAAACCTTGGACATAAGTACGTTCCGAATGCGAAAGTCGGTAAGGCCTGTATACGACTGGTGTTGAGTCAGTTAAATGAATTTCCATTTCAGCCACAGATGTGTAACCTAAATCATGCAACCCCGTTGAAAAGCAACCCTTGTACTTTGATAATAAAGCCCGACATTTATCCTTTTCACTAACAGTAAGTCCCTCTCCCATTTTGATGGGGTTACCATGAGTTTCATTAACTATATTCGTATTTATCTGCAGCACATCTAAAACTCGATTATGAGACAAGGTCGTCCTAGCTCGAGAAACCAACACATCCTTGTTAAAAGGAATTTTTTGAGAACTTAAGTTCTGTATTAGAACGCGGCACAATCCATTGGTCATCTGATATTCACCAGGCAATAAATAGTATTCCTTGTCGGGTTTACCCCTTATCGAGCCTCCAACATAAATGCTACCACTATAATTCGTTTTGGCTCCGACTGTTACAGCTCTAAGCCCTCCTACGTCTAATTCAAAATCATCAACCGTAACAAGTAGAAGTCTAGCTTCACCACTTATGTCAGCCTTTTCGATTCGTAAATCAGTAGCAGTCTTTATTATTCTTAAATTAGGCCGTTCCGTAAAACTGTGCCCAAGGAGCACTGGAATATTTATAAGTGAATCATCTACTATCAAGACCTCTACCTGTTCTTCTCTTACATCCTGGATCTCGATAGTAACAAAAGCTTTGCCTACGGGTACATAGGGAATACTACCTAATCCTCTCAACAATGGGCCCTGGACGGTGTCCCACTGAAGACCAATTTTATGAGCATCGGTCTTACGGACAAGAGTAGCTTGGCTACCTAGATCAACTTGACAAGCAATAACTTCGCCGTTTATTTTAATGCCTACTCTGTACTTGTCATTGCTATCATCATTTATGGATACTTCAAGAACACTTTTTGGTTTACTATTGTTAACATTTTTATTAGAGATGATACCGTTATTAGAGTTATTGGAGTTCTTTTTAGGGCAAGCATTTGAGTCGTGTCCTAAAAAATTACATTCAGAGCATTTGGTTATCGGTTTACGACACTGGTAGCTCATATGGCCAGTTTCCTTACAATTGAAGCACACTGCATTCCCTTTCGGTCGATTTTTAAAAGTTTTATCAACGATTTTAGATGGTACGGAGCAGGTCAAGGTTGAAGTAGAACTTTGTAAACGCCTATCCTTACTTGTTTCCTCTCTCCTAATACCCTCATTGTACTCCCTAGGGTGAGACTTAACTGTTTTAAAGAACTCTAAAGTTTCCTCGGGTTTGTTAAATTTTCCTGCTTGAGCGCTTAACCGAATGCCTTTGTCTTCAATTCCAAATATTAAGCAATCTACGGCCTGCTTACCAAATATTTTACATCTATTTAATAAGTTAATCTTGGAAAAATAATATAATTCTAAGGAGTCACCAGGACGTGCCCTTCTATTAAGCATTTCGGTCAGAAGTTCAGCATAGTTCTCAGTAGATGGAAAAGATTCTCTCAATAAAGTTTTCCACTCTTCCCACGAATGCCTAATAGATGGCAAGCCCTGGTACCAGGTCTTAGCATGTCCTACTAGTTTGGGCAGGGCATAGTGAACCGTTTGCCGGTCATTCCAATTATAGATTTCCGCGCATTCGTCCACTTTACTTATCCACATCTCGATGGTCTGTTCTCGAGAAAGCGGGTCAAAATCAGAAAGAACATTATTTAGTACAGGAAACGATTCACGATCCCTGCCCTTAAAAATATTAACAAACTCTTCAAAGAACTTGGCGGGCTCCACAACCTTTGGCCGTTCGACACCTAGGTTCCTAGTGTCTGTTCCAAGGGAGCTGCGAATCGTTCTAGACGGGGAAACATGCCGTCGATGGCTATCAGTGACATCGTGTGATATCACGTTGCGGCTACGTTGTCTCATCAACTCTTGCTCTAACAGACATAGCCTCTCACGCAACTCATCATTTTCATCATTCCGTTTACGAGTACCACTGCGACTTCGTCGATTGGTTTCTTTACGAGAATGACTACGGCTATGACGGCTGCTTCTAGATCTACTGCGACTACGACTGCGTTGCTGATATCCATCACATAATTCCTGTCTACGACTGGGTCTGTTCTCGAGTAAGTTACGGTTCGTATTCAGATCCTGGTGTAATAACTCACGGTTACTATGGTGGCTGCTTTGAATGCTCCGGATGCGGTGACGGCTCCGGCTTCGGCTTTGATCCTGACTGCGACGTTTGTGCCTCACACGGCTCCGGCTTCGACGCATACCGCCGCTGTTCCCTGCATCACGTTCGACTTCCATTGTTGGAAGTATGGGGCTCCCAGGTGGTACAGGTGTTCGAAGTCTACGAATTCGACACCGTTTCTCATCAGAACTACCTCGTTCCATTATCTGAAACTCGAAACGAACTTCTTGTATTTCTTGTCTTGAGGCTTATTCAAAATTAAAATGGGGCAAGAGATTTTCTAAGGTTAAATTCCTTTTAATTGATGTTCATCACGCCAGGGTCTTAAGTTCCCAGTTGTTGTGCACAGATAACATATTTACCTACCCGCTCTACTATCAAATACGTATATTTTTTTCAAGACTGATGGTGAAAATTAGGAGATACTAGAATTAATTCAATCCAATCGCATCTCAGATCTTGACTTTTATTTTCAATTATTTTATAATCGAAATGAAATATAGATAGATTTAGAACTATTTAGTAGCCGTATTTGGATTTATTTCCGATATAAAAAAAAAATACTTAACTATGTTTGATTTTTTTCAAAGCGTTTCAAAGTATTCATTTAAATATTGTGATGGTATTTAACTAAATATCTTCGTAGACAAGGATACACCTTTTTACTGGAAGTCGCGTCGTGTGTAACGACGTGTGGCGTCCCACATAGTTGTATCACACTGTATTAATATTTATATTGTAACATACGTACAGTACTATGTGTAGGACCCACCTTTTGATACTATTTAGTCTGTGGTATCACCAAAGAATTTCTGTCTATGGTTTTTCTACTTTCTGACACCTCGCAGGAACTCACTTTTGGCGGTTTTAGACGAATACAATTTGCTCAACAATACCGACTTTTATTTCGAGTTCGTTACTGAGATTAAACGGCGCTCAGCGCTAAGGACGTATTATATATCCAATTTATTATTAAAAACAAGTATTGCAGTCGACCTAATTTTGAAATTGTATTCGTTATTTATAGGTATCAGGCAGGAAAAAAAAATTACGTACCTTAGATGTTGACTTGTGGGCGTAGCAAAAACAATATATTTTTGCTGTAATCCCACTTCTGAGCTGAAAAACGCTCAGAAGGATGGGGTTTTTGATGTAAACGAAAACTTTTCACTGAGTATTTCTTTATTCGTACTGCACAAAAAAAAACAATCTATCCAACGGATCTCACAATTCGAGAATGGCCGCCCGAGACAGTGTTGCAACGTTCGGAAATGAATCGATTCATGAGTCGGTTTAAAAATCGACTCATGAATATCGATCGATCGATTATGAATATTTTGGGTTTTTAAGGATTATTTAGTAACGAGTACAAATATGGTAAGCGATAAAATTAATGACTGTTACACAAATAACTAATTTTGGAACAAAGAATAAGATACCTTAAAAATAAAATTTATTTGAACTTATAATTTCACTAGCGACCCGCTCCGGCTTTGCACGGGTGCAATGATACCACCGCAACCGCTATGTCCCTGTATGTCAAATCCGTAATATCTTCGAAAATATTCATCTAAATTATATTCTGTAAAGAGCCATATGGATTTATATTAAATACGCAATGTATTTAAGGCACTTAATTGGATAATGATTAATACTGTATTGCTTAAAATCGCTTCGTAAATATGCCATTATTTCTCGAAAAAGGTAAAGGATAAAAAAATGGTTATTGTTTGTTTATCCCTAAGAGATAGACATATACCATCACGTCCTTTTTAAGGTGTACAATACTGTAGTACATTATTTTCATCTATTTCATAGGGTTTAGCCAGCGTTTGCAATGTAAGCTCAAAACCTCTAAAATTACCAGTGTTCCTCTACTATATTATGCATGTATTATACATATAAACCTTCCTCTAGAATCACTCTATCTTCTAAAAAAAACGCATTAAAATTCGTTGCGTAGTTTTAAAGATACACAGGGACAGACAGCGGGAAGCAACTTTGTTTTATACTATGGAGTGAAGTCAATCCAAAGTTATAACTGCTCAAAATGACCTGTTTAAAAATGTTGACATTTTACTAACGAATATCGAATAAACTAAATTCATAAAAAAATACGATACACTAGATTGCAAGAACCTATTTCAACACGCTAGTTAGTAAAACTACTACTACCTTCAAATAAACACTACGCTCGCAAGTACATCTACAAAAAATTAATTAAAACTTCCATACATTGCAACACTCAGCCTAAAACTAACAAAAACTTCTTATCAGTTACTTAAGTCACGAACCGTAGACAGAACACACATTTTTTTTATGAAACATAGACAATTATAATAACTATGTATACCTATTTACCGTCACGGTGTGTCCCATCGTGTGACTGAAGATTATTACTAACTATTGTTACACTCTTATGTCAGCCGCGCTTTTTAATCTCTACTTAACTTATTGTATGGGTTAAGCGATAAGTGGTTGCGGATTATTCGAAAATTAGAAAAGTTTATTAATCATCTATATTTCGACTGGCCTATGGCTATGCCGGAGGTCGTGGATTCGATTCCCACCCAGGACAAATGTTTGTGTGATGAGCACGATCATTAGTTCTGTGTCTGGGTGTAATTTATCTATAATATGTACGTATTTAGAAATATATAAGTATGTTTATCAGTTGTCTAGTACTCATAATACAAGCTCTGCTTAGCTTGAGACTAGACGGCGTTGTGTGATAGTTGTGAAAAAAAAAAAAAAATTTCAATACCACTTTTCGTTGTAATTTTATAACTCAAGAACGGACTCACCTATCCAAACCAAATGTTTAGGCATTGTTCGGACTATTTAATAGATGGTTTATGTGAAGTTTGCACAAAATCGGTCGAGCGGTTCTTCATTTATCACATTATTAGGCGGTACGAAGTTCGCCGAGTTAGCTAGTAATAATATATAGTAAAAGACAACATTGGTCCAATGGTTAGTAACAACTTATCAACTAAAGAGTTAGTAATACTTAAAAAAAAAAAACTTAATCTACTGGCGCTCCAGTGAATGATGACCGGCGCGTCATGCTTAGTGGCTAAAATTGTGTTGTTTTGTTATGTTGTTTCTTGTTTTTTCTTTCTAACATAATCGTTTCAAAAGTGAAAAAGATTTAGTTGAATTCACGTGAGGTCTTTTGAATCTGTTGTAAAAAACTCTGTTGGTTGTATTTACTTAAGACTGAAAAACTCTGTTTCATCTGCATCACATTAAAGTTGATTGGTAAAAAATGCTTAAGACATTAAGTATTTGTTCAATATGTTTTTGATAGACAGATATGTTCTTTATAGTACACCAATAATAAAATTAAAATAGGAACTTCAAATTAATAGGGTGTCACAATGGGCGGTCTAATTGATGCACATAAAGTTCTTATTGGAAGGTAAAATACTTAAAAAATGAAAATAAAATTCAAAACGGCATGTGTTTCCAATATTATAAAAAAAAAACATCCAACTCAAGAAATCGCTACATAAATCAAATAAAAAAAATTACGCCACACACCATTCCCACATTTCTCTGATTTCCCCAACTTACACCACACGTCAAAGCAAGGCGTCCTCTTTGATCTAACCGCTGCTCAATTCGCAGTGGATATACGCGAATCATACAGCTTTGCATGCTTTGATACCCTCTCAAAGTTCCCACCGCCAAAGACCACGTTCATAATTGGCTCAATGTGATGTGAATGACTTAACTATCACTGTTAATAGACTTTTTCTGTCTGTCTGTCTCTTTCAGCTGAAGCAAACGAATGATTAGAATAGAATGAACTTTATTATATACAAAAACTTTTGCATAAACTTAAGTAACTCTTAACTTATACAATTATTTAATTTTGTAAATTACTTCTTCTATTTTTATTCCAAAACTAACTGACCCGGCGAACTTCGTACCACCTAATAGTCAATGAATGTATATACAATATTCTTTTATTCCTCAAATAATACCTATTAATTGATTAATTTCTTTTTTATTTATTGGGATCCCTGCCCATTGCCACTTAAGTTTGGCGATTCTTCGTGCTATGTCGGGAACGTTATGTATCACTGCTGTTATCTAAATTAAAAAAAAAACTAAAGGTACAATGACAGTCTTATTGCTGACAGCGATATCTATCGGACAATCTGAGGATGGACTGAATGAACTTAAAATAAAACGGGACAGTCTGCGGTGTCATCATCATCATCATCATTTCAGCTGATAGACGTCCACTGCTGGACATTGTCCTCCCCCAACTGTCGCCTGTGATTCCCGCAACCTTCACCAGGTCATCAGTCCACATTTTAGGAGCCTTCCAATACTGCTTCTTCCGGTAAACGGTGGTCTTGCGGTATACTGCTAGTAAATTCATTAAGTATGAAATTGGCAGAAGTTGAATTTAGGGCTACAGGATTGTTTAAGAGTTAGCCCTGGAACGTAAAGAGTAACTGAAGGAACACAGGTGGGTTTTAGTTAGTAAAAGTCTGCCACTCCCTTTCGCTCCATCCAGAGCATAAGAGGATATTTGATGATTTCCTACTAAAAAAAAATGGTGATGTTAGTGGTCTAATTAAAAAAAAAAATGTCAGTCGCGAATTTCTTTTTAGTTATTGTTTTTCATTGAGGTTCAGCAAGATTCAGTAGTTACTATTCTATTCTAGTCTCCTATATAGACATATAACATTTTGGTAATACTTTTATTGTGTACCTATACAGTTAAGAAATGGAATTTCCTACCGGATTCCATGTATCCGCTATAAACGGATAAATATAACCAGAATAAGACTTAAATAATAAATAGGCTACTGTACTAGCGTATGTCAAATTTGATTACATCATCGCTTACCATCAAGTACAGTAAATCAAACGCAAGTCTATAAATAATAAGGGTGACTGTTTGATATAGTTACTACACGTCACATTACCTTCTCGTCCAACATACCACAGTGTCTCAAGACGAAAGTCTATGATCAGTGCGTGTTGCCAGTGATGACATGTGGCACTGAAACATGTTCGTTTACAATGGGCCTCATCAGAAGGCTTACAGTGACCCAAAGAGCAATGGAAAGGGCTATGCTCGGAGTTTCCTTGCGAGATCACATAAATAATGAAGATATCGGCAGGAGAACCAAGGTCGCCGACATAGCCCGAAGAATCACCAAACTAAAGTGGCAATGGGCAGGGCACATTGCGCGTAGAACGGATGGTCGATGGGGCCGAAAGGTTCTAGAGTGGTGACCGCGCATCGGAAAACGCAGCGTTGGAAGACCTCCCAAAAGGTGGACCGACGACCTGGTAAGAGTCGCGGGAATGCGATGGATGCGAGACGTACAGGATCGGTCGTTGTGGAGACGCTTGAGGGAGGCCTGTGTCCAACAGTGGTTATCTTTCGGCTGAAATGATGATGATGATGACGTCACATTACGTATTTATACGAACTGATTTTATTGAAACAGGGGTGATTTTTTCATTACGATTCTACGGTCTATGATCACTTTTTTTAACTGAGACTAAAAAAAAACAAAATGCCATAAAGAAGTCGCCGTGTGAAGCCGAAGCACCACACTAGTTCAATAATAATTGAGCAAGTTACTTTTATTAAGTATTTACAGAGTTTTATGTGTGTTGGAGTCATAAAAATCAACGGGGGTTGGGCGAAACCGTTTAACCGGCTAGACTTGTAGTAAATATGGCTTTTAACTTAAACTGTACGTTTATGGATTATGTGTGATGCGGAGGTAACACCATCAAATACTGTTATGTTAGCCACAAATTCATGAACGAATTCTCCTGGTCCTTCTATCCGGAAAGATTGGTTTTTGTAGTGCATCTCTATAATCTTTATATATGTAATTCTCCTGTAAGCGTGCTTGTCATCTAACTCCTCCTAAACGAATTGACCCATTTAGATGTAATTTTGTGTGTATATTTGAGCGAGTCTCTGGATGGTTTGAAAATATTATTAGATCTGGTAGGTGGCGCTGCCATGGGGTTTTTTTTCTGATGACATGTCAGCTTTCTAGAAATATAATATAATATTTTATTTGTAAAGGTTACACGTAATATATTAATAATATAATAATTTAGGGTACAATTGGCGAAGAACAAAAACCCCATGGTAGGAAAATGTCTGTGATCTGTCATCAATTTATTATGATAGGTTAGATAAATAAAGTGAGCTTTAAAAAAATATTAAACATAAAGTAGACTAGTACAGTTTGGAAATTGGGAGAAGGAATATCTATAGCAAATATTTTAAGCCTAATTAGAGGATTTAGGGGTAATTTGGACCGCATCAAGTCTCTTGAAGTCCACGGTCCATTTGCATGTTCAATTTTTACCTACGAAGATAGAAATAAGTACAAAAAAGTTAAATTATTAATTTAATTAAAATTATAAATTAAGAAAATAATCTTACGACATCCCTCGCTCTTAGGCGGAGCGGGAAATAGTTTCAGACTTTTACTGACTAAAAACTCACTTCTGTTCCTTCGTTGCCTTTCGTACCAGGACGGAGTCTTCCTTTCAGAATCAGACCCTTGACCCCAGTAGGCTTCGACCCTGCTGGGCCCACATTACGCACCGTCGACGACTTGGGCTCGGCCCGGACGGTTACTGGATGGTCGGACGGCGAGCTACCGATTGCTCGCCATCCGCAAGCCCGTACCTACGGTGGCTGAAAATCGGGATCAGAATCCCGGCGGCGGTTGGGGCGTGAGAACCGTTGCCTCACGCGATCGGCCGCCTCCTTTGCTAGCATTACTGCTTCGCAGAAGGAGGAGACCGCCTGCCACTCCTATTTGCTCCGGACCATGGCCTGTACCAAGGCCCGGTGCGTCAGACAGTTTTTTTTTTTTGTACCTTTAAACTGTGTAAACTTAGCAACGCTTTTCTAAATGCTGCTTCTTATGAATTAGCACAGCATTACGTTGTTACGTGTTTTACACATTTTATTATGGGAATATGTTTCCTTGCGATAGTTTTCAACATTTACGCGGGTTTACTTCTTTAACCGAGGAATCGCTAAATTTAAGTGGCAGTGGGCAGGGCACATTGGCTCGCAGAATAGATGGTCAATGGGGACGAAAGTTTCTGTATTGGTGACCATGTACCAGAAGACGCAGCGTTGGAAGACCTCCCACTAGGTCACCAATGACCTGGTGAGAGTACACAGAGCATAGGTGAGAGATGCACAGGACCAGTCGTTGTCGCGACACTCGGGGAGTCCTATAACTACCAGTGGACGTCTTTAGGTTGAATTGATAATGACGATACTACGTATTGTACTCATGCTATTTTATTTTCATTTTTATATGAACGCAGCTTGTATGACTGCAGGCACTTCAGAATATTATAATTTTCTTCACATAAAAGAGTTTTACGTAGCAAGTCGAACAATTTCCACTTTATTTAGCTCAACTTAGTCGTGCTTCCGTAATCTGCCGGTAATCAAAGATGGTGTAACTTACAGTCGCGTGTTCTCCACACTTCGGCCGAACATAACGAGCCTGTAATCACCGGCTCGCACTTTTAGCACCCAATTTTCGCACTTTCGTACGCACTCGCCCTGTAATTCGGCGCAATTAGTACCAAATATCAGGTAAAACACCTTAAATGATTCCTTGCTCTTATGCATTAAGGTGGAGATCGTACGAAAGTAAAAGGAGGCAGAGTGTCTCACCAACTTAGTTTTGCAGTCCCAATAATCGATTTTCCTTTCATTTTCAACGTACAGTTTAGTTTATTAGATGTTAATTTATAGTTGTGAGTATTTCTGCCCGAGGCAAAAGCCGTCGGCAGTGCGTATGGTGTCAAAAAACACCGGTGATTGTCAAATTTGCCAAAAGCGTCCAAATCACAGTGTTGAGGTGTTGCAAGTGTGAGGTGTTAGCACCAAATTGTTGACGCCTGAAGGGTTCGGCGCTACTGGTGGAAAATTAGGCACATTTCTTGCAGTTATTAAGACAGCTGCGTGGTAGCTGTTGCACTTAAAGGATTGGGCCGTAATTTGACGTTAATTTGTAAGAGGTGGTCAGAAATATAGCGTTTGTACTTATCTTCTTCAACTTCAATACTTCATTAATGTCATTTGTGGAAGAAACACCAGAAATTTTGTTAATAACATGTGCGAACTATTAATAGACTATCAATCGCTGAGAAATATTTAGCGAGTATTAACAGGAATTTATAAATAGGGAAATTTCTTCGCAGACGTAGACTGACACCACACGACAGAAACTCGTAAGAAAAAGAAACAAATATGGGACTTATGGTGGGACCACGATAACAGACAGTGACGTTATCGGATATTCTCCCTTACGTATTATAAATGCATGTCCACCCCACCGCGTCTATCTGTTCGTTCGCGACAAACTCAAAAACTACTGAATGGTTTTTCATGTGATTTCCACCAATAGACAGAGTAAATCATGAGGAAGGTGTATCACACATGCATATTAATGTATCACACATGCCGTGAATTTAAATGATTTGTAACACTTGTACGAACCTTTTTTCTATTATGGAAGTTAGGGCAAGTTACTAGTTATATACACTTTGCAGCTGGTTGTTAGTAAAGTATATTAATAACGATGATATTTAATGGCACTGGCTATTGATATTGCGCGTTTTTCATCTTTGCCCTAATTTTTAGGGTTCCGTACCTCAAAAGAAAAAACAGAACCCTTATAGGTTCACTTTGTCGTCCGTCTGTCAAGACCCTTTATCTCAGGAACGCTTGAAGGTATCGCGTTGAAATTAAAACCATATCCACTCAGGTTTGCGATATCTTGAAGCTGTGAAAAAATCAAACTTCTAAGTTAACGAAAAAAAAGATACTGCCGTTTATGTCACAAAAAACGTGTATTTCGATACTCTCAAAGGAATCCGAATTCATAGGGTACTTCCTGATGGCCTAGAATCCTGATACTTCGCATGAAGCAAGGTCTCATAGCACAAGTATGGCGAAAAATGTGAAAACTGTAAATTTGTAGTTACGGCACCAAATACTTTTTTACGTTTCGAAAAAATCTTCGTAACTCAATTATGTAAGTTTGTACGGAACCCTCAGTGCGCGAGTCCGAATCGCTCTTGCCCTATTTTTTTTACCTTGTAATTACGAAGTGGAATGTGTCGTCAGTAGTTACAGTTGTGGTGTACGAGTAATCTTTTGTAGGATTACGACAAACTTTTAAATCAATGTGAATCAATTTTTATTTTTATTCAAACAACTTTTTGTGGTTATATATCAATTGTCGATGTGACACTGTGTGAATTCTTGCCTCGATATTCGCCCCGCCAATCTCATCCAAATGCATTCAGCCGTATGAGCAGGAAGGAGTGACAAACATACACACACATTATACAAACTATCGCCTAGATTAGTGTCATCATCATCATCATCATTTCAGCCGAAAGACGTCCACTGCTGGACATAGGCCTCCCCCAAGTGTCGCCACAATGAACGGTCCTGTGCGTCTCGCATCCATCGGACTCCCGCAACCGTTACCAAGTCATCGGTCCACCTTCTAGGAGGCCTTCCAACGCTACGTCTTCCGGCACGTGGTCGCCATTCCAGAACCTTTCGGCCCCAACGGCCATTCGTTCTGCGAGCAATGTGCCCTGCCCGTAATATTAGTGTGATGTATTTTATCTCCGATTTCTCCCATAAAATAAAACCTCGTCATTCATGCTTAAACTATTCAATCTATTTTTTTTTTTAATTGATATTAACCAATGCTTGACTGCGATCCCACCTAATGGTAAGCGGAGATGCAATCATTGATGGTCAGGCGCACTAGTCAACCAATAGCAAAAATACAATAGTAGTTAGAAAAAAAAAGAATAATAGTAGAATAGAATAATAAGTATTATGGTAGAATAGTAGTATGCAATAGTAGTTCAATCTAATTTATTGAAGCAAAGGAATTGTGTTACACTAAAAGTATAATAACAAAACATAATGTATGATTGTAATTTTAGGAAGTTATTACTGTTCGTGACTTGGCCTCGTAACAGCGTAACGCTAGCTGTTTGAAGATCGACTTGCGTTACAAAGAAAAACCGTGACGGAAATGAGAAAATTAGAAATTTTAATTTGTCGCAATAATAATAAATAGAATATGAGTTTGATACAAAATACCATAAGAAACGATAATAGACGAAATCTACCTAATATATAAAAATTTCGTGACACAAATGTTATCGAACTCTTCTGTAACGGCTTGACCGATTTTTATGTTTTTTTTTTTGTGTATATTGGTAGGTTGAGCGCAGCAAAGATAATCTCCGCAGATGGGGGTTCTAGGACAGTTCCGATCTTCAGTGTTTGTGGAGCGTCTCTCCGCAGATGAGGGTTCTCGGACGGTTCCGGTCTTCAGTGTTTCTTCAGCGTCTCTCCGCAGACCATGTCCCACCTTCTATCCTGCATCATGTACCTTGTTACCTGTTCACGTAGGGACCTAATGACGGTATTGCCATGGCCGAAAGTATTTGGCAAACTAGTTAAATTCTTTGCCTGGCCCTACTGGGCATCAACACGCTAATAAGAAGGTCAATCGGTTGTAAAGTATTTTTTACCTTCGTAACCCGACCCCCTAACTAGCAAATCTAGCGGTTAGTCAGTAAAAGTCTGACACTCCCTCTCACTCTACACAAAGCAGTAGAAGATATTTGATGATATCACCAATGCTAGTGTCTAAAATTTCTCTGTCGAAGAGGGTCAACGGTTCATGACTGACTTTGGTTGTGGACCATAAAACTTCTACTAAGATAGTGCATTGTTACCCTACGGATGAAAGTAACTTATTTAAACCCGATGTAAACATTGTGCTTTTCATTACGAATACAAGAAAAATAAAAACAAAAACCTGAGTTGTCGTATTATTTTAGGTGTCTTTCTTTCATATTAGGCGATAAAAAGTTTTTCACGACTGCCGCTGCCGCTGCCGCTGCCGCTGCTGTCTAAAATTTCTTATGAGTAGAGGCTGAATCTTCTCATAAGAAATTTTAGACACTAGCACTCTACCAAGAGTGCAACTACACTTTTGATAAGTGACTGAACTGAAAATAAAACCTATAGTGTGACTTAGTAAAATTACTTATTCAAACAGAATAATTTCCTCCAAACCAGATTTTTTAATTTTCAGCCAAATATGACGTCACTACTTTAAAATTTATATTAAAAATGTTACTACTCGGGCTATAACTTAAAGGAGTAAAGTACAATCGAGCACAAAATGCCTACAATCCAAAATAATTTAGTTATAGGCAAACAATTATGTTCGGTGAGTAACTTACCTAATTTTAAGTAAGTATCAGCCAACAATAAAATAATGCAAATTGTGCTTATATATATAAAAGGAAAAACTGACTGAATGAGATATCAGCGCACAGTCGAAACTATTGGGATTAGGAGCGTGAAATTTTGCACAAGGTTTACTTTTATGACGTAGGCGAGCACTAAGAGAAGATTTTCCACTCAAAAGGAGTGGGTGTTTTGTTTAATTTTTTTTTATTTGATATAAACTAGTGCTTGACTGCAATCCCACCTGATGGTGATAGTAGTAAATAGTGATGCAATCGTTGATGGTGAGGCGCACTAATTTATAAACAGCCTATTCACTCTAGCCTTAAAGACACCTAATTTAAAAAAATATCGTGCGGTTTTAATCACGCATGCGGGATTGCCCCGCACGCGTGACCCCCGCAAATGTACATTTCATACAAGTATTTATTGTAATGCGTGGAATACGCACGCGGACCTTTTTGCATTTTGAAATGTCCTGCATGCGGAGCAATCTTGCTTAAAATCGCACGATATTAAAAACACCCTTAGTACGAAAATTGTCTGCTAAGCTGCGTGTCGAGGGTTTAATTCCCGCAAGGAACAAATATTTGTATTTGGGTGCCTTGCGTATATGACTTAAAATGTTTGTGAACGCACCCATACGATACAGGAATAATTCCTAGTGTGGGGCAAAGATCTAAATCAAAATGGTCCGTCATCCATCCAAGGACTGACCTCGGCAAGCGTTGCTTTACCTTGAAGATTGATTGATTTTTTATTTGATATTACTTTATTTTCACATAAATAAAACAAAATTAAATGACAATTAGACCTTATTCTAAAAACATTAAACATAAAGAATGCGTATTTTCTGCAGATTATCTTGAAGATTGATCATCATCTTCCTGCCCTTGTCCCATCTTATTTGGGGTCGGCGCAACACGTTTTTTTTTTCCATTCTATCCTGTCAACCGTCATACTATCACTAACTTCCTTTTCTTTCATATCACTGATCCATCCATCTTTTTTTTGGCCTCCCTCTCCCTCTCCACCCATCCACATGTATACTCATAACTCTTTTAGTAACATGTGTTTCATCTCTCCTCTTTATCTTGAAGATTGATACGGTTGTTATAACGTGGCACAAAACGTTCATGATTGAAATATAAATGTCGCTTAATTACAACATTTGATTAGAACATTATCCTTGTAACAATCGTTCACAGGGTGGGGGACAGTGGATAGGGGTTGTTTAATGAACACAAAACAACATACACACCTGATTTATGAATGTAAAAGGTGTAATGTTGCATAAAGTGGTGTTCGTTAAATGAATAACAAGAAGACTGAATGACCTATGACCACAATTTTTTTTTTGAGGTATTAATCTTTAAATACCCCGTTTAAGTAATATATATAATATATTCACACAACTATCACACAACGCCGTCTAGTCCCAAGCTAAGCAGAGCTTGTGTTATGAGTCCTAGACAACTGATAAACATACTTAAATATTTCTAAATACATACATATTATAGATAAATTACACCCAGACACAGAACAAATAATTATGCTCATCACACAAACATTTTTCCTGGGTGGGAATCGAATCCACGACCTCCGGTGTAACAGTCAGGGCCAGTAACCACTAGACCAACAGGCCAGTCAAAGTCGGCTCTGACTAGATCGAGAGGGCGTATTAAACTTTTACTGATTAAAACCACACCTTTGGGCCGATGCTGGCTAGACACAGGAGTGTCTAGCCAGCATCGGCCCTACTAGGTCTCTACGGTGCTGACATCTCTTTCAGGAGTACAATAAATAACTCTTCTTGGAAATCTTGAAAAAGGACGCTTTAGAAGAACCTCACCACACCATCGCCACATCATCGCTTTCCTTCAGGGGAGATAGTGGTCAACGGAACCCATAATAAAAAATAAAAAAATTGTATACAGCCCTTATTTCTATTTTTTTTAAAACTTGCTTTGTATTCAGAATATTTCTTTCAGTATCGTAGGTACAAATAACTCACAAGACATGCAGACCCGGAACAACTTTCTGTAGGCCAAAGAAACATGTGTTCCGTGCGGGAATTGAACCTGTGATACACAGCGCAGCAGCCCATAGCTCAAATGTTGACTACAAATGTGCGTACTATTTTTCAAAAAGGTACGTTCGGCTCGGCTGTGACCAGATGTATGAACATAAATGAAGCATAAGGAATATGTGAGAATTGTAGCAGGTGGCAGTCTTTAGTTTCTACTCACCCCCGTGGAAAGGGGCGTGAGTAGTGGCTATTTCGTAAAAAGTAATACAGTTAAAATTATTATTATTTTATTGTTACTGTTTGATCATCTACATGATTAATATTATCCACTTCTGTTTTTCGTCATAACCTTTAATCTTGTGGTCAGATACCACAGTGCAGGTCCATCACTAACCCGGCCACAGCACCCAATACACGTACTATTATAAATTACAAAAAATATTCTTTAATATTGCCAAAAATTACGCAGAAATCCAATTAGTTTACTTCAGTATCAATTACGGATACGACACAGTCGTGAAAGCTGTCATTACTGGGCAATGAACAGCATTCCTCTTCATTGTTTCCCAAAAAGCCTAACTGCCGCTGATAAAATTGCAGTGTCATTATGTAGGATCAATTGTAGCATTATTTAGGGAGCTGCACCCGGTATGCTGAAAGCGAGCGCTTGTTCACACACGCTCATTACTTTAATTGATATCTTCTTTCGACTTTTGTGTGTGATTGTATTTGAGATTAATTGTTGTGTCAATTAGAATTCGGTTCGTGGCTATCAATATGTTTTTTTTGTATTATTTTTTTTGTTGTTATTGCTCTGAAGTTTCTAATTAAGTACTTGATCGAAGAAAGTTTTTCCTTTGGTGTTTACTATAAACACTTCTACGCAAAAAATCAAAATAGTGTATAAGTATAGACTTGTTTATGTAGGTTTATATTGTGTCTTAGTCAGTAAAAGTCTGACACACCCTCCCGCATCACCCAGACTTAGAGAAGTCTGGGTGGAAGGACTGGAACAATCTGCCTGCTGCGGTCTTTCCGTCCAACTATAATATAGGTGTCTTCAAGGCTAGAGTGAATAGGCTCTTAATAAACTAGTGCGCCTGACCATCAATGATTGCATCTCCACTTACCATCAGGTGGGATCGCAGTCAAGCACTAGTTTATATCAATTAAAAAAAAAAAAAAAAAGTCATTGGATGATTTCACACCTTAAAAAAAAAAAACTGGATCCCACCCTCGAATGTGATCTCTTTCTGTCACTCAAAGATTTGCTGGAAGAAAACTTATAGTTGAGTTAAGGTCGCCTTTGTACATAAATTGTCAAAATTGTCAAATCACTATGTAGTAGGTACGATTAGGTTTCAGAGCACCAAAAAAAATTATTTTTTCTATTCTCGTTAAAAACCAACGCTAAACCCTAACAATAACAACATAATGAAAGAAAGTTTCTTAAATAAGTAATAAAAAAAAGTTGAAAAGAAAGATTTCGGAAGAAAGGCTACTGTTTCATTTACCATCCATTATACTCATCTAATTGCTACCATAAGGAACAACTCTCGGTTCACTCAGTTACGCAAGTTTTAACGAACTTCTGTTTTGTAATAGGGATACTATTAAATAGCAATCAGATTTTAGAGCTTCTGCAACTAACCAATTTCGATTCCATTAGTGATTTGCATAGACCAAGCCCAAAATTATTTAAGCTTTAAGTAGGACATAACCTCTAGTTAAGGCGTGGGAAAGAAGAAAATATTCGAACCATCAAATGATTTTAAATGTTAAAAGATCCAAAGCATTAATAGATTATAGCATTAAACACTTGTAAGCGTTTTTATTAAATGTCCAAAGCGCTAAAAAATCTATAGCGTTAAGAGATCCAAAGATCCAAAACATCAAAAGATCCAAAACGTCAAATGATCCAAAGCGTTTTAAGACGCAAAACGTGGATCCTTAATCCAATGCGTTAAAATACGCAAAGCGTTAAAAGACCCGAAGCGTTAAAGGATCCAAAGCGTTAAAGGATCCAAAGCGTTAAAGGATCCAAAGCGTTAAAAGATACAAAGCGTTAAAGGATCCAAAGCGTTAAAAGATCCAAAGCGTTAAAGGATCCAAAGCGTTAAAGGATCCAAAGCGTTAAAAGATACAAAGCGTTAAAAGATCAAAAGCATTAAAAGATCTAAAGCGTTAAAAGATCCAAAGCGTTAAAGGATTCAAAGCGTTAAAAGATACAAAGCGTTAAAAGATCAAAAGCATTAAAAGATCTAAAGCGTTAAAATTTTAAAAGCGTTGAAAGATACAAAGCGTTAAAAGATACAATGCATTAAAATATCCAAACCGCTAAAAGATACAAAGCGTTAAAAGATACAAGATACAAAGCTGTAAAAGATACAAACTACTTTATCATAAAATAGCCATTCAATAGGGTTTGTTGAACTGAAAGGGTTGTGTAAAAGGTTTCAATAATTATTACTTAGTAAACCCATATTTGTTACGGACGCAAATCATATTTGAATGTACATAGAACCCTGATATTGACCTGCAAAATGCAAAAAACTTAAGAAAAATAGAATAGGATACCCTGAAAATTCACCTTAACTCTCATATTTGAATGAGTCCTTCAAAATACCTACAGACAGTACTCAAATCACGTCCATAGTAGTTCAAATACCCATCCTCATTTAAAAACAGGCCCAAATTGTAATTAGTTCGTCTTTAGCTACTGGCAAATCGAAATTGTTGGTCATTCTCGTCTTGTTTAAATAATTGGTAGGTAATAATGGTCGCCAGGGGGCGCTCGAAGTAATGTTTGAGAACTAAAGCACGACGTAAGTTTGGTTCAATGAAGTATGGCAATGGTTTTATGTTTTGGTAAGAATGGGATGGTGAAGAGTGTTTGATGTTTTTGTTAATAAAACAGGAGTCGACATGATTTACTGTTTTTTTTTTTTATTTTTTTTTTCTTCAAATATTTTTAGGTAGGTACCGATAAATAAAACTATACTTATTTTTAAACCTTTTCAAAATGTGTTGAAGTATATTAACCTAGCCTAACCCAACCTAGCCTTTTTTCGTGGTGGAAATCCTCATGTCTGTGCATAAATAAATAATAAAAAAAACGGCCTTTTGAAATACTTAATGACTACAAACAAAATTTTGCACGGAATACAAAAATATGAGTGACACAAACACAGATTCCTTATCCTACACATGCAGCAAACAGGCAAGCGCCTGAGTAAATTCCAAATTTAAAACAAAAAAAAAGAAACGCTCCACCAAAAACAAAATCTACTTTCAAACACTTTTTTCACCACCAGTACTGTATTAATTATGAAATTGGAGCGCCTTATTTAAAGCGCGCGCATGTAAATCTTAGTGCGAATTCATTAAAAAATTTTAGTGTTTTAAAACCTCTACCCGTATCAAGCCTGTTTCATGCCGCACGAAAATGCAAATTTCCCACAGTTTTCCCTATGTCAAACTAAATAATGAGAGGCTTTTTTAAAGGCACTGTTAGTCGCTTAATTAGAACTTCGGGTTTTATGGAAGGTCTGATAAAATTTGTTGCTAAAATTTTTCTTTGTCGCGTTTGGCGTGACGTGTGTGTTGTACGTGTTATTTATCACGTTGGGACGTCAATTGCTACTGCATATGGGTCTTAACACGAACTATTCTATAAGTAGCCCTTAGGGCCTTAGTCTGCTATTTTTATATATTCGTCATTCCAACACAATTCCATTGTCATTTTGCTAAAAGTTCGTAGTCTGTTAATTCATAATGGCCGATCATTGATCGATCAGTGGTCTCGTAATAGAATTGTGGTATGAGCTACCTTGTAACGAATTAAAAACAATAACTGCATAGTGACTTTCTAATGGGAGGTCAATGATCAAAGGAACTGTCAAAATTTTAGTAGATTACCGCATACGTCTGACATTCATTTGTCATTATATACGAGATTACCATTCTGTGCCATTTCTTTCAATGGAGTGTCATTGGTTGACCATTGGAAAGACATAATGACGCCATTATATTAGTAGATTACCAAACTTGTCAAAATCAACAATTATGAAGTCAATGATAGACCATTCTGACACTATTGTAATAGCAGACTCGAGGCCCAGGTGGGTCTATGCTAGAGGAGCCGAACACGAGCGAAGCAAAAACCGAACTCAAATTCGTGTAGTGTCGCTCATGCTCGGCTCGGAGACACTACATGGACTTGAGTTCGGTTCGTGCTTCGCTCGTGCTCGGCTCTATAGCGTAAGCCCACCTTAAGAGCTGAAAATAACCAAAGAAGTGCTAAGATTTGATTTCTCACTTACTGCTGCCGGCAGTAACGCCTGCGTAAAAGGAGAAAATTGCCCCAATTATTCCAAGACATAGTTTACGCGTGTGCCAAATTTCATCCACATCCGTTCAGCCGTTAAAGCGTGAAAAAGTAACAAACATACATACTTTATAATATTATTGTTATATTTTTTGACACAGCCGTCGCTGGCGCCAGGTAGTCAATGTGAATAAAAGTGTAGAAAATGCATTGTACGCATACATTTCTGGCATTTTGTCTAATCAAAGCCTAGCTATAAACTTTGTACGTCATTTTAATCGTAGTGTGAGTATACTGGGATACGCTTGACATCTATAGAAAGTGTTGTCAGCGCCTTTTTTTTGCCGCGACCGCCAAGGTGTCTTCAGTTCTGTCTAAATTCTCTTGACTCTTGTTACTATTCTTATTGTATTTTTGGGAGATATCATTGTGAAGCAGTGTATGCAATTGGTTCCGTATTGTATTAAAGATTTCGTAATAAAGGACCACGTTTTTTTTTAGTTTGTATTATCATCAAATAACTTTTTCCGCTCAAGATGGAGCGATCAGACTTTTACAGGCTAAAACCGAACTGTGTCCTTTCAGTTGCTCTTTCCGTTCCAGGACCACGGTAACTCTATCAAACATTCTCGCTAGTCTAAGGACCACATAACATTAAAATCAATTTATCTTTACATCCAAAAACGAGAAAATAAGAAATTTGCACTTTTGAGACATGTCATTAAGAAGAGGCGTTCTTGCTGGTTACTTTGAATTTATTTATGATCAATCATACGGTTTTGTATCGTGGCGACAAAATAAACGAGAATTATTATTAATTATTATTTGCCTTCGTTTCAATAGTCCCCTCCTCTCTTGTTCTGAACCATTTCATCTTTGAGGTTTGTAATTTGCAAACGCCCGCCGTCGCTCGTTCAGTATCATTTGTCCGTCGCATGACGAACAGTTCAATAATTTCCAGTAGTTACAAATTATTTTCTTAAAAACTATTATTTGTACTAATATGGTTTCAGATAATTAGTGTTGCAATTTCTTGGTCCTAGAACTATTTGATCATTTTCATAAGACATTTTTTTTTAGTTTTATCTTGCTTGAAAAACATCTTATTTAACCATAAAACGACCTGTGCTAACAATTTCTACAGAAATTTTAAACGTAGCGATGTGGTGGTTTTTTTATGCTTTTCTAAATAACATGAGCACAATTCTAAAAATTGAAAATGTTGGATGGACTGTATCAAAAATGACACGTCTAGAAAAGGGGTAATAAAAAAGATGATGACTACCAGAGAACAATGGAAGAAGAGGATATGTTTAGTAGGATGTAAACATAATCAGCCATATAATATTCCCACTGCTGGCTGGGATTCAGACCTCCTTTCTAGGAGAGGACCTACAACGCCCCGGCCCAATGCGGGTCGGTTTTCGTGTTAGAATGTTGCAAGGACTCCAAATAAATTGCGGTAAGGAGAAGGGACTGATAATAATGGTGATAATTCTAAAAACCTGGCGGGATCGCAGTTAAGCGCTAGTTTATATCAATTAAAAAAATGCAATACTTTCATACCGACTAACTAATTTTCAAATCAAATTTTGATTGTTACTTGCAATGATTAATTACTTACAGAATATCATCCGTGAAAAAAAATCCCCGATCAGCCAGGCTAAGCCAAGTGCTAAAAGAGGTGAAAATTGTCCGATAGCCAAGCTAAGGGTGGTCTCGCTGTGTGGTATATATATGCAAATGCGCCGGCGGCGGCGGTGTCGCGCTATCTTTATCTCAGCCGGTATAAGCATGGGTCGTGTCACACCGGAGTGTAATGGGGGGAACGGATTTTTTTAAATGTAAAGAGTTGGACAGTTTGAAAATGTTGTAGATGTAAGGACCAACATTTTTTGCATTATATTATTATATGTACGTTTTTTTTTTTTCGATCATAGCTTGATTTTGACCTCAGTTTTGATAAAATAATCTTGATAGCTTTAAAATTATTATTTAACAATATAATTTTCGTTTTTTTGTGGTACTTTTGTCTAAGACACTAACTGTTATCTCAATAGGTAACATCTGTATTCGGTGTGATCTAACACGCAACAGATTTTTCGAAAACCGAGGAAAAGCCTGAGATTTAAATTTTATTAGAATATAAAGAAATCATCTGCAGTATGCGTTGAATTACCTAGAAGGATCCAAAGGCCACTGTTCAACGCAAGCACGGCAGCGGCCGTAACAAAACAAAAAAAAAATCAAATTCAAAGATACGATCTGTTACATCATCGAATAACAGAGTCATACCACAACTTGATACAGATCGCGAGCGTGACTAAGAACACGACCATGTCACACGCTTCGGTGTAACAGTCACCCAACCCCTTGCCAGGCGTCTGTGCTACTAGCCCCAGTAATGAAGATATATTCAACAGTTACTAGTAAATGATCATTGTGCTAAACTACGCACATGCCTATTAGCACATGTTTCATTAAGCAACACAACAAAAAGTTAATGATGAAAAATGTCTAAACGAGAAGGTGATAAAATAGTTCGGTGGTTATTATTCGAATGTTGGTCCTTTTTTCTGGTCCTGTGAAACGGAACTTGTGGATTTTTAATCGGTTTATAGTGTAGTTATTAATTTTTAAGACAATGTGAAGAGAGGTGAGGGAAGGATATTTAGTAATTTTTTTTAAAGTGATAATAAGGTAAGTCGCAGTATACTTATATGTTTGATAATTTATTTTTATTTTACATTTATAGTTATAAAAAAATTGACTGCTCTAGGAGCTGCAGTGGTTGAGAAAAGTGGATTCGTCCCAGTAAAAGATGCGGATGCAGGCTGATTTGTTTAAGAAACAAAAATACGAGAGAAATACGTAAACAAATCATTATTCTACCAAAGAGATACATATAAAATATTATTTCTGGGTATTATCGAAGTGTAAAAAAGACGCTAAAAACACAATTTTTAAAGTAAACTTGGATAGTGTTTTTCAGGACAAAATCCAGTAACGGTTAGTTCACAGTAAGAAAAACTTAACACTGAAATACATTATGCCTCAATATATGTATAATTCAAGAAAGGTAGGGTGACTATCTTCTTGAACAAAATATTTATGAAAAATGCGTGTAGCATGCCAATATCTCCACCTTCATTGTAAAATACACAATTTATGACGGATATCAACCTAATTAAAGGCGGAGCTACCAAAACGATATCAAATAAAAAGACATACCGTCAAATATGGTTGTTGATGTGGGAGTTTCCATAAATTATTACACAAACCGAAACCCAGCCCACAATTAAAAAGTGTTTTTCGCCAAACGATCGAATCTCGATTCCCAATCAGGTTTTCGTAAACTCATTTGATCGGCAATGCCAGCGATATCTTTTTGTTCAAATTCTTAGTTCGATTTTCTAAGAGGTTTTACTCATTTGGAGTTTATTGCTGATTCTTCGAAAATTAGGGATCGTTGTCATGTGGCTTTTATTACAGAACTGCCAAGGAAGAGTCATATTTTTCGCGTGTATCGTAGATGCATGTTCCTATGTATGTTTATTCTTTTCATTATTGTCTCATAATATCTTCCAAACAGTTGGATAAACTACGGTTAAAGTTTTGTTACATATTGCTTGAAAAATACTAGTGTTTAAAAAAAAATCAAAATGGCAGATTTTTAGCTTTATTAATTACGCTACGTAACGGTAAGTAATATTAATAATAGTAATAATTTTTTTAACTAAGCTTTTGAAGTAGGATATCAAAATAAAAGTAACTACTGTCAATCACTAGAGACAGCTCAATTGTAATTAGTATTGCAACAGAACTCTGCTTCCGCTTCCGGTTCTGCAGAAGTTCCGCAAGCTTCTTCACTTCCGTTTCCGTTTCTGGTTCCGCAAACTTTACAATAATAGAACTTTAAACGGAGAATAGAGCGTGGAGTGCGGGGGGGGCACGTGGTTTTTTTTCTTATATTATATTTGTTTTGTTCTTATTGTGTCAATATTTTGCTAATACTGAGCAATTATTTAGCGGAGCTGGTTTAATGTATTAAGAACACCGAAACAGACTTAAAGGTGTAACAGAGGCCAAATTAATTTTTGTTTAATATAATTCACCTCTGTTTTGCGAGTACTAAAAGAACAAAATACAAATTGAATTTAAAAATCTTAAACAATAAAGTTGTGCTTTTCTTCATAGTATTAACACTTCCGCTTCCGGTTCCGCTTCTGCTAAGATTTACTTTTGACATCTGTTTCCGTTAAGACACTTCCGTTGTATTACTAATTATAATCTAGCCTAAGTGACATTTTGTCGGCGATAGCAATTGTCTAAAAGTATAGAATGAACGTCTTCTCATGTTATTAAGCACAATATATTTTTGTAATAATTCTTTCTTAGTAAGCTTCCCATCCCATTTCATGAATTATGATATTTTTTCTTTTAGACTCTAGTAATTATAGTGTGCATTTATTGCAAGTAGTAAATATACAGGTCTTGTCTTCACTATCCCCAAGTCATCATATCAGCTAAAAGACGTCCACTGTTAGAAAAAAGCTTGCCGCTAGTGTAGCTACAATAAACTGTCCTGTGCATCTCGCATCCATCGGACTCCTGCGATTTTCATCTGGTCATCAGTCCACCTTGTGGGAGTCCTTCCTATGCTACTATGTCCTCCTTACTATGTCTTTCACAACTCCAGAATCTTGCAGCCTCATCGACTATCTGTTCTGCCACTTAAGTTTGGGAATCGCCTTGGGAACTACTTGAGGAAGTACTTAAATTTTTGTCTATCTCCTAAATCCTCCTCCTGCTTCCTTTGAAAAAACATTCTTGGAGTGAGAAACACTTTGGAGTGGGTTTTTGGTATTTCCACAACAAAAAATTCAATGCTACAAATTTTAAAAAGCGAATTTAGCAAAATTTTTAACTAAATTCGCTTTTATAAATTGTATTTTGTAGCGTATCCTTTGAGTCATCTCCACCACATTTCATATCAATGTGTATATCCCTTTAACAAACGGTTCTAAGTTCAAGGAATTCTTGTAGCGGGATTTCGTTTGCTTCCAGAAAACTGGCTTCTTCGTGTACATGTTTGACATTCTTGCGACAACGCAAGCAGCTTTCGTCCAGAAAAAGTATAGGACCGATATGTCGAGAATTTTCAATACATTATTAGCTTATTTAAGTTTGATATTATGAAGCATCATATTTTTCTCATACTGTTCATATATCAGTATATGTGACTTTCTAAAATTGAAAGTTTGATTAAATCTTTCTCTATCATTGATTAGTCTTATTTTGACTGGCCTGTTGGTCTAGTAGTTAGGGGCCCTGACTGCTATACCAGAGGTCGTGGGTTCGATTCCTACCCAGGACAAATGTTTGTGTGATGAGCACGATATTTGTTCTGTGTCTGGGTGTAATTTATCTATAATATGTATGTATTTAGAAATATTTAAGTATTTCTATCAGGTGTCTAGTACTCATAACACAAGCTCTGCTTAGCTTGGGACTAGACGGCGTTGTGTGATAGTTCTGTGGAATATATATATTAATCTTTCTACTAGCTACTGCTTCTACCAGTGGTTTCGCTCGTTCAGTCGTAAATTTCACTTCTCAAAAATAATGTCGAGATAAAACGTATCCTTTGACGTAATCTACCCTGGTGCCAAAATTTATTCAAATCTCAGCCGAACTTTTTTTTAAATTATATTAACTAGTGCTTGGCTGCGATCTCAACTGACGACAAGCAGTGATGCAATCGTTGATGATGAGACGCACTAGTTTATGTGGAGCCATTATAATCGGAGGGGAAGACCGCAGCAGTCACAACGAATGTTTGTGTAACAAACACACAGCTCTAGATACTTGTTCATAACGTACATAAATTTTTATAGACAAACATACAACAATCACCCAAAAACAAAAGACAATCACAGAACTACGATACTGCTGTGCACAAAAAAAAACAACGTGACACCAAAAACGCAAGCCATTAGCTGAAACAAAATAAAAAAGAAGAAAAAGAACTCACCAAAGGCGTCTAGTATAAAATTCAGCAGAAAATATAGTCACACAATCACGATAAGGCTCTTGGCACACCGCACGGGCGAAAAGACAAGTGACTTAATTGAGAGCTGACCCGTGGGGGGTCTAAAGGCGTTGGGTTATGCTAATCAATTCACCAGTTTGTTTTTTAAAGGCACAATCGGTAGGAGTGTTTTTAGCCCTTTTGCGTTGGTTGTATTAATTTTGTTTGAGTAAGGTAGTGTTGATTGATTTAAGGTTTTAAGGATAGGTTTTTTAGTTTGGTTGAGTGTGTGTTCAGCTTTATGGTTTTGTTTTGCAGTAGCAGTTTTTTTTTTTTTGTTACGTGTATTTCTGGTTTTAGTGACAATTTTATTCCAGTCGAATTTTGAATAAAATGAAATAGAACCAGCCAATTGCGAATCAGACTCGATTACGAAGGGTTCCTTAAATACCTTCCGTAGCAATACTGGGGTCATGGGTTGTGCGAAAAAGAACACCGGAGCCCTGGAACGAAGGCAAAGAAGAAACAGGAGAGGGTTTAGTCAATAAAAGTCTGACATGCCCTCCAACTTCGCCCAATAGCAGGAGAAATCATTGGATAATTTCCCACCTAAAAAATTAAAATTAAAATACCGTCCGTAGCAAAAAACGGCAAAAAATCACATTTGTTGTTGTTATGGTGGCAACAGGAATACATCATCTGTGAAAATTACAACTATTTAGTTAGATATGGAACCCTAAAAAATTACATTAAGTATACTCATTATATCTCGCAAGAATCTAATAGTATATAGTATAGTATAGTCGGCCTTATAATGTTCCCACTGTTGGGACTCAGGCCTCCTCTCTAGGAGAGGGAATGGGCCGTAATCCACCACGCGGGCCCATTGCGGATTGGTGGATGACACATGTCTTCGAATCTTTGGTTCTATGACATGCCGGTTTCCTCACGATGTTTTCCTTCACCGTTTTGAGAGCAGTGGTGATGAAATAAATTACACAAAGTAATACGCCTGGCTGGGTTTGAACCCGCGACCTACAACTCGTAAGTCGGGGCCGTTACCACTCGGCCACCACTGCTCTAGAATCTAATATTTCTTTAAAATCCTGATTCTTATTTTAATTAAAATAAACATATTGAAACTCCTTTTACACAAAACTTTCACGGAACCCGTAGTCAGAAAGCACGGTGTTTTGTGCGAGCGTATAATTTAGCGTTGTGGACGGTGAAGATATAGCCGTGTGGTCTTTAGCTACTGACGCTTGCCATGGAGCAAGTAAATAGAATAGATACGCTGAGGAAATACTGACTAGTTGTTTTTTTATTCACTTACAATTATTTCTTTAGCAAGGCAATGAACTATTTTCTTTTTTGCATCGAGTTCTCTAAATTTCATCATAGGACATAGGCCTTACCCAAGCGTCATAACGACCAATCCTGTGCGTCTCGCATCTACCGCATTCCCGCGACTGTCACCAGGTCGTCAGTCCACCTTGTGCGAGGCCTTCCAACGCTGCGTTTTCTGGTGCGCGGTCGCCATTCTTACCTATCGGCCCCATCGACCATCCGTTCTACGAGCAATGTGCCCTGCCCACTGCCACTTTAGCTTTACGATTCTTCGGGCTATGTCGGCGACCTTGGTTCTCCTGCGGATATCTTCATTCCTGATGCGTTCACGCAAAGAAACTCCGAGCATATTCCTTTCCATTAGCCTTTGGGTAACTGTAAGCCTTCTGATGAGGCCCATTGTAAGCGACAATGTTTCAGTACCATATGTCATCACTGGCAACACGCACTGGTCATAGACTTTCGTCTTGAGACACTATGGTATGTTGGACGAGAAGATACTGCGCAGCTTTCCGAACGCTGTCCAGCATTCACACTAATTAACAAGATTCACACTAATCTAGGTAGATAGAATGTGTTATAAAAAACTCATTTACAAAACCTATCTTAAATCAGTGTATTGTAAACCTCTGAAAATCTATTATTTTGTATGAAATTTGACACTTCACAATTTACTTAAAAATTAAAAATCTCTAAAAGTACAGCAATAGAAGCCTTACAAATTTAATCAAGATTCTGAATGACGACAATTTTTTTCGAAAAGTTTTAAGAGTTTTAAAAATCACGTATTTCCTGTAACAAGTTTTGTAAAATATTCGAGTAAATCACGGAATTACCGAATGCTAACAGGGTTTTCAGGTGTTATCTCTTTTTTCGCGTTGCTTTTTCGTCAAACATCGCGTTGGATTGCGTTAGATGAAGTAACAAGCTTTTAAACCATGATCGATGTTGACGATCAGCGGGCAAATAAAGAGCCTCTTAAGGCCGATGATATAGTACTTGGAAGAGGGCCTATCCATTAATTTTCTAAGCTTCACGTTGCTAAATGCTATAGATCTTTCGTGGAACAGATAACGGTGGAGTATCCTTTACGTGTATATTTTGCGGTTCATTATGTCACCTTTTTTCAAGATGTCTATCGTAATGGCTGACTCTGTTAGGTTTCTTTTGTGTTTAGTAGAAATATAGAAGTCTTCGTAGTTATTTTGTTTCATTAAAGGAATGGGCTGTCTTGTCAGTCTAGCGGTGGTAAGTGCTTCTGTTGCTTGAAATCGGGAATTGATTTCCTAATTGGACAAAGTGTTCTTGAGAATTTTTTTATCTGGAATTTGAACTTTCAGTAGCAGATCATGTTCTAGATTTATGCTTGGTAGATGGCAGTAGGCTCACCCACTCATACGATAGGACGTAAAATTAACTAATTGTCCACAAAAAAAAAAAATATAATAGGTAAATTCATAGTTGAATCAATCATTCATAACATTTGCTACTGGAAAATAATATGCGCAGTATTTTTCCATTTTCATCATCATTCATTAATTCATAAGCCTGTACAATATTTTCATAACTTGAGTCACATTTTGGGATATAAACAAACGCTCATAATTTTGCTATTAATGAATATTATTTATTGAGGCTTAAATAATAACAAGACCTTTTTTAAGAAGCCTTTTAAGTATTTATACTAATTAAAAATCAGTGGTGTTTGGTATGTATATTATTTATTTATCTTTATTCCACGAAAAAAGTAAGTAAATTATAAAATAAGCCCCACAAAACCGTTGCAATGGTTTGACTGTGGGGTCGGTGAGTCTCTAGACATACTTAAATGTACTTAAAACATTCTTAGATCTTCAAGGTTAAGTAAAGTTTTCTAAGGTCGGTCTGAAGATCCGCTCTGGGTGCAGCAAAAGGGCGTGTCAAACTTTTACTGATTAAAACCCAGCTGTGTATTTTCAGTTGCCCTTTGCGTTCCAAGACCGCGGTAACTCGTTCGAACATTCCCGCAGCATCATATGTACTGACGGGGCCAGTTAGGGCAGCTACCTACCAGGACTTTACATTTTGAAGGAGTAACTGTAGCACTCGCAAAAACAATGAAGAAAGAGAGCAAGAAAAAACAGAAAGAAGAAAGAGAGAAGTTAATTGATGATTTCCTAACAAGCAGAATAATCCTGGAATGCGATTTTATTATGCTACGTGGACTTATTAAGGTCCGATGATGATTTTGGTGGTTTTTTTTTTCCGTTGGGTAAATCATCTTATGACATCCCCCGCTCTTGGGCGGGGCGGGAGATAGTGTCAGACTTTTACTGACTAAAAACCCACTCCTGTTCCCTCGTTGCCTTTCGTACCGGAGCCGAGTCTTCCTTTCAGAATCAGACCCTTGGCCCAAGTAGGCTTCGACCCTGCTGGGCCCCTACAGTTGCTGACATCTCCTTGAGGCGCGCGTGAAACAGTACGCGCCGTTGACGACTTGGGCTCGGTCCGATTACCGGACGGCCGGACGGCGAGCCACCCATTGCTCGCCGTCCGCAAGCCCGCGCCTACGGTGGCCGGAAATCTGGATCGGAGTCCCGGCGGCGGTTGGGGCGTGAGGACCGTTGCCTCACGCGATCGGCCGCCTCCTTTGCTAGCATTACTGCTTCGCAGAAGGAGGCGACTGCCTGCCACTCCTCCTCGCTCCGGACCATGGCCTGTACCAAGGCCCGACGCGAGAGATCGCCGCCGCCGATTGCCCCCAAGAGGACACGGCGTTGCTCTACCCAAGCGGGGCACACCTCTACTGTGTGTTCCACCGTGTCCTCCGGGCGGTCTACGCAATGGTGACACCCGGGCGATTCCTCCGCACGGATCCGGTGCAGGAACCTCCCGAACTTACCATGTCCGGTGAGGACCTGCGTCATGCGGAAGGTAAGGACGCCGTGTTGCCTTTCCAGCCACTCCTCAAAGAGGGGAAGTACCGCCATGATTACGGCGTGCCCAGCACTGGGTTGCGATAGTCGCTGTCGCCATTCCACCATGAGACCCCGCCGGAACTCTGTCCGCCATGCCGCGACTTGTCGCGGCAGTGGAGTTTCGCCCCGGCGTTGCATCTCCATGCGCAGATCGTGCATGTGTGCAAGGCCTGTTGCCTCCAGATCCCATGGTTGCTGGCCAGCAAGGAGGCTCGCCGCTTCGCGGGAAATCGTCCGGTATCCCCGCACCATCCGTATGGCATGATTTTGGTGGTTGCTACTGCTTTAAACAGCATACATACACGCTATTTTTACTCATGTACGTTTAATCGTATAATTTGTATTTATATCGGTATAAGGGATCATTTTTAGTGACAAATTTAAGATCAAGACGCCTATAAAGCATGAAACAACAGTAATTGCACGTAAAATAAAAAGCATCATAATGTACACCTCTGTGTGTAAATGATGCTTAGGATTGTAACAATGGTTTAGTTGCCTTGCTTCATACCAAATTTCAGGATTCTAGGTCAACGGGAAATACCCTATGAATTTTGATTCCCTTGAGTTTCGAAATACAAGTTTTTTGTTGCATAAAAATCCGTATTTTTTTAACATAGAAGTTATATATTTTTACAGTTTCATGGGAACGCAGACCGCAGTAAATAGTTTAAATTTTAACTCGATGCCTTCACGCACTCTTGAGATAAAGGGTCTTGACAGACAGACAGACAGACAGACGGGCAATAAAGTGATCCTATAGGGGTTTCGTTTTTTGCCTTTTGAGGTACGAACCCTAAAAAGAAAAATGAAATATCTTTCTAGCAATCAATAAAACAATCTCTATACCATTTTATAAGCCAAGAGACTTTAAAAACGAGGGTCTAAGTTCTGTCCGAAAAAAAAACAAGCTTATGTAGCTCACCACTGAGGTCAAAAAGCTACTAAACCTCATTGAACATCTTCAAATCATAAAAATTAATCACCCTATTCAAATCATCATTCATCCCATAACATTTCACAAGTAACCCTGAAACTAAACCTTGACTGACTAAAGAACAATAATCGTTAAACCGTATGATCAAAACGTACCCCCGACATAGATTAAGAATGTACAGAACGGGCCTTTCTGCTCCAAACACCACCATTGAGTTTCATGTGCATTCTCCTCCATACAGACCTAGGCTTTGGAGCGTGCAATGTAGTTTCCCTTTTTTTTTGACTGACCGTCATTTTGAGAGTTTAAAAATGCCTGTGGTCTATTTGAAATAGAGTTTTTGATTTCTGAAGTTGCATAGTAAGTTGAGTCGACTTGACTCTTCTACACACTTTTCTTACTCTATGACCCCCCGCTTAGGTACAGTCGCGATAAAAATGTTTTAAGTAAAATATGCACAAATTATGAATAACACGCACGCGCCGGTTTTCACGCAAAACTTTCGTTGATAGGGATACTTTATATAATCAGTGGTCACGCGTTTTAAGGGCTAAAGTGTCTTGGTTAAGGAAATGAAGTGGTAAGTACGGAAAGTTATTGGAATCGTGCGGTGTGGCCATTTGAAAAAAAAAAATTTTTAGCGGCTAATTTTATTGATAATTTTGTGAAATTTAAAGGTGTTGGTTTCAAAATATTAGGCAGTTCGGTACCTTATCGAATAATATTAAATAATACATACGTGTTTTTGTGCCGGGGTTAAAATCCCGGTCACAATTTCATGAAAAACGTAATTGAAAATTTTCAGGCCATTGTCGCTTAATGATCGAATCTATGATTATCTAAACCACTCATTTCTTTCATAATACCTAAAATTCCTTCATTTATTTAGTTTTGTACCATAATTATATTTTGTGCTTTAAACCAGCAGTATTTCATTCAAGAAATTTGACCAAGACCAACCCTTCTCAGGTCATTTTACTTACTTTACTACCCTTAAGTATTTGAATACTTTAAAGCATGCCGTATCTGTGTCGTAGGACCGTTCATTGTAGCGACATTTGGGGGAGGCCTATGTCCAGTAGTGGACGTCTATCGGCTGAAATGATGATGATGATAATGATGCCGTATCCGACCATTCTTGTAGGGTATCCACATCATAAATTTTAAAATGATCATCACCTTCCTGAAGTTATCTACTGTTGCTTGTTGTTGTTGCAATATGTTTTATTTTCCATTTTCTCTATTTTTTGATCAAACTCTCCCCCTACATCCCTTGGCAAATTATTTTAGTCAAGCATTTAATCCCTCCTTTAACACATCTCCTTCAGACTACTCCAACAAAAATTTGGTTGATTGAACCGACTTATGGTAAACATGCTCTTGCCAGCAAGCAACTTCGTCCGGGAGAAAGCGTGAAACTATCCCGAAAGAATGTATTCCCGGAATATTAAATATCTTATGTCCAAGATCCAATCTATCTCTGTACTGATTCAATGAAATTCTTTTGGTGATCTAGGCATTAAAGAGTAACAAACACACAGACAGACCAAGTTTCTTCAGCATTTATTATCATACTAGCTTCCTTCCTTCCTTGCTTGCATCACAGCATAAGAATTCTCCACGCGATTGGAACATACACAATAGTCTGGAATCTGGCAGTGGCCCGGACCAGACACAACACCCGTCTGGTCGGAGGATCCACCCTTTTCAACGGAGGTTTGCTGTACTTTACACCCCGTTCCGCATACTTCGTAAAAACTAAACAAGTTTGAATGAAGAATGAAGTATTTAGTAGTACTTTATAATATTAGCAAGTACAACTAGTATGGATAGTATGGATTCAGTTTCCACCCATCCTTTTCTTGACCTCACTCCCGCCATCATAACATTCAAAGTGTCCTTTTATTAATCGGTCCAGTTTGACTCGTTTACGACCTCCTTTAGCGTGTCGGACCGAACAGTGCCTTGTAATTTAACCATTTTGTCGTACGGCATTATGCTAATATTTCATAATATTTTTTGATACGCTCGCCCCTCCCTTGGACGGTTTAGGCACGGATTTAGAATTTTATGTTCTTGTTAATATTATGTGTTTTGTTGTTGACTGTACTGTTACTTTTGGAGGTACTGAGTACAGGTTTTTTACGTACTGAAATACTATTTTTTTTTTAGTTATCAAAAATAAATTAAAGAAATAAAAATAAAATTTAAAACCAAACTTCTTGTAGTAAGATCAATATTACAATGAAGAAAAGGCAGCGTTATACGTATCTGTAGCTGACAAATAAGCATGCAAGTAGCTGGAATACCATGATGATATGCATCGATTAGAACTTGTATATTTGCATACTTTTGTACCAGTTACAGGTAAATGTATCGCTGCCTTTAGAATGTATATTTACCTTTACAGAATATACTCTAAAGCAGTCATGATCATTAGTCATCATTTCAACCGAAAGACGTCCACTGTTGGACATATGCCTACCCTAAATATCACCTGCCCTGTGCGTCTCGCAACCTTCGGATTCCCGCGACCTTCACTAGGTCATCGGTCCACCTTGAGGGAAGCCTTCCAACGCTGCGTCTTCCGGTACATAGTCGCCATTTCAGAACTTTTCGTCCTCATCGACCGTCTGTTCTGCGACCAATGTGCCCTGCCCATTCGTCGGGTAAAGCAGTAAACCCATGTAAAAGTAAAAAACAGTCCCAAGGAAACATATTCTCATGATAAAAAGTCTTCGATCTCCTTTTCCAGTGTGTGCCAAATTTTATCCAAAACCGCTCAGCCATTCGAGCGTTGAATAGTAACAAACACACACACATTTTCATACATACAAACTTTTGGCTTTATAATATTACAGTGTGATTTGCAATAAACTTTCAAAGGTCTCCATAAGGTTCAAATACACGATAAAACATGCAACCGAGTACTAGTAGCCGTCAAGGCTGTTTTTCTATGAAACGCATTCACTATTCACTATGGTAGGCACTCCTTCTATTATATCAACACCTGGCAGTTTCAAAAGTTGGAAAAAAATATTTAATCTGTCACTCAGATTAATAATTAATATAGATGTATTTATTAACAGCTTCTGCCTGCGACTTCGCTCGCGTAAAAGTAGGTTTCTTCATACAAATTTTTGACCCCATTGCCATTCCCTTTAGGGCGTAAATTTTGGAAAAACCTTTCTTATCTATACTAATATTAGAAAAATGAAAATTTGTATTTTTGTATGTTTGTATTTTTTTGTTTGTGTTTAATAAATAAACTCAAAAACACCTAGACCGATTTAAAAAATAAATCTCACCAATAGAATGCTACTTCATCACTCTTAGTGACATTTTTTTTTATTGTTTGGGAAAATCATCTTATGACAAATCCCGCTCATGGGCGGAGCGAGAGATAGTGTCAGAATTTTACTGACTAAAAAAACACTCCTGTTCCTTCTTTGCCTTCGTCCGAGGGCCCCGGGTTTCACTTTCACACTACCCGTGGCCCCAGTAGGCTTCGATCCTGCTGGGCCCCTACGATTTACTGACATCTCCCTGATTTGCTGACACCTCAGGGAGGTGTCCTGATCACTTAGTGACATGGGGATGCGAGCAAAGCCGCTGGCAGAAGCTAGTTCTTCATAAACGACATAAAAGGAACCTCTATGCAAAATTTCAGCGTTCCAGGTTTGAGCTTGGCGTTGATGAGTCAGCAAACAACTCAGGACCACTTTTTATATAGATATATACAGATTATTATTACCTTCACTCTGTCTTCTCACAGAACCGCAAACTTTCTAACAATATCGTCTTCTTTTTTTTCGTAAACAAGTCTAATCCAGGGTTGGTCTCCAGAAGAGCGTTAAGCACTATTAGCATATGCACATAGATATCGCGCACACTTATTTAAATGTCTTTAAAATGTCAACAATAAATTCTAATTTACTCTAGTAACAGCTACACAATAACATAATAACTATCTCCACACCTACCCTACACCTGCCTGCCCCCTAGCCAAGTTACAATCGTATCGTTCGCGCCGAACGCCTCGAGTAGACCACGCCTCCGATTTCTTTGTTCTGTCGTCTTCTCAACCTTCAGTCACGTGGTCAGAACAAAGGAATCGGAGGCGTGGCCTACTCGAGGCGTTCGGCGCAAACGAAACGATTGTAACTTGGCTAAGGGGGCTGGTCTCTCTATCTATCTTTCCTCTCTAGTGTGATAATTATATATGTATAATAGCTGACTCGGCGAACTTCGTACCGCCTAATAATGTGATAAATGAAGAACCGCTTGACAGATTCTGTGGAAACTTCACACAAACCATCTACTAAATACGAGTAGTCCGAACAAAGCCTAAACATTTGGTTTGGATAGGTGAGCCCGTTCTTGAGTTATAAAATTACAACGAAAAGTGGTATTGATTTTTATATACAGGTATATCTAGGTATATAAGTATTTATTATTTTAATTTAAGATTTCACATACTCTTCTTTTATTACCTCTACACACTATTGTCTACAATTCTTCCTATTTCTCCTTTCGCTGGTCTGTTGGAAGAAATTTCTTTTAGAAATAAGCAGTACCTTTGTACAATTTTATAATAATGTATCTTCTTTTGTATTTATGTGTGTACATAAATTATAAAATAAATAAATAATTCATTGAAAATCCTTCAGGCAGTGAAACTGTGAAAGTAAAGTTGGACGGGACTGTTAGTGCACTGGCTGAGCGCCTGGTCGCTGGTGTGATCCTCGTTTCCACGAGATAGTTTCTCCGGATTTGAGTGTCTTATGCATTTGAATTTACATACATCTTTGTGAACGCACACACTATACAAGAGTATACAAAGTAAGAAAAGTAAGTAGTGAAATACTAGTTTGGGGCATTGTGGGGCAATGTTTTATAAAAACACATAAAAAAATAAAATATGAAAAACAGCTGCTGTTTAGCACATTTTTGCTCCCGCCTTACAGCAGATGTTTTTCACGATATCAGGATTGGTCCAATAGAAGAAATTATTCTTATTCATTAGAACTATCATCCTCAAAGGACTGCCTGTGAACGAAAAGTCGTCTTTATATATGAAATTCTTCTGTACGTGTGTTTGTCATTTAACTCCTCCTAAACGGCTTGATCGATTTGGATGAGATTTTGTATATTTATTTGAGTGGGGTCCTTGGCGTTTTGAAAATAAAATTGGACGCGATAGATGGAACTGCAATCGGGTTCTCAATTCTTTTAATTCTCAAATTGATTTCGCTTGTTTTCCTGAGGCACCCACCTTAGATATAAATCCACAACCACTACCAGCGGCTTCGCTTACGTAGATATAGAAAATTATTCCAAGGGAACATATTCCCGGAATAGAAAGTGCTCCCGGAATAGAATGTCCTATTCTTGGACATGAAGCTGCTGACAGAACTGTAAGGTGTATAGCTCCATCTCTCTTTCTCGCTCACACGCTTTAACATTTTAACACATCATGGTAAGGCCGTGGTCTACTTTTGTGTTTAAGTTTGAGCACGAAGGAGTAACAAACATACACACACACATACGTACAAATTTTCGTCTCTATAGGTAATATTAATGTAATTAGTCTTGCTAATATTGCTAGTTTATAGGTAACCCAGAAAATCGGTATCTATTTCTAACATTTTGCCACGAAACCCGGTACTGAGGCTGAATTTATAATTTCTAGATTAATTAAATCAATATTGTGACAGTGTAGGTACTCGTAATATTACATAATAGCGAACTAAATATATATGCCTAATGTGTCAAATAAACATAATAAATTGTACAATTAAAAATCTATTAAAACGTCACAATCCGGCCCTAGACGTGTGAGCGCGCATTTTCGTAAGTTGGCGTGATACGTTTAGTGATGGGACAGTCTCCAACAACAATATCGATATTATTACATTTCATATCGTTAGCTCCTCGAATACAATTCACATCCCGAATAATGATTTGATCAACTTAGAATGGTCTAAGTTGATTAACTAAATTTTTTTAGATGACACTGGGTACTCAAATCGTTTGACTGTCACTAACTGCCGTTTTACAAGAGCTTTTTTGCAGTCTTTCCATTCGATTATAATTTAAGTGTCTTCAAGGTTAGAGTGCGGCTCTTAAGAGGAGAGCCTCACTGCTTACCGTCAGGTAGGATCGCAATCAAGCACTAGTTAATAACATTAAAAAAATATTTCACCCTCAAACTATCTAGGCATCGTGATTATCTCAACATTGGTCAGAAGAGTCTAGATTAGCATAAACTCAGAAAACATGCACATCCAACCAAAAACAGCTCATTGACATGACAATATAAAAGTACTAGATGCACACCAAAACACATTCTATCGACATCGATACACCGAAGCACATCGACACACCTAAACAATGCTGTTATGCAAAACAGTACGTACAGTGGACACTATCAGATCGGTGACCGCATTAACCGTAGCCGTGCTTATTAAACCTCTAAATAATTATAAATTACTGTATCTTTGCTACCGGTTACAGTGGCTTGATGTGTAATTAGTGTTTCATGTTGTCTTTAATTAATATTCATTTATATATTTATAAATATGTATATATAAAAGGAGACACTAACTGACTGACATTTCAACGCACAGCCGAAAGCTTCCTTTTATGTCGTAAGCGAGTACTAAGAGAGGACTTTCCAAAATTCGCCCCCTAAAAGTGTTTTTAATTTCGTGACGTTTTGATCACGCATGCGAGATGGCTCCGTATGCGTAACCCCCGCAGATGTCCAATTTATACAAGTATTGCAATGCGTGGAATAAGCACGCGGGACGTGTTTCGTGAGCAATTCCGCATGCGTGATGAAATCCGCACAATATTAAAAACACCCTAAAGAGATGAAACGAGAGTCTCAATTTTGTATGGAGAAACTTAATTTTATGCGCGCAAAACCTCTGTCAGAAGCTAGTTATTTACAAAGCCCAAATAGCAGAAGTTGAAAAAAAAACAGCCAGGTTAAAGTAAGAGTACCCGTAAAACACCAGGAGCCAACACCAACAAAGTTCTTTAGGTCAAGATTGAATTTGGTCGACGATGGAGCATGCTTGCCTCGAAGTAACCTATACTTTGAGGCAAGCGTGCTCCATTGTCGACTACGTCATCGGTTACCATACGTATAAGAAGAGATAGAGGCCAAATGCGAACCTATCAATAAAAAAAATCATCATTTCTGGGAAGGGAAACGGCAACTGCAGGAACACAGGTAGGTTTTAGGTAGTAAAAGTCTTACACCGAGAGAGTGTAAAAGCGTAGTAAAAGTCATACACCGAGAGAGTGTAAGACTTTTACTACCTAAAACCTACCTGTGTTCCTGCAGTTGCCGTTTGCGTTCGAGGACCCTCTAACCTGAGCCAAATTTTCTAACCCAAATGCCCTATTAGGTGTTACCCTACTCTAGTAAACGAGCCCATAGCCCACTCAGCTTGCATTAATAAATACTAAACCATAAATCATGATAGATAAGTTAAATACTTTATGGTGTAGCATTGTATCTCAATTAGCGGAAGGGCTTATCACTTGGCAAGTTATTGGTACTGAGCTGGTTTATATGGGCCACCCTTTTCGTAGCAGAGTTTAGGATATAAGTGAGAAATTATTAGGACTGATAAAACCGGGTGAACGTAAACCTCCTGTTAGATAAATCACTTTTGAAAACCAGGTTTGTTTGAAAACCAGCGTCATACGTCCTGTCCTGCATTTATGCTGAACTACCTATTTCGGCACAGCAGACAAAAAACTGTGTGCTTTACACACAGTTTTTTGTTTGTTTTGTATATACCCAAGTCGAGGGCTGCAGTCTGCCACAAAAATTAAGTAGGGCTACAAGATTGCCTTCTAAATTGAAATTTTCTAACATCCCATGAAATACAGATGAACTGGAGTCTGGAGTATATATAGATCAATGCTGGATGGGTTTTGTTCCATAACCCGATTTTTGGAACGAAAATTATCGCAAAAGTAATGTGACGTATTGTTAAACGAGCGATAGATACGAAGATTGGTTGAACATATTTTCAATAGTCATCATGAGGCGAGGTGCTTGTGACGAGTCGACAATATATTTCAAAAAAACCGGGGTTTATTTTTATTGGGTGGGAAAATCATCTTATAACAAATCCCGCTCTTGGGCGGAGCAGGAAATAGTGTCAGACTTTTACTGACTAAAAACCCACTCCTGTTCCTTCGTTGCCTTCGTCACAGGGCCCCGGGTGAGGTGAACCTGTTGGACACAACCATTCGGTCACCGCGTCTCAGTGGAAAGACGTCCACAACTAGACACAGGCCTGCCACAAATGTCGCCATAACGACGAAGCCTGTGCGTCTCACATCTAGCGGATGCCTTCTCCAGGTCTCCAGGTTCACTTTGTGGGAGGTCTTCCTACACTGTGTCTTCTAGTACGCGGTTGCCACTCCACACATCGACCATCTGTCCTGCCAGCAATGTGCCACTTAAGTGTGACGATTGTTCAGATTATGTTGTTGTTGTTTGAACCTTGGTTCTTGGATCTTCAAACACCGTATATGATACCAAAATCTAATTAAAGTCAGTAGCAGAGCAAATATCCCCCTAAATAAACGATGTCCTTGAAAGCCATTACAAACAAAAAAAAACGCACTAATTTAGAAACAATGTCGAAAAAGTCTTTATTTTAAGTAATACTGTAAACTGATATTCGCGTGCGTCCCCCGTCTTATTGTAAGTAATTCTTTTTGAATGTTCACGGTGATCGGCCATCGTGATAACATCGATTTTTAGCGTAGCACGCACCCACTCACTTAATTCCTGATTTAAGACCGCATCACATTTTGATAAGTATTTTTAATTTGAATAAATTATGATTTAAGGGTGTTATCGTTGGAATGGGCGGTTGTAATCATAACCGTGGTTGCTTTCGTTACGTCATGCCTTACTAGTGTTGTGGTGTAGTCGTGTTTTGTTTTCGTTGACTATGACTCAACGAATTTTGTTCTTTCATTTATTACTTGCTTCTGCCAAATACTTCGCCCACTTGAAAGTAGGTTTATCCATACAAACTTTCGACTCCCGTTTCATCCCCTAAGAGTATGAATTTTGGAAAATTCTCGCCTACGTCATAAAAGGAAGCTTTGTGCAAAATTTCACGTTCCTAGACCCAGTAGTTTCGGCTGTGCGTTAATATGTCAGTCAGTTTCTCGCTTTTGACCACTATCTCATCTGATGGTAAGCGATGATATGGCCGACGAGAGAGCACGTTTGCCTAAAAGTAACCTATTTACTCTTGACTTAAAGATCCCCAGGTTGTAGCTATCAGGAGACACAGATTTCTTTAAGTTTGTATAATAATAAAAAACGAAAACGACAGGCGACCTCTGAAATTATTGGGTACTCTTTCAAGTAATCCCGCAATCTTTAATTGTGGGATTACTTGAAAGAGTTACTGCGGACCTTAGGCCCCACCACGAGCTCTTAACGTGAACCTTTTGACGACCCAGAGATGTTATCTGATTAATTCCCCTACTCCCTCAAAAAAAGGAGAAGATTGATGAGAGAATACTGTTTCTATCTCATGATTCTAAGCCTATTTGAAGACAATGATAACTGATCAAAACATTGTTATGGAATCTGAAAATGGTATGGCAAAAAGAAGTACAACTTTGACCACAAGTAAATTGTGTGATAGTTTTGGAATATATTATTATATATTATATTATATTATATTATTATAATAAAATTGCCTTAGGAAGACGCTGATGTTACGACGTCTTAATTCCAGTGACTTGATTGGCTGGCATTTTTTCTGCGAAATCATATAATGAGAGCTACAAATATTCAGATGAGCTGTAATGAAATTATAGATTAAAGAGAAAACAAAGACATCATTTACAATACTATAGAAATAGATATAATAATATGTTGGATCGGATGTAGCATATTTATACACCACTATTTCAATTAGTACAAAAAAATGGGGCTCTATCCGTACCCGTTACTGATCATATATGTGTAGTTAAAAGTAAAAAACGAAATCCCGAAATTGTCCACGAAAATTTGTCATAATTGGTAAATTCATAATTGAATCAATAACTCATAACAATTGCTACTAGAAAATACTAGATAAACGCAGTGTTTTTACATTTTGATCGTCATTTATTCATTCATAAATCCTGTACAATATATCCATAAATTAAGTGACATTTTGGGATATAAACAAACGCTAATAAGTTTGCTGTTTTAGAATATTATTTATTGAAATTTAAGTTAAATAATAACAAGATCTTTTCTAATAAGCCCTTGAAGTATTTGTACTAATTAAAAATTAGGGGTGTATATGCTTATTGAATCTTATAATGTTCCCACTGCTGCGACTTCTCTTTAGGAGAAGCAATAAGCTGTAATCTACCACGCGGGCCGAATGCGGGTTGGTGGATGTCATATGTCTTTGAATTTTATTTCTAAAAGGTACCGGTGCTCTCATGTTGTAGTGTTTGTTTTCTTTCATCATTTTGAAAACATTGTATGTTTTAGTTTACACAAAGCAAAGCACGTTATGGCGTCGCTTGGGGGAGGCCTATGTCCAACAGTGGACGTCTTTCGGCTGAAATAATGATGATGATGAAAGCGCTTGTCTGCTTTTGAACCCGTAACTTTCGACTAGTAATTCGGCCCACAAATCAACTACATTTTTTTAGGTGGGAGAATCATCTAATGAAAAATCTCGCCTTGGGCGGAGCGAGAGATAGTGTCAGACTTTTACTGACGAAAAACCCACTCCTATTCCTTCTTTATCTTCATCCCGGTACCCCGGGTTTTGCTTTCACACTACCTGTGGACAGATCCACTACTGCTATCAAGGATCAGATGTGTAACAACCAAACAATTTATTTTTGTTTTTTCTCTTCCGCACAAAATTCAAAAAAAAAGTTCCTACTAACTTCCGAGTCAATAGTTATTAACCCTATTCCTTCTTTGTCTTCATCCCGGGCCCCGGGTTTCGCTTTCACACTATCCACGACAGATCCACTACTGCTATCAAGGATCAGATGTGTAACAACCAAACAATTTTTTGTTTTTTTCTCTTCCGCACAAAATTCAAAGAAAAAGTTCCTACTAACTTCCGAGTCAATAGTTATTAACCCTTACCGCGGTCACGTCATTATTCTGGTATAGTTATCGCAAGAAAGCCGATAAAGATGTCACAGGGGCTTATAATTTTCGAGTAGCGAGCGATTAAACAGTCAGATTGCCTTGTTTAGGGGACAAAACTATATAACAGTTACATTTTTCGAGTATAAATTTCGAGCGACGTTTTTCAGTAATAAAACCCTGATATTATACACTTTTTGTAGTAAATTTTTACGACTGTATTTAAAGTGTTTTGGGTTGTAGGATTTGGTGTTTTTAATGGAATTTAATGGGAACATGGGTTTAAAGTCGGATGATTAGTTCAAGGTTAATGTTTGGCATCATGGAAGAAAATACGAATACAGTGTAGGAAATATGTTTTGAACTACTAAAGTACACTTTCAAATGGTTCATGGGGTGCTCAACTGCTCTACTTCAATGTACTCGTAAAATATAATAAAGTTTAATTGGTAAAATAGGACTTTTAAAACTGATTTTTTAAATCGAGAGAGAGATAAATATTTTGTTATATCTCAATTGTAGCTGTATGCACAAATAACCTTGTTGTATTTTTATTTAAAAAATCTCTTCAAATCCAACTTAATAAAAAAAACCGGGCAAGTGCGAGTTGGACTCGCGCACTGATGGTCCCATACAAACTTCCCTTTGAAAACAGTTCATTTCCCGAATTGAGTTACGAAGATTTTTCAGAATCGCAAAAAAAGTTTTTTTTTTGTGACGTAACTACACATTTACAGTTTTCAGATTTGTTACCTATACTTGTGCTATGAGGCCTTGTTGTATGCCAAGTTTCAGGATTCTAGGTCAACGGAAAGTACCCTATGAATTTTGATTCGATTGAAAGTGTCGAAAAACACGTTTTTTCGACCATAAACAGCCGTATTTTTTTTCATTAACTTAGAAGTTTGATTTTTTCACAGCTTCAGACCTAAGTATATGGTTTTAATTTCAACTCGATACCCCCACGCGTTCCCGAGATAACGGGTCTTGACCGACAGACAGACGGACAACAAAATAATCCTATAAGGGTTCCGTTTTTTCCTTTTGGGGTACAAAACCCTAAAAACCCTTTAATTCCACCGCACTAACTACCATCCCAAAAAATCGGACGACAACGGCATCTCAACACCTCATTACACACTTGACTCCCAACCCCCGCCTGCGACATTAAGCTCCTGTGTGGCCTCAGCAGGCAGCTGACACATTCTGCAATTTTTTTCTCTCCTTCACTAATTAATTATAACATGTATATATTAATCGCTTCGTCTTTTTCTTTCAGAACTACTTCGCGCCGGAATGCCGCATACAGGTAAATAATTGTATTTAATTTATTTATACTTAGCATCTATGGTCAATGCGGATGGCTCTTTTTTGACGTTTCACGTAAAAGGGAAGGGCCTTAATTGGTGGTTAAATTGTTAATTATAGTTTTAGACAAATAACCATGGTACCATAATCAGCCTTGTGTTCGCACTGCTGGGACTCTGAGGTCCTTTGTATTAGAGGGAATGGGCTGTAATCCATCACCCTGAAAAAAAAAAACCTGTATAGATAGATGTAAGATGAAAATAAATCACGCGGGGCTAATCAAACTGATCAATTTGTTCGCAGTACACCGCAGACTACCCCCTGTATTATTTTAAGTTCTTACGATCCATCCTAAGGTTGTATGGAAGATATCGCTGTTAGCGATAAGACCGCCATTGTACCCATAGATTTAAGTTTATGTATAAATTGTGTTACTTTTATGGTGTCCAATAAAGTTTATTCTGCTCTATTCTAATGTGGTTTACTGGATGTCACATACCTTCGAAATTTGAATTCAAGGACATACAAATTCCTCACGATGTTTTCCTGCATGATGCATGTACATTATTTGAGCAAGTCAAAAATAAATTAATGTAAACGAACTAAAGCTATTGGCATAAGCTTTGAAACAGAACAAGCTAATAACAAGGCATAAGGCAGTATATATATCTGCCACTTTTCTCAACTGTGTTGGGGTAGGCTTCCAGTCAAACTTCAGTATTTTACATGGAGCGACTGCCTATCTAAACTGTACAACGCAGTAAATTAGTAACACAATACGCATTGGCAAAACTAGTACCAGAGGTTCTAGCTTTTGACTGTCACAGATCTATGAACTGCCAAAGAATATTACTCTGAAACTTTATAGACAAAATAATACACTAGATGCTAGTAACCACCGACCATAGCATAGTCGTTACTATATGTGAGTCTCTTAATGTCTAACTCTTAATCTGCAATTTGAAATTCATATAACGTAATGTTTATAGTTATTTATTTTATATTATAAAATAAATGAGAGTTAGTGTTATTATTGCTCTTTCGAATTACTTCGGCATAATAGCTAGGGTCAGCGCAGGGAGCCGAACTGTCCGAATGCGACCGGATGCGTTGATAAATGCCCAGCTAATCTGAATTGTAAAAATATTACATGGCCACAAAATCATCTTCTATAAAGATCACAGATACGTGTCTCAAACGGATAGCACTCGAGCTCGCATTGAGCTGAATTGAGCCGAGATATCGTGTCCTTGAGCGGTGTCTATGTGTGTGTTGCTCTAGCGCGCTTTGTCTGTGCTTGACTTCTGTACCTATCTAATTTGTGTTACTACGAAGTTAAATATAACTATTATTACACTGGCGTGCCCGAATATGAACGCCAGGACCAACGGATTAGCGTGCTTTCTAAAGCACAGAGGAATCATTAGCGGCTCTATCAATAAAGAGATTTTTAACAGTAGTGGTAAAATAGGTCAATAAAGGAGCATAATTATACTATACTAACTGCTGCTAGCTGCTTCGTCTGCGTGAATATTGGTTATTGCGGACAAGAAGTCGAAGTCGAAGACAAATAAAAAGTAACCTATGTCCATCCTTGGAGTTCAAGCTTCCTCCGTACCTTTCATCAAAATTGATTCAGTAGTTTAACCGTGAAAGCGTAACAGACAGACAGACAGAGTTACTTTCAGATTCATAATATTAAGTATAGAGTATGGATAACAAAAAACAAAATCTCACCAAAATCGAAGGCCAAAAAAACAACCATCACCAGTAGCAAGAACTCACACGTAGCGAAAAGCCGAATTCGCTTAACACAATCTCGACTTTCTTATCAAGTCAACTCAAATACACTGACCGCTAAGTAGAATCATATATCAACGAACAAAATCTGGTAGCTAATGACGGTGGGGCTACAGAAATGCTCAGATCTTAATTAAGTTGAGCATTTAACATTAAAGAAACCGAAGGGAAGCTTGTCTTATCGTCAGAGCAGGAATTTACCTCACGCATTGAAATCATAAGCGTTTCAAAGAACCCTTTAAGAAGGAATGCCATGGATTTAGGTGTGTTTGGGACAGTCCTCTTTATTTATTTAATAGACACTTTATGCGCCCAAAAATACAAAGGTGGACTTAATGCCTTAATATTTTTTTTTTAAATAAGAAAAAAAATAACGTCAAAATATTTTTTATTGGTTATGATTTTTGTTTTTTCTAATTAAGTATTTTGTTGTATTTATTTTCCTACAATACATATTTTATACTCAGCAAAATAACTCCAAAAAAGATTTTTCTGAAAATAGCATCAAAATTAATTTTATTAGCCAATTTTGATATAATATACATCTTTTGTTGTTATAAAAAATAAATTAAAATAAAACTTTTAACTGAACTATCAATACAGCACTAAACGAACATTAAAACCTCACTTTCCACCTAAAACATGCACACAACACATTACACTACAGAGAATGTAACCCGAAAGTCTCCCTTTAACATAAAACATGTGAACCCTGGTACCTTACTACCGTCCACAACCATTAACGGTAATTAAACCAATCGAGTCCAAATCTCGTATCGAGATAAAATCGGATCCGTATCGAGCGGGCCCACCCGCATCAACACTCACTCGCTTCTAATACATTATACATGGCCCGACCACATTAGCTTCTTATTAACATCTGCTCACACTGAATTGACCGCTCAGTATGTCACTCACTACTTTCTGAGACATTTCCAACTTTGTTACTAAGGTAATAAGGGTTATAGAAATCAGAGAGTTGATTATTACCAATAAAATATCATTTTCATGATACATATCTCTTCTACAGCAATAATTTTCGGTAAACGTGATGATATCAGAGCATATTTAGAAACATTTTTGAATGATTTCGGACATTTTTCGGAGATCACACACGACGTTTCCGGGTTTATTCTTTTTCTCATTTGAATATAAACTATTTAGTAAATTTTCGTAAAGAATAATTTCTTGGGCGTCTAATTAAGAAAGGTTTGGTATATTGTTGAGAAGTTATTGAAGTTGTGTCGAAAACCTGGAGATTTGACGGAAATACGTTTTAAATTGTAACGGTTTAATAGGTTAATTTACATGAGTGATAAGTTTGAGTTAATTACAAGTGTGTCAGAGCTACTAACACCAAAGTTATTCAATAGGGTTTATAAAATTGGAGTAGGATTTAGGTAGTATTTTTTTTCTTAGTTGGGAAATCATTAAATGACTTCCACCACTCTAGGTGGAGCGAGAGGGAGTCTTAGACTTTTACTAATTATATTCCTTCAGTTGTTCTTTACATTTTAGGGTCGCAGTAACTCTTTCAAACCATCCTGCGGCCCACGGAGTCGTATCACAACCTCAAGCAGGTTTTGTGTGGTAAGGGAACATTACTGTAACTTCCAATAATACACAATTGTCGTACCTGCTGATGCACTATTACCTAAAATCCAAAATGCACAGAAAAATCAAGTATTCCTCGAGGTAACGGTTAAGTTCCAAGGAACTGTGGGATTGTCCGAAAGAGTTGACCGTAATCCTAAAACGCAAAGTGTAACTGAAGGAATACAAGTGGGTTTAGGCAATCAAAGGCTAACTTCCCTCTCGCTCCACCAAAAGCAGAAGAAATTTTGTAATGAGTTCTCACAAAAAAAAAAAGTATGAAAGAAACACAAGAAGAATCTTCCAGTTTTGAATAATTGCAAGATTCTAGTAATAAATCTAGGACCAGATCTTGAATTTAAAGCAACCTTGAATGTATAACGAACAACTTCTACAGATCACAGTCTTGATAGCGAAACTAATCTTACTTCCAATAAACACGCAAATCAATACCCTAACGCTACACTACCATCCTCTACACCTAATAAAAACTGATTATAATTTCTAAATCGAACATTAGGCAACACCTACACTATCGCACGAACAGATCAGTCGAGAGGCTTTGTAAACGGTATTTAAACGCGACAAGTCAAGCGTCGACCGCGTTGGGTTGACGCCAAATTAACTTATTGAGCACGTTAGGCGGGCGATGGAAAGCGACGGGCCATCACCGAACAGTGTTGTGTGGAACCGCCTTTTAATTAGGCGTTCATTAGTGGTATAGAGAGCTTAAAGATTGTAGTAAGGCATGTATTGGTAGGACGAGCAACGAACATATTCGTTCATTTTTTAAGGGACATATGAAAGGATCATTCTTACAAAAAACTGTATGAGCAGACCCGTCCTAAAAATACGTCTCGAGTCCTAACAACAATCATTTAAAAATTTTTTTATACTCGTAACAATGAGCTATCATAATTAAATACGCACACAAATTTTCCTTTAACTGGAGATAATGCTAGATTTCGATTCAGATGTCTGAACGAATTGTCATTGGTAATTGGACTAACGTGGAAAAATTGGACAGCTTAAATAAGCGGAATTGGTTCCAGATAATTAATTTGTAAATAATTGACCTAGATTAAAAAACATACATCACCCCATAAACGAACCCATATATATTTAGATGTCCACCAGATAGAGCAACAGCTATTTATCATCTCAAAAAACAGTTTGAAATTAATATAAGTTGAGAGAGATAGAAACAGCATTGCAGATCTAGGAGACAAACTAAATAGATTTTACAAAAACTTAAAATATGAACTGAAGAAACTGAATAAATGGACGCAGTAGTTACTATTAATCCCGTTGCTTTTGACCAAGGTAGAGTCTCTGAAACAGGACATGCTAACAATAAATAAAACTAATTTGTAAAGGATTTAATCAGATTGGATGTATTATGAAATATAGAATGTCAGAGATCGCGGCTTACAACAAATCCAAGAGATAGCTGAAGCTATTTTTTTTTAAAGATATCTTTAAGAAATTTAAGACTGTGCAAGATTAACATTATGTGCTACTGATTATGAAAGACACACTAATGGTAATAAGATCATACCGTTATGGATAGGATATTATTTTCTTTGAATAAAATACGTAGCTAAGAAACATACAATGTTGCTAAACCATACCACCCAAGACGAACTTAGTTTGCGAAATCGAATAAAAAATATAAATGCTATTAAATATGCTGTTTAAAGACACTAATAATATTTACATTTAAATTCATATAATTTCGGTGAGTTCAATCAGTTTTATTTTAGCGCCAAATTGAAATATGAATTAATTTCCTTTGAGCTTTCATGTGGCTGATTAATATTAAAAACTGGCATTAACAATGAGAGCTTAAAATTTAATAAATTTTAACGTTTGATTCTGACCCAACTAGAGCTGAATTTCATGATTTATATCCTTTCCTACCCAAGAACCATAACATTTAAAAATTCGGAATAAATAGTTATTTTAAAATTAAAAGCTTGAATTTTGGACTATCAACTTTTGGACCACAAAATCAAAAGTATCTAAAACATAACAAGAGATTTAGCACAATTTGATAGAAAATTATTCAGTTCCTTTTAATGCTCTTGATACTGTTTTATTTAAACTCGCATTACCTGTAACTAGCATTACTTCATGTCAAGTAACATCCACATTAAGTCCAACCACAATTTCGATAATAACTCCGGTCTATATCAAATGAATCTAAACATCAGATTCGATTTTCTACTTCGATGTTTACAACTATGTTACAATTTTATATCATAAACTTTATTTCCTTTTATTATTGTTCATTAATTATTTTAAAAAAACTTGTATCGGGTTGCTCTTAAAGATGTTTATCGGCCATATTAACGGTGTCCATATGTATATGCTCTACGCTCTAAATGCAAAAGAATCTGTAATTAGGATCAAATCGCATTCTGAGTTTAGCTTTGAAAGTGTTGATTTTATATCTCATGGCAGATTTGATGTTTAATAAACAAATATTTGTAAAGTTAGAAATAATATAGTTTTTTTTTTATGGCAGGCTGATTTTCTATTCAGTCCAATAATTGCCTAATTAACTTTTGATTGCTTTTCATAAATCTAGAAAGATTTTTATCTAGATTGGGAGTTAAATGAAAGACAGTTGAATAAAGAGTGGTCTGTAATTATACTCAAACATAGAATATGCAAAAGCAGATAAAAATTTAATAGAAAACTAATTAAATAATTTTTTTTTTTTCATAAATCTCAATTTTTATATATCATGTAGCAAAAAACTCACATTTATTTTGACTTTATTCAATTAAAAACCGCTTCGTCTATCAAAATATAACTTGTACCTATATTCTTCCTATTCCTTAGACTGCTGGACCGGTGTCATATATCGACACCACATATTCTCTATCTTTTGACTGCGTATGGGCAGTCTGTTCTCTGGTAAATCTTCCGGCTTGAAGCGCTTATGGGCTTTAGGTCTCTTGAAGCGTAAGTCAGTCAAATCTACCGAGTTGCGTACCCACGTTGTGTAGTACGGCCCCCCTGGAAAAATAAACAGTTGAAAGAATTAGAGCGAATCATTGGAATGTTTTTCCGGAAACATCTGTGTAACATGTAACACAACATGGTAAAATATTGTTTTATTAACCAATCTGATACCAATGTAATGAACGCCACCGAAAAATTTCTTGAAATTATTACAGTTACATGCTTAATCCAAACCAAAAACCTGTAAAAACGGGCATATTTGTATAATTTGGATGTTTTAATGGAGTGGTTTTGTGCTAGACTACTATTTACAGTTTTTAGTAGATACAGAAGCCTTATGTAAAGCGGGATTACTCTGCTTACTTCTAAACCGAACACATTATCATCATCCAGAGCCTACCTTTTCCTACAGCTGGACATAGGCTTATTTTATCTTGTGCCGATCCCCACACTTCTATGCCAAACATATCTAGGTTTTACATACTTATCATGCGACTCTTGTCTAAAATTATCAATATAATTTCAGCCCTTGCCCTAATTCCTGATTGCTTACAAGCTATACATGCATTTCATGCATGTGTTTACCGTAACTTAAATGATATTGTTAAAATATTCTTTGAACTAAAACAATTAAGGGTCTTTGTTCTTCCTTGTTATTTGTCAAGCAGTTCCGTTCTTTCCTCATCAACCACATCATTACATGCAGCTGTATCCTAAAGACGCATATGATGAATATTTAGTAAAAACCTACTATCATAATTTTCAATTAAATCCGGCCTGTAGGTGCCTACAGTATAGAACTTTATTTTATTCACAGCTGCTTCATAATCTGCGCAACGACACCGGTCCATGAGCCCGAAGATTACTACATAAACACCACTTTACGAAAATAAATTGACAAATAATTTTAGTTTATAACTGTCATTGTCAAAAATTTAAGGACCTTTTGTTTTTAATTTGGCCATTTGTGAGGTTTTATTAGTCGTCTTTTAATGTCTGGAATGAGTATGTATTAACATTACTGCCTTCCTGTCTTATGTTTAAGCTTGTTACTAAATTACTGATCTTACAATACACGGAATGATGTAATGTATTTGTAATAAATTGAAAATACTACATTTAGTTTTAGTTGCAAGACACATAATCAAAGATGAGTCAGCATTATTTACTGTTATTTTAAACATAAAATGTTATGTAGGATCAGTCGTCATTCTGCCTCCTGATACTACATATCGAATCTTCTATTATCAAGAAATATATTTGGTTTTGCAAATTAAGATCTCAAAATTAAAAATGCTTCTCCAAACATCTATAATGAAAACCATATTATGTAAAAATATTAATAAAAACATACTTTCAAGTTATCCTACAACTATTTTAGGATCTCCTTACAAAGTAGTAGTAGTAAACGTTGATATTTAAGGTCCACCCTGACATCTAAATACCCATCAAAATTTAAAGCATAGCACGAGAAATATCTCGTGCTCCCGTACCCCTAATGTCGGCGCAATCGGCGGTGTTGTAAAATCAGTCACAAGTAGTAAAATGCGCAATAACCTGTGCGATATACTGTCGATATATGTTCGAGAGGCGAACGAAGGAAAAAAGGAAAAAGAAGACAGGACTTTAACAACCAACCGATTGTAAAGTTGGAAGCATATTAACGTTATGGCTATCGAGACGCGTGCAATTCGTATCTTTAAATGTGTTCCACGAATTTACATTACGCTAGGTGTGTGTGTGGTTGGGTTTTTGTTACTGCTTCGTTGTGTGAATTTTCGTTTTATGTTGAAACTGAGAAGATTGATCGATAAGAATAATGCTGATTCAAAAGACAACAGCAGAATCAGATGTCAACACAATACCAGTTGAATTCTGACTAATATGCGGGTGTAAGGATTTCATTTGAAAAACAACTAATACGTATGTAGAGAAGTGGGAAGCTAACAGTACAAACTTTTCTAATAGACTTTAATTGAAAGAATCATTAGTCTACACTGGTGAATATGGATCTCTGTCAAGTGGTGATAGAAAACTTGAATCCAGGCTTTCACATTCGTAAAACCAACTCATATTGTTGTCTACTAGTCCTTCTATGAAGATATTAAACCAACTAACATTGATATTAATCACCATTCTTTCAAAAGACATATTATTACAGATGCACGCCTGTAATGGTAAAATGAGAGATCTTTTCTAGTTGGTTGTAACCAAATGTGCTCTGCTTTTCTTGTAAATCCAACTAAATGGATTGATGCCCAGGCCCTCAAGCGATTGTCGATACAACCACGAAGAGTGGCCTTTAAAGTTATAAAAAAGAGTCAATTTTCTATTTATTATTTTGGTCTCATAATAACTGTATTAAGTTTAACGAGGATTTCTTTACTGACACTAATGCAGGCTTATCTTAGGATACAGTAAAAATATTATTATTACATCTTTTCCTGTATAAATAAAGTCATTTCTTCGCTAGTCCCAGCTTTTATGGCTCGTAGTTTACGCTTAAATATTATATTACGATTCTTGAAATACTTTTGGTCAGCAAATATGAATATTGATCACTATACTTTCTCACTAACTGTAATGCTATCCTGAAAAATCTTACAGTACAAACATAAGTGATCTTAGCTTAAAGTGACTTGTCAATCACTAGCATCTAAATTGACAGTTAACTCGCCTAACTTTAAAAAAAGATTTAACAGTAGAGACCGGCGGTGGTCCGTGATTTCCAACTGTTTCTTCAAGACTTTGGAAGTATCTAGAAAGCAGTAAACACTGAGATGACGTCGGGTAGACTTAAATCAAAGAAACATATATGGTACACTGTCACCACTCAAATAAATTTAAGTAAAGTCTGGCCAAACATTATCGTCCAAGGTTTTCCGCCTATCTGGTTAACATCGTGCATGTTATGTGTAACATGAGATGAGGGTGTAAAACGAAGTATCTGAACGACCTCTTAGGTAATATAAAATATGACGATATATAATATGAATCGTTTGTTTTAGCGCTATATTTATTTATTAAGCAGATAAACGAAAATGTAATGTTACATAAGTATTTTTTAGTTCTCTTTAATGATAGAAAGGTATTAGGCGCAAAATTTGATAACATGAAATATGATTATTATTATTATGGAGGAAACGAACACTGAAATGGCGACTGATGAAGAAAAAGTTTTGGAAAGTAAGGAAGCAAATAAAATAAGTGCCACAGCGACAATAGATTATCTATACTAATATTATAAAGAGGAAAAAATTGTATCTTTGTTTTTAGGTAATGAATAAACTCAAAAACTTCTGGACCTATTTTAAACATTCTTTTTACTTTATCACTGAGTAAAATAAAGCAAAACCGCTGGCAGAAGCTAGTGTTGAAATAAGGCGAATAATTAAGATACGAGACACTGATCACAATATAGAAGTGGCATTCAAAATTAACAAACGCTATTAAAATACCCAAAAAAAAGATAATAACAAAGACTTTAACAATCAAGACTCTACCGAAACCGCTAAAGCAAAATTAAAAACCATAACTAACTCATGCTCCTTTTACGGGCTGCAAAGATGGGTGCTAACTCGAACAGGCAGCCATTGAAGGGCTCAATATCATGGTCTCGATTGGCGCGAAATTAAAGCTACCGGTATTGTAAGATTGAATGCGTACACGGTGACTGCGAACCGCTTCTTGGCTATAAAACATGCGAGACCCAGGCGCGCGGACGATCCAGAATGATGTTGAATTTTTTGCTTCTTTTGCTAGCGTAGTTTTTTTAAGTTTATTTCCATCTGACGCTCTGGACTACCAACTATTGGGGTTGGAGCAGTCTGTCGTCGGGGTATTCGGTTTCTTTCAATACACAAATTCCAGTAAAAATTTAACCGATATCAACTGTGCCGTATAGCTCCACAAGCTTTACCAAAATGATGATCTTGAAAAATTTCTTGCTTTTTCATATAGTGTTTTCTTCACTCTGGATACCTTAAGACGTAACTAGAATTCCAAGCATTAAAAAAGCTGCCTGGATTTTCACTTTCTTGTTTTATGCTAGGATCTATTAAGTCCTTCCTATATGTACCGGATTAACATCCTCACCTACAAGACACGGTCCTAATAATTAAATTCTTATTTCTAATCTCATCCGATCAATAAATACTTTTTATATCTCCGCGATGTAACACAGGCAGCTATTTCGTTCAGTACGAGTCTCGCTTTAAACATTTACGATCGCTTTACTAAATGAGATTTTATCAGCGCACGTTTTTTTATTGGCCCTTTTTTCCAACTTTCGTCTCGGAGCCCTTACTTGTGTTTTATAGTGAAAAAGTTGGCGCGGAATGTTTTGGGGTTTTGTTTGATTGAAGATTCGTGCTGAAATTGCTGTCGGGGAAGAGAATCCGAAAAGTAACTTTATTCTGTTATTGATAGTTACGGATAAAGCTAATATGAAATTGATTTTTGATGAAAGCGTAAGACAATGAACAAGATTAGTGGCAAAACTTATCGAGGAAACGACTGATTTATTTGAAGGTACGATCACTCAAATAATGAAATCATACAATAGATGTCCTTTATAACACAAATATGAACAAGTCATCAATGTACACGACACTCGCCCAACTTCGCAGAACTGTCCAACACCTATCGATAAAGCTGCTATCATCGTGATTGCAGCTGTCATACTAAATTAAATTTTAACAGCTAGCTTTAAAGACCAAATTAGCTTGAAAAACTATATAATCATTACAGCAAGCGGTCTGAAAGAGGAATCGTAAAGCAAGGGAAGTAATTTGCATCCGTTCCCCGGAGCGGTGGACAACACCCGTGAAATGGCCTATAGGCGGGAGCGGTGCTACTTCAAAGAAAAACGTCATAAACCCAAATTACTGGAGACAAATTAGAACGCTAATTTTATTGGCATTAAGGCTGTAAACCGCTTGGCATCAAGCTATTGCTTTATTACTTTATAATGGGCGAGCTTAGTAGTAGCGATTAACGTAGGTGCAAGGATTTAAATCAGGTTGCCTAGAATGAGATTTGAGAGCATTAATAGTGATTGATTTTTCTTCGTGATGACGTTAAGGCATTGTGGGTTGGTTTATTCCTATATTATGATTTCATTATTATAATCGGATTATTCCTTTTAAAGATGTGTGAATGTTTTGGCAAACGCAGCATTTGTTATTTATGTTTCCTTGTCTAATATCCGATCGCCATCATCGTCTAAGGTAATGGTATTTGGTCTTCCAGCACGATTTTTAGATACTGTTGGTTTTTAAGGTGTGATTTTGTGGTCCTTTTGGTTATTAGCATGAGATTTTCTTTAATCAGCGTATCTAAGTAGCAATAAAGCCTCGCCTTCCACGTTATGTGCATTGATTGACAATAACGTCACCTACAGATCTGATAGTTAAGGACACACCTCTGCTTTGTCCAGGTGGTTATGTCATTAGCTTTACTGGGAAACTGTTTTATTGGATATACTTATAGTAAGTACTTTTAGATTATATTTCCACAGTTTGATTGATAATCAATTTGCAATAATCCAACCTTAGTAAACAGTGTTTTAAAATCGATCCTTCTTAGATCCGTCAAGTAGTATTTAAATGTATATTATCAGCCTTTTCGTTCACTTCGTCGTTGTTTTTTATTTATTCAAGAGTGGTAATTTAAACTACAGTCGGTTTCTTTGACAGTTCTTCGATCTTTATCAAAAACACAACGAATACTAATAAAACAAACAATATCAAATTACAAAACAGTCATTAATCCATTTTATACGACTTATAATTAATAGAAACTAGACAACGATCCTCATTATTCTTTAATTAACGACATTAACGATAAATTCTGACGACATATCAAAAGATCTAAAACTTTTTACAAAAGAACGACTTCTTTTCCATTTTATCGTAATTGGCCAGTCAAGATGATATGAATTTGGCAATCAAATAAATATTAGTCCGGAATTGGGACAGGTGGAGTGCCGAAATTAGGGTATGTGGTGTGCCCTTTGTAATTGAGATATAAATGCTGTTTCTTGATTAACTGCGAGGGGTTGGATTTGATGTTTTGAACGGTTTGTAAATACGAATTTATGTATGTGCTGAATTTGTTTTTTGTTCATTTTTAAGGTAAATTGTGGGAAAGCCTTGATGTAATGTAAACAGAGCTTTGAAAAATATGATGGTTATGGTGAGTCGAAAGACTTTGAAAAATATGATGGTTATTGTGAAGGGTGGTTGTTTGACTCTTAAAGACGAGTAGATAATTATTCTCAATAGATCCTCGATCGTGTCGTTCTTTTCCTGTTTTACGGAAAGTTAAGCAATTGCTTCACAAATTTTTTATTCTAATATTACTCCAGGCTTACACTTTATACATCGTGGGTTCAAACCCAGACAGGCGCTGTAGTTTATGGAATTTATTTCATCATCACTGCTCTCAAAACGGTTAAGGAAAATATCGTGAGGAAACCGGTATGTCCTAGAACCAACAAAGACGACACGTAACATACACCAGCCCCCGTGGTAGATTATGGTCCATTCCTTCTCCTAGAGAGGAGGCCTGAGTCCCAGCAGTGGGAACTTTATAAGGCTGATTATGCTTATACATGCCAGGCCGTTTCGTCAAAAAAGGTATGCTTCAAAATCTGGGAAAATCATTCAATAACAACCCCCGCTCTTGAGCGGGGCGCGAGGGTCTGTCAGACTTTTACTGACTAAAAACCCACTCTTGTTCCTTCGTTGTCTTTCATTCCAGGGCCGAGTCTTACTTTCAGAAGCAGACCCTTGGCCCCAGTAGGCTACGACTCTGCACGGTCTGTTGACATCTCTCCGAGGCGCGCGTGGAACTGTACGCGCCGTCGACGATTTGAGCTCGGTCCGGACGGTTACCAACCGATTGGACGGCGAGCTTCCCATTGCTCGTCGTCCGCAAGCCCGCGCCTACGCTGGCCGGAAATCGGGATCGGGATACCGACGACTAGGGCGTGAGGGCCGCGCCCTCGTGCTTGCACTTGCGGCCTCCTCCTTTGCTAACATTACTGCTTCGCAGAAGGAGGCAACCGCCTACCACTACCCCTCGCTTCGGAATCGCTGATCAAATGTCAGTTTGTCTAGAACCTCTTATTATTTTGGTTCACACACAGATTCTCTTTGTCATCTCTACAAGTGTGAAGTCTTAATCAGTTGCGTGCAATATTACTCGCATGTCGTGCGTGCAACATTAACGTGGTGGCTGTCGATGGACAATTATACCACACTTCACGACTCATTATTACCGTAAAGATTTAAACAACTACTGAAATTGTGTGAGCGGTGTTCTTTGATGAGAAAAGTTACACGGTATGGGATATGAGTCATGGAGATGAGAGATCTATCATGGTTCTGTAACGAATTTGATCACATAGGACAACAGTTCCAATGTGCATTCTTTGGACGAAGCTGACACTTCTGTCAAATGTTTAATTTATGTTCTGCTGGTTGATACATAAACTAGCCTTCATCAGATTTTTAAGTAAATATTGATTATGTTTGACAGATAGGACCAGTTTCTGGGACGCACAATCATCGCCAAACTAGAATATGACAAATTGTCGTTGAAAATCAACATAATTCTTTTTTTTTTTTTTTGCCAACGGAGAATGATAAAATGTATACCGCGAAAAGTTATATATACCCCGTGTTTAGTTTTTTTAAGAAATAATTTTATTTCAATTTGATTTTTTCAATGTACCAGTCTTTTGGACACATTACCAGTCGACAGTGATGAGTTTTTTGACGCCATATTTTAATTTTTTTTTAGTGAGTTTTGATTAGTTTAGGGATTTTATAATTATTTTTTTATTTTACTGTAATTATACATAGTTAGTTAAGTATCTTTTAGACATGATGTAACCAGTTAACCTGCCTATTGTGGTTGAATAATGACAAATGTACAAACCCAAACTTGTTTTATAATTAAATTTAAAAAAAAAATACTTGGATGTATTTAAATTTCTAATAGTTAAGTCAGACATGAGCTACAAATTAAAGTTAAACTTTATTAATGCAAGGTTCAAACCTCGGTCCTTAGTTTAACAGTGAATTACCTCACTTGACGTGTCTTTGTTTTGTGACTAGTTTATTTATTTTTTAAAACTTCATGCAACACAAAGGTACAAAGGCGCACTTAATGCCTTAGGCATTCTCTACCAGTCAACCTAGGGTGGTGAAGAGAAAACATGGTAGGTGCATAAAAAAAAGAAAAGATTAATAGGAAAACAAGGGATCAAATGTATATATATAAAAAATAAACATGCATAAACATTTAATATAATATGAACATACATAATTATATACACTAAACACTACATATATGCACTAGTTTATAGTTTCTTTTTAGAAACTGGGGATTAGTACAAGACTCCGTACGACCATAGTCATTCACACGACGAATGAATTAATGGTTCTGTATGTATAAGATATTTAAAACTTACTAGGTTTAAATTCTACCTAACAATACTTAAACAAAAGTACAGGCTCCCATAATCACAAAGAGCTAACATCCGCAGGTCAGGCCGGCGTCAACCAACTGGGCGGAGTCTTCGTCAACGGCCGCCCCCTTCCCGATGTCGTCCGAAAGAGAATCGTGGAATTGGCCATCATGGGAGTTAGACCTTGTGATATCAGCAGGCAGTTGCTAGTGTCCCACGGTTGCGTGTCCAAGATACTCACTAGGTTCTACGAGACGGGGTCTATAAGGCCCGGCTCTATTGGAGGCAGCAAAACTAAGGTAAGTGTTAGTATTGTGTTTTAATAGTAGAAATAAGCGATGTTTGTTATTCTGGGAAGGGGCGTTGCAGTTCGATTCGTAGGTAGTTCTATATTTGAGGCCGCATGTTTTGTTTTTTTCTGCGAAATTGTTCGAAAGAGTTATGAAAGTGTGGCATTTGAACGTTAAGGGCAACGGAAGGAGACACTATTAACGGAGTACTTCCCGTTGAACCAGAATCCTGAAATTTGGCATAAAGCAAGGTCTTATAAAACAAGGTATAGGAACAAATCTGAAAACAGTACATTTGTTGTTACGTCAAAAGAAATAATACTTTTTTTGCTATTCGGAAAATCTTCGATACCCATTCGGGAATGGAACTATTTACTTTGGTAAGTTTGTACGAAACGCAGTTGCCCAGTTTTTTTTTTTCTAGAAAAGACTCGATATAACCCAAACTCTTTGCTATAAAGACAGTATCAAAAACTTTGGTATTTCACCTTGATGCTAAAGCATACAGGATGCTCGCGACCGAAACAGAAACGTATACCTTGCCGAAAATCTTAAGAATCTTTCTAAAAATCCGATGTCTCATGTAATAAAATAAAAAAACAGTTTAGTGTCGTCAAACATGACTGACATTGCTGTATTCCTTGAATGACTCCAAGACAAAAAGGTGATACCAATCAGTAGTTATCGTAAATAAATAATTATTGCTCCTTTTCCTCTTGTGAATAATCAACATACACTAATAAATTTTCTGTTGTTTTAGCGCGGCCGTCAACCGAATCAAAGATATGCCAAAACGTTATTAAGAGCAATAAATCAGGAATCCTCTATATAATTATATAAAAGGAGAAACAACTGACTGATTGACAAATCAAAGCACAGCCGAAACTACTGGCACTAGGAACATTAAATTTTGTCTAAGGCTTCCATTTATGACGCGAGCACTAAGAAATGATTTTCCAAAATTCACCTCCTAAAACGTGGATCCAAATTTTGTATGATGAAACCTACATTTACGCGGACAAAGCCGCTGGCAGAAGCTAGTCAGGAAATAAAATGATGTTTCGATAAATAAATCTTACATATAAGTATTTTGCGACATTTTATGAAAAGATATCAGACAGTCGCTCGCATAACTTTTGTGCATTTCCCAGCTTCCCATACAAAATCATCATAGCCCTTGTAAAAATAAATATTTAATTATTTATTTTCCAACTTACAACTATCTTTACAGGGTAACCTAATGCGATAGAGTATTTTTTGTTTTTTCTGCTTATTTATAAAACATACATACATATATTATTCAAACAAGTTTATAACCTATTACAAATAAGGCATTTATTGTAAATTCACTCAGAGAACAACAGAATATGTCTGTGTCACTAGATATGAGGTTGAGAGCGCGGAGCGCCCGCGTCAGCAGCGCCTCCCGTAACAGATTTTATTTATTTGTAGGCTAATATTGATTCTAAAATTACTATGATGGTAATTTAATTTATCTATACACACTATATCAGCAGCCTATCAGTATCAAAAAGAAATTTATATTAAAATCATCTGTGTTAAATATAAAAAAATAAAAAATTCTTTTTCTAGACAGCTAAGAAAAAAAATATTGCCAGGTTAATTCAAAATTCAAAATTCAAGTTCAAAGCCTCAGCAATCGAAAAATAAAAGGAAAAACATTCCTCAATATAAATCAACCGTGTGGTTGGTTCATCTTCCGTTGAAACCGGCAAATCGGGCGGGTCACGCCGCCAATCACCACTAAATACTATTTAACTTAATAATTATACACCTTTATTATGAACTTTCAACTTCCTCATTGGCTGCTTAAGTTGCGTAACAAAAGAGAAATGAGCGCAGGCGCAGGGTAGTCAGCCTTTCGGTGTTTTACAGGTTGCATTTTGGAGAGTGTGCGCGGGAATTGCATGACTTGATTCCGCCATCTCATTTCTACCATCGGACAACCAGACGTTCGGCGAGTATCCACCCTTACGTTGTTGAAACCTCTACGGTCCGGACTAAGCGTTTCGCCTCGCTGTTTATACCGCGTACATCGAAGGACTGGAACAATTTGCTTGCTGAGGTTTTCCCATCTGATTATAATTTGGGTGTCTTCAAGGCTAGAGTGTCTTCAAGGCTAGAGTCTTAATAAACTAGTGCGCCTCACCATCAACGATTGCATCACTGCTTACCATCAGGTGGGATCGCAGTCAAGCACTAGTTTATAAAAATTAAAAAAAATCACAAAAAAGATATATCCACTCCGTATATGAAAGTAATACTAATAAAAAAAAACAAAATACTTAATTGAGAACCTCTCCTTTTTTGAAGTCGGTTAAAAAAAGTAGTTTTTCGTCTTTTAACATAAGAAAAATTGTACAATTACATTAGGAAAAGGCTTTTTCAAAATCAAGTAAAAGTAACTTTTTTAAATTCTTTATCTCAGCATTCGGAAGATGGAAGTAAAAAAAAGGTAAATCAACAGTATTGTCGGCTCATCTTACGTCAACAGCCTTCAGCCAGCTTCCAATCACCATTAATTATGTACCTACTATTTAAATTAATAATTATGTATTACTAGCGAACTAGTGAAACGTCCCGGTTTCGCACTGGTCTTAGAAATGGCTTTTGCGTGTATTATAACACCGAAACCTTCCTCATCAAACACTCTGTTATTGTATTATGTATTGGTGAACCCCCATGAAAATCCGTTCAGTAGCTTTTGAGTTTAGATAGATAGACATATATATTCTTTATTGTACACGAAAAATAAAAATTATATTAGGAACTTAAAATTAATAGGGTGTTACAATCGCGGAGTGTATCGCGAACAAAGGCCCTACCATGAGATCTTAACGCGATTCATTTTACGACCTAAGCTAAACTGTTAAAAGGATGAAGCTATACACCCCCATTTTTTAATTAGTACAAAAATAAATTGAGATCTATATGTACCCGTTATTGATCATATTTATGTAGTCGAAAATAAAACAAACGAAATCCCAAAATTGTCCACGAAAATTTGTTATAATTGGTAAATTCATAATCGAATCCATTATTCATAACAATTGCTACTAGAAGTACTACGCGCTGTGTTTTCCATTGTTTTTCATTCCTAATCAATAGCCTGTACAATATTTCCATAAATTGAGTGACATTTTGGGATATAAACAAACGCTAATAACTTTGCTGTTTATGAATATTATTTATTGAGACTTTACCTAAATAATACTCAAACCTTTTCTAATAAACTCTTTAAGTATTTGTACTAATTAGAAACTAGAGGTGTATAGGGCGTACAGCTACATCCCTCTTTCTCAAGGCCTCAGACAAACAGAAAGACACTATGTCACAGTGACAGGACTTTTTACTTTTGTGAGCTTACTCTGATACAATGCTTAATATGATACTTAAAAAAAAACCCGCAAATGTGTAAAACAAAACAGAAAAAAAATACAGAATTTTGACAACTTTTGACAAAAAGAGAAAAATAAGACTTTACCCTTTTTTTTCTAAAATGTAGGTTGATACGGTAATTAGCGATTATAGTGACAGTCATGTGACATGTAACAAAATAAGAATGCTGTTTCCAAAATCTTAGTATACCAAAAGTCGGAAGGTGGAAGGAAAAAAATGTAAATCAACTGTGTTGTCGGCTCATCTTCCGTCGATAGCGGCAAATCGTGCGGGTCACGCCGCCAATCACCAGTAATTATAAACTATAAAATTTTTAACCGGCACCGACTTTCGGCTTCTTGAGATGGCCTTTCGACACGCCCGTAAGGCGCGCGATTGGTAGGGTTAAGTGGGGTTCTGTATGTGGTTCCCAACAGGAAAGATCGCTTTTATTCGGTTTTACTGATTAGATATACCTCAATGCAATCCTACCTGATTAGATTAGATATATATCAAATAAAAAATACTGTTACAATTTCGAATTTAGTTGAATTAGATGTAGGTATGTTAGCTATTTAAAATCTCCTAATCCTAGAACCTTATTTATTTGTTTATGTACGCACAAACGCTTAATAATGTAAAGAATAAATACAGATAGAAGAGCACAAAGGTGTGGCTTGTTTCAAAAGATTTTTTTCCAGCCTGCGACAGGAACGAATCTTGATCAGTAATGGCTGAAATACTCAGCTAGGAATTCTTACTGGGGACACGGGTAGTGTGAAAGTGAAACCCGAAGGGACGAAGGCAAAAAAGGAACAGAAGTGGGTTTTTAGTCAGTAAAAGTCTGACACTATATCGCGCTCCGCACGAGAGCGGGATTTGTCATAAGATGATTTTCCCACCCAATAAAAAAAAGCTAGGAATTCTAAATTTAAAAACCAGACATTTTTTTAAATTAACGTTTTCTCACCATTCGGTAAAAACATTGTAAGAGAATTCTAAAGTTTATTTTCAGTAAAAACCGACACTTCACTTTTAAACCCTACTTTCTAATTCTTCAAACATAGACCAAGTACCGTTGAAATCGTTGAAACGTTTTCTTATTACCGTCTAGACCCCCACAATAAAGTCCGGTAAGCGTATTCGACATCGACCTCACTAAATTCGGTACGCCAATAAAACAACCATTTGTTCTTCCTCAAACGGACGCCGACATCAAAAAATTGATTACAACAAAATACTCCGAAATCACCGAATACTTTTATTGACGGTGTTATGGGAACACTTAATTGACTACTAATCAAGGTGATCAAACGTCACGTACCACCCGATCCATCGTACATTTATATCGATTATAATCGGTATACATAGAATTATATCGATATGACAGTGAACGAGTGAGTTCATCACTAAAAACGGAACCAATTGTGAATTATGTAAAACTTCGTTTTGTAATTATATTTTTGCGTTTCTTTAAATCATTTTATGGTTATATATTGCTGTTTTATATGCTGATTGAATAAATAATAGCATGGCCTTTTACATCAATGTTTTCGACTGATTCTGTGGGATAAAAATTTGGCAGGTTTTTGTTACTTTCTAAAATGCATCTAGTATTTTTATTACAGTATTCTAAAGTTATAAATTCTCATCATTTTGTATATAAAATTGATTGTCCTGACTTTGACTCATTGGTTTGTGAAGAAATATGACTTTCTCGATGGAGAGATTTAAGATTATGTTGATTACATGGGAAGTAACAATATTTTTTGTTTCGATTTTTAACACTTATTAGCAAAAATTATGCACATGTTTTTTTTCTTTTACGGTTCGATCTTATTTTGAACGGTGCTAAGTTAGATGCGTTAAAACTTTTAATAAATTACTGAGCAATGGGTTGCGGGTCCGTCGCCACCGAATAAAATTCGCGTGGGATGATACATTCCGATTTTTTATCGTTCCGAAATCAAAATCAATTCAACATTTAGAAACTAACCATTTAATTTAATTTAATAAGACATTCATATTTTAATCAAATTAATTAAATAGTAATCATTTCGATGAAATAAATGTCACAAAAGTTAATTTTTAACAAAAAAGAAATTGAAATGGAACAAATCTTTAATTTGTCGATTCACCCAGAAAAACCAAACCAAAAATTCGAAGACATGTGACTTCCACCAACCCGCACTGGGCCCGCGTGGTGGATTATGGTCCATTTCCTAGAGAGGAGGCCTGAGTCCCAACAGTGGGAACATTATAAGGCCGACAATGCTATGCTAACCAGAAACAAAGAAAACATACCTTATTCTAGTCTGTTTCATAAAAAAAGATAAAATAATTTTATCTTTTTTTACAAATTGTTGAACTCCAAAATTATGCAGGCACCATTACGTCCGTGCAATAACCTCAATCAATTAAACACTACATCGAAATCAAAGGTATAAACGAACAGTAACGATTTCTCTGTGAAAAATCTTTTGATTGGACAATTTGCCCAGCCTTGGGTTTTAAAAGGTTAAAACAATATCGTTTAAGGCACCTTGAAGTCTTACGACTCTGTTTAGGTAAAACGGCAATAGTTATTATAAATTCTTTTTAAAATAAGTTTTAGTGTAGTTAGCTTAATAATTAATTGTAATATTTTTATGAAAATGTACATTCTTTTTTCCACCTTTTACTGAAACTTTATCATTATCATCATTTCAACCGAAAAACGTTCATTGTTGGACATAGTCCCCCGTGTCGCCACAATGAACGGTCCTGTACATCTCGCATCCATCGCATTCCCGCAACTCTCACCAGGTCATCGGAAACTTAATTTAAACCTACTGTTGTAAATTATTTGAAATAGAAACCCGTAGTCCTAGAATCCAAGTAAAAAGTCTGACACCTCCCACACGCTCCTCCCGGAGTGAGAGAAGTCATTTAAAGCTGATGTAAAGTATACCCATTGTAGAAAATAACTTTTTCCCCAACACACTTTCTCCCTTTCTATTTCAATTTTAAGTCACACCAATACCTGACAAAAGAAGTCAGTAATAAGTAGATACACACTTGATTGAAAATTCATTATGTTATTCCTTCAACGGTCCATATTTTCTAATACCCTAACTAAATACCAAAACCGCTCGCTACAAATCTATAAATTGCTCCAAACGCAAGAACATATAAAAATCTAAACGTGAAACACATAAAAATCATACACATTTTATAATAATTTGACCAATTCAAATCACTAGTGTGGGAAACCACGCTATCTTTTACAATCTTTTTTCTTACAAATATTTACCGTTAATACTTTACTTACGAATAGCGAAAAACTGAGGATAAACGGTCGATTACACCGTGTGGCAATTATAAAATCCCGATACGCTTTTTCTAACATAATTGGTGATCACTTCAGAAGCATATTTCTATAGTTCTATCGGCCGGTTGAGCTTCTATTTTTAATTAAAGTTTAAGTCGTAACGAGCCGTCTAGCGTTCGTTAATATTAACTGTGGTAGTACACGAAAGTTTTATCATCTCTAATGGCTGGTTGGTACTAAATGGTAAACAAATGAATCGCTTTTTATTGTCTAACACTTAACAGGCAGGGCTGGTTGCGTGTTACCGAATACTAATATCTCTCTCAGCTTTTGAGAGTATCTCAATTTTCCCATAACGCTTAAGATAGAACAATTAGAAGCCGTGTGTGATATAATTTTTTGGAGGTATGCGGAACAGAGATTAAAGTCGCACAAACATCCGTTGAAAAGGGAGGATCCTCCGACCAAACGGGTGTTATGTCTGGTGGGCAACTGCGCTATAGATGATTTCGGGTTGTTCTATAGGATCTAATCGCGAGGAGAACTTTAATTGCGCGATGCAGGATTAGTTCTTATGTGACGCCACAGATGTCGCTACACTTTTGTTATCGAAGGACTGGAAAAAAATTGCCTGTTGCGGTCTCCCCGTCTGATTATAATTTAGGTGTCTTCTAGATTGAATAGGCTTTTATCAAACTAGAGCGCTTCACAATCAACGATTACAACACTGCTTACGTCAGGTAGGACCGCAGTCAAGCACTAGTTTATATCATTTAAAAAAAAACTAGCTTCTGTTTCTTTATTTATTTATTTAAATTTCATGTACAGTAGTGGTACATAGGCGGGCTTAATGCAACAAGGCATTCTCTACCAGTCAACCTTTCTGTTAAGGGTTTCGTCTACGTGGAATGAGTATTTTTTCTTATTATAAGTTGTAGCCTATGTATAATTTAGGATATAATCTAATCGGGTACCAAATTTCATTCAAATCCGTTCAGCCATTTAAACGTAAAAACGTAATAAATATATACATACGCTCATAGATGTAAAGTTTGGCCTTTACAATAATAAAAATTAATAACATTGTTCAGGCAGGGGCCATAGTCTTAACATAGTTCCAGGTTACCAGTCTACTTAGGACTCCAAAGGACTCCAAAAATCATAGCCCAATTATCTTTGTTTTCCATAAGTTACAATAGTAGTATTTCACCAAGAGGCCAAATCTGGCTGTGGAGGATTATAACCATGAACTTGCCTAGAGTGAATGCGATCAATTTGAGGCATACTTTTCTTACAAGAACAGTTTTGTTAAGAAAACTTTTTACAAAAAAAAATATAACCGACTTCACTAAAAAAAAAACACTAAAAGGATCAAAATAATTTTAATTTCGGAAGTCGGTGTTTCTCGGTATTATTTGTATCTTATTTAACACCGACTTCCGAAATAAAAATTTTTTGATCCTTTTAGTGTTTTTTTTAAAAAGTTTTTTATTTCACACTTTTTAGTTGCGATACACTTATAAACCGACATCAAATGTTACTTTTTGACTGTAAATGCTCGTAAATGTAATTCTCGATGAAAACACCGAGATGAAAAAACCACTATATGGTTGCCTATAATATTTGAGGAATTCCCTCGATTTCGCCAAGATTCCATCATCAGATCCCGACTTTGTGACATATAGTCACCAAGTCGGGACCATTCGGGAAGTATACCCTTTCTAACAAACAAAGAATTTTTCAAATCGGTTGGTAAGCGACGAAGTTATGCGCGAACAAACATAAAAAAAAAATACAAACATCCGAATTGAGAACCTCCTCCTTTTTTAGAAGTCGGTTAAAAACTGTTCTACTAGAAATTGATTCTCGGAGACATATCTCAGGAAATGAATAAAATCATAATGATTTATAACCCGAATCAGATAAAAATTGTTCATCGATATAGATATTTATTGATTTATTACGATGTGACTGTTTTTGGTCAGATCAAAACTAATTGTGGCAGATCGGACCACTAATCGTTGGATTATGGTAATCCGTCATAAAACTACGGAATATATTTCAATAAAATAATATAGAGCGCTTTAACATTTTAAATACTACTACTTGATAGGTTCGCGCTTGACCGCTATCTCACCTGATGGAAAGCGACGATGCGGTCGACGATGGAGCGCGCTTACCTAGAAGTAACCTATTCACTCTTGGCTTAAAGATTCCCGGATTATAGCCATCAGGAAACACAGATTCCGGCAAGGAATTCCACCCCTTAGCTGTACGCACAATGAAGCTATTTTTAGAGTTTTAAATAGAAAAACACTTTCTTTAGCATTTTAGAAATCGTTTGATTACCATAGATGCGAAAATGTATTTATTTTCCGATAATGCAAAGTGAGAACCAGGTATAACATGAAAAAATTTTGAAAAGAGTCACTGCAGTCTTGAAACGCAAAGGGCAAGTGAAAGTAGACGGTCGGGTTTTAGTCAGTAATAGTCTGCCGCTCTCTCTCACTTCCTCCAGAGCGGAAGAGGTCATTTTATTATTTCTAACCGTAAAAAAGGTATAACATGGAAAACTCTGAGCTGCACATAGCATAATTAGTCAGTCTTATTATGTTCCCACTGTTGGGACTCAGGCCGCCTTTCTCGGATAGGGAATATCCACCAAGCGAATTTTTGGTTCTAGGACATGCCGGTTTCCTCACGATGTTTTCCTTCACCGTTTTGAGAGCAGTGGTGATGAAATAAATTACACAAAGTCTCCCTGTCTGGGTTTGAACCCGCGACCTACAACTCGTAAGTCGGGGCTTTTACTACTCGGCCACCATTGCTCACCATATTTCTCAAAAATGTATAATTATTAATTATGTAAAAACTGTCTCTTGTTAAACCAGACACATCATTATTTAAGTCTTTATAAATTACCTATAACAACAAAGCTACTGTTTCGAAAAAAATCACCCACCATTGACGTAGTTACTAAAGCATTACAGTGATCATAAACCGAAAGAGGAAGTATACCAGAAGGTTCTACAACACTCCATAAACCACCCCAGTTGTAACCACGCAATATATACATGCACAAATTAATGAATATGACCCAAACAACTCTATAACACCTAACATTTGTCATTTGAATCCAGATTGCACCACGGAAATATCGTAAAAACTCACAAAAGGTCAACCCTTCAAATGCTAACCATCTAACCAAGATATTTGCATGAAAATGTTCACATATATATCCCTATCTCCGCTTTATGACCGCAAGTTATGGCCTTTATGATCGATGGCCAGTATTTATGACTAAATGACCGTAATTAGTGAGGCCGAGTACCACTGGAGTTTATTGCTGGGCGGCCCGCGATTGAACATAGCTTTCACACAGCATTTTAGTGTTAAGTTTCGAATTTGTATTTGTTCTGCTCAGATATTTTTGTACATTTATTAGTGGTACAGTTTGATTGTAGTATTAGTGGAGTTTTACATTTATTGTGGTGTTTTGTTGCTTACTGTGTTGGATAATGAATAAATGGACATAAGATATGATATGATGGCTTCTTCATTGAGAAACTATACGAACCTTGTAAAGTTTTTTTTTATCTCTCAAGATTATGCCTTAAAGTTAGATTAGTACCGCTACACGGTAGCATTTGGCTACCGAGAATAGCCACGCTGTCTATATTGCTAACAAAACAACATTTGCATCCATACACTCAAAGTGGAGTTCAGTTGGAAAACTAGCATCAGGTAACATTGTTACGACATCTGTCTCACGTCACATGTCCATTTTTCCCCTTTTTTTTGAGATGAGAAATCATTATATGACTTCTCCTACTATAGGGGGGGGCGAGAGAACATTTTGCATTCTAGGGCCACAGTAACTCTTCCAAACGTTCCCGCAGATGTCCTTTTCTCATACAACGTTTCAGTAGATCCCTGTTCCATTCTTTTTTCAATGGGAAATCATTAGATAACTTCTCACGCTCTGGGTGAAATGAGAGTCAGATTTTTACTGACTTAAACCCAGCAACCGCGTACCGGAAGACGAAGCGTTGGAAGGCCTCCTGCAAGGTGGACCGATGACCTGGTAACGGTTGCGGGAGTACGATGGATGCGAGACGCACAGGACCGTTCATTGTGGCGGCACTTGGGGGAGGCCTATGTCCAGCAGTGGACGTCTTTCGGCTGAAATGATGATGATAATGATGATGAAACCCAGCAATGATCCATCAGTTACCCTTTGCGTTCAAAAGCCCCAGTAACTCTTTTGAAAGATCCAGCAGCCCTTGTAGCATCATCTAGCTCTAATAAATTACTATAACACGTTGCAAGACATTCGCTCACAAATCCCACAAACACATCTAACCCAGTGTGACTAAAACGATTGCTACACACTATGGAAATCCGTCCGTTCGGAGTAATGAATCGTGTTTGCGCAAGTTCATATGAACAGAAATATTTGTTACCGTCACTGCTAACGTGCCGGTAGTAGACGCGCGAATAAAACGGGTTCGTCACGGTATATTGAGTTGATACAGTTTATCAATGTATTGCGAGATGTACGACCGTATTTGAAGGGTTTGTTGTAGTACCTACGATCGTATTGGAAGAGTTTGGCGTGTTATGTTCTACGCACGGCTCAAAGAACTGTCAGCAAAGTTGACGGGACTCGCTAGGGTCGATGCCGGCTAAGCTTGTGGATTTGTTTGGAGTTCGAGTCACGGCGGCCGTGGAATGCAATGGGCATCTGAAAGAACAAGAGCGGGTTTTGGTCATTAAAGTCAGACAAGTCTGACACTCACTTTCCACCCAGAGTGAGAGCGGAATCGTGTGAAACAATTTGAGAAAAAAAAATACAAAAAAAATACAACCGACTTCAATGTAGAAATAAAACACAAAAAAATGCAAAATAACTTTAATTTCGGAAGTCGGTGTTTTTATAATAGACTTTAAAAAAAAATTAGTTATTTTGCACGTTTTTGTGTTTTTTTTTTTACATTGAAGTCGGTTGTATATTTTTGTGTAAAAAGTTTTTTATTTTACACTTTTTAGTCATGGTACCACCACTAAAAAGTACCCCTTAGCCAAACTTAAATTACTTATAGCCAGAGTGCATCTCATAACAATTCTAATAATCCCAAACACGGTTGATTACATTAATTTACCTTCCGGCTTCATCATCAGATCAATTCAATATATGTTCCTATTTTAATTTAATTATTGGTGTACAATAAAGAATATATAATCTATTAATCTATCCCCTCCCCCTTTTCTTTCAGTCAGTCATCGACTACACGTATAGGTAAACAAAACAATTTTACTTGTTACAACAGTTCTGCTGTGATCCTATGAGGAGTTCTGTTCCATATCTTCGAAGTTCATAATCAGATGATAACAATATATCTATGGGACCAACTTAGAAGCATAACCTTTCAATAAAAAAAATAATATTCAAAATCGGCCCACAATTGACCCATATCCATATCGGTGAACATACATAAAAAGTCAAGAGTGAATAGGTTACTTCTAGGAAAGCGCGCTCCATCGTCGACCGCATCGTCACTTCCCATCAGGTGAGATAGCGGTCAAGCGCGAACCTATGAAGAATAAAAAAAAAATACATTCAGCCAAATATAAAACCTCCTTCTTTTTGAAGTCGATTAAAAAACTATTGCTCTTAAGTCATCAACATCTTTCTAGCCTTTTCCCAACCAGCTTGGGGTCAGCTTCCAGTCTAACTGGATGTGGCTGAATACCCGAGTTTTTTCATGGAGCAACTGCCTATCAGACCTCCACAACCCAGTTACTGGGCAAAACGATACACCTTTCTGGCGTCTGACTACCTATAACGACTGTCAAAAATTTACTAATGACAACTGCACCCCTAGCCAAGTTGATAATCTGCAATTGTTAACGCCAGTCAAAAACTAACCAAATGTATGGGAATGACATCATCTCAACGTTAAGTCACGTGGTCAGAACAAACGAATAGAAAATTCGTAGCAAAGTTCACATAGTTCAAAATGATAGAATGAATTGTTATCGTTTCTACAATGTTCAACGCTACATTCTTTGTTATTGTAGAACGAGCGGCCGACACAGGCGCGTCAACATGGCTACTTACTGACTTATCGTTTTCTACAATTGCTAACACCGAGGCGTTACCGATTGGAGAACGGAATTCGACACGAAACGGTTGTAACTTGGCTAGGGGGGCTGGAAAGAAGTAGAATGATCAACTTCAAATCAACGTCGAAAACAATTTGACGCAAAATGACTCGAGCAAAAAAGAAATAACAAATGCAGGAAAATGTGGCTTGTTTCCTTGCTATATTTTCCTTTGCTTCCCATATTTCATCGTTATAACTCCTCAAGAGCTCCAGATACGTCAGTGTCAATCTCAGCGTAAACCCAAGGTGTGAGCCGCATTCATTGTTTATGACCAATTAGGAAGTTTGCACACTTCTGCGAACTTCGTTAACATTTGACGTTTACTGCAATAACTGTTGCTCTAATATATGAAAGGTTGCGCTAAGGTAGCCTTTTGTTTACGCTTATTTTCTCTTTGGTGAAAACGGATTTTCTCAAGCTATGATAGTTGAAAGTGTAGAGATGAATAGATCACTGACAATATTTGACTGCTGTGCCAGAGGTCGTGGGTTCGATTTGTGATGAGCACAATCATTTGTTCTGTGTCTAGATGTATTTTATCTACAATATGTACGTATTTTGAAATATGTAAGTATGTTTATCCGTTGTCTGGTACTCATTGCACAAGTTCTGCTTAGTTAGGGACTCGATGGTGTTGTGTGAAAGTTATGGGATTTTATATAATTGATATAGTCCTAAGAATTGATGATGAAACAAGATATGCCTAGGATTTCAATGTTATCACATTAAAGGAGAAGATTTGTGTGATTGTGTCTGTATGTTTGTTACTTCTTTAAGCTCGAATGGCTGAACGAATTTGACTGGTCTAGTGGTTAGTGGCTCTGACAGCTATGCCGGTCGTGGGTTCGATTCCCACCCAGGACAAATGTTTGTGTGATGGACACAATCATTTGTTCTGTGTCTGGATGTATTTTATCTTCATTAAGTACGTATTTAGAAATATATAAGTATGTTTATCAGTTGTCTAGCACTCATAGCACAAGCTCTGCTTAGTTAGGGACTAGATCAAAGATGTTGTTGTGTGAATGTTGTGGATTTTTTTTTATTGAGGCTATGGGATTTTATATAATTGATATAGTCCTAAGAATCGATGATGAAACAAGATAAGCATAGAATTTCAATGTTATCTATCACACTAAAGGGGAAGATATATATTATGTCTGTGTGTGTGCGTGTTTGTTACTTCTTCACACTCGAAAAGCTTTACGAATTTCGCTGAAACTTAGTACTATAATAAGCACATAGGTTACTTTTTATTCTGGATGTATATTCCCTTGAGATAATTTATCTGGTAGCACGCAAGCGAAACCGCTAACAGTAATTAGTTAATTGCACCTATAATTTTTTATTCTTTAGTCTTTGCAAACAATAAGTCTATTATCTACTAAGATAAAACAGAGCTGAAATTGAAAGATAACCGAAACCACTTACAAAGCTTATTTTAAATAAAGAAATTCACCCAAAAATTCAATTCTCATACATAAATCCCCATAACAAATTCATATCGATTAAAAAACTGTCGTGTGTTACAAACGGACTATGTTCACAATTATACAAATACGAACAACACGAACCAATTAAATACAATACATCCGATCACCCTTAATATCTGGGGTTGGGGAGTAAAATATTAGAACAGAAGGGCGACTCCACACAACGAGCGAAATCCAGGCATATCAGGCATATGCACACACAGACATACACAATGTGTTTCAAATAAGAATAGGATCGATTTCGCGCCATGTTGTGACGTCATAACTGTCAAGTCGATGTCAATTTAGTAGCTCACTCTACCTTAAAAGAAATAAGAAATAAAAAAAATGTTAATAAGGCACACCAAAAACTTATTCACAAAATAAAATTCTAGATTAAGTATCCTGAGGATGGTTCCGTGAAAACAAATATTTACAGTGGTTGTTTAAAATTACATATTTATATAAATTAGAAGAGATAAATCGATTACATTACAAATTACAATAACTCAAATGTCAATATTAGTAACAAATTAAAAAAAAAAATAGAAAAGACAAAAGATTGAATAAAAAACAAATTAAAACACTTATTATAGTAAATTAATTAAATTAATTGTAAAAAAATTCGTTCATGATTCGTAAATTACTTACGAATCATTTAGAATCCAGTTTTTCAATTCTGCTCATCTCTGCTTCACTGTGTAAAGTGTCTAAGTAGTGGCAAATGGAAGAAGAAGGCGATTAATTGCTAACAGTGAAAAGAAGTAAGAATGTTTTTAAACTAATTATTTCATATACAATAATAATATATAATATATTTAGCTAATTTAGATTAAACAATAACGTTTTTACTACACCTAGATTTAACTGAGAGAATAAAAATAAAAGTAAAAAAAAGCCGATAATGATACACAAATAAGTTTTCTTGGCACACTATACTTTTCAATTAACAATTGACAGATCAAGGTCATTGACTTTTCTATTTCTTAATTGAAACGCATTGTAGATAGATCTATACGTCAATCTCAAGCAAATTCCTGTATCGAGAACGCTTGCAATCATTGTATGTAAATCCTGTATGTCTGTGCAAGCATTTTCGCCTGTTATATGAAGCTGGACTTCTGTACCTATCTGTTCTGTAGCAGGGTAGGGGCAACCCCGTTTATCTTAATAACATGTTAAAACATCAAGCGTCGCGATCGAGGGGTTAATTTTTACCTGAGCGTGGTTTGTGTTCGCTCATTTGCGGTATCTATTTGATCGGACGAAGGATTTTTTTCTTTTTTTATTCTGGCAATTTTTCTGGGATTCGTGCAAGGAGGTTTAAGTTTGCAGTTCTATTTTTAAATAGATATAAGAAATGTTTCACATTTTCTTGTGTCCATATTTAAATAAAATTATGCATAGGACTTGAATATTATTTTACTTCGAACTAAATAATATTAAAGGTATAATATATTATATTGTTCAACTTATAAACTGAAAAATTACATCAGGCATAAAAACAATAACTGATTAACAAGAATACTCAATCGATTTCTTTGAATTAAAATGGCTTAATAATATTCGAAAATTATTGAAAAAACTGATAGTCATCGCCTGAACGCCATGACATGCCAAACTGACATTAACAGCATTGTCAAACAATATAACACGGCAATATTAAATATTCAACACTAGCAACACATTACCTGTACGTGTTTTAATTGTACTGGCAATACCGAAGCGCGGTGTTTCATATAACACGTAGATTATGTTACGTGTGTATTTTAATTTGTGGTTTTCTGTGATAATTATCGGTTTTATTACGAAACGCTGATGATTTGATCGTTGTCTGTTATTTAGATGGCTTTTTAGTTATCTGAAAGCTTATAACGACAGAGCGAATAGATAGCGAGTTTATCTTCTTATTAAGTTGCTTTCTATAAAGTGATGAATCCACCTAGTCAGTGGACTAGGTGACACCAATATGATATAATAACTAGGACTCCAAGGTCCTGAGATAAAAGAATACATAAAAATAATAATAATAATTATTCTCTATATCATATTGGTGAATAAAGATTATAATCTTTATTCACCAATATGAGACGACCATTCAGAAATTAGGCATTTATTGGTTTCTATGTGTTTAAAACTTTTATTTGTATAATTCAATAAAACACTTAACTAATTAAAAATTTATATATATATATACACTAAAGGCAAAAACTACTAGCTAAAATATGGCATCATAAAACTCCTCCGCAAAATAACTTAATATAGACAAAAATTGTTTAAAATTATTTTGACCATTAAAATTTAAGCAGATCTATAGTTAGAGAATGTGAAATTGCATATAGTAAAAGTAGGTTGGTTGTCCTTGGATTGATTTGCTCTTTTCCCTCGTACTAGTGTAGTACTGCATCCTACACACAAGCGGATAGTCAGTAAAATGATCAGTAATTATTTATGTGTCACATGTCTTTGTACTATAAAAATCTGTATCACATTATCTAGAGATAGACAGCATTAAATAATTCCTCTATTCAAAATGACTAAATAAACAAGATATCGCCAAAGTTTGAATAAATGTGATCCATAAAAGAATGGGATGAAGATATCGACTTTTGTAAATTAGATTTTGATAGAGACAGGAGTTCTAATCTTATCTTACTTCGTTAAAAGATACCTTCGGCTCCCATTATAAATGATCACAAGTTAATCCTTTTTATTGAATACAGGTATTAGCTACATCGAGCCCTCTTCAACTATCGTGATATACTATAAAAATAATTGATTAATGCCCGAATGCCCCCAATAACAGAAATACTTGAAAACGAAAAGAACAAACGCCTATTCATCAATTTCGCTAATTCTTTTTTTGTTGTGTTTAGTTGCGCGGAACATTGGAAAGTTTCAGAAAACTACAATTATGAAAGCTTCGTATGTTTGACAGTTCACATTTAAGACACGACAACATCTGCCGGATCAGCAAGTATATTATAAATATACATATCTAAAATATAGAAAAATACGGGATGGTTGTGAAGTAATGTTCAATAGTAATAATGATAAAATTTTAGTTATGGGAAAATAAGAATGACAAACAATTTTAATATAGGAATGAAATAGCAATAACATAAAAACTGATCGCAAAACATCCAAGACGTACCTATATAGATATATAAGAGCAATGCTATAAAAAAAGGCAAAAATTGTTTTATTTAGTATCGTGCTTGACCATAATCTTACCTAATAGAAAGCGACGACGATAGAGAACGCTTGCCTCGAAATAACCTATACACTCTTAACTTAAAGGTAAAACTGCCTAACTTATACGATTCAATGAATTTCCTTTCAAATTCATGTCCATAGCAAAGCAGCCATAAAAGTATTTTCAACCGACAAGCGTACATGCTAAGAAGGTCCGTTTTTAAAACGATGTCCTTAGATATCACATTATTATTATTTTCGCTATGATTATTTGCTCTTAACGTAAACAAACCCAGCCAGGCGCATTACTTTGTGTTATTTATTTCAGCACCACTGCACTCAAAACGGTGAAGGAAAACATCGTGAGGAAACCGGCATGTTCTAGAACCAAAAGTTCGAAGACATGTGACATTCACCAATCCGCAATGGGCCAGCGTGGTGGATTACGGCCCCTTCCCTCTTCTAGAGAGGAGGCCTGAGTCCCAACAGTGGGAACATTATAAGGCCGACTATGCTATGCTATGCTTAACGTAAATCACAAAAAAATCTCAGGAAATTATAAACAGATATACCAATAAGTTTACGAACCAACAATATTAAGACATTCACAAGCATCATGTCATCTGTATAAGCTACTATCATAAAATGCGAATAATATTGTTTGTCTCGCTTCTTTCATACTCGATAAGTAGAGCTTAAGGGCTTACCAGATAACTTTTACACGGAAAATCGACCGGCGTAAACAAAATGAGTATTATGACCACATCCCGCGATAAGCATGCAGGTTGTATAGCAATAGGTATTTGATGATACCCAGAACCTAAGTCCAGATAAAGATTTAAGGAAGTATTAGGAATATCAAAGCCAATAGTGCAATAATTTGATGTGTTATTTTTAACTATCCCATAAAGTGCCGATACAGTTTCAATGTTCTAATAATTCCATCATGATTTAGTTGTCAGTAATTTTAAAGATAAAAAAATAATTATAGCAAAACTAAAATATGGAGCCCAGAAAATCAAAAATCGAATAATGGAACAGAAATTCTTCAAAAAAAAAATATAATCTGTCAAATCTACACAAACTTCAAAAAACACCTGATTACCAAAATGACAGCTCCATAAAAAAGACTTTCAAAATACGTAATTAGGTCTTCCGTACACAATCGGGGGTCGGATCAGAGGGCAATTTGTAACAATAATGGTTGCGATTGGTCAAGCGGGTCATGGGAGCGGGTGGCACCTGTCACGATGTCAAACTATCGCGGTGTTATCAGTTAGGCCTTAATAACCTCACGCGGACGTACAGACAGGATACGGGAATTTCGTTGTTGTATATGGATGGATTTTGTTGATCGTTTTCGGATTTTTTAAAAGGGTTGTGTTTTTAACGTTTTGTTTTAATTGTTTTGGTTTAGTTTGATGTGGATTTTCGTAAGTTATATGTATAAAAATTTCCAAAAGGAACTTATGTGACCATGTCCTGACATAGTCTACCTATGTACCAAGTTTCATGGAAATTCGTTCAGCCATTCGATTGTGAAGAAGTAACAAACATACACCACTCGCAATCATTCGCCTTAAAAATATAAGTGTGTTGAAAATAGACTCAGAATAAGTTATTTTGTCCAAATAAAAAAGAAAGAACAGGAGTTTTTTTACGCCAATCATGATCCATACAATAAAAACTGAAAAAAGAAATAAACCTTACACAAATAAGGAACATATACGCTGCATCCGCACAAAACGGCCATCGCTCAGGATAATACCAAGATGACTTTTTGTAATATTAATTTTGCTCCATTTTGCGAAAAATAACGACTAATGATTTTACGCCTACACACAAGAAGGAATTTCCTTTTAGCTTCAATTAATTAAAACTTAGAAATATTTAAGCGACCGGTTATAATGACGTTAACCTATCAAGCGTTGACTAATGAGACACAATTAAATATTTATTGTGTCTGTATCAACGGAAGGATGTACTTAAAATGCGTGGAATCACAATTTTGCTGTTTGCCAGAGTTTTTGTTGCGTCACTTTTTCTCCTAAACTAAAATACTAATGATGAACATGTGTATTATGATTGTCTTTTGTCATTTTTGACGATTGAAAATTGCTTATTCTCAGTTCAATGAATGTAAAGCAATAATAATATCATAAATGTAAAAAATTACTCTTTCTGACTGTTTGTTACCTTTTCTGCACTGAACCAATGCTAATAATTTTGGAATAGAGATTGAACTTTAGAAAAGAAAACCGAGGCCCTGTCTTGAGCTCTTAACACAATCCATTTGTCGACCTAAACTGATCTGTAAAAAGGGATGGAGCTATATAGGTTGTATATATTATATTCTTTCTCGGTCGCACTTTTCACATCATAACATGATAAGATCCCTGGACTGTTTAACTCGAGAGTGCCTTTGGAATAATTTCACACTTTTATCAAGGCAAGGCTGCATGCAGAAACTAGTAGATAATACATATTTTTTATTTGTTGTACTATAAAATCAGGCATCCTCTAAAATAAACTAAAACACATCACTATCAGAATTGATCGCCCGGCTTTTCGCAACTTAAGTCGGATTTGCTACGATATCATTCAGTTTATGTTACCCGTGGATTATGCTGTCAATATTATTACTCGCCTTTAATACCGTTGAGCCGGTCCATAAAACATATTGGAAATTATTGCTTGATACGTCCACTTTATCATGCTATTGGAAATTGCTGCTTTTGTGTGGAAAGGATGTCTTATTTAGGAGGTTGGTGCTTAAGCTCACCTATTTGGGTGTGGTATGTTTTTCTTTAATAGGTAAGATAGAGTAATGTAGCTGGTACACTGGCTTCTTAACGAAACACAAAATATAATTATGATGGAAGCTCAAACCCTAATAAAATGTATGATCGTTGAATATCATCATCTCCCTAACCTTTTACCTACTAGCTTGGGGTCGTCTTCCAGTCTAGCCGGATGCAGCCGAAGACCCTTATTTTACATGGAGCGAATCTCTATCAGACTTCCACAACCCAGTTATTGAGCAACATGATTCTCCTTGGATAGACTGAAAGTCATACATTCTGGCATCTGACTAACGTGGTCTCGAATAAAAGATGATATGGCATGAGTTTCTTGCAGCTTTTTTACCGGTTGAGAATTATATAGGATATTACATTTGTATATTCTGAAATATTACGTGAAGCAATCCAAAGATAAGAAAAATTTGTAATCAGTATGAAGCTAAACTTTTTCGTCGGCCGATTCTGAATCGTTTTGTGTGCGCACTTCCATACAGTTTCATACTGATTAAGCCACCAACTAAACTATCGGCCGATCGAAAGTCTGCAGTTTGCGGGGTCTCTTAGGAAACGTTTAGGAGAATCTACAGGTCCTACTTTAAGATATCAATATTGAAGTGGAAAAGGCCACACATAAATCATCACAACAAAAACTTTGAATTCTTGAATCAAGCACCGTGTTAACCTACGTTAAAAATCGTTCTTCGTTCCTCTATTTTTAAAAGAAAACCTGATATCTGGCGCCAAACGCCACCTTCATTCACAAAGGAGTTCACAACACTTAAAACGGAATAAAAACTCTAATTATCCGACCTCTTCCGTTAAAAGAGGTAAGGCACGTTAAACTGATAATTACCAAGTGCGTTTGGAATGGCCCTGTGTCGTCCGGCCTTGTCTTCCAAAAGCCTTGGAACGCACGTTACCCTCGGTAAAACGGCTTGGCGGATTGATTCACGATTTTTTGCGAAGATTAAAGCTGAAATTCTAGCACTGCAGGAGCTTGAAAATGTATGTAGGTATCATAACCGTATAAGGTTTTCAAAATTGTGAAGTAATAATACGGTACATTTTATTCGGCTTGTAACTTTTCGGAAATAGGATGATGAAATCTGAAATTTTTACTAGACCATTGAAGTTCAGGATACTAAATTGGTTCTTTAATATATTTAAATAAATATAGGATATACTGATAATGCCATTATCAAGCTTTGATTCGAAAACATTTACAGAAAAGGTGTAAGAGATCGAAAAAATACATCATTTATAAATGTGCAAAGTAAAGTTTAACAAAAACCTCATTCAAAAAAATATACTCCAGTATTTCTACGCTCAATTAAATTAGAAACGATAGCAAACACAGAAAATCTTCATTAGGAATAGCCTGGATTCCTTTGCGAACCCGTCATGGATATAGGTTTTTTCCGCACAACTATTTGAAGCACGGCTCACACTACATAAAAATATGTTGATGAGCTCATTATAAGAATAACTTCACACCTACAACCTGTCCCCAGGTAGAGGACAGGACATCGTCTTTTATAGAAAGTGATAATAAATTATATGCAGCAGAGATTTCATTAATTGATTCTTTTTGCTGGTACGCTTTGTGGATTTAATGGTGAGGAAGTCGTTTGAGGTAATTGTAGGAATGCATTTCGGTAGTCCTAATTTATTAAGGTCCCCGGGTTTAAGAATACGATTCTTTAATACTTGTAGATTAATAAATATTTTAATATTACGCCTGTGCATAAGGGTAGTTTTAGGTGTGATGTTGTACAATATAGACCTATCACAATTCTTCTGCACTGCACTACTACTTCTGCATGCACTATTAACTTTAGCTTCAACGTGCTAGTGCACGTTGAATCTATAGTTATGATAGTACATTAAAATGTATAGTTTCATGATCTTCAACTGAATTTGAGCGTACCTCAAACTATCTGTAGCTGTACAAAATATTAATTCGCTTCCAGTGCCAGCAATGTTGCTATCTTTATTTGAAATTCATTCTACAAAAGTACACAGCGGTCTGTGCTATGTGTTTTAGATCCGATACCACCATTATTTATATAAAATTGTTTTTGGTCTCACTAGTTAGCTATGTTATTCAACTTTTTAAACTATTAATATTCGCAAACTTCTTGGTACCTCACCTTGTTCACACTAAACGCATATCGAAAGAATTCTGGTTTACGCTGCCTGGTCCACAGAATGTTTGAATCTTATAATTACAATTTTATTGACATTGACATATGTATATACTCAAAATCTCAATTTAAAAATATTTTTTTTTTAGAAGCAACTGTTTTTAATCACATAATACTTTATTTATTTATTCTAAAATGTTAATTAATATTATAATATGTCATAAAATAATATTAATCAGTATTTTATGTAGTTTTTCATAATTGACGTGATATGTTGTTTGCAAAAATGTTGACTCATCGGCTATGGTCACCGGAAAAATCCATTCCCCTCTCTTTATTTAGCATTTTGAGGCATGCTAAAGTGTGTTCAAACATTTCTGACACGCTTGTCATCGGCGAAGGTCTCCAAAAAGGCAAAGGGCATAACAGATAATCAATCGTTTGATCAAATCCAGTATATTTATGACCTTGACATTATGTAGAAATGGCCACGAATGAATCAGGATTAATATCACTTTGAGGGGTGCTCATCTAATGCAACTTAACAGGACAGAATTCGACGGCAAAATTGTTGCTATTGCCAATAAATGTTATCTTATCTTTAGTGGTATTTTTTTTAGTTGGTAAATTATCACATAACTTTTAGCGCTCTGGTTGAAGCGAGAAGGCGTGTGAGACTTTAGCTACCTAAAACCTACCTATGTTTTTTTATTTACCCTTTGCGTTCTAGGTCCACGGTAATCCTTTTAGATAGATGACTTTATTTTTCCTCAAAAAATTTGGGCCCTGTAGGTGGCCACGTTTATAATGACGTCAATGGAAACGCTTTCAAATGTTTCCGCTTGCTACTGTAAATGGTAGACTAAAGCCAAGCGTACATTGCGTCAGGATCGGAGTGTACGAAGCGGACGAATTCGTTGCTTTGTATTGATTTATAAAGTACAGCGTTTACTCGATCGAAAATTGCCGATGCAAAACCCGAATGCAGTAGACGCACCCTATCGACATTTTGTAAATACCGACGGCTCGTAAACCGCGTACACTCCGATTCCGACGCGGTGGACGCTAAGCTTAATCCTTTTTTTTATTGTTATAGTGTAATGATTCAATTCAGATTAATCGAGAACTCTGTCTGATCTGAGTCGCTTCTCGCCTTTAGTTTTGACTCGTTACCACATGAGCTTAGTCCGATACACCTAATAGAAGACCATATCTCTTTTGTTTGGACTATGTGTTAAAACTTGCATCAAAACAAGTCTCCCAAACTAGCCATTAGGTACGAAACCATTGAGACAAGACTATATTTAAAGCTGATACATGTCATTACGTACAACATGGACACAAGCATTAATTATTCGCAATCAAACCCTACAAAAAACCTCGCCTAATGATATATAGATTACTTTAATACTATCTCTCTTGATAGCTTCCGTAAACCATATAATTACACCCTAGTTCCTGATAGGATGCAAGCCTAATGAGCACAACGTTGACCCATTTATTACACGAGAAAAAAAGTCACATGTCAACTCCTAGGCACCTGCTGTTAATGCATCCTTGGAATTAATATCGAATCAATCTACCATTAAGGTATTAAAGCAACGGGTCTCACGCCCCGCGGAATTATCTTTCACCCCATCAAATGTGGAAAGTCTAATAGAAATCCGTAGTACGTAATAAGAAAGGCTAATCGCACGCGTAGACAGTTAGCGCGTTGCGGCATCGTGCAAAAACATATATTGGATGTGTCAGGCATGATTGATGCGCGCGACTGGGCAAAAAGTTGTGTTGAACGAAACGGTCCGTGACGTCGCGGGGAATGTGAAGCGGTTATGTACGTTCATTTGATCGTGAGGTACAGTTTATAGTTTGATATCGAGCTTAGATACTCAGAGGCTGTTTCAACTGAGGTTACAATTTGATTTGATTTGAAACAACGGCTGAGGCACTACTATTTGGACATACAGCTCTGACTCGTCCCAATTCTTAATGTAATGTCAAGGTCGATCTTACAGTGGTCAGTAATTTTTCGAAACTCAAGCTAAAGATTATTGGACTTATATTTAGATGTTTTACGTGTTGCGCCGACCCCAAATAACACGGGATAAGGGCAGGAAGATGATGATGATGATGATGATTTAGATGTTTTCTCTATACTAACCATTTAAGCGAAAACAAGCATTGAAGCCATGACTGTACTGCAGTCGTCTGCAAAATATAATGGATAGGGACTCAGAACACAGCTTTGAGGTACTCCCATGGCTACTTCGAGTGCGATCTGTATAATTCGAATACTTTGCTAATTAATTGTCTAATCCAGCAGAATTAAAGGATATCTTTGGGAAAAATATAATTGAGCTCTAGCAGGCAGTAAGTAAAGCTAAACAACGATAGTGATAGGGTGATTTTAATACAATTTAAATGTAAGCTGTATTTTGTAAATACCAGGAAAGAACGCTGAAACCTGAGATACAAGATATATATCCTAGTTCTGGTGTCAAAATGCACAGGGTTTACTGCATGCCCTAACAAATATGCCTTATTTCAGCAAGGATTGTATGGACACAACAATGTATTTTGTCCTGTATATTTCTCTCCATTTATATTAAGCTTATGTATTAATAGATTGTTATTATCGAAGTATTTATATAAATGTTATACATTTGAGGTGAAACTTCTTCCATCAAACTCATTTTAATCTTAGCTAGGGCGGCAATCGGGTATACTACTAGTGTGAAACCAACTATCACCAATACCTAGTATTTTGTAATGAACTAAGTATCATCGATTTTTTCTTGGAAACCAGAAGCTGTGTAATTGGATGTCGTGCATCGCTGGGTGCTTGTCAATCAAATATTCTCGTTCTGCCGGTTGATACAATCTCGTGGGAAGGTAACGCCACCTAGTGGCGCCAGCTGAATTTAAAAAGTTTTATGGCATCGTAAATTGGCTGCCCTTTGGATAGCTTCGAGGCTTGATTATTTGATAGCCTACCAGCACCAATAGAAATCTGTTTATTGTGAGAATATTAGGATCTCTTTGAACCTTGAAGGACGTTTCAAGCAGTTACTCCTGTAATATTGTTTGACCTTTGACTCAAGCTTATTTACCAACAGAAACACGACAAACACTCATAATAGACACTGTGTTTCTATTGGTAAACGAGTTTGTGTTAAAATATCTCGGGCTAAAATAACCCGACTTTACAATATTCACGAGCTTACGCTGAAAGATAGATGAACGTTTTTAGATCACTATAACAAAAACAACAAGGAGCTTAAAAGCAGGTGTAACAATGGGTGATCCTATGACCGAAAGCAATGCTAAGATTGATATAAAGACGACTTAGGCCAAAGAGAAAAAGAAAGAGAGCTGCATGGCGACAGAGTGCAGTGACAGCAGTGACGCAAGACTCTACTTACACATGTCCGTGACCACTCTGTGAAAAGAGCATGGCTAAGAAGAAGAGGCCAAAGAGAACTTAATGTAGAATATCAAAATACTACCCACTAGATGAAGAATTTGGTAAAACACCTGATATGACAGACATCTGAGTACGGTAATTAATGTAAATGGTATAGCCTTTTAAAAAAGTACCTACTTTGATTTCCTTAATATTTTGACAGGAGCTTTAGAAACGCATCTGTTATAATTGCTTAATGCAACCGGCAATTTAAACACCTTTTCTATCGTGATCACGAATACCGCCTATTCCAACTCGATGCATTTTTTTTTTGTTCCTTTGATTTTCGTACTGATGCGGGCTCAAATATTTAGTTCAGTATGTCTATTAAAGCTTCAGTCACCTACTAAACCGTTATACTGTAAAAGGAAAAAGAACATTTATTGAATTTCGAAAAAAACGTTTCCAACGTCTTTACCCAAGCAACATTTACTAGTGCATTCGGATGCATCGACCACTCAATAGGATATCGATTGTGCATCTAATGGCGTAATAATCGGTTACCCTCTAAAATTGACGCCTTGCGTTCACCGATTCTTCGCCACACCTCTACTTCATACCCTACTATTTACCCATTAACTTTGACAGCCTACTTAAAAGTCCTATAATTATTTTTTTAACCACATGCGTGGAGGTTGTGTCAAAAAAAGTTTGTATAATGGATTTTCGGTGGTTCAAATTTAGATAATTGTTCGGAATATTGATTCAATTTCAACAGATGTATCGATCGTGAGGTGTTGGGGAAATTGGTGTTATTATGTTAAAAAATCGGTAGTCATCTTGATTGTACGAATATTTTGACTCTAGTCTAAAGTGGAGCAGATAATTGCTAGCAAAGCTTTTTGGATTGGCAAGTTAAAAGCGGGATAAGACATTTTATAATTTATATATTTATTTAAACTTCATGTACAGTGGTGGTACATAGGCGGACTTAATGCCAGAAAGCATTCTCTACCAGCAAGCAAGCATAAGCATTCTCTATTCTCATTTTAAATGACGGTATCCGTTATGATGTTAATGAATGCATGTGACCCAGGTTTCAGAAGATAGTTTCGAGCTGGAAGAATTGCTTTACTCCTACTTAGCTAACCTGCAATGTACATTACCTAACATCAAAGAATCAATTTAAGCGCGGTCACATTCTGATTACGTTAAATCTTTTTAAAAACGTCTGGTGAACTCTAAATTTTTCACACATTGACAATCATCCTAGCTTAAATATGACCGCGTATAATAACACTTTATGGTCGCATAGCTAATGTGAACAAAAAAAAAAAAAAAGAAATGACATGTATGACTTACATCACGCAACAAACTAAAGATAAAGAAATACCATTTCACTACGTATACCTTCCGGGACGTATCGTAACCGTGATGGACACAGCGTTTAATGGAGTTCCAATGATCTACACTTCATGTTACTATACCTACTTACGCTTATCCGTAACAGAGTACCGATAGACTTGTGATGATACCGCGATCTAAAGTAGAGCGTGTCGATGTTTTTACTAATACAACTTATAAAGGAGTAGGTTGTACCTATACACATTTACGAAAATTTGACTGTTTATAAAAAAACCCGTTTGGAAATTGACGCACTTTCGATGTCTGTTGAATATTGTTGGAACTAAACTTTTATCGCATTTTTGTCCATAATAATTATTGCAAGTGGGCACTTCGAACGTCTTACATTGTTTTGTACTACGAGACCTTAATTGTACTATCCTGATTTTGTACTCTTGGTGGCACACTATGTCGATAACGATGGAGCAGAAAGTAATATTCCTTTCTGCTCCATCGTCGAAAAGGGTCAACATTTAAAAGAGATGCCACATTATGATATCCCACAATTAAGTAATCTAGTGTCGTGGATGACTGAAAGTTAACGTAGTCATTGAAGATCATCACATTAATATTATAAAACCAAATGTGCTGGTGGATGTATTTAATTCAGGTTACTCGAGGCTCAAATGCCTGAACGGATTTAAATGAAATATAGCATACGGACGACATGTCCTAGAATAGTACATAGGATAACTTTTTATCTCGGGGGTATGTTCCTGGAATAGTTTTTCACTTTCGCGTGAGCTAAGCGCGCTGAACATACAACAGAAAATCTATACTTAATATTACAAAGATGAAGGGTTTGTTTGTTTGAACGCGCTAATCTTAGGAATTGCTACTTCGAAAACTTTCTTTTAGTGATGGATAACCCACTTATCGAGGATGGCTATAGACTATATTATTATAACATAACGCTACGACCAAAGGAAGTGGAACGGTAACCAATGACGCGAATGAAACCGCGAGGGGTAGGAAGATAAATTCAATAGAGCTTTGAAAAGTGTTATACAAATAGGTAAAACCAAATTCCACAAAAACTGAAGAAGCAATACCAAAGTCATGTCCGACCTTATCTACCATATCATCGATATTATTAGTGTAGGAATTTTCATTACAACAGTACAAGTAGTCTACTCAAATAATAATCGAGTATATCAGTATTAAAATGAAAGTTCGTGCGAACTGGCATGTGTGGGCTGTAATGACTTAGCTTAGTCCGTTGGCTTTGCTCATTAGTCGGCTAGAGTGTCGATATATCAGATTCGATTCGAGTAAAGGGGGTCCTCTATCGATTTAATCTTCGCAGTGGCGTGAGAGGTAGTGAGATTATTAAACGATGGCTTATCGATGTTTTTTTTTGTTGTCGCTGTAGGCGGAAAGTGATTGCTACGGTTTTGGCGTTTGGTTCTGCCTGTATAGTACCTATAAGTAATTTATCTATCCCTTTTTGTTAGACAAGTTTTCGTTGGCACATATTCTTTGCCTTCTTTATTAGCAGTAGGTGATTAGATACTACTTCATCTTTCATGTCTTCCAGAAGTCTGGTATAATTCATTGCATTTTACATCCAATAAGTTATTTTTGTTGTTATTGTAATTGTGGACTATGCCCTCTCTTAAATAAATTAACTATTATTAGGTATTATCGAAACATCATCAAGCAACTAAGTAGCTACCGTTGAATTCCGTCAGATTAAAAAAAAAAACTTTTATATTGCAACAAAGAGTTTTTAACATTTCTACAGCTTTCAACATTTTTAAAAAACATACAAAATTGTGAGGGAATGAACTGTTTCGTTCAATTAAATGCAGAGGCCTTGTCTAAAGTGAACCGCTGGTGTTCACTTAACAGTTGAAAGGAACTTAGGTAACTGTTAAACATATCATGTACCTAAGTATTGTAGCACTGGAACTAAGTATTCTGCGCGATGGGGATATGCTGCAGACTTCACCTGTCTAATCTTTACCAAGAGCTTTAATAGCTCCAATTTCATCTTTCCCAAAACACACGTCCGAGTTTCCATAACGAAACGATGTGTGACAAAAACAGTGACTTTCACACTATAAGCTGCACATAAACATATAAATGATGACATTTCTGCGTAGTGGCCGGCCGGTCGCGCATCATCAGCTGTGGAGTTATTATATCGTCATTATCGAGGCTGGCTTCCTTGACTGCAATGTAATCTACTGCTTTTGCTTTAACTGTTGTACTGTAGTTCCGTTTCGTCTTGCTTCTTATTTATTTGTTTTTGTTTTTTTAGTGACGGTGCGGAAATTGAGGTCTTTGTTTAGTAAAGAATACAATTGTTGCAATTTTGAACTTTTTTTAATTTTGTCTTTATTGACTTTATATTATGAATATTTTGCATGCTGTAAGGCAAAATGTGTTGGGAATCAACAATTATAACACCTTATCTGTATACCTACATTATCAGCAAGTAAATGATTATTATTATTATTTTCTTTATTAATTGTTAATTTACATTTTTAAATATTTTTTAAACCTAATTACAAAAAAAAATAACATTTAAAAATATTTAAAAAAAATAATTATTTTTACGTTATGTTCTTATTAATGAGTCTGAAGCTCTAAACCGAATTCTATTAGATGAATTAATGAGGCATTGGCATGATATAGTTAAATCAAGATAATCAGGCTTAAAAAGATACACTTGTGTTTGTACTTTATTTTAAAATGGGCCATGAAATGTCTTCAGCATTGAGTTGGTAACAGCAGGGTCGCGGGAATCCGATGGATGCGAGGCGCACAAGACTGGTCGTTATGGCGACACTTGGCGTAGGCCTATGACCAACAGTGGACGTCTTTCGACTGAAATGATGTTGATGATTATGATGAAAACATCAAATAACTAACTCATCCCCCTCTGGGTGAGAGTGTCAGACTTTTACTGATTAAAACCTTCCTATAACTCTTTCGAACAACATCGCACATTTTCATACGGTACCTTCATTTACATTTTCAAGATTCAAAGCAACGATGGGGTGGGTTTTCTACATTCTATTGATCATTCTTATCTTCATTATATTAATCTCTTTTCAAATGCTCATCCTTTGTCACAATTAATTTGAATTATAACGTTTAATTTCAACGTCACCAATCTAATGTGTGACAAATCTAATTCGTGTCCACGCCGCCACAGTCTGATATATGAGACAAATAAATGGGTTAAACAAATTTTAATCTTTATGTCAATATACTTACACAGTTAAAAATGTATCTGTTGGTTTTTCAAAGTTTTTGGGAACGTTTGACGAGCGTTTTTTGTTTTTATAAAAAACAGTGATATTGAAAGGGCTGGCATGATTATCGAATTAATAATCCTTATCTTCAAAATCAGCAAATGTCACTCTAAAACATCTACTTCTATTAACAATCGCTTCTCTTCCACAGCAAGTCGCAACCCCGACAGTAGTGAAGAAGATCCTGAGACTAAAACAAGAGAACCCCGGTATGTTCGCGTGGGAAATCCGCGAGAGACTGCTGAGCGCAAGAGTGTGTGAACCTCACTCCATACCTTCGGTGTCCAGTGTGAACAGGATTCTGAGGAACAGTGGCCTGGCATGGAGCGATGATGATACGAGGACTGCTCATGGTAAGATTTGAGTACCTAGTTGATTAGTTATTGATGTTTTTGCAAACGTTTTCTTGGGTCTTAGAGGCAGGCGGAAGCATGGTCTATGATGTGAATAGGTTCGATCTACTGATCGGTCATTGTTATTGGGCAGCGCTAGATTGTAAAAGTAATAATATTCCACAACTATGACACAACGCCATCTATACCCAAACTAAGCAGAGCTTTTGCTATGAGTACTAGACAACTGATAAACATACCTACTTAGGTAAATATTTCTAAATACATACATAGTATAGACAAATTACACCCAGACACAGAACAAATGATAGTACTCATCACACAAACATTTGTGTTGGGTAGGAATCGAACCCACGTGTCATAGAAGTCAGGGCTACTAACTACACCAACAAGCCAGTGTAAACTATTTACAAAAAAATACCTAGGGGATTAGTAAAAACTATATTGAATGTCTTTGGTAAAAACTGATTAGCAGGTTCTTAATTCAATATGTTCAATGGAGAATTTATCAGTCACCTACTTCTCGTTTACGGCCAGCAAAAAACTATCAAAAACCAATAAATAACTTATAAAATAAAATATTTGATGACATCGTTTTATAACCCTTAATAAGATCATCACCACGAACTTGGCGAGTTGACGCATCATCAAAAAACTTTTTATTTCATTAACACCTCTTTTCCACCTAAAAAAGTCGTTATTCGAACATCAAAATCAAATAAAGAACGTGAATGGAACGAGTCAAACATCAAATTCAAATAAAGAACGTTAAATAGACAACATTAAAAATAAACGGACTTAACTAATTAATGGCTGATAGGATGATATTCTCGGCACTCTACAGACAGGTGTCAGGAAGTCTCTAGCCGTATAAAATGTTATTTTTTTATTTAATTACACTTAAATCTTGGGTGGACACGTTTAAAATCCGGTGCGTCTATGCGTAGGAGCATTTTCTGAGACATTGTTGAGTTATGTTGGTCATTTAACAAAGTTCCAGTTGTTTTACAGGAAAAAAAAAACAGAAAGAGTTATGTTATTGTAACCTAATTAGCATATTGTTCATTTAAGGTATTTAAATCACCGGAAATCTAGTTTTGGGCATCAAACCTTTTACAATCATAGGTGGCGAGTAGGTACAAAGCATCTGCTTGCTCGGTTTGTCTTACGATTGCGATTTTGTAGTCAACTAAGACCTATATATATAGGACTATAAATAAAGATTGAATAAGAGTTTACGAACTGTTTATAGACTTGCTCTTTTTATTTAAAACATTTCTCTTTTCTTTACAGAACCCTATCCACAACCGGATTTACCACCAAACATGATGGAATACATGTCAATGAAGAACTCTCTACCCCCTTCAGCGATACAATCTCAACAGAGCTCTCCATACTTCGCCCACACAGCAGTCAGAGTCCCTCCACCGCAACACACAGACCCGACCCAGTTATACGACCGAAGACTGGCAACATCCTGGCTGCTAGCCAATCAAGTCCAAGCACAAGGCCTCCTAAAACCCTACCCAATCAACCCTTGGCAAAGAATAATGTTGCCATACCACGACTCCAAAAACTTCTCTCCGTACGCTCTTAATCTACATAACGATCTCCTGAACCGAATAAACCCAGATGAAGTGAAGTCAGAGCATTCTAACTCGGAGCACATCTCCGTAGAAGCAAGTGACGATAGCACTGACAGGCCAGATGTCGACGAAGACCAGAAGTCACATGAAAAAGAAAAAAAGAAGAATCCTTATTCCATAGAGGAGCTTTTGAAAAAGCCGGATAAAATGGTCAATGTTAATCCTATTGGGTTCCAGAATTTTCTTCGGCAGCCCAGTGGAAGTATGATCGAAAGTAGTCAAGATTTGAGCAATAGAAGTTCACCAGCCAGTTTCTGCTCTGTTCAAAGTGGAGTTTCTAATGATTGCTTTTCTGAATCTGCCAGTTCGGAAATTAAGGCGGGGAATTGATTTATTTAATACCAGCTGAGAAATATGTATTAGGTACTGGTTTACATGGAGTGATGTGTTCAGTGGATTATTATTTATACTTACCATCGGTTTCTGAAAATAAATCATGAAAGTCACGTGATGTGATAGACTGTTGGAAATTCGGTCCACCAAGGTAAAGCGCGTGTCTCACATTAATTTTAAGATAATTTTTGTTTCAATAACTGGGTCTTAGGTATTTACCAACTAATCTTATTTCACATAGTGCTAATGTTAGTACAGTCAACACAAAACGTCAGAAAGTACCGAACTTTTTCATATTTTACTTCCTATACGTAAGTAAATGTAATAATTATCGTTTCATAAATTTTAATAGATAAAATAGTTTAAAATAGTTCCATCACTAGATGAACGTAGAAAACCAGATCTTTTTGTACAAATTAAAAAGTATTGAAACACATTAACCACTACAACGCCATCTATCGGACAGTAAAGTTAATTGTGTGGTTTCATTTTATATATTTCACACATTCTGTACATAAAGTATAATAATATTGTAAATGAATGCCATATTATTCAATCATAGATATTTTGAGTAAAGTGTCCATATTATCTAGTAAAATAGATTATACGTTAAGTACCCATAGATTATAAGAAAAACTGTAAGAATATTGTAAGTAATAAATTATTTTGTTGGTACCTATTCGAAGTTAGAAAATAAATAAATAGATATTTTAATTAAATTATAATATTAAGGTGATTGTGCTCACAATGATGACGAGTTAGAAAACAATAAAGAATAAAAAAATCCGTTACTTTTAAATCGGCAACTAGATTCTGACTACCACTGAGTATCCAATATATAATTTGAAAAAAATCATGTAATGGATAACCCAAAATAGGCGAAATTTTTAATTGTATAAATTAACTTGAGACCGTAGTACCTTTATTTTAAAATTCGTATGGACAATCACCTTTACACCCAATAATTACGTAATTATTTATAGTTATAATTATAATTCTGTGATATTGTAGAAACTATGTGTAAATTAGTTCAATAGTTTTGTTTGAAAATAATCATTCCTTTACGTTAGAATGTCTTTAATGTAATAAATAGTTATTTTATTGTAGTTACAGTTTAGGTAGTCGTATCTGTACATAATGTAATCACGGTAGTTGTTTATTTATGAAATGGCACAATAAACCAAATACAAATTAAATTTTTGTCTACTTATTTTACTAAACGTACCGTAGGGTTCCGTAACCAAAGGCTAAAACAGGACCCTATTACTAAGACTCCGCTGTCCGTCCGTTTGTCTGTCTGTAACCAGGCTGTATCTTATGAACCGTGATAGTTAGAAGGTTAAAATTTTCTCAGATGTATTTCTGTTGCCGTTATAACAACAAATATTTAAGGGAGCTCTACGTATTATTTACGTACAGCGAATAGGTCTTCTGTCTCTACGTAGGATATGCTTAGGAAAAATTGGATAATAATCTTTTTACAGCTATAGTGATTTAATTTATATATACTTAATTTTCTGTTTAATCTATTGTACAAAAACGGACCTAGAAAATTAAAAAAGTCTGTTTACGAAGACATTTAAGGATGCTTCGTATAACATTAGAAGCACTCCCGGTATAAATATCGCCGGACCTTTGCAAGAACGCGGAGTATCTACTTTGGCTGTGGACTCAATGAACCGCCCAAAGTTAAGATAAAAGAAAAGCCACTGAAAAAAGCATAAAAGTCATTTATCAGTGTGTAGCGACATCTATGACGCCATATAGGAACTAAAATTCAAAATCCTGCATCGCGGTATTAGATTTCTCTGCACGATTAAAACATAATACAACCTGAAAGGGCGATTTCCCGAACCAGACGTGACACTCATTTTAATAGAAGTTTACAGCACCCCTAGACAAGTTGATAATCTGCAATCGAAAACGCTAGTCGGAAACTAATCAAATGTATGGGAATGGTTTTCTACAATTGCTGACACCGAGGCGTTACCGATTGGAGAACAGAATTCGACACAAAACGGTTGTAACTTGAGCTGGACTTTTAACTCTGTTCCGTTATGCAATTTTTCCAAGCTTTTAGTTCCTCTACCAATTAATTGGTACTAACCTATATATTTTTTTAATTTAGTTGATCAGCCAACAACTGCTTACACAGTACATTTATATTATTACAATATATATAATTATTTAATTAATATTATACTACAAACAATACAGAAAAGGTAACAATTACTAATTGTCACAAGTTAAAAAAGGTAGATTAATAAATTAAATTAATTCATTAAACCCCAAGCTCTTTTCTCTTGTTCTCTTCTCTTGGGGGGTCTTTCTATTTTGTCTCTAATTACGGTATTCGAAAGGTTAAATTACAACACAACAGATAAAAATTAAAAGTTGAATTTAAAAAATATTGATCAATAAATTAAGTTCAGACACAACATCAATACATTAGTGGAATTTACAGCATATCGCTAAATAATAAATGAAATAAAATTGCACTTAAAATACATTACATTAAAATGGATTTAATTACTATTAAAACAAAATAAATTAAATTGAAAACCTATAGCTTGTTATTTATTAATGTTAATAGGGAGAGTTTTTCGTCATTAAGGCGACTTCTGGAAGAAGTTTGCTTCAAATCTATCTAAATCATCACATCACTTGCTAGCCAATACAATCACGAGCTTCATGTTCCTCTAAAATGTGTGACTGCCTTTCCTTTCCCAACCATATTGGAGTCAACTTCCAGTCTAACCGAATACAGCTGTACACCAGTATTCCACATGGAGAGACTGCTTATCTGACCTCCATAAAAACAAACCATAACACTAATTCCACTCAAACCCCGCGCGAACGCCTGATTTCGCGTGAGTTAAGATAAACGATAGCGTCTGCATAGATTATACAATATTGAGCTTTTTATACATTTATAAAATGGATTATTGGGTATTTATCCAAGTACATAAATAAGAAGTTATTGATAAATGATAAATGATATTTATTTTGTAAGTAGGTTTAAAAAAACATTTTTACACGTCAATTTTTTTTGTCATTTTAAACTAGATGAGGCCGGTGTTTCCTAGCTGACTACCCTGAGAAGAAACACCGAAACAAACTCAGGGGTCAAAGTCTCTTTTAAAGTCCATACAGTTAATATGTAATGGTCAAATCACATGAGAACAGTGCAGATTTGTCTGAGATGGTCTTTTGAAGAAAGAACCATACAGATTTGAGTGGACCTGTCCAGTCAGTGCAAGCATTTGTCAGTATTCGCAAAGCTCAACCCAGGACTACTAAGGAGCTCAACGACTTGACGAACAATACCAAGGAAAGGACATTGGGTAGGCCGCAGAATATACTCAAATTGCCAGACATACGTTAAAAATTACTGAAAAGAAAAAATAAAAAAAGGCAATCAACATTGTTCTCACGTTTATTCATAAAGTAGTCTGTAAATATCGAAACAAAACAAACTTTTCCGTTATTCCCTATATCCCTATATACCTATACATATCCATAGGTTAAGTCGTTTGTGGTGCGGGTGCAGACTCATGCAGCATCACTTGGAGACCATCCTCAAAGGAGAGTTTTGGCCAAAGGGTGTCGTGTACCTACCGACGATTTTGTGGAAGAATACCGACCTCGCAGCGAAACACGACGTCGTCACTTCGTGTGAAATAGAGCAAAGAAGAAAGATAGATTAGTTATTGTATGTATTAGTTTATTATTTTTAAGATTATTCTATGTATTCTGTCTATGGGGCTTAGTTGCCTGAAAATATAGAATTATTATTTTATTATTATTGTAACCCAGCAATTGGGTAGTACGACAGCACTTGTCAAGAATGGTATCCGAATTCCTGCCTTCTGACTATACAGATCTACAAAAGAGAGCCGAGACCAACGGGTCTATGTGCTTTCCCAGGCACGGGGGAATCTCAATATGGTAGGATGGTCACCAATCCAGACGTGACTCTTAGGTTAAGCTAAGAGCTACGACCTCCTCTTTTCTCAATAATGACCATTTTTAGATTTCCGTTTGCAAAGGGTAAAACGAGGCCCTATTACTAAGACTCCGCTGTCTGTCTGTCTGTCACCAGGCTTTATCTCATGAACCGTGACAGCTAGACAGTTGAAATTTTCATAGATGATGTATTTTTTTGGCTTCTTTGTTAAAGTGGTAACAGAAATACATCATCTGCGAAAATTTCGAATACAAAAAAATAATAAAATAAATATTTAATTGTGCAACAAGCGTGATTTTTTTGCCGTTTACTGTTACGAACGGTACGGAAAAATTCGTGAGCGAGTCCAACTCGCACTTGACCGGTTTTTTTAGGTGGGAAATCATCCAATGACTTTTCCCACTAGGGCGGGGCGGGAGAGTGTGTCAAACTTTTACTGACTAAAACCCACTCCTGTTCCTTTTTTGCCTTCGTTCCAGGGCCCCGAGGTTCTCTTTCGTATAACACATGGCCCCAGTAGGCAATCTCAACCTGCTGGGCCCCGTACTGTTTGCTGACCAATCATAACCATGGTGTCTCTCCTCAAAATTCGATCATAAAAAAGTCATAAGTGAACTTACGCCATTCTTAATCTCAAGCTTTTAGATTAGCTGTGCGTAATAACCCCCACAATATGCAAATTGTGTGTAATAGATGTATTATGGAAATACGCTACCGACCGGAAACTTCATAATTCCATAGATTTTGTTTTGCTCCATTCTGAATTGGTCATTTCACGCGACATTTCAAGGAATTACAATTTACTTGGTCATTATGAATATGAGATATAATTTTAATTTCAAATGTGATTTGAATGTAATGCAGGGCTTAGAGTATGGTGAGGAGTTATTAGGTCACATATGAAATAATCTAGAAGCACTAATAGTCATGAAAATACACACTTAGGTTATTTAGATCAGCTGATACATAATTAAGCAGGCAACACTGAAAAAATACTTGCTTCATATAGAAATGAAAATTGTATAGAGACGTTTCAAACGTGCAGCTTACAGGGGCCTGACATGACGTTAAAATGTCAGGCATGCGAGCGAGAAAGAAAGATGGAACTATACTCCCTATATAGCTCCATCTCTTTAACAGCTCAATTTTAGCTCAGTTTTTAACAGCACCAGTTACGCCTGATGAGACTGTGCGTGCCACTCATCTGAGCTCACCGATGTACATCTCCCGCCTGCATTACACAATAAAGGTAAAGAACATTGTCGAATATATGCGCCAAAAATTGAAGTAGACACTAAGGGTGCAGTTGCTGGAGTCGCACCGGAATGTCAATTTTAGGGCATTTGTGGTGAGAGTAGGTACCGAACTGTTTTGTGCACCTTACAATCGAAGTAGACTTTCGGCCACAGGGCGTGGTGTTCCGTCGTCACAGGACAGCGCCAAGACAAAATAGTGCGAAGTGAAGTGTTGCTAACACAGTTTTAAATCGTGTATACTAACAGAATGATTTATTATAAGTAGTTATGTACGTTAGTCTGGTAAGTATTTATGATATGGGTACATGCTGCCTGAAATAAATTGATTATTATTATTTAGCACAAAAAAGCGCGTTAAGAGATAGAGCATCTGGTAGAATTAAAATTACGTTGGTAGGAGCTGCGCAAACGAAACGCGTACTTTCGCCGTCCGGCCGTCCGACAACTGTCCGGAACAAGCTAGAGTTGATTACTGACAGGGAAACCCGGCTGCCGGAGTTTGTGTTTCCTGGTAGTTAAATCATAAGTCTCTAAATCAAGAGTGAATAGGTTACTTCTAGGCAAGCGTGCTTCATCGTCGGCCACATCATCACTTACCATCAGGTGAGATAGCGGTCAAATACGAGCCTATCTATCCATAATAATAATTTTAAAAAGTGGAGTCCTGGAACGCAAAGGGCAACTAAAGGAACATAGGAGTAGTTTTAGTGAGTAAAAGTTAGACACGATCTCCGCCCTAGAGCGAGAGAACAGATTAGATGATTTCCCAACTCAAAAAAAAACAGCAACTTTAAATTGATCTAAGGCGGACTATCTACTGAGAGAGTGAAAATAAAAGTTTTCTAGGATTAGGTACGAATAAATCCAGACCAGCCCCCCTAGCCAAGTTACAACCGTTTTGTTAGCTAGAGCTAGAGAAATAGTTGATTATCTAACGACCTACATCAAACTGTTAAGGTACAGACACACTACTGTGTCGTGTTGTAATGTCATGCACCAATCAAACGACCCTGATTTTTATTTTTTTTTTGTTATAAGCCCGTCAAGCACTGTTGGCGATCCCACCTGATGGTAAGCGGAGATGCAATCATTGATGGTCAGGCGTACTATTTTATTAAGAGCCTATTCACTCTAGCCGTGAAGACACATAAATTATAGTTGGACGGGAAGACCGCAGCAGGCAATTGTTCCAGTCCTTCGATGTACGCGGTTTAAACGACGAAGCGAAACGCTTAGTCCGGACCGTTGAAGTGTCAACAACGTAAGGGTGGATACTCGCCGTTCGTCGGTTTGTCCGATGGTAGAAAGGAGATGGCGGAATCAAGTCATGCAATTCCCGCGCACACTCTCCAAAATGTAACCTGTAAAATACCGAAAGGCTGGCTACTCTGCGCCTGTGCTCGAGGCTTTGTAGATTGGACTTAAACAAATCTGGATCCCCAACTAGCCTCTTCGCACGCCTTTCCATTGAGCCCAAAGCTGCTAGATGGCATTTTGCAGCACCAGCCCATATGTGACTGCAGTACTTCACACACGATTATGTCAAGATTATGTCAGATTATAATAAGTTTTGTAGCCAATCAAGTACGTCAAAAGGCGCCACGACACGACACAATAGTGTAAACCCGGCTTTAAAAGAATGGAGCTTCAAAGGGTATTTATGTCGTGGTCAGATCTTAAAATTGATCACTTCATGATATGGCCAACTAAAAGTGGTCGGATCGTTTAAACGTTAACATTTGATGACAATTATGTCAATCCTCGTTTGGCCATATCATTGATGTAGGATTTCAATGATATAATAAATAGGTCTAAAGAAAAAAGGTCAAACGAAGATTGAAATATCATTAAACTTTAACGTTTAAAACGAACTGACCAGTTTTACTTGGCCATATCATGAAGTGATCAATTTCTAAGATCTGACCGTAGCGTTATTTTTTTTTGAGGTGGGAAATCATCCAATGACATCTCCCGCCCTTGGGTGGGGCGCGAAGGCGTGTCAGACTTTTACTGACTAAAACCCACTCCTAGTTCTTTCGTTGTCTTTAATTCCAGGGCCGGGTTTTCCTTTCAGAAGCGAACCTATGGCCCCAGTAGGCTTCGACGCTGCTGGGCCCCCTACGGTTTGCTGATATCTCTTTGAGGACCGCGTGGGACAATACGCGCCGTCGACGACTTGGGTTCGAACGGCGAGCTACCCGTTGCTCGCCGTCCGCAAGCCCGTGCCTACGGTGGCCGGAAATCGGGATCGGGATCCCGGCGGCTGGGGTGTGAGAGCCGTTCCATCGCACGTGCGCGTGCGGCCGCCTCCTTTGCTAGCATCACTTCTTCTCTAGTTGTCAATTTTACACGTCAATTTCCATATCATCTTAAAACAGAAGACAAGTGTGTAACGCCCTGTTTTTCAAAGATAACTTTTTATTGGCGTTTTGTTACGCGTATGTTCACGCATGTTTTCCTTTTTTTAACGTGGGATAGGTATCATGAAATATCTTCTCCTGCTCTGGATGGTGAGAGGGAGTGTCAGACTTTTACTGACCACGGTAACCCTTTCGCAGCCCTAGTTGTCATGGGCCGTAACTGGCTTCGTCAATATTGCTGACATCTCTTTGAGGTACGCGTGGAAAACAACGTACCGTCGACCCGTGCTTGGTCTTTACCTGATGGCCGGACGGTGAGCTACCTACTAATCACACGTCGTCCGGAAACCCGCGCTTACGGTGGCCGGGAATCGTGCTACGACTCCCGAGGCCCGGATTGTTTCTGACGGAGGCCGTATTGTGAGGCCTGTCTCTGCCGCACGATTTTGGCCGCCTCTTTTGCTCGCATTACTACTTCACTGAAAATGATTTTGACCGCATCATTTATGAAGGAGAATACATAAGTTTCCTGCAAAATAAAATGATTTTAATGAATTAGGTCGTCTTAAACAGGTATAATAAAATATAAAAGATTAAAATATACCGATTATAAGATTATATATTTGATGACATATCAGTCAACATATAAGTCATAGAAATCGTAAAATAAAACAACCTTAAATTCTATTACACATCTGAAAACATCTGTAGTTTACCCGTAATGGAAAACATGCGTGAACATACGCGTAACAAAACGCCAATAAAAAGTTATCTTCGATAAATAAAGCGTTACACACTTTTCTACTGTTTTGAAGAAGATAATATGAAGATTTATATTGCTTACTATCAAAGAAAATACCTGTACTTTAATGATCTCGCAATAAATAGGATTTATTTCTATTTAAAAAAAAATAGACTCTATGCACAAACGCAATAACCAGACGTAAATTATATTTTTATAATGACAGCTGGTCCTAACGGGAATAGCGATGTTCAAATTATTGAAACAGCTTATCGACTTAGAAAATACTGAATAATGACTTTTAATCGATTCGTAATAAGCTTTGAAAAGTTTTTTGTAAAAATAAGTTGACGTCAGCTCATATAATATTTAATTTTGCTATTAAAACCATAGGTAAAATAAACTCAAAAACCAAAATTACACAACTTTTTTTAACATAATTAAGACATTTAAGTACCTATTAGCATAGTACAACCAGTAATTAGTTAATTACTTCTGAGACCCGTAGTGCAAATTGGTATTACATTCATAATCATAGAACATAATTATTGCAAGTAATTAATTAGAACTGGCTTATTACTTAATTTGAAACATCATTAGTCGACTAATATTAATCTACTAATAGTATCCAAATTCTGAGTATAATTATCATTCACATCATTCACTTACAATAAATGACAGTGACCGTCAAACACAAATGTCATTCGATCGTGAATCGTGATCGTGTCGTGTTGTCTGTCGTGTTTGGTCAATTTATTTTAAAATTTGTGTGAAGTACTTTGATAAATATAGTGAAATAAATAATAAAGAGCCTTATATCCATTGAACCCTCAAGCAATCACAAATTAAACGAATCATGGAAACGGAAAATTCAATTAAACAGGTACGTTAACTATCTTGTATTTATTCCTTCCAATTTTGTGTCGTGGTATTATTTTCTTTTCATTTTTATTACTGGCAGAGGAAATCGAAACTCAATGCTTCGACTTCCTTTGTCTGTGCTAAACAGAAAATTTAACTAAACAGGTATGTTTGATGTTTCTCATCTTAAAAAGTTATTCCTTCCAATTTTGTATCGTGGTATTATTTTCATTTTTATAACAGGCAGAAAAAGTCGAAGCTCGAGGCTTCGACTTCCTCTGCCTTTTTGAAACGAAAAACTTAACTAAAGAGGTACACACACACAGGTTAATCATCTTGTAAAGTTATTCCTTCCAATTTGGTATCATGGTATTATTTTCTTCTCCTTTTTATAACATACAGAGGAAGCCGAAGCATTGAGCTTGCTTTGGCATCCTCTGCCTGTGTGAAACAGTGAATTAGAAAATTTAACTAAACAGATATGTTACTCATCTTGTAAAGTTATTCCTTCCAATTTTGTATCATGTTATTTTATTTTTTTCATTTTTATAAACGGCTAAGGAAGCCGAAACATTAAGCTCGCTTTGGCTTCCTCTGCCTGTGTGAAACAGTGAAATGGAAAATTTTCTAAACAGATAATAATATTTTACTCATCTTGTAAAGTTATTCCTTCCAATTTGGTATCATGGTATTATTTTCTTCTCATTTTTATAACTGGCTGAGGAAGTCGAAGCTCAATGCTTCAACTTCCTCTGCTTGTGTGAAAAATAAAACTTAACTAAACAGGTACATTACTCATCTTGTGCATTTATTCCTTACAATTTGGTATCATGGTATTATTTTCTTCTCATTTTTATAACTGGCTGAGGTAGTTGAAGCTCAATGCTTCAACTTCCTCTGCTTGTGTGAAAAAGAAAACTTAACTAAACAGGTACATTACTCATCTTGTATAGTTATTCCTTCCAATTTGGTATCATGGTATTATTTTCTTCTCATTTTTATAACAGACAGAGGAAGTTGAAGCATTCAGCTTCAACTTCCTCTGCTTGTGTGAAAAAGATAACTAAACGGGTACATTACTCATCTTATACAGTTATTCCTTCCAATTTTGTATCATGGTATTATTTTCTTCTCATTTTAATAACAGGCTGAGGAAGTTGAAGCATTGAGCTCCATCTATGGTGATGACTGGATCACAGAATGTGAGGCAACAAGGTCCTATAGTATCAGAATAGTGGAGAATAAAAATGAAGTTAGGATGTATGTGACAATGCCTCATGACTATCCTTCTAACTCGCCACCAAAATATGAGTTGTCCGCTCCTTGGATGGAAAGAAAAGCGAAAACTCAGCTGCACCATACTTTGGATGAAGTTTATTTGTGAGTATGCAAGACAATTTTTTTTTTTATATGATGTACTGTGCTTTCTTGTATTGCTAGCTGTTGCATTTGCTAAGAAACTTTAGAATCAACGACTGAGTTTTTAAAAACTCCATTTCAACATGCACTTTTGTAGTTTCTAAAGTACATACAAATTCATCATGTCTCACGCTTCATCATAAAAAGACCTAAGTCAAAAAGGATGTTTGAAAATTGAACCAGAAATCATATGAATTAAGATTCAATTTTCAACTACCAGTTTTTGACTTAGGTCTCTTTATGATCAACCGTGCGATGTCTTAATTATAAGATTGGGCATTTTCTATGATAACATTGTCATTCATACCAATGTACATATTGTTATGTTACATGACTTTCCTAGGCGGTAAGTTTCATTTGTTATTTTTACTGTTAAAAATAGTACCTTGGAACAAGATCTAGAAAGCAGTTGAACAGCTAAGACTTTTCCATGATTGTTGATTATCATAAATATAAATTAAAAGTGTGTGTCTAAGGCCAAGTAGTATGTTTTCTCTGGAGTTTGGTTTTGCACTCAGCTCATGATGAACCATGGTGCATGGCCCATGGCAGACTTGAGTCTATCCAGTGTGAAGTGGACTTCTCTCTTCAGAAACAGATTAGGCATCCCAGTCTATTATATAATTATTCAAGCATACCCAAAATATTATATAATTATTCAGAATCACCAAATTTCCTCATAGACACCTTGACCATGTGGTATTTTACTAGCTTGGAGTAAATCCTTGTCAAAAACAGATAAATGTTTTCATTTAACCATACACAAATATATAATTTCATAGTGTTCATTTTTGCGATCTTATGCTAACAAGGATGAAATAAATAGTAAGCAGTTCACACAATATAAATTAGGATGAGTCTAGCTACATAAATTAACAATACAAATCATCATCATCATCTTCCTGCCCTTGTCCCATCTTATTTGGGGTCGGCGCAACACGTTTGTTTTTTCCATTCTATCCTGTCAAATTAACAATACAAATAAAAACTTTAAACTTTTTAAAAAAAATGCTTAGCGTCTGTCATGTAGTCATGACATGAGCGTGCTGAACACATTTTGCTTTATCATATATCAGTTTAAAATAGATTCCTATTTCAATACATTTATTTGACAATTTCTTATCCATGTAACAATTTTTTTTTGCAATTTCAGAGAAAACATAGGTGAAAATGTAATATTCCAATGGGTGGAAACAATAAGAGAAGTTCTACAAGCAATAAAACCGGCAGAAAAGAAGGTAGAACCAAAACCGCGTGCTGTTGAATCTTTGGATTTGACTCTGGTAAGTTTTAACTGCCTATAGAACAGTATCAGATTAGAATAGCATAGGAAAACTTTATTGTACACAAATATTACACTAATATTATAAATTGACTGGCCTGTTGGTCTAGTGGTTAGTGACCCTGACTGCTATGCCGGAGGTTGTGGATTCGATTCCCACCCAGGATAATGTTTGTGTGATGAGCATGATCATTTGTTCTGTGTCTGGGTGTAATTTATCTATAATATGTATGTATTTAGAAATATATAAGTATGTTTATCAGTTGTCTAGTACTCATAACACAAGCTCTGCTTAGCTTGAGACTAGAGAGTGTTGTGTGATAGTTATGGAATATAAAAAAAAAAAAACGATAGTTTGTGAGTGTGTTAGGTGCTAGTAGTGTATTATGGGAGCATTATTAAGTCCAATTTTGGCAAATACCGATTTGATAGCCTGTAATTCATTAAATTATTGCCTCAAAATCCACCTAATTTTGACTGAACATAACTCTAACTAAAAACGCACTATAATGCGTAAATATAGTGCTATACTTATAATAACACATTTTACTTAAGGCCCTAACTCCCGAGCAGTGCTATAAAACATTGACTTTCTGAAGCCTACTCATCGGTAACGGCTAGATCAATAGGTTTGAATAAAACATGTGTTTATTATAGATTCATGTACAACATAAATTTTTTAGTAAAACTATTAGTCTTACAAAAAAAAAAAAAAATAACAACATGATATTTTTTCGCTTATTTGCCGACTCCTTTCAAACGGCTAAAGATCAAATCTTTAGAAATATATTTACACAAAAAAATTACAGTTAAGAGTTCTTCAGAATGTACATGGCATATGTAAATCAACCCATATTTCGCGAAGAAAATGATTTAAAGGGCAGTCTGGGCGCAACTGGCCGGAATTAAATTCACAGATGTGAATTTAATTGTACATTAATTCTGGCCAGAAGTTCAAGGGACTATACGCCTTAACATTCTTATCACTTATTGTAGAACTATGATAACACTTGACGTTATATTATAACTTTTTATTATATATTTCAGTTAGATATCAATTGCCCTGCCATAACTCATGGTGAAGTGATCGTAGACAGAAAGAGCTCCTTCCAAGGTCATGCCGCTGAAGTGCACTGTATGGAAGATGTGAAGTAAGTATAGATGCGACATTTCACAGATATTAACAATATTCCACCATATGGTGTCCTACTGGGGCCACGGGTTGTGTGAAAGCGAAACCCGGGGCCCTGGGACGAAGGCAACGAAGGAACAGGAGTGCGTTTTTAATCAGTAAAAGTCTGACACTATCTCCCGCTCCGCCCAAGAGCTGGATTTGTCATAAGATGATTTTCCCTCCCAATAAAAAAAAAACCATAAGGTGTCCGGACACAAATAATAGCACCATCTCATCTCTTCCCGTGGGTGTCGTAAGAGGCGACTACGGGACATACCAAAGAATATAAGCAACAACATTCTCTGTGCATTGCAACAACCATACTGCGATCGCCAAGTGTGGCGATTAGGCCAGTTTTTTTTTTATATTATGCTTTATAGAATGTGTAGTTAACGGGTATGTGATCGGTCTTTTTACACCCTGTATAGATGTATTATACGATTTACTTAATTCTAATTTTTACTTAATATCTCTTAAACATTTTTCAGCGCCGTCCTAACGAAACTAAAACTAAATAGGAAAATAATGAACGCTACACACAACATGTACGCTTATCGCATCGAACGCAAGACAGCTAAGGGCACGACCATACTGCAGGACTGCGACGACGACGGAGAGGCGCACGCGGGAGGCAGGATGCTGCATCTGCTGCAGATCCTGGACCAAAAGAATACCATCGTTGTCGTGTCCCGATGGTAAGTTATTCTATCAGACTAACCTTTGCCCGCAGCTTCGCCCGCGTACATAAAATATAGCCTATGTCACTCAGGAATAAAGCAGCTTTCTATCAGAGAAAAAATTTTAGCATTCGGACCAGTACTTTCAGAGTTTACCTCCTACAAACAAAAAGTAAAAAAATAATTACATCTTTATAATATTAGTGTGGATTTAAATTACTTTTTTTTATTATTTATCTACATTGTGCTCACATAATAGAAGTGACGAGAAATATGTAACCAAGATTTATGTAACTCATAATGATTTAAAAGTGTCCATGGAGTTTCTTGCATGTTCTTCTCCATAGAGATCTACACTTTGAAACATGCAATTTAGCTTCATCTTTTGATTGACCGACATTTTGACAATTCAAAAGAGTCGAATTCGATCATGGTTTAAGAGCTTGTTACTTCATCTAACCCAATCCAACACAATGTTTGACGAAAAGGCAACGCGAAAAAAAGAGAGAAAGCCTGGAAACTCTGTTAGCTTTCGGTAATTCCATGATTTACTCGTTTTTTAAACCCTTAAAAGTTTTTGAAATAAATTGTCGTCATTTAGAATCTTGATTAAATTTGCAAGACTTCTAGCTTTTTTAATTTTTGAGTTAATTTTGAAATGTCAAAGGTTATGCAAAATAGCAGATTTTCAGAGGTCTTTACTGGATTAGTTTTACACAAAATTATAAATTGATTTCTATATGAGCCTATGTAATATCCACAAGATACTGTTTTCCCAAAATATCTAATAAAAAATGTATAATAACATCATAATTGAGTAAGAGCGGTTGTATGAAAAATAGTAAAAATGTATGCTGAGTTTATTTTTCTATTTCCAGGTACGGCGGCATACAGTTAGGCCCCGACAGATTCCGACACATCAACAACGCGACCCGACAGGTCATACAGCAAGCAGGCTTGTTAAAGAAATGACATTTAGCTTAGAACTTAGCTGTAAGGCGCGAATATTAATATTGCATTGGATGGGATAGCTCTGTGGGTTATGTATTGGCAACATTTAATGTTGTACTAGTGTTGCCAGACAGAAAAATTGGAAAAGGATTTTGTTGTTTTCGTCGACAGTGTTAATATACTAAATAGTTACGGAGAGTACAATGTTATAATCCTAAAGGCTCTTGGTAGATGCGGTTATAAAATGTGCAAGTGGGATCGCGAATATCGTGTCATCTCGCTCCGACGACTTATGTCCGCGGCACTTTTTTAGGTCGTAAAACGTGCGAGTGGACCACTAATATCGTGTCATCTTGCTCTGACGACTTTATAACACACTCGTTTTAATACTCGTCACATTTTTTGAAACACAATGGAGCCATTTTATGTTGTTTCGAGGATGTAGGATGCCCTGTCATCCACACACAGAATTATCATACCTGAGTAAGAAGGACAATAATATTATATTGCTGATATAATGAATCCACAAAGCTACCCTCAAATGCGTCTATTTTGTATAGACTGTATAATCTTAGTCAGTTTATGGCATAGAGTGTCTTTGTAATACGACTTATTTTTCGCAACCAAATTCTTTGTTTATATACAGGTTGAATTTTTCAAATGGTCTTGGATGGCCAAATCCTGAAATATGCAGGATAGCAAAAAAATGCTAAATGATTCTCAGGCCACATATTGATGAAACTAAAGCCCTATCCTTTGCTGGGGTGTACCATTGTTTTCTAAATTACATTTTCTTTATGCACCTGCCGTATCATCTCTCTAACACCCTAGGTTGCCTATTAGTGTTTTTTTTTTTTTGTTATATTATAAACTAGCGCTTGACTGCGATCCCACCTGATGGTGAGCAATGATGCAATCGTTGGCGCACTAGTTTATTAAGAGCCTATTCACTCTAGGGAATGCCTAACGCAGATACTCCGCATTAGTGTTGAAAAAAAAAAACATAAATAAATAAAACTGTATCACCTGTTAATTTTGATTTTAGGTAAAAAAAAAACGTACATATCAAAGATCTATCGGTTTACATTTTCATAAAAATTGGGCCGAAAACTCCTTTGACCGCTTTTCTCTATTCATCGTAGTTCTGGATTAGGCCAACCACGGCCACATGAAAAATTCATTCTGTAGAGGACTTTATTATTAATTAGAACCTGTATAATAATATTGTAACAAGACTGTTTCGACTGCCATATATCTTTCCTTGGAAAATGAAAGGTTTAAAAAAATAAATATTATAATAAAGAAGGACCGATTTTTAGTCCAAGATCCTAGAGCTTAGACATACTTCTTTTCGCATTAACAAAATGTGTGGGATTATAAATAACCTTGGGAAGGTAAAATCTCAAACTCAAGAGGATTTGAGATGAGGTTATAATAATATATTCTCATGTTGAGATCAGGCAAATAATATGGGATTTATTTGGAGTGGGAAATCATCAAGTCAATCTCCTGCTCTTTGTGGAGCGAGAAGGAGTGTCGTAATAACTAAACACACTCTGTTTCTTCAGTTGCCCTTTGCGGTCCCATTAAACTCAAATTATATGGGCTTAAAACGACGTCATTACTGCTTGTTGCCTTATTATGGCTTGTGCAATTCATCACGAGAGAATTAAATCAAAGTGTAGTTTTATGTAAATAGATTTTCTATATATCCATGGAAAGAATACATGGCTTTGTGATTTTATTAGATCTCTAGGTTTAAGTTAGCTTATTGTGTTGTTACTGTTGTCTCTGTGACTACACGCCCGTCATAGTCAATTCATAAATACAAAAATAATGTAAATATTGTATTTACATTTGAAATTATTAAGTTTTCTTTTATTTTATTTAAAGTTTATTCATTAAATATTACTTTAAATATTTCTTTATATTATTTTAAATTGGATAATAATATTTTACTTTTTATTAATCTGCATGACATGTGCGGTCACACTTAGAATGTCCCCTGAAACCGCCATTTGCTTTCGCGACTCATATGTTGTGGTTTCATAATTATGTGTGATACTTTACACTCGCCTAAGCAATCGCGCAAACTCCTCACCCTATCCAAGGCCTTAGAATGGTAACAATATTAACAAACAAACTATTACTTCGGTATAAAAATATGTACTTTATATAACAAATAATATTTACACAATATTTTTCATGATTACATTTATGCTATCTTTTACTGTTCCTTGCATTATTGTCTGATGTTTTCACTGTAATGCATTTCTTGTCCAAGAATTTTAGTAGATCCTGCAACAGAATGAATTGATATTATAAGACGGATTATTAAATAATTTTATTTTACAAAACTACATTTTATTTCATATCCCCAAACTAGCTTTCCTCTGCCACGAACCACGAAACTGTATTTTTTCGGGATAAAGTACTGTGCTGTCTGTTACAAGCCGAAATGAAGTTCAAAAGCTACCGATAAAATAACACTTCTTGGCAGTCAAAGTCCTGACTCACTCACATCAATGTCTAACCCAAACTCATATCATTTATGTGATAGTGGAATGTGACCAGTATCGCGAACTAAGGAGGAGCCTGTTACCAAATATTGATCTCCACAATGGTGGAATTAATATGATTCTGAGCCAGCCAATGTCTGCAGTAGCACAGAGTATTTACAAGTTCTTAAAAAAATGTATGAAAGAGAGAATGGATATAGAGGGGCTGAGAATAAAAGTATAGAGTGAGGTATATTTGAAGAGGTGAGTAGGGGATAGAGTAATGGTTGGCTTGCAGACTGCTATCTCAACTTGCAAGATGCCCATTATGCTACAATAGGATTGATCCGATGAGGCTGGCATAGTCACCCAGAGTGCACTGAAGCCTCTAAATACTAGATATAAAAAAAAAATAACCCAAACTACTGGACCTCGAATACTGAAATTTTACACATAGGTTTCTTTTATAATTTGTACGAAGAACAAGAAAGGATTTTCCATAACTCCCTACCCCTGAATGTTCTGAATGAAACTGGGGCCCAAAGTTTTTATGGAGAAATCTACTTTCACGCGTGTCTAGCAGCTAGTAGAAACTAGTCTACTTATATTTTTTTTTTTTTTTAATTGATTTAACCAGTGCTTGACTGCGATCCCACCTGATGGTAAGCGGAGATGCAATCATTGATGGTCAGGCGCACTAGTTTATTAAGAGCCTATAAAAAATAAATGCTTACCTTAGGATCATACCGGTGTCCATATCCCACCAAATCCTTATGTATCACATCAATATTGACGGGATCGTACTTCAATATGGCTTCTCTCAAAGATCGACGACTTAGTACGTAGTTGTGAAACGCTATGTGTAGCGGTACGCGGCATGAATGTATCTGTTGAGAAATCAATCAATTAAAATTTAAAAGCAATAAATATCACTAAATAATCTATTTATATAAGGTGTTAAAAAATTAACTTTAAGAATTAAAAAAAAAAATCAGCTGCTCCATACATTTTGACAAGTTATGCGAACATAAACGTAGGGAACAGCTGTTTTTTTTTCGCGATTTCTGGTTGGTCCCATAGTAAAAGTTGTTCATAATGAGGAGTACAATGTCCCCTCGAAATTCTTCAAAGTTAATTTTTTAACACCTTATATAAAAGGAGAAACTAACTAGTCCGTGATAAGACCTGTCATACTGTATGGATCAGAATGTTGGGCTGTGAAAAAGACGGATGAAAAAAGATTGCATGTAGCGGAGATGAGAATGTTGAGATGGATGTGTGGTGTGACGAGAATGGATAAAGTGAGAAATGAATATATTAGAGGAAGTTTGAAAGTGGCGCCAGTGACTGAAAAGTTGAAGGGGAATCGTTTGTCTTGGTATGGTCATGTAAAGAGGAGAGATGAAACGCATGTTACTAAAAGAGTTATGAGTATACATGTGGATGGGTGGAGAGGGAGAGGGAGGCCAAAGAAAAGATGGATGGATTGTGTGAACAGTGATATGAAAGAAAAGGAACTTAGTGATAGTATGACGGTTGACAGGATAGAATGGAAGAAAAAAACGTGTTGCGCCGACCCCAAATAAGATGGGACAAGGGCAGGAAGATGATGATGATATAAAAGGAGAAACTGACTAACTGACATATCAATGCATAGCCGAAACTATTGGGACTAGGAGCGAGAAATTGCACAAGGTTTGCTTTTATGACGTAGGCGAGCACTGAGAGAGGACTTTCCAGAATTCACCTCCTAAAGGGATGATATGGTCCCAAGTTTGTATGGAGACCCATTTTTACGCGGGCGAAGCAGCTGGTAGAAACTAGTTGAATAATATAATTATAAACAACGAAAAGGTAAGTATTTCCTATTTGTAATGATGGAAGGAGTGGACTTTAAGCCTTTGCCTAAGAGTGGGACATATAAGGCCAGCAAAGAAAAAAAAAAGTTGGAATGACTACAATCGCGTGAGTTTTTGCTCCTTATGTAATACAGTTTAATATTCAATGTCATCATAGAAGCCTACTCGCGATGCTACTCTGGTTCTACCATTCTAGGATAAAGAAAGAAAATACTGTTTATTGTTACCTTGGCTTTCTCTCTCTTCTGGAACACCCAATCATCAGGACAGCAATCAACACTTTTTAAAACTGCAACTTCAGTTGTTATTTCATATCCACACACATCTGCATCTCCTCTTATTTCATCAGCCTTTGTAGATAATGGTGCTGAGAAAATATCTCTAACCCTTTCCAACTCATGTGGTGCTCTTTGAGACATTGCTGAGCCCATATTGCTATCTTTGTCTAACTTGCCTGATCTACTAGGAGATGTTGTTAAGGACATATTGCTATCACTTTCTATATTATCAGTCTTGCCAGGTGACGCTTGTAGCCTAGTCTTTTGCTTTGGTTTCTTATAAACAAACTTTCTAGGAGATTTCACTGGCGTTTTTTTTTCTAACTCATCAGCTGTTTTAGAAGACATTGCTGAGGACATATAACTATCTCTTTCTAACACATCAGTCTTCTTAGGTGAAGCATGTAGTCTTGTCTCATTTGTTGGTTTTTTCCAAGTGAATTTTGAGGACGATTTCACTGGCGTTTTTGAACAGCCAGTTGCCATTTTCGAAGGTGAATTTTCAGGTGATATATTATACCTCTTTGGTGGAGAATCTTGTGTGTATGTGTTTGTTCTTGGTTTTTTAGGATTGGGTTGATTTTCGTCTTCTAACTGTTGAATGGTGGGATGCGTTTGATTATAGAGGTGCGTGAGAATTTGTATGGCTGGGAAAAGAAAAAGAAAGAAGTTTTAAATCTAAGGGAGGAGGCACGACAAACATTTTTAGAAGACTCATCCATCAATAGCCACAAACAGAATTTCTCTCGCCTAAATATTTTAAGGTGGCCAAAGATTTTTGGTACATTCCAATTTCTTTCTCCCACAGCTGGGTAAAAGCCTGATGAGTTGTGGGCTAAAAGAACCTTTGTGTCCCATTGAATGTCAGGCGAATAGGCTGACTACGGCCTACCGAAAACAGCAATCATATTGCATATCCTCTAAAACTAAACTGTCTTATCAGGAATAAGATAGCTTTTTCAGAAAAACGCGGATATTTTTTTTACCAGTCTGTTTTTCAATGTATGTTCCTGTTATTCATATACTATTCATCAGTAGTGAATCAAAATTCGAATTAGACTGCATTTTTTTCTGAATACCCACTTTATTGCGTTTTTTTTTTAATTTCATAAAATAAACAGTCCAAATTGATTTAAACAAATGCTCCTTTTGTTCTTTTTAGTTTTGTATCTCTAATCAATACTGAACGCTTTACGAATGTAAGCCCCTCGCCCATGGCGACTTTTTGTAGCGATGCTGTAGCGCGTTCGCATCGATATTCGCGATGCTGAAGCGCGTTAGTAGCGCGTTGGCGTTTTTTCTATAGCTCTTGCAATTGCGAATAAAGCGCGTTAGTAGCGATGCTATCGCGCGCTTATGAAACATCGCTACAAAAAGTCGCCGTGGGCGAGGGGTCTAGCTAATGTTGATTATTAAATTGGGCGATATTAGGACTTTCCTAGCGGCTTTTTGATTGATTTGAAATTGAAATTTTGAATATTCTAATGCTTCTTTCAAAAATAGATTTTACTTTGTCCCATATAAATCCTCGTAGGTACTTAGATATTTGTTTGATTGAATAAATTACTTAACACTAAATTCACAAAAAATATGTGAATATAAAAATATATGTGTATATATATTATGTGTATATATGTGAATGAAAAATTACAATGCCAACAAAACTTCAAAAATATAAAATAGCAATAGCATAAACTGAACTGGTTTTATCTCTCTATCCTAAATATTAATTTATTTTCATTTCATATGTATTCATTCTCTATGAAAAGTAGTTTTAAAGCTTGTTTTTTTCTTATTGTTTAATACAATGTTTAAAACTTGTTTTAATCTGTGTTATTAAACATGTGTTTTAAAAAACATCTTGTTTTATCATGCCAACCCTGGTGTTATAACAGATTTTTAGAGGGTGTATGATACAGCAGAGGACAAAAGTGTTGGGAGAGGGAGAGCTAGACAGGTCCTAAGTTTAAGTTCTTAAAAATATCTTACCTCTTTTTCTCTTAAAAGGTTTCAAGCCATATCTATCCAATTCTCTATTCCTTTGAGGAGTAGTCATTGACTCGAAATCCGCCATTGGCGTTACATCAACAGTCTTGATAATATATTCACTATTTTTAGGCGTTTTTATATTAATAATACCATTATTACTTTGAAGAACTTCCTGAATTTTTATAGGGCTAATTCCTTCAGCTTCCAATTGTGTTGTTTCTATAATTTTATTTTCAGTCTGTTTTACATAAACTTCGGGTAGGAAACTGTCTTCTACCGTGTCATTTTTATTTTCATTGAAATATGGTTGACATCCTTCACTCAAAGATTTTCTAGAGTTTTCAAGTTTAGTGACATCATCTAAGACAGATATACCACCAAATTCAAAATTGTCAACTGGAAAATCTCTCCTTGGTTTGTGAAGGGAATAGTTCAATTCTTTGTCTGATGTTTGAAATACTTCAGAATTTTGACTTGAATTTATATCAGCTTCATTATTCTCATCTACAATTTTTATATCATCATCAACTTCAGATTTGGACAAATCGTCTTTCAAATCCATATTTTTATCTTTTTCATTTTCTTTTAGGACATCAAAATTGTTCATCGAAATATCACGCCTGGATTTGTGGAGAGAGTAATCCAGTTCTTTATCAGATATTTGAAATATTTCAGAATTTTGACCTGAATTGATTTCATCATCATTGTCATTTAAAATTACTATATCATTGTCACCTTCAAATTTCGATGAATCGTATTGATGAGTTAGATTATCTTTTCCGCCTCCTATGTCTTTTGGAAAATCTCCCCTAGATTTGTGAAGGGAATAGTCTAATTCCTGATCTGATATTTGAAATCCTAATTCAGAATTCTGACTTGAATTGATATCTATGTCATTATTTTCACATACAATTTCTAAATCATTGTTAACTTCAGACAAACCATATTGTTGAGTTAGACTGCTATCCTCCTCATTGTCTCTTAAGCTTTCTTTGTTATTAATATTATCTTCTATTATAATTTCATCATAATCTATTGACACATCATCTTGTTTCCCCAGACTACTATTGTTTGGAACCTTTCCAAGAGTTGCGATTGGCCTTTGAGAAACAACTATTTCTTCAGACGAACTTGAACCTTGAGTCAAATCTATATCATCCTTGGTTTCTTTGCTTTTGTTGTAAGAACCATTATGCTCATTAGGGTCAGAATTCTGTTCGAATTCTTTACTATTTTCAGTGTTTGTTGAATGTTCATGAACAAAGTCTTCATAAAAACTGTTACTACATAATGGAGCACTTCCTACTTTCACAGAGCTTGGATGATATTCTATTGAAGCCTCTTGAGCTTGTGTTAAGTCAAAAACTTGACTTGATACTTCAGTTAATAAACATGATTTCTTAATTTTTGCAATATATTCTTCTTTGTCAACTATTATTGTATCATCTACAGATGCTTGAGTCTGAGAGTTACCAACATCTACAAGAGGTAGACTAACATCAGTGGAATTTGAAGACTGAGTCAAATCCAAACTTTCTTCCACCTTTTTGCCTGGTATATTCAAATCTATGTTTGTTCTGCTCTCATCATCTTCATTTGAACTTTGTGTTAAATCAATGTCTTCTTTATCAGCTTGACGTGAATCTGTATTTGAATGGTTTGAAAGTACTGTTATTTGTTGTTCATCTGTAATATTTTTACTAATACTGTCTGTAGCATTTTTACTTACATTATCATCTACATTAATGTTATGATCTTCATCTACTATAGCACCATTATCTTCAGGACTTTGCGTTAAATCTATCTCTTTCAATTCCTCATGTACATGTTGTGAGGAACCCACAATACAATCAGTAATTTCCATAAAATCATTCGACCTTCTTTTAGTTACATTCTGAGACAGCTGAATACCTTTTTCAGAATTTTGTGATGGAATATTGACACATTGAGTTAAATCCATATAATTATCTTGTGAAAACACTTTTGTTTTATACTCTTGTGATAAAACAACAATAGGTTTTGAAGTCTCCATTATAGATGACAGTTCATCATCAAAAATATCTGGGGAACAACTTCTGTACTGTTTATTACTGGTTTCTATACTTATTACTTCTTTAGAAGGATTATTGACTTGCTTGATAGGTGATATTAATTCAATATCTTCAGTTACAAGTGTTTTATCTTCAAGTAGTATTTTTACTGGTGATCTAATGTCAATTATGTCTTTGGCTAGAGACTTATTTTCAGCTAGACCACTTTCATGAACATTACCATTAATATTTATCAAATCCTTACCCATTTTACTTCCAATATCTTCAGTAGACATATTTTCTTTATCTTCTATTACAATTTTTGGTACTTCACAATCTTTATACTTTCTCTTATATTCAATTTCTTTAGAAGCAAAGATATCTTTAACAGTTTTGACTGGCCCACTCAGTATGAGATCCAGTTCATCCTGTGAACAGTCAATATCACTGAAATTCATTGCATAAGTATCAATAAGTTTAGGACTTTCAGGCCTTCCAGGTATTTCTGACCAATCTCTAAGTAACAAACCACTGGTTGTAGATTTCTCTACTAAATCACTAACATAGAAAATATTGTTATCTTTAATGCATTCATATGGTATACTTGAAGCTAAATAGAAAATTCTAGGTTCAGGTTCTTGACTATCAGAGCTATCTTGTTCTACTTTTGATTGATCAAGATTCTCAAACAATATTCTAGTATATTTCTCAGTAATATTTTGATGTTTCTCCTCCTCTGTAACAGTAAGAAGTTTATACTGTTTTCGATACTTTTTAGGTTTCTTACCAGCACTTATTTTAGCTTCAGGTACTTTGAAACCATATTCTTGTAATGTTTTCCTTATTTTTGCTACTCTTTGTTGAGTTGATAATGCTTGTGAAGTTTCAGGGGCATTTGATTCGGTTTGGAGGGAATTTGACAATGCTATTGCCAGTTGTAGTTGTTCTGAATCAACATCTAAACCTGACTTCTTACACACGGTATCAAACTGCTTGCTATATGCTACTAATTCATTTTTCTTTCCTTTCAAAGCTGTTCTAATATCATTCTGGCCCTTGATACGTTTAGTTACCTTTCTAGTCTTAGGTTTGGCTGGTTTTTGAGCCGGTTTTGGACCTTTACAACTTTTTTTTACTTCTTGAAAATCTGAAAGACTCTCATCCATATCAGATTGGCGAGTAAAATATTTGCTTCTAACACATTCACTGCAATGGAACAGAAATAAAACTAATTATAAATTGGACTATTTTATTAACTACATAATAAATAACAAATTAAAACATAATTATTACCTATTGCTAGCTATGTTCATAATCTATATTCCCGGTTGATCTGGCCTTTCTGCTTCTTTCATGTATTTCCTGATGGCGTCTCCAGTTCGGTTTGGTAACCCACTGGCAATCATGAGTTTCCTTTCTACCTCCTCTATGGGGTCTTCATATAATACTTCTACTGATTGCCGCAAATTTTTCGTCACTGGGCTGAAGCTAAAAATGAAAGTAAACAACTGTTGAGGAAAATTTGAGTTCGATACTGAATTCGTCGTGGGTCTGATTCTCGCACGGATTAAATATTTGAATAGCCTACTGATAGTTGTTAATGATCTGTATGTCTTGTTTATGAAAGTTTACATGTTTTTATATGCACCCACAATACAGGAGTATTTTTTAAGACGGAGCCAGGTATTTTTGATAAATAAATGGATCATAGAATTGATAAACCACAAATAACTATTTCTAAAAGTAGAATTATGGAACTGAGCGAAATTTATGTATTATTATTGTACCTTAACACAGTCATAACAATATTACCACATTGGGAACTAGAGGTATCGGTCAGTGGGTCGTCTTAGGCCGGCCGCAAACGTTCGGTTTCCTATTTAGGTTTCCTGATCAGGAAATCAGATTCGGAAACCTAAATGCTCTGTTTACATACAAAATTTTATTTTTTCCATTTGCAAAAAAATAAGAACGTGTGCGCCTTGTTGAACATTTTGTATGTTAGTAGATTTACTTACATACAAAATTTAGATTTCCAGATTTGATTTCCTGATTAGGAAACCTAACTAAGAAACCGAACGTTTGCGGCCGGCCTTAGGGGCGGAGACAGTTATTATTTCCCTCAATATTTAATGCATTAGCCAGGAAAAATTTGAGGCAACGGACCGTTGTTACTGTATTCATCTTACAATTAACTAACCTAACCTAACCTAAAATTTTAATTTTATGAATGCCATAACGGTCAATATACATACTGGAAAAACACTCCGGTTATTAATCCAACACTTATTAAGCATACACCAAGAATATTCCTAAATCTATTGGCTGGTGTTCCTATTATTTTTCTAGTCTTCCATTTTGACGTATCAACACCGATCGCCATGTTTAGATTTTCGCTGCACTCCGTTTCTGTTTACTCTTCGTTCGGCGTCGAACAGCTGATACATAAATTACATACTAGTAACTAAATGAACTAAATAAAAGTTTAATTTATATAGAATAACATTGAAATTTATGATGATAACCTATTAAAACTTACATACAACGTAATACAAGAAAAATCTTAACGTTTGACAAAACATAAAAATGCTAAGTAACTGCGTTGAAAGGATAGTTTCAAACTTGCATCGCGTTCCGAATTACAGATCCCGGCATGAATCTTGACCACTGACTTACACTTGCGTAGAAGTAAAATATCGGGTCTCTTTGGTGGTATGAAGTGAGACGCGGGCGATTGATATGGATAAAAAATGGTTTAGCCGAAAACGCATAACCAGTACCCAGACAAAGTTCCTTTCGAAAGTAGGTAAAATATTAAGAATTTCTTTATAGGGGTTCAAATGTTTGAAATTTTCGTCTTTGCTACAATATGTATACCTTTCGGTAGAAATTCTCTAAAAGGTAATGAAAACCGTATGAAAATCTGATGCATGGTTAAAAAGTAAATGGAAAAATAGACGAACACAGCTACTTTGCTTTAAACTAGTTATGGTTTTTTTTTAACTTTTACTTTCAACCAGAATCAACAAGATCAAAGCAAAGCAATCCCCATTCTTTTGCCGAGCGCTCAAGATCCATGCCGATACCTGTACATCTAAATAGGTCTTGCTTTACATAATTGTGTTCTGCGCTCTTGAGTACCTACATAATTTATACTTACGTCTTATTAGCCCGTCACGACTCACGACCGAAGTAAGTTCGGGAGGTTCCTGCACCGGATTCAGGTGGTAGAAATGCCCAGGTGCACTGGCATAGCTACATGGCCGTGAACTTAGTGGATCATTTTCCAGCAGAGCATAAAAATTTAGAGTTCTACTCGCATGCACCATAATTCTGGAGTTCCTGATACTTCTTTAGAAAAAGTTCTGATGATTTTTATGGAAAAATATCAATTGAAATCTATCTTCCGGTATCTACCAGTTTTTTTTTTCATAAGTAAAATTTTAAGTGCTTTAGGTGCACAAAGACGAGTTCTGTAGTTTCTAATTACTTTTAGTAATAAATAGTTCTGTCAATTAGAGCTCACAAAAAATAAAAAACATTTCAATCTAATAACAGGAAAAAACAAATAATGATCATAAACTGACGAAAACTACTAAAGAGCTTGGCGGGGCAGTTCCCCGGGGCCCCTAAGCTCGGGGGCCCCAAAAACTGGTTGGCTAACCTATAATTGAACAACCTATCGAGAAATTCTCGCTTTGAAATCTAAATAAAATGGGGTTTGGGTTAAGATTGCAACGCTACTTTAATCATGGCAACTCGTCTTCTGTGAGTCTAACACTCCCTTTGTTATTTAATGTTTTTCATGTAAAAAAGGGGTCCCGATTTTGTTCGCCCCAGGGCCGTTCATCACCTGCTACGCCACTAACCTGGTGTCACCATTGTGCAGATCGTACAGGGGTTACAGTAGGAGTATAGTGTGAAGGTGTGCTCCACTTAGGCGGAGCACCGCCGTGTCTTCGTGGAGGCGATCGACAGCGGTGACCTCTCGCACAGGGCCTTACTTCAAGCCATAGTCCGAATGGGTCAATGTTCAAAGTTAAGCTTACCAGTTTAAGTGTATAATCTATGGTTAAGCTATGCTTGCCGAGGTCTGTCTATGAATGGGTGACCATCTTAATTTGATGAAATTTCTGCATCCCTCCGAGCAAATAACACCTGGTCACGGCTGTCATTTTTGTATCTTTCAGAGTCATTATGGATTGTCAAAAACCAGGACCAAATCTGACACCAGTCTTCACCAATTGTTGGGCTGCAGCTGTGGAGGTCAGATAGGCAGTTTACAGAGTACCTTTTTCTATATAGTAAGGCAGTCGCTCCATGTAAAATAGGATATCCAAACGCATCTGTTTAAACGGGATGCCAACCTTAACGTAGCTGGGAAAAGGCAATTCGGATGATTCGGAAATTAGAGATGGGTCGTACTAGGCAAATCTTGGACTAGGTGCACCTAGTCCAAATACCTGTTCCACCTAGTCCACCTAGTCCATGAAAAACGCATACTTTATAGATGCTTAGTCTTTGTCACAACGATACGTGTAGTACGTACGTACGCAGTAATGAATTGTAATCTTCCCTTCATACTTTACACAGGCTTAGGACTGTCAACGTATAGATTTATCTACATTGAAGATGGTTGGCGTATTTAAAAAGATAATTCATTTTTCAGAGTACTTAATATTTTTTGTTTTCCTTTTTTCTTGTTTTTTTTTTTGAATTATGTAGATTTGATACGGAACTTTTAAAACTCAATTGTATTTTGCAAATTTTACACTCAGCCATTTGTTGGCCTTTATCCGTAAAATGATCCCAAGCGATACTACTTCCTTTGGGAGCCATTTTTCAAAACAATAAACACATTAATTAATGTCTTATTAAAAATAGATCTAAGTTCTTTAACATTATATTAAAACTTCGTTACGAAAACCGATCACTAAATAAGTCCGATAGAAGTTAGCGACGTCGAGTAGGTATCATACGTCAATCGAGATCACATTCGCACGAGTCCGTACTTGATACTCGACTGCATCAGTAGTCTTCATTCGCATCGAGTATTGTCAAAGTATCTATTCTACCTATTCTATAAAGTCTGCTTAGTGCCTACTGCCTAGTCCCGACTAGTCTCGATCTCGAGTATTGACAGACAAGGATAGAAAGACTGCGGAATAGTGTAGTTAAAAAAGGACAGAATATATTTTTCCACAACACGGTGCGCGTCGCGTAACTTTTATGCGATTGAGATATGGTTCAAATTCAAACGACTGGCACACATATGATCTATGTAAATACGAGTGCGCATCGCGTTAATTTTATGTTTTTTGAATTAAGGTTCAAATTCAAGTAACTGACTCACGAATGATTTTGGCAAACATGGATGAGCTAGGACTATGCTGCTATCTCGCTTCACCGCGTCGTCGGGACGCGGTGAAGTGAGATAGCAGCATAGTCCAGTACAGTCGGTACTTCGATTCGCGCGGGCCACGGGTGCCGTGCACTGCGTAGGCACAGTGAGACTAGGTGGATCAAGTATTTTAAAAGTTAGAATAGGTGCAGCCTAGTCTCGTTAAATACCTAATCCCTGGATCTGTTCTAGTATATACGCTTCATCTCTATTCGGAATGCCTTACTGATATCTGTCATTGTCAAAAACTCCTTTTTCGTGCGAAGATTTTCGTGGTGTTTGTTTGTGACTCAGAGTGCTATTTTTGTTGTCCGTTTTATTTATTTTTTTGGCAGTTTTCTTTGTTTTAAGCTTATGACGAAAATGTCCTTACTACAGAATTTGGCCTATAAAGAATATCAAAAGGCTTTAGATTTACGTTTACATCAGTGTGAAATAATAGCAAAACTGGCCAAGATGAATTACAAAATTGTACCGTAAGTTCCTTTATAAAAAGTTACACAAATATAATACAAATTTTATGCCTTTACTTAGAGAAACATGTTTTGAATTTTCAGGATATCATTCAGTGATTCTAAGAAACCAGGTGAAACACTAATAAAAGCATTGGACCGTTCTGGGCTTTCCACAAATCAATATATGCAGCTTCTGAATGAGTCCTACACCATAAAAACTATACAAACTTTTTACAAACCACAGTCCAAAGTGGCCATTCTTGTAGCTAATGAGAAATATACACATTTATCAAAACTAGTTACTCCATCAATAGACTGTGACTCATTAGCCTCACATTTGAAAAATATAGGGTTTATTGCTATCAAAATAAAGAACACTACTAGTACAACGTTGAAGAGTATTCTGTCTAAGATTTTTGATTTATTGGAGGCGAATTCCTATTGTAAGTACCTGAACTATATCTTTTTTTTTAGTAATATACTAGCTGACCCAGCAAACTTCGTACAGTCAATGAATGTAGTTTATCTTTTGATATAGTCTACCGATTGCGATGTAACAAAGGCTAAGTAATATATCAAGTTACACTCAATTTTAATGTATAAAAGTTATCTACATTGATTTCATACAGTTAACGTGATGTACATACAACTAAAAAATTCTACAGATTTATTACTTGTAGAGATTCATCATAAATCATATTATGATGCTTACTAAATCTATAAGTACTAAGAGGAAAGAGTTGTATTTTTGTTTGTAATGACTAAACTCAAAAACTACAGACAGATTTAGAATTCTTTCACCAGTGGAATGCTATTATATTACAGAGTGACAAGGTATATTCTTCATTCTAGCAGACAAATCCACTTGCACAAACTTATTTTCAATATTATAGAGTTTCGGATAATTTGTAATTTTACTTTGTGTAGTAATTAAATCAACACAATCACTAGACCGTGGTATCCAACCGAGCATTGGACTATGGCCACTCCCTCTAACAAAAAAGAGGTCAATGTCCCAGGAAAATTACAGGCTGTTTTTAAAGCAATATGAAGTGATATTCATAAATAGCCTTGAAGAAACAATAACAAATAGATTCAAAGGTGATGCTTCTTTCTGCAGAAATCTCTTCCAGCATACCAAAGAGTATGTACCTAAAGCTACAGCATAACTGCAAAAGGAGAGTTAAAAAATACGTAGTAAAAAAAAAAAGGAAAGTTTACTTTGAATATGTACATTTTTGCTTTGGTTAACTATATGAAATCCATTCTTCTTCTTCTTTTCGATTCGATGGTAAACTCGTCAAACCTTTTGGGCCCAATAGGCCACACTAATAGCAGCATCGGTAGCACGCATCAAATCCTCCAAAGTGCAGATATATGGACACCTGGGGCATTCCAACATGTGGCTCATGTTTTGAACAGGAGCTCCGCACTCACATTGAGTATTCGATGGGTCTATAAAACCCCATTTTGCCAAGTTGTGTTTGCAGCGGCCTACCTGGGTTCGCAACCGATTTAGTTATAAATGAAATCCATTTATAAACTAATAATTCAGTCTTATTGATGTGAAATATTGTTTGTTTCCAGGCTTTTTGTTCTACGCTGGCCATGGTTGCCAGCTATGTAACACAAAATGCATGTTAGGAATAGATTGTCCTTCAGAAAACATCAACTTAGACCACTGCGTTACTGAAAACTTTGTACTAAATGAAATGGCAAAATGTAAACCTGAACTAGGGATACTTATTATGGATATGTGCAGGATATATTTGGACAGGTAATGTATGAGTTTTTTTTCCTTGTAACAGCAATTTAAGGGGTAAGTATCTTGTTAACCAATTTCTAAGCTGTGGAGGTCAGATAGGCGGTCACTCCTTGTAAAATACTGATATCCAGCTGCATCTGATTAGATGGGAAGCCAACGTCAACCCCAGTATTAGTAGTTTGTTTCCATAGTCTTACCTTACCTTATCTTATCTTATTGTGGCACACCAAGACTCATCATAACGCTTAAAGAGGCGAATTGTTGTGCATTTCGCAGTGCAGCGCCAAAAATGGCATCGCGACACTGTGAGGGGCAGCAGATTTAAGAGTGTATTTGAATCTTCTTATTGAAATGTAACCTTTGTAGTAAATAGAGTTCTGCTCTAAAATGTGCGAGCTGCACCGCGCCTCGATGATGTGAGTTTACCCTTATAATCAACTTAGATTTTCCTTCTTGCATTATGACTGGTTGATGAAATCATAAACAAATTCATTACACAGACATGACATAGATGTTGTAGTTGTTTTGATGGGTACTTTCTTTGTAAGGTAACCTACATGTGAGAGTGGTCCCTACAACGGCAACGTCATCAAATCGTTACCCTATCCTAAGGAAGGTATTTGAATGTGACAATACTCAAATGATGCAGCATGTCTGTACCTACCGAACTAATATTTGTATTGTATCATAATAAAAAAACAATTACAGCCAATATCATTGTAGATCTACCACAAAGTCCAAAGTTCGGTGGCTCACCTCACGGCGCTGCCATTTAAACATGACGCAGGCAGAAAATTGGACATCAAATTAGTGGCCAATGAATAACAAAAAGAAACTACCTATTGTAAAGTAGAAATAAACCAGTATGCAAGAGCAGGTTCGCATTCTATTGAAACTCAGTACTACGCGGTACGCCTAAACCAGACCAACTAGAGCCCTGCACGGGTTTTTATCAAATAATAATAATATAATACTCCAGAACTTTCCCACAACGCTATCTAGTCCCAAACTAAGCAAAGCTTGTGCTATAATTACTAGACGACTGATAAACATACTTTTATATTTCTAAATACATACATGTTATCTGTCTGTATGTATAGTCGACTGGCCTGTTGGTCTAGTAGTTAGTGGCCCTGACTGCTATGCCGGAGGTCGTGGGTTCGATTCCCACCCAGGACAAATATTTGTGTGATGAGCACAATCATTTGTTCTGTGTCTGGTTGTAATTTATCTATAATATGTATGTATTTAGAAATATATAAGTATGTTTATCAGTTGTCTAGTACTCATAACACAAGCTCTGCGTAGCTTGAGACTGGACGGCGTTGTCTGATAGTTGTGGAATATTATTATTATATTCGTTTATTCCTTTAACATAACATATAAATTATATTTTTAAATATTCCAATAAAAAATTAAAAACACTTAAAAATATAAAAAATAGTAGCCCACCGGTATCGGGAACAGAGTCCAAGCTACCGGCGGTCAGGGCTCCAGAGAGAGGAACCTCCTAACTATACGAGCCGTGTCCAGGAGTACCACTTTATGAATCAAGCCCTTGATCCAGCCGCCTAACGTGAGCCTCCTGAGATGTTGGTCGAGGCTCTTGGCTATTAAGCCATTGGCTGACACGACTATCGGTACAATGATCGCTGAGTCCACATTATTATTATTATAGATAAATTACACCCAGACAAACAAATGATCGTGCTCTTAACACAAATATTTGTCTTTTTGATGTAAGATTTTTAAGAATAATAATAAGCGATGATGTGGTCGACGATGGAGCACGCTTGCCTAGAAGTAACCTATTCACTCTCGACTTAAAGACCCCTAAGTTGTAGCTATCAGGAAACATACTCCGGCAAGGAATTCCACTCCTTGGCTGTACGCATAATACAATGCTGTCCAAATCGAACCCAAGACCTCCAGTAAGGTAGTCAGGGCCACTAACAACTAGATAAATAGGCCAGTCAATTAAGTATCTCATCCAACATTACAGGAAAACAAACCCACAAATCTATTCAGCAATTCACACCGTAGAAGACTACACTGCCCACAAGAACCTGCTAATCACCTACTCCACTCAATCCTCACAAGCTGCCTATGAGGTACTGCAGATAGAATGTTCCACCACCATCAATATGGATGAAACTTATGAGTTGAAGACTGGTGACACAGATAAGATTGTACCAGGGGCTTCTCAGTATGTTAATGCGTTGTGTGCGAGGTTGGGTGAGGATTTAGATGTTAGCAGTTTGCTGGATAAGGTTCATGAAGGTGAGGAATGTTTTTAAATGTATTTTTGTCATTGTAATTTAAACTTATGTTCAGTGTATAAAATGCAAATATTATAAACGGCTAAATAGAGATGTTGTTGAACATTTGAAACATCGGCTCACAAGATACAAATGGAACATTTGGAACATCGGCTCAAAAGATACAAACGGAACATTTGGAACAAAGGGTCAAAAGATACAGACACTGACTGTTATGAATCGTGATCTGTTACGTTGCGTCATATACACTTAAGTATTATTTAATTGAATTTTGATTTGAAAATAATTTAAAGCAGATGATTTTAGTTCAGGTCATTAATTATATTTACACTATTTTCGTTATAATTTGAATTTAAAAAAGACTGCTGGTCACTTAAAGTAAAGAGTGTTTCAGTGTTCCAATTGTTCCAAATGATTCATTTAAAAGTTTTAAAACATTACTGATGTTCCAATCTTTCGGAACACTTTTTTTTTTAAATTCTTGATAGGTTCGCGCTTGACCGCTATCTTACCTGATGGAAAGCTACAATGCGGTCGACGATGGAGCGCGCTTACCTAGAAGTAACCTATTCACTCTTGACTTAAAGATTCCCGGTTTGTAGCCATCAGGAAACACAGATTCCGGCAAGGAATTTCACTCCTTAGCTAAACACTAAAATGTTTAGAAACAGTGATTCGGTTCAGTAAAGAGTGACACACGCCTACTGAACATCAATAAACTCATGTTTCAGATGTCGAAAACTCGCTGAGGAAGCAAAGACCTATCAAAGTGCAGTGCGGTGTCGAAAAGAGATCTTTATATGATCCTACAACAGGTAAATTTATTGCTTTAGACCGAAAATGGACTGACAGGCGGCTTGTTTCACTTTGAGACGATGTAAAATATGCTATTTTAATACAACTTGGTGTTTTAACTCTTCTCTAAGTTATAGAGTTATATTGATATTTTAATTACAGTTGTGTGAATATATACAGATGTGGAGAGCAGTGGTGGCCGAGTCACGAGTGGTGGTGGTCACGGGTTCAAACCCAGCCAGGCGCATTACTTTGTGTAATTAATTTCATCACGATTGCTCAAAACGATGAAGGAAAACATCGTGAGGAAACCGGCATGTCATAGAATCAAAAATTCGAAGACATGTGACATTCACCAACCCGCACTGGGCCCGCGTGGTGGATTACAGCCCATTCAATCTCCTAGAGAAAGACCTGAGTCCCAGCAGTGGGAACATTAAAAGGCTGATTATGCTATTATATACATGTCACAACTCAAATAGCATTTTTATTGTGTTGCATCCTGTTTTACGTATGTACTTAATTATGTTACATTAGTATACCATTAAGGTTATAAATATCCATAGTTTTATAGATAAGTAGTTATCTAAAGCATTAATATTTATTTAATTAAAACATTAATTTGATATCAGAAAATAAATTATTATAATACAATCTTTCCTTTAACAGGCGACACGGAGACGTTAATCAACAACTTGCGCGACGTAACACAAGATTACAAGGAATATTGCGTAGTATTTTAAGTTAGAAGTAAGGAAACAAGACCACATGACATGACTATGACCTATTTAATATATTAACCATCAAACAAATATGACCTATATAGCGCCCGTACCGTAAAACGGGGTGAATAGAAACTCAGGGGTAAATAGAAACAAAACTTTGGTTTGGTTTTTCACTTTGATACTATATTATCGGCTTCCAACAAAGCATCGAATTTTTAGAATAACAATTCATTAATAAATTGATATAGTTAAATGTTGCATAAAATATTCAAATATCGTGAAAATACCCTATTGAAGTTTTGTTTCTATTCACCCCTGAGTTTCAATTCACCCCATTTGACGGTATTCACAATCAGTGAACGCCATCGCAGTGTAAAATTACACATTGAGTTATGGATTTGTATGAAAGTGCGACAGAGACAAAGACAAGTTGCCGAGCAACTTTCGCGCACTGTTAGTGGAAACGGGCAGAAATGTTCTGTTATCAATGCATTTAAAAAATATTTGCAAGTTTCTTAGTAAAATTTATCATATAAAATATGCTAAATTTAATTAGTTTGTTTTTAATTTTGCGTAGTAGGTACCTACACGATTAAATTAAGTATAGGCGCTAAGTCGTTACTTAGCGCCACGTTGTGACGTCATAGCTCTCAATTTATTTTTTATTATTATTTATTTTGTTAACGTATCATTTATTAATAATTGTTATTATTTGTTTTCCTTGCTTTTATTTATATAGCCTCTTTTTTTATAATGTGAATGTGAGAACACTGTAGACTCCGCGAATTCCTAGGTTACTTTTTATTATGATTATTTTTATTATACTTTTTAGTACAATAAAAATTGACCAGTCTACACTGTTCGTACATAATATCTACATTATGCTGTAATATGGAAATATTGTAACAACATTTTTTTTTAAAGATTAACCATGGAGTTTCTTGCCGGTTCTTCTCCATAGGAAACGACCAATTTGGAACCGTGTACTAGTTTCTGACGTTTTATAAGTGCCCATGTAGGCCTATGTGAAATAAAAAACTGTTGACTTTGACTTGTCTTTGAAATCGAATCAGTTGGGTAGGGTGAGCAAAACAAGATTACTATATTTTTTAAGGTTTTTTATTGGTAGCGGTGAAGGCTCGACACGTGTTTTTGTCAGTGCTACGAATTTTTTCCATGAATACCGAGAACTCAACTCGCAAAAGGGTTGCTGGTTCGCCCCCTGCGATTTCTAACGTAACGCCAAAAATAGCTAAAAGTTTACCCGGTAGATTAACTTACACAATGAGGGATAACCCTTCATTATATCTTCCACGTGTCCTTAAAAAGTGAACAGACTTCAGGCACTGTGCTACAACCAATTAAGTTTGGTATGTTGACGAACAATAACGCCAGTAATATACCTACGACTTGACGGGATCAAACGTATTGGCAGAAATCGTGTGTTGGTTGAGTTCAAGTCACATCAGGATGCGAATAGTTTTCTCAACAACTCGGTCTTGCCTAAAAATAATTATATTACAACCATCCCACAGTTTAATATCACTCGAATCGGCATCGTTAAGGATATACCGGTTGAGTGGTCGGAGGATGAAGTTATCCAGAATATTCAGGTTCTGGAAAGCTGTGGCCCTGTCATCAAGGCCAGAAGGATGAGCCGTAAGGTGACTTCTTCTGGAATTACTGAGTCGAAGCCCACTCAAATTGTGGTACTAACATTTGATGGACAGGTCCTGCCCAAACGCGTGATTAGTTTTTACTCGTCTCTTCCAGTTGAACGATATACTTACCCAATTATCCTTTGCTATCATTGCTGCCGCTTAGGACATACACGCACCTTATGCTGATCAAAACCATGGTGTTTTGAATGTGGTGAAAATCATCCAGGCGATGAATGTGAGGTCACCCAGGAAATAACCTTCTGTGTTTCATGTACAGGTAACCATTTTGCGAATGACAGTGCTTGTCCTGAATTGGACCGACAGAAGAGCATTAAAGCTCTGATGTTGGAGAAATCAATTTTATATGCTGAGGCAAGTCGGGTATTCCCACTTGTTTCTTGGTTATATTCTGATGTTATCAAATTCTCTCCTCGTAATAAGCCTAGGATAAATGTACCTCAATCCCAGTTTTCGAGTCCTATTCCTGTTACCCAAAAATCATACCGTAAGAGATTCTTCTTAAAACCCAAAACCTACGTCCCTCTTTCTCCTGACTATGATAGACAAGCTCACAGAGAACTTACTCAAAACTACTCTTCATCCCCAACTGGTAATGGTTGTGCAACCAACGGAAGTTGTAGAGCCAATCACTTATAGACAGGAGAATAACTCCACAAATATTTTAGATTTCTTAACCAATATGCTAAGTCTGTATTAGCTAGTCCGGCCCGAAAAATACCTGACCACGTTGCCTCAAAATTGACCTCGATTTTAAATGATATAAACAATGTTCCATCCCCTGACATTCCTTCAATGGAACGTGAGGAGTATTACTCCCAGAAAGCCTGACCTTACTTTCCAGACTTCCGAATTGGTTTCATAGAAATATTATCATCATCTGATAATGAACATCGAAGATATAGAACGAAATTCCTCATAGGATAATAGCAGCTGATCATAGAAATTAATCACGGAAACTCCGTAATAAAACAATGTACCTACCTACCTATTATTTTAGATTTAAATTGTATAAACTCTAAATCATACTGTGATTGAGGAAGTGTGCTAATATAAAACTTAAATGTATTAAACACTTGTGTACATACTTTGTTGGAGGCCCTAAATAAATAAAATATAAAAATAATGTATCTCAACCGTGTCAAAAAACCACAGTGCAAAATACGGGAATGAATTCTGTTACATTGCATGTTACGCAGCAGTCTGTACCCTGCTTTATACGGTAAATGAATTTAACCTTTTGAGTAGCGTAATTAGAGACACAATAGAAAGACAATGACCGAGCGAACGCCGGCGTTCGCTCGGGGTTTAATGAACTAAGCAAACATTTGTTATACATAAGTATTAATATTTTTTAAATAAAACAACATCAAAAACAATTCAACTGCATTTATTTTACACTGTCTGAAGCTTCATAATAACACTATAACATCAAAAAATTATTATTTCTTTATTAACGATTGGGGTTGGAAATGGTTCACGATATTCACCCACCAGCTGTCTTCAACGCCTTTGGTGAACTCTCTGATAAATCTGTAGTTTAGTATGAATATCTTGTCTTGATATTCTGGCTGTACACTGTAATTAAAAAAATCAAAACATTACTTTTTGACACAACCACACATTCTATTGCACGAAGGCAGGGATGGTCTTGCTTGTGTTTGTTACATACATGTACGTACAATGTGTAGATTATTTTTGTAAGGAAAATATCTTGAGGAAACCGGTATGTTCTAGATTTTAAAAAAAATCTAAGATATGACATCAACCAACCCGCACTGGGCCCGCATGGTGTTTTACGCACCATTCCCTCTCCTAGAGAGGAGGCCTGAATCGCAGTAGTGGGAATATTATAAGGCTAATTATGTTATGCTTCCTCTGTTTATTTTTGTTAGTAAATTTACTAAACTGCATCAAAATTGGTTATTCAATAAAGCAGCAATTACTATTTTAAATATTTGTATGTGGAAGAGTCGCACATGACGATGACGTGACACATGATGAGACGCATGTTACTAAAAGAGTTATGAGTATACATGTGGATGGGTGGAGAGGGAGAGGGAAGCCAAAGAAAAGATGGATGGATTGTGTGAACAGTGATATGAAAGAAAAGGAAGTTAGTGATAGTATGACGGTTGACAGGATAGAATGGAAGAAAAAAACGTGTTGCGCCGACCCCAAATAAGATGGGACAAGGGCAGGAAGATGATGTATGTCGAAGAGTGGGGAGCGTAGTGGGAACATAGCGCTCTTTTGTACATGTAATCTAATGGTGGAGACATCACATTTCAGTGCCTACATCCTTAATGTGTCTATTGACAGTTTCCCCTTCCATCATATTTTAATAGTTGCTGTCATAAATGAACGGATTTGAAAGATTTTTCCTATTTGCGATGTTGTATTGTTACTTTTTAAAAGTATAAAAAAAATTGAGTCAGCTACTCAGCCATCCAATTTTCACATTAAATATAAGTAATCAACTTTTATGTTTGAATAACTTATCTGTTACTAAAATTAGTCTTTGGCTAACTGATAATATGTTGTAAAATATTTAAAAAGTGCAAGATTAATAGTCAAATGTGACTTTAGTAATAATGTTCATTGGAATATGAACCTTACTATTCTCCTGATAATGTACATATTTGAGTAACCGTGTTCACAATACAAACATCCTAATAGAAACGGATTTTAGGTAGGTACGTACGTAGGTACATAAGGGAATTCGTACCTTCCATATTTATGGATAGAGTCGAAATTCGCATGAAACGAGGGAGGTACATGTTTGCAGTAAAAATAATTTATTTTATTCGATTAAATTTTCTGGAATGGCCTCGAAACGTCGGTATCTAGAATGTTTCTGGCTTCGCATATAAATACGAGCTCCCGACCGGAAGTGAGTGAGTTTGTTTTCGAGTGCGAAACGAGTGCGATACCTAAGTGTGTGAAGTGATCTTACCTAACAACCTGAGCGATACTTAACGGAACTCTAGTGTACATTTTGATTTGGATTATTGTTGGTTGGTCAAATTTGTTATTGTTTTTGTCGAATAAAGTTCTCTGCTAGTAAACCGGAATTTAATTACTCACGTTCGTAACAGTATATTGTGCTTTAATACAGTTAAGATTGATGCTGCATTTATTATAATCAACCTATAAACCTACTGTTTATGAATTCATTTGAACTATCAATCTTCTGAATTTATGAGGCTTTTAATTAAATAAATGATTTAGTTCTAACTTATACTACAAGTGTCCATGTTAAAAACCTAAAAGTAGCTGAGGTTAGTACCTGGAACGTTTTTATTACACTATATAATACTATAGTTATTTCTATTTGCATGAATGTTAAATAATTATCTTGTATTGTGTACAATTCTTATGTTTTGTAAGGAGGAAAATTGTTATTTTTTTTATTTTATTTTTTTTAGGTGGGAAAGTCATCAAATGACAAATCCCGCTCTTGGGCGGAACGGGAGATAGTGTTAGACTTTTACTGACTAAGAACCCACTCCTGTTCCTTCTTTGCCTTCATCCCGGGGCCCCGGGCTTTGCTTTCACACTACCCGTGGATTGATACACCATTTCAAATAAAGCTGTTTATTTAAAAAAAAACTTTTCATTTACCTATCCAAATGTTTAGTAATTACATTACCTTACATTAATCAAATTTGTCTAAGTAGGTTAAAGTTTTATATTGAAACCGTTATTTATTAAAATTGTTATAATCTCGAAAAATAAATGTTGTGCCCACCTGCTTCTATGAACCTCTTTTGTCTAAAGCAGAAGTGAATGGAATATAGACTTATCTATCTAGGTATGGTTTCCACACTTAGTCCTATATGGACCATTGTATGTGATGGAATATAGACTTGTAGATGCCATATAAGATGTATGGAACCGACGCGCCCAGATCGCGTACGTGACCAACGTGTGCCCAATGTATTCTACCATAATTGTATGATAGTGTAATGTATATTAAAAGTATGATCCTTACCCAACAGTAAGTGCAGGAAGATCGCCAGTTTCTTTCAAATATTTGAGCCCTCTAAACACATGGTAGCACATTGTTATTTCCACCCAGCGTTTGTCCGCATCATCAAACATTACGCCAATCTGAAAAAGGTAACGTAATCACTGTCAATAAAATACTTGTCTCAAAATACAAACCCTTTGTTTATAGGGAAGGCTTTGAAGTAAGATTGGAAATGGATTCTGATTTTTACATAAAAGTTCATGAACCAGGTAAGGCCATTGCCATCTTTAAGTATTGTCACAACGACAATAGTCATGTGTAACTCCCTTTCATCAGAAGCCCACAACCTTCACTATGTCATTTGTGGGAGGCCTTGCAATGCTGTGTCTTCTAGTATACGGTCACCACTCTAGAACCTTTCGGCCCCATCGACCATCTGTTCTCCGAATAATGTGCCCTGCCCTTGCCCTACCATCTTGGGGTTATACATAGGTTAGGAACCTTTGGTTCTCCTGCTGCTGTTACTAATAATCAGGTACAAATACAGACTTCATGCTGCTGAGAAACTCCAGATGGAAATGCTTAATAAGTTTTCCCAGCCCTAGGCTTTTTTGCACAACTGCAGCAGTACATAAAGGTATAATGTTACTAGCTTTGGCCCGCGGCTTCGCCCGCATGCATAAAATATAGCCTATGTCACCCAGGAATACAGCTTTCTAACGGTGAAAATTTTAGCAATCAGACTAGTACTTTCAGAGATTACCTCTTTATAATATTAGTGAAGATAAATAACATTCTACATTACCTGGTATGGAAAAGCGTAAAAGATATCTTCTTTCTCAATAGATAGAAGCTGCCTTTGAGTGACGGACAGCTTGGAGATGGCAGACTTTAACACGGAAACAGCCTCCTTGTCAACCAGACCCTCAAGAGATTTGAAATCACTTCTTTGTAAGCCATCTGAAACAACCTGACAGTAGATGTTAATGGTAACAGAAATTTGAACAAAAAAGGTGTAAAGAAAAAGTCTTATTGGAATTATTGACTCTATGACCACCTGTAGACTAGACTACCTGAAGTGTTGCCAATAATGTATCTCTGTAACTTTTATGGTTTACCTTCATCACATAATATTTTATGTAGAGTAGTAGGTTTTTATCTAAATACCTTACAGTTATACAAAAAACATCTGCTGATTTGTTTTTCTAGTGATATGCACACCTTTGATCACTAGAATTAATAGATAATGGGTAATGATGGATGAGCACTTATCTTAACTAATCCATCAGCAACCTGTTGCTCAGTATAAAATAAGTAATAAACCTTTTAGTAAAACAATTTTTAAATGTTTATTTTTAGATGGCTCTTTTAAACACAAATAATATTTCACAATGATTTTCTACTTTTTTTTTTTTGGTTTTTTTATAGATAAATTTACATTTTTAACTTTCCATACTTTTTTACAGTACCATTTCAATATCATTTACCGGATTATTTTCTATTGCCTTAAATTAAGTATAGAAATAATAAATAGTTAATTTCTCTTTAAAGGAAAGGTAATGATAATATTTTCATGAGGTTCAAAGAAAGCCAATGTTTATATTATATCAGGCGGGATCGCAGTCAAACACTAAGATGAAAGTACAGTATTTCTAATTATGAGCTATCTTTGGAAAGTAGATGCAAACATATATACCTGAACAGCATGTTTTGATGCTTCGATGAACTCATTCAAGTTGAATTCCGAATCAAAATACGGTCTGATGATAAAATTAGCAAACATCCAATTTTTTATAAATTTGATGAATGAAGGCCACACGATAGGCGGGAACTCCATTAGCTGCGGAAGTTTTCGAGTTTCCAACCTTTCTTCGCAATAATTTCGTCGAAATTGTATAACAGGACATGTTGAGGTTATAGCTATCTGTTTCGGTAAACTTTTATACGCATATCTGTCACATAGTTTAAAAGATTGCCTAGCGAGTTGCCTTACAGCTAAATTCATAATTCCTAATATGTTCTTGTTACTAAATTATGCTATTTACTACGTGAAAAAGAAAAGTAAAACATTCAAATACAACTTTTCAATGAACACCAAATCTATTTGTTCTCTAAACTTTATGGTGATATTTATTTTTAACTTTGCTTTTCTCTCATTGGCTAAAACAACATAATTAATGTTTTATTATTGGATAAGCGTAAACGATAAATAGAAAACTGACAAGACGTTTTGAAAAAGGTTTTTTACACATGACAGATTCAGACAGAAACAAAAACAAAACTGATTTACGGGTAAATAGTACATCAGTGGATTTAGGAAAAATAAAAAGTCTAGCAGGAAAAATAAACTTTTTTTATGTAGGAATATTTTTACCAGTGCATCTATCATTTATTTGATTATTTTGTTAGTAAAAAAAATATAGTATTTGTTTGCTCAAATCGTTCAATTAAGTTTTTTTTTGTTTCAGAACTGTCAAGTAGACGTGTGGTAAATTGACAATGACTTTGCAATGACTGTATTACTGTCAAATTACCTTGCTAGTGTCAAATTGAAAGAAAAACTTGGCTTCTTTTTAGTTTCGGCGGAAAATGTTTTAAATATATACTGCTGTACTTTACTTTAAAAAGGACTTATTGTTTATAAAAATTAGTACCCGGAAATTAAAGACATGGATGACCAAGCTTGTCCTCGTTGCAAAACCACAAAATACAGAAATCCGTCTTTGAAGTTGATGGTAAACGTATGTGGCCATGCTTTATGTGAAAGCTGTGTTGATTTACTGTTTTTGAAAGGTAAACATTCCTAATTTATTGTAATAAATACTTTCTCTTACAATTAAGTACAAAATAAAAGTCTATGAAAAGTTAAATGAGTCTGAAAATTGGCTTTTTCAAAAGTCACTCACAATTTTCTACTATTTATTGTACTTTGAAACTATATAGTTAGTTTAACAGATGTTTTAAATAGCGGTAAATGCACACATATTAGTAACAGAAATTGTTGAGAAAGTAAAAAATGAATAATGGCGAACATTTTATTTTTTTATTACTAACTTATTCTATTTTTTAGGGTCCGGTTCCTGTCCCGACTGTAATGTCCCACTACGTCGCAGTAACTTCAGGGTCCAATTATTTGAAGACCCCATGGTCGAAAAAGAAATAGACATCAGAAAGCGAGTACTCAAAGATTATAACAAAAAAGAGGAAGATTTTGCAACATTACGTGAATACAATGACTATCTGGAAGAAATTGAAACAATAGTATACAATTTAACAAATAATATAGATATTGTTGGCACTAATAAACGGATAGAACAATATAAAAAAGATAACAAGGAGATTATTATGAAGAATAAAGCTAAAATAGGTAAGTAAGTAACAACTGGTACTTGAAATGGTAAATAATACTAGACGTTAAGGGCCTATTACACTACTCGATATTCAAACAGTCTTAGTCAATGTCGCATAGTGTAATAAGGGTCAGACCGGTCTTACTCGGAACAAAAAATAAGACTGCCTGAATATTGTGTGCTGAATATCGCGTAGTGTAATAGGCCTTTTATGGCGATGATTGGAGGAGGCCTATGTCCAACAATGGAAGTCTTTTGGCTGAAATGATGATGATGATGATGATATCTAGATAAGTCACTTATAAACAGTACTTGAAAGGATAAATGATTTATCTAGAATAGGTTAGTCAGTTGCAACTGGTACCTGAAATTGTAAATAATACATATATAACTATGTGATACTTGAAATGATAGTCATTTGCACTTAAAATAGTAAATCATATATCTAGAATTCTAGACTAAGAAAGTTATAAATGGTTCTTGAAAAGGTAGTCAATTACAACTAGTACATGAAATGGTAAGTCATATAAATCTAGCTGGACTAGGTAAGTCAACTATAAATTGTATGTTTAAGGGTAGTCAGTTACAACTATGTCCTTGAAATGGTAAATAATATATCTAGACTAACTAGTCTACATACCTAAGCCAGTTACAAACAGTACTTTAAATGGTACAAGATGTATCTAGAATAGGTCAATCAGTTACAAATGGTACTTGAGACAGTACTTACATGGGTACTTGTTTTAAAGTACACTATGAAATAATACAAATGTAAATGCATTGATCGCAAAATAATATTGATATGATACCCTTTCTACCATTATTTCATGACTTAAATAACATCTAGATATCAATAAAATTAACATAATTCACAAATACAGATACTTGAATGAAGTAATATAAACCAACCTGATTTATTATTTTTGGTTTAGTTGGTCAAGATTATCTTGTTACATACTTGCTTTATTCTTATTGGATACATTTTTATGTATAATAATTATACTTCTTATTAATAATACACTGAGATAAAAGTGGCAAGTGGTATAATCTGTATAATATAATCAGTTTGCCTGCAGCAGTCCTAACATTGATTATAATTTAGAGGCCTTCTAGGCTCTTAATAAATTAGTGTGATTCACAATCAACAATTACATCACTGCTTACCATTAGGTGGTTTATATCATTAAAAAAACAGCAGATTTATTTATCTTTGATTTTTAAAGTTTTTTTTTTTATTAATGTAGTAGTGATGTGACAGGTTATGTCAATGCAATATATTTTGTACTTAGCGTTTGATGGGAACCATCAGAAAACTCATTTGCCTAAGCCTACTACTCAGCAGGCTAATCACCCTATGTAGTCACACAGAGCGGTTCTGTCAAGTCTATGCATACTGCTGTATGCAATCCCAGTGTATCTCTATAGTTACACAGAGAATGCATGCAGCTCTGTTACTATAGACTCTTAAAATTTGTTTGTGTTGCTACCGTTAATATAATGATCCCCTTATTAATATTATAATTCATTAAACCCCATTAATTCATTAAAATTAAAAAATAGACAGACAATGACTGAGCAAATGCTGGCGTTCGCTCGGTTAATGTCTTTCTATTGTGTCTCTAATTGCAGTACTCAAAATGTTAGGTAATTAACTGCCAATTTAAGGTTTATCTAATATAAGAACATACTGATTACAGGAAGGGAAGAAGTAGAATTAGAAGAAATACTGGAAATAGAGAAACAAATGGAAGATCTTCGTAGGCAGGAAATGAACCGTTTAGAGCAGGAAGCTAAAAAGCAGAAGATTAGAGAGAAGGAAGCTTTAATTGATGAACTCATGTTTGCGGAGGGAGATGCCAAAGAAATACTAAACACATTTGCTCAAAATAAAGTTCACAAGCAGGAGGAAATAGTACCCGCTGTGCCGCTGGTATGTATAGAGATACTTATTGGAACACATAAATTTTTCTGAATGGCGATATTAGGCGCGGCGTCATTAAGGGTCCTTTTTGTAGCGATGCTGTAGCGCGTTCGCATCGATACAGACGCGATGCTGTGGCGCGTTAGTTGCGCGTTGGCATCTTCCCTATAGCGCTTGCAAATGCGACTAACACGCGTTAGTCGCCATGGGCGAGGGGCCTAAGGTGAAACGCCAAAAAACGTTGCCGTATCACGTAAATGCACGACAAGCATAAAAATAATTTGCCTTATAATGTTCTACTGCTGGGGCTCAGGCTTCCACTCCAGGTGAGGGAATGGGCTGTAATCCAACACGCGGGCCCAGTGCTGATTGGTGGATTTCACATGTCTTTGAATTTTTGGTTCTAGGACATGCCGGTTTCCTCACAATGTTTTCCTTCTCCGTTTAGCGAACTAATCTCGTGATGGTAAAATAAATTACACAAAGTAATACTCCTGACACAGGAAGGCAGAAAACCCTGTGGTTGAAGCGAAATGGGCAGAAACACAAAAGCTGTCTTGGTGTTACTATTTCGCGTAGGGTACCTGGGGTTCCCAAGTTTTTTGCCCTGTATGCTGTGTAGCTTAGAAGCATACGAACTGCTGTTTTGTGCTCCTCCAGAGTGGGCTGTATGTAACTTCTATGACAGAGAAATGCTTATTAAAGGACCTGTGGTCGTCCTTGATGAGATATCAGACCACTGCAGGGTCTTCCTCTCCTCTTCCTTTGACTATGAGTCAACTCATCAGAACCACAATATCGGATTCAATGTCAGAGCCGCAACTTCGAGGAAGAGGTCAATAGTTGAATCCGTCTCAGCTGTGCCTCATTTGGGAAGTTACGCGGTATTTTTTCGTCCAACATACCACGTTACCTCAAGACGACAGTATAAACTGGTCATATGTCAATATGGTTCTGTGGACGGGATACTTTTTCTTTTAGAGCCATAATAATATGGCTCTAACACTTGGTTGCTCACAATGGACCTCATCAGAAGGTTTGAAGTCACCCAAAGAGCAATGGAAAAGGCTATGCTCGGAGTTTCCTTGCGTGATCACATTAGGAATGAAGATATCCGCAGTAGAACTAAGGTTACCGACATAACCCGAAGAATCACCAAACTCTTACAAGGTGGATGCGAGATGCACTGGATTGGTCGACAGTCGTGGAAGTGACACATGGGGAAGGCTTTGTTCAAGAGTGGAAGTCTGTCGGTTGCTGTTGTAAACAGCCCACTTTGCTATTATTAACTTGTTTTAACGATTTCCTTATGTTTTTCCAGGTAACTCAATTCTCAACTGGTGTAAAATTTACTCGCGTTTCAACACAACCAACGTTACCGTTCATAGAAGAGGGACCGCTGTACAAATATGAAGCTCCTATTGTACCAGACCGCTGTGGACCGAATGCACCTTCTATTGAGGATATTGTGAGATGCGGGTATCTGAAACATGTCAGGTTGGTTGACAAAGTGATTAAGTGTCTCTTTACCTTTTAATGAGGATTATTCCAGCTTCAGAGAAGCTTGTGGTACAATAATGACTACCACCCGTGGTGAAGATCCAGGTTAAGCTATGCTGGCTGAGATCGGTCCACGGAGTTTCATACTGAGTTTCCCCAATGCCATTGGTCTCGGCTGTCATTTGAACATCTTTGATAATAGGGTATTTTACTCTATGAGAAAAAATAAAAAGATATATTATTAGGATAGCCTATGCAGCAAAAAGTAGTAGGTAAGTGTTAGTTTTAGTTCATAAAATAACAAAATAAATTTTGAAATGCAATTCAAAATTTTCGGTTTTTTTTTATCCGTTCTTTATCACCATGAAATAGTAGCCACCATGTTATTACGTCATTCTGCAGTGTAAACTAAAGTAACAGCTGTCAACTGATTGGCCATACTAAGTGAATATTAGCGCATTTGTTTACACAGCCAACTGACGTCACGAACTCACGACCACAGAGTAAATGGTGATCACTGCGTTCTGTATTTTCGTCAAATTGAAATTTGAAAATGTAAATTTCAAATAAATTTTTAGGGTGCTTAGCGACTGAATAAAAATTTTGTGATTTTTTTAGTGGTTTATTAGCACTATAGAATCTAATTGAGACACTTTTCAAAAACTTATGCAATATCCTGGTAATGTAACACCAGCCTTGCCAAGGGGTATTCTATTATCCAGTTATTGGGTTGTGGAAGTCCGATAAGCAGTTGATTCATGTGAAATACTGGTATTCAGCTGCATTCTGTTAGGTTGGAAGTGAAAGAAAGAATGAAAGTAAGAAAAAACGTTTATTCGTACCTCACACATACAGTAAAATAAATAAAAAATAAAAAAATACATCCAGTGGACCCAAACATAGTTCTAGATTCCACAGAATAGAACATTATTTCACCAAGGTTTAGGTTTTGGTTTAGGGTGAGGATAAGGTTTGAGTTTTTAAGGTTTAAAAAGACTTTGGGTGGCCTTTAACTGTTCGTTAGTACTAAAACTCGAGAACGGCTTGACCGATTTGCCTAATTTTGGCTCAGGGAAGGTTTAAACGGTGACAAAAAATTGAATTTTTATCACGAAAAAAAATCGAATACAACGCCATCTCTATTTATAAGTCATTATAAAATGAATTATGCTGTTCTGGTAATGCCAGTAGATGGCGTTATCCTTACTATTAGGCGGTACGAAGTTCGCCGGGTCAGCTAGTATTAAATAAGATTTTAAATGGTTTCCATGAATGACGCGATCGGTCGGTTGACTACCATAAACCGTTGCTAGAAAAAGTTCTAACTTGTTTGATGTGGAAAGGGGAAATACTTGATATGCTACTTTCCACATCAAACAAGTTTTATTGTGTTTTTAAACATATATTATACAATGTTTGAGATCAATAATAATATATACCAATTTCTGTCCACAGAGCAGAGAGCGAGACAGAGAAGGCAGGCGGGTACAAGTCAACGTTACCATGCTTACGTGCACTCCAAGACGCGTTGGCTGGCCTCTATCACACTAGTTGACCAGAAGGATTCACTCCCGATACTGTTATAATACTAGATTGAGATGGTTGGTGGCGCTAGCTAGTAGTGGTAGTACGAGGTTATTATTATACCCAAAAAATCACCCAAAGATCGACGTTTTTGTAAGAAATTTTTCGTTTTGGGTAGTCTTTCGGAAAAATTAAAATATAGAGATCAAATGTCGGTCTATCCAGTTCGTATACCCGTGTGTACGAACGATGCTTGGAACGTTTTTCAAGGTCATTCAAGTTGTACACCCGTGTATACAATCGGCGCAAGTTGAGAGTTGAATGCTACGGGCGATTTTCTCGCTAGCGTTGTACCTATTATCAAGTATGCAGATTTTAAGGAAATGATTGACTAAGGTCAAGAAAGTATAATGTCCGATTTTCGCAAAAATCGTTATATCATTTCCTTGACATAACACACTCTAAATACACAAAAAAATAAAGTTGTGTTCAGCGCTATCTAGTGAGAACATGGCCACGCTCGGATTCGTAGCTTTTTTCAAATGACTATAACTGAAGAAATAAAATGGTCACAGGTCATATTAGTGATGTTTCTTAAAAAAAAAAAAAAACTGGTGCGTACTACTCGCAACCGGCGTACATGACTTGAGGGGGGGGGGGGGAGTTATGCCTACTGTCCACAGACGCGAAGCTTCATAAACTGCGTGAAGGGGCAATATCTGTGGGTTTTTATCATTCCGGTTAATGTACTGCACCTAAAGATATATTTAAGTAGTATTGTATTCTAAGAATTCAGTAATTGATGAAACAAGGAATCTCATACATATTTTATTCCAATATTTTGGGCCACTAAAATTAACCTCGTACTACACTAGCGCCATTACTTCTCCGAGTATATATGTGAAACTTGTTTGATCGTCAACAGCGGCATTTAACAAGACAGTATCGTGTTACGAGTGAAAAAAAAAGTTAGGCTAAAGAAATGGGAGAAAACAAACTATGAGCCAATTTTAATGTGACCAGTATTAGAAGTTCCTACCTTTTTGTTTTTAGAAGTTCAATTTTTTGATGTGTCAATCTGCTGTCAAATCTCATGAATGTTGCTGTGATTGGGTGATCAGTGGAGTGTCAATGACCAATCATAACAGTTATGGCTCACAAGGGCGGATTTAAGGAGGAGGCACGGGGGCGCGTGTCCCCCTAGATGGTGTATTTGTGTTCTGTGGAGATTCCATCACACTACATGCTTAGAAGCAACTTAATAAAAACAAAAATAATAAAAACTTGTAGAAATAAACTTGAAGTACTTCAAATTTTATTTCTAACAGTTATTGTTGATTTTTGTGCCCGTCCGACCTTATTGCTTTAGAACTAAATCCTGGATCCGCCCTTGATAGCTCATGCACAGTGGGTCACCGACTTCGCCAATCTATATTGGCGGCGTGCCGCAGGCGGCTTTATCGAGTCGCCCCTAAGAGCGCTTGTACACGCTAAGAAATTTCACCGTCTCTGCGGCAGATAGAACTAATTCATCATGTACAAGATAAGAATTTTGTCGGATCTAGGCACGAAACTTTATCGTGGCACCCCCTCACCTACGAAGCCTCCCTACCGCACCATAGCAACTTCACGCGTTGTGTCTAACACAAGACTTTTTCTTGGTCAGCGCCATAGCAGTGTACACAATTCGTGTGTAGGAACGACACGAATTCTTGCATAAGCCCCGGTGACTTTCTAAACGTGTACAAACGGCCTTAGGGTGTGTTTGCACTGAAGCGGAGCGGAGTGGACCGCAGAAAGCAGTAAGAAGTGGTAAGTTTTTCCATAGAAGCAAGAGTGTGTGAGTGGAGTGGATTTGATCTACCCTCTGCGCTCGGCATCCGACTCCGTTCTGTCGGGCTCGAGGCCGCGTGTTCATTTGTTTTATTTGAAGTCCGCTCAGCTCCACTCAGCTCCACTTACAATGAGTTGGTGATTGACTAATTCACGGTCAGCTCCTCGCTACTCCGCTCCCTTACACAGAGACGACTGCTGACTTTATCTTGCACGTGCCCGGATCCCTCGATGCCAACATCCTCAAGTTCGGTTGCGAACTGAGTCGCCAACCGTATAGAGATTTGATTTGATTGACGTCTTTGTAGTTCATTGTTGTTTATTAATGTAGTAATACGATAGTGTTCTTTTGTTATAAAAAAGGTTTGACATGAGGAAGCGAGAAAAGACATTTGTGAAGAAAGAGATAGACACTGAGCTCAGTGACAAGTTACTGTCACAAAATGATTTATTAGTTTGTCTTGTTCTTTCTTTAGCAACTTTCTTATGTCTATCCTTTTCGTTTTGGCTCTATAGTTTCTCCAAGAAGGTTGTCAATGTAAATAAATGTACATAAGTTATATTGTGTTACGTTGTTAGCTAACTTAAGTACCTATTTAAGTACATTGTGGAATGAAGAAGAAATGTTGTTATTTGCTGTTGTTTTGTGATAATTAAAGTGAGTGAGAATTATGTTTTGTTTTTCATTGATGAGAGTAGAATACTACTTAATGATAGTGACACCTTTTTACGCGGGGTTTCATACGTTTCCAAGATGAAGCTTTTCATTCAGTCAATAATTGCAATTTAAAACTCAAATCGATTACATGAAGTACATCACCATTCCTGACATTAAACTTGTCGGCAAAAGGAACTTAGTAAAAAAGCGACATCTAGGTATAAGAAAAGGTACTGTTCAATGTTGTTAGTGTCGAATCTTGCGGATAGATGTCACTGTAAAGCCTAGTGAGTTACAATCTGAATAGTCTATATACATACTAGCTGTTGCCCGCGACTTCGTCTGCGTTAAGTTCGTAAAACTGTACAATCACTCTGTGCTTGCAATTCATTCCGAAAGCATCGCAATAATTTATTGTACTATAACATAAAACGGTTAAAGGTAAAAATATCCGAATTGAGAACCTCCTCCTTTTTTAGAAGTCGGTTAAAAACACAAATTACCTTCAGGAAACATGTTATGTACTCGTCCAGATCCAGATGTATGAACGTCAATGAATAGAAAGAGTATGGGTCGTAGCAGTTGGCATTTCTGCCTACCCCAAGGGAAAAGTCATTAGTTTATGTATGTTTCTGGTTTATGTTCTGGTAAAACAACATTGTATGATTTTAACCCCTCGCCACAGTGAGCACGCCACAATCAAATCGCAGCGGTAATGCCTGTCTTAGAGAAGTGTCTACAGAGGCGTCACGGCATCCTCTTTTTGTGCAGGACTCACCGGTTGTGGGTGTTTCGGAAGGTATCTGTGTCGAATTCAGTAGGAAGAAACACTCGGGTCTCACCATTGTGCGAATCACCCGGAGAATACGATGGAGCATACGGTGGAAGTCAGTCCCGCTTGGTCGGAGGGCCGGCGCCGCCTTGTCCTTGTGGGGGCGATTGGTGGAGAAAATGACAACCAGTAGCCTCCTTCAGTGACGCATTACGATCAAAGAAGGTGGTTGAAACTATGAGGGATAGGACATCCTGACTCCTCAGCGGTCGCTGCAAGGGACGCTCCGGGTGTTGGAAGCCGCAAGGCAATTCCCAGCCATTGCAAACACGGGATTGCGGTGGTGCTGTCCGGCCGTCTGGTCAAAGCAGTCCTGAATCGACGGCGCGTAGTATTCTACGCGCGACTCAAAGAGATTTCAGCAAATGGATAGGGCCCTCTAGGGCCGATGTCTGCTAGGGCTGCAAGATTGATGGAAAGAGTTATTTCCCATAACAATTTTCGCCTCAATAACTTTTCACTGAAGAATTTAAGCAGTTAGACAGCTTTGATAGAGGTAAACGAAGGAGCATAATCGGGACACCGACCTTCAGCTGGATAACGTGCACTGATAGTGAAAAGCCTTAAGTGAATCCCAAAACTACCATCATCATCCGGCAGGCATTAAGTCCGCCGCTGTACATTTGTGCATAAAGGATTAAATAAATAAATAAATAAATCATCAACTATCTTCTTCCACAACAGTACTTATGAAGAATTTGCGAGAGCATGCTTGCATTGATTATTGCAGTTTGATCATTTTAAGCGTTAGAATTACTTGTTCATTTACCTAGGACATTTTGGTGTGTATTTAATTGATATCCCCGTATATAAGACAAATGATTTTTCCATAGTGGGAACTACCTAAGAATCTCCAACTTATGAATGAACTACGGCGAAAATTTGTGCGCGTGTATCCCCGTTCAATCGAACTCGCATATTGATGGCCAAACCGAGAAATTACTGACACCGATTGCCTCTATGAGGACACGGCAGTTCACTCAAGATGGATAGACCTCCACCGCATGCTACACCGAGTCCTCCAGGCGATTCACAAAATGGTAATATCAGGGTACTTTCAACCGAACCCAGAACAGAAACCGTTCGAAACACCCACAACAGTCCTGAGCTTATCCATAAAACAATGAAATTACGGTTAACAAATGTAGCAGCCGATAAGTGTTATCCCTGAGACTGGCCTCCCTTAGAGGGTTGTTCCAGTGTTGGTCACCACTCATTACAAAGAGGTAACGTCCAGATATCGACGTAAGGCAGCAAGGAATCTGAGATACATTATACGTTGTCGAACTGTGATCAGAAAAACACATTCGATCCCGTTTTATATGAAGCAGTGACTGTAAATAATAAAACACACCATTATTAATCCGCAAGGTGCCATCATGCCGGAGGACACAATGGAGATGTGCCCTGCAAGGGCGGAGCACCGCCGTGTCCTCGTGGAGGTAATCGGCGTCAGTGACCTCTCGCGTCGGGCTCTGATCCAGAGCGAGGAGTAATGGCAGGCGTTCGCCTCCTTCTGCAAAGCCTTAATGCTAGCGAAGGCGGAGGCCGCACGCGTTAGGGAACGAACGGCCTCACGCCGAGCCGAGATTCCGACCCCGACTACCAATCACGGTAGACGCGGGCTTCCGGACGTCGAGCAATAGGTAGCTAGCCGTCCTGTAGTTGACCGGATCGAGCCCAATCCTCAACAGCGCGTAGTGATAGACACAGGTGTAGTTTTAGTCAGTAAAAGATTCTGACACTATCTCCCGCCCCGCCCAAGAGCGGGGGATGTCATAAGATGATTTTCGCACCGGAAAAAAAAAAGCCAGTAAAAGATTGACACGTCCTCCCGCTCCAACCAGAGCGGGAGAAGTCATTGGATGATTTCCACCCTTAAAAAAAGAAAAAAGGTGCCATCATCATCATTATTATTTCAGCCGAAAGACGTCCACTGCTGGACATAAACCTCCCCAAGTGTCGCTATAATGACCGGTCCTGTGAGCCTCTCATCCATCGGATTCCCGCGACCCTCACCAGGTCATCGGTCCACCTGGGGACCATCCAACGCAAGGTACCCTGTAACCCCTTCCGAAAATGTGGCCGTGTTATTTTAAAGTGAATAATTAAATACATATAGGTATTTACTTTTATCGTCTTTGGATGGTATCCCTTGAATAATCACGGTCAATTAGCTTGCTACAATAATGGGAAAAAAATAATAAAAATAAGCAGTAGGATTGTTAAAAATGCCTTCGTCTTACACCAGTTTAACCATAACTGTAAACGTGGGCGTCTTCTGCCACTCAGAAAATTACGTAAAATACGCAATGCCATCTATCAAATTTAATATGAAGTTCAACCGTCATTGTCATCATTATTTCTACTTTGAGTCTTTAGATGGCGTTGCGAGTATCTGAATTGCTTATGGTGTCATATTTTACTTCTCGAAAACTTTGATTTCATACCGTTTGTCTTTCATATGCTTTGTTTCATTGCGATGAAACAAAGCCTAAGTAAGACAATTATCAAGTTCCAATTCCAACAATTTAAATGTATAAAAGTTATCTACATCGATTTCTAAAATTAATAATACGCACTTCACTAAAAAATTCTACAGATATATTAAATACGTAGATTTATAAAAAAAAAATTGTAAGCATGCAAAAATATATAAAAAAATATTATTCACGATGACAAAATAGAACAAAAATTTCTCCTAAAAGAGCCGTATGGGATTTGAACCACCTTCACATTACATGAAAGTCTAGTTACGAAACCACTGTGCTGCGGTCTTCGATGAATAAGCTATAAAATAGACGTTCTTATTTAAACGTCATAATTGACTGGTTGGCTCCCTAACGATGATAGCGTGATGATTTTCGTTTTAGAAGTTAAATTTGCAGCTAAATGGAATAATGTAACATTATAGTACGTAATTTTACTCGTCGCTTTGATTTTATTATGTGTTTTGATTAATTTTTACAAAATATTTAGAAGATATCGAATAGAAATGTCAATTTTTTTTTTTGAAAAAATGGTAAAAGTTATTTTAATACAAAAAAATAAGACAAAATAATGTCAAAATTTTTAACTGTAGCTGGGAATTGAACTCGCGGCAAATGTCGTTCAATACCTACATTTTGGATTATTGCTCACCCCACATAGCAAATAGCGTGATAGTTTATAGCCTATCAGTTGCCCTGACCTATAAGGATTGTGTATGCAAAATTTGAACAGGATCGGTTCAGTAGTTTTTGCGCCAACTAATACCATCACAAAAGAATTTTACTGTTTTATTATATGTATAGATAATAAAACAGTAAAATTCTTTTATATGTATATGTATAGATAATAAAACAGTAAAATTCTTTTGTGATGGTATTAGTTGGCGCAAAAACTACTGAACTGATCCTGTTCAAATTTTGCATACACAATCCTTATAGGTCAGGGCAACTGATAGGGTATAAACTATCACGCTATTTGCTATGTGGGGTGAGCAATAATCCAAAATGTAGGTATTGAACGACATTTGCCGCGAGTTCAATTCCCAGCTACAGTTAAAAATTTTGACATTATTTTGTCTTATTTTTTTGTATTAAAATAACTTTTACCATTTTTTCAAAACAAAATTGACATTTCTATTCGCTATCTTCTAAATATTTTGTAAAAACTAATCAAAACACATAATAAAATCAAAGCGACGAGTAAAATCACGTACTATAATGTTACATTATTCCATTTAGCTGCAAATTTAACTTCTAAAACGAAAATCATCACGCTATCATCGTTAGGGAGCCAACCAGTCAATTATGACGTTTATATAAGAACGTCTATTTTATAGCTTATTCATCGAAGACCGCAGCACAGTGGTTTCGTAACTAGACTTTCATGTAATGTGAAGGTGATTCAAATCCCATACGGCTCTTTTAGGAGAAATTTTTGTTCTATATTGTCATCGTGAATAAGATTTTTTTATATATTTTTGCATGCTTACAATTTTTTTTTTATAAATCTACGTATATAATATATCTGTAGAAATTTTTAGTGAAGTGCGTATTATTAATTTTAGAAATCGATGTAGATAACTTTTATACATTTAAATTGTTGGAATTGGAACTTGATAATTGTCTTACTTAGGCTTTGTTTCATCGCAATGAAACAAAGCATATGAAAGACAAACGGTATGAAATCAAAGTTTTCTAGAAGTAAAATATGACACCATAAGCAATTCAGATACTCGCAACGCCATCTAAAGACTCAAAGTAGAAATAATGATGACAATGACGGTTGAACTTCATATTAAATTTGATAGATGGCATTGCGTATTTTACGTAATTTTCTGAGTGGCAGAAGACGCCCACGTTTACAGTTATGGTTAAACTGGTGTAAGACGAAGGCATTTTTAACAATCCTACTGCTTATTTTTATTATTTTTTTCCCATTATTGTAGCAAGCTAATTGACCGTGATTATTCAAGGGATACCATCCAAAGACGATAAAAGTAAATACCTATATGTATTTAATTATTCACTTCAAAATAACACGGCCACATTTTCGGAAGGGGTTACAGGGTACCTTGCGTTGGATGGTCCCCAGGTGGACCGATGACCTGGTGAGGGTCGCGGGAATCCGATGGATGAGAGGCTCACAGGACCGGTCATTATAGCGACACTTGGGGAGGTTTATGTCCAGCAGTGGACGTCTTTCGGCTGAAATAATAATGATGATGATGGCACCTTTTTTCTTTTTTTAAGGGTGGAAATCATCCAATGACTTCTCCCGCTCTGGTTGGAGCGGGAGGACGTGTCAATCTTTTACTGGCTTTTTTTTTTCCGGTGCGAAAATCATCTTATGACATCCCCCGCTCTTGGGCGGGGCGGGAGATAGTGTCAGAATCTTTTACTGACTAAAACTACACCTGTGTCTATCACTACGCGCTGTTGAGGATTGGGCTCGATCCGGTCAACTACAGGACGGCTAGCTACCTATTGCTCGACGTCCGGAAGCCCGCGTCTACCGTGATTGGTAGTCGGGGTCGGAATCTCGGCTCGGCGAGAGGCCGTTCGTTCCCTAACGCGTGCGGCCTCCGCCTTCGCTAGCATTAAGGCTTTGCAGAAGGAGGCGAACGCCTGCCATTACTCCTCGCTCTGGATCAGAGCCCGGCGCGAGAGGTCACTGACGCCGATTACCTCCACGAGGACACGGCGGTGCTCCGCCCTTGCAGGGCACATCTCCACTGTGTCCTCCGGCATGATGGCACCTTGCGGATTAATAATGGTGTGTTTTATTATTTACAGTCACTGCTTCATATAAAACGGGATCGAATGTGTTTTTCTGATCACAGTTCGACAACGTATAATGTATCTCAGATTCCTTGCTGCCTTACGTCGATATCTGGACGTTACCTCTTTGTAATGAGTGGTGACCAACACTGGAACAACCCTCTAAGGGAGGCCAGTCTCAGGGATAACACTTATCGGCTGCTACATTTGTTAATCGTAATTTCATTGTTTTATGGATAAGCTCAGGACTGTTGTGGGTGTTTCGAACGGTTTCTGTTCTGGGTTCGGTTGAAAGTACCCTGATATTACCATTTTGTGAATCGCCTGGAGGACTCGGTGTAGCATGCGGTGGAGGTCTATCCATCTTGAGTGAACTGCCGTGTCCTCATAGAGGCAATCGGTGTCAGTAATTTCTCGGTTTGGCCATCAATATGCGAGTTCGATTGAACGGGGATACACGCGCCCAAATTTTCGCCGTAGTTCATTCATAAGTTGGCCGTTTTACCGCTGAGGAGTCAGGATGTCCTATCCCTCATAGTTTCAGCCACCTTCTTTGATCGTAGTGCTTCACTGAAGGAGGCTACTGGTTATCATTTTCTCCACCAATCGCCCCCATAAGGACAAGGCGGCGCCGGCTCTCCGACCAAGCGGGACTGACTTCCACCGTATGCTCCATCGTATTCTCCGGGTGATTCGCACAATGGTGAGACCCGAGTGTTTCTTCCCGCTGAATTCGACACAGATACCTTCCGAAACACCCACAACCGGTGAGTCCTGCACAAAAAGAGGATGCCGTGACGCCTCTGTAGACACTTCTCAAAGACAGGCATTACCGCTGCGATTTGATTGTGGCGTGCTCACTGTGGCGAGGGGTTAAAATCATACAATGTTGTTTTACCAGAACATAAACCAGAAACATACGTAAACTAATGACTTTTCCCTTGGGGTAGGCAGAAATGCCAACTGCTACGACCCATACTCTTTCTATTCATTGACGTTCATACATCTGGATCTGGACGAGTACATAACATGTTTCCTGAAGGTAATTTGTGTTTTTAACCGACTTCTAAAAAAGGAGGAGGTTCTCAATTCGGATATTTTTACCTTTAACCGTTTTATGTTAAAGTACAATAAATTATTGCGATGCTTTCGGAATGAATTGCAAGCACAGAGTGATTGTACAGTTTTACGAACTTAACGCAGACGAAGTCGCGGGCAACAGCTAGTATAGAATAAACTTTAATGTAATGTTTTTTTTTTTAATTTTATTGAAAAATTAATCATGTGATTGGTTCGTAACCGTTACAATGATTGCGGTTACGATTGATAAGAAAAAAATTGAAAAAATAAAACACCTTTAATTGTTCATATTTATTCATTGACCACTTTCGATTAGGTACATTATAAAAAAAAGACCATGTTTGGTCGTTACCGTTAGTCAGACGCCAGAAAGTTTGATCATCAGTCTATCCAAGGACTATCGTGTTGCCCAGTAACTGGGTTGTAGAGGTCTTTTAAGCAGTCGATCCAAGTAAAACACGAATATTCAGCCGCATCTGGTTAGACTGGAAGCCGACCCCCAGCTAGTTGGAAAAGGTTAGGGGAGATGATGGTGGTTGGCAAACGGATTGGTGATTATCCTACTAAACACCATTAACTTATTTCTTTCCAAAAACAATAGGCGATAAAGATGAAGGATGTTTTTGCATGTGCGTACCCCGTAGGTATTGGACACGCCACAATTATGGCGGTAAGTCTTCTCTTTGAGGCCTGGTTGGAAAGACCTCACGGCGTTCTCACCTTCCGCATGACGCAGGTTCTCACCGAACACGGTTAGTTCGGGAAGTCCCTGCACCGGATTCGTGCGGAAGACACGCCCGGGTGTCGCCACTGTGCGGATCGCCCTGAGGATCGTGGGGGCGATCGGCGGCGGCGATCTCTCGCGCCGAGCCTTGGTACAGGCCATAGTCCTTAGTTCGATTGTAGCAGTGGAATAAGGCATTGCTAGTAAAATTTCTAGGGTTATCTTCACCTTTGAGTATAAAGATTCTGCTACTTGTATTAACCCATTTATTCCAATACTTTCAAAGTCTTGCTGCTGATTATTTATCCAATAAGTGCGCCATAGTTCAGCTTCCGATGTGATACCTTCATAAAAATTCTATATCTCATGGCAAAAAGTTTGTTTTTTAGGGTTCCGTACTTCAAAAGGAAAAAACGGAACCTTTATAGGATCACTTTGTTGTCCGTCTGTCTGTCTGCCTGTCTGTCTGTTTGTCAAGACTCTTTATCTGGACTAATCTCGAGAACGCGTGAAGGTATCGGATTGAAATTAAAACCATATACTCCGATCTGTGTCTCTCGAAGCCGTAAAAAAATCAAACTTTTAGGTTAACGAAAAAAAAGATACGTCCGTTTATGTCGCTAAAAAATGTATATTTCGACACTCTCAAGGGAATCAAAATCTTTAAAAACCTAGGATCCTTAAATTAGGCATGAAATAATGTCTTATAGCACAGGTATAGAAAAAAATCTGAAAACTGTAAAGTTTTAGTTATGTCACAAAAAAAAAACTATTTTTGCGATTCGGAAAAATCTTCGTAACTCAGTTCGGGAATTGAATTGTTTTCATAAGTAAGTTTGTACGGAATACTCAGTGCGCTATTCCAACACGCACTTGCCCTATATTTCGACAATCTCAAGGGAAACAAAATTCAATTCAAATTCAAAATTTCTTCCCGTTGACCTAGAATCACATCATATCACACAGATATAGGAATAAATCTGAAAACAGAAAATTTATTGTTACGTCACAAAAAAAAAATTTGATACGGAAAAATCTTCGAGAATCCATTCTAAGATTAAAATATTTACAAAGGAAAGTTTGTATGGATCTCTCAGTGCGCGAGTCCGACTCGCACTTGCAACTTTATCGCTAAAAGTAGATAGTACGGACCTAAACTAAATCTCCCCTGGTTACGCCCATTTGTTTTAGTATTATAACGGCTTTCTATCAAATATTGGGTGGAAAGCCCTTTTCCATCAAATATCAGGTGAACGACACTGACAGGTGGAAAGCCCTTGCGATAGATATTTTTTAGTACCGGGTACCATAAAGGGCTAACAATTTATTAGTCATAATGGCGGCAATGATAGAAAGCATTGGAACAGAGGCTTCCAACATTTTTAGGAGAGTAAAATTATGAATTGCCCTCTTTTTTTGTCGTGCAATATAAGGTTGCTTGGTTACAGAAATCTACCTAACTCGTGATCTTTTATCATTCCTACGGTTACTCCTGTCATTTTGAGAGTAGATAGGTACTTATTACAAACATGTGCATTGTGCAACTTTATGCCTGTAGCCAAAGTATAACGAAGTTCTACAATAAAAGAGTGTTTCGAAAGATGGGTACCTCACTTCATTACCTACATACCTTTGTTGTTTTGGAGGTTTTGTAAAATGGAAAATATGTTTAGGTCATTTTATGGTTTGCCGCTTAGATTGGATTGATCAAGAGTCCATGACAATTTTCTAGATTATTTTTTTAAATCATAGTTTTTGGATACCTGCCTACCTAAACGCTACAAAAATATAACTTACCTATATAAATAGTTAAATTCCCGATGGAGTCTCGGAGATTTTTCCGAATCGCAAAAGTTTTTTTTAGTTACAACTTTAGTTTTATTTCAGGATTCTGGTTAAACGAGAAGTACATACCCTATGAATTTTGATTTCCTTTTGAGTGTCGAAAGATGCGTTTTTGGCGACATAAATGACCGTATCTTTTTTATTTAGATAACTGAGAAGTTTGATTTTTTTACAACTTCAAGGGAACGCCGATTTGAGTACATGGTTTTAATTTCAACTCAATACCTCCACGCGTTCCCGAGATAAAGGTTCTTGACAGATAGACGGACAGAGAGACAGACGGACAATAAAGTGATCCTATAAGGGTTCCGTTTTACCCGACTGCAAGAATAGGTATGTTTTTTTCCTTTTGGTACGGAACCCTAAAAAGCGAGTAAGTAACGTGTCGCAAAGGAAGGCTTTCAGAAGCCCTACCACGAGCTATTAACGCGAATCAAATGACGACCTAAACTGAACTGCTAAACGGATAGAGCTATATGTATAGGGTGTTAAGATCCATCTTTCTTTCTCGCTCGTACGCTTGGCATTTTAAAACGTCATGGTAAGACTCCAGAACAGTTTCGCCAAGCGAAGCCAAAAAAAAAAAAAATTGACGTTCAATAATCCTCTACTAAAACCCATTTTGGTCAAAACTGGTCAAAACTCATCAAACCCGACCGAATGTTGAGCGCCTCAGAACCAAGGTATGCCTTGTGTACAGTAAGGGCGAACAAGCAAATATTGTCGAACCGATAAAGTGTAAAAGTGCCGCTTGCTGGTACTAAACTATGACAAATATAATGCACTTTGAGTGGTAAGGGCTAGTGTAGCTTGGTGTTTGTTAGACAAAGTGATTGAGAACCGAGGTTATGATTATAAGGAAGTATAGACGATCTTTAGTAGGCTTTCTCTTTGAGATCCATCTGACCGTCCAATGTTCATATTATTTGATGTGGGAATCATCAACTAACTTTTCCCGTTCTAGGTGAAACGAGAGGGAGTATCAGACCCTACTAACTAAAACCCATCTGTGTTCTTTCGGTTGCCGTTTGCGGTCCAGAGCCAGTGGCGTAGCGTGGACTAATTTAAACGTGGGCGAAAGCACATCAACGAGGCTTTTTTCTTTCATAAAGTCGAAAACGAGACAGCGACTGTCGCAAAAAAATGTTCGACCACATTGTCGCTTACCATCAGGTGTAATAGTGGACAATCACGAGACTATCAATTATAAAAAATACCCTCGTTATTAATGGGTCCCCGCTTATGCGAGACCGTGGGCGAGGTTTCACTTCGCCCACGTTAAGCCACGGCAATTCTTTCGAACATTTCCGCAGCCCTGGCTGAAACTGCGTAATGATCGCGTGGTGAATTAAGTATGTACCGTACAGGAGGGCTATCAAAATCGCGACAGTGGAATTAGGTTTAATATGCTATTAAAATACCTAAGGATATCGCATGATGGTGATGTGTGAGCTTGCGGAGTACGAGCAATGGGTAGCTTGCCGTCCGCTCGTCTTATAAGGACCGAGCCTGAGTCGTTGACGGCGTGTAGTGTTCCACGCGCGCCTCAATGAGATTTTAGCAACTGTAGGGGCCTACCAGGGTCGATGCCTGTTAGAGTCATGGGAAAACGTACGAGTATGAAAGGGATACTCGTGGTCCTAGAACGGAAAAGGTAACTGAAGGAACATAGGTGTGGTTTTTGTCAGTAAAAATCTGACACACTCTCGCGCTCTACCCTATATTAGAGCAGGAGAAGTCAATATATGATTTCCCGACTCAAAAAAAAACCTGCATATACTTACATTTCAGCAGCAAGCTACCTACTCAATAAAAATACTGACTTGATATAAGATTCTATGTCCCAAGCTGGGGCAGAGGGCGGAGGATACTATGGAAGTAGTCATACATCTCGAACGGTTTAGAACTTCACGCTTAACCTCGCTCCATGTCAATCTGATGCCCGTCGCTTCTGCTAGCACGATGCGTCGCCAGGTTTTCCGAGGCTGGTCCGCTTCCCATAAGGTTTCCAATAAAAAAAAAATGTTATCTTTACAGTGTGTGTGCCCAATTGACAATTTTTTTTTCTATCTAACGCCTGTTTGGCTATCTTACTATTATGTGTTCGGAATTCCTCCGAAGCAAGTCAATCCATCACCACTTACGGCGCATAATCTTATTATGTTACTTTTATTAGCACATCTATTGTGCTAAAAGGGCCTTTGCATTCAGACATAATGTCATGTTTTAGTATTTATTCATTTTTATTGGCCAACCAACAATCTTATACACTGAAACATATATATATATATATATATATATATATATAAATATTTACAATCTAAGTTAGTTTTAAAATTTCTTAAGGTTAGCACCGCATGCCCCATAAAAGTAAAAACTACATGCTACGAGTACCTACTTTAATATAAAATTAATAAAACTAAAATAAGAGCAAAACATTAGGAAGTAAAATTAAGATTGAAATTAAAATATTAAAATAACAACTAAAATAGAAATCGAAATTGAAATTAATATCAAATCAAAAATTTAAATCTAGATTAAAATCACTATATAAATTATCTTCTTCTTCCTGCCCTTATCCCATATTAGGTACTTGTGGGGTTACCATGACGTTCAAAGTAAGATTGTTTCATTCTTATTTCAGTGTGGGTAAGAGACAGAGCTATACAGGTTGTCTAGCGCCATCTCTTACCCACACTGGAAATAAGAATGAAACAATCTTACTTTAAACGTCATGGTACAGGTCCGTGTGTCGGCGCAACACGTTTTTTCTTTCATTCTGTCCTATCACTCGTTAAATTATCACTAACTCCCTTTTCTTTCACATCACTCCTGACACAATCCATCAAAAAATCACTATACAAATTATAATTGATCAAAATATAATATTATATTATGTATACAATGTAAATTCACAAATTGCTGCTAATAATTCTGTGGGACTCGTCAAATGAACCGAAATGCACGTCGAAAAGATCGCTGCAGCTGTTTAACAGTTTACAAAGTATGAACGCACCTCTACTCGAACAAGCGTATGACTCGCTTGTCTGTTTGTATTGTTGATAGTGTAGACGCCAGAGTGGTTCACCTGCTTTGGCTATACCTTGTAATCACACTAATATTATAAAGGCGAAAGTTTGTATGTATCTATGTACAGCACAAAAGATCCAGAAGGGTCGAAGTGCTCTGTCCCAGGGCCAGCCCCACTACAAGATCTATGTTAATGTTTGTTAAGTACTACTTTTTTTGAGGGTGGGAAATCATCAAATATCTTCTTCTGCTCTGGATGGAGCGTGAGGGAGATATACTGACTGACTAAAACTAACCCTAGTTTCTCTCGATGATGGTTTGATTGCTTTTTGCGTTTTAGGGTCGTGTTAACTCCCCAACAATTCCTTAACCTGGGTATCTATGCACTCACCAACTCTATTAGTGCTTTTATCCATCTTAGTAAGTACCTACAGATAACTCAGCATGTCCTCACTTGAGTATCAAACCAACTTTAGAAAAAAAAAAATACAACCGTTTCCAAAGCAAAAATAAAATGTTTCTAAATTGGTCCTCGATTGACCGACAAATCAGTGAATAAACAAAAAAAAAAAATTCAAACACAACCAAACATATAACTTCCTTTATCTAAAATACGTGTTAATTAATTTAACCATCCAGGAATTGGTTTAATTGAAGAATTATTTTAGTTTTGGATAGCCCATTTATTGAGAAAGGCTATAAGTTATTATAACATGACGCTGCGGCCAATATAAACGACGCAATAACCAAAGACGCGGGTGAAACCACACGGGCTATCTAGTATAGTTCTAACCCTTCGGTGATACAGGCGCGATGTTAAGTTATATTTATAATTAGGTGTTTAACAACCCCAAACAAAACACAAAGTCTTACCAACTCTCAATTTCCCCAAAGATTTATTAATTAAGGACAAATAATGTGTTTGTTCCACAAACCGTAAACAAAATCATAGGGCTATGTACACACGACGTTGTAAACAGACTAGGTACGGTGCACACGGCAGCGTAGATACAATTAGCCAGTGAAAACAGCGGAGGATGCCGCGGGGCCAGTCTAATTGGCGCAGTGTAAACTCGCCCTGTTATCGGGGTGCCTCGAGCTGCGACGGGGTATGATAGCTGTGGAATGGGCTTTTGTATAGAATAATGCTTGCCGGTAGTTGCTAGTACGTATGACTTTAGAGTCTCTATGTGAAAAGGAGAAGGCGAAAGGTGTTCTAGACAAAGTGTATAAAATAATCCTCACGACCGAAATTCGATTACAATGGCCAGTCCCAATGATGATTAGCCAAGTAGGCAGAACCAACGGCTGTCATTGTCCGATGGGACGGCAATCCGACACAACTGAGGAGAGGTGCACTACCAACGCGGCTTTACGTGCTATCCGAAGCACGGGGTTATCACACCGCCTTCCAAACTCCGGGCTGCTGCAAAGTAATTCCTAACGTAAAAACTCAACAACACTTTTTGCCCAAGTTGGGATTTGAACCCAGGATCCCATGTTCAGCAGTCGTGCTTATTACCATGAGGCCAATGATGCAGTTAAAGTGTGTTATGCAATAACGTGCGTGCGTAAACCTCTCACTCCAAAGGAAGTAATAACCAGTTAATGATGCTGTCTGTACATGTCAATCAATCCCGTACCTACATTTTGAACTAGTGACAATTGTTATCACTGATCGAATGTCACTTTGTCTGGCGATCTTCTGGGTACACCATAGTTGACTGTATAATTTTCTCGTTTTTAAGTGTGACCTCCTGCTTAATCTTAGTCTCTTCCCAACAGTCTTGAGGTGGGCTTCCATTCTAATCTAGGATAGTTGAGTATCTACATTTTTTTTACATTAAAATACTGCTTCTTTGATTGGCAATTCTCGTATTTTGAAGGAACATTCACAATAGTATCACAGTCGTAAACAGCCGTAAACTGTCAAAAGCACTTAAATTGATACATTTTCACAAGTTTTTGACATTGGTTGTCACCGAAACGAGATTGCAGCTGGTATGTAGGTAACTGGTGAGTGGTTAAAGATCTACAAATGGGAAAATTGGCTAAGGGTGATCGACGTACTAAGGCGACTCTGTACTTATGTAATGGACAGTCACGCTTCAAAGGACCAACCATGTTCTTTTTGCCACTTTCTACAGCAGAAGGTAGTGTGATTGTTCAGAAAATCATGCAAAAATTCATTAAACCTTTCGAATACCGTAATTAGAGACACAATAGAAATACAATGAGAGAGCGGGGTTTAAAACAAGAACATCTTTTGGTCAACTAATACTTTTATGATTCCAGTTCAATAATAAAACTATTGTTTTAGAAGTTTATTTTCAAATTGAATATCTTACAAGTGGGCTCATTTTTTTACAAATGAAACACAAGCCCGTTTAAAAATGAACATAAAAAGAAGGTCCCTCTCCACACATCTCATCCACAAATCCGCCCGCCCGACTAATATTGACTTCTTATTACGGCGGTCGCGCGGATATCGCACGGGTGCGCGGATAATGTCCGTCGGTGACCGCAGATAGGGACGTGCCACAATAACCTGCGGATTTTAGTGATGCGACACAACTTTTGCTAGAACCCGACTACCCGATACGCGTCGACTAGCAGACGTAGAGAATAGAGGAAGTTGACAATTTACTCGTAGAGATTATCGTTTTTTTATTTGTATACTGTACTTTACGGAGTTTAAAAACTTTCAGTTGGACGGTGTTTTTCGAAGTCCCCTTCGGGGTATGGAAGGAAAAATGGTAGATAATTTTCCTTTGAAATGAGTCTGTTATGTTATTCTGGGAAATCTTTAGCTATAACATTTATTATTCTATGGCCACAAACTCCAAGGTTTTCAGGTTTTACTTCCTTATTATAAAAAGTAAAAGAAAATAATTTACCTAATGTTGACTACAGAGTACAAGATTTTGCCAACGACTTCGCCCCTGTCGTTGGGAAAATCATCTAACGACAAATCCCACTTGGGCGGAGCGGGAGATAGTGTCAGACTTTTACTGACTAAAAACCCACACTTGTTCCTTCTTTGCCTCCATCCCAGGGCCCCGGGCTTCGCTTTTACACTACCCGTGGGTTCTGTCTTAGATGAAAGTTAATAAAGAAAGAGAGTTAATAATCTAAGCCATGATCTACCTCGTTCAGCTTCTAAAGCGTCAAACAGCCAAATACACCTGCAGACTTTTACTTTTTTTGTGTATATATCTAGTGATAACTTTTTCCAGGGTGGAAATCATTTGAACCTTAGGAGTAGGTACCGAAATTCCGTCATAGACGCCCTGAATAAACTGGGACGCCTAATCTGCATCTGAAGAGAGTTGGAGATCACTGCGGCCCACAGACAATGGTCCATGATGGACTGAGTGCGGAATCAGAATCCAAAGATCATCATCATCATCACCATCTTCCTGCCCTTGTCCCGTGTTATTTCTTTTACTTTTTTTTTCTATTCTGTACTGTCTCCCGTCACGCCATCACTAACTCCCTTTTTTATGTCACCTTTCATACAATCCATCTATCTTTTCTTTACCCTCCCTCTCTCTCTCCATCCATCCACATTCATCAGAATCCAAAGATAAGCCTCTTTAAACATAGTAATCATACGCTTCGCAATTAATAACATCTATCGACACGGTGGTCCCACCGGCGCCCTACTCACAGAACTAAACAAGTTAATCCGATCATAAACCTATCGATACTTTGACAACACTATTATTCACTGCATTAGTCATGTTTAGTAGTCGCTTTAGGACTACACTCGTGATATTTATTTCGTAGTATTTATGGTAACCAGCACTGGGTTATGATGATATGACACAATTTATTACGTTAAGCTTTGTTGGTCTATGGTTGGATAATTAATTTATACATACTTTTTAACCGACTTCTAAAAAAGGAAGAGGTTCTCAAGGCAAGAAGATTTTTTCTTAATTCAGACGAATTAAGAAAAAATCTTCTTGTTTAGCGACAGCTTCGCTAAATGTGAACCGATTTTTCGAAGATACCATAATGGCTGACCTGGAAATGCCTTAAGTACGACTGCAAAGTTAGGTGGGCCGTTGCAGATTCAACTTAAATAGGAGCTGGTTCTCCGATAAGCCACAGTACGTTTGTGCAGCCATATGTCAGTATCAAGGACTCCACAACAAGTAAATTGTGCAAAAATTTTGCGTAATGACGTCCCTCCCGGGCTGCGGTGTTTACTATGTAGGTTTGCGATAACCACCTTTTTATCCAGAAGAATCAGGATTATAATTCGTACAGCTAGAAAGCCAGTTCGTGGTGGCCAAAATAATGACCGACATCATCTTTTATAACGCAATGGGAAGCTCGACCCGTTGGATGCATCCGAGGCCGAAGACACATTGACAGCTCCAGCATCTCCGGATAAATACGAATTGCTAAAAATGAAGTAAGTGAAAATTAAAATCGGTTTCGTGAGAAAAGAAGGTACCTACAGTAAGGTACTCATATGGCTATAGGTACCGGCACGGATCTTAAGCGCTGACTTCTACAGTTCTACTTGCGTAGAAGCACGCAGAAGTGAAATATCGGGTCTCTTTAGTGGTATGAAAAGAGATGCGGGGGCTGGGAATGCAATCCTTATACTGTGATTGGCTCGCCAATATGTACGATGCGCAAAGCGATCCCAGCTCTTTCGCTGAGCGCTCAAGATTCGTGCCGGTATCTATACAACGCTAAATGGGAAGTTGAAGATTGAACTTAGGCAGGTAGTATTTCGATGCGCTACATTATGTCTGTGGAACCATATCCTAATGTATGCTTGATCTCAGATAGACTTATTTTGCTCACTGTTAAAATGGGTTTTAAAAAGTAACAACAACTTGAACAATAAAAAACCCTTAACAAAGTCAACGCTAAACCTGTCAACTTGGTTGGATCCAGTCGAAGCTTACGTATTTAAGAACAAACCTATATTAAAAATGGAACTGGAATCATTGATACAACGTTGAAAAAGGAAGGTTTGATTAATAAAATCCTAGAAGTTTTAAGAGATTTGAATATTTTTACGTGATAAGCTACAACAGGTGGTCACGTAAATTCTGCTTTAGTTAACAATCGAAATTATTTCCGTATCGTTTCATAAATTTTGATTTAATTAACTAGCTATCAGCGCAATAGATGGAACAAACCAATAGTAATCGATCACATGACACGATTCAAACCTACCCATCATACACACAACGTTCGACATCAATCCTCTTGTGTGGTCTCGAATTATGCCTCGAATTAGCGCTCGCCATATCACTTTCATTCTATTGTGCGGAAACTCAAAGTGCTTTGTTCTCATTTCAAATGCAACCCGATGCAAGATGGCGGTTGTCGAAACGTCATCGAAACAACATGGCCGACTGAACGGTTATTGTTTGAACGTAGAACATTACAATGGGTATTGAGGGGAAAGCAAGTATTGGTTGGATACGCCTATTTTGGTTAAGCGTGTTCGATTATGTTTTGGATGAATTTGACGATTATATTTTTTTTTCTCTCTTTCTCTCTCTAGTGTCCCTGACTGTTTATAGATGTTGTTAGTTATCTTTTCTTTTTCTAGCCTAAGTTGTATTCCATTGCTGGAATAAGACCTTCCGTTTCTTTGTCCAAACCAAAACAACCAAAAAGAAACGTTCTTGCGTGATCTTTGAACCACAAATCCTATTCGAAAGCAGTCATATGAAAACATAAAAAGATCAATTGCATTTGAGATGAGCTTCCTCTAGGTGTCTTATCGCGCAACTAAAAAACCCTCTTCGAGAAGAGTAGACTACAGACCTATGGTACGGACAGCATCATGAACTGGTTACCTCATTTCCTAAGGTATTATAATGTGAGTGGGGTACCCAATTGATGCAGTTATCTGTACCTCAGATATTGCAGTTGTAGCAGTGATCACTAACCATCGGATGAGCCGTCAACTTGATGCGATTTATAACATAGAAAAATAGCACTGGAAAACGAAAGATATGTCAGATTTAAAAAGCTGGTAAGTACTAAAATTACGGTTGATATCTTTTTTTTTGTAGGTTGGAAAATCATCCAATGACATCCAGCGCTCTTAGGCGGAGCGAGAGGGTGTGTCAGACTTTTACTGATTAAAAACCCACTCCTGTTCCTTCGCTGCTTTTCATACCAGGGCCGAGTCTTCCTTCCAGAAACAGACCCTTGGCCCCAGTAGGCTTCGACCCTGCTAGGCCCCTATGGTTTGCTAACATATCCTGCAGGCGCGCGTGGAACAGTACGCGCCGTCGACGACTTGGGCTCGGTCCGGACGATCGAACAGCGAGGGGTACCATTGCTCACCGTCCGCAAACCCGCGCCTACGGTGGCCGGAAATGGAAATGATGATGATTAATACTTGCCCGGTTTTGAACCCTCATGCATGAGAGCCGGGTCCCTTAACCACTGGGCCATTACGATCATTTATTTGTTTCACCATTCATCTTTCTACATTTATTTCAATTTTTTTACAAAGGGATGAATGAAGCTTCATATACAAAAACATCATGACTCCTCTCTGTTCACACTTATAGAAGTCATCACTTACAAAATCATAGACTGGTAATGAGTGTGGATTTGAGTTAGTAAGTAAACACACATCATTCAATCTTCTGCACTTCAATGTTGTTTAGTCTATACACTAACTCTTCATTATAATGTAAACAATGAACTCTTGACGTTAAAATCAGGATCTGATTGTGCATTTAACATTAATAGGAACTTACATTGCTTTATTTGAGTCATGGAGTGACAAAAAAATTTACGTGTAAGTGTTTTTTTTTTAAAACCTGTTGCAAAATAAATATTATTTATCATTTATCAAAAAGCCTCTGCCTTTTTTTTGAAGTGGGAAATTATCCAATGAGTTCTCCAGCTCTAGGGTGGGGCGGGAAAGCGTGTCAGACTTTTGCTGACTAAAACCACACCAGTTGCCCTTTGTAGTATTACCACGGGTTTCCTCTTCAGAAATTCTCCGTGGCCCTAACAGGCATCAGCCCTGCTGGGCCCCTTTGGTTTGTCCACCACGTGGAATACTACGCGCTTTCGACGACTTGGGTCTGGAAAACTTGAGGGCCTAGTGGTGGCAACTGAAGGAATTGTCAAACACACGAATATTAGATAGTACTTTTCTAAATTTTTAAAATTTTCTGAGCAACTGCTTTAATTTTTTTTTCTTTCATAAGAACTTGCTCCTGACAATAACAAACACAACAAAAAACGAATTAGCGAAATTGTTCCAGCCGTTCACGTGTGGTGACATGACTAAGAGAACTAGGGATTCATTTCTATATACATGTATAATAGTGGTCCCAACAGACATTTTTCTGTCTGAAAGCTGACTTTTCGTCAGAATAAAAGTTTGAGAGACCGATTGCAGCGCCACCCACCGTGTCTAATGTTAGTTTGAAACCATCCAAGAACCCACTCAAATATTCATACAAACTTTCATCCGAATCGGTCAAGTCGTTTAGGACGAGTTAGGTGACAAACACACATAGGCAAAAAATTATATATGTATATAAAGATAGAAAACTGCAAGCTAAACAAAAGCTTGTAAAAAGGCGATGACTCTACGTAATTTCTAAAAAGGTCTACCAGTAATAAGGTCATACCAATCAACGCCAAGAAAAAATAGAAAAACTAAAAATTCCGCAAACGAATGTACAGCGACTTTTATTACAGCCGTAAATTACTATAGTTTTATAGAGATAAACATATTAATTGGTTGTAAAAACGTACAATATACACGTTAAAGTTTACCTCCTGTGTTTTATAAAGACGGATGGGTCTGGTCTGAGCTAGTGATTGATAGGAAAACACTGTGATGATTGACCGCTGATACAAGCCAGTATTTTGATAAATAAATAAAGAGAGTTGAGCTGGGAAAGACAAGCGTCGGGATTTTATCGATACTTTTTTGTTTTGTGATGTGTATATATATTTATCGATTTTAGGTACAGTCAAATGGTGTGAATAGAAACAAAAATTCAAAGGGTATTTTAACGATATTTGAATATTTTTTTCAGCATTTCATTATATCAATTTATTAATGAATTTTTATTTAAAAAAGTCGATGCTTTATTAGAAGCCAATAATATGACATCAAAGTGAATAACCAAACCAAAGTTTTGTTTCTATTCACCCCTGTGTTTCTATTCACCCCGTTTTACGGTAAGTATGTTTTTAATTTGAGCAGTGGTGGCCGAACGGTAACGGCCCCGACTTACGAGTTATAGGTCGCGGGTTCAAACCCAGCCAGGTGAATTACTTTGTGGAATTTATTTCATCACCACTGCTCTCAAAAACGGTGAAGGAAAACGTCGAGAGGAAACCGGCATGTCCTAGAACCAAAAATTCGAAGTCATGTGACATTCACCAACACGCGCTGGACCCGTTGGTGGATTACGGCCCATTCCCTCTCCTAGGAAGAGGAGGCCTGAGTTATTTTAAACTGGCAGTTTCATACGGGTCTTTGGTTACTGCTCCGTTTCTTTTGGTCGTAGTATGTTGTTAAATAGCGACAAATAGGTTATCAATACTAAAAAAAAATTAATTCGAACTAGCAGTTCTTCAGATTAACGCGATCAAAGAAAACGAAACACTTTAAACTCTTTAACTTTATAATACTAAGCCCGGTTACGTTTAGCCATTACTAGATCTATGATCTGCGCTATCTTATATTCTATAAATAATACGCACTTAAATTAAATTCAAAATCAATGCTCAAATGTTTCTAATACATATAATTTCACAAGATATAAATATAAACGTTATGAGTTAATTCAGCACAGGAATGAAGTAACTAGGTGTAATAAAATATCGATAAACATTATAGCTAGGTTTTGCATAATCTTATAAGTACGGACTGTTTGAATGTAAGCTGCTTACAACTCGGTATTATGAAATGTTGTAACTTGATACAACGGTAAAAGAAGGAAATTGAATTTTATTATAAAGACTTATGTACCTACTTAATTCAATAATGAGCTTCTGAATCTGAACTAGTATTATAAAGAGAGAGAGAGATTCGTATTTCAGTATTTATTTTTTGTTCGTGATGACATATGGCTCTGAAATGTGGTCGCTTACAATGGGCCTCATCAGAAGACTTAAAGTCACCCAAAGGGCAATAAAGGGTTCGGAGTTTCCTTGCGTGATCGAATCAGGAATGAGGATATCCGTAGGAGAACCAAGGTCAGCGACATAGCACGAAGAATCGCCAAACTTAAGTGGCAATGGGCAGGGCACATTGCTCGCAGAACGGATGGCCGTTGGGGCCGAAACGTTCTGGAACGGCGACCACGTACCGGAAGACGTAGCGTTGGAAGGCCTCCTACAAGGTGGACCGATGACCTGGTAACGGTTGCGGGAGTGCGATGGATCCGAGACGTACAGGACCGTACATTATGGCGATACTTGGGGGAGGCCAATGCAAGCAGTGGACGTCTTTCGGCTGAAATGATGATGATGATTTTTTTTTTATAATGAATTAACTCAATAACTACTAGACCGATTTTGAATATTCTTTCATCAGTAGAACGCTTCTTAATCAATGAGTGACATAGGTTATATACGCGCCACGCGGGCGAAGCCGCTGGCAGAAGTTAGTTTAAGATAGACTGCAGAAGATATTAACTACAAAAAAGCATAAGTAAAAACTGTGGGTGGTCTTTTTGAGCCTGTTATAACTACTAACAGCCAGACAATGCCTATGGTAGCTCTAGTTCGTCATTAGTAACAGGAGTGTCAGCGCATACCTGATGCTTGAATATCGTTATTAATAATCTGATCGTCAATTAGGCCTACCTACTGAACAATAATGTGATTATAATGTTAATATGCTAAGTTTATTGAATAGTGATGTCATTATCATTTCGGAAAGACTTTCACGATGCTACACCGAGCACTATTGTATATACCAGTCCTATGCTTTTCGTATCATCACCAGCACCAGGGTCTCAAGTCTGCTAGTACAATAGTGTCAGAATGGTCTATCATTGATTTCATAATTGCTGATTTTGACAAGTTTTTTAATCTACTAATATAATGGCGTGATTATGACTTTCCAATGGTCAACCACTGACGCTCTAGACATAGAATGGTAATCTCGTACATAATGTCAAATGAATATTTGACGCATGCGGATAACTGGCAAAATTTTGACAGTTCCTTTGATCAGAGACCTACCATTAGAACGTCATTGTGCAGTCATTGCTTTTTTATTAGTTTCGAAACAGCTCGATATTGTCATTCTACCACAAGATCATTGACCGATCAATGATCGACCATTATGAATTATCACATTACGAACTTTTAGCAAAATGACAATGGGATCGTGTTGGAATGACGAATTTATAAAAATAGCAGACTTGGGCCCCAGGTTTTCGGTCCGCCTTTTGGGATGCTTGTCATTGCTACTCTTGTCAAGGAGTAAGTAGGCAGTACGTACATACGAGTAGTATATATACTACATATAACATAATATAAAATATTAATAGAATATTATATTATAGATGAAACATTTATATTTTTCTTTGTAATGAATAACTTCAAAAACTACTGGACCAATTTTTAAAAAATTACTTCTCCATTATAATGCTGTTTTAAAACTGAGTGACAAAAGCTTACATTTTCTATTATCATCTGGGAAAAGCCACTGGCAGAAGCCAGTGTTAACCTAACTAGTAATAAATTTGAGTTTAACTTAAAAACATATCGACATTACTTTCCCAAAAAAACTATCGACACCATCCCATCCCTACATAAAAAATCAGTTCAGTGTAAACGACGCTCACCTGAAAACAGTATGTTATTATTCGGCCATACTTACGCGCCAGGCTGCCATAAAAAAGTTCCTATTACTTACCATTTACCATCCGTAGCTCGGATGGAGAGTCATATGTTTGTGATGAGATTCTATTTTGAATAAGATTAGTGAGTCAAGGGATGAAAAATGGTTGGCTTGAGGAATTTTAACGCCTGCTTTGTCTGGATAAAACTTCCTGTGCTGCAGTTTACTTTTCAGTGTAAATGTAAAGTGGTATACTGTTCTCCGTCTGTCCGTTGCGTCACAACCACAGGTTCAGTTGAAAACCACAGTCAGGCACTAGTTGCTTGGCATTTATGCTAAACTGGACCTATTTTGGTGCAGCCGTGAGGCACGCAACTATATGTTTTTGCTACTGTTTGTTTTTTTATATATTTTTATTTAATTTTATGTTTAGTGTTATCTAATATTATTTTTGTGCCTTGTGCTGTACCAAATAAATTATTTTTCTTCCTTTCTTTTCTTTCTTACTCATAATATATTGCTAAATGTAGATACGTTTTTTAGTACCAGTTGTTTTTACGTTAACGCAATCGAAATCTTGGACCGCGTTTGGCTCTTTGATTGGTTAAGAGTTTGGAGCGAGTAAATCGGAGCGTCAAACAGTATAAACGCGACGATCGTGTTTACGTAAAACTAGTCTACATTAGGCACTCAGGGCCTCAAGTTTGCTATTACAATAGTGTCAGAATGGTCTATCATTGATGACTTTCCAACGGTCAAAGTCAAAGTCAAAAGTTTTTTATTTCACATTGGCCTACATGGGCACTTTTAAAACGTCAGAGGTCAACCACTGACACTCCATTGAAAGAAGTGGCATAGAATGGTAATTTCGTACATAATGACAAATGAATGTTTGACGTATACGATAATTTGCTAAAATTTTGATGAACGTCATTATGCAGTCATTGCTTTTAATAAGCTCGATATTGTCATTCTACCACGACTCTATTATAAGACCATTGACCGATCAATGATCGTTCATTATGAATTAGCAGATTACGAACTTTAGCAAAATGACAATGGGATCGTGTTGTGCAAAAATTCACGTTCCTAGTCCCAATAGTTTAGGTTGTGCATTGATATGTCAGTCAGTTTCTCCTTTTATATAGATTAAATGCACCACTGAACACATATTTTCTGCTCTCGAGCATTACTGTTATTATACATATATATCACACTACTGGATATAGCCTTCCTTCAAGCGTCAATACATCAACCGATCCTGTGTTTATATTCATCAGTTTCCCTCGACTTAAGTCATCGAATCATCTTGAGAAAGGCTTTTCAACACTGCGTCTTCTGCATTTCTGTTTTCTAATTTAAAGGGGATTTACTGAAATTACACACAACATAGCCATGAAACTAGAACCTTACTAGTAAAGTTGGCATCATATCATAAAAGTTACGGAACTCCAAAATTTCTCATACTTATGATAATATGAAGCCGCAAAGTAAAAAAGGTAGTGTTTAATGCTAGCAAAGGAAGCAGTCGATCGCGAGGACCGTTCCTCATGCCCCAACCACCGCCGGGATTCCGATCCCGATTTCCGGCCATCGTAGGCGCGGGCTTGCGGACGGCGAGCAATGGCTAGCTCCGACCGTCTGGTAACCATCTGGACCAAACCCAAGTCATCGACGGCGCGTACTGTTCAAACCGTAGGGGCCTAGCAGGGTCGAAGCTTACTGGGGCCAAGTGTCTGATTCTGAAAAGAAGACTCGGCCCTGGTACGAATGGTACGAAAGACAACGAAGGAACAGCAGTGGGTTTTTATTCAGTAAAAGTCTGACACTATCTCTCGCTCCGCCCAAGAGCGAAGGGTGTCATAAGATGATTTTCCCACCGGAAAAAAAGTGTTTAAGTCCCATATCTCATTATTGTATTACTATCCCATATCGTCCTGCTGCTGGGCATAGACCTGCCTCAATTTCTTTTCTACGATAACAATTTTTCGCAATTTTTTCCAATTCTTAAAGAACGCATCCTTACAATATATTTTTCCTTATCAAACCATGTCACCCATTGAATGTTTTACCTGTAAGCCGTTACTTTCTCGTCCCTTCTTATCAGACCTTACTGTTCAGAGAAAACCTTTAAACCTAGATGGGACTGTTTGAAGTAGTGAGAAGAAATAGCAATGATCCTAGTATCGAGATACTGCGAACTTGTCCAATTGATTTGTCCGCATTCTGCGATAAAAATCTAGTTCCATTCTTGCTTGAATATCCTTAAGATGTACAAACCATGTCTAGATGTTCGTAAATGTGACTGTTGGTAACTCACATCCAAAGTGTTAGGTCGAGGACGTTACTAAAAATAAAATTCACCAAAATGTCAATCTGATACAAATCAAAAACGACATCAAAAGTAAAGATTAAAATTATTAAAATATAATTCAAAACATAATTAAATTTAGAATCAACATTAAAATTAATAACAATAAATAAGTTATGAGTGTCAATTTGATTGAACGAAACTGAGAGAGTGATGCTGGCTAAGTCACATTCCTGGGTACAGGGATAGAAGGCGCAACAAAATGATGCGTGGCTTAATGAGGCATACATTTTTCAAAACAAAAATGTTATCGCATCATATCATTGCACCTATCTGCGCAAAGTCAAAGTAAAGAGAAGTCATTTATAGCTTAAGGCTAAACCATAAGTGCATAGCATTATTAGAATTAACAAGACAGTACAAGTGGAACAAATAAGAATCACAAATCATCAGTACCTAGGTACAATAAAGACAGATTGGATGAACACAGTTCACCAACTATTATTTTCCCAGCTGACCTAATTTTTCCAGATGACGAAACTGAAAATAGGACACCCCATCCGTATCCATCCAATGATTTACCTTCTAACCTTCACAATGCTGACGAAAGTTTCTCACAAAAAAACAAAAACACACATATTACTAAAAGCAGACAGAAGATTCGCTCGAAGTAAACAAAAGAATAAAGAGACAATCCCTATGAATAAAATAAAAATAGTAAGAGATGATATCGAAGAAAACTGGCTGACTATGGAATATGTCGAGTTATTATTCGGCTAATAACCGGATCGTATTAACTTTGGTGCACAGAGTTTGGAACGGATTGAGGTCGCACCAGGTTGATTTCTGCATGAGAACAATGAAGAACGTACAGATGTGGAAAATTTGTGGAGTGTGGAGTAAGATTATTTATGTTTTATAAGAAAAAAATGTTTTTTTTTACAAAAAAAAAAGTAATATTGTTTGCTGTTTTGAATTAATTAAATAATGAAAGACTGTGCTCTATAATTCTTAGCCCCTCAGGCGCCCCGGGGTATTATTATTACGTAATTGAGCGTTTTTGCGTCAATCACCAAAAAAAAAAATTTAAAAATAAACTTTTTCGGGATTATTCTAGGAAAAACAAACTTATAAAAATCAAAAATTTCGGCTAAAAACATTCGTACTAACGTGTGTACAAAATGACAATTAAGCGTTTTTCAAGGTCATTCTAGTTGTACAGACGTTTGTAGTACAATCGGCGCTCGACGTTCCTATACTGACAGTGTTATATCTCTCTAAAAATGGTCCGTCCCAACATCCATGTTTAAAGTATGAAAATCCGACCATCGCTATTTCCATGGCTAAAACGTATGGATATATCGATGGCTGGGTTTTAAATGCTAAAATAACCCTAATAGTCCTTTCATAAGTGTACATCAATAAGGTGCAGGCTAATCACTTTATTTTACGACGACTGCTAATATTTTGTCCTTCTCTGTACTATTCCCAAGTCTTCCAATCAATGTCTTAAAGGCATTTATAGATTATTCATTTGTATCTCGCAATATCGATTCTTTTATGTTATTGTTTTGCCGTCGTTTCGTCTACTACACAGATATCAGACGTAATTGCCAGTTACCGTATGACAAACTTATATTTGCTGTCACATCCACCCTTATCTTTAATATTTTCTGAACGATTCTTGTTTTATGGGCTGCTAAGGATATTGGCAGATGTTTCAGTGACTTTTCTTCTAACAAGTTTAATGTATTGACTTATGCCAGTTTGTAGCTATTAGATTTTGTTCGCTTTCGTGGAATTAGATATGTTTTGTGTCTTGTTGAGCTTGAGATGAGATGCTTATTCTTTGCTTGTTCAGTTTCAGCTTCTAAGTTAATAAAGAACGTTTCATTTTCCAATTATTATTTTCATATTGAGTTTCACACAGATTAAACTGCGTTGTCGTTATTTCAAAGTCACTTTAAGCTTGGCAGTCTCGTTAGGCCTAAAAAGACACTCTATGTCATCCTTCTTGTTAAAAGTAGATAACTCAAAACCAATTTCATGAGTCAAGCGATCCAGATTGATCATAACAATTTTTTTTACCACTGCAAATCAAAGTAAAATATACCATTGTATACGACATAATGGAACAAAGACAATCTTTACTCCATCCATGACATCGGCTCAGAAATATTTCTAGCACAGTCTAATGAAATAATGGTGCAAAACAATTCTTATAACTTTTAGCGTAGATTGAATACAATTGGCGACTATATTGCTCGTTACACAAGCCTTGGATCAGTTTTATAAATAAAAAGGGAAGTTGGAGTTAAGATCTTGGAGTTGAAGTATTATGTTCAGACGGCCTATAAAGTTAATGGGAGAATCTAGGGCATTAGTAACACAACAGTACAGTTGGAACATTAATCTTTTAGGAATTTTAGGATATGGCAATTTTTGCTACATACAGCAACGTTTAGGTACACACGTTTAGGTATTCATAACATACACAGACCATGACGAGAAAATGGAGGAACCGACGGAGGAAGTTGAACGGCACAGGAAAAGAAAAGCCTTTGCTTATACTACAATTATTTGAAATTCAAAAAATAATTGATTAGCTAATAAAATAAATGCATATTAGAAGTTTACTTGAATGTCATCATGTACGGGGCAGACGCAGAATTTCAAAAGTATACCCAATTCGTATAGTATAATATTTCTGCCTCGTTTACTTTCATTCATATAAACATTCAATGAATTCGTTCCAACGTTCACTACAACTCAGACGAGTTCTCATTTGAAAGAACAGTGTACTAAATATATTCTCAGCGTTCTGTAAATAAAAATCGTTTATTAGACTATTATTGTAGGTTTACAAATTGTGATTAAGAATATCTATATTATAGATAGTATCATCACCACTGCGTTTTAATTATTACCATCCCTTTTATCAAGAAGCAAGAAAGAAAAGGGTTGAAATAATTCATCCTCGCTGACAAAAACTCCTATAATACCCTTTTATTTACCTCCACTTGTCACCGTCGTTTAGCAAAAAACGTTTGAATGCAAAAAGTAAATTCAATAGTGTGTCGACACCCTTCGCTTAGTCCGAAGCTCCGAATCAGTTTATTTATTCCTTATCGCATGTCGCACTTCCAACTTAAATGATTGTCTTTAAATACTTAAAATTGTTAAGAAAATCGAGTTACATTCCTTTCAGCTTGATCCGCATCCGTTGTCCAATTATCTACTTTAATACCATCAAATACAATTGAATTTTACACTTATAAACGTAAATCTAAATCTGAATTGACATCTTTGCGATCATGTTGCAAAAATCATCAAATTCTATCAACTGCACAATTGATCTTAATCCTTACAGATTTAAGTTTAAAATCGTCTAACAATGCACCTGATGCATCTATTACGCCATCTTTTATTTTCATATCAATAACATTTTTATTTTCCTTATTCTATTCTCCGTTAAGTTCATTATTGTGTTCTTTATGAATTTCAGACGGCAGAATGGTGGTTACAATATTCTATACAGTTAAGTCAGGCTGTCGGTCCGTTTGATCTGCTGCAATTAGAGTTTTACAGCCATCGTAAACACGGGAAACAAAATGGCTGCAGGTAAGCCCTATTGTTATCGTTTTTTACCCTTCATGGGTTTTTTAGAACGGCTCTCTAAAATTAGTTATGGGTTCATGTTGTGAAGGTATATTACAGAAGACATCTGCTAATAGTTTTTATCTGCTAAAAGCTTTAGCTGATAAAGTGATGTGTGAAGTTTTTAGAACTTGAATGATATAATGCGAGACGCATAAGATGAGTTTAATAGGGGTGGATAAAATATGTTGGTTTTGGGTTTTTCTATTTTATTTGTTAGTTACAAATGAACTAAAACGAATATAGACGCTTGAAATATAAATGTAGGTGTTTGAGGTTAGTATATAAATAACTGTTTGTCTTATGCTTACTAGTTGAGTTAATTTGTCTGTATTATTTTAAAATGTGCGATAGAACGTTTTGCTTACCTAACATTTTAGTTGAATCTTAATCAATATATCAGCATAATATATTTTTATAAAAAAAAATGTTTGAAAAAAATAAAAAAAACGGAAAAATGAACGAATAATTTTTAAAAAAATCACCAATATAGTGCTAATTTATTACTGAGTGATAGGTAATACATTTTCTACTTTCATGCAGGTGGAACCGCTGGCAGAAGCTAGTTCATGGTATAGCCATCTTCAATAGAAATCAAACGTACAGGTGGTTTCGTTTTAGATAGACTATAAACAATAGGTTCCCTTGGCTTTTACTCCTACACTTATAAGGATAAGTTAACTACCCAGCTTTGCAGATCTATGATTAGATTAAAATACCAAGATAACCAAATTAGGTTCAATATTTAATTAGATTTGCGTGAAACGCTAATTTATTTCTATTATCTCTCGCTTGATAGATGATTATTTGTTTATCTGAACAAGAACGTAAATGTTTTTCTAAGTGACAGTTAAGGACTTAGTTTGCTGCCTTGCGAAACACCGCGACTTGAAATGCACTATGAAGATGTTTGTTGTAAATTAATTCAAGGATATCGCGATGAACGGAAAGAGATTGTAATATTTATTTCATATAATACTGAATTTATATCTTCAACGTATTATATTGTCAGAAGATTATCTAGGACAATCAACGCGTCAAACATAAACTTCTAAAAGGCTTAACCAAATGTATATTTTGGTTTTAAATCTCGAAAAGTTCTCATAATTTTCATATTAAATTCAATTTGCTTGGCGTTTACGCGTCTAAATCCTATCTTCCGATCAGCAAATCAATTTGAAAAATAATAATAACTCAGGGTTTTAAACTCATGAGTTGAGGATAAGCTCACAATTGATGGTCGCAGATATTTTTCTGCAGCACACAATGTTACTATATGTTGTCGCAAGTCTATGGAACTCGATGATTATTTTGCGTAAACGTACGTTGACATTTCGCGAGACACCGACATTCCGGTCTCTAAAGTTTACGTGGATCGTAGTAAGGGCTTGGAAGGATGAATTCGTGCAGCACTATACTGCATCTACACGCCCTCCGATTCGACCCTTCCCCTTACTGAGAATCCTATGGAATACTTACAAACGGCTTAAAGCAAGCCAGTCTGGTTTTGTGTTTCAATGCGCGCGGATCGCAAGCGCGTCGGGTCTAAACGTAAACGACTGCACACAAAATCTTTTTTCGATTTTTTCAAACAGTTCGAATTTTAATAAACGCTCTATGGAATGTAGGGTTGACAGCTTGGTTTTTTAAAAGAGTGCCCGGCAAAAGTAAACTTACGAAAAAGTTTGTTTAAAAAGTTTTTATTTCTTTTTCGTATTTTTTTTTCTGTTTGCATTACAGTGATTACATTGTTATTTTGTGGTTTTATGTTTAAGTGGTTGTTTTGGTTTATTTTTGAGTTTTGCGGTTAAAATAAAAGTTTGGTTTGTTTTAATTTTGCGGTGTTAATGTGAAGTGTTCGCAGTTAAACTTTTGTACGAGTGTTTTACTAAAAGGATGTTTATAAAGTGACTTTGTATAGTTTTTTTGGCACTATGAAGCTTATTTGGAAAGTTTTGTGCACTTTGCTACTGTTAGTGCAAGCTGTTTTGGGGAACTGGTGGTAAGTCATCTTTCATTCATAGATACTATTAAAAACTACTATTAATTTTTTAAACAATATTCTTATTCGGTAATTTTAAACTTTATTTTACAGGTGTAGCATGTAAGATAAATAATAATAAATAATTTAAAGGTGTTTAAGATTAAGATTTTCAAATTTGAAAAGAATTACATTTCAAAATTTTAATTTAAATCAACACGACCTAACTGTAAGTTTTGATTTATATCTACTTACACAGAACTTTACTATTATTATTACTTTAAAATTACTTAGACAGAACTGCAACTTGCCGATGATTATCTCCAACTCTACCATTATTATGTTTAAGCCAACTCCTTATCATCCATCGTTACTGATTTGATTCGCTATAACTCAAGTTTATTGCAATATCAACGACTTACATATTTTGTATGCCCAAGGTCTACTTAAAAAAAAAACTTTCTTCTCATCATATAATTCTTTTACGAGCTAAAAAACTTCACTAAGCCTTTTCTACAAGACCCTTTCCAAGAGCCTTTCCGCTCCACTACCTAGAAATCATAAATACTACCGCAAAACCAAAGTTTTCCAAATAAGATTTTGTGGGAACATTGTCATAATCCACTTTTACGGGTGAATCGCTTATTGCAGTTTGTTATTTATTAGTGCACTGAAATATCAAATTTCTCAGCTTTGTCTGATCATCATCTCGTGAGTTCCCACGACGGGAGTTATAGCACTGCATCTTATATGGCAAAGGTTTAGCTAGTAATTTTGTTAAGTATTTTTAATAAATCATGAAAAAAAAAACCACTTATGATACGTATGTATCTGACGAAAGGTTGAGGATGTTAAAAAAAATGACAAGAAAAAGAAAATGACAAGAAAAAAAAATATGTTTCTATCATAATAAATGTTCGAATGTTTCTTACTCCTAATTTTACCATCGTCTTGTCAATACAGAAGAGAACATTAATGCAAAAAGAAGAATATCATAAAGAAAGTATTCATAATTATATAGATCAACAATTGATGAGAACTTGAAAATGTTGAGACATATTATAATGTTGAAAACAGCGTCAAGGAATAATTTTCGAACAGTCACAATGACACTGCTACATTGACGCGTACCTAGCACCAAGGTATTGGATGGACAAAGAGATGCAAAAACAACAGAAAGTAGGCAATAAAATAAGAATAGAGACAAAGACGTCAACGGTAAAGTAATAAAGGAAAATAATATTGATCCGTTACCACTGTAGTTATTTCTATAATAACAGTACTGTGTCGCAATAGCAAACGTGTTAAAACTGTTTTATTTTATATCCAAATATATACAAAACGTTCTATAAATAGCCCATCCCTAACATAAATAATAATGTTTACTTTTCACATTGCAGTGAACAATGTTTGACATTTGGTCGAAAAACAAAACAGATTTATGTAACGCACTAGGGTTTACTTTGGCATAAATACGTTTTTGATTTATTACAAATGCATTATAATTTATAGGAATATAAGATTTATTATTTAAGCAAGGGATTTGTTTGACGAGCTATAATTTTGTGCCAATAATTACTGCAAGATTTTGGAAATGTATCAATTTCTATATTGGTAACGTTTTTATTTATTTTGATATGGACTGAAATTTAAACTATTCTGTACCGGCAAGTATTGGCCCACTGCAAGCCGAACACTAACTAGTATTTAGGTACCACACTTGCAAGTACCAGTGTTGAAGGCCATAAGAAAAACTTGGAGGAAGCAGATTAGAAGCATGTTGTAGCGATCCCTGAGGGAGGCTTGTCTTGTGTCCCAAGCAAGGGTTGTCTTAGTCCAGATGATAATGATTATCTCGAAATAATTTCGACCAAAAGACATCCACAGAGAACACTGAACCTATTATATTCTTGTGATGATTTTATACTCCTTGCACGTCAGTCAATAATATGTAAGTGTATAATGTCTAATAAAAAAAATAGTTTTGATTCTATAGTCACATTGAGTTACACTCGTTGAGTTGAAGCTTCAAAGTCTTGAGCATCGACGCTGAGTTGCTAGCCTGTCGGTTTTCTGCCGGTTGCATTTCGGGGAGTGTGGGTCGAAATTGCATAATCTAATTCCGCCTAGCCTGTTCCATCATCGGACCACGAGGCGTACGGCAATGCGCTACCGGTACATGGTGGACATCCCTCCTATACGCACAAAACGTTTTGGGAACACATTCATTGTGCGTACAGCTAAGGAGTGGAATTCCTTGCAGGAATCTGTGTTTCCTGATGGCTACAACCCGGGAGTCTTTAAGTCAAGAGTGAATAGGTTACTTCTAAATAAGCGCGCTCCATCGTCGACTGCATCGTCGCTTTCCATCAGGTGAGATAGCGGTCAAGCGCGAACCTATCAAGAATAAAAAAATAAAAAAAAAAACATTAAAATACTGTGCCTTATTTGAATCGACATTAAAGTTTGGATTTCAAATATATACATTAGTTAACACGTACTCAAGTTTTAAGGGCAGAAAAATAAAACAAACACAGGACAGCTGCAAGGTATTAAGGTTTGCGAATCGTTAAAGTTGAAGACAAGACGCGGGTAACATTAGACAATAGCAATTACATTTCGTTTGAACTTTACGATGAAACAAAAAGCTAGTATAGTTTGATGTAGGGAACATAATTGCGAAAAACAATAAAGTTCGCATATTTGCTAAGCTAAGTGAAAACTATAATGTAATCGTTAATAATGGTGAAGCAAGTGTTGCATTAGACAAAGCTGATAGCTTTAAGTATATTTTAGTGTATTTCGGAGTTTTTTAAAAGGTTTTCACCTTGTGTAATGATTCTGACTTTACACATACAATTCCATTAAAACTACATGGTTTAAACTTGACTGAAGAAATTTCTATGTGTGAACGCATAACGGCAATATCGCATCTTTTGTCTGCTATGACGTGAAAGTAGAGAATTTTGAAAATGGTGAATTATTTCAAATTCATTTTATAACTTCACTCACTCTTAACGCCCGATATTTTTTTCTTGTCCTTCTATGACAAAAAGCAGACTTGATCTTTTTAAATTATCATAATTGTTTTAAGCTAGGTTCCAGGAAATGCAGTCTACCTGTAATCATATTTTCTACATTACTGACGATTGGTTTTGTGCGCCAAAGACCTTGAAACTACTCTCAGATCAAGCTTTAAAGCTCACACAGCTCACTAAAAAGCTTAACTCAATAGTAAAAACACAACAGCATAATTACAAAGCTAATTCTAAAGCTTCTGTATCTAAATGTGGCCCATTTGCGGGACCTAATAAACTTAAAGCACCAGACGACACACAAACAGACACTCTTTGATGTTTGCGATGCATGTCCTAGTAAAGGGCTTTAGCTAAATTATTTATACCTCGGTACACGGGCGATAAGTTACCGTGTTTTGTTTTTTGAATTAGCTCGTTATGGGGCTTGATGGCTTTGTTAGGTTTAGTAAGATATAGAGAGATATATTGATCGAGAAATTATTTGAGTAACTTGAGAGTTGGGATTGTTTTAAATTATAGGACTGGCTTTTAAATTTAAAGGGATTAAGCATTTAGTGTTGTATCATTAATTTAAAGTTACATTTCTAGTTCTATATTTTAAGATGATTTGCTTGATGCATGAAGGGATGGAACACATGTACATTTTCTGCAAGAGAACACAAAAATTAGCTGTGTTACATTTTTGTGTAAATAAAAAGTATCCATGATAGAAGAAAATCAAATATGTTTTAGAGTTTATAGTCAAACTAAATAAAGAATTTTAATCTATCGAATACCGTAATTAGAGACACAATAGAAAGACAATAAGAGAGCGAACGTTCGCTTGAGGTTTAATGAATTAAATTTATATTACGAATTTTCAGGAATATCATATCCTGTTTGGACTACATTTAAATAACAAAAATAAACCGACTCTCGTTCCGGGAGTAGGAGGTAATACAGCTGACGATAAAGAAAACGAGATAGTAGTTAAAGACTCGCTTGTAACAAAACTAGATTACAGCTACTTATCATTCATGTAACAAGATGCACCTACACAACTGATCCAGTTGGAAGTATTAGCCGCTATCATAAGCCCATAGCTTGATATAGTAAACGCTCTTGAGAACATAATTTCTAATATCATCAGGCTTGAAACGTACAATAGTGATCGATGTTTAACAACAGCAAAGGATGGGTTAAATGTAGAGGCACTAGGTAAAGTGAGACTGGCAAACGTTTAAAATGTTTGGGATTAACTACGTGATATTTTGATAGCGCATGTCACATGTATACACTGGACTACTTGTCAGTAATATTATCCGCTGATATAATATAACTTTTTCAAGTACATACGAGTATAAGAAGAAGAGAGCCTTCTCCCTACAATGTATTAGTAAATAGTTTTTCCGCATATGACAGGAAACTTAATGTTCTGACCCATCTTGTATCCATCGGACCTGTATCACACAGTCATATACTGCTAGTGAGTCGTAATTAAGTATCTGGTTGTTTTATGTGATTTTTTTAACGTCAAAAAGTTGTTAACAGTATGATAAGAATTTTGATTTTGCAATGTTTTCATTACCATCGATACGTTAAAAAGAAGATTTCTTTAAAAAAACGAGTATAATTGATATAACAAGACAATAAATTAACTAAATTAATCTAATATAAAACAAAATAAATAGTAGGTTCTCGTATTTCTACGTTAAAATGTATGCTGTAGGAGATTATGGCTAGGAAGAGGGTGACAAGCTGGAATGACGATTGGTACAGAAGTATGGAAAACGAAGTCGTGTGTGCTGCCAGCTCCATATTTTGATGCCTAAGCACGTGAATGACATGTGTTGTAAGAAACTATTTGATAAGTACATTACAACCACTCAAACAGATAAAACTTTCATTTTAAATAGGTACACAACCACTGAGTAAATGATTTTATTGCCTTATTTATTTAAATTTATTCTAATGCAAGTAATAAGTTAAATATTTAATGTAATTATTGCAACCAAGAGTTACTATTGACACTGACAATTATTATGGTAACTGTTTACAAAATGATCGAAGATAAACATCAAGTCATATCATTTATTTTATTTCAATCTATGAAGATACTTAAACAAAGTAAAAAATCGTATTTTAGAAACAAGGTGACTGTTATTAGACAAGTATGCAATAATCCGACGATCTCAAATAAATTGGGACAAGTATAAAATAATGATGATGATAGATGAACAGAAACACATTTTTAAATAGATTTTAGTAAGATGTAGGTAGAGATATATCATATCATGAAATTCACATACCTATGTATATAGATTAATTGTACCTACTTAAAATATGAATTGTTCTAGGAAACGAATTAAACTGCTTACAGAAATGGTATTGTAACCTATTATAATAACTACTAATAAAACAATGATAAGATAATAATCTAAAGCTCAATACACATTACATACACAGCAAAACAATACAATTATGATAGCTATTAAACATCAGTATGAAGTTATAAATGTTTGTAGTAATGCAAATCAGATTAAACTAGATGGAATGTGAAATAAGTTATTGAGAATAAAATACGATGAATTCGGTTCCTAATTATCATTAAATGTAGAGTCGCAGGATTTTGCTGAAAACGAGAAGCACAGTACCAGTTTATGTGGTGACATATTATATCAAATAGATAGCCAATCAGGGATCTACCTTCGTGAAGAATAAAGTTGAAATAGAAGAACCAAATATTTAAGGAACTAGTTCTGACATGGTGAAAGTACGCCGTGCCTTGGTTCAGGTCATGGTCCGGAGCGAGGAGGAGTGGCAGGCAGTCGCCTCTTTCTGCGAAGCAGTAATGCTAGCAAAGGAGGTGGCCGATCCCGTGAGGCAACGGTCCTTACGCTCCAACCGCCGCTGGGATTCCGATCCCGATTTCCGGCCACCGTAGGCGCGGGCTTGCGGACGGCGAGCAATGGGTGGCTTGCTGTCCGACCGTCGGCACTACTGTTCCACGCGCGCCTCAAGGAGATGTCAGCAAATCGTAGGGGCCCAGCAGGGTCGAAGCCTACTGGGGCCACCGGTAGTGTGAAAGCGAAACCCGGGGCCCTGGGACGAAGGCAACGAAGGAACAGGAGTGGGTTTTTAGTCAGTAAAAGTCTGACACTATCTCCCGTTCTGCCCAAGATCGGGATTTGTCAAAAGATGATTTTCCCACTCAATAAAAAAAAACATGGCGAAAGTAAATATGGTAGAATATCGTAAAATCAGAACAAGTGACAGTCAAAGTGCCTCAATATAAATAGTTAAAGATTTTGACCAAATATGGTTCGATAGAGAAGGCGAAGCAAAATTGGTACCAAATGTGGTAATGCGAGATAAAATTAGTAATAGTTATGGTGTCTAACAGAACAAAGAACATGACCAATAACACTTTAAAGACCAATTTATTTCATCCCAACTAGGACTAATCTAGAACAATATATTACTCCAATTATATACTTAGACCAAAGACACCACCTCTTCTAGCCATCAACGTAAATGATGACCAATCAAAGCGTTTAGGTTTGAATTAAGAACACAAATCCATAACGTTGTCGATATATCTTTTTAAGAACGCCTGCGCATTTCCAAAGGCGAATTCTAATTTTAAAGTAGCTTCGTTTACTTTGTTCTCATCAACCGTTTGGGTTAATAGGACAATAATGCCAAATTGCAGATTTCCTTGTAAAGAATTGTTTGCGTTATTAGATTGGTGTGTTTTCATTTGTTTTTAGATTATTGTTGTTAGTATTAGACCATAATTGGCGAGACCAAATGGGTGATTATAAAATGTTGCTAAATTAGTATATTAATCCAGTCCTTCTATAACAACTGACTATAGACCAACAAATATTCATAAAAGCTTTTTCATGTGCATCTACTGGATAAAAATATTTTTACAATGCTTTTGTATTTTCGATTAAAAAACCTAATTGTTTAACTGTCTTTAACAAATCCCGTTCACTATTTAATAAATTAAATTCCAACTATAAAAAAAAAATAACCTTAAGAAATCCCAACAACCAAATAAATATAATTTAAACAATCCTAATACAATGTCCATCAACAGCAACTCAACCCTAAAACACCGCGCAATTTTAATAAAAACAATTGCCCACCTTTCCCGTTTTTCGAGCCCGTATTTAGCATAGTCAGGACGGTAATACACAGTACTTACATCCTGTACGACTCTAATAATAGTATAAATGGGAATATTTAACTATAAACAAGAGGACAGACGCACACACATGTTGTTACGGGGCGTTAACTTCAAACGGACCGCAACTAACATTTTACTAAGAATTTGTTCATTTTTGTTGTTAGTAGATGACATTTGTTTGTGTGCTGTGGGCATATCATTTTAGGGTTAGTCGAGTTTAGGTCATTGGGTATATATTTTATTAGCTTGCGTTGTGACTCCACACGCGGGTATGGTTTTGAGAAATATTTTTACATTTTACATTAATCAATATCCAATTCCAGACGAGGAAATATTTTTCCAACATATTAATTTTACTGAGTGGGTTACGGTAAACTGTCTCTTATATATATTTAATTAGGTATTAGAAAAAAAAAAACATTTCCGTAATGTTTTTTTAATACATAGAAAAAATATCCTATTTTCCCATAAGATATAATTTTCAACCTGCAAAATTTAGTACCAGAAATGTTTAAAAGGAATAATAATATTAATAATATAATGATCATAATAATATTCCACAACTATGACACAACGTCGTCTAGTCCCAAGCTAAGCAGAGCTTGTGTTATGAATACTAGACAACTGACAAACATACTTATATATTTCTAAATATATACATATACACAGAACAAATGATCGTGCTCATCACACAAACATTTGTCCTGGGTGCCAATCGAATCCACGACCTCCGGCATAGCAGTCAGGGCCACTGACCACTAGACCAACAGGCCAGTCCAAAATATTGGAATGATTAAATTTAGTAAGTATTTAGATAAATTCTTTGAACAGCTTATGAGCACTCGGACCCCACGGCCCAAGAGTTTCAACCCCAAACAGCTCAAAAATATAACTGCCGACGAGGTTGTTATATTTCCGCCGCTTGAGGTTCTCCGCAGCAGCAGCGGCAGCACCAGCACAGCACGAAGAGCTAGGAAGATGGGATGGCGCAAGAGTGTCGACACAGGTAGCGTCCCACACTAAAGGCCTACCCATCTTCCATGGAAATAAAGACATACCGTCCGGTCTCTTACCATCGTCGCGTGCCAGGCCATGAGGTTCCAAAACAACTTAAACTTGGGCCGTGGGGTCCGAGTGCTCATAAGCTGTTCAAAGAACTATCCAAACGCTTAGTAGACACTTCGCGTGACCCAAAGGCTGGCTTTTACCTCGGTCAGAGATTAAGCATTGCCATACAACGTGGCAATGCCGCCAGCCTTTTGGGCACACTTCCAGTCGACAGCGATGCGGAGGAGTTTTTTGACGCCATATTTTAGCTTTTAGATTTTTTATTTAAGTGTATATATAAGTTAGTGTCTATATGTTAAGTGTTTTATGTATTAATATTACTTAAGTATTATTTAAGACTGTTTTTTTTTTACTTTTTAAAGACCTAAAGTCTAAGTTTAAAAAAAAAAAAAAATAGATAAAGACAAGAACCAATGAAGCAAGACGGCTTTTACTTAATAAGTAACTGAGCTTAATATATTTAAGTTACAGCGCCAAAGGTCTCGTCTTCTAACTTTATGAAAGGACCACTATAAGCACCGATTAGTTTAGTATGTTATTTGACAAGATATGACCATCCCTGCTCTCTGTCTCTTTGTATAGGAGCTATATTTGATTTTAGCTATTTAAATTATGCTCCTTACTATATTGGTTCTCAAAGGTTATGGGAAACTTGTGGCTTACTTGTAGTAAACTTCTGAAATTAATAGTTGGTCTCAGACTATGTATTAAATTTTCTATTGTTTGTTTGGCAAGCGCAATATAGTCCATTTAGTTGATGTATGGGGACTCTAAGTTCTAGGCAAGTGTGCTCTATCGTCGACTACACCATCGATTACTTAACATTAGGTGAGATAAGGACTCCCAAGAAATTCTAAATATCTGCGATTGACATGGGCTTCCAAAATGTCACGTGATCAATCCTTCTACATTTTGATACAAGTGGAGAAAGTTTGTCATTGCGACCGAGGCGGCGTTCGCCCGAGTCGAAGGTGAGGGGGTTTTGCCTTAAATTCCCACGTGTATCAAATTTCGCGCGACTTGTTGAGGTTACTTAGCGCCCAGCCTGTTACGATATATGTTTGTAATAAAATTGTGGCATTTTTCCGCATTAGTGCGAAAAAAAAGTAAATTACGTGCCTAAAAACGGAAGAGATAAGAGCGGATTTTTGAGTAAGTGTATTGAAAAACACGTTTGACAATTGTTTTCGCCGATTTCAAACTCAGTCAAAAGTTTATTTCGAAACACTAACATTCATTATTACACTTATGAAATTTTGTCTTGCTTCTAGTCTGACATGTGTTCTTTAAAATGGTGACTAAAGATCAAAGTTTGAAGTTAGCGTAGCGTTAAAAACCAGTGACCATGAAGCTACTGCCCAACGAGTCAAAATGTTGGTTCTAAGGAAACCATATGAGCAGAGAGGAAATCTCCGCAATTAAAACGAATGTTCGCATTCTAATTTCAGTCTATCAAAACACCTGTATGTTTCCTACATTTATAGAATAATTATATATCACTGCGATGGTATTGTAGGTAACTATGAGCGCTTTAAATAGAAGCTCTGCCTTCTGGTCTCTACATATCTAAAACAAATTACAATATAGATAGATAGATAGATATTCTATAATGTACACCAAAAATACAACTTAATATACTTAATATAGTATGTTGGTATGTATGTGAGCAGTGGTGGCCGAGTGGTAACGGCCCCGACTTACAAGTTTGTAGGTCGCCATTAGTGTCATCTATGTATGCCAATTAAAATATTATTCTTTCTTCCTTTCAAAGCCACACACAGACCAACCTAGATCCACCGCCTAAAGAATTAGGTGATGGGTCTAGGATAGTCTGTGTGCTATAAAGAAAGCTCTTCCGTCCCTTAAGCTTACTCGAGGCGGTTTTATGTTCGAAGAGGGGATCTTCTGTAATGATCAGATTTAGCGCTACTGAAACAAATGACGATAGACCTACGTAAATCGTCATTTGTTTAAAAATTTCAAACTCCTACAACGCATATTCCTCAACCCTCTGAGCAAATAAAGTCACCATCATTTACATTATGACGTATCAACCGCAGATCCCCTCATGGCTGTACAATGACGCTGTAGCGACTTGCGAGTGACGGGAACCACCTACCGGTATTATGACTAATTATTTACTTAATGTTGGTTAGGGTTGGGTAGATGCGTGCTAATTTGAAGGGAATTGTAGAAGGTTCTGGATTTAATATCGTGAGGTTTGTAGGTTAGGACACTTTTTTGTCGAAGGAGTCTCAGACTTTAAGCATTTATTTCAATTAAACCATTTACAGCCACTTTTGAGCTGTCAAGAGGTTGATCAGTCAAAAAGATGTAGCTAGTTGCTCGTTCTATAGCGTAGATATATATATATCTATGGAAAGAAATTCTAACAAGAGGTTTGGGCCAATCTCAGGTCTCTAAAATGCAAGTTTTATCTGGTTTGAGGACCACTATGCAAAAATAACTGATTTTCAAAAACGTACACCTAAAATATAGGTTAACGATGCTCCACTGATACATGGTCGACTTCCCACACGTACGCACAAAACGTTTTGGGGACACATTTATTGTGCGTACAGCTAAGGAGTGGAATTCCTTGCCGGAATCTGTTTTTCCTGATAGCGTCAAGAGTGAATAGGTTCCTTCTAGGTAAGCGTGCTCCATCGTCGATCACATCGTCGCTTTCCATCAGGTGAGATAGAGGTCAAGCGCGAACCTCTCAAGAATAAAAAAAACTACTTAGTTCAGGAGGCAGAGCTTTTATGTAACAGTGAAACTTGTTTGCAAATAAATGATTATTATTATTATTCCATTTATTGACTATCCAAATATTCGTCGCGCGCATTTCTGTCAACACATATGATTATAGGTCTGATGTCTCGAACAATCAGAATGCAGTAGCCCGCTCCCCCGTGCCAATCAGAACGTACCTCGGCTAGTTGACAGAATTGTTTTGGTGCGCTAATTCAAAGATAAGGCGTCTAGTGGCTGTAAGGTCGTTGCCTGCGGCAATCCGCATTGTCACGTGTTCAAGTGAAAACAGATTTGTTTTCAGACCAGGGGCCATGATGTGTTAAAATGTCAGTCGTGTGAACGAGAAAGAGGGATGGAACTATATAATTATAATCTACACATTTTTTTTAGATGATAAAATCATCTAATGAAATTTCTCGCTCTTGGGCGGATCTCGCGCTCCGCCCAAGAGCGAGAAATTTCATTAGTGTGTCAGACTTTTACTGACTAAAAACCCACTCCTGTTCCTTCTTTGCCTTCGTTCCAGGGCCCCGGGTTTCACTTTCACACTACCCGTGGCTCCAGTAGGCTTCGACCCGGCTGGGCCCCTACGGTTTGCTGACATCTCCTTGAGGCGCGTGTGGAACAATACTCGCCGTCGACGACTTGGGCTCGGTCCGGACAGTTATCGGACGGTCAGAGGGCAAGCTACCTATTGCTCACTGTCCGCAGGCCCGCGCCTACGGTGGCATACAATCTATACATAGCTTCATCTCTTTAACGATTTAGTTTAAGTCGTCAAATGGCTCGCATTTAAAGCTCAAGGTCTGCTAAAAACACAAAGCATTACGTCACAAAACACTTCAAAGCTATTTCACTTTGTATTGTCTTCATAGACGACATCGTTTACAAGAAAGTCTAGTACCACAGACTACAACCACTAATTAAACATTAAAAGAAGCAGTACTGAGAATACTGTTTGCGTAGCGAAGATCCAGAAACTGTTGAGTCACAGTATAGCCAGAAATTCACCACATTATAAATGTTAAACTTTGTTAGTGCGTAAAAGGCCACACGCAATATACAGTTCTTAGTACGTTCATCATTTAAGGCGCTAGGAAATTTGTCATAAATTTTGAGCAAAATATCGGGGCTATAGACTAGTAACAAGCAGATATATCACCCATTTGTAAGTTTTAATGACACAAAATATTTCATTTTGTGAATTAAAAAAAAAAATGGCTACATTTAAAGACAGCAGCATTTTCCACTACGAATTAAATATGTTCATCTATACCTAATATTATAAAGAAGAAATACTTTTATTTGTGTTTGTAATGAATAAACTAAAAAAATAATAGATGGATTTAAAAAAATATTTTAAATGATATTTATTTTGCTAATAGGTTTATAAAAAAACACTTTTACACGTCATTTTCTTTTTTCGTCATTTTAAACTAGATGAGGCCGGTGTTTTCTAGCTGACTACCCTGAGAAGAAACACCGAAACAAACTCGGGGGTTCATCAGTAGAATGCTACTTTATTACTGAGTGATATAGGTATATATTTTTGATGCGGGCGAAGCTGCTAGCAGAAGCTAGTGTATACAAATTTGATATCAACTTTTAGGAGAATGCCGAAATTTAGGATATCTAGCTCCTTTAAGTTTCTAACAAGGCTTTGGGATTTTTCGAAAGAGTTACTGCGGCCGTGGAGCACAAAGGGCAACTGCAGAAACACAGGTGAGTTTTTATTGGTTAATAAAAGTCTTACAAACCCTCTCGCTCCACCCAGGGTGTGAGAAGTTATTTCACGATTTCCTAAAAAGAGCACCTTTAAGTAGTTAGGTCGTTTTCCCATTGAACTTTTTTTTTTTAATTTATCTCTCAACGTGTCTTGTATAAAGACTAAGTATCATAATAGGTGCTTACTTTGATACACTGACTGCTACACGGCAGTAACACGTTCTGATATTTTAGTAGCGAGACTAATCATGGTTTACGAGTACCTGTTATAATAACTATGTGCTGTATTTTGAGCTTCTTGAATATTTTCGTTATATGAGGTTGCATAAAAAATACGAATACAAATTTAACCCGAGCCACAAAGGACTATCAAACGACTCATCAGTGGACATCTCAAGATAACAGTCGAAAAAGAATATGGCATCACTTCGGCGGGCGAGCCGCTTGGATCCCGATCCCGATTTCCGGCCACCGTAGGTGCGGGCTTGCGGAAGGCAAACAATGGGTAGCTCGCCGTCCGATCATCCGGTAACCGTCCGGACCGAGCCCAAGTCGTCGACGGCGCGTACTGTTCCCCGCGCGCCTCAGGGAGATGTCAGCAAACTGTAGGGGCCCTGCAGGGTCGAACCCTGGGCTGGGGCACGAGGGCCATTGCCTCGTGCGTTCACGTGCGGCCTCCTCCTTGGCCTGCTACTCCTCCTCGCTCCGGACCATGGCCTGTACCAAGGCCCGGCGCGAGTGATCGCTGTCATCGATCGCTCCCGCAAGGACACGGCGAAACTCTGCCCAGGCGGGGCACACCTCTACCGTATGCTCCACCGTGTCCTCCGGGCGGTCCACACAATGGTGAACGTGGTGGTGGTAATTGTGGACGTCTTTCTGCTGAAATGATGATGATGATTATGAGAACAGCGTACTGGATAAGCCTACACGCGAGAGCAGGCGCCTAAAATGTTATCATTATTTTATTCATTTACTCGCTGTTGCCTGCGACTTCGTCCGCGTCAAGTTCATAAAACTGCTCAAAAGTAACTAATTATTCTGTGCTTGCGATTCATTCTGAAAGAATCCATTTTATTTGTTTTACTTTCACATATAACAGTTATAATGTATTATGCCTTTACTAGGCTAAGAATATTGTTACTAACAAAAATATATGGAAGTAATTCTGAAATAAATTTTGTTATTATTACTATTTGAATGCAATTTTCAATTTGCAATATTCCATTCCAACCATAAAATACCAATCAGTAATAACATTCGCAATAAATTATTATTTTCAACAACAACATTAATTTCCATCAACAGAAATAATAATCACGCTGTCATTTTAGCATTACATTTTAAAATTCAAATATCAAATGTCAACAAAACGTTGCTTGTTTTAATATTTGGACCGTAATTTGACATAAAACATATGTCGGGTTGAGACTCAACAATGGCGACCAACATTGTTGCAAACGATAACATGACTGTAAACTGTCAACATTACAAAGAGTTGCATTGTAAATGTTGGCCCAATGTTTGATCTAACAGCCCTTTGTATAGTAAGTAGTCGTGCGAAATGCTGTATTATTATTTTGATAATTTGCGAATAATGGTGCGTCTACATGACATGTAGGCTTAAGTAAATTTCTATAGAATTTTATCTGCACTATGTATAGCGGTGCAGGCAAATGTCGCTGTATAATCTACATGTGTACCTTCGTCCCTGATATTAAAATGTGGTCTAAGTCATACAATTTTATTCGCAAAGCTCGTCAAAATATGGGGTGAAGGTGTTTTTTTTCGCGATTTAAAGATTATTCCCAAAGAAAAATTTAATTATTCGTATTCGAATGAGGAGTACATAAAACTATTTTCAGTTGTTTCAATTGCACTTTGTGTTACCCCTTTTTTGAGGAGGGAGATCATCAAATATTTTCTTGCGCTCTGGGTGAACTGAGAGGGTGTGTCAAACTTTTATTGCCTAAAACTTTACTTGTGTTCAACGTTAACTATTCAACGTTAGTCTGTACTAAAGTTTCAGACTTTAGTACAGACTGAAGCTGCGCTTCGCTGCGTCGAATCCAACTCGGCTGGGCAGCGTTCGGGAAGCTGCGCGATATCTTCTGGTACCAGTGTCTCAAGACGAAAGTCTGTGACCAGTGCGTGTTCCCAGTGATGACATATGGTACTAAAACATGGTCGCTTACAATGGGGCCTCATCAGAAAGCTTACAGTAACCAAAGGGTAATGGAACGGGCTTTAGCTCGGAGTTTCCTTGCGTGATCGTATAAAGAATGAAGATATCCGCAAGGTCGCCGACATAGCCCGAAGAATCGCCAAACAAAAGTGGCAGTGGGCAGGGCACATAGCTTGTAGAATGGATGGTCGATGGGGCGAAAGGTTCTAGAGTGACGACCGCGCACCGGAAAACGCAGCGTTGGAAGGCCTCCTGAGACCACCGGGTGAGAGTCGCGGGAATGCGGTGGATGCGAGACGTCCGTGAAAGAAGTCCAATATTGGACACAGGCCTCTCCCAAGTGTCGCCACAACATCTCGCGTCCATCGGATTACCCTCACCAGGTCATCGGTCTACCTTGCGGGAGGCCTCCCAAAGCTGCGTCTTCTGGTGCGTGGTCGCCGTCCAGAACCTTTCAGCTCCACCGACCATCTGTTCTGCGAGCATATTGTGACTGCCACTAATCTAAATTCTCAACAATCTCCGAAATCTCAAGAGCATCACTGTTGCCAATCAATTTGTCTAGCCTTTTCCCGGCTAGCCCGACAATCGGATGTAGCTGGATACCAGTATTTTATATGGAGTGACCTATCTGACTTCCTCAACCCTCAACTTAGTATTTATTACCATTTAACTAAAATACATTTGAGAGATTTTTTTTGGGTGGGAAATCATCCAATGACTTCTCTCGCTCTTGGGCGGGGCGGAAGGGCGTGTCAGACTTTTACTGACTAAAACCCACTGCTGTTCATTCTTTGCCTTCGTTTCAGGGCCCTGGAGTACAACAATTTAGAGAATAAGGTCACAAATGGCAGTTTCCAACTTATTATATTGCAATAATATTATCAAGCTGTGATGATGGCGTAAGACGGCAATAACTTCAATCGACGGCTAATGGGTTAATGGCTTTCCATAGCACTGTGCCTGGGGTGTGTTTATAAATACAAATATATGTGTCGCTTCTACTGCCCTCCTTAAAGTCATACATAGAGAAGCTAGACTTAATCATAACTTGATCATAGCTGAAAATCAGCGCTGGGTGTCTGACGCCCAGTGATTTGTGAGTTGGCAACCCTTTCGGTTCGGGCACGCTCAGTGCAACTATATTGTAAACCTGTCCTTCTTTTTTTGTGTTGTTGCCTATTGTATTGCCTGCATCGAATATATACTATTCTATTCTATTCTATTCTATTCTGTCATCACTTTCAACCATTGCGCGTTTTTTTTCCTTGCCTGAAAGTCAGAGATGTAAGCAAAATTAACGGGGACCGGTAGGGCCGATCTATGGGGCCGATGCCTGCCAAGGCTACGGCATTGTTAGAAAGTTACCGTGACCTTGGAATACAAAAAAAAAACAACTGAAGAAACCCGAGTGGGTTTTAGTCAGTAAAATTCTGACACTCCCTTTCGCTGCAACCAGAGCGGACTCCTCTTGCTTTTTGTTACTTTCCAATTTAAAAAAAGGATACTCTTGTTATAATTATACTAATATAATAAAAGCCGAAAGCAGTGGTGGCCGAGTGGTAATGGCCCCAACTTACGTGTTGTGAAATTCACCAACCCGCATTCGGCCCGCGTGGATTACGGCCCATTTCCTCTCCTAGAGAGCAGAGGCCTGAGTCCCAGTAATGGGAACATTAAAAGGCTTGGTCTCCAGAGACCAACGGGTTTTCATTATCGTGGGATTGGAATAAATCTTTCTATATGAGATAGCCAAGTTTATGACGAATCGTATAGGCTGTATAATACCAAGCTATGACCCATGGAAGCGGAACAGAAACCAAAGACACGGGGACCAGCAGTGTTAGTTTTATACCTCACACTAGTGAGGTATAAAACTAACAACCTACGTAAACTTGACGGAGGGTTTCCAGTAGTGAATCGGACGGCGAGAAATGGGTAGCTCGCCGTCTGACCGTCCGGTAACCATCCGGACCGAGCCCAAGCCGTCGACGGCGCGTAGTGTTCCACGCGCGCCTCAAGGAGATGTCAGCAACCGAAGGGGCCTAGCAAGGTCGAAGTCTACTGGGGTCATGGGTGATGTGAAAGAGATCCCCGGGGCCGGGATAGAGCGAGGAATGACATTAGATGATTTTCCCACCTAGAAAAAAAAATATCCAGTAGTGGATGTCTTTTGAATGATGACAGCAATACTGGATAGCAGAAACAAAATGAACAACGATTCAAATAATTTTATCATATAACGATGAAATAAACAACCAACCAGAGTGCCTAGTTTGAATTGGTTTTGCGCGCTCGGCTCTCCGATTGGTCCGCTCCAAGCTCTTAACCAATGAGAGCGCCAAACGCGGTAAACTTTTCGATCGATTTAACGTAAAAACCAATCGCACCCAGCGCACTGGTTTTTAAGAAGTGTGTTGTTAAATTTTGGTGCCACGTGGTCTCAGTCATAATGTTTACCAGTTGATAAATTAGTATGACAACTAAGATAGTCTAGAAATAAATAAAGCAATCAGGTGTCTAAGCAAACAATCTTAATTGTTTCTAAAGGTCATTCTAATATTTATTTGTTTTGTAAGTAAGATAAGTAGAATAATTTACTACTTTAAATTGTAGTAGGAATATTCCAGACTAGTTGGCGCCGGCAATTTTTTTTGGAGATAAATAAATATTTTTTTTCTTATTTTGAGCGGCTCGCGCTTGACCACTATCTCACCTGATGGAAAGTGACAATGTGTTCGACGATGGAGCATGCTTGCCTAGAAGTAAACTATTCACTTTTGACTTAAAGATACCCAGGATTGGCATTTCGTCCCTTAGCTAACAACACCGCATGAGTAATTTTTACCAACTTTACAAGAAACGACAAAAACTGTGCGGTGTTGAGAGGCCCGCCGACTTGCACGCTGTCACTATTTTTCGAATTATGGGTTCTGATTGGCTGAAATCTATATCATGTGACCAATGCTTAGACGCGCAATGAGCAGCTCCATCTAAAGGCATTCAAAAGTGAAAACCGCCAATTTTCGACTTTACAGGAAACGAAAAAAAACTGTGCGGTGTTGAGAGGCCAGCCGACTTGCACGCTATCACTACTTTTCGAATTATGGCTTCTGATTGGCTGAAATCTATATCATGTGACCAATGGTTAACGCGCAATGAGCAGCTCCATCTAAAGGCATTCAAATGTGAAAACCGCCAATTTTCGACTTGAGCGGTGTTGTAAGCTAAGGGACGATTTGGAGTTTTGGTAAAACCAGTGCTTGACTGCGATTTCACCTGATCGTAAGCAGAGATGCAATCATTGATGGTAAGGCGCATTAGTTTATTAAGAGCCTATTCACTCTAGCCTTGAAACCACCTAAATATTGAAATGATAGGAGGCCTCTCCTTTGACATCATCCATTGTCATTTTAGCAATCTTACTCCTGTTGGGGTGTTGGCCCTCACGCCCCTGCCATCGGGATTCCGATCCCGATTTCTGGCCACCGTAGGCGCGGGCTTGCGGACGGCGAGCAATGGGTACCTCGGTGTCCGATCGTCCAGACCGAGCGCAAGTCGTCGACGGCGCTTTCTGTTCCACGCGCGCTTCCAGGAGATGTCAGCAAACCATATGGGCCTAGCAGGGTCGAAGCCTACTGGGGCCAAGGGTCAGTTTCTAGAAGCAAGACTCGGCCCTGGTATGAAAAGGCAACGAAGAAACAGGAGTGGGTTTTCAGCCAGTAAAAGTCTGACAGTATCTCCCGCACCACCCAAGAGCGCGATTTGTCATTAGATGATTATTCCACCTAAAATAAAAACTCCTGTTAGTACCGGCTGAAAAAAAATTATCTCATCCAACCACTAGGACAAATACATATTAACTTATTATTATAATTTGTTTGAACCATTGACAGGCTTGCTTTCGACAATTATATGACATGCATGGTAATTCGACGAAGAAAGAAGCTTCCTTAGAAGTATCCGATTCACTCTTGACTTAAAAACCCTCAGGTTATTGCTGAGATATCCACACTGTTGATATGCAACTGGTCGGTTTCACTGTGGACCTACTGCTAGCAGAAATTCTATTTCAACTAATAAATTTTTAATGGACTCAAATAAATCCTAAATCATATTACCCAGGGGATTGCAAGAGCCCATGTGTGCCCCTCAGCTCGTCCAGATTGCGTCCTATTCAATTTGTGAGTGCAATATATCAACAAAACTCGGTAGATACAATCATTTGTAAGGCGTCACTAAGCATTTTGTACGATGTTGAATATAGGGTTGTGCGTCGTTGATTATAAATATAGGTACTAAAATTAAAATGGATATAAAATATATTTTGCGTAAACGGGTCTGGAATCTGTTTGGTGTCCCATTAATCACAGCTTTCTTATCTAAAATTATTGGACGTACCTATTATTCTAATTTAAACTTATTTCCTCTTTATAGGTAAAGGGGAAATATTTGTATTTTTTTTTTGTTTGTAATGAATAAACTTACTTCCTACTGGAACAATTTAAGAAATTATTTCAGTAGTAGTGATACTGTATCACTAAGTGATATAGACACGTAAATTACACGTGGGCGAAGCCGCTTGCAGGTTAGTGTTTCTTTGTTATAATTATAACAAACAAACTACGTTGAATCGATTCTTCTTCTTTTTGCCCATGTCTTCTGCCCCCCTAGCCAAGTTACAACCCTTTCGTTTCGATTCTCTTCATTGATCGCCTCGAGTCGGCCAGGCCTTAGTTCTGTCCACGTGACTGAGCGTTGAGATGACGTCAGAATAAAGGAATCGGAGGCGTGGCCTACTCGAGGCGATCGACGAAAAGAGAATCGAAACGAAACGGTTGTAACTTGGCTAGGGTGCTGTTATTTAGGGTCAGCGCAACACGTTTTTCTTCCATTCTGTCTTGTTACTCGTCACGCTATCAAAAACTCCCTTTTCTTTTTTATTACTCCTCGCACAATCAATTCATATTTTCTTTTGTTTCCTTCTCCCTCTACATCTGTACGCGTCCATGCTCATAACACTTTAATAATTTTCGTTTCATCTCTCCTCTTAACATGACCATATCAACGATTTCCTACTATTTCTGATATTTTTAAATTTCCTCTAATGTATTTATTTCTCACTCCAACCATTATCGTCACTACACCAATATTGAACCGATTATGTATGAAAATTCTTCGACTATTAGAATGCTAGCATAAGGCTTCTCAGCCATATTATAGCATTAGAATAGAAACCACAAGAACATGCTGTTTTGAATGACTATTTTTATTGAACTGTAAGAGTAAATTCAATAAGTTTGATTCCCAAATCGGCTCAATGTATCATATGTATTTTATAAAATTAAATTGTAAGATAGCACCTTTTTCGTAGGTATGTATGGCTTATGGGTATATACAGTAAACAGTACTAGGGTGATATAATAAAATTACTGTCATTACTTTCTGCGCTTCCAAGATTACATTTTTCTTAATGTACTTACTAACCCGTCAATCTTCGCTGAGTGCTTTAAATTGCATTGAAACTATTTTCCTGATTTGTCAAGACAGCTACTGTCATAAATATTTTATATTTTGAATTTTTGTTAAGGTTTAAATTCGTATGCAAAAATTCGATTTATAGAATTTGTGTTTACTTATATTTTACACCCATTAAACTAAAAATAACTTACTCTTTGAGTTTAAGATTTATATATTTCAGTTAATAAAATCTAAATTCATGTTTGATTATTCAATATAGATAAATTAATTAATCAAAACATTTTCATATAAATATAATAAATAATTAATAATATTTTGACAATACTGAATGATAAGTTTTCTCCTTTTTTTTACCAAAATCGTATTCTATAACAGATATATAGAAAAATAAAATACAATTATTGCCCTAAAATATAAAACACCATGACGCCAATATATTTTAAATGAAATAATAATACATTGCCCAGTACAATGACAACCCTATCGCCTAAGGGCTATTGCACATCGCTGGCTAATTTGGTGATGTTATACAAGTCGCCTCACTCTTTAGCCTGCCTATTACGATATTGGACTGTCTTAGTGACGTGCCTCAGTGGTTTTGTATCAAATTATCGATACTTTTGTGTTTGTATTATAATATTTTTAGTAAGCTTTATAAAGTATTCTTTATTTGAAACTGTTGTCCCAATAAAACGTAACAAGAAATAATTGTATTTAAAGCAGCTCAATAAAATAAGAAGAGAATAGAAAAAAAACTTTATTGTAACTACACAGAAAAAGTTAAAATGTTTTGTTTTCTGTCCTTCAGTTTTAAATCCTTTTGTCCAAAGTCTTCAAAGAAGACTACACCTAACTAAGGCTTTACACATACGTTGACGATTGTCAAAAGTTCAGAATATTTGGAATTTAGAAATTTCATATACGTACATCATTTACTTTTTGGCAATAAATATTGTTGATACAATGTCTCATTGTTTAGGCACTCTAACCGTCTAAACGAGTTCTAAGACTATGGAATTTTATTGTAATATAGTTTGTTAAAATTTTGAGGCACTAGTGTTAACAGAAACTTGGCTCAATAACTATTCGATCAAAGGGACACTGTTTTTAGGCAAGACGGAGAAACTTCTGGTTTACATGACAAAAAGGATGGTGGTGTCTTGGTAGCTATATTTATAAAGTATGCTGCCAACAGACAATTTTCTTGGCAGAGTGGGTGCGAGGACTGGTGGATTACTGTGAGTATTGCCTTAAGTTTCAAAATAGCTATTTTTGCACATTATTTATTTTAAGCGCCAAGTTCACCTATAATTACTTTATAACTAATCGCAAGCCTATGTTTGTAATAACTCTAGATATTAAGTGTTGTATCTGCACTATTATAATTGTAAAATCTTTTTGTTTTAGTATTGTTTAAGCATGCTGTGTCTATCGAATTATATTTTTCACTCAGTTTGTATAAAGGCACGTATGTTTTGAAAGTTGTGGATAGGCCTATAAATAAATAAATAAATTTTAATAAATAACTTTTTTTACATTTCTTTGGAATAAACCCCACTTCTACAAACGATCGATATTTAAAAAAAGAAACCATCGATACGCTCACTCTCCACCATTCAACCCATCACCCGTATATGAATATTTAATTTCACCCCTTTCTGTGTTTATTTATTGGTCGTATATTTCATGGGCCGGGGTTGAATTTGCATGCGTTACCGCGTTAGTGTGTACGTTGTCCAAATTATTGTGGGGTTGGCCTTCTGTTGCAATGAATAAACGCAGATAACAGTGAGGGGATGTAGAAGTGACTGGATGTGTCAATGCAAATGACGTCATGTTGTGCAATATTTGTTTTCTTTTGTTACTTATAGCTGTTTTTGTTAGTGTTATTTGGGCTTCTGCTTGGTTAGTGATTGCTGTTTTGTGTGGAAACCCGTATAAATGTCTTTTTTAATTGCTTATATTTGAGAACAGTGCAGCATGTATTGTTTTTTTAGATTAAAATTTTATTTTAAACACTTGAATAGTTAGAGAGTGCTTAATTATATTACAATAATAGTATAAAACCTATTCTGATGAACAAAATTCACATCAATATTTTGAACAAACAAATCTAAAAAGCAATTGGCATATTTGTATTTTAAACTTTAAAACTAGACTAACAAAGACAACGCATAGTAAGCGAGCACTATAAATCCCTTCTCACCAACGCTATAGCTGGCATTTAACTTTATCTCCGTAGCAAGTAAATATTAGTACCCCACTAATAAACTACATCGATAAGCCGTATCTAGGAATACTAATTTATCTAAACCCTTCTGCGGTCGATATGTCGACTGTCAATGTCGACGTGTAACGCATTGCATGCATATCCCATCACTATTTTTATTGTTTTAAAGCCATTGATACACCGTCGATTGTTATCAAAACATGGTTTCGTATGGATCAAGCATAATTAGGAAGTTTATTTTGGTAACAATGTCCTGATACAATATTTCATTCGGTTTGGAATTATTTATTGGTTAATGAATAATATTTAGTGGCTCGAAGTTGATTAATATTACTTTGGTAATTGTGTGTTATTCTAGACTAATATTTATGATAACTAGAATACAATCAAGTGTCTATAAATTATTGGGTTCATATTTTAGGCATGTAAATAATAAGCCTAAAATATGAGGTTAGCGAATATTGCGCAACAATAAAATTCAGTGATTATTTTTGAATTTCGATTGATTTATTTTTTAAATAAATTTATTCTTTTCAGTGGTCTCTTGGCTACACTATTTGTAGTCTTATTCTGTAAACATCTCACCGTAACTGGAGAAGTAACCGGTCAATCCAAAGGTGGAATGATAGTATACTTCATCTATGTTTTCATTGTGACATTTAAGAGAATGCACTTATTTTATTATTGACAAACCAACGACTCATTCACTGGTATAAAATTAAAAAAAAGTGTGCAAATGAAGAAAAAATGCTGTGGTGAATTTGTCACTTACGGCGTGCACAGAACTTGTAGGTATGGAAAGTTATAAAAAAGTCGTATATAATAAAATAAAATTACTTTAATACTAATTAAATCGTTGTATCGAAATAAATTAAATTAAGAATTGCATTGAAATTAATTAAATTGAAAATTACATTTAAAAACTGACGGTCCGGGCGGGTCAAAAGTAAAAAAAAAAAAGTTTTTAAAATATCATCATCATCATCATCATTTCAGCCGAAAGAAGTCCACTGCTGGACATAGGCCTCCCCCAAGCGACGCCACAACGACATATTTAAAATATGTTTGTAGAGATTGTCAATGGTTCATGATAATTAGTGGCATAGAATCTAAAGTATTGAATAAACTGGTTGTGGATTATTGAACTTCTGCTACCAAGAAATTTTGGGATATTTAGAAATGGTAATTTAACCCCTGTTTTACTTGAACAGTCAGTCCATTCTGCCGTATCTTATTTTTGGGATCGTATTCTTTATGTACGAAACGATGTATAGCAAAGTTTAAAATGAGGCGTACAACCAAAGAACAAGGAATGTTCTCAGGGACTAATTTTGAGAAAAATTCGAGATCAAAGTTTGCAGTAACGTATATAATTTTTAATGACATGTTTTGAGATTTTGGTGGAAACTAAACATAGATATGATACAAAATAAAATGTACAAAATTTATGATATTCCCTGTTTTTTTGTTTTTGTGATGCAACAGTTGATGGTTAAATGCTACTAAAAGAGGCTCTTCTACCTGTAACTCTTTAATGTTTGTCTGATCGTCTGATTGACCCTGGACCCTAGGTCCTGTTTTGCTTTGAGTAGCTAATCGATTCGCCATAAAGTTCAAGAAGCTGGTATCTCTCCATACCTCTGGTACTATCAGTTCCTGTAATTAAATGTGATGTCCCTAAGCGTGGGAAAGACTTGTAGATTGATACAATGACACACAGTTGACGGGAATTACCGGGAATCGTGTGTTGTGTAGTTGGTCCATACATCTAATTGAACTATTTTCTGACAGTTGGTCGGTTGAATCTGGATTTTTGTGTGATTACTGGCAATGAGTTCATTTCTATCATATGAAACTAGAATATTATATATTTAATGCTTAAAAGAGAGAAAGAAAAAAAGAAGGAAAGAAAGATAAAAGAACAAAATATAGAAAGAAAGGAAGAGATAAATAAAGTAAGTAAAAAAAAGGAAAAAATTAAAGAAAATGATTTATTCAAGCAAAGAAAAATCAAATAGTGTACCTCACGGATGCGCCAAAATAGGTTCAGTTTAGCATAAATGCTAGACAAGTTGTGCCTGATCCTGGTTTTCAACTGAGCCAGACGTTATGATGCAACGTACGTACTTAAATCTGTTTTTTCAATTGCTACATTTTATTTACATATTTGACAAAACAACAGCCTTACAAAAAGAGAGCAGTGGTGGCCAAGTGGTAACGGCCCCGACTTATGAGTTGTAGGTCAGGTTCAAACCCAGCTAGACGCATTACTTTGTGTATTTTATTTTGTACCACTGCTCTCAAAACGGTGAAGGAAAACATCGTAAGGAAACCGGCATGTCCTAGAACCAAAAATTCGAAGACATGTGACATCCACCAATCCGCACTAGGCCCGCGTGATGGATTACGGCCCATTACCTGTGCCAGAGTGCCAGCAGAGGGAACATTTTAAAAAGAAAGTAAGAAAAGAAAAGAAATATAGTGTCAGAATTTTCCTAAATAAAACCCTCCCGCGTTTTTCCAATTGTCCTTTGTAGTGTCACGTGTTTTTTTGCGAACAATCCTACTCAGAACAGCAGTGGTAGTATAAGAATTTGTTATAACATAACTTTCATACCTCGCTTTGACTACCGCATCTGCTGAACAATACATCGTAAAATAGAAACTAAAGTTCTTAAATGTTATGGAAAATTACTTGAAGAATGTTGTAAAAATATCCTGCAAACGTACCTTTCAGGGAAGGAATGTTGGTTTCTATTTTCTAACTAAGAAACTGTTAATCATCAATTGACTTCTTACGCTCTGAGTGGAGCGCGAGAGAGATTGACAGACTTTTACTGACTAAAACTTACACCTGACCTTCAGCTGTCCTTTGCGTTCTAGGACTACAGGTTTGCTGACATCTCTTCGAGGAGCGCGTGGGTTTCTACGCGCTGTAGACAACTACGACTAGGTACGGTCGATTTTTGGACTGCGAGCTACCCATTGCTCGACGTGAATGTGAATACTAAATCCACAGTGTGCCTTCAGTTACTTTTGCATTCCAATGGCATAATAGCTACGAATTTCGGTCGAAACCTTAGAATGCTCTTTTGAGGCGGCTGGGTCAAGGACTTGATCTAGAAAGCATTAGGTACTTCTGGACACTGCTTGTATTGTGTAGAAGTTTATGTTTCTTGCACCCTCACTGCTAGTACCTTGGACCCTGTTTCTGATACCGGTGGGCAACAAACAGAAAAATTGTACAAAGGTGATGCTTATTTCTAAAGAAATCTCTTCCAGCATACCTGCGAAAGGAGAGTTGGAGAAAAATTAATTTAAATGTTTATAAACTGTAAATATTTTGAATAACCGGAATAATTGAAATTGAAAAATAAAGGAATTGGAATGCAGATAACATTCCAATTCTTTCAAAATTTTAACACAAGGAAATCCACTCTTTGTACTAACTCCATTTCAAATCTATTGACTAACGAACTCAAATTCAACCGATTCGAAAATATTAGTCTACGGAAAGTTCCGTTCTACGTTACTAAAACTTTTCATATAACTTGCGGTGTTTGTACCATTCTGTTTGACTTCTAAAACGTTGGAGTGAAATGGAACGTTCTATTCAATATGGCAGCCTTAATAAAGTATAACAATAAGTTTTTGAAGTTAAATACAAAGAGTTGCGTTCGGAAATGTCGATTGAAATAATTTGATTCTTTTTCGGAATAAAATGTGGATTTTATGAGTTAATGAAAGTTCTTGTTTGGATTTCTTTCATTATCTTGAGGGGTATGTTATGCAAACCTTCTAGCAAGTGGCGATAACTTAAGTAAGTGAGGCGAGGGATGGGTAGCTAGCAATCTAGCCATCCGGTAAGAACCAAGCCCAGGTCAGGGAGGTGGCGTTGTGTTCCACAAGCGCTTCAAAGAGATGTCAGCAAAATTGATGGGGCTACTTAACGCCGACGCCTGCCAGTGCTGCGGATTGTTCGAAGGAGTTACCATTGCCCTCGCAAAAAAAGACAACTGAAGGAACACTGTGGGTTTTAGTCAGTAAAAGACACGCTCCCACCAAGACCGGGAGAAGTTATTTGATGGGTTCCCACGTAAAAAAAAACGCAGCTTATTTTATCCTGCAACCATTTTATCGGTTTAAACTTTACTTTAGTACCCCTAAAGTAAACTTTAAACCGATAAAATGGTTATAGTGCACAAACACAGTGTGTGCACATACATTGGTGTACTCTCTGTTCCTTTTCTATAGTTCGATGGCAAGGCAATCCAATATAACCGGGGAAAGATCACGAGGCTCAGGGGTATCGCACCACCAACTTCCAAACTCAGGGCTACTATATAGTAATTAATTCTTTATAAAAAAACTTATAGCAATTTTTTTGAGAGCAGTGGTGGCCTAGTGGTAACGGCCCCGACTTACCAGTTGTAGGTCGCGGGTTCAAACCCGGCCAGGCGCATTACTATGTGTAATTTATTTCATCACCACTGCTCTCAAAACGGTGAAGGAAAACATCGTGAGGAAACCGGCATGTCCTAGAACCAAAAATTCGAAGACATGTAACATCCACCAACTCGCACTGGGCCCGCGTGGTGGATTATGGCCCATTCCCTCTCCTAGAGAGGAGGCCTGATTCCCAACAGGGGGAACATTATAAGGCCGAATATGCTATATAACAATTAAAAACACACTCAACAGTTGCACTTGCGAACACGAGACCTACGATAAAGTTTTAATAATCCGTGTATGCAGTGAAAAAGAGTTGTAGAGAGCTAGAGAAAGCATTGTCTATATTGAAATAGATTGCAAATTCGCAAACACGATGAAAAAACAGTGTCATCTCTCTATCGAACCAAATAAAACAACATTTAATGCTAGGTTACATAAAAAAGACAAGCAGCAAGAACAAATACTTTTTGTAAGCTATAGAAAAAAAACAACCAAGTGCGAGTCGGACTCGTGCACAAAGGGTTCCGTACCATTATCTATACAGCATTAGACACTGTATAGGCAAAAAAAAACACGTTTGTTGTTTGGAAGTCTCCCTTAAATATTTATTTTATTTTAATTCAATTATTTATATAAGCGTCTACCTGTTGCCGTTATTATTATCGAGCAAAAAACGGCAAAAAAAAGTTTGTTATAGAGGAGTTCCAATTAAATATTTATTTTAGTATTTATTGTTATAGCGGCAACAGAAATACATTATCTGTGAAATTTTCAACAATCTAGCTATCCACGGGTAGTGTGAAAGCGAAACCCGGGGCCATGGGACGAAGGCAACGAAAAAACAGGAGTGGGTTTTTAGTCAGTAAAAGTCTGACACTATCTCCCGCTCCGCCCAAGAGCGGGATTTGTCATAAGATGATTTTCCCACCCAATAAAAAAAAAAACGATCTAGCTATAATGTTTCATGAAATAAATCCTGGTGACCGACAGACGGACAATGGAGTAGGGTTCTTACCCTTTGGATACGGAACCCTAATAAGATCACTTTTAGAAGAACCGTTTGATTAACGAGTTTAGTTTTTGTAAGCTTCATTCAAGACCGTTAGATGTAGACTAGTGGCCATGAAATACTGTTGAGCGATAGGATGGCGTCCTCAGTATGATATTAATTATTGCGTTTCTGTCATAATGGCCGACATGGGTACTTATTACAGTAATCTATAATCTTTATGTATAAAAATTTTCTGTACGTGTTTTAATCACCAAACTCCTCTTAAACGGTTTGACCGATTTTGATGAAATTTTGTGTTTTAAGAAATATTTAAAAATATGTAAAATATGTATAAAAAGTAAATAAAGATAATAATAATAACAATAAATCGTTTATTTGGACCAACAAAGTTTTCCATATTATAAACCCACCAAACTGCATAACAGTTTGTCGGTGGGATTAACGCTTGTTTGTAATGCCTAAGGCATTAAGTCCGCCTTTGTACTTTTGTGTGCATAAAGCATTAAATAAATAAAATAAATTTAGCAGCCTTAGAAACTCACTAGAAGTTACTGTTGTAAAAATTTTATTGGTCGGTTGCACATAAGATTATGTTAATTCTAACAAAATCGTAACATTTCTTTAAAAACAGCTAGTTTTTCATAAAACACAACGGTACTTAATATTGTATTCTCCGTTATGTTTCATATTAAATTGAGTGTCTTTTAAATTACTACAGTATACGGTCTTAATCTTATGTGTAGGAGTTGAAAAGGGAAACTTGTCACCTACTTAAATGTACAAATGTTCTCAAGCGAAGTTAGAATCTATGCTAGTCGAGAGCAATCAGGTTCAGCCTCTTTCATACCTTAATTTAGTCTAATTATAAATGTCATAATTTAATTAATCATCAAATAGTTCCTCCCACTGTGGGAGGAGCGAGAGGTAGTTGTAATATGCGTTCTAGGGCCACGGTAACTGAATGCTCCCACAGCTCCGGAACCTGGAACATCGCTGATTCACTATTCCAATCACTAATTAAGTTTTCACTAAATTTAACTTTGTTAGTGACTAACTTTTGCCCGCGGCTTCGCCCGCATACATAAAATATAGCCTCTGTCACTTAGGAATAAAGCAGCTTTTTAACGGTGAAAATTTTTTCGCAATCAGACCAGTACTTTAAGAGATTACTATTCCAGTATATAGTCTACCCGTGTACCAAGTTTCATCGAAATCTGTTCAGCAGTTCGAGCGTGAAGAAGTAACAAACATACACACACTCAAGAACTTTCGCTATTATCATATCAGTGTGATTCTTTCTCTGTTTTAAAAACCCATCAACTGTAATATTGCAGAGCTCTATGAAGAATTTCTATAGAAATCAATTGGTACTTACGTGTTGCAGGTAGTGCATTCTAAGGACGTGTTCAGTTGTGTTCTCACGCTTTACCAAGAACTATCGTGATTGTGAGGAAAAAGAACTTAATATTGCTTCACTTATGTTTTAATTTAAAGATAACTAACTTATCGTGAGAGAGAGTAAAGAGATTTGCGGTATTCCTATGATGTCGTTGTTGTATTTAGAAGCAAAGAGAATTAGTTGTATTTCTAAGTAACCGAACGCACTTTCTTACTAAGCTTAATAAGCATTGATATAGCTGTAAGTCTGTCTATCAGTGGGCTGTATCTCCAGAAGCGTAATAATTAGGTATTCGAAATTTTCACAGGTCAAGATTCAAAAATTCAAACATTTTATTTCAAATAAACCATTTACAGGCACTTTTGAAATGTTAAGAAGTCAGTCACGCATTTTTTATTTATTTTGTTATTATAACAATAAAAATAAATTAGCATACATAGCATAGTCGGTCTTACAATGTTCCCCCCACTGCTGGGATTCAGACCTCCTCTCTAGGAGAGGGAATGGGCCGTAATCCACCACGCGGGCCCAGTGCGGGTTGGTGGATGTCACATGTCTTCGAATTTTTGGTTCTAGGACATTCCGGTTTCCTCACGATGTTTTCCTTCACCGTTTTGAGAGCAGTGGTGATGAAATAAATTACACAAAGTAATGCGCCTGGCTGGGTTTGAACCCGCGACCTACAATTCGTAAGTCGTGAGCGTTACCACTCGGCTACCACTAAAATAAATTAAAAATAAATTAAAATTGCGATAATATGAAAACCTTTCGTGTGTGAGTCACAATCACACCAGTACAAAGCCTTCCTCTTTTTGCCAATCTGTCTTCGAGCTTCAAACATAAAAACTATCATAACCAAGCTACCATACTTACGAAAAAGCCTGCCCAAACAAAATGTAATACTGCGAAGATATTTTTGTTGTGTCCTCTTTTTTCTGAGGTGGAAATTCTCATGGATGTCCTTCACCCTGTGGTGGGTGGAAGGATCTGTCAGACTCTTACTGAATAAAACCACCCCTGGTGCATTGTGAGTAAGACTTGAAGAGCTTTAGTGACCTTAAGTAAGTTTTTAGAATATGAGGCGCTGTCAATCTGATGTTAAGTTTATTTATTGGTGGTAGGTGATGCTCTTCATGCTCTTGTAGAGCATCATCTACCACCATCCAACTTCTTGAAATCCCAAGAACATCTCCCGCCTGGGCGTGATTTGCAGTGGCCTATATGGAAAGCACTAAATCGGTTGCGCACCCAGGTAGGCCGCTGCAAACACAATTTGGCAAAACGGGGTTTTATAGACCCGTCGGATACTCAATGCGAGTGCAGTGTTCCTGTTCAAAATATGAGCTACACATTAGATTGATTGATTGGATTTGATGAGTGCTACCGATGCTGCTATTAATGTAGCTACCTATTGGGCCCAAACATTTCGACGAGTTTACCATCGAATCGACAACGTACCGGAAGACGTAGCATTGGAAGGCGTCTTACAAGGTGGACCGATAACCTGGTAAGGGTTGCGGGAATCCGATGGATGTGAGACGCACAGGACCGTTCATTATGGCGACACTTTGCCTATGTTCAACAGTGGATGTCTTTCGGCTGAAATGATGATCATCGAATCGAAAAGAAGAAGAAGTTTATTTATTTAATCTTCATACAAAACAGATAGAGAGCAGTGGTGGCCGAGTGGTAACGGCCCCGATTTACGAGTTGTAGGTCGCGGGTTCAAACCCAACCAGGCGCATTACTTCGTGTAATTTATTTCATCACCACTGCTCTCAAAACGGTGAAGGAAAACATCGTGAGGAAACCGGCATGTTCAAGAACCAAAAAATCGAAGACATGTGACATCCACCAACCCGCACTCGGCCCGCGTGGTGGGTTATCGCCTATTCCCTCTGCTAGAGAGGAGGCCTGAATCCCAACAGTGGGATCTTTATAAAGCCGACTGTGCTATGCTATGCATACAACACAAAGTACAAAGGCGGACTTAATGCCTTAGTTAGGCAATCTCTACCAGTCAACCTAGGTTAAGTTAAGCTAGCTAATTTTCTCTAACTTTTAATCTACTCTCTTGTTGTTGTTCAGAAAGTCATGCCGACTCCAAACATAAATTTTCTGAAGTGCGGCTGTACCTCAGTAGAGTAAATAAATAATGATTTTGTGTTACATAGAAACAAAACCAACAGGATATTGTTTATTCGTGTGGTTGATATTAACCGTCTGTAACCACAACATAGTCAGATAACTACAGAAGGTCAGGGGCATTTAGCATGACGTGTTAAGCGTACGAGCGAGCGCGAAAGAGGGATGGACAGACACCATATATAGCTCCATCCTTATAACAGTTTTTTTTAGGCGGTAAAATCATCTAATGACAAATCGCGCTCTTGGGCGGAACGGGAGATAGTGTTAGACTTTTACTGACTAAAAAATCATTCCTGTTCCTTCGCTGCCTTCGTCCCAGGGCCCCGGGTTTCGCTTTCACACTACCCGTGGCATCCTTTTAACAGTTGGGAAAATGATCTAATGACAAATCTCGCTCTTGGGCGGAGCGGGAGATAGTGTTAGACTTTTACTGACTAAAAACCCATTCCTATTCCTTCTTTGCCTTCGTCCCAGGGCCCCGGGTTTCACTTTTACACTACCCGTGGCCACCTTTTTAACAGTTCAGTTTAGGTCGTAAAATGGATCGCGGTAAGAGGTCTGCCCTCTTGCCAAGTTACGATCGTTTCATTTGCGTCGATCACCTCGAGTTGGCCACGCCTCCAATTCCTTTTGTTCTGACCACATAACTGAGTGTTGAGATGACGTCAGTACACGGCAACTGCAGTAAATAGTTGCTATTGTAACTACTTTTTTGCTTTTATTGCCACCCTTGTGCCTACGGAATAGAAGTCAAAATCCGTTGAACGGAGAGTAAAAAAGGTTTGTTCAAATGTCTAATGTTAATGTGAATGAAGTATATGTGTTTGTGCGTTTTTGTTTGTTGTATGGAGTTGGCCTTCTGTATTATTCTGTAAGTGGGTTATTCGTTAACCGCAATAGGTGAACCATTTTGTGTTACGATGATACCTTGGTGAACTTTAAAGTTCATTGTTCGGTACAAAATATCCATCTGCGGTTGTTTCATTTTCAGACTTTTTAGTACAGTTATAATTTCGTCACTTTTGTTTATATACCATATATTATGTAAATTGTAAAATACAAAAGTCCTACGTAGATAGATCGATCGCAAATTCCTGACTTCAGGTAGAATCACCCTGAAATAAGGAATCAGCGAAACATTCGCGAAATTCCTGGCTCAAGATACTAATAACACTTTTTCCTAACTTTTTTTATTATTATTATTGATAAGCTCGCGTTTGACCACTATCTCACCTGATGGTAAGCGATGATATGGCTGACAATGGAGCACGCTTGCCTAGAAGTAACCTTTTCCCTCTTGACTTAAATACCCCTAGGTTGTAGCTATTAGGAAACACAGACTCCGGCAGGGAATTCCACTTCTTAGCTGTACGCATAATTAATGAATGTGTTCCCAAAACGCGTATGACTTAGAATCGAACCCAGGACTATAAGCAAAGTCAAGGCAAATAACCAATAAATTGTAATTAACAAACAAAAATATGTTATCTAAATAAAAATCAATAAAATAAGTGGCATCGTTCGAGTTAATGACTCAAATATTTCACACGCTACGGTATTTGGAGCATTCAAAATGAATCTTATCACTGTTTCATTTTATTTTAGAGATCTGTTTTGGTAGGTGACTTATTTTATTTTTATTTTTTGTAGGTGTCTAACAGTAACTGTATCTGGACATCGCAAATAGAAATAATTATTCAAATCTGGAGCAGTGGTGGCCGAGTGGTAACGGCACCGACTTACGGGTTGTAGGTTCCGGGTTCAAACCTAGCCAGGCGCATTACTTTGTGTAATTTATCATCACCACTGCTCTCAAAACGGTGAAGGAAAACATCGTGAGGAAACCGGCATGTTCTAGAACCAAAAATTCGATGACATGTGACATCCACCAACACGCACTGGGCCCACGTGGTGGATTACGGCCCATTCCCTCTCCTAGAGAGGAGGCCTGAGTCCCAACAGTGGGAACATTACAAGGCCGACTATGCTATGCTACCAAAAACTAACGGTATCCGAAATCGCAAATAGAAATAATTATTCAAATCATTCTTAAAAACATTTCAAACCTGGTGTAAGGGAAATTGTCAAGTAACAGTATTTTGTTACTGTCAATTAACAAATTGTCAAATTGTGAGGAAAGGTAAGGTTTTCAAATTTCCCACATCAATTTTTGATGCACACACTGAAATGTGACGTCACCGTCATTAGGTTACGTATGTACAAAAGAGACAGCGAGATATTCCCATCACATCCCCCCTCTGCGTCGTTGAATACCAATATCTGTAACACTAATTGCGGCTTCATTTAATAACTAATTTTGGTGTTGTTTTCAGAAAAAAGATTACTTTGTATATCGGTACACGGCTAGACCATGTCCTGGAATAGCACATAGAATACTTTTTATCCTGGAAGTAGGTATGTTCTCTTGGTACAAATTTTCTAATTTCACGCTGGCAAACCCACGGGCAACAGTTAGTTGAGAATATATCAAAAGAATGATGATAATCACGGCCCACGCTGAAAACCAGCGCCGTATACTCGTCGCATTTTGCGTGTGGTCATGACATTATGCTGAGCGTTCGGCCGTTTTGCGCGGATGTGGCGCATATTTTTTACAAAGTATACCTACAATTTGTTAGTTCTAAATTTGCACCTTAATCTACCAAATAAAATGTTTTTCTTTCTTTCTTATTTCGACTTGTTCTGCACCAGTGTGGTGACCTGGACCTGGACCTGGATGACTAACTACTTCTCTCGTTACTATTTAATTGACTTGAGTGTACTTTCTTTTTGTTGATATGTTTATTTTTTTAATGTATGTGTGGAGGCTTATAATTAGCGATTTGATAAAATTACTCTTTTTTATCATTTTTTATAAGTCTGTAAGCCTTCTATAAAATAAAATAAATAAATATAACAACTTTTTGGCTCTAAGCGTTTTATTTAAATTAATTTAGTACATACCTACTTATGTAAATGGATGCCTAATCAGTTTGTAGGAATGAATCCTTTTGATTAATGCTATGGCTGCGATACGGATTTTGGTCCGTAATCCAATTTTGTGGTTGAATAAATAAAAATACTGATCGTTTTGTAAACATCAAGATTTGAAAAAGTAACATCATTTATACCTCTCAATTCAAGTATGTTATTTACGGAACCCACACGACAAGTCACTTTTTGTACAAATTTTTTTTACCCAAAAGTGTAAAAGGTGGACCACCCCTGACTCTGGTAGCCAACTAACTTACGACCGCCATTAATTTTAAATGATGTCAGTGGTTGTCAACAGTTGGGCGAACGTCTTTTTTTTCTCGATAATAATTTTATACGATTTATGTGTTTTGATTGTGTTCCTTGAATTTGTATTAATTTATTTTTCATGTTTCTTTATTAGCTTTTTATTGCTTTGGCTTACCCACTTAACCCGTTCTGTTTTTTATCCCTTATAAATTTTATTTTTCATTATATTCGTCATTTCGTTTTTAATAAAGGAATTGAGTCACACAGGTATTTTCATTAAAAGTTTAAGGTAGCCTTTTTTTCGTGTTTTTAATTAGACAAAGGTAAACCTCTTTTTTAAACTTATAATAATTTATAAATATTGTTGTGGTTTTGTCTTTTTTAATTTAGTCCTTTTCTCATTTTAATATCTATTGAATTTGTAAATGAATTCAGAACGTTAAGCCAAAAACTACTTAAGTTATTTACAAATCACACTAGCAGTCTCTCGCGGTTTCACCCACGTCTCTGGTTACTGCTCCATTTCTATAAGTCGCAGCGTTATATTATACATTCTAAAACCTTCCTCAATAAATGGGCTATCCAGAACTAAAACAATTTTTCAATTCAAACTAGTGCTTTCTAAGATACTTGCGTTCAAACAAACAAACTCTTCAGCTTCATAATATTAAAATTATAAATAAATTGTTAACAAAATTAATCAATTCTCCAATATGTACCCATATACGGATAAATAAGATGGTATTTTTAATTAGAATAGAATAGAATAAACTTTATTATATACCAAAAAATTAACAGAATTTATACACAAACTAAAACCTATGAGGACAATCATGGCGGTCTTATCACTTACTTTTTTTTTTCTAAGTCTCTTTTTTTTATTACTACCTAGTATCACAAAATTCCCTAACACATTCCAACCCAATCAAAAAATCATCAACCTCCTTCTCACCCACCTAACATAAGATTATTTACAACCTTCTTTCGTTAGATCCAGGGACCCATTAACACTTAACAAACATGAATAATGTCTCCGACCCGTTCCCAAGACCGTAATGTCCATGAATTTCCCTTCCATCATGTTTTTGTGTCGTTTTTCTTGAGACCTGGCTACCAAAGAAGTTATTAAGGCGATAACATCGCTATCCACAATTTACTGGACATCCACTATTAGCGCTGACCCTGTTGTGAATTTTAATACTTAATTTAGCTGAATGCTTAGATTTTGTGTTGCAATTTAGAAGTGGTATGCGGCTGATAGTTTTTTTTTTAAACTTAAGTGGCAGTAGGACGAAAGTTTCTAGAGTGGCGACCACGTACCGGAAGATACAGCGTCTGTAGGCCTCCCACAAGGTGGACCGATGACCTGGTAAGGATCGCGGGAATCCGATAGATGAGAGACGCACAGGACCGGTCGTTACGGCGACACTTAGGAGAGGCCTATGTCCTGCAGAGGATATCTGTCGGCTAAAATAATGATAATGATGATGACCCAAAGAGCAAAAACAGGACCCTATTACTAAGATTACACTGTCCGTCTATCAGTCACCCGGCTGTACCTCATCAACCGTGATAGCTAGACAAAAATTTTAACTGATCATGTATTTCTGTTGCCGCTATAACAATAAATACTAAAATCAGAATAAAACAAATATTCAAGTGGGACTCCCATTAAATAAACGTGATTTTTAAAAAATGAAATCACCGAGACAGGTGAAACTAAAAAAAAGGTTATAATATAATGTTGTATAGATAATGGTACGGAACCCTTCGTGCGCGAATCCGACTCGCACTTGGCCGGTTTTTTTTAATAGTTTTTTGTAACTATTGCATTTTTTAGGATATAATGGGGTCGAATTGTGTCACCTGAGTCGTTACTGGGGTGAAATATAAAGACATTCCGTTTTATTTTTGAAATTCTTTAAGAAGATAAATCATGTGATTTTTTTTTCCAGTGTGAAAATTATCTTATGACATCCACTTTTACTGACCGAAAACCCACTCCTGTTCCTTGGTTGCCTTTGGTACCAGGGCCGAGTCTTCCTTTCAGAATCAGACTTTTGGCCCCAGAAGGCTTCGACCCTGCTGGGCCCCTACAGTTGCTGACATTTCCTTGAGGCGCACGTGGAACAATACGCGTCGTCGTCGTAGATCATAGTACGGAACCCTTCGTGCGCGATTCCGACTCGCACTTGGCCGGATTTTTTGTGTAGTTTTTTGTAAGTATTACATTTTTAGGATATAATGGGGACGAATTGTGCCACCTGAGTCGTTACTGGGGTGAAATATAAAGACATTACGTTTTATTTTTGAAATTCTTTAGGAAGATAAATCATGTGATAGAGATCGATTCAAATACGGTGATAGTAATATTGATTAAAAAGTTTTATTGCTATTTGTATTGATATACTTATGGAAATATTGTAAAATACAATTCTTTTTTTAAAGAATGTCGTAGTGTTGGTTGTGTTGGGTTAACTTAGGTTAGATCTATGTGAAATAAAGTATTTTAAATGAAATTGAAATTAATTTTGAAATAATTACATTTATCTTTATTGTTTGTGTGGCATAGTCTACCACTTGCTAGTTCGGAAAAAGGCTAGAAAGATGATGATGACAAATTCATGTGATTAAGTCTCGAAAGAAACGTTAAAAAAATCCGCAGGACCAGTCTTCGTGTGTAAGAAGAACCGTTTAGGACCACAACTCGAGTAGTCACACACTGCTTAACTCTTCGCTCACCTTGACAAGCCGTACCAAATTTGTAAATATATATATATATTAATGTGTGTGTTTGTGTGGCTCTGCCTCAGTGTCGCACTGTTGCCCGTGCGCAGTCTCCAATACACTTTGGCTGCACAAAATGATCTCTTGGATTCTTATCCAACAAACGCAGATAAGATGATTTTATTGATTTTATAAGTATGTCAGAAGTACTGTGAGAGGAATTGATGTAAGTACATGTTGTACAACTTAAAACTTTTGGTTTAGTTACTGCAATTCGTTGTTAAACTATTGTAATTAATTGATTAAATAAATAAATTATTTTTTAAGTTTTTTGTAAATAGTATCAAATGAGTATTTTCATGAGTAATTTTGATTTTAATCGGTTTTTAGAATAGATGTGTTTTGGTCCTTTACAACAAATGTATATATTTCAATAAACACATAAATAGAAAACAATCTATTGTTCTATATATAAATTTTTTTTTTCATGAAAAAGTAATAACGTGTCGCTTATGAATTGCACCACACTTTCCAACTGTTGTCGATTGCATCGAACAATTTAATTATCTGCAAGAAACATCTAGAGTGCAATTAGTAAAGAAATTAATAACATGCACATTGATAATGATGATGTCGATTTACACCAAGCCATTAATATTTTCATTTTATTACATAACGTTTTGAAAATTATTGGAAAGCGATAAGATCTATGTAAGAAAGATGTATTTGTCATTTGTATAGATAGTAGACATTTTATTGTCAATGAAAAGTTTTTGGTCCTTTTGTAACAGTAAAAAAAATATTGGTCCTTTTACTGTTGAATTTTCATAATTTGTATATTTGTCTTGTATTTAATTTATTTGATATTTTATATTCTGATTTTGTTTTCGCAGTTACATTATTAGGGTTCTGCGCCATATTAATTAGGCTCCTTAGATAGTCCTGTTATCTGTCAGTACAGCCAGGCTGTATCTAATGAACTGTAATAGATCGACAGCTGAAATTTTTAGTGTGTGTATTTCTATTGCTTCTATAGTAACAAATAATAAAAACAAAATAAAATTGTGATAGTACGGAGCCCCCCGTGTAAGATTTTGACTTATACTTGGCTGGGTTTTTTTTTTACCAACACTGCCACAAAATAAACTTGGGTACAGTTAAAATAACGATGATAATCAGTAGGCAAATTTGTAAGTGAGATTTATATTGCAAGTATTTTAACAATTTTTACTCCGTTTTAATTTTATTCCTTGGAACTTACTTCGCATATTTCTCTCCGCTGGCTTTATCCAAAGCTAGATGGAATCCACCGGCGCACTTATAGAACTTGCATTTATCGCAAAAATGTTAATGCGCAAGTAGCTAGTCTAAAGTTAGATTAGAAATTCTATTACTCTTGAAGTTTACTGTTTCTTAGGATTCCTGCTTTAATATCATTTGCATTAAACGGTGTGTATTCTTTGATTTCTTTTGAATACTTGACATTTTTTCTTTAGGATATTTAAGTTTATAATATGTAAGAGTTGGACTGAATAACCTGGTGAGGGTCGCAAGAATCGCACAGGACCAGTTGTTGTAGCGTCACTTGGTCCTAGGAGGCTTGTGACCAGTAGTGAATGTCTTCCGACTGAAATGATGGTGATAAAGACCGCCAAAGCTAGCTAAGGCTGCGGGCAGAGGCGTAGCGTGAACTAAATTATTATTATTATAAATTTAATAATGGTGACCCGCGAGTCTAAAAATTATAAAAAAAAACCCTCGTTGTTAAGGAGCTCTCGCACACGCGAAGCCCCTTTGGGTACGAGGCCGTGGGTGAGGGTCCACTGCGCCTACTGGCTGTGGTATTGTTTGAAAGAGCCACCGCGGCCCTTAAACGCCAAGGGCAACTAAAGGAAAGCAAGTAAGTAGCAAGTAGCAAGCAATATAAGTCTGACACGCCTTCTAGCTCCATCCTGCAGGAGAACATTTTACATGACTAAAGGATCACGTGTGGGTTTTAGTTAATCCAAAGTCTAACACTTCCATCTGTTATTTGATAATTTTCCACTCCATAAAAAGTTGTTAAAGTTTCTTTGAAAGTGTTGGAAATGTAATTTAGCTTATAGTGTTAATATTATTCTTCGGATAAATGTATCTTGATACCTTAGTTACTAAAAGAGGTTCTATATTTCTCTGTGTTCTGGTAGGCTTTGATACTTCTATCAAACTGTTATTGAATTATAGAATTTTTAAAGGAAGAACGTGAAAACTTTTAACTTGTTATATTGTAAAAAAGAAGATTCTGAAAGAAACACACGATCAGCAATGGGAATGCTCTGAATTAGTCTTGGGATCATTTCCTTTTTTATAATCAATTCTTCGTAACAATACAGTATAGACAATTCGTGATCATACCAGCCCCCCTAGCCAAGTTACAATCGTTTCGTTCGCGCCGAACGCCTCGAGTAGGCCTAATTTGGCTAGGGGGGCTGAAGGAAAGAAGGTGGTAATTTAAAATTACCCTTAACTCTTTATCACAGCATTTGGTTAGCTTCAAAGGTAGATAATGAAGTTTACCGCGTAAGAATACTTTTGCGAGCCGATGATATCATCCGCATTAAGGATAAGGTTGTAATGTACAACCATAATTTTCAAACAAAATCTTAAAATCAACAGAACATTTAAGACACAGGTGGTCTTTACGACCCCGTATATAAGGTTTTAATATGAAATTTATTACGTAGGAGCGTATCCGTTCAATGTAAGTGCTTTTTAAACATCGAGGCTACCTGGTGTCGATTACATTGGCAGCCTTTGAGAGACAGTACAAGTAATTAAAAGATAAATGTCGCATTTTGGATTTCGATAAGGGAGAGATATTTTGAAGTAACTGTTTTTTGGTCCTTAAGACCAATATTATCGGGGCAGTATGGTATGCAGCAGTTGATCGGTGTCGTCGACATTTTGAATTGACCCCAGAATAAGTATTTAATGGATTTTTTTTGAGGTGTTAAATTATCAAATTCCCGATGGGGACGAAAGTTTCTGGAATGTCGACCACGTACCGGAAGACGCAGCGTTGGAAGGCCTCCCACAAGGTGGACCGATGACCTGGTGAGGGTCGCGGGAATCCGATGGATGCGAGACGCACATGACCGGTCATTGTGGCGCCATTTGGGGGAGGCCTATGTCCAACAGTGGACGTCTTTCGGCTGAAATTATCAAATTACTTTTCCCGCTTTAAAAATGAAAAGCCATTTGTTTTCTCAATAGTTTGCTTGTAGAAAATAACTTCATATTTTTAAATACTTCTGTAATCGATAAATTTACTCACTAATGGTAAACCATGACATGGTCGACGATGGCGTATGCTTCATCATCATTATCATGATGATGATGATGTATGCTTATTTATTTATTTATTAATTAAATACTTTATGCACAAACGTACAGCGGCGGACTTAATGCCTTAGGCATTTTCTACCAGTCAACCTTAGGGTGATGCAGAGATAAATAGTATATAGAAGCTTACGCTTACGAGGGTTGTAGTTATCAGAAAACACAGACTCCGGCATGGTTTAAAATTTGTTTCATTGCTTTCACAACTGCCGATCTTCATTTGTTTCTGTATTTTTTCCAACTCATTTTATGTTGTTAACTTTGTTGTTAGGACTATTATAGAGCGATAGTGATGTTGTAACCAACTTAAAGACAACTTTAAGATTAAAATCTTCTCTAAGCTGTACCAACTTGCAGAGCTACCGTTCAAAAAGCTTCCACACAACCATCAACTTGATATCAATATCAATGACATTCGATACTTATTGAAGAAACTATTCTCAATCCGCAATGGAGCCCCGTTATGTGCAGTATATATGTGCATTAAGGCCTAAGTGACTCGTCGTGAAGTCTGATAATACTTAAATTGAAGCTTTATGCGATACAACAGGTTCTGTAAGAGAGGGTTTAGACTTGCCGTGTAAATGTGAGGTGGTCGTGTGTGGTACACGCGAATTTGTTCTATGTAATCGGAACAGTAATTTGTATTTAAAAACTAGCTATTGCTCGCGATTTTGTCTGCATCAGGCTCGTGAAAACGCACAATGCCATGGTCACAATTTCAGTAAATTTTTTTTTGGGCGCAACTTTTATTCTTTTTTTTAAATAAAATTTGTCTAAGTGACTTCTTATAACATTAGTAAAAATCCCATCAAAATCAGTCGGAAAGAATAATCAACCTTATAATGTTTCCTCTACTGAGACTCAAGCTTCCTATCTAGGAGAGGGCTGGCCGTAATTCACCATGCGGTTCTAGAGCGGGTTGTTGGATGTCTCGTCTATCAAAGACATGCCGGTTTCCTCACGACGTATTCCTTCACAGTTTCGAGAGCAGTGGTGATGACATAAATTATACAAAGTGCCATAACAGATACAACCCCTTATTATCTTAGTCATCATTTCAGCCGATGGACGTCCACTGCTGGACATAGGCCTCCCCCAAATATCGCCACAAAGAACGGTCCTGTGCGTCTCGCAACCGTCGGATTCCCGCAACCTCCACCAGGTCATCGGTCCACCTTGTAGGGGGCCTTCCAACACTGCGTCTTCCGGTACGCGGTCGCCACTCTAGAACCTTTCGGCCCCAACGGCCATCCGTTTTGCGAGCAATGTGCCCTTAGTAATTAACACAATTGGCCTTAGCTAATTGTGTTAGATGGAATATCAAAACATTGTACAAACTATTATTATACACAACACTATGTAGTCCCTGTCCCTATATAGTCTGTAGTCGAAAAAAAAAACAGTCATTCGTAAAGGCATCAAACGTTTTATTATAAATTGAAAGTTTTTTTTTCATTTGAGTACATAATTTTCATATTGCATTACAGGTCTGATGCTATCGACAATTTAAAAATAACAGTTACAAGGCATTACAATAAAGAAACATATTTTTATCTACAAAATGTCTTGTCCAACTCCAAGTACACTTTCAACAAGTCTTTACACAATATTTTATGATTATATTTTTCTAATAGGCACACTCATATTTATTTTTAGTCCTGCAACTTTGAGCTTGGCATTCGCTTACGTCATTTGCATAAGTATTCATTTGCCAAGTGGTCAGGCTATTATGTGACTTCTTTAGCTTTCCTGTGAAATGTTCTAGTCCCTGGTTGTTGACTTGTTGCTAGCAAAAACATTCCATAGTTCACGTATTATTTTTAGTACTTAATTGCTTACCTAATATGAACACATTGTACCCTAGGACCAGTCTTTTGAGCTTTACGGCGATCTTTAAATAGTATTAAAAACCTTTTGAGGAATTAGCTTTTTCTCGTGACTTGCCACTCTAAGACTTGTTTTATAAGAACCGTGCATTTTTTCGAAATTGAAAGCTAGGCTTCGGGAAGAGTTATCGTGGCCATGGAACTGAAATGGCAACTGAATGAACACAGCTGGGTTTTAGTCAGTAATAGTCTGATACTCGTTCTCGCTTTATCCAGAGTGGGAATTTTTTTTTGAAGATTACATATCGAAAAATAAAAAAATAGCATAACTTTATAGCAATGGAAGATTTAAATTTATAAACACGTGTAAACATGCAAATTCAGATTAAAAATCCTGTACACTTTACAAAACGATCTTACAACATAAACAAAATCATAAAACTTGTGTCAACATTTCAATAAAACAACCGTAAAAATCTTTATCAACTTTATTGAAATATGGAAATGAAATAAAATCATAATTTCTTGCGTTACGTCCGCTCCGGATAGTGTGTACACACTGTTAACTCGTTTAGTATGAGGGAGACAATTACCGATATGTTTGCTTCTTCACTAGTATTATTTTGATTATGTGTATTAAGACGTTATTGCTTTGGCAACTGGCTTCTTGAAAGAGATGCAAAGGTATTTTTTTTAGCGTTTAGGTTTTTGACATTATTCTTTGTACTGTTACGGGAGAATTTTGCTTGAGATAATTTGTTTTTTTTTTTTGTACTGTATAATCGCACGAGGGGAATCGTTTGTCTTGGTATGGTCATGTGAAGAGGAGGGATGAAACGCATGTTACTAAAAGAGTTATGAGTTTACATGTGGATGGATGGAGAGGGAGAGGGAGACCAAAGAAAAGATGGATGGATTGTGTGAAGAGTGATATAAAAGAAAAGGAAGTTAGTGATAGCATGACGAGTGACAGGGCAGAGTGGAAGAAAAAAACGTGTTGCGCCGACCCCAAATAACACGGGACAAGGGCAGGAAGATGATAATCGCACGAGGGGGTCACAGCAGACCACGAACAAGATAGCAGGACGACTTAGATGTCTAAATCCGGAATTGACAAGATGTGGCTCAGAGCTGGGTACAATAAAAGGAATGGAGGGATGCTTTTATCTAGCAGTGGCAGTATAGGCTAGATATAATAATAATAAACCTATGAAATTGCTGTTTTTTAAAACGGGTTGCTTTGAAGTGTTATACATATCTTTGGATTGACTTGGAATTATAAGTTCAAATAAACTTTATATTAAAGGTATGTTATTCTTTTTTAGAAATTAGTTATTTATTGCTTTTTTTTAGTGTTTTGTTTTTTATGTAATATCGCAGTACTTGTAACCATTTTTGTATGAAATCTAAAAAAACTCACATTATTTTGTAATATGAGTTCTACCGTGGAAACAATGTATCTTAAGCGGTATGCAATACTGATCATGTATATGGACTTAAAACTGCTAATGAATGGGATGTCTATTTTTGTTTCAATCACTTTCACGTGCGAAATTTTATCCCACGAATAACTTTTCTTCTTAGGGCGGCTACAAGTTAAAATTTCCAAAAAGAAAGCTATTAAACGAAGAACACAGAGTTCTTTTTAACCGACTTCAAAAAAAGGAGGAGGTTATCAATTCGGTTGTATTTTTTATGTGTATTACCTCAGAACTCCGTAGTTTATGGATCGATTTGAAAAAAGTCAGGTGTGCGAGCGAGAAAGAGGGATGGATATACCCTCTATAGCTCCATCCCTTTAATGGTTTAGTTTAGGTCGTAAAATGGATCGCGGTAAGAGCTCATAGCCTACCCTACACCTCTGGCCCTAGCCTGTGGGTTGCCTTAATGTTCACATGTCGGTCGAGATTTGTGCTTGAGATTATTATTTATTTATTTATTTAAATTTCATGTACAGTAGTGGTACATAGGCGGACTTAATGCAACGAGGCATTCTCTACCAGTCAACCTTTGGGTTAAAAAGACAACACTGTGGTAGGCTTGCACAATAAACAAATAACATAATTCAAAAAGAAAAAAAATAAAATAAAAATAAATTATTTATAATAATAAAATACATATATATGCTAAAATTATAAACTAATAAATACTATGAAAAATATCAAATTATTAAGAGAACTTAATAATAATTCTGACGAAGACCAAACTAAAGTTGAGAGAACTTTGACAATGGACATGTCTTAATTATATTAACAGAGTGGTATTATTACAAAAGGTATTGTGACCGTTACCCGATCAGTAGTGGTCAGTAACCCAAAAAAAAAAAATTACTTAATTCTTTGATGACTACGAAGTTTGTAATCAATTCATAACTTTCAAAGGAATGAACTATATGGAAATCGTTCATTAACATAATAAGCAGATTATTTTATCAGTAACCTTAGTAACAGTGCTAAAAGCTAAGATTACACCGGATGAAGGCACTAAAGAAACATCACCTATAGTGGCAGATTCAGCATTCCGCAAACAGAAATATTCTTCACAAAACGATCGTCTCTGAATTCCGCGTATAGAAGGACCACACACTTTAGCAATTATTATGCAAAATTATATGAGTTTGTATTAATTATCTTTTAATGTAGCCATCCTTATGCATGCCTAGGGTACCCTTATAAGTTTCGATAATATCTAGATTGGACCGGGCTTGGTCGAGTTTAATGGTAAGAAGTTATTAAGAATGTTATGAGTTTTAAAATGCCTGTTTTTATTTAGCTATGATACTGTAAATAGTTAGGTGCAGCATGTTTTTGTAATAAAGGTAATGTGTTCATTTTGATAGGTTGGTATTGATGATACTAAGTATCTAATTCTATTTAGTGGATATAAATAAAATTTTGGACGATTTATCCCTCTTACATTTTCACAATATGACCTCAAAGTTTCTAGTTTTCTAGTTCTTTGTAATTTACTAAAGTTAGGTAAGTAATCATCATCATCATTTCAGCCGAAAGACGTCCACTGTTGGACATAGGCCTCCCCCAAAATGTTGTCCGTAGTGTTGTCCGTATGGTGTCCGGACGCAAAGAATAACACCATCCCATCTCTTCCCGTGGGTGTAGTAAGAGGCGACTAAGGGACATACCAGAGAATGGGCAGCAGCATTCTCTGTGAATTGCATCAACCAACTGCGATCGCCAACCCGCATGCCAAGCGTGGTGATTATGGTAAAATCCCCCCTAAATGATAAGCACAACTTACCTAAGTAATATGACAAAACAATTAGAGCTACTTTTGCAACCTAAAATATATGCATGATTAGATCATGCATTCAATATGCAAACGACGTGAATTTTTGATCCTTAAAAATGTCATAATAATTTGTTTACCAACTATTTTTCTATTGAATTTTGTGATTTATTCGACATTGTTTACTTACAAAATTTAACAGTAACTTAACTATTAAAAAGTGAAAGTAACATCTTCTATTAAACTGTTCGGGCTATCCTACACTCGCTAGTAAATACTAAGTACATTATTGTGAAGAATGTCGGATTCGCGACAATGCGGTATAAATTCCAAGGACACAAAGAAACAGTTATTGAGGCGACTGCAGACGCTGGAAGTGTTGAATGTTAGATATTAGGGTTGTCTATAAGAATAATTTTTTCATGAAAAATTTTTTGGTACTTACCTGTTCTTTATAGAATTAGAAGGTGTATTAAGTGGATAGAATACACCGTTTGAAATAAATTCAGATTTAAAAAAAAAACCTTTTTTGCTATCCACTCAACCTATTTTGACTTCTATTCCGTAGGCATAGGATGGCATTAAAAGCAAAAAAAGTGGTTGCAATACCAACTATTTACTGCAATTGCCGTTTGTCAGTGTAGAGCAGTGGTGGCCGAGTGGTAACGGCCCCGACTTACGAGTTGTAGGTCGCGGGTTCAAACCCAGCCAGGCGCATTACTTTGTGTAATTTATTTAATCACCACTGCTTTCAAAACTGTGAAGGAAAACTTCGTGAGGAAACCGCTATGTCTTAGAACCAAAAATTCGAAGACATGTGACATCCACCAAGCCGCACTGGGCCCGCATGGTGGAATACGGCCCGTTCCCTCTCCTATAGAGGAAGCCTGAGTCCCAACAGTGGGAACATTATAAGGCCGAATATGCTATGCTATGTTATGCCATTTGTTATGACAGCAACTCAAAAAAAGTCAAACTAAAAAAGGTTTGTTTGAACGTCCAATCTTATTTCGAATGGAGTTATAGAATGGCGGCATCTGTAAAATAAAACTATTAAACGTCTAAAGCATCAAAAAATAAAAATAGTTTAGTAAATAATAATCTTGTTCATGGACCAGCAGCACTCCTTGGCTGTACGCACAATAAATGTGTTTTCAAAACGCTTCGTGCAAAAATAATACAAAATATATAAAACTATAAGTTTATAACCAAACACAATTCGTAGCAGCCCTAATCATAAGAATAGTGCATTTGAGCGGCAGCGGCGGGTTATCGCTCGTCAACAGGCAGTCGCGCCCGCGCCACATTCGCAGTCTTAATTGTAAAATTACTTGGTTTTTATATTAAATTTATTATTATTAGTCTAGCATATTTTATATATGATGAAATAATATTCGTTTTTTGCATGAAATATAGAACTTCATATTCTACCTAGTATAATTAGCATGCGTATTTTGTTTTTATTATTATTTTTTATTAATGATATACTTCCGTTTGACCACCATTTCACCTGATGGTAAGCGATGATGTGGTCGACGATAGAGCACGCTTGCCTAGAAGTAACCTATTCACTCTTGACTTAAAGACCCCTAAGTCGTAGCTATCAGGAAACCCAGACTCCGGCAAGGAATTCCACTCCTTGGTTGTACGTAGATTGTAATTTATTGAATAAAATTGGGTTTCTTTTTATTGACTTTACACTCTTCCATCTTTCTAACATATAATCTTTTTTTTGCGTCAGTATATACCAGACCTGTAGGCTCTAAGTTTATCTCATAATTTTTGACGACGAGTTTTCGTGATGTCTTAAAATTCTTCTATTTTGGGATTAAATCAAGTTTGGCCTTTACCTAATTTACATTAAGTTAACGCGCTAGACAAAATTTAAATTATGATATTGACATTCTATTGTTCTTATTTTGATACTAGAGTAATGAGAAACCACTTTTAAATGCTGGGTATTATTTTAGGATATATATATCTGTGTTTGAGAAAAATAATGTGAAAAACCAACATTTAGACTGGCCTGTTGGTCTAGTGATTAGTGGCCCTGACTGCTATGCCGCAGGTCGTGGGATCGATTTCTACCTAGGACAAATGTTTGTGAGATGAGCACGATTATTTGTTTTGTGTCTGGGTTTAATTTATCTATAATATGCATGTATTTAGAAATATATAAGTATGTTTATCAGTTGTCTAGTACTCATAACACAAGCTCTGCTTAGCTTGGGGCTGGACAGCGTTGTGTGATAGTTGGTGGATATTATTATTAAGATTATATTATAACTTAGTAGTGCATTACCAAGATCTGTATATTAGACAATATAAAACTTACCTTATACACCTGCAAAAGAACGACCAAAACACAATATATATTATGTACCAAATATGAATCTTTTAAATAAGACCCAGTTAAAAAAATGGTACTAACATACGTCACAAACGTCATATATCGCACAAGAACGAACTGCCATCAAAAACATGCACAATACCAAAATATTCCTCAATATTTTCAACAGCTAATTAACTTACTTCATAAACAATCTAACAAGCTCAACCGCAGATTTATAATAGCTCAGATAAGGCAAGAAAACATCCCTGCGTTGGCATAAAACCGCTTCGATAATCTCTTGTTAATATAGAATAGGGATGTGACAGAGGCCTGTTAAGCAGAGGCGAAGTTGAAAGGACCAAAACCAAAAAAATATAATGTCGTTTCTAAAAAGTATCAAGTAGTAAGTATTTAGTGTTCTTTTAGTATTTGACTGGTAGAAAATGCCTAAGGCATTAAGTCCGCCTCTGTGCATTTATATGCATAAAGATTTTTATATTAATACTTAATAATATTTCAAAACAATAGTCTGTCAGACTGACGAAGATCTACATATTCGACAGTTGTAATGAGTTGTCAGAAGCTCAAAAATCTGACAGCCAGTCTTTAGCAATGGGTAGCTCGCCGTCGTAGATATGGGAGCAAAGGCTTGAGAAAAAAGTTATGAACAACATGAAAGGGTCTTTGCTTAATAAATAGGTTTTTGTTACAACTTCACTTAAAACTGGCATTTGCGGTTGCGGCGGTTTTTTTTTATTGGGTGGGAAAATCATCTTATGATAAATCTCGCTCTTGGGTGGAGCGGGAGATAGTGTCAGATTTTTAGTGACAAAAACCCACTCCTGCTGTTCCTTCTTTGCTCCCAGGGCCCCTGGTTTCGCTTTCACACTAATCGTGGCATGCGGTTGCGGAGGTACGATTTTTTACTGAAGTTCCGCACTTGCGAAAGCGGTTACAAAGTTCCTTTACATCCCTAATACAGAGTTTATATTTAACCTATAATTAAACGAACTGGCGGGATTCGATAGCGTTGTCTTTTGTTTTCTTCGGCCATCTAAATTCGCTGTCGTGTTTCAATTTTACTTTTGTTCGATTTCTGCTGTTTTCAGGGATAATGTGTATTGTAATTTAGTTTAATTATTGCTGACGGGTTGCCAATGGCTTACGAAGAGTTATCGGATAGATTTAAATTGACATTTTGACTTTATGGGACAAAGTGGTCCTCGGATTCCGAAAGGACAAAAAAAAAACTGAGGAAAACATTTTTAGATCGCACTTTAACTTTGTTGAGTAAAGTTAGCACTTTATACGAATGTGAACCTTTTTTTAAAGTAACATTAGTTTAGAATGGAATAATAATAAAATCTACAGGAAATAGATAAAAAAAAAACACTTATAACCACATCAGTTCCTTCACGTAATTTACATCTTGGACCTATAAATAAACCCCTCACTAAGGAAACAATTAGTATAAATCAGTAAAAATAAAACCCAAAAACTTCGAAATGTTGACGCGTACCTTTAATCATCCAGGTAAGACCATCAACCGGTAATTATAATGTATGTATGTGATTAAATGCTTACGAGACCCCGCCTCCTGTGGGAAAGAGATGCAAGATTTTCCCATACGACGCATGGCTTGTAAAAATTATGGGGGCTCGATCGTCATCTCTTTTTTTGGTCCTATCGCATTTTTTGGTCCTTCGAGTGGGAAGCTTTGATTGTGTGCGATAGAGTGGCGGGTCGCGATGCGTAATTAGTTGTTGTTAGGTGATTAAACTGGAATAAGTTTTTTTTTTAATATACGAATGATTTTGGTTTTATTTTTTGCAGTAGGTGTTAGTCTACCTTTAAAAATGTTTGCCTTTTCTATTTTAAGTTTTGTAACATAAATTTTATAGTAAGAAATAAGTCCTTTGAAACAGGTTTAATGCAAAAGAGATAAATTCGTATTATTCGTTAATGAGTGTAATTTAATCCGGAATCAAGACGCAACCACTACAGCAAATTACCTTAAGAATTACTGCAATTACAAAAAAACCTTTACTTGGCGCCGAAACCTTTTCACACACGAAATCAGGCTCCAAAAAACGCCACACCTTATTCGGCATCTGCTTCCTCTAATAAGTTTTTACTTACACCATGTTATTAAGTGATTTCTGGTTATTTGAGGTTAATCTCAGATTTCCCTTATGGCACGGTAAGTGTGAATTGAGGTGAAATTATGCAGAATACAAATTGTCTGTCATTGGATACGAATTAGAAATGCGTAGTTGCGGTGGTGGTATTGCAAGCGACTTTTCTTGAAGCTTTTTTAAGTTTAAAGTTATAATATATAGGAAGCGGAAACCAGATAAGTAAATTCCTTCGGTTTTTTTAAGAACTTTTGCATTCACATCGCAGCCTTGATATGTTGTTAAAATTTCCAATTTTTCTATATTTTGACAAGTTTTTAACACAAGTCAAGACAAGTGATTTAGACTGAAATTATATTGTGATTTGAATTTGAACTTTTTTAAGTACCGAAATTTGCTTTCTGGTTGGGAAAATACTTTAACTAATAGAAAACCACACTGTTATTGAGATACAGGCTAAGTTTATACCCAGAAGTACGGTTTCTGTACAATACGCCAAGGGGCGACGCTAAGAAAAAAGTCTGATACATTTTTGTAATGACTAAATGAAAGAAAAAAAAAATAAAGAAAAAAATATTTTATTTGGCACACGTACACAGATACACACAATGTAGAAACAACATGTAAACAATTATTATATAGAAATAAAGATAAAAAAGTCATCATCATCTTCCTGCCCTTGTCCCATCTTATTTGGGGTCGGCGCAACACGTTTTTTTCTTCCATTCTATCCTGTCAAAAGTCCTACTATCACTAACTTCCTTTTCTTTCATATCACTGTTCACACAATCCATCCATCTTTTCTTTGGCCTCCCTCTCCCTCTCCACCCATCCACATGTATACTCATAACTCTTTTAGTAACATGTGTTTCATCTCTCCTCTTTACATGACCTAAAAATTACATGACATAAAAAAGTAAGAAAATAAAATAACTAACATTGTGTGTCTGGAGAATTTTGGCTGAACTGGACCTATCTGGTGCAGGAGGCACCAAATAGATCCAGTTCAGCAAAAAATGCTTTGCGATGGAAGTACCAAAAATGAAATTGAGTATTAAAAGATTTTCATTCGTGAGATTTTATCGCTGCGCTACTTGAATAGCCTGGGTCCTATGTTCTATGCATATTGGTACATGAAAAACTTGTTCCTAAATTGTCGTTCTCTAGACTTATTTCCGCCATTTATAATGAAAGTATTAGTACTTGTAACTACAATATTATGCTATATTATCTAGGATTAGTCGTGTTTTGCTCGTTTCGTCTACTTTGTGTCATGCTCGATACAGTTCTAATTTTAGTGATTGGAAAGTGAGCCTGAGTGAGTCTTAATATAATTTTAATACACCATGTTATTTCAAGTTATGCGTGGGTCTTTGATAGGAAAAGGCTCTTTTGTTCTTTAGATGGGATACATTAAAGGTGATCATGGAATTAATCTGGTTTAATGTTTTAAGTAGTTAAACTTATTTTTTTGTGAGTGAGAAATTATGAAATAACTTCTCTTGCTCAAGATGGAGCAAGTTGAGCTGGCTAAAATCAACCAGTGTTCCTACAGTTGGTTTTTCAGCGCCGCAGTGACTCTTTCAAACAATTCTTCAGCTTGCTGTTAAGCTAGGAGGCTCACGTCCTGCAGGCTGACGTCTAGCAGAATCACGTCTTTATCTCTCAAAGACTTAAATAGAAATATACTTTAAGAACTTCTACAGATCAGCAGAAATGTATGAATTTTATGGAATAGATGCTAAATCTTGTGCCATGGGCAAGACGAAATTCCACACTCTGAGTTACTAATTAGATTTTTCTGAACTATGAGTATTATTAACACTTTTTTCTGAACAGGATTAGTCGTTGTAATGACACTTTGGCCTATGTTCAACAGAGGACATGTTTTGGCTAAAATGATGATGATGACTTTATTTCTATTCATCTAATCCATGTTAATCAGTAGAGCAATTTTGAGAGTGAACAATTTTGTTGATCTAGTAGCCGCATGGCTACTAGATCAACAAAATTGTTCACTTTTGTTTTGCTCTTGATTGTAGCGATTGGAAATAATTGAATAAAACACAGCTTAGCTTTTAGGACCTAACATAGACGTGAGATGAGCCAAGCCAAGATGAACGACTGCTCTTTCTATATTTTAGTAAGATTAAAGACAAACTAGACTATACCATAGAGTGTGTTTGTTACCATTTTCCCGGTCGACCTCGGCAGCGTTGTCGATTTTCAGGTGTCCACTTTGTGAAGACTCTTGCTCACCGATCAATGTGTTTTTTTTTTTAATTTTCTACGTCTATAGTCCCTGTTTTTGAGAACTGCGGAGCGTTTCTTATTCTGTCATATCAACTAAAAATTTAATCTTAAGCTCTTGTGATTACTCGAATGAAAGGGCAGCCATTGACAAGCTCATAATATAATTAAACAATCTCCCTACAAGATAAACAGCTCCATCATCGACTCAAGTATCAACTTCCATAATAAGGCATTTAAACCGGTTTACAATAACTTCAAAACTTTCTATACATCTTTATTACAACGTTGACTGAACTTCAATAAAAGTATATAATTCATCTTATAAGCAAAAGAGATCATGTGCCTTTTGTAACTCTTTGTGTAAGCCCTTGTTATTAAAAGGAAGTTTGTTCAAACGTTTGTTATTTCTAAAGGGATTAGTATATCGGTTACATAATAGAGGTATACTGTGATGCTTTGTTGATTTACTTGTGAAGTTTTAAAAGTGGTTTCTGTTATCCATAGCCAGTCTTATAATTTTTATATTTATCGTTTTTGTAGTTTCCGGTATTTTGCAAGAGTACAAAATACCAGAGTAAGTACTGGTACAGGAACAGGAGTACTCCTTAAAAAAAATAAAAATCACGACTGCCATATCAAAAAAATAAACTAAAAATCAAAAACAAGATGTTTGTTAATTAATAGAAAAGTGAAGAAAGTAGTCACTCGTTGACTAAACACGGAATCAAGGAAACTCCTTGATCAACAAAACTGAAATTTTCCTCGCAGTCAGGGGACTACTTATACTATATGAAAGTATTTTAAAGAGTGGTCCTCCGACGCCTTTTTTGGGGCAGTCGTGTAAAAATAAGATCCGAAGGACCAGTACTTGTACGTCAATTGTCCTAATGTGATATGTGACGGAGCAGTAGGCGTGATGGTTGAGCGATTGGCGGCTGCGCTGCGTTTTGTGGATTTGATTCTCAAATGGAACCAATATTTGTAAAGCCTCGGGTTGGGTGTCTTGCGTATGTGTTTTTACGTTTGTGAATACACCCACGATATAGTAGTTGTACCTAGTGCGGCGCAAAGTTTAAAAATAAAATAGTTTTTGACCGTGGCTTCTCTTTTCTGGTCAATTCTAAAGGAACCGACCATTTTTTGGTCCTTAGTTCCGGATCTTTTAAATATATGTAACGCCCTAGATACCAACTTACAAACAAATAATCATACCCACCAAAACCTCTCTTCCATTGAATTCTTTATAATATTTATTAAGATTAGATTATAAACAATTTGGTGTTCACTAGAATCACTAGTTAGGAATTTGGGTTTTATAACTGGTCCCAGGTCTTTATACTCACAAACGGTTATAGCGCTGAAGAGGACAGTAGTTCGTAGGAAAATCTACCATAAACAAATTTTATATGTGAGTATGTCCTGAATCCTATTATCAATTTCTTTATGGATATAAAAGTACAAAAGTACACTTTATGTCTTAGTAATTTTGTATTATGTAGTGTTTGGGTGATGCAAATAAAGAATACAAATACAAAAATAAACTAGTGCGCCTGACCATCAATGATTGCATATCCGCTTACCATCAGGTGGGATCGCAGTCAAGCACTGGTTTATATCAATTAAAAAAAAAAAAAAAACAAAAATATACAACAAAACCAAAAACACTATAGAATACATACCCAAATAAGATAATAATTAAGAGCAGTGGTGGCCGAGTGGTAACGGCCCCGACTTACGAGTTGTAGGTCGCGGGTTCAAACCTAGCCAGGCGCATTACTTTGCGTAATTTATTTCATCGCCACTGCTCTCAAAACGGTGAAGGAAAACATCGTGAGGAAACCGGCATGTCCTAGAACCAAAAATTCGAAGACATGTGACATCCAACAACCCGCACTGGGCCCGAGTGGTGGATTACGGCCCATTCCCTCTCCTAGAGAGGAGGCCTGAGTCCCAACAGTGGGAACATTATAAGGCCGACTATGCTATGCACACCCAAATTAATAAGTTTAATAAAAAAACAAAATTAGATATCTTTAGCACTGTGGTGATACAACTGTCAACTTCTTACAAATGTGCTCACGAACTATAACAATATTTTTTTTATATACCACACAAAAAATCGGAACACATTTCGTTCTAGCAGACATTGCACAAACCATGACTCATTCACACACAAGTTAAACTAGTTCTTTATCAGTAGGAGCTGTCATAAACTATCAAATGACAATAACAAGAGCATGTGAATCTGTGACGACTGCTATGTTTTAGCGCCCAGATGTCTGCTGCATATGACGTGAAGGACACTGCTTATCTATCTAGTTTAATGCTGGGTTATTTATAATTGTGCTAAGTAGTCAAGTTTCTGCAAAATAGATGTGGTCGTTGCCAGATACGTTTGCAATAAAGTACATTGACCTTTTCTTTATGTTTCTTTGTAGGTACATCAATTGTAACATCAACCACTTTTTTTTTAAAGAGTTACCATGGAGTTTCTTTCCGGTTCTTCTCCATAGGAAACGACCAATTTGGAACCGTGCACTAGCTTCTGACGTTTTATAAGTGACGTTTTATGTCTAGTTGCATTAAGTTCTCCATTGTACCTGAAGTTTAACTTTATTTACCACTACTGTACATGAAATTAAAATAAATAAATAAATAATAAGTGCCCATGTGAAATAAAAATATTTTGAATTTTTTGTACCTCGTAGTTAAGCAGTCTACGAGTCTCATTGACTCGTAGTGTAAACAACTACGCTAAAAATATGCAGAGTAATTACATTTTTGATGTATTCTATGATCCTACACATGTTTGTATTGTACTTTATTTGACTTTTATTTTGTATTATGTATTATAAGAAATTTATAATGAAAATACGGAAGTAAGTAATATCATCGCATTGGCGTGAGCTGTTAACGTGTTGTTACTGAAATTTTAAATAAATAAATAATAATAATAATTGGAACAGCTTTATGTATTTATTTCTGATTTTATTTGCTATTCTATTTGTAACTTGTTGCTATCGTTTAGATATCAATAATTCATAAAATAATATTATAAGTGATATGTTTAAAAAGAAATGGGTTGGTCCTTGCAGTCTAAATTTAGAAATCCGTGAATCTTACAATTATTAGCAATTGAAATAAATGAAAACCTGAAAAAGGGATATTCTACTGATCATCATATATAAAATTGTGTATGCAGTTGACGGTGACATTAAAACTTTGATCAAAGTTATACTTTTTTATTCACAGAGCTCGTCAACATGTGGAGCACAGTAGATTTTGAGTTCCTAAAGAAATAAATATTCATAATGAAGACTAATTAAACCCTACTCTTTCTTTATGGTGGGAAATCATCAAATAACTTTTCCCTCCTCCCTAGGTGGAGCGAGAGGGAGTATCAGATTTTTACTACTAAAACCCGCTTGTATTCCTTTAGATACCCTTGGCGTTCCAGGGTCACGGTAACTCTTTCGCACAATCCCGTAACCCAAGTTGAAAGAAATTCTAAACATATTTTTGGTACTTTTTTTTGTTTAGTTAGGAAATCACCTAATGACTTTTTACGCTCTAGAGCGGAAGGGCTTGTCAGACTTTTACTGAATAAAACCCACACCTATGTTCCTTCTTTTCCTTGCGTTCCAGGACCCCGGGCTTCCCTTTCGGATACCAACCCATGGGCCCAGTAGGCTTCGGCCCTGCTGGGCCCTAACGGTTTGCTGGCATCTCTTTGAGGCGCGCGTGGAAGGCTACGTGCCGTCAACAACTCGGACTTGGTTCGGACGGTTACCGGACAGCCGAACGGCGAGCTATCCATTGCTCATCGGTTCGTCCGCAAGCCCACGCCTATATTTTTGGTACTAACATCTAATCCACAGTACAAAACATTACAACAAGACACTCTAATTAATGACGTCACTTCTAGCTCCTATATTTATGTCAACGTTCTACACTTACTAGATTAAAGGCTAACCACGATTCTGATCTTTAAATACGATGAGTTGTTGCAATGGCTTCAAGTTTGCAACTCCATACAGTATCTACTTTCTCTTTAACTTATGATCCGATGTGATACATATGTATAATATGTTTGTACATTTTACATGACATTTTGCTATCTGACATCGAAGGGAATGTTGGTTGGATTGATATGACATTGTACATCATAAAAACAAGATTTATGAATGATGGGACCGCCTAGTTTTTGCAGCATCATGACAACGCATAATTATGAGTCGGTTGTTTTGTTATTAGAAGTGTAAGTACATATGTCACCAACACGAGGCACAGTTATACTTCATTCGCGTTAAGATTAGCCACATAAACAAACTTTTTTACTGTCTGTTCAATCAATTTTGAATTCTTTTCTGTAAGCATAAGGATGTCATTAAAAGCAAAGTGGTTACAATACCAACAATTAACTGTAGCCGCCAAAGCAATAAAATTCAGAATTATAATTTACATTGCAATAAAAACTAGAAAATACATAAATAATGTCAATAGTTATAATTTAAACTACGAACATTTATTTAAATTATAACTATTGACATTATTTATAAATTTTCTAATCAATAAATTCTACACTATTTTAATATATTTTATAATGGCATGTGCACAATTAATATTATTGACTATTTTATTATGTTTAACCAATGTGACTAATCCCCGGAAACCGGCATGTCCTAGAACCAAAAAGCGAAGACATGGGACATTCACCAATTGGTGACTGGGCCCGCATGTTGGATTACGGCCCATTCCCTCTACTAGAGAGCAGGCCTGAATCAACGGTGGGAACATTATAAGGCCGATTATGCTATGCTAATGTGACTAATGACAGTGATGAAATTTCATGACATTATTATTATTATTCGCATATTCTAAAAATATTTGCACGACTGATAAGTCGAACATAGTGAGTCTAAAAATATTTCAACATGTTATTATATGTACCTATATTCTAGCAAATAAATAAATTTCATTTCGTTTCATTTCAATTCATAGACCAGAACCATCCACCTGCCTTTAGAAACGCAAAACTATAAGTGGCTACTAAAACCCAAAACAACTGACGACTTACATTACCACCGCCATTTAGGTCGTCAAATACGTTGGCAATAAATCTAAGACTGACCAAGTCGCGTGTACACTCGACGACAAATCAATCTGTACAATCCAGTATACGTTGACGACGTCTCAAAAACAGCTAGTCTATACAATGCGAGATCATATTGTGCTGGAAATGTATGGATAGACGTGTTGTTGAGCGTACAGTTTGGCTATAAACCGGTACAGACGGACGTTCGTCAATTGTTTTGACTGCAAATATCTTGTTGCTTTGCATCGAGAATGTTGACCCAATGGGCAATGTGTCTGTACCTATATTTCGAAGATGGTACGTGTTGTGTTAATTTTATTGACGAGCTAAATGTCATGTGTTTACGATTGCAGCCGCTGACTGTGAATTCATTGGCTTTTAAAATGGTGAAAGCATTTATGAATGGTCTACAGTTACATGATTGTTTGCTCGAGTCATCACGGCCTTAGACGCAGAGGGCAAGAAGAAAGATACAGGTGTTTTTTGGCCTACGGTCCACAAACGCGTAGCCATGTCGCTCGTGCCATGGTGTCGTTGCCGCTTCATCGATAGTTTTATATGTAAGCTGTGAGCAGCCATATTCCAAGCGTATAATGACGAATACGCGTCTATGAAGCTATGCGTCCGTGGATAGTAAAAGGCCTTAGTCGGTAAAAGTCTGACTCTAACTCTCGCTCCACCCAGAGTGGAAGAAGGCTATTTGATGATTAATCACTTTAAAAAAAAACTGGGCAAGTGCGAGTCGGACTCGCGCACTGACGGGTCCGAAACTTACATATGAAAACAGTTCAAATCAATTCCCGAATTACGTTACGGAGATTTTCCCGAATCGCAAAAATAGTTATTTTTTGTGGCGTTACTAAAAATTTAAAGTTTTCAGATTTTTTCCTATACTTGTATTATGAGACCTTGCTTCATGTCAAATTTCAGGATCTAGGTCACCCTGTATGAATTTTGATTTCCTTGAGAGTGTCAAAATAAACGTTTTTTGCGACATAACGGCCGTATCTTTTCGTTTTCGTTAACTCAGAAGTTTGTTTTTTTCACAGTTTTAAGGGACCGCAGACTTGAGTATATGGTTTTAATTTCAACTCGATACCTTCACGCGTTCCTGAGATATAGGCTCTTGACAGACAGACAAATAGACAGACGGACAACAAAGTGATCCTATAAGGGTTCCTTTTCAGGTACGGAACCCTAAAAAGGATGATATCTGGTCCTGGTTACTACAAAACTTTGGTCAGTAAAAGTCTAACATACTCTCCCGTTACGCACTAGAGCGGAAGAAGACATAAGATGTATTTACCTTAAAAAAAAGGGCTGTTTGTTTTGAAGGACACAGAGAAGGGTAGGAGGCAGAGCATAGTTTTTAAGGAAGTTTTACATCCACATACAGTTAAAGATAAATAGAAATCAAAAACAAAAGACAATCAATTGTTTTGCTTCTGACAAAAAATGACAGCTAGGGCCATTGGGCTTAATGAACTTTCCGAGGTGTTTTCCGAGATGGTCACCCATCCTCAGACTAACCTTGAGCAACGAACTCCTTTTCCATCACTAAACAGTAACGAAATTATTTTTAAAAGCAAGTAGCGATAATATCATTCACCGTAACCATAACTTATTTCCTAATATTTTGCAATGTGTCAGACCATAGGTAAGTACGCAGGGGCGTAGCTACCATCGTATCAACGATACGGGGCCCCGGGACTACAGAGGCCACGATGCGTGCTTTGCTAAGTCCTGCCCTATCGCGACTTCGTCTCACTGTCTCTAAGCCAGTAGAGCCTATTTTGTGAAAAACAAATCTGTCTGTGTTTCCTGATATCTACAGCCTAAGTCAAGAGTTTACTTCTAAGCAAGCTCCATCGTCGACTACATGGTCGGTTTCTATTCTGTGAGATAATGGTTAAGCGCGAACCTGTCAATAAAAAAATGAAAACTCTCAATCATTTTTGAGTGCCCATGGAGTTTCTTGCACATTCTTCTCCATAGAGATCTACGCTTTGGAATGTGCAATTAGCATCATTTTTTCTGACTGACTGACTTCTTGAAATTTTAAAAGTGCCTGTAAATGGTTTATTTGAAATAAATGCTTTGACTTTGATACAGGGCCCTGTATCAAAAATGTTTGAAAGGGGCCCCTTTTGGTAATAGCTACGCCACTGTAAGTACGTGATTCCATGTAATCGTGAAAGGTTAGTCTGAGGCTGCAGTCGCATTGTCGTAACCATGGCGGCGACAGGAACAAAATGTTTTATATCGTTTTACATTTGCAAAACTGTCGCAGCCAAAAGCATGAAGAGATTTGTTAGATATGTTATAGCGTCTGCATTATCGATGTGGTCTGTGGTTAGTGGCTATATCGCTGTTTTGTTCTTATTTTGAGGTCTGAAGTTGTCAAAAAATCCTCCTGCACTCGGTGGTGCGGGAGGGAGTGTGACTTTTACCGATTAAAACCTACCTGTGTTACTTTAGTTGCCTTTTGCGTTCTAGACCCCCGATAATTTTTTCAACCATTCTCGAAGTTTGAACTGATAACGTGACATTACTATAGCGCATGCCGAACGCATGCATTTGATCCTTTCTTTTTTGCTTCGCACGCCAATGGATTAAAAAAAGATATATATAGTAGTTTTGTTTACTTTTATATTTGCACCAAATGCAACCCCATTTTGTGTCCAGGCTATTTCTATCCATTCTGGGTTGCCTGGAAGAAATCGCCGAGGCGATAAGGCAGCTTATTGTATTTTTTTTTTGTATTTTAAGGTGTGTCTCACGTGATCGGCTGCTTCCGTTGCTAGCATTACTGCTTCGCAGAACGAGGCGAGCGCCTGCCACTCCTCCTCGCACCGGACCATGGTCTGTACCAAGGCCCGGCGCGAGAGTGCCCAAGCGGGGCATACCTCCACCGTGTGCTCCACCGTGTCCTCCGGGACAACAGCCAAGTTAATGGTTTTACCAAAGCGTCGCCTCTGCTAACTGTAGCTTCTAGTAGAAAAAGAGCGCAATGCCACGCGTATCGGAAATCCAAAGCACTGTAAACTATTCAAAATACATTGTTTTAAATCAGACTGTAATTTATTTGTCAACAAAAAAAACACTTACACAAGATAACATGACACTGTTGAAAGAATGGAAGTAATTTACAAAGATATAGAAAACAAAAAAGGTGTGACCAGAGTGCCTCAAAAAACTATAATAAATTGAGTCTCTTTAAAAGTAAAAGTGCTGTACCATTTGTTGAACTATCATTTATCTAACGATAAATAGGTCTGAAACATCTTACATTTAACTTAAAACTGAGTTTTTTATCTCTAAAAGCTTTAAAACCATTTAAATGACCGAGTATACCAAACTAATTTTTATAGACCTGTGTAAAGAAACATGTTGGTGAAATACGGAGTTCAATTTAAAATGGAAGATTGGTACTGAGAAGTTCTTTACCAAACATATTGAGTTGTTAGAAAATGTTTGACAAACCATTGGATCAATATTGGACAACATTTCTGAACTCAATATTTGAAGAATTTATGTATTGAGTTGAGTATTGATGGATCGTAGTATTCTGTGTATATTTTTCTGATTACTGTGTTCTTGTTAATGTACCTAAGTATAAGTTTTTATTGATAGTAAATAAAATAGTGTTGAAGGAAAGGTGCCAAAGATATTAATTTCTTAAGATGTCTTGCAGATTATAGTTAATTGTTAGGAGTATATAGCATAGCATAGTCGGCCTTATAATGTTGCCACTGTTGGGACTCAGGCTTCCTCTCTGGGAGAGGGAATGGGCCCACCACGCGGGCCCAGTGCGGGTTGGTGAATGTCACATGTCTTCGATTTTTTGGTTCTAGGACATGCCGGTTTCCTCACGATGTTTTCCTTCACCATTTTGAGAGCAGTGGTGATTAAATAATTACATAAAGTAGTGCGGCTGGGTTTGCACTTGGCCACCACTGCTCTCACGGTAGGACCTACCTACTTCTTTTTTAGAAATACATCCTAGCTGCATTTTCCTAAAGCTCCACTTCCGTGGCCTATCCCAAAGTAGTCATAAATTTTCCAAAAAAATAAAAATGGTAGCCTCGGGAATAATGTAGCTTTCACTGACAAAATTTTAGTAATCAGACCAGTATTTCCAAAGATTACCTCCCAAAAACAAGCAAACAATCTGCCCTCATTAGAAAAATAATATTTTAAGTTTACCTATTTATAATATTAGTTGAGATCGAAAGAGTTACCGTGGCTCTGGAACGCAAAAAGCACCTAAAAAACCAAAAAGATTTTAATCAGTAAAAGTCGGTCACTCCCGAGAGCGGGAGAGGGTATTTAATGATTTCCCGTGAAAAAATAAAAGGTAACATCTAGTCTATTAATTAAGATTCTATAAAAGATAAATCGAAGAAGGGATTAACTAACCAGTTAAATTGCTAATGAGTCTGCTTCTTGCTAAAGACACTCAAGCATCGTCCATCGTATCAGTGATTCTAATTCACCATGTTTTTAATTGACTCGCCTTACCTTAAAGTAATCACAAGTTATTAATTACCATCTACTTCATTTTCTCCAACACTTTCTTTAATTACTTGTAGCAGAGTGCAGTAATTGACTATCATTTAAGTGATATGAGTGACTTAATAGATATTACATAGAGCACAGAATCGATACAGCGGCATTGATTTTAGTTTATAAATGGAGCAACTGACTGACTGACATATCAACGCACAACCGAAACTAATGGAACTAGGAACGTGAAATTTTGCACAAGGCTTCCTTTTATGATGTAGACGAGCACTAAGAAAGGATTTTCCAAAATTCAGCTCCTAACGGGATGAAATGGGGGTCTAAAGTTTATATGGAGAAACTTACTTTCACGCGAGCGAAGCTGCGGGCAGAACCTAGTTTTAGTATATGAGACATTCTATAATAGTTTATTCCGCGTAATGTGCTTTGTAAACAAAAATTTTAACACAGACTCCAATAGACAAAACAAAGTCCAATTAGGCACTCAAGTTCGCTGAGTGCAAGTTGTATATCGCGTTTGGTTCTCTGATTGGTTAACAGCTTGGAGCGAGCCAATTAGAACGCCGAACTATATAAACGTGTCGATCGCTTTAACGTAAAATAAACTCGCATTTGGCACTCTGATCACCGCTATTATCTGTCATGTCCGTAGGCAGGATTATCATGGGATTGTGTTTTACTGTATTTTTAGACAATATTTTATATTAAACAACAAGCAAAAACCAAAAATTTAATAACATTTTTACATTTGTTGTGGAATTCCCTGCTGGAGTCTGTGTTTCCTGATGGCTACAACCCGGGAATCTTTAAGTCAAGAGTGAATAGGTTACTTCTAGATAAGCGCGCTCCATCGTCGACCGCATCGTCGCTTTCCATCAGGTGAGATAGCGTAGCCGTCAAACGCAAACCTATCAACAATAAATAAAAATACACAGAAGAAACCTTGTTCTGTAAAAGTACATTGGAGACTAAATGAAGCATAAATTTGTATGCCTTTGTATGAGGAAGAGTGGAGGCGAGGTGGGAATATCTCGCTATCTCTTTTGTACAGTTATACTCGTAATTTAACGGCGATGACGTCACATTTTGGTGTTTACCCATCTACCAGATTTGAAAGGTTTTATTGGACCAAATTTGAAAATGATTTATTACTAGCTTCTGCCAGTGGTTTCGCCCGCGTGATGTTCGGTTTCTCAATACAAACTTTGGACCCCCGTTTCATTCCCTCAGGGGATGAATTTTGAAAAATCTGTTCTTAGCGGATGTCTACACCCTATAAAGAACCTAACTGCCAAATTTTAAGTTTGTAGGTGTTATAGTTTCTGTAATTTCGTAATTAAGTTTGCGATTTTGCATAAAGTTACTTCTGATACAGATAGTAGATTGTATCACAATCGATAAAAAAACGTGTTAACTGACAAGCTTGGTATATATGAAAAGATTTAACAATGCTGTGTCCACTGTGGCGTCTTATTGCTCTATGGATATTCCAAAGAGAAATGATCAAGCTCGAAGACCGCTTGTAATTATAAACTAGACAAGCTCATGATTATTATAATTATTTTTGAACAGAATACGGAATTCGATATCAGTTAGGTTGGTTTAACCATGGGTCTTTTAATGATGAAGGGATTTTGTAATTAAAATGGTCCTAGGAGCAGGAAATTGAAGCTTTAGCTAACTGTAGTGACTGAAAGACTTGATATAAAGTGGAAGTATTAAGAAAAGGTTTCGGTTTCATGTCCAGCAATTGGTGACGAAAATTGGGGAGAATGGTGGTTAAGGGGATTTCAATTCGGCATACATTTTCACTGTTTTTCATACAACCGCTCTTACGCGATTATGACGTCATTATACTTTTCTTTCGATATTTTGGAGACATAGAGTCTTGTTGATATTATCTAGGCTTCTATTGAAATAAATGTATAAATTTCTTTAAAACTAATCTAGTAAAGACCTCTGAAAATCTGCTAATTTACCTGAAATTTGACACTTCATAATTTGCTCAAAAATTTAAAAAGTAAAAAAGTATAGTAATAGAAGCCTTGCAAATTTAATCGAGATTCTGAATGACAACCATTTTTTTCAAAAACTTTTAACTCGGCGGAGTCCATGCTGACCTCTTCGTGGTCCTTCTCCAGCGCAGCCAGATCCTCAAGCGCTTCGAAGAACTCTCCTTCCTCACCGACGTACCAGTGCACGATTATTAAATAATATTATTATAGTTGTAAAGAAAATTCGTCTGATTCTTTTGAATAGTTCGCATTTGTTTCGTCGTCTGTTCGCTTGTTATTCGCCGCCAGGGTTTTACAACAACAGTGTATCGTTAGGGCTATTTAAAATACACACTTGTGTTAGAGGTAGCGGGTGGGTCGTGACGGTGCATACGTCAGGGTGCGGCGTGAGCCATGAGCGGGAGCGACTTAGCGTTAGTTGGGTAATATAAACTGGGATGGGGATACAATTACATTTTTTTTTATTTCTGCGAATAGTTTCTTTTTCGGAAGGAAAATGATAACCTATATTCTCCAACTTTATTTTTGTCTCCATATACGAGTACATATGTATTTATTCCAAATAGTTTTGGAAGAAGAATTACTCGTGAAAATGAAATGAATGGAAAGACTAATATTGTAGTTTTTCAATCTTTGTTGTCCTACAGCTGGGCAAACGGCTCTCTTTACAGATTTTCAGTGTTGTTAAAAAAAAAACAAAATATCTGTGTTACAAATCGATACGAATAAAGTCGTAACATATTTTTTGTGTACAATTGTATTATAACAAAATAAATAAATATTATTAATTCTTATTATATATCCAGCATCTGGTGCTGTGATCTTAAAATGATTATTGATTATATAATGCAAAAACATCGGTTAAAAATGTTTCACAAATTAATTAATTCATTAACTATTGCAAAAACGGCTCTCCTAAGAGTAGGAGATATCTAAATATTTTCTATAGTAAGCCCTGATTGAATTTGAAGCTTTAACTTAAAGGATCTAATCTAATTAAATTTTTGAGTGGTCCCTCAACCAACTCGCTAGTAAGCCCGCTATCGCTACCTCTTGTACCTTACTCCACAAACCTAGGGTGGCCCGTAAAATTGTGTATTACCATCATCGTTCCACGACCTCGTCGGTGATATTAAGGGGACTATGACCTTATGTTATGACCCAGGTGGTTGGGAGCACTGATGGGTCTACCTCCAGCAATTATAAGCCCTTAAAATATGCAACTAATGTTTTGCGATTAGTTTTAATGGTACTTAGCAGGTCATACGTGGCTTGTTCAATTCTGTTCAGAGGTGTTTTGTAATGGGAGGTGTAATTGTTGCACCTTCGCTTTGTTTTACTTCAAAATGCTGGAGTTTAAGTGTTGATATTTTTTAACTTTTACGGTTTTTTTTTTGTTTATCTTTTTGATGAAACTCTTTGGTTTTTGTTTTGTGTTGTTAAGTTCTTATCTATCTGATTATTAATTTGAGAACTGATCTTAATTTAATAGATGAGGGTGTTTTAGAATATAATGAAACTTTCAGCTACATTTTTAGAAATCGTAATCGGAAACAGAATCTGTGTCCTATCATACTAATATTATAAAGGCAAAACTTTGTTTGTATGTATGCGTACATTTTTGTTACTCCTTCAAGCGCTAAAATGATGGATATTGGTACACAAGTTGAATAGTATACCTACAGATTACTTTTGATTCAGAAAGTAAGTTCCTTTGCGATAATTTTCTGCTTTCATGAGGCAAAGCCGCTGATAGAGTCAAATTATTTTATAAACTAATTTTCTGCTCAATAACAGTTTATTTTAAATTAAGACAGCTAATTAATTCTATATATTATATACTTATATATATTATAAAAACTACAAAATATTAACTTTATCTCAAAGGAATCAGTGGTGGCCCCGGCTTACGAGTTGTAGGTCGCTAGTACACTCCGAGGTTACGGGCTCTCTGAGTGGGGACTCTGTCGGCCCGCCAAATGATTTCAGGAAAAACGGTGGCACAGTGATCACGTGCTACCGTGCACTACGAGGCTAAGGGGAGACCTCTCACTGTCTCCTCAGGGATGTGCTCTAACAGGCGTTGTACAGAGGGGGTTCCAGGGTGGTCTTTTAGGAGGTCACGAGGCCCTCTTCCATAGTGATCACCGGGTTGGTTTTAGTGAGGTAAAAATCCCACACTCCCTGGTCTTTTTCCCAAAAGTCCAGGCGCCTTTTGAAGGTTTCCCTCGGAAATCAAAAAAAAAAGGTCGCTAGTTCTAACGCAGCCAGGCGCATTACTTTGTGTACTTTATTTCATCACCACTGCTCGAAAAACGGTAAAGGAAATCTTCTTGAGGAAACCGGCATGTCCTAAAACCAAAAATTCGAAGACATGTTCAATAAATCGCACTGGGCTCGTGTGGTGGATTTCGGCCCATTCCCTCTCTTAGAGAGAGGAGGCCTGAGTCCCAGCAGTGGGAACACTAAAAGGCTGATTATGATACGAGTATTTTTATTATGCAAAGGAATCAAACTGTGTACTACAGATCTCAACCGCGCTTACGACAGCTAGACCAACCCGGTAGCTTATAATTTAAATATCATGCTAATTATTATTTAGTCATCAAGTAATTTTCATGTCTTACTTTTAAAGACAGCCCGTATATTACAGGAAGTTTGCAATTTTCCTATTACCGCTTTAGAAATAAATTATAATGTTGGGTTATGCAAAATTACCTAGTTTTGCAACGCACTTATTAACTGACTAGCTGTCCCCCGCGGTCTCACTCGCCTCTTTAGTTACTATTCTGCTCCGCCCCCCTAGCCAAGTTACAACCGTTTCGTTTCGATTCTCCTCGTGTTGGCCACGCCTCCTATTCCTTTGTTTTGACCACGTGACTGAGCGTTGGATGACGTCAAAACAAAGGAATCGGTGGCGTGGCCTACTCGAAGCGATCGACGAAATGAGAATCGAAACGAAACGGTTGTAACTTGGCTAGGGGGGCTGGTTACAACCTATAGTCTTCCTTGATAAATGGACTACTGACAGTCCATTAAAATACAATACTATAATTTTTGACTGGCCTGTTGGTCTAGTGGTTAGTGGCCCTGACTGCTAAACCAGAGGTCGTGGGTTCGATTCCCACCCAGGACAAATGTTTGTGTGATGAGCACGATCATTTGTTCTGTGTCTGGGTGTAATTTATCTATATATGTACGTATTTAGAAATATATAAGTACGTTTATCAGTTGTCTAGTACCCATAACACAAGCTCTGCTTAGCTTGGGACTAAAACGGCGTTGTGTGATAGTTGTGTAATATATATATATATATATATTATAATAGTAATATAGAAATGGACTACTGATAGTCCATTTATCTATACATTCTTTTAGTGTCTGTACACTAAAAGAATTTATCAATTCGAAACTAAGATCCGCTCTATAAGTATTACTCCAAACAGCACCTGAAGAAACACAGGTTGGTTTAAGTTAAAAAAATCTGAAACTCCCTCGCGCTCCACCTAGAGTGGGAGAAGTAATGAGATGATTTCAATCCATGGCCCCAGTAGGCTTTGTCCACCGTATGCTCTACCGTGTCCTCCGGGCGGTGCACACAATGGTGACACCTGGGCGTTTCTTCCGCACGAATCAGGTGCAGGAACCTTCTGAATTTACCATGTCCAGTGAGGACCTTTGTCATGAAGAAAGTGAGGAAGCCGTGACGTCTCTCTAGCCACTTGTCAAAGAGTTAATGGCGTGCCTAAAGTCAAAATCAGTTGCGTTACATAACCTAACTTGACCCATACTTGCCACGCGGAGTCACATAAAAACGACTCACACTTGTCATTGTGTAAACTGACCACAGTTTATAATTAACATGTGTTTTGATAAGCGAGGCTTATGTTTTAAACGCCTTTCCGTTACTGACTCAATATTGTTCAGTCTTATTTTTCTTTGCAGGTGGAATTATGATTTGTGATCGAGATTACAAATATTTTACATTACATAAATTTACATGGGCATATACTCAATACTCAATACTTTATTGCATTCCATAGTACATATAGGTGGTATAAACATTGTTAAGGTCAATATGGACCCTGTCGGGCACAGCAAAGTTAGGAGAGAGGACGAAGACTAAGTAACAATTCATGGAATTAATTAATTAATTATTATTATAGGTACATATTTTTTTATTTTGTCATCGTTATTTTTAAATTAAGTACTATGTATATTTAAATGAAGTTATTTATGCATGTTTTTATGTTATTATATTGTTATGTCTATGTATATAGTAGCTAGTGTGTGTGTGTAGTGTATAGTAATAATGTGTGAGTGTGTTAGTGTAGGTTCCATTTGCATGTTTCTTATGAAGAAGAAGAATAAAATTAACGCCTTTAGTTTTTTTCTTTTTAAACTTTTGCTCTTTGGGACAGTCTAGTGTTTATACCACGAGCCTTATAGTCTGTAACAGTCTGAAAAGCGAGCCAGAAAGGTTCTGGAGTGGCGACCGCGTACCGGAAGACGCAGTATTGGAAGGCCCTGGTGAAGGTTGCAGGAATCCGATGGATGCGAGACGCACAGGACCGTTCATTGTGGCGACGTTTGGAGGAGGCCTACGTCCAGCAGTGGACGTCTATTGGCTGAAATGATGATGATGATGATGATGAACAGCCTGATATAACTCTCTATATCCAAAGAATTGTTTTTGTTGTTTCTAATCACTATTACTATTAAGATTACATTTATACCACCAAACCGCACTGGACCTGCGTAGTGGATGTGGATTATGGTCTCACAGGGAAACGGCCTCTGTACTAGTATTAGGATCGGTTGATCATGCTATGCTATGCTATCCTTATACCTCCTTTAGCATAAACTTTCACAGGCAAGAGCTTGCAGATGACGAGCAATCTCGCCGTCCGGCCGTCCAGTAGGGACAGAGCTCGAGTCCTCGACAGCGCGAAGTGTTCCACGCACGCTTCAAAGAGTTGTCAGCAAAACCGAAAGGACCCAAACGCCGATGCCCGCTAGGGCCATGCGAATTTACGAAAAGGAAACCCGTGGTTCTAGAACGCAAAGAGCAAATTCTGACACGTCGTCTTGCTCCGCCCTAGAGTGAGAAAAGTCATTCAAATACATACTGCTTAAAAAACAAAACCTTAAACTACCATCTGACCATGCAAGTTCCATGCAAAATTCACTTGAAATCTATCTAAGAGTTAGGCAGCCAACTGTTTCAGCCGTGCCTATGAATTCTTCAAACAAAAATGTTACTTTCAACACTCCTAGCGTCAAACTTATGAATAATTCCAAGGAATTAACCTCCGCAAATAACATGTGTTAGCTCAAAATGCTCTTCAGCGTTCAAGAGTCTTGCTGCTAATAATTATAAATGGGTATGCCTATTTGTTGTACCATCATGACAAAATGGCGAAACGAACATGAAAGTAACGGAGATTTGCTTAAACCTAATTAATAAATATAAACATGATTGAGGAAAACTATTAATTCATATAAATTGTAGTCATATTAATGGCAGGATGGACTTTACCATCTTTTTCCTAGGTGTCGTAAGATTAATGTCTCAGTTAGCGGATATACGAGGGTTTCTATAAGGTTACCTAGTTCACACGAATATACCAGAAGCTACTTTATACAAAATTGTTAACTTAATACCTGTTATAATATTACTATAGACCCGCTCCAGCTTTGCATGGGTTTCACAAATCTTTGAAAGTTTTTTTTTAACAAGGTGATTTTGATTTAATTATTTCATAAATCATTTTTAATTTGAATCGAAAATGCATACATTTTCGATTCAAATTAAAATTGAATGAAATTTGAAATGAGAATCATTAAATCAAAAAAAATAAAAACAAAGAAAATTATAAGCATATTACTGAATTGAAATTTAAGAACATAATATAAACAATCTACAGAAATTATGTAATAAACAAAGTGCTTTAAAATTATATTTTACAATTTACCTTTTATATGGTATCTATAAGTAATCTTATTCATAATCATCATCTTCTTGCCCTTGTCCCTTCTTATTTGGGGTCGGCACAACACGTTTATTTCTTCCATTCTATCCTGTCAACCATCATGCTATCACTAACTTCCTTTTCTTTCATATCACTGTTCACACAATCCATCCATCTTTTCTTTGGCCTCCCTCTCCCTCTCCATCCATCCACATGTATACTCATAACTCTTAATAAGTAATCTTCTTATAATTATTAATATAAATCCAGATTTCACTATTACAAATGTCAAAAGTGTAAATATAATGACAATAGAGAAATAGCGAGAATCGAAACGAAACGGGTGTAACTTGGCTAGGGAGGCAGGTCAACGAAAGATGCAAACTCGAAAGGCCTCCTACAAAGTAAAGTGCACAGAGAGTTTCGTTCAAACTTAACTGTGTAAATAGTTCATTTCTCGAATCGAGTCTCAAAGTATATCCGACTCGGTTTTGTGACGTAACTAAAAATTTTTTTTTTCATATTTTATTTCTATACTTGTGCTATGACACCATAGTTCTTGCCAAAATTCCTGATTCTAGGTAAACAGGAAGTACCCCTACAGGTTTTAATTATTCAGCGAGTGTCAAAATATGCGCCTAAACGAATCATAAACGATGACTATGACGATGATCTTTAGATTGCATTGACTTAAAAGTTTGTTTCTTTATTCACTGCTGTTTGTATTTGATATTAATTTCAGCTTCATACATCCACGCGTTCCTGAGAACTCTTAACAGACGGACAGACGAACTACAAAGTGATCCTATAAGGGTGCCTTTTTTGCCGATTTATGTACGGAATCCAAAAAAGTGACTATAATAGTTTATCCATTCGCAAAGGTCTTCTGAAGAATGGACGAGAAACTACACATAATTTGTAAATATGCCTCAATTTTCAACAAACATCTTTACCGCATTCCTCTACTTGTTAAAAGGTTGTCATTGTGTCGCTATTATCGCCCTTCGCTTGTAAATTGGACCAGGCGATAGATTTTAGTGCTAAGTAAAGGCGAGGTGGTCCTGTTTGCAGGACTTTTTGCTTATTAGTATTTTTTCTGAGATAGAAATAGGACAGTTATTGGTTCGAAAGTCGGATAAAATAAGGAGAAAGTATACACAACTTTGAAGATGTCCGATTCAAGAGCTAAAATTAGAACTGAAGTTTTTATCGTTCATTCTGTATAGAGAGGCCATTGGTTTAGTTTACAGGTCAAAACAAGTGGTGTTTGGTTTTGAAATAAAGGATGTCTCAGTATCAACCTGAAGTCCTTTTTTAGGATGGTTATTCATCAAATAACGTGTCCTGCTCTAGGTGCAGCGAGATGGAGTATCAGACTTTTACTGACTAAACCCCGCCTTGTGTTCTAGTGTCACAGCGACTCTTTTGAACAATTTCGCAGTTCTAATAATAATATAATACTTTGTCAGGAAACTGTGAAAGTTGAGAAAGAAAAGCAAATTAAATACCTCGACTTAGCGCAGGAGGTTGTTGATATGTAGGGTGTTGACTTGGCTGTCATTGTGTCGATTGTCGTTACTACCAACGGCCTGATGGCCAAAACCTCAACGACCACCTGTCGAAGCGGTCGTTGCGTGGCTGGATCAAGGGTCGCGGTGAATCTTTGACTCTCACGCAGCCCTATTATTTTTATTAAAGCTTGGATAGTTGATTTATACTCTTGAGTGACAAGGTTCCATAAAGTACATTATTTAATTTTACTTTTTATTCAAATATCAAAAAAACGAGCTTCGGAGAAGTCTTAATTATAGGGAGCTTGCCAAAAGGGCCGAAACTTAAAAAAGTCGACGCCTGTGATTTCCCATTGTGAATCGTTTAGCGAGCCTACATGTAATAGTAAGCAGCTAAGGTTGTGGTTACAGAGACCAAAATTAGTGATTGAGAAATCGCTCTTCAATGGCGTGTTTTATGTGATTTCTGACGCTGATGTGTTTTCTACAATTCTGCCTAAAGAACCAATGAATGCAGGGCAAATTGTTAAAAACACGAGACCAAATCTGTAACCAGTGTAAAAAATAATATTCTTTTAATGTGTGCGACGATCTAACAGAAACAACTGGCGAAGAATTACAACAAGATCTGACTTAAAAAAATGATATAAGGATAGGCAAATAGACAGAGAGATAGAGAAAATCCAAGCACTAACGTCAAAAATTTTGGTCCTTCGATCCGGATACAGCATCCGAGCTGCATCCAGCTGATTTTTTTAAAAGTGGATTATACTAATTGCACTTAAGTGATATTTGATTATATTCTTTTTTTATCGCGCTTCCAACTTTTTCTACTACATTTTCTGTTTTTGCCCGAGAGTACTTGTAATTTGCGTAATGACTTATTTATTTATTTATAATACAATTCAAATAAACTTGCATCTGAAATAGGCATTTCAGTAACCGTAACACTAGATAATATACTATTGTTATCTATTTGTTACATCTGTTGGACCTCTTAAGATTAAATGAATAAATAATTAGTTTTTTTGTGACAGCAGCGGGTTGAAAGAGCTATCCGCTGCCAGTGGGACCGGGTTTTACCTTTACGGTATCGACATTCGTAAGCTCCCGACTTTACTTAACGTCATCTCGATAATTTCCTTCGTTAATTAATTTGTGTGTGCTAGAATTTTATTTTAAAGTTATCTCTTTCAATTGCTGTTTACATTGGATGTGTTAGTTTTCAAATGTGCATTGATTTGTTGTGTGTTATAAAAGTTATGATGAAAGGTTTCTTTAGTACTGAAACTTGTTATTTGTAATTTGTATTAAAAGTAAATTGCATTCAGAAAGTATATTTTTCCTGATATTGTCTCTTTCAAACTTCGATGGCATGTTATTTATTGAGTAATGGATGTAAGATGCATTCAGCAATAATAATACTGTTAAAATTACCTTATTCTTTAAAGGAACTTTAATATGTTCTTGTAATTGCATTCAAATTTCCGAAACGCTTATGTCGGTAACGTTAAGAGCACTATCATAAAATTGCGTTATTTCGTAAATTCGCAATTCGAAGTGTGGCTGAAGCATCGCATAATGTATCATTTTTGAAGTTGTGATTTCTGACGTTTATTTCGGATTTTTTTTTTTTTTTTTTATATATTTTGGCATGCTTTATTCAACAACTAAGCCTTAAAAAATGAATACATAAAACACTTAACTAATTAAAACTATATATACACTTAAATCAAAAACTACTAGCTAAAATATGGCGTCAAAAAACTCCTCCGCATCGCTGTCGACTGGAAGTGTGCCCAAAAGGCTGGCGGCATTGCCACGTTGTATGGCAATGCTTAATCTCTGACCGAGGTAAAAGCCAGCCCTTGGGTCACGTGAAGTGTCTACTAAGCGTTTGGATAGTTCTTTGAACAGCTTATGAGCACTCGGACCCCACGGCCCAAGAGTTTCAACCCCAAACGGCTCAAAAATATAACTGCCGGCGAGGTTGTTATATTTCCGCCGCTTGAGGTTCTCCGCAGCAGCAGCGGCAGCACCAGGATTTAAAATAAGTATATATCTATATATATGAAGTTATATTTATTGCGTATATTATAGTTGATTCTAAAGTTTTTAGTAAGTATTTGTATGGTTTTGTTTTTTTTTTATATTAAACATTCAACGCATATTACGCAAATTCCAAAGCCACTATGACCTAAATGACTTGAGATATGTTTATAAATCTAGAATTTCGTTTTCTTAGTTCGATCTACAGCATAAAAAAGTACCGTCGAACATTTTATGAAAACCTGGCTTAGGAATTTGGAAATAATTAGAAAAAAAAAATGTAACTAGTGATTACTTTGGTAAATAGTCTCCATCATTTAATAGGTCAATGTTGTGGTAATGTATCAGTTTCTCTAAATAAGTTGCCAGTTTGCCATTTAATGCAAGAATGGTTAAAACGTCACAGGCCTCTTAAATTTTAGTTTTTAACCTAAACCCACCAAAACTTATCGCAATCGAAAGTATTGCAACAATTCCCAGACCTCTTCACCTTTCTTTCGCCTCGACAAAGAAAAACCGACATCGAACTTGCATATCCAAGATTTACATGCAAGAATCTATTCATAAAAATACATTTAATTTTTTCCAACAGTCACGGCATTCGATTAGCACGTCCCTACAATTCGCATAGTGCGTCTCGTTGTACAAAAGTGGTGGACAAAAAACGTGAATAATATTCGGTCATTGAAAACTTTCGACGCCGTATTATTAACTGTTAATCGCGGGCCCACAATGTAAGGGTCTCGAAAGTTATGCGTTCGTCACTTTGTCGGCGACCGGTGGTTTTGTCCGGTCTTTTTTGTGCACATCATCGAATATGTTGACCAGTGCTTTGTGTGGTGCGACCAACAGGACTTGATACTTTATTCAAATCTGGATCTTTGATGTTTATTAAATGCTAGCTTCTTGAAACTATATGTCTGTGAAAATATATGTTACTCAGTGATAAAATAGAATTCTACCAAAGACAGATTTTTTAAAATTTTCCGTAGTTTTTGAATTTATATATTATAAACTAAAATACAAATCTTTCTTCTTTGTAATATTATTATTAGTAATTAACTAATAACTTGCAATTTATTTTTTTAATTCATTTTAAATTAAAATGTAGATATTCTTTAGAAAAGTCGGATGCGTAGTACTCACAATCAGCGTGCGTGCAAAGCAATGGAAATATGTAGCAGGTAACATTTTGTAGATTGTACTTAGCCTAACAGAAAAAATCGTGAAAATTTAATGATTTCTAAAATATTACTTCTATCTTTTGTATAAGCAACGTAACCCTAGAGTAGTTATGAGACAACAATTAATTTAAATAAATGCCAGTTGATGGTTTGTTTGACTAAAACCTACCTGTGTTCCTTCAGTTGTCTTTTGCGTTCTAGGTAACTCTTTCAAACAATCTGCAGACAATACGCGGTAACATGTAAATTTTATTCGTCTAAGTATCAAGAATCACCGTAACCATCAAACGGCGGCACATTGCGGTTACAATGAAAACGTTTTAAAATCGTTTTTTGTCCAAAACGTTGGGCATCGCACCACTGTGTCAACCGAAAGGTGCACATAAATATTAATGTGGACGTATTATACACTGAACTGTAGGAAAATTAAGAAAATTAATAATTTATTAATTTCATATTAACTGAATTTATTTGCTAGCGTAATGTGGGAAATGTTTTTTTTTGCTGAATGAGAAGGAAGATAATTTTATGGATGACAGTGTTAATATGTACATATTTTAATGTATAATCATACTAATAATATAAAGACGAAAGTTTGTGAGTGTGTATGTTTAAATGTTTGTTACTCTTTTACACTGAAACTGCTGAAGGGATTTTAATGAAATTTGGCAAGTGGGTTGACTATGTCCTGAAATAGCACATGGGACTTTTTATTCCAGGAGTACATTCCGTTGATATAATTTCCTACTATCACGCGAGTGGAGCCGCTGACAACATCTAGTATTACTTAATTGTTAATGTCTCTTCCCATTCATTTTTATGGTTGTTTGATTGCAGATGCAAAAAACCAGCCAAGTGCGAGTCGGACTCGCGCACGTAGGGTTCCGTACCATTATCTATAGGTATAACTTATTTTCACGACTGACAAAAAAATTGTGTTATGTTTTTACAGAATTTATTTTATTCTATTTTTAGTATTTGTCGTTATAGCGGCAACAGAAATACATCATCTGTGAAAGTTTCAACTGTGGAATCTGAGTAATAGGGTCTCAGAACCCTTTAGGTACGGCAACCTGAAAAAAACCTGATAGATTTTTTCTTGCTTCACAAAATATCTACTCATGGTCTATGAATATATGAATTTTTGTTTCTACTCACTTGAGCGTCCTTTTCGAGGTACATTTTCATACATTATGATGTTATTATACATTTTTCTCTAGATATTTTGGGTACACAGCTATCTTGTGGATATTATCTAGGCTGCTATAGAAATCTAGACATAAATTTGTGTAAAACTAATCTAGTAGAGACCTCTGAAAATCTGCTATTTTACGTGAACTTAATGTACTCATATACTAAAAATATAGAAAAGTACATCTATAGAAGCCTTCCACATTTAATCGAGATTCTGAGTGACCACAATTTTGCTGAAAAACTTTTAAGGGTTTTAAAAAGACACGTATTTCCTGGAACAAGTTTTGTGAACTAAAAAAAATTTTTTTTTTTTTGTAAATTACGGGATTATCGAATGCTAACAGAGTTTTCAGGCGTTATCTCTCTTTTTTCTGAAAACTTCTAAATTTCTCGTATAACCGGAAGGGAAACTCGCAACAGGTAACCCTGGGACGAAGGCAAAGAAGGAACAGGACGTTTTTAGTCAGTAAAAGTCTGACACTATCTCCCGCCCCGCCCAAGAGCGAAATTTACCATAAGATGATTTTCCCAACCAATAAAAAAAAAAAACAGGTAAATTGTTCCAGTCCATCGATATACGCGGAAACGACTAAGAGAAACGCACGTATGACAATAAATTATGTTAGTCAGTTTTCAAGTGCCAGCGGTTTTACAAAGTGTAGAAATCTAACCACAACCTGTAATTCCGTTAAAGTTAATACGAGAATAATTCCCATCTATCTCCTATGATCTATGCGTAAATTCTAAAATACAAATAAACGGTCAATTGCCTTTATGATTTAAGCGTCGATTGTCGAGATTTACGTTTTGCGTGCAAAGTGCTTAGATTCGAAATGATACGCCATAATGGTACGTTAACAGCCATTTTGGAAAGGTTAAAGTATCAAGATTATGTATAGAGAACGCAAATTGTGTTCATGTCAAAGATAGACTAATAAATTTTGATTTTGAAGCAGTGTAATTTAGTGGAGACAGTCTTAAATGCTATTACAAATGTACTTCTCAAAGTTATCTGCACCTACTTGCATTCAAAATGATTTTAATACCGTCAAACGGGGTGAATAGGAACGCCGGGGTGAATAGGAACAAAACTTTGCTTAGGTTTTTCACATTGGTATATATTTATATTATTGATTTCTATCAAAGCATCCGTTTTATCACAATTCATGAATAAATAGGAGTACTTAAATGCTGGGAAAAATTGTTTATTATCGCGAAGATCCCCTTCAAACGGGGTAAATAGGAACGCAGGGGTGAATAGGAATAAACCTATTCACCCCTGCGTTCCTATTTACCCCGTTTGACTACTAGTTTAGTCTTTCATTTTTAAACTAATAAAGAGGTATCTATTTTAGTTTTATGTGTCACACTAGGACGGAAAAGTACGGTGGTCAGCCTCGTCACAACCTATACCAATATGTAGAGCTAGTTTTACACAATAAAAGTACCTCTCCCTCTCACTCTACCCAGAGCGGGAGAAAATATTTGATGATTTCTTAACCTAAAAAGAAACCATAGGCGCGGGCTTGCGGATAGCGAGCAATGGGTAGCTCATTGTCCGACCTTCCAGTAACCGTCCGGACCGAGCCCAAGTCGTCAACGGCGCGTATTGTTCCACGCGCTCCTCAAGGAGATGTCAGCAAACCGTAGGGGCCCAGCAGGGCCGATGCCCGCTAGCTAGGACCGCGGAGAATTTCTGAAAAGGAAACCCGTAGTCCTAGAACCCAAAGGGCTACTGAAGAAAACAGGTGTGGTTTTAGTCAGTAAAAGTCTGACACGCCCTTACGCTCCACCCAAAGCGAGAGACTTCTCCCGCATTGGATACTTTTCAAAATGTATGTATTCGATGCTTTCTAAAAATGCCATTTTAAAGGGAGCATACATGTTCTGATAATTACTTTAGGGTAGATAAACCCAAAAGTCATACTTTACCCAGAGCAGGATAAATATTTTGATGATATCCCAATTAAAAAAATCAATTTTCTTCATTATATTCTATTCTATCATCATCTTCCTTATAAATTTTTCTCTAAAGTGTATAGTGTATTTCTTTAACCTAACGTTTATTGTTAACTTTAAGTCGTTAATCAATTAAACCGGTATTTAAAAGAAATATCATCATCATCATCATCATTTCAGCCGTTAGACGTCCACTGCTGGGCATAGGCCTTCCCCAAATGTCGCCACAATGAACGGTCCTGTGCGTCTCGCATCCATCGGATTCCCGCAACCTTGACCAGGGCATCGGTCCACCTTGTAGGGGGCCTTCCAACACTGCGTCTTTCGATACGCGGTCACCACTCCAGAACCTTTCGGCCCCAACGGCCATCTGTTCTGCGAGCAATGTGCCTTGCCCATTGCCACTTAAGTTTGGTTATGTTAAAAAAAAAGAAATATAATACTAGTTAGAGGCTATATCCGCTCTGTAGAATACCAATAATGTTTTGGTATTACTTAAGTAGTTGAGCTTATACTAACTACAGTTGTTCAAAGTCATCTTGCAACCCAGGAAATAACTGACCTAAAATCAACTAAAGCTTTTACACAAAATGAGAGCAATACGGAATATAAAGCAAGCTTCAAATTCAATGATAACGAATTCTCAATAAATTCAGAAGGCAAACGAATATATAGTAATTGATGCGAGCGTCCTAATTAATTACTCTCTGATATCTACTAATTGGTTTCCAAACAAGTTTCGCAGCAATGCTTGTAACACAGAATAGATAGGTGCAGAAGGCTGAGGCTCTAACACGAGCTCTTTGCAGAAGGGTCGAAGCCTAGTCGGGCCATGGATTGTGTGAAAGAGAACCCCGAGGCCCTGGAATGAAGGCAAAGAAGGAACAGGAGTGGGTTTTAGTCAGTAAAAGTTAGACTCACCCTTTTGCTTCGCCCAAGAGCGAGACTAGTCATTTGATGATTTCATACTTAAAAAAAAAACCCGAAACTTAACGATATCTATTCGACGACCTTAATTATATAGGGTGTATAGCTCCATCCCTCTTTCTCACTCACTTGCTTGACATTTTAACATGTCATGGTAAGACCCCTGCCCCCCTAGCCAAGTTACAATTGTATCGTTTCGATTCTCTTTTCATCGATCGCCTCGAGTCGGCCACGCCTCCGATTTCTTTGTTCTGACGTCATCTTAACGCTCAGTCATGTGCTCAGAACAAAGGAATAGAAGGCGTGGCCGACTTGAGGCGATCAACGAAAAGATAATCGAAACGAAACGGTTGTAACTTGGATAGGAGGGCTGGCTTCATATAACGATCAAAAACGCACTCACACATAGGCACGCTTGACTTGCAGCGAGTGCAAGTGCAATTGCGACTGTCTTTTGCTTGAGATTCTCGTACGCAGGTACGCGTCTATGTGTGTGTACGTACCTGTTTTCTATTCGTTGTATGAAGTTGACTTTCTGTTAACTTTAGCTCTGTGTCTGGCTTGTACCAACTATTGATAAAATTGATTTATTACTTTCAACAGTGTAGTGTCTTTGATAGTTTCGGGTTATTTATTTCGAGTGTTAAGTGTTTTATAACGATGTTCAACTTGATTGGTTGGTCATTTATTATTTTTGAATTGAGTTGGTTCATGTTGTTGGAAAAGAATCTTTTCACTTTAAAATTTTTCGTCAATGATTTTCTTAATACTACTAACGCCAAATATTTAAACCTTTAACATCGTCTATAATGTATTAAATCATTTTTATGATGATAAATCATCTAATGACTTCTCACGCTCGAGACTGGAGCAGAAGGGCGTGACAGACTTTTACTCACTAAAAGCATATCGGTGTCCTTCAGTTGCCCTTTACTTTCTAGGACCGCGGGTTTCTTTTTCAGATATTTCTCAGTTGATATTTTGAGGTTTTTTAAAGCCTTGATTTTGCTATTTTACTGTTCACTTAAATGCAAATGCTCATTTCAGCGCGCCAACAATACGTATGGCGAGCGAACTACCGGGTATATTGTATCGAAACTTTTGAATAGTCTACCCTCAGAAATAAAAAAAAATGTTACACACGAAAATATCAAATGCAAACTTAGGAAATATTAATATACTTAAGTAGTATTATGAATGTTTTTTTTTTTACTTATTTAAAGACCAGAAGATTTTACAAATTATTATCGATAATAACGTACACATATAAAAAACTCATTTTGTATAGTTTCGATATTGAGATAGAGAGCACAAGTTTAAATCTTAGTGGTTTTTGGTTGCTATTTAACTTAGATAATCCTATATTCTTTTGTATTAATGATAAATGGGGCCATTCAAATATTACGTAAGCACTACAGGGGGGTGGGGGGGTTCTTGCTTTGCTTATTTTTGATGACATGGGGGATGGGGGGGTCTAGACGGTGATTACGTCAGCAGTGCAATTTTTTTTTAGTTTTTTAAGGAAACAATGTCGATGTTTATGCAAATCACAAGAAAGTGAGCAGACACATCGTTTAGCAGCATACATCTAATGTCGTTGAAGTTGACATTAGTGTGTCATGGACTGAGAACTGTTAACTTTAATTAATTATATCAAAATTTTAAATTAACTCTGCTTTTTGTCCTTATTTCAAGTATTCCTTTTTTCTAGACTTACAACTACTGCTCATAAATTAATAACCTAACTAACACATTGACGTATATGCACGTACCAATGTTTACGTAAGCATGGGGGGGGGGGTGAGAGTATTGCTTACTTTTGATGACTAGGGGGAGGGGGGAGTCAATATTTGCTAAAAATCTGCTTACGTAATACTTGAACGGCCCCAATGGAGCAGTGGTGGCCGAGTGATAACGGCCCCGACTTATAAAGTTGTAGGTCACGGGTTCAGACTCAGCCAGGCGCATTACTTTGTGTAATTTATTTCATCACCACTGCTCTCAAAACGGTGAAGGAAAACATCGTGAGGAAACCGGCATCTCCTAGAACCAAAAATTCAAAGACATGTGACATCCACCAACCCGCACTGGGTCCGCGTGATGGATTACGGCCCATTCCCACTCTTAGAGAGGAGGCCTGAGTCCAAACAGTGGGAACATTAAACGGCCGACTATGCTATGCTATATGCTAATGATAAATAAATGAAAAAAAAAATTGTCAATTATATTTTTCACCAATATTCAGGTATTAACAAATACTTTTCCTCTTTTGAAGGCTTAAATCTTACTGAAAGCATTATAAGAAACCTCTAATGGGTTATTACGTAAATGTTAAAAGCTCTGTCGTATTAATTATATTCCAGGCTTTTGCTTTTAGCAGATTATCAATTAGCTTTTGTAGTCTTAGAAGTAATACGACAACTGAGTGGGAAGAAGCTGTATTTAGAGGAAATTTCTTGGACTTGGTTTTAAAGGTTTACTGAGAGTGTCTCGACTCATTTTTAGTACGATTACGTATTTTGGATATAGATTGAATTGAATTGAATTTTTTTTTTTTTTTGTGATGTAGATGGTACGTGGTGGACATTCCATTTATATGCGCAAAACCTTTTGGGAACACATTTATTGTGCGTACAGCTAAGGAGTGGAATTCCTTGCCGGAATCTGTCAGTCAAGAGTGAATAGGTTACTCCTAGGTAAGCGCGCTCCATCGTCGACCGCATCGTCGCTTTCCGTCAGGTGAGATAGCGGTCAAGCGCGAACCTATCAAGAATAGAAAAAAAAAGATATGAAAGAGTTTACATTATAATAGGATGTAATAAACTCTATTATAGATAGGCTCATTATTTTTGAGGCGAATAACAACTTATTAAGCGACTAACTACTTGTTACAAAAAAAATAACTTGGTAGCGATTAAATATTTTTAACACAATTATATTATATGAGCTGCAAAAAGCAAGGATCTATAAAAACTAAATAATGGCTGCTACTTTAAAATAGCAAATATATTAAACAGGGCCAATAAAATAATAGTCGAGGTATTAAAAATAATGACTCTGGCGGCTAAAGTTGTTTTCACCATTGTCTAATTATCTAGTCGCAAGCAGATTCATCATTTTGAACAGGGTGAAATAGGTTAGGTTAGGTTAGAACTGTGGCCAACCGCGCGTGAGCTGAGCGAGCGAAGCGAGCGGTGCCGCGGCAGCGGTCAGCGAACGCTACGTCCAAGTCGCTCGCAGTGAAACTCAAAATAAAGCTGCTACTTTATACTTAAAATGCTACTTCACTGTAGCTACCGACCTATTATTTTTGCTACCCATTTTAAATATTTTTAAAACCCTAAATCAAATTTGTTTGTCGCCGCGTTAAATACATGCCTTATAGATAATCCAAAAAATAGACACTATTTTTTGCACAAACTTAAATCTATGGGTATTTTTTTTTAGGAAATCATCCAATTACTTCTCCCGCTCTAGAGCGGAGTGAGACGGCGCCACTCCTATGTTCCTTCTTTGCCTTCGTTCCAGGGCCCCGGGGTTCTCTTTGGCACAACCCATGGCCCCAGTAGGCTTCGACCCTGCTGGGCCCCTACGGTTTTGCTGTCATCTACTTGAGGCGCTCATGGAACACTACATGCCGTCCACAACTCGGGCTCATTCCGGACGGTTACCGGACGGCCGGACAACGCATAACCTTTACTCGCCGTTTGAAAGCCTACTTCTACAACCGTGGTCGGAATTAATGATGATCTTACTACAGACAAAACTTAAACTATAATCATGGGTTATACTACGGTATACCTACTGCAAATAAATTACTTCACTTTAAAATATACATGTGTAAAATTATATAGCCATTAAAAGGACAATACATAAACTATACATAGCATAATCAGCTATATAATGTTGCCACTGCTGAGACTCAGGCCTCCTCTCTAAGAGAGGGAATGGGCTGTAATCCACCACGCGGGCCCAGTGCGGATTGGTGAATGTCACATGTCCTCGTATTTTTGTTCTAGGATATGCCAGCCTCAACTAATAAGTTGTAAATCGCAGTTTCAAACCCAGCCAGGTGCATTACTTTGTGTAATTTATTTTCATCATCACTGCACTCAAAACGGTGAAGGAAAACATCATGAGGAAACAGACTATACAATACAACAAGTGCCTGCTGCGGTCGTCCCATCCAACTATAATTTAGGTGTCTTCAAGGCTAGAGTGAATAGGCTTTTAACAAACTAGTGCGCCTCACCATCAATGATTGCATCTCTGCTTACCATCAGGCGGGATCGCAGTCAAGTACTAGTTTATATCAGTTAAAAAAAGCAGTATTAGAAAGATACTAAAAATACGACATACTTTTCTTTACATTGACTGCAAACTGAGGTTTTAGACATTTTCATTTCATTGTTTGTTACCCTCAACAAAACAAGAACCTACAAATAGAGAAATATTTGCATACACTACACATAAGCTTTCCAGCTTTTTTACACTACACATATTTTTTCTTTCAAGTCCACATCACAGTATTAACCAGACAAGTACAAATTCTCAGTCACAACATAAATAATGAACAGCTCAACAACACGCAAGAAAAATGAACAAAATCACTTAAAAACTTAAGAATTTAAATGGCTTGTAATTACAGGAAAGCCACAAGTTCCATTGCAAATATGTCTTAAGAAATAAATGTTAAGAATGATTGCAGAGAGCCACGCCTCCCGAGAGTAAGTGATGTGGAGGTTGGTTCAGGTACACGAAATTATGTGTAAAAGTGTTCTTGGAATTAAGGATGAGGGATTATTCGAAAATTGAAACCGTAGCCCTAGAACGCTAAGGGTTAATGATGGAACACATCATCATCTTCCTGCCCTTATCCCATCTTATTTGGGGTCGGCGCATTACGTTTTTTTTTCCATTCTATCCTGTCAACCGTCATGCTATCACTAACTTCCTTTTCTTTCATATCACTGTTCACACAATCCATCCATCTTTTCTTTGCCCTCCCTCTCTCTCTCTACCCATCCACATGTGTACTCATAACTCTTTTAGTAACATGGGTTTCATCTTTCCTCTTTACATGACCATACCAAGACAAGCTATAATAATAAAATCTGAAAATGATGATGAAACACATATTGGATTTAATCAGTAAAAGTCTGAAACGCCCTAATGCTCTACCCTAGAGCGGGAGAAGTCATATGATGACTTTTCACCTCAAAAAAAAGTGGTCTTGGAATGACTTAAGACTATAAATGTCGCTCTGGGTTTATCCAGTCCTCCTTCTTTGTCCAGGCAATCTCTCTTTGGAATGACATCAACATCAGAACGGCTTCCAGCCGTTTCGCATTTTACGTGAAGGCACGTGAACACATTCGCAGGAAGTTGGTGTAATCATTACAGCGTTGATTTGTTGGATTTCTTTCCCATAATAAAATTGTTGATTTGTATGTATATGTCTAAGTGTATATTTATTATTGTATTTCTTTTTTATTTGTTTACCACTAAGTTGCGCCTACCATGTCATGTTTCTACACCACTCTATGGTAGACTGGTAGATAATGTCTAAGGAATTAAGTCCGCCTTTAGTACAGTGTTTCTTACTAGTGGATAAAGTTTTAATAAATAATTAAGAGCCAGTAGGAAAAGGGGAAAATTCTAGCTGACAAAGGTAATATATACTTTTATTTATTAAGTGATTATGTGGCCAAATAAACACTACCCACCGAAATGCTGCCTATAGTAATGATTAAGGCCGCGTTTCTACCTGCAAGCAACTTGCTTACAAGTTTAATTACATTGCGGACACAAGCGATGGATCACATTATATACTTCGGTAGCTTACAATGTGCGAGCTGGTTGCATTAAAAACTGGATAACAAAGTGGCGCGCTTAAAATAATATTTTATAATAGGGTTTCACACGAAATTTGTCATGATCGGTATGTTGTGCCCCGCTTGGGCAGAGTACCGCCGTGTCCTCATGGGTGCAATCGGCGGCAGCGATCACTCGCGCCAGGCCATGGTCCGGAGCGAGGAAGAGTGGCAAGCGGTCGCCTCCTTCTGCGGAGCAGTAATGCTAGCAAAGGAGGACGCCGCACGCGTGAGACAACAGTCCTCACGCCCCAGCCGCAACCGGGATTTCAGTCCCGATTTCCGGCCACCGTAGGCGCGGGCTTGCGCTGACTGTCCGGTAACCGTCCGGACCGAGCCCAAGACGCCGACGGCGCATATTGTTCCACGAGCGCCTCAAGAAGTTGTCAGCAGGTTTGCTGACAACTTCTTGAGACTTCGACCTTGCTGGGTTATGGTTCCCTATGGTTATAGGGGCCCAGCAGGGTCGAAGTTTACTGGGGCCAAAAGTCTGCTTCTGAAAGGAAGACTCGGCCCTGGTACGAAAAGAAACGAAGAAAAAGGAGTGGGTTTTTAGTCAGTAAAGGTCTTAGACTACCTCTCGTTCCACCAGAATGGCAGAAATGATTTTCTAACTAAATAAAAACTTCCTATATGGTTAAAAAATATTTGTAGTATTTCTAATATAAATGACACCATCACCGGTAACGAAGACAACAGAAAATACGGAACAAACCCTCCACCAGTTACTCTAAATCTTTTTAAATTGCTCCTCAACCACTATGAAACACCTTAAGTACTAAATAACTTAAAGGTTAAGTCTGTACTACACGATGTAGGCGGTAAGACACCAAATAAATAGAAATGACAGAAGGCTGATTCTTTACAACGAACAAAAAAGCACACGCACACAGAGACGAGTACGTATGACGATCTAAAACCAATGCCAGTCGCTATTGAACCTGCAGTCGCTGTACTTGAAGCGTGTCTATGTGTGCGTGTGTTTTTGCCTATAACACTGAGCTGACCTTCTTTGTTCATCTGTATTGTGGTCAAGACTTCGTTGAAAGTAAAACCGTGTTTGCTGATCCTTGACATTCGACTATCTGTATCAATGTCCACGGCTTAAATGTTGTGGCGTTATTGACAGGTTAAATGGTGTAATTTGTTGTAGAGTTTCCAAGGAGTTAAGGTAATTGTTGGTGAAATTGGATTTTTGGTTCGATACTGACATCATTACAATGTGATTAATTATCTGCTACATTGATTGATAACTTAATATAGTTATAATTATTATCTGGAAAGAATGTGTAATTTTTCGGCTGAGTGTTGCTGTGAATTTCACCCGATTGAAAGTGGCGCCAGTGACTGAAAAGTTGAAAGGAAATCGTTTGTCTTGGTATGGTCATGTGAAGAGGAGGGATGAAACGTATGTTACTAAAAGAGTTATGAGTTTACATGTGGATGGATGGAGAGGGAGAGGGAGACCAAAGAAAAGATGGATGGATTGTGTGAAGAGTGATATGAAAGAAAAGGAAGTTAGTGATAGCATGACGAGTAACAGGGCAGAGTGGAAGAAAAAACCGTGTTGCGCCGACCCCAAATAACACGGGACAAGGGCAGGAAGATGATGATTTTTTTATTGAGAATTTTTGTTACTTATATTTTATTTCTCGTTATTACTTGTTTCTTATTGCTTTTGTATAGCTGTGATGTCTTCAGAAGCACTGTCTCTACAGTCATTAAGGATTCTGCTTTCAAAATCTTTACTTTTGGCATAGAATATCACCTCACCTCGCTCAGATTTAACAACCAAAACACAGAAATATATACCAGTAACAATTTCTGTTGATGCACATCTTACTTCAGTTTGATTCATCGTTGTAGGCGCGAACTGTAAAAATGAAATTGCTCGTAAAACAGCCCCTACACATAATTCTGCCCCCTGAACATCGGGTTTCATAATATGGCTGTCTTTATTAGCGGAGGGTAAGATTTTGTCACTTGTAAGAGTCGGTTTTCCTTCATTATTAGCTGTCTCATGAAGAATATATTTATATATAAATATGTATAAGGTTATATTTGTCTGCGTACTCGCAACTTGTTTACAGTGCATCTTACTTATCCTTAAAATCAGGGTAATGTCTATAACTTATTAAATAAATAATAATGTATCTAAAAGATATGAGTTACAAATAGCCTATTTTCGATAAAACTATATCGTAAAATTACGAACTAGCAATGATTCTTTTAGTTTGATATTGGGATTATATTTGCGGAGGTCTTATCGCTGACAGCGATAAGACCGCCTTTGTACCCATAGATTTAAGTTAGTGTAAAAGTTTTGTCACTATTTTGGTGTATAATAAAGTTTATTCTATTATATTCTATATTATAATATCTTAATCCTTACGTACGTTAGATATAACATTCTTTTTTTGGAAAGTAAGACATTTCTAAATACGTTTATAATTTTTCCCAGGTGCAGATACTACCAACAATTTTAAAACCCACTTCAATGAAACTTCATATGCGATTCAAGAAACACTAAAATTTTTATTCCCCGTCATCAAAGGGGATATAAGGCAAGGTGTAATTTACCGGTCCCCTCCGAGACAAGATATGCAACAAAAAAGTCGGCAGCCACCGTGTCCAATTTGAACTAGTGAAAAATGAATGTCTATTATCCTTACTAAATTATAGTAGGACCACCCTGTACTATGAGACTGTAGGCGATGCGGTGGATACGGAATTTCTAAGTGAAGTGCATTTTGTTAACTTTGAATCTCAACTTTTTGTAGATACGATTTCTGTAAAGTTAAATAATAAGCAAGCATATAGAAATAATAAATGGAATGAATAAAATTGAGAACTCTAAATTATATAATTCATCAGGTCTCTTAACGTTTATGGATTAAAAGAGACAAAGCGAGATCTTTGTAAAGTAATATATGTTATATTAGAATTGGATAAATATCGTACTGGTAGGGAATTGTATATCATTATTTGTTTCCTAATAAATAGTTTTCACCGTTTTAAAGTTCAACCATATACAAAAATAATATTGGTATAGAATATAAAAACAAGCTTAAAGAAATCCAATGATCTTAGTTTGAAAATTCTTTTACCAAAGCTCCCTGCATTTTGCTCCACGACAATCCTGAATTATACCCCACAAACTTCACTATCACATGGTAAGGGCATCGCAGGGGCCAGACATCGTAACTTTACGATTCCAACTTTACTGCATCGGCCCTGCAACGGTGGGGAAAAAATAAATTGGAAATTGACGCCCTCCTGATAGCACCACGTTTTACGAGTCCACTACTAGTGTGGATGGAATGATGTAGGGTTGTAGATGGGGCTCAAGTCAGGTGGGAGCTGTTTAGAATTTTTAAGAAAGGTTTGACGAAGATAATGATAAAGAGTAATGTGGGTAATTGCAGATGCAGATGTAATAGCAAAAGAGACGATAAAACTCGGGTATACTTGGTGAATATCACGAAAGAAGGCGTATAGTGTATTGTGGTTGTTGGAATTGTATCAATACAAATCAAAAGATTCCAATAAACGATGATATCAAGTTAAGTAATGCAGTCGATAAAATAAACAATACTCCGGAACTGATATCAAACAATGAGGTAATAAATGAAAACATTAAAAAGGTGTTATGTGAAATGTAATATTTAAATTAGGTGTGGTTTAAACAGATTAATTTATTGAACCAAGTACAGTAAAAAAACATATTCTATGTTCATTTTTTTGTCTTTCTAGGGATAATACCTGAAAGTTCTGATCCGAATTAACTACTAGAAGACTACATTGTCGCTTAGTGTCAAAATCTTTTCTAACGGCAACGGAAGCAAAGTCGTGGTAAAAAAGTTAGTATCGAATAACAGAATAGAACCGCATGCTCAATGAAACTCTGTGTTTTACGAACCCAACACTATTGTGAATGAATGTCTTGCCTATAGCCACTTATATCGCTAAAACCAGTTGCAGTTTATGATTATGTCTAGTAAATACTTTCGTTAAAGGTCTTAGGAAACTGTGTGTTACAAGTTTAGTTATGTCTTCTTTATCATCATGTTTTTCTTTAGGACTATGAATTAATTTTGTATTTTATCTAATGTTTATGTACCCTATTTCAAGATTCCTTCTCTATTTATATAAACTGTGTTTACATCTCTCATTTAATTCTTCTGTCGTATGTCTACTGGATGTTTTTCTATACTAATATTATAAAGAGGGGAAGTTTGTTTTTTTTTTGTTTGCAGGAGGTAATCTCTGAAATTGCTAGGCCGATTGCAATTTTTTTTTTCACCTATAAAAAGTTTCTTTATTCTTGCCACGGACCAAAGCTTCTTTGAAAGAAGCATCGCCGTTGTGTTTTTTTGTTTTTGTTAGTTTTTTTTGTTTTGTTCGAACATTAATAAATAAAATAAAGACTAATATTATCTGCAATATTATCTTTATTGAGTACTGTATTTATTCTAGAAACTGTTACATCAATCTTTTTTTTTTATGGAAATTCGATAGATGTTATTTTATTGGGATACCGTCTGGAATCTGATTCATCTTTCTTTTGATTTATTTATTTATTAAACAATGGCTTGCCAAACTTACACTTTTCACCAAAATCCAACAATTTGAGGACAGTAAAGTTTAATATAAACATTGAGCATGTTATTGTTGAATTCATCAATTTACGGTACCCGAGTAATCCAGGCGTCCAGCAGATTCAGCACCTAGGCTGTAGGGCCATATCGAGCATTTAGAAAATGCAACGGTGGTGCTACGATCAGGCATTTTGAGGCACAGGCGCGCGACACCCGGTTTTGATCAGGAGCGAATAGTGAAGAGCACACTAGCGTGATCACGACTTTAATCTTACTGTTTAGTAGTTGGTGGTAATGCATCAATAGCACACATTTACGTCGCAGTTTATAGCTACACTAGCTTTAGCTAGCGGCTTCACCCACGTGAAATTAGGTTTCTTCATACAAAATTTAGACTCCCGTTTTACCTCCTTAAGGATAGTGGGTTTTTAGTCAGTAAAAGTCTGACACTATCTCCCGCTCCGCCCAAGAGCGGGTTTTGTCATAAGATGATTTTCCCACCCAACAAAAAAAAAAAAAAAAAATTTTTGAATATCCTTTATTAGTGCTTGTCTACATCATAAAAGATAGCCTTGCGCAAAATTTCACATTCATAGTCCCACAAGTTTCGACTGTGCATTGATATGTCAGTCAATCAGTTTCAATAGATATACTTTTTGTTTTTGTCTAATTTCATATTCATATTTCTTATCAGAAAGGAGCAAGACATTTGTGGAATCTAGTAAAAATTTTACGGTATTTTTAAGTTTTGGTTCTTCAAAAATATCTAAAGCGAAAAAGCTATGGATTAAACAAAAATATTTTAAAGAATTTATTTGGACACCAGCACTTCATTGAAATTTTCAAGCAAATAGCAAGTTACAACGACTATGAACGAGCTTGTGTGAAAAACATAAAACACTACATTTTATTTTGTACCTCCTTTGTATGAAAATATTCGACTTTAGTTTACGAGGTGACATACACATTCATTTTCAATGTTATGATCAACAATGAACCTTATTGCGAGGTACTAAAGTTCACGGATGAAGTCAATGTGTCGGATTAACAAGGATATGAATTAAATAGTTAAATATATGGTTTTGCTTGCAAATGTTCTTAAATATTTCTGAGTGTATGTTTTCTTTGAATTTTTATCATATTTGTCTTTACATTTCTTAACTTCAATATGGAGGCAAAATTTTTGATAGTACAATTAAATAAGAACATATGAATAATATTTTATCATAATATCAAAGAAATCATATTAGATGATTCAATGGTCTAAACTAGATCCTTCTCATAGTTTTTGTTCCATTATTATAAGAAGAGTACAGTCATTCTGAAAAAGAACAACTACATAAGACCGTGTTCATTCTAAACTTGAATTAAAAAAAATACAACAAGCTTTCTTTATAAAACTTTGCGTCACGCATCCTTTTCTATAATATCAAGATCCATCAATTAAAATAGTTTGTTTATGACATCAATACTTGAAAAAAGGACACTGTAATATAGTGGCAGGCCACCTGCCTGCGAGGCTTTCAACAAAACCAAATATTTAAACAAAAAATCAAATACTATGTAATGACGTTTGAGATTGATGATAATCGTACAGTTGAGAAAAGAACGCATTCGGGTTCAAGGTATTAATAAGAATCGTCAATAATACGTTTATTTGTTAATAAGTTTCAGAATTCATAAAAATCATAATAAAAAGTTAAGACTGTGGACGCTTTTAACATAGAGTGGTCCTACTTAGACAGTTGTGGACAGAAAGAGAAGAAAGGAGAGTAAGGAGGCATTTGCCGAGCAGTCAAACAATACAGACGTGTTGTTTGACTGCTCGGCAAATGCCTAGGAAATGCCTAGGAGTCTTCCTAAAAAAAAATAGCTACAATCGCTCGCTGAACGTATGAAGGTAAAGAATGTTTAATTTCATAAAAACTACTTTCTTTGCACTTATTTTTTATTTTCTTAAATCTTGTAAGGAGAGATAATTGTAACTGTAAGATTTATTATTATCAAATTTCTATTTTAAAATCTTATATAAAACTACTCATCTGACAATATTTTATTATTGACTTTCTTTTAAAATTTATAATGGGTCCGGTTCATAATGGGATAAAGAAGTACTAATGAAAGAGGTTTTACAATATCTACATTCAACATCTCTCAGACTATCTTCAGTATCTAAAGGGTCTTTCAATAAGGACGGGTCGATGTTGAAATTAAATAAAACAAGCTGTATGTGAGATATTAAAGAAATTATTTTTTATTTGAAACACCCATTTATGCCATTTTATTTATGAAATATGACATCGTTTAAATGTCCACCGCGGCTTTGAACGGTAGCACGGATCCGAGAGGTCCACGGATGCGACTTGAGAAAAGCCTACAAGAAAAAGTCCAGTGGGGTCAAATCGCACGATCTTGGTGGCCACAAACTGTTAACATCGACCCGCCCTATTTGAAAGACCTTTTATTAAATAAATAAATCCATCACTTTTGCCCGCGACTGTACAAAGTTTACTATCAACCGCACCGATTGTTGATCTTTGACATTTGAATGAGATTACGTAACCGCTTCCTTTCCACGTCGAATATTATAAATGATTGATTCATATACAAATGCATATTGTATGGATAAGAATTTTATAGTAGAAGCCTGAGAATTGGAAACTTAAAGGATGTTTCTGTTACAGATAGTTATTTGTAAGTAATTTGAAAAAAAAAATGGTCACAAAAAACCTATCAACCTAAGGAAGTTTGTAATGTAAATATTAGCTATTTTAAAGAGGTTTTTACTGGTAAAAGTAGTTTTGACCAATTAGCGCTGTCAAAAATAGTTTTGACCAATCAATAGTTTTTACAGACAAATTAACACATTTCCACTGTTTGTCATATTGTGGAGGTTGTAGTGCTAATTTTGAAAAACAAGCGTGAATTGATTTACTTAGGGTTAAATTAAATTTGGCATTAAATTTACTGATACTCATTATATCTGAAATTATTTTATTATTTCAGAAGGCTTAAAGTTACTCAAAGCGCAATGGAAAGGGCTATGATCGGAGTTTCCTTGCGTGATCGCGTCAGAAATGATGATATCCGCAGGAAAACCAAGGTTACGGACATAGCCCGAAGAATCGCCAAACTTAAGTGGCAGTGGGCAGGGCACATTGCTCGCAGAACAGATGGTCGATGGGGACGAAAGGTTCTGGAATGGCGACCAAGTACCGGAAAACGCAGCGTTGGAAGGCCTCCCACAAGGGGGACCGATGACCTGGTGAGGGTCGCGGGAATTCGATGGATGCGAGATGCACAGGACCGGTCATTGTGGCGGCATTTGGGGGAGGCTTATGTCCAACAGTGGACGTCTTTCGGCTGAAATGATGATGATGATGATGATTATATCCGTGGATAAAGCTACTATTACTTCTTTTTTTAATCATTTAAATATTCTGTTTAATATAAAAGATGTTAGGGGCCATTAAACATCTTTAACAATGATTCCGGATAGTCAGAAGTCAGTAAATATAACACCAGTCTTGCCAATATTCTTCAGCTAGTGGATTGTGGAGGTGAGCCAGGTAGCTCTATGAAAAACTGGTACTCAGCTACAGATAGCGGCACGAATCTTGAGCACTCGGCGAAAGAGTGGGGATTGCTTTACTTATCGCACACATCGGCGAGCCAATCACTGTACAAGGATTGCACTCCCCGCCCCCGCAGCTCTTTTCATACCACTAAAGACCCGATATTTCACTTCTGCGTGCTTCTGCGCGAGTAGAACTGTAGAAGTCACGCTCAAGATCCGTGCCGGTATCTGTACATCCGTTTAGTCTTGAAAATTACCCTAACATAGTTAAGGAAAGTTTAGACAGATCTGATCTTGTCTTAAAATCGGAATACCAAAGCATAGCTAAATTTTCCGTCATTTCCTTTCAACCTTATTTACCTTCATCTCCATCATAAAAAATATATAAAATTAAATGCTATCATATATACATACATAATAATGATGTTACACAGGATGTTTTCGACACTACTATAAAAACGTTCGTTGAGGCAGTTTAATAACACGCTATAGCTTTTATGGAGTCATTAAATGAACCACGTTTTAATTTGGCTGTAAAATCAGAGAGCTTTTGTGGCCGGCCTTCGGTAGTACCTAAGTAAGAGATTTGACTAAATATGTACGTGTTTGAAGGTGCCAAGTTCGTATACAGATAAGTATTTGTAAGTTACCTAATCTTTATAGGTTTCGAGTTAAGTTGTGTGGATGACTCAATTGTGAACTTTAATAGTTGTATAGATCTATTAGAGTTTCTGACAGTATGCAATAAGGTCATATCTAAAAGTTATGTGATTCTGTGAATACATTGTTCATCAGAGTATTCTATTGGATCCAACAGAATGTGGGAAAAATGATAAATTCCTGCCTGAGTCTGTGTCACCTAATAGCCTGCGGATATTTAAGTTAAGCCTGAATATATTACTTTTAGGCAAATGTGCTCCAACGTTTACAGCATCATCAGATGATCTTAATTAAAAAAAGAACCTAACGATAATTTAAAAAAAAAATGAGGTCCCATTACTTCTGCCTAGAAATAATTCTTTTAATAAAAGTAAAACTACAATAACAGTAAATATTGTAAAAATAAAGTTTTTGATACAATTATGTGTTAGTTAGATGATAATAATAATTACAAATTATAAATAATCGTATATTCATAATAAGATCAAAGAGTAGCTATTTCAATATCATAGACAAAAAATAAAACCAACGTATAAAAGAGGGACAAAAAACTGAACTATATAAAAAGAACCAGAACTATTTAATCAAGAAACACAATCAAAATCAAAAACTGAATGCTCACTAAACAAATTATGAAATCCGATCCCCACACAAAGCGATCCATCAAAATTCTGACAGATATAGAAAAAGTCTTTATTTTTCGTTTTTGTACCCCTCTGTGTACAAAATGCAGCGAGCGTCTATATTTTTAAGCGGTTTAAAGTTGGGATAAACAAATAATTTCAATTTGTATATTTGTAGTCATCTCGAAAACTGCTCAAGCGGTTTTAGTTGGTTTTTATTTTGTGCTGTACTCATGGTTAAAATTTTCTTTGTTACCTTGTACATATGTACTTAAGTGCTTCCTGTGGTCATGAGGCATTTAATTTACATCTTACTTCTTGGAAACACACACACACATGACATCACGCTTATATTCTTCAAAGGGTTATACAGAAATCCACTTCTCACTAGTTCTTTTTAAATCTCACCTAACAAGGGGTACACAATTCTAGACTAAACTCTGGAGTTGTAGCCAGCCTAGAGGCTACTACTGCAAAATTCCAGTTAGAGAATCTCAATTAATTTTTATGCAAACTGGAAATAGGACCCAGGGCTTCATTCTAAGCAATATTGCTTCATGCTTGCGACAACTAGACCTACGAATGAAGTATGTAACTCCAAGTAATTTTGAAATTGCAATGTAGAGGTCATGCATTTTTACCCACTAAAAGTCCAATTATTCAAAACCCCATCAATAAAAATCTCTACAATTGAAACCCAACCATCAATTATATCATCTCAAATCTCAAAATCTTTTCGTAATCCATAAAAATTTCAACGGATATAATATACTGAACATGCTTGAGAGCGTGTAATTTTCGCATATGCTGAGTCGTAAATATCAATTTGTGTTTAACACTTAAATTATAGGGTTGGTCAGTTACAGATGATTTAGATTCCGGCCCGTCTAATATTTCGGCGCCGGTGTCGTCGGGTTTGTTATTTACATCGCTTATTTTGTCTTTGATAAATGTGTTTTAGTAGACAGACAAAGGAAAAACATTAAAGGATTATTAGGGTTTACAAATTGCAGTATATAATTGTCAATGTATAAAATTTATAAAAATATTGCTGGAAGTTCGAGGCATAGTAATTATTTAGACTAAAGAATTATAGATCATAGTCGATCAATTCAGGATTTCGTATATAATTTGAGTATTTATTTAGATTTCAAATGGAACAGACGAGGAATTAGGAGACTTTGGAGTCAAACCAGCGAGTAAAGCTATCTCATGTAAATTAAGGAAAGATTATAGAAATTAATCCAAAATCAATGGACCAGTAAATCTTCTTTGCAATGAAATTTGAGAATGCAGAGCAGCTAAAGCTAATGCCCCGATAAAATATAAACACAATAATTACATAATTAAATCTGACACTCGGTGCACGGTTTCTGGTTACACATGCATGATCCAATTTGAATGGAAAGATTAGAATATATAGATAAGAAAGCAACCGTGTGTTGGTAATATCATATTGTGATTAAGAGTGGAGTTCTGTGCCAGAATCTATGTTTTCTGATATAAGATGATAACCTAATGTAAAGACCCTTAGCAGTTAAGACTGAATACATCTGGGCATGCAAGCTCTGTTGTCGACCACATCATCGTCTGCTATAAGAAACGCGAGCCTATCAGAAAAATATGAAGTATTATTGCCATTATAATGAAGACGGCCCACGAAAAAAATATCGATATAAAACTATAAATAATGTGTTCTATTGCTTTTTATTAAAATTATTATGACACAAGCTTCTTGTAAAGCTACAAATGAGGAAATATTATGTTAATTTTAACAAGCAACGATGAATCAAATTTCATTAATCATATCTCATACTAATTATGGGCAGTAAAAAAATTAAGTTTCCAAAATATTTTCCAACGGTTAATTAACATTTCTAACGGCAGTAAGTCTGCGCGTGGTTAAGGCACAGTCAATCGATTGACATATTTGACGATTACAAGAACATTTCGAACATGCACCTTTGTTGTTCATATGTTGATTTATGATCTAGTTCTCGGATTAAGCAACAGAATGCACACGTGAGTGACTTAAAACGACTGACTTATTGTAATTAATGTAAATTGATTTTAAGTAGCTTTGATTTTAAGCTACTATCGATGCTGAATTATGATTAATATGCATTTTATTACTTATGGTGATATTGATTTCATAACTGCTTGCACATAAAAAGCGTTCTAGAATATTGCAATACCTATTTAAGAGAATATATAATTTGAAAAATAGAACTAGAATTGAATAGTATTTAACGATACTATGTATCGAGTCTAGAAAATAAAATCCAAACGACAACTAATACACTCCCCTGCGGTACTCCACTACTGAATCTTCGATGATCCACTCATTTATTTCAGTCAAGCTACTACAAAATAATTAATAAACTTCAAATCTATCGCGCACCTTCATCTTTAGCATAACTTTCGGCACGAACATGGTATTATTGATAGTTATGACGCTTTACATCGTATCAAACCCATTCATTAGCTTTATTACCTTGCCAGGCGTGGGCTTGAAGACATCGCGGTACAATGCGACCTGTTATTTATTAATATTGTTTAAGTTTAATTGTTAATCATAGTGTTTAATGTTGCTTATGTGCCGTTATGGTTTTTAGGCGTGTTAAGTAGAGGTGGAGTTTGGGAGTGTTTTCTAACATATTTCTCTAATCTCGTTGAGGAATCTTCAGATTTTCTAATGAATAATTTCAAGAAAATATGAATTATTTACGATCAGCGTTCTTACAAATTAATGACAAATCTGTTTGCAGTACTCATACCTAATATGGCTGTTTTATTTAATGTCTTGGATTATGAAACGAGATCTTTTCTTTAATGTTGATATCAATTTCACCCAGCTTTGCGCATGTTATGCAATAACTGCAAAATTCTACAAAACGATAACACTAAGCAAGAATTTATCTAGCAATAACGCTCAAACCTCAGCATGTAACTTAACCATATAACCAGTACATAAGGTTTCATCACCTATCCCAGTAGCGACTCTAAAACAAGTCATTTCTATCGCCTTTTATGAAATCGTAAACACTTTTGATAGGCGTTTTACTTTTTTCTATAAAGTGTTTATTGGCTTTCCTCTTTATTGCAGTTGTAACGTTAGATTTTGAGTATATTGTACCGTTTGATAGTGGTTTAACGATGGCGGGACTTAAATCGATAGTTTGGGCTTTAAGAAACATAGTTGATAAAACGTATAAGTATATATGGATGATGTTTCCATCTCCTCTAGTTTCAAAAGTAGATATTGCAAGTGTTCTATTTATTTTATTGTTGTTATAATAATGTCAAAATGCAAAACCCCAAATGCGTTATACAGGAAGGATTTCGAAGAAAATTCTAATCCTTCTAATCGTTTGAAAAAATTGTCTACGTAACCGAACGTACAATTCAATGAATCACCCTATCATTCGCTTTCGGGAAAACGAGCGAAGGTAATTTTATAACTAGGACTAAATTTAACGCACTATTCTGAATCAATCAATTTAATCTGATTAATTCATTCTAATCTCCGCTTTAAAATTAAGATGAATTCATCATTAGATCATCATAAAGAAGAAGTTGAGGCAAAAACACAACAAATTTATAAAATCGAAAGAAATATTGACATCAACGACTTCGTATATTAAAGAGATTAACTTACCATTAACTCTAACTCAATTATAAAATTTATCGATCACAATGTTCTCATCACAGAATTTATTAGCAATAAACTTTGTATTACGCATAATCAACGTAAGGGTACCTCCTCCAATGTGTAGTGACTCATTCTGAATGCCGTGAATACGGGGGAATTTTGATGGCTAACCATTTAATGAATGAGTGGAGACCATTATGTTCAATTTTACTAAGTTTTTCGATTGGCAGTTTACATGAAAGTTTTTTGGGTGTCGTGTGTCTGAAGTGAGCGTAGGTTTTGACGAAAGCGTTATTATGCGTTTGGTACGAGTGAATATTATTTTCTATGATTAACTGACGATGTAAGCCTAGTGTGTGTGTTTAAAAACTGACTGGGTTAGGCTGGAGATGGAAGCAAATGTTCTGGTCCAGTACAGGAGAACTTTTTATTTAGCAGTGAAACTTGATAGCTTGCGTTTATTGATTGGAGTATAATATTGGGGTTTTTGGTCAAGTTTCTTTTAAGTAATAATTTGAACAATTTCATCCTCAGTCAATGTTGCTTTATAATTATAAACTTTTATAATTATAAAGTCATTGTCAAGTGATTGTCAAAATGATTTAAACCATAAAATTTGCTATTCTTAGTTAATGTCAATACTAAATTATAAGCTTGCCAATGTTAATCTTGTACTACAGCGACCTGCTCTAAAATGACTGAATTAGACACTTGCAATTGCATTCCTAGTTTTATGATTGTTATATCATTTCAATTGGCTGGATCGCTTCATGGTTTATTTGCCATTAAACTAGGGTAATTTATGGCACTGCAGCTGCATTGGTTAATGATTCTTTTGTGTAGTACTAATTAAATGGATGGATTTATGGTTTGGTAAAAGATTAGTTTGCCACAGTTTTGAAAGGCTACCAGGACCAAATAGGGTTTGGCGGATCACGTCAGCTGTAGGCGTTATGTATGATCCTTTTTTTAAATGTTAGTTCGTTCAAATTCTTAAGCTATAGGCATATTATAATTTAAAAAAGTATCTTTTGTCACGTTTAAGAAAATTTTCAAGAGACACTAAACAATGCAATGAAATGCTAGCGATGTTACTTCCAAATCATTCTTCAACTGTTAACTCTCCATCTTCTATAAGTACGTTTAAACCATTAACTTTTGAAGACAATCTAATCCAGACACTTAGTTTTATTCTAACATTCAAAATGTACCATTCTAAAAGAAAAACAGCAGGAGTGACAAAATAAAATACAATTATACTAAAGAAAGCAATTGCTGACGTTGTTAAATGATAATTAATCACTTCACTTTTCACTAAACCTTTCAAATACCCACCTACATACAGAGTTTTTCTAACGCAACCTTTATTTATGCCCGAAACGTGTCTTCACGCGTTAACCAACTTCACACCTTACTTGGAGCAAAGGAAAATGACTCTAATGATGATGTTGGTAGAGTTGGAGAAGACTGCATAGAATTTTGGGAAGTGCATGACGTTTCGACACCGGACGCAAGTCAACAATTGCCTTCCTGTTGTGATAACGATATCCAGGTTAATTACCGCTAAAGTGTTACAGTTAACAGATTTTTATTGTAAAGTTAAGTTGACGTGCGAAATAGGGCTGTTGTTTAAAGATTTCTTTTAATATTTGATATTTCGACAGTACTACTGACACTTTCTCAAAAGTAAATTTATAGCTGTTAGACGTTTGTGATTGAATTTGATTACTATGAAATAATTTATTACGATTTGACATTTAGTTAATTGAATTTGATGTAATAATGTTGCAGTCAAAACTCTTAATTGGCCAAAAATACTTGTTCATACTTGTTCAGTCAAAACTACTTTACCCTGTTTTTTTTTTTTTATTAGTTGTGTCTCTATATCATTGATTAATAGATTTTTTTTCGCAAAAGGATTTTTGTGGTTGAAAGAGGTTTTGTACTGACGCTTTTAAATCAAGACTACTTTTAGCTACCAGATCATCAAAATTACTTTATAATGATTAGAATGTAAATAAAAGTATATATATTGGAAATTCAATTTTTACAAAAGTTTAATAGAATAAGTACGTAGGCCTTTTATACAATTACAAATGATTAGGTGATATGTGCTGATGACTGTCATAAGTAAAATACAACGACGGAACCCTGCTGCGTAGGGCTTTTATCTCTATCTGCAGGGTTTTAAGGAACCTAACATGAAAGGAATAACGGGGTTTTGTTTCTTCATGTCTCCGTCATCCCCTTTAAATCTAAACTATTCGAAATGCTCTTTATATATACAATCTGGGAATTATATTATTTTAATACATTATGATCTATAGAATATAGAATGGCGCGATATCACGTTCTAACGCGTTCCCTTACAGATTGAATGGAAGGATCAAATAATTCTCTACTGACCTAATAATAATAAAAATAAAATTTAATTACTTTCTTTCCATATAATATCTTTTAATAATAATAATCCTTTTATTGTTCAGAAAAAACATGACATAATACAATAAAATACACTAACCTCCACACTAGGATTCCCTGTGTCGTGGAGGTTAGTCTCTTTCGTCATAACATACACTGTACAATAATAGGAATAAAGAAAAAAAAAAAAAAGTAAAGTAAAACATAAAACAAAACAAAAATGTGCGAGTGGTACATGCGCGATGAGTTTGTGTGAGTAAGTTTGAGAGTGTGTGTGTATATAGGTGAGGGTGTGTGTGTATTGGGGGTGTGTGCGAGTGTAAGCATATGTGTGAGAGTGAGTGTGTGTGTATTTCAGTTTGTATGAGATTATGAGTACACGGGTATGGGTGTGTGTGTCTATATTTGTGATGTACATGAGTGGGTTCGTAAACAGAAATAGATAGTTATATAAAAATAGTAATAATAGATAAGTGTGTGGTTTGTTATTTATTTGCTTTTATTGCTGAAATTCTTCTTAAAATGCGTTCGTACTTCCTTTTTTTACTGATACCTGCAGGTCTCTAATAATATTATATATTATGATTATTAAAAAAAATAATTATATGTGAGTTTCTTTATAATATATTTTTAGACATCATTCATTTTGTTAGAGGATTGAACGATATAATCTGTAAAAACTAGTTTTGACTGTACTTTCTATCAAAAGTACTACTGTCGAGAGCTTGCGGTCAAAAGACATACATAATAATATGTAGAACATTGATTTTGTTAGTAAAACATTACTTTTGACTAATTTTGCTTGTTAAAAATACTTTTGACCGATTGAAAGTTTCCACTGCAACAATAATTAAGAATTTGACATCGCAATAATTTATGATAATTTGATGTTATAAAATTTGATATTATAATATTTTATGACATTATTAATTTAATTTTTACCTATCAAATAATTAAAGTTCATATCCGTGGTCAAAATGAAGTATGTTGACAGTTCAGTCGTACAAACATTTCGTAAATAGACTTGCGTGTTAATGATTGCATTTAATTTATGACTATTTACATATTTTATTACAAAATATTTTCATAATAAAAATTCTTTATGACCTTTTTATATTCCGAGCTTTTAATTTATAGTCAAGGGGAATTTATGAAGATTTATCAGTGAATATAAATGATTGATGCATTAAATAAAAAAAGAAACGATTAATTTAAAAAATGTGAAATACTATAATATTCATAACTAACATATAATATATCAGTTTGGCGCACCTAAACTACTGCCCCCCTAGCCAAGTTACAATCGTTTCGTTTGCGCCGAACGCCTCGAGTAGGCCACGCCTCCGATTCCTTTGTTCTGACCACGTGACTGAGCGTTGAGATGACGTCAGAACAAAGGAAACGGAGGCATGGCCTACTCGAGGCGTTCGGCGCGAACGATACGATTGTAACTTGGCTAGGGAGGCTGAACCGATATAGATAAAAATCATAATTTTAGATTGAAAAATCTTTTAAAAGTTGCATAAAACATACGGAAGGCCATTCATCCAGGAAAATTATAGGCTTTGCAGAAGCACAATTAGTATGAAACATTTTACAGCCTCATTTCTTCAGGCTTAGAATTCTAAAGGAGGATTAAATATTATCCTAAACGTACCTTGAAAAGCTCAAGTAAACCGTCGAATACACCCATAATACTAAATGTATAGCTAGAGATTTAGTGAGTTTTCATTCAAACAGCTAGTTTGTCGACCATTTCGCAAGTTAGTGATAAAAATTCTTGCCAGCTTTTCTGTACCTTAAAATTTCAGCCTTCTTGTGCACAAAATTAGGTTTAAAATTGATTGATGAATGGTAGTTAGAGCTGAAACTGGTATCTATTGAGAAGTTAATAGGCAAATACATAAGGTGCCTGTTATACGACACTTTTAATGTGCAGTTGTAATGCAAAAGGGTGTAGAAGTCGTGGTTTGATGTTATGAGTAATTTTTATGATTTAGAGATGCATAGACCGTGGGTATGTAAATTTATAATACTGTTTGTATTGGATTAACGTGAACGGAAAACCGATGTATTTATCAAGGCTTTTAAAAATTATGTACATAATATTTTTAAACTGTTACTACTACACTTATTAATTTCTGTGTTTCTCTAATTAAAATAGTACCTAACCAAATTAAGACCAAACAATTCCTTGAAATTCACTATTATAATGGCGTCATTATGACTTTTCAATGGTCAACCACTGACACTCCATTAAAAGAAGTGGTAATCTCGTAAATACTGACAAATGAATATCTGACATATGCGGTAATCTGCTAAAATTTTGACAGTTCCTTTGATCAGTGACTTACCATTAGAATTTAAATAAACTCAATATTGTCATTCTACCACAACTCTATTACGAGACCATTGACCGATCATTATGAATTAGCAGATTACGAACTAGTAAAATGACAATGATCGCGCACCGGAAAACGCAGCGTTGAAAGGCCTCCCACAAGGTGGACCGACGACCTGGTGAGAGTCGCGGGAGTGCGGTGGATGCGAGACGCACAGGATCGGTCGTTGTGGCGTCGCTTAGGGGAGGCCTATGTCCAACAGTGGACTTCTTTCGACTGAAATGATAATGATGATGATGAGTAAAATGACAATGGAATCGTGTTGGAATGCCAAATTTATAAAAAGAGCAGACTTGGGCCGCTATTTTATATCGTTAAAAAAAACAATAGTTTAAACAGAATTCCTACCTATTTAATTCCTATTAAGCAGGCATTTTAATTCCTATTAGGTACTGAAACTCACGTAAAACTGATGTTAACATAATCATCAAAGCATTCCGTGAAAATTTTCGCTTCAGTCAACACTTTGTGAATGATACAAAGCACTTTTAGGAAGCTAGCATAATTTTCCTAGAAGTTAATAAAAGTTCTTGGAAAATATTCTATGATCTTTTGGTCATATTCAAAGACATTTGCTAAGCCATTTTGTATCAAAATGTTCGTGTGTTTCCTTACTGAGTTCGTGGAATTCTTGTGGGCTATTGAAATATTCGGTGCGTGGTTGATTTTGATTTTACGGTCCGATTTGTTTAACTGTATTGTTGGAAGTGGTTGCATCTATGTTTTGTTTAATGTAAAAAAATGGTCAAGTACGAGTCGGATTCGGCCATGAAGGGTTCCATACTATAATCCGCGCCTCATATAGTTTAAACTGACGAAGAAATTGACGTGTAAAAGTGTTTTTAAAAATCTAATTGCAAAATAAATATCATTTATCATTTACAATATCCAAATCAAGCGACCAAGTTCTTTTCTCATTTCGTTTTCTGTATGGGAAGCACCTTTAATTTTTAATTTTTAATTTTTTGTTGTAATGGCAATAAAAATACACATTCTGAAAAATTTGAACTTTCTATCTTCAACGATTTATGAGATACAGCCTGCTGACAGACGGACGGACAGAGGGACGGACGGACGGACAGCGGAGACTTAGTAATAGGGTCCCGTTGGCACCCTTCGGTTATGAACATTTTTAATTTTGTGCAAAATTTATTTAAGATATCTTTCATATGTTTACCGAAAACAAAATATGAACGTATTTAAAAAAAATACGAATTTATACCATTTGTCAAAATTGCACTTTACTCACTTACATTTCTGCCAGCAAAACCTCTGTTGTTCTTTGTTTTTCAAACCTCCAAAAAAATAATGTCCTATTGACTTAGACACATTTGACAACATCTTCAAAAAATTCTCTCAATTCTAATCGGTTATAAAAATCTTTCTTTCACAATATTCAAGAGTGTCGTTCCGTAACTAATGCATATTAGGTTTAAGACAGAAACCATATTAAGACTAGGCGAAGCGTGAAATCGCTCTTACCTGCCAACTGCTGATTGTTATAGCAAAGTGCATATTATAAGCTCCCGTAGACAAGGCTTTATGGCAATGGTTAGAAATGATGTCCGGAGTAACTTGCATGAAATCGCGTTGTCATATTGTCGCTTAGTATACACGTGTCCGTAGAAGCTTGTAATGGCCGATTTTGGCTTCTTTACCACCTCTGCGTTTTTTTTTTCGGTGGGAATATAATTTTATGAAATCCCCCGCTCTTAGGCGGGGCGGGAGATAGTGTCAGACTTTTACTGATTAAAAACCCACTCCTGCTCTTTCGTTGCCTTTCGTGCCGGGGCCGACCATTTATCTGAGCGTTGAGATGACGTCAGAACAAAGGAATCGGAAGCGTGGCCTACTCGAGGCGTTCGACGCAAGAGAATCGAAACGAAACGGTCGTAACTTGGCTAGGGGGGAAGAGCCCCAACCTACCATGAGCTCTTAACGCGGTCCATTTGACGATCTAAACTAAACTTAAAGGGATGGAGCTATATAGAGTGTATAACTCCATACCTTTATACCATTATGGCCCGTTCACGACTTTGCCGCTGTGAGCGGTAGCTAAGCGCTGGGCGGTGAGCGGAAGATCAAAAGTATGAAAATGTTTGGAGCACGCCGCGAGACGCCGCTCATAGCGCATCGTGCTAGCGATGCCGCCCCACTCGCCGCGCCACTTGCCGCTAATAAAGACCGAAGTCGTGACCAGACCGTTATACATTTTAACACATCATGGTAAGGCCGCAGATGGTCAATTGGGCTTAAAGGATCTGGACTGGCCACTGCGTACCGCAAGACGCAGTGTTGGAAGGCCTTTCACAAGGTGGACCTCACTCGTGAAGGTTACGAGGATCCGATGGATGTGAGACAAACAGGACCGGCCGTTGTGCGACACTTGGGAGAGGCTTATGTCTAACAGTGGATGTTGGCTAAAATTATAATTACGTTGCGAAGGTTAGGTAGGTATTGAAAATTACTGGCATTCTGCATTCATACAGCTAGACTGGAAGCCAACTGCAAGGTAATTGGAATAATCCTTAGTAGTTTTGAGTTGAACTACACGAATACTGACAAATGCTTGCACTGACTGGACAGGTCCGCTCAGAACTGTGTGGTTCTTTCTTCAAAAAACCATCTCAGACTCCGATCTGCATGGTTCTCCTATGATTTGAATATTACATGCTCGTTGTATTGACTTTAAAGAACATTTTGACCCCTGAGTTTGTATCGGTGTTTCTTCGCAGGGTAGTCAGCTAGGAAACACCGGCTTCATCTAGTTTAAGTTGACGAAAAAAAATACGTGTAAAAGTCTTTTTAAAAATTTATTTGCAAAATAAATATATATTATCATTATGATTTATCATAAAGCTGGGCAGATTAACTGAACTCTAAGCAACATCTCCTTAGCCTTTTCCTAACTAGCTTGGGGTCGGTTTCAGACTTTCTGGCGTCAAACTACCTGTAAAAACTGTCAAACATTGACGTAACACTATAAACATTTATTTATTCAAGAGAGCTTTTCGTACTTAGCAGTCCCATTCTTATCAAACATAATGTTGCAATCAAACCCATCCACTCAGTAAGTATAATTTAAAATATAGTTTTCATTGACATTTTAAAAGCGCCATCGAATAAACTTGGATGAGCGTGCAAGCGCAGCGATTTATGATAATTCCTGTGTTGTCGATTACTTGAAGAGGCTGTTTACGTCAAGAGGTATCGTTTACAAGTACAAGTCACAAGTTCGATGGAGTTAGCCTATATAAAATAGAGGTAAATGGTGCTTGTGATGTTTTGACTATCGATTCGATGGCGTTTGTGTTTTGTTTCGTTTTGCATTTTTGTTTTAGGAACGTGAAAAGTGTTTGAAGCTTAGCGTCCACTTCGTCGAAATCGAAGCGTACAGAGTGTACGAGGCGTCGGCATTTATAAAATGCCGATACTTTTACTTTCTTTTACTTTGCTGATTCAAAATCCGAATGCAGTAGACGCACCCGTCTACTGCATTCGGATTTTGAATCAGCAATTTCGGTATTTTCTAAGCAATCAAGTTTGCCTGTGCACATGTATTTACATCATGGAGGATAGTGACGAGGATATTGTAATCATTAGTTTTGTATTATCAGCCGATGAGAAGAAAAATCAGAAGGAAAAGAAAGATGTAGGTTCATAAAATAAACTTAAAAAGGCCCATTTTCGGAGAATTTCATACATTATATTTTGATTTATTAAGATGAAAAAAGATTTACTGCAAATTATGTCATCAGCAGAAATACCGATCTCTGGCGCAGTAATGCCGATCCAGTGCACGCTGTACCATACAAATCAATACAAAGCAACGAATCCTATCACTCCGTACGCTCCGATTCCCACGCAGTGGACGCTTAGCTTTAACATTTGCGTTTGAATTCCACGCTTAGTCTAAAATGCACTATTATATACACTATAGATACACATAGATACACGCGTTGTGTACCCCTATACTAAATTTCAGAATCAATCAGAATCCCTTCAGCTTTTTGAGAGTGAAGGATTATTAACACATGCATACATGCAAACATTTGCCTTTATATTATAATATTACTAGCCTGTCTACCAGTGACTTTGTCTGCGTTAATATTGATAATATAATTATCCCAAGAGAACTTACTGCCGGGATATCCTATGTCCTTGGTCTAGACGTAAACTAAGTTTGAGTGCAAAAGAGTAACAAGCATACAATTTTTCGCCAACTCGACATACATTTTCACTGTTTTTCATATAACTGCTCTTACGCTATTATGACGTTATTACACATTTTTCATTAGATATTTTGGAAACACAGTATCTTGTGCATATTATCTAGGCTTCTATTGAATTCAATTTATAAATTTGTGTAAAACTAATCCAGTACAGACCTTTGACACTACATAATTTTCTCAAAAATTAAAAAAATCAAAAAGGTATAATAATAGAAGACGAAATTTTTTCTCAAATTTTTTTAAGGGTTTTAACAAAACACGTACTTCCTGGAACAAGTTTTGTGAAATATTCGAATAAATCACGGAATTACCGAGTGTCAACAGAGTTTTCAGGCGTTATCTCTCTTTTGTTGCATTGTCTCTTCATCAAACATCGCGTTGGATTGCGAATCATGAAAAAATGAAGCAACAAGCTATTAAAAAACTGCTCCATGTTGACGATAGGCGAGTAGAAAAGGAGCCTCTCTATCAAACTCTCTTCCATCGAACTATCGTCAACGCTCCACATTCGTCAACGCACCTTCTACGGCCACTCACAAGTTGTCTTCACATACAACATTATCAATATTTACTCTAAAAGAATTTTAAGTAATTGCCTTACCTTATGTAGTTTGGTGTGTATGCACATATTATTACCTATACGAGTAACTTAGCGGTAAGTTCACAAACTTGTATTTTAAGTTTGACTTATTTTAAAAATACCGCTAATACAGTTTTATGGTGTTCAATATTTATGTTTTGTGCATGGGAATGTATAGTTTTGTATGGGAGTTTTTATGTGTAAGTATTTTGTAAAAGTAAAGTTGACGGAGCACTTTTTCGTCTGTGACATGTATATACAACATTGTTTTTAGTATATGCGAAACCTGAATATAGTTTGGTCAGAATCAGTAACTTAATCGATTACAATGATTTTTATACCATGTTATATTTTTCCCACAAATATTTAAAAAAGGTACGAGTTGGACACCACTGACACTATATAAGACAGGTCACGGCAGGTTATAGCGGGCTTTAGGGACCAGCATAAAGTTACAGCTAGTTTAAATTGACGAAACAATTTACGTGTAAAAGTGTTTAAAAACCTATTTGCAAAATAAAAATAATTTACACAACCTATCCTTCTTTTCTTTGGCTTTCCTCTCCCTCTGTAACTATTCATACTCTTAACTCTTTTAGTAACATACGTTTCATCCCTCCTCTTTACATGACCATACCAAGACAAACGATTCCCTTTCATCTTTTCAGTCATTGGCGCCATTTTCAAACTTCCTATAATTTACTCATTTCTCATTTAATGTGTTCTCGTCACACCAAACATCCATCTTAACATTCTTATCTGGTAGAACATAGAACACTTTTATTTCTTGAACACCTAAATTTCATTTGAGTGCACAAATAAATACGACTTACGAGTTGTACGTCACGGGTTCAAACCCAGCCAGGCGCATTACTTTGTGTTATTTATTTCATCACCACTGCTCTCAAAACGGCGAAGGAAAACACCGTCGTTACCGTCCTAGAACCCAAAAATTCGAAAACATGTGACATTCACAAACCCGCACTGGGCCCGCGTGGTGGATTACGGCCCATTCCCTCTCCTAGAGAGAGGAGGCCTGAATCAGCCTTTTAATGTTCCCACTGCTGGAGTGGGAACATTAAAAGGCTGATTTTGCTATTATATAAACAAATAAATACTTAATTAAATTGATAAACTTATTTGATTTGATTCTTTCACAAGAGACTTAAAAATAATAATTTCAGGAATTTTAACGTAACCTTAATATACAGCACTAAATCCCTTTCCCACTATTTGTATTAAAAACGACCGGAAGGCACTTAGAAATGGTAAAAGCGGAAATGGATCGGTTGGTTGTAAGTTGGTAACACTATTAGTCAGTGTTGCCAACCTTATAGGATGTTAACACGCGATGCTTTGGTTTACCTATATCAAATAATTATATATTTTTGGTTTTAAACATAACTGTAAAGTTTTAAATTACTTTTACATATGTGTTGTGTTTGATTTAGAGATGGTCATGCTGTGTTCGAAAATTGAAACTAAATTATGCGTCACTGTTTACCATTAGGTGCAAATTGCAGCCAATCATTATTTTAAATCATTGAAAAAAAAAAACCATTAACGATGATTTTTGGGTTTTTTTTTTATTGGGTGGGAAAATCATCTTATGACAAATCCCGCTCTTGGGCGGAACGGGAGATAGTGTCAGACTTTTACTGACTAAAAACCCACTCCTGTTCCTTCGTTGCCTTCGTCCCAGGGCCATTATTTTTGGGGTCTATTTTTCGTGTTGATAGACAACTTGTTTTTGTAATTTTTGTCCTCAAATATGTAGCTTGAATACTTAGTGTTAAGAACTTGGAAGGTGCACGTGGTTAGCCATGAAAGGCATTAACGTAGTTTTTGTTTTGATAGACTCACGTTCGACCCGTATCTTACCCATTGATTGGAAAGAGATGATGTGGTCGACAATAGAGCAGTTGCATAGAAGCGACCTACTGGAACATATTATTTCTGGGTAAAAAGTATTTCTATGTGCTATTACAGAACATCGATTACCCGAAAGCTAAATATTATAAAGCCTCGAACACAGGCGCGGGGTAGTCAGCCTATCAGTATTTTACAGGTTACATTTTGGAGAAAGCGCGGGAATTGCATGACTAGATTCCCCCATCTCCTTTCTACCATTGGACAACCCGACGTACGGCGAGTATCCACTCTTACGTTGTTGCAACTTCAACGGTCCGGACTAAGCGTTTTGCTTCGTCGTTTATACTGCGTACATCGAAGGACTGGAACAATTTGCCTGCTGCGGTCTTCCCGTCCAACTATAATTTAGGTGTCTTCAAGGCTAAAGTGAATAGTTTCTTAATAAACTAATGCGTCTCACAATCAATGATTGCATCTCTGCTTACCATCAGGTGGGATCGCAGTCAAGCACTGGTATATATCAATTTAAAAAATAAAAAACCCGTGTACCAAGTTTAATCGGAACCCGTTTAGCACACACACACACACACACCACAACATTCGCCTCTATAATATTAGCGTGACTGTTCTTTTGATTAGAATATTCTATTAATATTAGGATCATCAATGTATCTTCTGGTAATTGACAACTCTTATCTTAATCAATATGAGATAATATTCCCACAGACTAGTGCGATGCGACATTCTGACACGTCGTCGCAATGCCATGTCGCGTCTTTCTGTGGTAATCACAAGACAGATAATATAATCTGTCTTACAATGAACCTACTGCTTTGACTCAGCTCTCTTCTCTAGGAGAGGGAATGGGTCACGCATCAAACATAATACAACACTCGGGCCCAGTGCGGGTTGGTGGATGTCACATGTCTTTGATTTTTAGGGTTTCGTACCTCAAAAGGAAAAAACGGAACCTTTATAGGATCACTTTGTTGTCCGTCCGCCTGTCTGTCTGTCAAGATCCTTTATCTCAGAAACGCGTGGAAGTATTGAGTTGAAATTAAAACCATATACTCAAATGTGCGGTTCCTTAAAATTCAAAGTAACGGAAAAAAAAGATACGGCCGTTTATGTCGCAAAAAATGTACATTTCAACACTCTCAAAGGAATCAAAATTCATAGGATACTTCCCGTTGACCCAGAATGCTGAAATTTGGCATAGAGCGAGGTCTTATAGTACAGATATAGGAATAAATATGAAAACTGTAAAGTGGTTACTATACGAGTACGTCACAAAAAAACTTTTTTTACAAATTCGGAAAAATCATCGTAACTCAATTCGGGAATCGAACTGAGTGTTACTGCGACCCTGAAACGTTAAGAACAAATCAAGGAACACAGGTATGTATTATTCAGTAAAAATCTGACGCTCCCGCATGCTTTAGAACCGTCTAGTAACCGTCCGGACTGAGCCTGAGGCGTCGACGGCGCGTAGTGTTTCACGGGCGCCTCAAAGAGGTGTCAGGAAACCGTAGGGGCCCAGCAGAGCCGATGCCCGCTGGGGCCATAAGGGATTTCTGAAAAGGAAACCCACGGTCCTGAAACGCAACGGGTAACTGAGGGAATATAGGTGCAGTTTTAGTTTGTAAAAGTCTGCCACGCTTTCTCGCTCCGCCTTAGAGCGCGAGAAGTCATTAGATTATCTCTCACCTCAAAAAAAAGTAACGCTCCACTCAGAGCAGGATAAGTTATTCCATAATTTCCTGGTTAAACGTCATTTGTTTGTTTACATAAACCGACTAAAACTGAAATGCAACCTTTCAGCGTAGATTCTCAGTATACCTAATTAATACCAAGTGCTTCTGTGCATCCACTTGACACGATTCCTGGGAATAGTCGACTGTTCCTGTTGGCAGAAATTGGGTGAAATCTGCAACGTTGATATTTTTGTTGCACTTTTTCTAGAGTGGTTTAGTTTTATGCAAAAATTTTAGGTAACAATTAAACCATGTTTGATTTCTATATGTAAAGATTTAATATTTAGTATTGTGTTGAGTTTTATCCATACTATACTTTTTTTAAGATTGGAAATCATCCAATGACATCTCTTGCCCTTTCGTGTCAGATTTTTACTTACTAAAACCCATTCCTGTTCCTTCTTTGCCTCGTTCCAGGGCCCCGGGGTTCTCTTTCACATCATCTATGGCTGCAGTAGGCTTCGACCCTGCTAGCCCCTACGGTTTGCTGACATCTCCTTGAGGCGCGCGTGGGAACACTACGCGCCGTCGACGACTTGGGCTCGGTCCGGACGGTTACCGGACGGTCGGACGGCGAGCAATGGGTAGCTCGCCGTCTGCAATCCATACTATCCTGTGGTCACAATTGCATATAGGCATATATTTTTTTTACAAAGGTATAGGTTTTTTTATAGTGCTTATTTTTATGCAAACAAGTATGCAAACTATTGTGTTTAACACAATTATTTAAACAAAAGAAAACACTATAATAAAGTTCACGGGATGTACACCATTTTTAGGGTTCCGTAACCGAACGGTAAAAACGGCACCCTATTGCCAAGACTTCACTGTCCCTCTGTCTGTTAGCAGGCTGTATCTCATGAACCGTGATAGTTAGACAGTTGACATTTTCACAGATGATGTATTTTTGTTGATGCTATAACAAAAAATACTAAAATAGAATAAAATAAATATTTCAGTGGAGCTCCCATACAACAAACGTATTTTTTTTGACGTTTTTTTGCTTCATATTAATATTACAGTACGGAACCTTTCACATCCAACTCGCACTTGGCCAGTTTCTCACTTTCGTTTATGTTTGGTGCAACCATTTAGTTTTATTTGATTGATTTTTTTATAATACTTACTGTTTTATAAACTAAAAAAAAATACATAAACTAACAAAAATATATAAACTAGAAAAAAAACCGTTTGAATTGCATTTTGTTCGACTTATTCACAACTTCTATATAATCCAAACAACGCTTGGCTTCTCCAACATTTATTTTGCCCACACACAGGATTTGTTTAAAGAATTATGAAAAAATGTTTACAACCACTGCGTTCCACTTATAACCGCAATCAACATGCTATACTTGAATTTACCGTAGTAATTAAAACAGGGGTCACGAGTACTAATTAAGACTGTAACTCTTAATGAAATAAAGAAAAAGAAATACTTATAAAAAATCCCGTAAGCACCATCGACGTCGCAATACAGGGATTATGACGTCACAAATCCTATCTAATTACATGGATGACGTAAACAACGTCGGGATCCCCTATTTAAACGTTGAATGTGCTTCCCCGAGAACTACGGTGCACGTGCGACACTCAAGGTCCCACAACCCTTTACACATCCTCTCAAGCTTGCAATTAAAACGAAAAACAGAACGAAACAACGCCATACTTACTCAACAAGCCAGAAAGAGACAACACGCCTCATTTACCCAAGCACTTTTATTTCCACTTGCACTTGAGAGGTCGTCGGCCAATCAACGGTCGTGCCGCGCCCGCCTCGCATTGGTCCGTTTGAATAGAGAATATTTTTTCAAAAATGGAACAAAAGCCGAGGGTAGGTAATAGCGAGTTTTGTTTTATTCGAGTGGCATTTCGCATTTGAGTGGTGGAGGCCGCACGGAGCGGACGTCTCGACTTTTAATTACCTTATATTTTTGCTATTGTTTCTTTAAGGACACTCGTACGTTAAGCTGGCTTTTCATTTTATGATGTTCAACATTGTTATTTTATTACACGGAACTCGTTTAGTACTCGAGTGTGGGGCTTATTACAAAACAAGCAAATTAGCTATGTTTATTTCTTGCTAACCACTATCCTGTGTTTGTCAGGAACTGGCTTCATTCAAGTGTTTGTTGGCAAAGTACGGGATAAGTTTCATACCTCTTTTCATACATGTGTAAAGGAAGAGGGGTCGTTGATGTGTCAGTCTGGATGGGCCATCCTGTTGATAGTTTTTATATGGAGATTTTTTGTAGTGTGTTAGTTCATTATGATGTTTTTTTACTCCCTTGTCACTGATATATGATTAATATCGTTGCAGAATCCACACTTGAATCCACATTTGATCTTTTTTTTAAATATTTTTATTTAATCTTCATAGGCTAATGATTGACCACTATCTTACCAGATGGAAAGCGATGATGTTATCGACGATGGTGCACGCTAGCCTAGAAGAAACCTATTCAATCTTGACTTAAAGACCCCTAGGTTGCAGCTATTTGGAAACACAGAATCCTTCAGGGAATTATTCATAATTAATGAATATGTTCCCAAAACACGTATGGCTTAGAATCGAACCCAGGACTATAAGCAAATTCAAGGCACTGACTGATTTAAAGATCCCCAAGATTCGTAGAACTTCTTTGTCTCTGCACTTTACTGATGGTCACTACTGTTTATTGTGACTTTCAAGAGCTGCAGTGGTTAAAAATAGAACGAAGGCGTTGTCTCTAAAATGTGCCAGTTTAATAATAACTACCTTTTGTCTGCGGCTTCACCCGCATACCTAAAATATGTATATACCCCTGTCACTCAGGAATAAAGCAGCTTTCTATTAGTGAAAAAAATTTCGCAAACGGACCAGCACTTTCAGAGATTACCCCCTACAAACAAAAAAAGAAACTGTACCTCTTTATAATATTAGTGTAGATAGTATTCACTATCAGCTTCATTAATGCCTCAAATTGGAATAATATCATCTTCAATCATGTCTTTTATCATCAAATAACTCCTCTCTTTCTGGAACATGGAAGTGTCAGACTTATACTGACTAAACTGCCAGAGCCGCAAATACCGCAGCTTTGGGCTCTCCCAGTAGTAGTAGCCTAGCTACTAGTTCTAGTAACCGATTCAATTCCTTCGATTTGCTCAGAGATGCCCGTTATATCAAAGTCTCATGAGGTCTGTCATCAAACCTGGCCTTAACGGACACTAGACTGCAATAGTGCGTTATTAATGGCCAGGTGTTTGTGATCAGTAACCGTCTTTTATGATTACCAATAACTGCCCTCAGAAGCCAAAAAGCGGTAACTCAGTTATAGAGAGTTTCGAGAAAACGGTTTTAACCGACTTCTAAAAAAGGAGGAGTTTCTCAATTCGGATGTTTGTATTTTTTTTTTATGTTTGTTCGCGCATAACTTCGTCGCTTGCCAACCGATTTGAAAAATTCTTTGTTTGTTGGAAAGGATATACTTCCCAAATGGTCCCATAGTCACCAAATTGGGATCTGATGATGGAATCTTGGCGAAATCGAGGGAACTCCTCAAATATTATAGCCATATAGTGATTTTAGTATTTTCATCGAGAACTTGAGCATTTACAGTCAAAAAGTAACATTTGATGAAGTGGAACTGATGAAGAAGACCAGAAATAGTCAACGGAATTTCTTTGGCTATAAGGTACTATTAAACTGATCTGATGATGGAGCTGGAAGGTGGAAGGTAGACACAGGAACTTCATATTAACACAATGTAACCTAGCAGTGTTTGGGTTAATTGGAATTATCATGAGAAATAGGCACTCTGTTTACAAGTGTATCGCAACTAAAAAGTGTAACACAACTAAAAACGCGCACGCAACTAAAAACTTTTTACAAAAAAAGAATAACCGACTTCACTAAAAAAACACTAAATGGATCAAAATAACTTTAATTTCGGAAGTCAGTGTTAAATAAGATACAAAAAATAGGTACCGAGAAACACCGACTTCCAAAATTAAAGTTATTTTGATCCATTTAGTGTTTTTTTAGTGAAGTCGGTTATTCTTTTTTTGTAAAAAGTTTTTTATTTTTAAATATTTTGTTAAAAAATATCTTAAGTCTTTTCCTGGTCCTAGTCTATATCTGTATTAAATTTCATTCGGATCGGTTTAGCAGCTTAAACTTTTCATTGTACCCATAAAACGGGATTTTCGATGCGCTTATCTGTTGCGGATACTTTCATTCAAGCTTTCTGATGCAAACTGGGTAAGTGCGAGTCAAACTCGCGCACTAAGGATTCCGTACAAACTTACCTATGTAAATAGTTCAATTCCCGAATGGAGTCTTGAAGATTTTTCCGAAACGCAAAAAAGTTTTTTTTTTTCAGATTTATTCCTATAACTATACTATAAGACCTTCCTTTATTGGTCAACGGGAAGTAACCTATGATTTTTTGATTCCCTTGAAAGTGTCGAAATATACGTTTTCTGCGACATAAACAGCCGCGGCCGTACCTAATTTTTTTTTTCATTATTCAGAAGTTTTGAATTATTCCACAGCTTCAAAAGACCGCAGACTTGAGTATATAGTTATAATTTCAAGTCGATACCTCCACGTGCTCCCGAGATAAAGCGTCTTGACAGTCAGAGAAGACAGACAAACGGACAACAAAGTAATCATACAAGGGTTTTTTTTTTTTTATTGGGTGGGAAAATCATCCTAATGACATCCCCGCTCTTGGGCGGAGCGGGAGATAGTGTCAGACTCTTACTGACTAAAAACCCACTCCTGTTCCTTCGTTGCCTTCGTCCCAGGGCCCCGGGTTTCGCTTTCACACTACCCGTGGCCCCAGTAGGCTTCGACCCTGCTGGGCCCCTACGATTTGCTGACATCTCCCTGAGGCGCGCGTGGAACAAAACGCGCCGTCGACGACTTGGGCTCGGTCCGGACGGTTACCGGACGGTCAGACGGCGAGCCACCCATAGCTCGGCGTCTGCAAGCCCGCGCCTACGGTGGCCGGAAATCGGGATCGGAATCCCGGCGGCGGTTGGAGCGTAAGGACCGTTGCCTCACGCGATCGGCCACCTCCTTAGCTAGCATTACTGCTTCGCAGAAGGAGGCGACCGCCTGCCACTCCTCCTCGCTCCGGAGCATGGCCTGAACCAAGGCCCGGCGCGAGAGATCACCGCCGCCGATTGCCCCCACGAGGACACGGCGTTGCTCTGCCCAAGCAGGGCACACCTCCACCGTGTGCTCCACCGTGTCCTCCGGGTGGGCCACACAGTGGCGACACCCGGGCGTCGTTTCCGCACGAATCCGGTGCAGGAACCTCCCGAACTTACCGTGTCCGGTGAGGACCTGCGTCATGCGGAATGTGAGGACGCCGTGAGGACTTTCCAACCACGCCTCAAAGAGGGGACTTACCGCCATAATTGTGGCGTGCCCAAATCATACAAGGGTTCCGTTTTTTCCTTTTGAGGTACGGAACCTTAAAAAACAGAATTTTCTCAAATTTTGAGATATAGCTTTTTAACTTCCGAGGGCAGTGTAAGAGAGCTTACGATTATATTGTAATGATTTTGTAGACGCAGGCAATTTAGCGATAGCTCTGAGATTTACGGTGCTAGCTGTAAGAAACTGGTAGGCCCATTTTATAAATTGCTGTCATTACATGGTTTACTTTTACAGAACTTTCAATGTAATAAACCACTATTATAAGGCTATATAATCGAAAATACATGTATTCATTGTGCGTATAGCTAAGGAGTAGAATTCCTTGCCGGAATCTGTGTTTCCTGATAGCTACAACCCGGGAATCGTTAAGTCAAGAGTGAATTGGTTTCTTCTAGGTAAGCGCGTACCATCGTCGACCGCATCGTCACTTTCCATCAGGTGAGATAGCGGTCAAGCGCGAACCTATCGAGAATAAAAAAAAATATATTTTTATAAAAATGTGCCCTGTCCACGTCCGTTCTGCCATTTAAGTTTAGCGATTATTGGGGCTATGTTGGTAACTTTTTTATGTTAGGTTATCCAAGAACTTCTCACGCTCTGGGCGGGGCGAGAGGGCGTCAGACTTCACTGACTAAATTTACACCTGTGTCCGTTCTAAGGATTCCTTTTCAAAAAATCCCCGAGGATGTTGGTAACCTTGATTCTTCTTCCTGATTTGATTACGCAAGGAAAGGACGAGCATATTTATTTATTAATATGCTCCATGCTTTCCATTGCCTTGTGGGTGACTTTAAGTCTTCTGATGAGGCGAATTGTGATCGACCACGTTCGAGAGCTATATGGCAACACGTCTTGAGACCTTGGAGTATGTCGGACGAGAAAATACCGTGCAGTTTCCCTTACTATTACTGATGGAACGACAAATGTAGACTTCCGAGATTGTTCGAAAGAGCAACTGTGGCCATGGAATGCAAAGGGCAACTAAAGGAACGCAAAGGGCAACTGAAGGAACGCAAAGTGCAACTAAATGAACGCAAAGGGTGGCTGAAGCTACGCAGAGGGCAACTGAAGGAACGCAAAAGGGCAACTGAAGGAACGCAAAGGGCAACTGAAGGAATGCAAAGGGCAACTGAAGGAACGCAAAGGGCAACTGAAGGAACATGGGAGGGTTTTAGTCAGTAAAAATCTAACTCATTTTCGCTCACCTAAGAGCATGAGAAGTTATTTAATGATTTTTCCAATTCAAATAAGCCATTATTTTGTCATGTCGATTTACCTGACAAAGAATTAATTATTGTCTCTTCACCACCCTAGGTTGACTGGTAGAGAATGCCTAAGGCATTAAATCCGCCTTTGTACTTTATGTTGCATGAAGTTTAATCATCATCATCTTCCTGCCCTTGTCCCATCTTATTAGGGGTCAGCGTGTTGCATAAAGTTTAATAAATAAATAAATTAAAATGTGTAAAGAATTGAAAGTTGACCCCGAGGACCTTACCATTTCCGTTGCCATTTCAACTTTTAGTTTCGCTCTAGAATGTCTATGGCATCGTGGGCGCTTTTATAGTCACATACAAATGGAATGCTGAAATCGAGTTTATTGCAGTTGTCTAACAGACAAGTGTGACATTTTGTATATCGTGAAATTACATGTCGAGATTTTCAAATTGATCTCTAACTCTTATGAGAATTACACCTAATTTTGAGGGGTTAGGCTGGTTTTTTGGTTTTAGCTATTATATATGTGGAAGCTGTAAATATATGCCAAGTCTACTCTTTACATAGATTTGACTAAGAGGGTCCTTTTTCACTCGCCTATCGTCAACATCGAGTATGGTTTAAAAGCTTGTTACTTCATTTAACGCAATCCAACGCGATGTTCGACGAAAAGGCAACGCGAAAAAAGATAGATAACGCCTAAATATTCTGTTAGCATTCGTTAATTCCGTGATTTTCTGGAATATTTTACAACACTTGTTCTAGGAAATAAGTGTTTTTTTTAAACCCTTAAAAGTTTTTGAACAAAATGGTCGTTAGTCAGAATCTTGATTAAATTTGCAAGTCTTATACTGTTTTGATTTTTTTAATTTTTTTGTGAATTATGAAGTGGATACTGGATTAGTTTTACACAAATTTATAAATAGATTTCAATAGAAGCCTAGATAATATCCACAAGATACTGTTTCCAAAATATCTAATGAACAATGTGTAATAACGTCGAAATCGCTTAAGAGCGATTGTATGAAGAACAGTGAAAATATATGTAGAGTTGCATCCCCTTAAATGAAGGAAATACCAGTGAATGCACTGTACATCTTAAATTGAATTGAAAACTTGTTTTATACAATATATTTCTTTCAAAATCTGGTGTTATATATGCATTTTTTACGAACATCAACATGAACTTCGTCTTTAAACTTCGTTTCGCTTCGTCGTTTATACCGCGTACATCGAAGGACTGGAACAATTTGCCTGCTGCGGTCTTTTCGTCCAACTATAATTTAGGTGTCTTCAAGGCTATAGTGAATAGGCTCTTAATAAACTAGTGCGCCTGACTGATCGCAGTCAAGCACTGGTTTATATCAATTAAAAAAAAAAAACTATCTTGTAAAAGCGTTCTTTTGGTACGAGTATTTAATTGTTCTTTTTTGTAAAAATAGTATGTTTATTTTTCATAATTATGCTGTCTTCTAACCACAAATCTCTCCTCTTTCCAGGAACCTCGCAGCCCCGAACCCACAAACTCCCATCGGCAACACATCACTAGAGACGTTCACATCACTACACAAAGAAAACTGCCACAGATTAGAGTACCTCGTGGAGCGACAAAAACAGCTGTGTATGCTGTCTGACACTATGATTAAGGTAGGATTTCAATACACCCTTATTTAAATGGAGTTAGTTAAAAAAGTCAAAAAGTCACACTAAGCCACTGAGATCCCAGCAGGGCCAATAGGGACCCAATAGGCCAGGCTTTTTTTTAAAGCTGGGAAATCATTCAATGACTTCTTCCGCTGTAGAAGAGGAATGGCAGGCGGTTGCTTCCTCTTGCGAAGCAGTTATGCTAGCGAACCAGGCGGCTGCACGCGTGAGGGAACGGACGTCGTCACGCCTAAGACGCCGGGACCCCGATTTCCAGTCGCCGAAGTCGTGGTTTTGCGGACGATGAGCAGCTGTCCAGCCGTCCGATAACTGTCCTGACCAAAAATCCGAGTCGTCGACGGTGCGTAGTGTTCCACGCGTGCCTCAAAAAGATGACAGTAAAACCGTAGGGGCCCAGTAGGGCCGAAACTAACTGGTTTACTTCTGAAAGGGAAATCCGTGGTCCTGGACCTCCAAGGCAAAGAAGAAACATAGTTGTGGTTTTAGTCAATAAACACGCCCTCTCTATCCACCCTAGAGTGGGAGAAGTCCTGGGCCCACTTTAAAAAATCCCATTTTAAAAAAAGGCCACAGATGTATGAAAAAAATCGGTGTAGAAAAAGACATTCATAAGTAGGTGAATATTTACATTAATATTCTTTAGTTATAAACAACTAAAAATAAGTTTAACGACATAAATAAGGCGTGATTGCAAATAAATTGCATCTGCAAGTCCGTGCATAAACAATGATTAAGTTCAATACTTGTGTTATTGTGTGGGCTAGTACCAAAGACGACTGTGAAAATAGAGTGCTACCAAATATTTTAGCAATGGGATAGCAAAATGTTTTTCTGTTTAGTAAGAGTAGAAACATTAATATTTTGCGAAACAATATTTTACGTTATGTTGACGATAGCGTTTAAATAAAAAAAAGTAACAGAGGCCAAGAACTAGAATTCGATGAAGATTTTTAGGTAAAAATCAATGTTTTTAATGGTAATTACATTGTAAAAGTACTAATAAAATATCTGCACATGAATGTACAAATACCATTTATTTTAGTCTAATGATAATAATAATCATTTCATTGTCAACGGCCTCTTCTATAGCACAAATCGCGTAATTGAAATTTAAATAAGTTATAGCAAATTATTGACAAAAAGATAATAAATTATTGGTACCTTATATAAACCAATAAAATTGAAAATACAAAATCAAAATTCATATTCATACCGTAAAATTATGTGCACAGATTAACCTGATCACTCCATTCGCTTACTACTCTATGCCAATCGCCTACGCTTGTCACTTGGTGTCGGAAAGTAAGTCAGTTCAATCCTGCCTGCATAAATAACTCGATTAGCGGGAGGTGCTCATACGTGAAAGGTGTATAAGACTCGGTTGGATACCTCAATGTTGAGAGAGCCTTTAGGAGGAATGGACATTTAATTGACCATGTTTGTAATTGATGGAGACGAAGTATACTGTATCAACCAGTTTCTTTTCTAATTCTTAATTTGCTCTTAAGTTAACGAAAAGAAAAGATATGGCTGTTTGTGTCGCAAAAAAGGTGTATTTCGAAACTCTCAAGGTATTCAAAATTCAAAGGGTACTTTCCGTTGATTGATAAAAAGTATAGGAAAAAATCTGAAAACTGTAAATTTGTAGTTACGTCACAAAAAAAACTTATTTTGTGATTCAGAAATATCTTCGTAACTCAATTCGGGAATTGAATTGTTTTCATAGGTAGGTTTGTATGGTGACTAAGTGACGAGTTTAGCTAGTCAGTGAAACTCTAGGGTTCTGTCTCATTCCACTCAGAGCGAAATTCCACCCAAAAAAAGAAGTTATAGTGACATTTTTAAATCTACACAATAAAAAGGCATGTGGCGAAATCGAATGAATTCAATTTATTTATTACACACACTAAATTATATCCGGGCCTTGGTGCAGGCAATGGTCCGGAGCGAGGAAGAGTGGCAGGCGGTCGCTTCCTTCTGCAAAGCAGTAATGCTAGCAAAGGAGGGGGCCGCACGCGCGAGCCAATGCCTCTCACGTGACGGCGAGCAATGGGTAGCTCATTGTCCGACCATCCGGTAACCGTTCGGACCGAGCCCAAGTCGTCGACGTCGCGTAGTGTTCCACGCGCGCCTTAAGGAGATGTCAGCAACCGTAGGGGCCCAACAGGGTCGAAGCGTACGGGGGCCATGGGTTATGCGAAAGAGAACACCGGAGCCAGGGCCCCTTCAGGACTCCTGTTCCTTCTTTGCCCTCGTTTCAGGGAACGAGGTCAAAGAAGGAACAGGAGTGGGTTTTAGTCAGTAAAAGTCTGGCACACCCTCCCGCCCCGCCCAAGGGCAGGAAATGTCATTGGATGATTCCCCACTTTAAAAAAAAGACTAAATTATATCTTAGTAAAGTTTTTTCTAAATATTTTATGCAATGCAATCTAAAGTTAAGTAAGAAAATTAACTCAACGCTGAAACTATTTCATTGCAAAAAGCAGATTAAAATCTTTAATTAGGTATTTAAAGCTTACGAGATCCCGTTATATTAATAGTCTCTTTAGTGTCCATGTTATAAATAAAATTAAGGATGCAGGTACTAAAATGACTTTACCGTTAAACAAAACTGGTACTTACACAATAAAATTAAAATGATTAAAATCAAATTAAAGGACCTCTTAAAGACAGATACGGAACAAACGACTTTATAAGGCGCTCGTAAAATTGTATTCCTAAGAAGTAAAGAGTCCATTCCATTTGCGCGAATGTGAGTGGTGAGATTTTGAAATTAGACGATCGACTTGGATAATTGGATTGCATAAAATTGGTACAGTTATCGGCACGGATCTTGAGCGCTCGGCGAAAGAGTGGGGATCGCTTTGCGCATCGTACACTTAAGGCCAGTTATGGCAAAGAAAATGTACACCTATTTTATTTTATTTTTTCTTTTACCTGCTATCTTCTTAATTCTGGTTGAAGGAAAAAGTTAAAAAAAAAAAACAAATAGTTTAAATCAAAGTCGCTGTGTTATTCTGTATGTTTTTCCGTTTACTTATTAACCATGCAACAGATTTTCATAAGGTTGTCATTATCTGTTAGGGAATTTCTACCGGAAGGTATGCATTGTATATATATAATATACTATTAGGAAGGTTTGCATAGTGTATATAATATGCATTGTAGAAAAGACAAAAATTTCTAAGATTTGTAACATCCCTACGAAGAAATTCCTAACATTTTACCTACTTTTGAAAGGAACTTTCTCTGTGTGCCTGTTTTGCGTTCTCGGCTAAACCATTTTTGGTGACATATTAACCACTAATAAATGATTAAAATCACGAGTTAATTTATTGGCACGGAAGTGTACTCGTCGTCGTTAGGTACATGCAACAAGCGTAGCGAACCAATCACGAGTGACGTTTATGATGCGAAGCGCGGCGAGCCAATCACTGACACCCCCGCCCCCGCGTCTCACTTCATACCACCAAAGAGACCTGATATTTTACTTCTGCGCAAGTAACAGTTAGCGTTCAATATCCGTGCCGATACCTGTATAAATGTAGAGATAATGGAGAACAGTGATGGCCGAGTGGTAACGGCCCCGACTTACGAGTTGTAGATAGCGGGTTCAAACCCAGCCAGTTGTATTACTTTGTGTAATTTATTTCACCACCACTGCTCTCAAAACGGTGAAGGAAAACATCGTGAGGAAACCGGCACGTCCTAGAACTAAATATTCGAAAATATGTGACATTCACCAATCCGCGCTGGGCAAGCGTGGTGGATTACGTCCCATTCCCCCTCCTAGAGAGGAGGTCTAAGTCCCAGCAGTGGGAACATTAAAAGGCTGATTATCCTTATGCTTATGGTATAATGCATTATAGCGCTGTTGTTAGTGCAAATGCAAAACGAATCTATCGGTGTTAGATAGATATACCTAATTAAGAACGTAATTATCCGAGTATGAACTATTTAATAAATGAATTTTATTATTCAGTCTTCATACGGTACATAAATGTTTTTCTAAATATTTGACTGACTCTTGGTCTAGTGCTGAGTGGCCAAATGTTTGTGTGATAAGCACGATCATTTGTTCTGTGACTGGGTGTTAGTTTATCTATAATATGTATGTATTTAGTATTATATAAGCATGTTTATCAGCTGTCTAATACTCATATCACAAGCTCTGCTTAGTTTGGGACTAGATGACGTTGTGGTAAAGTTGTGGAATAAAAAAAAGTATATAAATGGTCTTCTCTATCATGGAATACAAATTCACAACAAAATACGTACTTCTGAACTTTAGCTTGTGGTAGAAAAATCCTAAACACATAAATATTTTCATACACAAAATATTAGATAAAGCAAAGTACAATGCAGTAAAAAGTGTACTTTTCAGGTTTGATTAAAACTTATGTCAAAGTAAACTTAACTAAATATAAGTAAATCAAAGTATAATCAGCCTCATGATGTTCCCATAGTTTTTTTTTTAGGAGGGAAAATCATCTAATAACAAAGCCTGCTCTGAGGCGGAGCAGAAGATAGTGTCAGACTGTTACTGACTAAAAACCCACTCCTAGTCCTTTGTTGCCTTCATCCCAGGGCCCCAGGTTCCGTTTTCACACTACCCATAGCCCCAGTAGGCTTCGATCCTGCAGGGCCCCTACGATTTGCTGACATCTCCCTGAGGCGCGCGTGGAACAATACGCGCCGTAGTTGAAGTTACATTTACAAAGAGGTAAAATTGTTTGTTGGCGCAGTAGGGTCGAAACCTACTGGGGCCACGGGTAGTGTGAAAGTAAAACCCGGGGCCCTGGGACGAAGGCAAAGAAAGAACAGGAGTGGGTTTTTAGTCAGTAAAAGTCTGATACTATCTCCCGCTCCGTCCAAGAGCGCGATTTGTCATTAGATGATTTTCCCACCGAAAAAAAGCCTAAAAGCGATAAGGCTAAAAGTGGGTTTTTGAGTACCATAGTGTTTTGAAAGCATAAAGCAGGGAGAGAGGCATAAAATAATATTGTCCTCGATCACGGTCAACCATCTCTAGATTCAAACCAGTCATTTACTTAAATAAGGAACCAAACATCCAAGATCAATTCCACGACAACATCACTCAAAGTATCAAACGACCGCGTAAAAGAAAATTGACCTTAACATCGCCATTAATGACAGTTTTATTTTAGTTAATAAAAACACACAATTACCATTCGCAATCCACTTTGATAACGTCATAAAATTTAAACTTAACGATGTCGATCTTAATTGAGATTGCTTTGTAGATAATGTAAGAATTATTGAATTAATCGATCTGATTTATTGCCACCGGAGTCGCGGCAAATAAATTGCATGGATATTTCAATTATGATTTTGTTATTTAATTTTATTCTACTTGGCAAAGCTTTAAACGGTTCTGAGATATGGCTCAGAAGAACGTGATCAATTAAAACAAAAAGGTACATAATACCAAGGTAATAGGTACTCAGATTGCGTGATCGAATCAGAAATGAAGATATCCGCAGGAGAACTAAGGTTGCCGACATAGCACGAAGAATCGCCAAACTTAAGTGGCAATAGGCAGGGCACATAGTTCGCAGAATAGATGGCCGTTGGGGCCAAAAGATTCTGGAGTGGCGACTACGTACCAGAAGATGCAGTGTTGGAAGGCAAGGTGGACCAATGACTTGGTGAAGGTTGCAGGATTCCGATGGATGCGAGACGCACAGGACCGATCGTTATGACGACACTTGTTAGGCAGTGGACGTTTTTCTGCTGAAATAATAATGATGATATCATCCGACTATTTTCTATTGGTAGACGTTTTGTTCTTGCATCATTACCAGCCGACGTCTTGACACTGCTAGATATAACGGGAATCCTATTTCCGTGATCCTCACCAGGTCATCGATCCACCTTCTGTGAGACTTTCCAACGTCGGATGACATAAGGATACAGTAATCCTGCCATGTTTTTTTTAAGTAAGAAATTGTCAAACCACTTCTCCCTCTCGGTAGAGCAAAAATGGGTTTTAGACCTTTACAGACTAAAACACATCTGTATTTCTTCAGTTACTTTTTACGTTCTAGGAGGATGCAGTAACTCTTTCTCAATTCTGCAGCCCTGGCATCGACTTACAAACTCGTAAATATTCTTAATGAAAGTAGAAATAGCTTCCTGTGCCAAAAAATGCATTAAAAGTAGGCGAAAACTAAGACAAACTATATGAAACGGATTCCTCAAAAATCTCTTCACAACCGCTTCGCTTTCATATTCAATTATATTCAGGTCATTCCGGCCACCCATCTGGTTCTTGTTAGCATAATTTTCAAAAATTGGTCCTTTACAACTTTTTATGTCCTTTTAATATTTTCCAATATTTTTCGAACAAGACTAAGCACCGATTTGGCATATACTTTGAACATTTAACTGCTTCCAACAGTTTGAACTAAATATCTTCGCGTTGTGGTATGAATTTTTATAGCTGTTTGATGTCCAACACTTTTTGTTAAAGATACACCGTATAAGGGCGAAGAATTTAAAGTGTTATCAAAATTTTGTAATAAGTAGGTTAATTGTTAAGATTTCTTGGAGATGCTTGGAATTCTTGATGTGCAGGAGATTGTTTGAGTATGAACGTGTGGTGAATGACATATGTTTAATATTTGTACAGAAAGATGGATGAAGAGAAAGAGGGAGAGGGACCAAAGAAAAGATGGATGGATTGTGTAAAGAGTGATATGAAAGAAAAGGAAGTTAGTGATAGCATGACAAGTGACAGGGTAGAGTGGAAGAAAAAAACGTGTTGCGCCTACTCCAATAACACGGGACAAGGGCAGGAAGATGATTATGATTTGCACAGAAAAATATGATCTATAACATCTGATGAATTTTCTATCATGCTGCAATTTACGTTTTTTATAAGGACTTCTTGAGCAGAATTTTATGCTGTGTATCGTTACTGTTATTGAATGAATCTTAGAGTTTTAGGAATTACATAGTTTATCTTTGTTAGCTGTTGTTATTTGAGGCATCATTCAAGTTCGAAACAGAAGCAGCTCGTGGCTAAAGTAACAGCTGTACGGGTCGATCTCCATAGTAATGTCTTAAAATACTGAGATTCGTCCATGCTTCGGAAAGCACGTTAAATTGTTGGCCTCGGCTGTCATTTGTAGATCTTTTGTTGTCGTTATGGATGGTCAGATGCCAAGAAATTTGATACCAGTCTTGTATTCAGCTACATTCGGTTAGGCTGAAAACTGAAACCAACATACCCAAAATAGATGGAAAAAGCAGGTGCGACGATTAATCTGGCGTTTTTGGGACGATTAATATTTAGAGGTATGCGGAACAAAGTGTACAGTCGCCCATACCTCCGTTGAAAAGTGAGGATCCTATATCCAGATGGGTGTCTTTTCTGGTCTGGTAGTTGATTTCGGGCGGTTGTATATGTTCTAATCGCACGTAGAACTTTAAGTGTTCGGCAACACTGGAAGCGCGGGTGCGGGGTGGGCGCGGCGCGGCAATCTCAAATATAAGAACTTCATTTGAGTGTCCATAGTGGGCACGCGGGCGCGGGAAGCGGCGCGGGCTATTCAACGCGGGGCGCGCGTGGTCAACTCACGCCATAGGTCGTTTATACAAGCCACAGTGAGTACGCGGGCGATGAGCGGCAAGCCTTGTGTCCCTGCACCTGCGCCGCTCTCCGCACCATGCTGCTAGTGTGGCTAAGCAAATTGCGCGAGTTCCCGAACCCGCGCGCGTTCCCGCATCCGCGCCGCTACCCGCACTCGCGCCGCTACCCGCACCCCGCTGCCAGTGTGGCCAAGCAGTAATACTGCGATCCAGGATTTGTAATTTTAGTTCCTATGTGGCATTATAGATGTCGCTACAAACCTGTTACTCAGTCATTTTACTAAAAAGCGTCATCTTTCTAAATTCCAGGTCCTTCAGACTGGTGCGTTGCAAGCTGTAGAAGAGTGTCAGCACCAGTTCCGACACAGCCGTTGGAATTGCAGTACGGTGGAGAATTCTACCGATATCTTCGGAGGAGTTCTCAAGTTTAGTGAGTATTTTATCATAAAGTTTATTTGGTTTTATTACTATGTATTTCTTTATTACGAATCAGTGTTCTGTACCAGCAAAAGCAGTGCCAGCAAAATCAAGACCACGCAATCTAATCAAAATAAATAGTTTTTTTTTCATATTATGTATAAAAAAAATTTAAAAACCCTAGAATGTAGCTTGGAACGAAACTGAAAGAAACAATAAAATAATAATTAGGGGTCCGGTGTAGTAGTAGCCATTTTAGCTATTTTAGTAGTAGCTACACTACACTGGACAAGCTGCTAGGTAGTCAAAATACAAATGTCAAAGCGGGTCGTTTATTTTTTGACAACTTTAATGCTACAGCTCGTAAGAAAATTGCATATAATGCAAACAATTGAAACATTAAACACAAAATAGGTCAAATGTGTTTTGTGTTAGATAATATCAATTATTCTCAACCTCTTTCCGCAATCCTTCTCCAGAAATATGAAAGACCACTCATCGCTCAAGTTCAAAGGATTGCAGCAAGCATTCCATCTGTTGTTTGAAGTTCGTTTACGCCTTCCAACGCTTGTCCATCATCACTACTGTTTATCTTCCGGCAACTTAAAGCTGGAAGACATTTTGAAAATTGGTTTTGTATGCAATGTTTTTGGTGTGATTTTAAAATGTCGACCAAATTAATGTAGGCAGTCAGTCTTCCCACGCTTTTGGAGTTTTGGATTAAAATGTAAAAACCAAAATTGGATTTAGAATTTACTCAAATTTACTGATTTTTAAGGATTCCGTATCTCGTAATTAAAACCTATGGGGTATTTCCTGCTGATCTAGAATCCTGACATTTGTTAAGAAGCAAAGGTCTTAAAGCACAAGTAAAATAAAAAAAAACTGAAAACTGAAAATTTGTAGTATGTTACTAAAAATTTGTAGAATGTAACTACAAATTTATAGTTTTCAGATTTTTATGCTAATTAGATCTTATTATCGAGACTCGATTCGGCAATCAAATTATTATCATTAGTAACTTTGTACAAAACCTCTCGATAAATATTCGACTATCATACACTTCATTTATGATTTTTTATATCAGTGCACATAGATGCAGATAAATACAAAAAATTAACTCACCTGCTTTTGCGTGTTTAAAAAAAAAATACTCTGACATAGCCCTGAAAGTCATAAACATTGAGAATTTATTTATACACATAGAAACCCGTATCTTTTACTCTCTCAATAAAATAACACAGCTGATCCATTTTGTTCCTTCTCCATCCTTCTCAAGTCATGGAAAGACAAGGTGCACAACGATATGCACTCAGTACTCTGTTATTCTTATTAACAAACGAGAATCATCTGAATATACTATTTGACGCGTTCTTCCGTTGCTGATCAAAATCAAAGTTTGTGTATAAGTTCAATTTCATAGAACTTCATCGTCTTAGACGTGAAATGTTTATTTTCATATGTCGATTACTCGGTGTGTGTTTTGTTGACGGAGTTGCTCAGTTTGTTTACTGTAAACTACTAACACCGTAACCAGTTCTTCTGAGCTCCCACCCCCTTCTGCTCTCCTAGTATAACGGGTGCCTATATGTGGTTGCATGCCTTTTAAGGGATCTGATTTCTTGGTTACTTCAATGATTACTGGTCAACGAACTGAAGTATGGATTTTCAGTTTCATTTTTAGAATTTGAATTGATTTGGCAGGACTGGAACAATTTGCCTGCTGCGTTTTTCCTGTCCATTATAATTTAGGTGTCTTCAAGGCTAGAGTGAATAGGCTCTTAATAAACTAGTGTGCTTTACCATCAAAGATTGCATCACTGCTTACCTTCAGGTGGGATCGCAGTCAAGCACTAGTTAATATCAATTGGCAGATTTTGTTCCTACTGAAATATTCGTTATTAGATTTACGTCAAATCAATGGTGAGCTGTTTTGTGATACTGTCATTAAATATTATCGTTACGTTTGAATAAGAAATATTTTTTCAACGTGTGAAAAATAACAGTGGTAAGTTCTTGCGAATTCAATAGACATCTGGTAACCTGAGACAAAGAAATATAAATCATGTTTAATAAGAACATTCTTATAAACATAACGTTGAATGTGATAGAACTATTGCATAATGTTAGTTTGCGTAGTTTCAAGAAAGTGATCATAATGAGTGCTATTGGACACAATTTTTTACTCGTCATAGTTTTTCAATTCCATTTTATAAATTTTAAAGATAGTAATTGTGTCCTTACCATGAAGAATACAAAAGATTTAAAAAAACGCGTTTTAATGAATCGAGTCAGGTTTTTTAGTTAGGCGTGTTTTTAGTGGTATATACTAGTGCTTGGCCACTAACTAGTGGGAGGCTAAAGAAAAGATAGATGGATTGTGTGAAGAGTGATGTGAAAGAAAAGGGTGACGGGTGATAAGACAAAATTTAAGAAAAAAAGAAGTGTTGCGCCGACCCTAAATAATACGAGACAAGGGCAGGAAGATGATAATGATACTAGTGCTTGACTGCGATTCCACCGGATAGTAAGCAGTAATGCAAACGTTGATGGTGAATCGCACTAGTTTATTAAGTCTATTCACTCTAGCCTTGATCTAACAGTCAACTTCTTCAGCCTTGCCATATTCTTACTTAACCTTAACCTTGGCTTCATCAATTTTCAGAATCTCGTGAATCAGCATTCGTGCACGCTCTGTCGGCGGCTGCACTGGCGCATGCGGTGGCTCGCGCCTGCAGTCGCGGTGAACTCAACGAATGCTCCTGCGACTCTCGCGTCAGAAAGCGCACGCCGAGGCATTGGCAGTGGGGAGGGTGTTCTGAGGTAAGAATCGATAGATTTTAGGAACTTTAAAAACTTAATTCTTGTACATTGTAGACAGATGACCTGCTATTGTGTAGTGCTATTCTGTAAGAATCTCCGGAAAAATAAACAAAAACCAAAACCAAGCCAAACCAACCAAGTGATTCGAGCTTGTCTATATCTAGCAAAAGTTAATAATGATAGCAAACTTCGAACTCACTTAAAGAAAATTATCGTTGTTCGATTTTTCCAAAAAGCTTGCGATGATCATGCAAGAAGAAAAGAAGATCAAGATTCAGCAACTATTATTAAGGATTGCTGGTTCTAAGTCAATCCTAAGATTAAACGTTAGAATAAACAAGTAGATAATGTTTTAGAATTTAACATTTTCCGTAGGTATTGAAAAAGTTTTATTAAATTATTTAAACTTCATGTTCGGTAGTAGCGGTACAAAGGCGGACTTAATGCAACAAGGCATTCTCTATCAGTCAACCAGTACACCAGTAACCAGTCAGTTTTATAGTGTTTTTGAACACACTGTATATCGGTAAAATAAAAAGAATTTGCTTAATAATTTCTTAAGTACGCATGATTTTCAAAAAGTGTCCATAATACTTACAGGACATCAGATATGGCGAGATGTTCAGCAAAGACTTTTCGGATTCCAAAGAAGACAAAAACACTGATGAGGGGCTGGTAAATTTACACAATAATGAAGCTGGACGAAGGGTAAGCTGTGAACCATTTTACATTGCAAAATAAGTAATATTAATAATAATAATATTCAACAACCATCACACAACGCCGTCTAGTCCCAAGCTAAGCAGAGCTTGTGTTATGAGTACTAGACAACTGATAAACATACTTATATATTTCTAAATACATACATATTATAGATAAATTACACCCAGACACAGAACAAATGATTGCGCTCATCACACAAACATTTGTCTTGGGTGGGAATCGAACCCACGACCTCCGGCTTAACAGTCAGGGCCACTAACCACTAGACCAACAGGCCAGTCATGTAAGAATTAACTTAATAGTAATGCTGCAGTTTGATAATGATCATAAAGTAAGGATCATCTTTGTGTCCATGTCCCATATTACTTGGGGTTGGTGCAACACGTTTTTTTCTTTCATTCTAGTTTTTTAGCAGTCATGCTATCATTGACTCCCTTTTCTGTCATATTACTCCTCATACAATCCATCCACCTTTTCTTAGCCCCCCCTCTCCCTGGCCATCTATCAATAAAGTAAGCAACGATGATAATGTTGAAACCAGCAAAATGGTGGTCTATTAATAGGGGTGTAACAAATACGTCTTATTTGTTTTATTAGAGCGTGTACGGGAATAGGATATGGTATTTCTGAATTTTCTGCACTGAAATTGTACAATACAATTGTCGACTTGTACAGAATCGTTAATTGATTGTTTGATTTTTACTTTAGGGTTTCATAGCCATAGTCGGTAGGATTGTTCGTCCATCTGGATCTTACACAGCCATTTCACTGAAAGACTATTTGCACTGTTGATAATAAATCAATGTTTCGACTAAATATTTTTTCATCTTTCCTTTTCACTTCTCCACAGGCTGTCCGTGGTCGTATGCAACGCGTCTGCAAATGTCACGGCATGTCAGGATCCTGTTCTGTTCGCGTCTGCTGGCGTCGTTTGCCACAGCTGCGGATGGTCGGTGACGCACTGTCTACTAGATATGAAGGCGCCTCGCATGTTAAGGTTTGTGACGTAGTTTGTGATTTAATGTGCTGTATATTCTGATATTACTGGAACTTCACTCATGTAATTTTTGATTGTTTAGGCTGAGTTACACTAACATTTTGCTAGGCATATTTTTAAGTTATTAGAGTGCACCAAATAACTGCCTTCAGCTCTGGGGATTTGAAATTTCCTTAAACCTAAAGTTTTAGCAGTTAATTGAGTCTAAAGCCAAGGTCCGCTGGTACTTCACACCGGAATAGCTTCTAATGTTCAAAGCACAGTTCCGATCATGTGTGGAGTACTACCTACCGATTGTGCGCACAATCGGTAGGATCGCTGTCAAGCACTTGTTTATCCTGTTAAACCCAAAGCGAGTGTTCGGCCGTGATTTCGCGACATTCTGTCATGCCATTTAAGAACGTAATTAAGAAGTTCTTCATAAAGTAGTGTGTGTATATCGAAAATAAGGTTTACAATGAAGTGCGAGAGGGCGGACGCCGCGAAAATGCTAGAGGGTCCACCAGTTACATAATTTAAAAAAGTCCCATGGAATAGGGTGCAAACCTATTCCCCCAAATGAATATAATTTCAGATTCCAGTCTGCTACTGAGAAATTTTAGATGGAAAAAACCCAATAATATTACTTAGCCAGATCCGGGGTCCTAGAACATATCTTTTGAATTCAGTAATTCAACAATTGCAAGTGACACTTAGCTCATGCATGTGGACATTATTTACTATCGTGCCGCAAGATGTTTGAGTTTTATATTAGACTTTAATGAGCTTGTCTTAATACTTTTAATTGAGCTGTGGTTGAGTTGTTTGAGTGTTGTGTTTGTAAGACAAAGCGAATTGATGTGACAATGTGGTTGAAATTGATTTAAGATTTAAGTTTTTTTAAATCACCATCATTATGACTGATTTTCAGGTGGTCGAACGCAAGAGAGGTAAAAACATAAGAAAGCTGAGACCAATGCATATGGACATGAAGAAACCTAACAAGACTGATCTCGTCTACCTGGAAGACTCGCCTGACTACTGTGAACCTAATGATGAGTAAGTTTCTTTTGGTGATTTGGTTGGACTACCTCCCCAATTAGATAAAGATATTCGTAGGGAAACCAAGTTTCACAAAATCTAAATATTTTTATTTCACTTATAAAACGTCAAAAGCTAGTGCACGGTACCAAATTGGTTGTTTCCTATGGAGAATAACCGGCAATAAAATCCATAGTTAAGAAAAAAATTAAAAGGTAACCGACATAGCCCGAAGAATTACCAAACTTAAGTGGCAATAGGCAGCACATATTCGTCGGTCGTTGGGGCCGAAAGGATCTGGAGTGGCGATCGCGTATTAAAAGACGTAGCGTTGGAGTGCTTCCTACAAAGTGGACCCATGACCTGGTAAGGATTGCAGGAATCCGATGGATGCGAGACGCACAGCATTGTGGCAGCACTTTTAGAAGGCCACTACCGAAAGTCGTCCACTGCTGGATCTATGTCCTTTCGGCTGAAATGAATGATGATGATGATCTCCACAAATATATCTATCATAAAATAAGTTCTCCTAAAAAGATTTCATGGGATTTGGTGAGAAATGTCTTGCAGATCATTTCTTCTCCAATAATATCATTATAGCAAAAAGGATATGAAATATGGATTTTTGTAATAATAAATAGAAAATAGTCGATTGATTTAAAGCCTTCAAAAGAGTTTTGCATTGTTTGGAGTGCCTCAAGGACCAAAACTATGTCATTCATATTTTTTCCCTCAAAATTCAGATCCAAAATATGTTATTTCTTCGCAGGCTCGGAATACTAGGCACCCGAGGACGAACCTGCAACAGAACATCGGCTGGTCTTGATGGCTGCCGCTTACTTTGCTGTGGTCGAGGCTATCAAACTCGAGTAAGAGATCACGAAGAGAAATGTCGATGCCGCTTCGTATGGTGTTGCAGAGTCGAATGCGAGATTTGCCGGTTTAAGCGAGACCATCATGTTTGTAATTAATGAAGAAAACTATTTCATTTTTGTTCGTGATGGTCCTTTTTATAAAGTCATGAAAGTTATCGAAGATGATCCTTTTGAAGAATGATTATATTTCATTGACTTTTATTGTGAACTTTGTTTCGGTAAGGTTAGATTTGAAGTGATCGATGTTTATGATAACAGAAATGTTGATTTTTGCTGAAGAAATATATAGACGCAACTAACGATGTGAAAAGCATTATTTCTTATAAACCTTTGATTCTTTAGAACTGCATTTGAAACTTTTTTCTAAATCGGTCTAGAGTAAGTTGATTAAATAAAACACGATTCAACAGATATCACACATTGCATCCTTTTTCTCGCTATTAAGTAATTGTCAGGCCCAAAATATTTTGGTAAAGATGATGAAGCTGATAGAAGCTAATATTTATAAGAAAACTGAACAAGTGACTTAACGAACAAAATGTAATTTATTTTAGAAATAACAATACTTATCTTAATTGTATTTATTGCTGGACTAAAAACCATTACAAAAAATACAAAAAATCAAATAGTCTTATAGTCTAGATCTCTCTTTAATATTTCGATCTGATTTAAGCTTCACTTTTGTTTATGTTTCTGTAATTGATGTTATTTCTTTTTGTATTAATTCGTCTATAACAAAGTCCTTATTATAAATCGCTGACTGATTATTAATTTTAATTAGTATTTAGATAACATTTAATTTTCTGAAGATTAAGCTTTAAAATTATTTACAGTATTACTAACTTATTTTATTTTTAAATGTACAAAGATGTAAATAGCGCTTTTGTTAATATTCTAATATTAATAGTTATAGATTTGAGGCATTTTCTTCTTATTTATGAGCCGAATGTAAATATTAATATTTTTATCGTGTAAACGTTTACACATATTGATTTTCTACCTCATGAGGAAGATGATTTCGTTCATGCCATGATATGATATCGTTTAATTTAAGGATGAGAAATAGTTCTATGAAAAGCGTATCGACGATATTTTAGCTATCTGCTATAGAATTGGTATCAAATCGAAAAAATTCTAGAGTGTCTTGAAAAAGGTGTTGTGGGAAAAAAGTTTTAACATCACTAAATTAAGATATAGAAGTTGTCGAAAATTCTGTGACATGAATTGTACTTGTTGAGTTTTATAGAACTGTTCCTCGAATTCGCCAGTTGTAAATATTTTACCCAGTAAGATAGTTTTAGTAACTTATTGTATTAGGAATGTGATAGCTTTATTCCTTTTAGTGATAACTCTTATCTATGACACTTTGTCTACTTTTGGTATGTAATCGTCGATGTTATTTGTACATACTCTATAGTGATACTATGTAACATAAATAGCTGTAATGTCTGTGTTTATTCTTAGGAGGCTGTGCTTTGTGAGGTTCTGAGAATGGTTTTTGAATTTTGTTGTACCTGTTTCTTTATTTCCTTTCTTTGTATCTTCATAAAATACTTTATATGCGAGTTATTTCTATTGTAATTATTGTTATGATTCATCAATTACTCTATACTGTATAACTGTTCTGTTTTCTTTGTTTTTTTTTTTTACTTTTGTAACACCTTTACAATTGTATAATGATTTATTCTACAGTACAATTTACTTCTAATATCTAACTTTTAGAGTCCTCATCATGAAACCTTTATTTTCTTAGAACCTCTAAAAGACAGTCAAAAATAAAAATTTTACACTTGCCAACTTAATGTAACGTGTCAAATATAAGAATTTGAAATGGTCTATAACTTAGTTCTAAGTGATTTTTCTCATTGACTCAGACGTATCACCAATGATATTTAAGTACTTAATCTGTATGTAGAGATTCAAATCCAACTCGTTGACTTAAAATAAGTTGATGTTACTTTGTAGAATGTCACGTCCATAAAATTATTTGAAAATGTAATGCTTGTCTTCAATTCTCGTCTAAAGGTACAGTTCCGTTGCTGTTTAAAAGTACTTAACTTTGACTTGTATGAAAGGCAGGGCCTGCAACGTACAAATGCGTGTCTGGGAAACAAACGAACCCATGAAGCTAATTTCTCCGTAGGCATCCGATGTGGCAATGGAATTGTGTCTTTAAGTATACATTTGACGTCTCATTGCAAAAATGTTACTAACATCTTTTCTACGATGAAGTTTTAGACTGTATCTGTATTTAAAAGTATTTTAAAGCCTAGACTTCGTTTCACTCCGAAACTTAGTTTAACTTTGAACATTTTTGAGGTAAGACTTAGTATTTACCATTTTGGATATGGAATAGTTACTATTTGATGTAAATGAAATAAAGTAAATGTATTAGAAGCAACATTTTAATTTTTATGTTTATCATCCTCCCTAACTATGTTGTGGTACTTCCCTCTGGAACCATACGTCTTTTCTTGATAATGGTAAGTGATATTTAGTTTGCAAATAGGTTTTAGTGAACACTTTTAAACGTCAATTTTTTCGACAGTTTAAAATAAAAGAGACCAGTGTTTCCTAGCTAAAAACCCTGAAAAAAAAAACACCGAAACAAACTCAGGGATAACAAGTTTATGTAGCAGATGCCGGGGGAAAAACAGCCAAGTTGAAGCCAGCCAGCCAGCCCACTAACAAGTGGGCATGCCACGTCGCACGAATGCACCTGGACAGATGGGGGAGGTTTGTTATTCACTGGACGTCTGAGGTAGATCGACGCCGTCGAGGACGATCTGATCATGTACGAGGGCCAAACTTGGTTAGAGGTCGCCCTAGGTAGAATGGTTTGGAAAAAGAAAGGGGAGGCCTTTGCTAGCAGCGGGCCACAAAATAGCTATGGCCCTTAACGATAGTGATGCTTTAATCTGTCATTGTATTAATTCGTTATCAGAGCGGTTATTTTTATAACAAAACTAGCGACCTGCCCAGGTTTCGCACGGGAGCAATATCAGCTGTTTTTTCCCTAATATCTGTAACTTGAGTTACGGAGCGCAGCGTGTTGTTTCCCTTTTATGCTATTACTAGCGACCCGCCCACGCTTTGCACGGATACAATGCTGATACCACCGCAACCGCTATGTCCCTACATTTTAAATCTGTTATATATTCAAAAATATTCATTTAAATTACATGCTGTGAGAGCCATTTTAATCTACATGAAATGCATAATGTATTTAAGGTACTTAATTGGATAAGGAGTAATGCTATATTGCCTAAAATCGCTTCGTAAATAAGTCATTATTTCTCGTAAAAAGTAAAGGATAAAAAGATGGTTATTGTGGGTTATCCCTAAGAGATAGACATATACCATCGCGGACTTTTTTGTAGACCTTTTTAAGGTGTACAATACTATAGTACATTATTTCGATCTATCTCGTAGGGTTCAGCCAACGTTTGCAATGTATATGAAAAAAAAAAAATGTATTTACGATATCATATTACAAATCTCTAAAATTATCAGTGTTTATCTACTTATACACACTTTATCATGCATGTAAAACATATAAACCTTCCTCATGGATCACTCTATCTATTAAAAAATGCATCAAAATCCATATCGCAATTTTAAAAATCTAAGTATAGATAGGGACAGACAGCCGGAAGTGACTTTGTTTGCTATGTAGTGAAATAATCAATTTCACTTTTTAACCGAATTCAAAAAAAGGAGTAGTTTATCAATTCGGTTGTATTGTTGTATTTTTTTATGTTTGTTACCTCAGAGCTCCGTCGTTAATGGACCGATTTGCAAATATTTTTTCCCCCTTATTGTTTATGCATTCAAATTTGTCCTATTTTTTTCAAAATCCATTTTTAATGATGGAGTCCATGAGGAATCAAGGGAACTCTTCAAATAGTATAGGCAACCATATAGTGATTTTCGTATTTTCAACGAGAACTTCAACAAATTTCATCGACAACTTAAGCAGTCAAAAATTAACATTTGATGAATTGGAACTGATGAAGAAGACTAACGGAACTTCATACTCACATAAATATCACAATGAAGATAGTTAAGCGACTATGATAATACAAATAAATGAATGGTTCTGAATAGTTACGTTGAAAATGGTATCATCGAAGAGATCTGATGATGATGATGGAGCCGGAAGGTAGGCACTGGAACTCCGTAATTAATCAATATAGGGTATATTGATACAGCCATCTTTGGACTTATTAGAATTGTCATTAGATGTACTTTGGCTATAAGGTACTATCGAATTGATCTGATGATGGAGCCGGAAGGTAGGCACAGGAACTCCGTAATTAATCAATGTAACCTAGCCGTGTTTGGGCTTATTAGAATTGTCATGAGATGCACTTTAGCTATAAGGTACTATCGAATTGATCTGATGATGGAGCCAGAAGGTTTTTAGTGAAGTCAGTTTTTTTTTTGTAAAAAGTTTTTTTTTATTGTTCAGGTATTAGATAAGGTAAATCCTCTGACTTATGATAGTTATTCCGGGTCTGATAGATATCTTGTGTATATGAGCTTATGTGTTTGTGAACGCATTTACGATATAGGAGTAAATCCTATCACGGTGCTTTATTGATATTGAGGGTAAGCCTTCAACAGGCTCCTGGACGTTTGAGTTTTTAACCTCAGTAACCACCAAGGTGTCACCGATGGCGGTACCCATCAGCATGAAAGGGGTTTCGTGACCTCTTAGAAGACCACCACGTAATCCATTCTGTAAAACGCCTGTTAGGGTATCCCTGAGAACATCAAAGCGTCTTCCCTAAGCCTCGCTCTGTAGCCGGTAGCACGTGATCATAGTGCTACTGTCTTTCATCGGGTCGCTCGGTGTGTAGCCAGAACCTCTACTTTAAATCTCAATTTATTTTAACCTTTAACTTCGTTGCTCTATTTAGTTCCTAATAGGGTATCACACTCATTTTCGAAAAGTGTCTCAATTAGTTTCTGTACTGCTAATAAACCACTAAACAAAAAAACTAAATTTTTATTCTAAGTTGCTAAGTACCCTAAAAATGCTTTTAAAATTTACATTTTTAAATTTCGTGTTACCGATGTTCGATGTTACCGCATTAATCATTCATCTATGCAAGCAAGGAACCACTTTATAAGTGGACATTAGCTGAATAGGCAAGTGTTAGTGTCTAAAACATAAAACAAAAAGTTTATTTATTTAAACTTCATGTACAGTAGCGGGAGTTCGATGGATGCGAGACGCACAGGAGCGTTCATTGTGGCGGCATTTGGGGCACACCTATGTTCAGCAGTGGACGTCTTTCGGCTGCAAAGATGATGATGATGACAGAAGCGGTACATAGGCGGACTTAATGCAAGGTATTCTCTACCAGTCAACCTTTGGGTTAAAAAAGACAACACAGTTAACAAACAAACAATAAACAAATAAAAAAAACTTCAATCAGAAAAAAAAGGTTATTTATAATAATAAATAAAAAACATATATATATATGCTAAAATTATAAACTAATAAATACTATGAAAAATATCAAATCATTAAGAGAACTTAATAACAATTCAGACGAAGACCGAACTAAAGTAATAGTTACAAGTCTGCAATGAAGTTTAGTGTTGTCAAATGTTTACGAACCTACCTACCTACATGGTGAACATCCCTATCACATATCACCTATACGCAGTCACTCCTTGTAAAATTTTAAATTTTACATAGGTGCATAAGATTAAACTAAACGACTCCAAGATAGTTGGCAAAAGGCAAGGCACTAGGCAGATTGATTGAGTACTTGTTTTGATAGAGCATCTACTAATTATATTAATTCCACGAATTTGAAATAGATAACCTTATCAGCAATTTACTTTTGTATGTCAGTATGCAATAAATCAGAAAAAAACCAGTGACTCGATAAGACTGTAGGTGTGTACATATAGACGCGTGCGGTTGATGTCTTCTGCGATAATTTTCTCTGATTTTTTCGATTACTAATCGGTGGTACTTTGTTTTCTTCGATAATATACTATCTAAAGGCTAATTTAAGACCTTTATAGACCAAAGGGCGCGGCGCCGGTGGGTTTCCCTAACGGTTACGCTGCCAGGCTTCTTTTGAGTCAATCACACCGGGGCTTAGCTCTGTAGAGGCCTTTACACGAAGCCCGTGCGCTGGAGCTAGTCGTACAGACTTATATTGCTAGCGCTGGTCTTCCACGGGTAGTGTGAAAGCGAAGCCCGGGGCCCCAGGATGAAGGCAAAGAAGGAACAGGAGTGGGTTTTTAGTCAGTAAAAGTCTGACACTATCTCCCGCTTCGCCCAAGGGCGGGATTTGTGACACTTAAAAAAAAAACCTGTGTTTTTTACAAAAGTCCGATGAACATTTTTCTCAATAAGTACTGCGATACTGAGTAGCTTGACGCATTAACATTGGTTCAACTGCAGCAACTGCCTGTAGCAAGGGGACGTCGGTGCAGGTTACTTTAAAAAAAAATAGACAGGCGCTTTATTCATGCTAGTACTGGCTCCAGTCTGTCTGGCCGCCAGCGCTGGCGTAATGTGCTTGAACCTGTCTTAATGACAATACGTATGGCGCTAATTAGAATTGTTTATATAAAGCGTTGTTATAGTGAGGTATTATCGATGGAAAAGACAGTAAGCATTTCGTTATGACAAAAAAAAATCCCAAGGATGCTCTGCCCTGGCGAGGCAGACCTCAAAAGGAACTTATCGCCGCGTGCACAGCTTTAACTTTACGTCTTTACCGCCATACCATCCCTCTAGTGTCTTGAGTGACGTGCCGCGATTTGGCGGCAGCGGAATTTTGCCCCAGGAACATAAAACCTCTAGGCAGCTTTCGTTCGTGTTGCACTCTTTTGTAGGCATTGCATTTATATTATTCGGTAGAATTAGAATTCAAGAACTCATATTGAGCTGATGTTTTTAAATCACATATTTTTTGGGCCAGGCTCTTCTGACTATAAAATTATATACAATTCTATAACTTAACTTGTCTTCCAAGTTGATATGAACGTTATCTTTTCCAAATATGTATCTCTTTGATAAAAGATAAAAAAATAACAATTTTAAAGGTGTGTAAGATAGAATATATAATATTCGGGTATTTTTTGCCAAATCGCCGATAATCGCACTCATGTATTGATGCATTAATTTTTAAGTTCTCATTTGGGTTCAGAAAATATAAAATCAGTGAATCCATGTTTTCTGACTTTTTCTAAACAGAACACAGAACAGGAACATCAAGAATGAGCATTGGGAATCCAGATAAAAGAAGCGTAGATTAAAATCATCAGCAGGGCAGAGTGGAAGAAAAAAACGTGTTGCGCCGACCCCAAATAATACGGGATAAGGGCAGGAAGATGATGATGAGATTAAAATCATCAGCAAAATACTTCCTCTTGTGAAGCGACCTACTGGCCAGCCGATCCTAGAAAAATTCCGGATCTTTTAGACGTTTTTGCAATGAAAGGGTATTGCAGGCATTTCATTAAAACTGAATCCTGCTACGGCAGCTCGTCCGAACACACTCCCGTAATTCTAACTGTCAGCACTATGCTTGTTGAGACCTCGAACCCAGAAAAGCTCTATAATAAACATACAGATTGGATATAATTTCGGGAATTTCTAGAAGAAAAGACTGAGATTAAAGTAGCTCTTAAAACACAGGATAACGAACATGTTACAAAACTGGCACAACAATACTCTCGAATCACCAACTATTTACTACGGAAGTTCACAAAAGACTATGATAGGCTACAAATAGCTAAACCTGTATCGATAACAAATTACTAATTTACAAAGTCTTGAAGCCTGTCCAGACAGGCTATACATCCAGATGTATGGTGTACATCTCTGGGGCAGCGCCAGTGACCCCAATATAATTATACTACAGCGAATACAAAATATGATATTGAGAAACCTGTGCAATGTCCCATGGTTCATCACGAACACAGAAATACACCACTATCTCGAAATGAGCAATGTGAAGGAAGAAATCCTCGAAACTGCATACATACTTGAGGAGGTTGGAATATCATCCCAACCTATTGGCCTTCTAATCTGACAACAAGAAGCTACACTAAAAGGCTAAAGCGAAAGGATGTTAGAGCTACCTACATAAATAAATATATCCAATGAAAGGATGTCTTCACTAGAGGGCACACCCGAACCTCTATAACGTACAGCGCATTTGCTTATAGTTAATGCTGATTGCAGATACAACCGGAAAAAAAATCCACCAACTTACAATTAATATTTTCACAATATTATATGACTGTGTTATTATGCCAGCGATAACAATGATAACGATTGAACAAAAAAAAAAATTTGAAGCTTCAATAAATAGTTAAAAACAGACAATTTACAGTAGAAAGTCGGTTTTCTATCGTTTACATTTCGGGAACTGTGCATTAGAATTGCACAAATCAATTCTGTAATACTTACCCGGTTTGATGATGGAACGGGTTTAACAGAATTAAATTGTGCAATTCTAATGCAGGTTAAGTTAGAACAGTGATTTTCTAACCTAACTTTACCCACATGATCGCTTCGTTCGCTCGCCATCGCTTTGTAATGGTCACTATTATAACCTGACTTAATACAGGCGTGATTTTTAACATAACCTAACCCAAATGACTCACTAACAATAGAAGGGGAATAGTCGCTCATCGGCGGTTGCCGCGGCACGCTCGCCTTCGCGTTTTTATAATCACTGTTCTAACCTAACGTAACCAATATGATCGTTTCGTTCGCTCGCCATCGCGTCCCAATGGTCACTATTCTAACCTGACCTTACCCAGCCGCAAAGCTTTGCAGTCACTTAATATTACAGTAACGTTTTTCAATACGTCGCGCCAAATTGTAATACTAACAGTGTGTTAAATGATACAGCTGCGACATATATATATTTTAAACGATAGACCTAATAATTTTCGATGAAATAAACTTTATATCCAATAACTTATATGAAATAAATTTTAGAGTACTTATGTAAGTTTTAAACGTAAAGAAATTATATTAACAGTTGGTATACCTCACGTATTATATTTTGTGAATGTTATTGAAATGAAAATTTACCAAACAACTTTATAGATATGGGAAGCACCCCATCAGGACCTGTACCATGACATTTAAAGTAAGATTGTTCAATTCTTATTTCCAGAGTGGATAAGAGATGGCGCTAGACAACCTGTATAGCTCTGTCTCTTTCCCACAACTGAAATAAGAATGAAACAATCTTACTTTGAACGTCATGGTAACCTCGCAGACAACTAGAAGTACGGAGTTGCGCCATCGGTACGTGTTCACTATACATTCCAGCCAAACACACCAAACGTTTTGGAAACACATTTATTATGCGTATGCGTATGCGAAGCTATAACCTAAAGGTCTTTAAATCAAGAGTCAATAGGTTAGGTTTAGGCAAGCGTGCTTCATTGTCGACTACATCATCTTACCATCAGGTAAGATAGTGGTTTAACGCTAGCCTTTCAATAATAACAAAAAGATAATTATTTTAGTGCACTGGATGAACTTTTTGAATCCAGGAAGTGGACATTGTAATGGGTATTGAGATATTCGGTTATCGCTAATATGCTAGGTAGGTACTGAGTAGTAGCTGTCTTACAAATATTTAGTAAATAATAGGTACGTATGTACACTTACTACTCTACTGAAAATTATTAATTTAAAGATAGGAATATTAATAAGAAACATTATAAATCTTTCTCTAGCTTTGGCGGTTAGAGTTGATATCCTCATCTGCAGGTTCCAAGCTGAAGCTAAAGTAATTTAATTTTTAACTAAATATTCCATGGTTTTTCATTTCAAAAATTATTTTTTTATTATGCTTTATTGGATAGCATAGCTAATCAGCCTTTCAATGTTCCTACTGTTGGAACTCAGGCTTACTCTCTAGGAGAGGGAATGGGCATAATCCACCACGCGGGCCCAGTGCGGATTGGTGAATGTCATATGTCTTCGAATTTTTAGTTCTAGGACATGCCGGTTTCCTCACGATGTTTTCCTTCACCGTTTTGAGAGCAGTGGTGATGAAATAAATTACACAAAGTAATGCACTTTATTGGGCGGTACTATGCAATCACTGTCCCAGGGTCTACTCTTGGACATGTAACCCTCGGGGATTTTAACCGAAATTAAAGTATTGTTGAAGTTTTATTGACTGTACTTATAGTTATTGCAAGTATTTTAATGAGAAATTTAAAAAAAACATGTTTATATTAAACGTATTTCTTATAGATCATCATCTTCCTGCCCTTGTCCCATCTTATTTGGGGTCGGCGCAATACGTTTTTTTCTTCCATTCTATCCTGTCAACCGTCATACTATCACTAACTTCCTTTTCTTTCATATCACTGTTCACACAATCCATCCATCTTTTCTTTGGCCTCCCTCTCCCTCTCCACCCATCCACATGTATACTCATAACTCTTTTAGTAACATGTGTTTCATCTCTCCTCTTTACATGACCATACCAAGACAAACGAAAAACTTCCTCTAATATATTAATTTCTCACTTTATCCATTCTCGTCACACCACACATCCATCTCAACATTCTCATCTCCGCTACATGCAATCTTTAATTTCTTATAGATCAAAATACTTAATTTAACGATGACATCCGCGTGATTTTAAATCAGCCCCGTAATTGGCTTGGATTTTGGCGTCTTCAGTTTGGGATTATTTATTGACAAATGATAGCTGAGCAGCAATTTAGCTTTCTAGGCTACCTTTATCAGGTTCATGATCAATCTAATCAGCAATTGAATGAGTATTCTGTGGTGAGTTCATAACCTAGGAATTCTTTCTCTTATCTAGATATACCTCTAGACGAGACTGGCCTGTTGGTCTAGTGGTTAGAGGCCCTGACTGCTATGCTGGAGGTCGTGGGTTCGATTCCCACCCAGGACAAATGTTTGTGTGATGAGCACGATCATTTGTTCTGTGTCTGGGTGTAATTTAGATGTCTATAATATGTCTATAATAGTTTAGAAATAACACAAGATTTGCTTAGCTTGAGACTATACGGCGTAGTGTGATGGTTGTGGAATATTATTATTATTATTACCTCTCTTCAAAGTAGGATTAGTTACGTGGGGTAATTCAGAGTTTCTTATGCCAGAATGAAAAACCAAAATATTATTGCATACCTACTTATTTGTTTTCACGACAACTGTTCTTGATCGACTGCTGACATCTTCTTATATATATAAAACAGACAAACCGTGGAATTGCTTTCACTTAAATAACTCTAATATCTGTTTGCAATCAGCGGCTGAAATAATGATGATGATGATGATGATGATTGTCTAAGTTTTTATTGAAAACAAAACGTTTATTTGTGTAAAATATAAAAATTTGCTATTTTACACAAATTTTACGTATATAAATTGACACTTAAATTTAAAAAAAATAGTGAAGAACATATGTTTTTAGAAACCTTGGACATTAAATCGAGATGAATTGAGATAATTCTGAATGATGAAATTTTTTTCTAAAAATTTTTTTGGTTGGAAAAAAAATCACGTATTTCCTGGAACAAGTATATTTCTATCATTATGAATTTTGGTACGGCTAATTGGTCATTCGAGTTGCATATATGTATGATTTGGAGATCAATTTGATAATATTAAGTGATAAGCAATCAATATTAAAGACTTGTGTTTTAATATAAATAGCAGGTAAGGATCTCGATCTGTTCATTCTGAATATAGGATATCAAAATGAAGTCTGTTATGCTTCTTTCTTATTTATTCCTGGGTTTGACGATAGCTGATGTTCAAGGTCAATCTATATCTAGCCCTGATCCGTTGTTTACCCCTGAAGCTGCTACTACTATTGAACCGACCACTCAAGTTCCAACAACCGAACGTGATCCAAATGAACTTCCACTAGGTGAAGAGTGTAATGAAGAATTGTGCAAACTACCTGACTGCAGATGCTCGACTACGGACATTCCTGGTGGACTCTTGCCCAGAAATACACCTCAGGTAAATGATTAAAATCAATCATACAAAATTAACCTATGATAAAATAATATCCTTCTCTCATTTTCTGTTAAAATTATAACAATAAAGACCTACCTCTGATCTTACCACTTAAAAAATAATAAAAATAAAAAAAATGTCATAAAGGATTTTATATTTCATATTATTTGTAAGTTAAAATAGTAAATGTTATAAGATTAATCATAATTAATATATGTATATCAATCATATTATTACTCGTAATCTGTTTTGATTTTTTACTTGATAGTTACAATATAACATTATCATATCATATAATAATAACTTTAGCATAGCACATATCATTTGTTATTATTTTTGGGAATCTTCACCAATCAGAGCAGGGTTATGACCTGATTCCAAAATAATTCTTCTATTCCAGTTCGTCACAATCACTTTCGACGATGCCATCAACGTTAGAAATATAGAGACATACCGCAATATTCTTTATGGTCGCAAAAATTCCAACAGCTGTCCATCGGGTGCTACTTTCTACGTCAGTCATGAGTACACCGACTATATATTTGTTAATGAACTTTACAACCAGGGTTATGAAATTGCACTTAACTCAATTAGCCATAGAATTCCTCAGAGCTATTGGGCTACTGCAAACTACGATGTTATAAAAGAAGAAATTGCAGATCAAAGATTTCAGATTTCTCACTTTGCCAATATTTCTATTGAAAGCGTTAAGGGTTGGTATTTTGCTTACGTTATTATTGAATTCTTGCGTGATGTTCTTTGCTACTTTTTTATTATTCGTTCATTGACTCGTTTTACCTGAAAACCTAAACCTGTGTTTATAACTTTATTTAATAGAATTCCTACCATAAACAAATATTCAAAATTTACAGGTGTTCGTCTCCCCTTCCTCCAAATGGCTGGTAACTCTAGCTTCCAAGTAATGGCTGACTATGACTTAGATTACGACTCCTCCTGGCCCACAAGCGCCTTTAGAGATCCTGGCTTATGGCCTTATACTCTGAACTACGCATCCACCCAAGACTGTATGATCCCTCCCTGTCCCACTGCTTCTATCCCGAAACCTTGGGTACAGCCCATTGTTTCGTGGACTGACTTGAATGGATTCCCATGTGCGATGGCTGATAGCTGTCATTTCACGTAAGTACTTACATATTTGTATTCGAGTTTTCTTTTTTAAATGAATAATTTCCTTCAATTCTTTTACATAAGAAACCGAATACAACAATTCTTTGGTACGTATATATGTTCTTTTTTCTCCCGGATGCTCTGATGTAGTTTATCTTTTTTATTTTCATCTTTAGCCCCGAGATGGATGACGAAGAAGCTTGGTTCAAGTTCATCGTCGGTAATTTCGAAAGGCACTACCTCGGCAATCGTGCACCCTTCGGTTTCCATATCCATGAATGGTATTTATCCAGCAACCCGGCTGTCCAGGCCGCCTTTGTAAGGTTCATGGATTTAATCAGCAATTTGAATGATGCTTTTATGGTGAGTATTATAAACCTTTAATGTGTTTAAGATATTGTCTTATCAATTTATTAGTATCATTTGCACGAAAGTAGTTTAAAATAAGAGTATTAGTTAGAAACTCAAATATTATAATAACAGTCGCACATTGATCATCTCTCAGATATACTTTTTTCAATGATGTACCCGTTTGTTTTTTATTAACCAGGTGAATTCTAGCGAAGTTCTTGACTGGGTGAAAAACCCAGTCCCTATTGGGGAATACAGAGCCAAATCTTGCAGGGAATGGAGTCCGACGATGTGCTATAGTCGACGTTGCGGTCCGCTTTTTGGTGTACACAATGCGGTATGTATCCGATGGTTCAACAAGAACATTCAGTAGAATTTTTGTAAAAATAGTTCATCCTAGCATTTAGAATCGTCGAATTTGAACGAATGAAGACGATAAATTGATGATGTATGGTGTCGAATGCTACGTCTGTTAACAGCATGGTTTATTTGCTTCCTAATTACGTTTCTGCATTGTTTTGTGGCTGGTCATTTCCAGAATAATCTCGGTTTTAGTGGTTTTAAGACTTTCACTTATCTATTTGATTTAGGTGATTTAAAACCATAAGATGTACATAAGTAGATATTAAAGAGGATATCATTATTAGCCTATTGAGTTTCATTTTGTTACTGTTTGTTAATGTATCTTTATTTGTATCGTGGTGGGACCCATTCTCATTCTCTTTACAGATGATTTATTGGATGAACGCGTGCAATGTCTGTCCCATGGTGTACCCTTGGACAGGCAACCACCTCGGCCGTTGATCGATGAATAATGTACTGTTTAATTGTTTATTTATTGTAACTATAATTATTGTTAACATTTTGACGTGAAATCTTAATTAAATTAAATTTGAATATTAAACATAATTTTTCGAATTCCCTGTTTTTTGTCTTTTAACTGTCAAACCCTCATAGTGTAACGATGACAATCTAACTTGAGTCAAGTTCAGAATTAGTTTTGAGATTGGCATCAATTTTTGAAATATGCATAGGTACTCCCTGGGTAACCACGTTTCCTTCGGATTGTTTTATGTACGATTGGTATCTCTGGTCAGCGATTCAGTTTTCTAAGCCGTTTTTGTCAGGTTTCTGACTCTGACCAGCAATTTAAATGATTATTTTTGTTGCGAGTTTATAACCTAGGTTTTTTTTTCTCTAATCTAGATAGACCTTTTATCTATCTTATCAAACATGGAGTTTTTTTTTTCGGTGGGCAAATCATGCATTGACCTCTCGCGCTCTTGGGCGGAGCTGAAGGGAGTGTCAGACTTTTACTGACAAAAAACCCACTCCTATTCCTTCGTTGCCTTTCATATTAGGGCAAAGTCTTTCTTTCAAGGCTTCGACCCTGCTGGGCCCCTACGGTTTGCTAACATCTCCTTGAGGCGCACGTGGAACAGTATGCGCCGTCGCCGACTTGGGCTGGGTCCGGACGGTTACCAGATAGTAGCTAACCATTGCTCGCCGTTCGCAAGCCCGCGCCTACGGTGGCCGGATATTGGGATTGGGATCCCGGCGGCTGGGGTGTGAGAGCCGCTCCCTCGTGAGTGCACGTGCGGCCTCCTCCTTTGCTAATTACTGCTTTGTAGAAGGAGGCGTCTGCCTGCTATTTCTCCTCGCTTCGGACCATGGTCTGTACCAAAGCCCGGCGCAAGAGATCGTTGTTGCCGATCTCCACCACGAGAATACGGGGGTGCTCTGCTCAAGAGGGGCACACTTCTACTATGGGCTCCATCTTGTACTCCGGGCTGTCTACACAGTGGTGGCACCCAGGCGATACTTCGGTACGGTTTCAGTGCAGGAACTTCCAGAACTGACCATGTTCGGAGAGAACCTGCGTCATGCGGAAGGCAAGGACGCCGTGAGGTCTTTTTAGCCACTCCTCAAAGAGGGGACTTACCACCATAATTATGGCATGCCCAGCACTGGGTTGCGAAAGTCGCTGTTGCCATTTCACCATGAGATCCCGCCGGAAGTCGGTCTGTCATGCCGTGACTTGTCGCATCAGCGGAGTTTCGCCCTGACGTTGTATCTCCACGCGCAAATCGTTCATGCGTGCAAGAAATTTTGCCTCCAGATCCCATGGTGGCAGGCCAGCAAGGAGGCTCGCCGCTTTGCGGTATCCCTGCATCCATATGGCCATGACTTTCCGGCATGAGTTAGCTGGGCCGCCCATCGCTTTCGCAGCGACGGTGCCCACACCGGCGCTCCATAAAAGGCCATGGACCGATCGACCCCCTAGGTTGGGCAGGAGCCGCTTGAGGGCAGCCCCAGTCCCATTGAGTTTGGGAGCCTGACGTCGGAAGTGCTCCTCGGAATTTCACCGGCTGTCCAGGACGATTCCCAGGTACGTCATCGTCGACCCGACGCCGATGTGAACTTTTCCTACCGTTAATTGGGTACGCCGTGGTGGTGTGCTCCGAGGGCCGTGAAAACACATGGCCTCAGATTTGTGCAGCGCCGCCTCGAGTCCCAACTGCTGGATCTTCTCAACGACTATCTCAACCCCGCGTGTCGCTAGTTTGATCGCCGCCTGGTACCACTCTCCCTGCGCCAGGACCAGCGTGTTGTATGCGTAACAGACCAATCAAACATGGAATATTGTGAAATATCGTGCACAGCTCTTTGTGAGTAGGTCCCACTTGCACTTGGCCGTTTTTAGGGTTCCGTACCTCAAAAGGAAAAAACGGAACCCTTATAGGATCACTTTGTTGTCCATCCGCCTGTCTGTCTGTCTGTCTGTCTGTCAAGACCATTTATCTCAAGAACTCGTGGAGATATTAAGTTGAAATTAAAACCATATACAGTCTGCAGTCTCTTGAAGCTATGAAAAAATCAAAAGTCTGAGTTAACAAAAAAAAAAGATACGGTCGTTTAAGTCGCAAAGAATCGTGTATTTCGACACTCTTAAGGAAATCAAAATTCATATGTTACTTCCCGTTGACTTAGAATCCTGAAATTAGGCATGTAGCAAAGTATAAGATAGCACAAGTATAGGAAATAATCTGAAAACTGTAAATTTGTAGTTACGTCACAAAACAAATTTTTTTTTTTGCGATTCGGAAAAATCTTCGTAACTTAATTTGGGAATTGAACTGTTTTTATAGGTAACTTATATGGAACCCTCAGTGCGCGAGTCCGACTAGCACTTGCCCAGTTTTTTTTTACCACATAGGTGTAATCTGGCGAATGGTTGACCAACGTCACCTGAAATTAACATTTTGTAGGCAGATTATTAAAATGGTATCCATTGCCGTGAAACTCCATATAGTTTATATATTATTATGTGATTTGTAATTTTAAACTGTGAATGATGTGCATGTCTTTAATTGATTTGTTTACACAGAACCATCCTCTGAATATTTAATCTAGATTATTTTGTAGACAAGTTGTTGGTGTGGCTTAAATGGCAGTAAATACATTTAATAAACATTACTACTGCTATTACTAGTTCTACTACTACACTATTACTAGTACTACTACTACTACTATTACTAGTACTATTATTAGTATTTACTGTTATTGATTTATTTACTGTTTTGTTCTGCTGTTGTTGATTTTATTTAGAAAAAATAGTTTATTTTATAATTTCTAACTTATTTATATATACTATGGCTACATTTCACATCCAACTTTCCTGTCACTGGTCTGCTGGAAGAAATTTCGTTTCAAATAAGCAGCAACTTTATGCTCTTGAATCTGTATTTGTTCTTTTCGTTTTCAAGTGTTTGTGTGTATTCTTCTTAGCGTATCGATGGCAAAACTAGTTAAATTCCTTGCTTGGCCCAGTATTCGGCCACGGCAGTGCCGTCCGCTTATGCTGTCATTAGGTCCCTACGTGAACAGTTAACAGGGTACGTGATGCAGGATCGAAGGTGGGACATGGTCTGCGGAGAGACGCCGCACAAACACTGAAGATCGGAACTGTCCGAGAACCCCCACCTGTGGAGATTGTCTTTGCTGCGCCCAACATGGGTGCGGAGTCTGTTTAGAGTTTTCCAGGTGGGCCATGGCAACTCGTGTCCAGGAGAGAGGCTCTCCGACGGCTCGACAAAATCATCAGGAGTGTGTATTGAAGTAAAGAAATGTGTATTTCAAGTGACGAATTTAATATGTTATATAATTGGCAAAGAAAAGAACTGATTCGAGGTGAAAACCCTGAGGATATTTTCAGTTACCATAGTAGATGCTTTTATTTAGGCGAAAATATCATCCATTGACTTCTCCCACTCTAGGGCTAGTCAGACTTTTATTGCCTAAAACCCACTCTTATGTTCCTTCTTTCCCTTGTGTTCTAGGTGTTTTCAGAAGCAAACCCATGGCCCCAGTAGACTTCGACCTTGCTTGGCTCCTACGGTTCTGCAGACATCTGTTTGAGGCATGCGTGGAACACTACGTTCCACCGATGACTCGAGCCGGTCCGGACGTTTACCAGACGGCTGGATTCATTACTCACCGTCCGCAAGCCCACGCCTACGGTGGCTGGGGCGTGAGGAAGTCCGTTCCCTCACCCGAGCGGCAGCCTTCTTCGGGAGCCTTACCTTACGCAGAAAGAGGCGCCTAGCTGCCAATCCTCCTAGCTTCGGATGATCGCCTGTATGTACCATGCCCCGGCGCGAGAGGTCTTTGCCACCGGTCGCCTCGATGAGGACACGGCGGTACTCTACAAGAGCGGAGCACATTTTCAACACATGTTTCACCGTTCCCTTCTGGCGGTCCACACAATGGTGACATCCAGGCGTTTCCTCTGCAAGAATCCGTTGCAAGAACCTCCCGAACTTACCATGTCCGGTAAGGACCTGCGTCATGCGGAAGGTGAGAACGCCGTGACGTCTATCTAGCCACTCCTCAAAGAGGGGACTTACTGCCATAATTATGGCATACCCAAAGCATCGTATATTGGGAGTCGTAACTATTTTATTTTATTCATGACAAGGGTTTGCAACCAAGTAACCAGTGAACAAATGCATTGCATAGAATAGTCGTCTTTAATAAACGCACTGCTAAAATAGGCATCAAACTTTAATCAAAGGTCATCTTTACTTTAGATTGATCATTGTCGAATATACGAGTATGCTGCATAGGTAAAAATAAAAAAATGGTGTTGAGAAAAAAATCTTTTTATATTAAATCATTACAATACTTTTTACAAAAACTAAAAGTATAATAAATAAAATTAAAATAATAAGTAAAAAAATATTACAGTCCAAGAGGATTGCCTGTCCAAGGATAGACATTGGGACAGACATTGCACGCGCCCATCCAATAACTCATCTGCAAGAAAAAACGAAATAATAAATGTGGTGCTGGAGCAGTGAGAAATGAGATTATATTGTAAGTGTGGCCCATCACGACACAAATATGGATGCGTAATTGGGTAAAAAATTATGCAAGCAACAGGTTAATTTGGGTATCCTCTCTAGTATCTATGACAATAGACAGCCAAATTGGCATTGCGTAAGATGTATTAAAACGGTATCAAAACTGAGGACGCACTTTTAAAAAAATAAATAATGACCACACGTAGTTTATCTTTATTAAGGTTTTTTATAAAACTATGATGAAGGTGGTTGAAGCTATGAACACATACCCCATTTGGTCCTACAAGAGGACCGCAATCCGGTTGCAAAGGACAGGCTGTCGTACTCCATTCTCTGCAAGGCTTGGCCTTGTATTCATCAACAGGGATTGGGTTCTTCACCCAGTCAAGAACTTCGCTGGTATTCACCTGGACAGTAAAAAAACATATTACTGGTGCTGCATTGAAAATAGGTATTGCAGCAATTGCATCTTGATCTTCAAGATCAATATAAAACTGCTTATTTAACCTCCGATTTCTGATTTATGCGTTTGAAGATGAACATTTCTTAAACTTAACTCTAACCTGAAAACTTGTCGGGCATATCAACTATTAATTTGATTAATTGGGCATATTAATTTGATTCTTAGTTTTTGACTGCACTTTTAAGATTAAGGGCGGATTTTCACCAATAAAGCTAATCGCGTTTTAACGTTTGGCTCGCATAATCGCGTTTAGCCGCTGTCACTAGTGTCACTTGTAAAAATAGAACAAAAGAAAAATACAGACAAGTGACACTGTTAAAAGTTGCCAAACGTTAAAACGTGATTAGTTTTATTGGTGAATTCCGCCCTAAGTAAGTTAACAAATCTAAATTAACGAAAGATCTTAGATCTCATGACATAACACAAGGAATCTTAGTGCGAGTTGTTCAATGAAATCAACCCATCTAAATGTATTTTCTTTGAAAAAATAATTATTTTCCTATAAAATCGAATTACTGTCATCTAAAAAAAAAAAAAAATTTGTTAAGATAAGAGCATGAAACACATTTAGGATATAATACTCACCATAAAAGCATCACTTAGATTGCTGACTAAATCCATGAACCTGACAAAGGCAGCCTGGACAGCTGGGTTGCTGGTCAAGTACCATTCGTGGATATAGAAGCCGAAGGGAGCGCGATTGCCAAGGTAGTGTCTTTCGAAATTACTGACGATGAACTTGTACCAACCTTCTTCGTCGTCCAAATCTGGACTAAAGCGGAAAATAAAAAATGGAAAATACATCAATATTTGAAACAAAAAACATCATCGGTACTTACTAAAATATTATATCACAGAGAAAACTGGAATAAACATAAAGAATGGCATGTAACATTGTACTTACGTGAAATGACAGCTATCAGCCATCGCACATGGGAATCCATTCAAGTCAGTCCACGAAACCATAGGCTGGACCCAAATGTTTGGGATAGACGCAGTGGGACAGGGAGGGGTCATACAGTCCTGGATGGATGCGTAGTCCAAAGTATAAGGCCAAAGGCCAGGTTCTCTAAAAGCAGAGGTAGGCCAGGAGCAGTCGTATTCCAATTTATAGTCAGCCATCACTTGGAAGGTAGTGTTACCAGACATTTGAAGGAAGGGAAGACGAACACCTGTGAATTTTGAATTAATGTGATTTCTTTTCTTGGCTTTTCTCTGGTAAGCAATGTTATCAATATGATTAAGGTTTTCTGGTAAACGACTCTATGAATGAATAACCAAGAAAGCAGAGAATAACACAATGAAATTTAATAATAATATTAAGTAAAATACCAACCCTTAATGCTTTCAAAAGGAATATTGGCAAAGTGAGAAATCTGAACCCTTTGATCTGCAATTTCTTGTTTTATAACATTGTAGGTTGCATTAGCCCAAAAATTCTGAGGAGTTCTGTGGCTGATGGAATGAAGTGCGATTTCATAGCCTCGGTTGTACAGTTCATTGACAAATCGATAGTTTGTGTACTCATGGCTAACGTAGAAGGTAGCACCCACTGGACAGCCATTGGAATTCTTGCGACCGTAAAGAAGGTTTCGGTAGGTTATTGTATTTAAAACATTGACGGCATCGTCGAAAGTGATTGTGACGAACTGATAACAAAAAAAATATTTGAAGTTAGACACGTCTTAACATAAATAACTAACATAATTATTTTTGTGGATAGTTTTAAGTGTTACTAACACTAGTTTAAAAAAACATTGTTACTAACAAATTGGACACCATGATTTGAAATAAAGTGTTTTATTTGTTTATTTTATTTATGATATAAATCATTGAAGGTTAAAAAGGTAAAAGGTTTTAGAATATCACAATAAAAACCAATGCTTGATGATTATAAATTTTCAATCATTAGTCAACCTGTTATCAGAATTTCATAGAAAAAAAATTATGTAGATATTTTGTGAAGTCTAAGTATCTAATCATAATTGAGTCATTTGATCGACGTTACAGTATTTGAAGTGATTGGGATAAACAAGTATCTTGATCGTTATACATATAGTATACCAGGAAGAAAGAGTAGGACTCACTAAAATATCACTAAATCCAATTCTTCAAACATAGACTTTAATTACTTACCTGAGGAGTATTTCTGGGCAAGAGACCACCAGGAATGTCTGTAGACGAACATGTGCAGTTTGGTAGTTTGCACAATTCTTCGTCACACTCTTCAGCCAATTGAAGTTCATCTGGAACAAGTCCGGGAGTTGTCGTTTCTCCAGTTGTTGTTTCAGAAGGAGTCAGTGTTGATGGTGTAGGGGTTTGCAAGGGTGCAGGAGTAGGCACCTGTCCTTGAACAGCAGTTGTTGCCAACCCCACGACCATAAAAGAAAGTAGAACAACCGACCTCATTTTGGTAACCTATTTTCGTAATGAGCAGATTGAGATCCCTAGCGATTATTTATATAGAATGTTAATCATTAACTTTGATTATCACTTAATATTATCGAAACGGCCTTAAGTTGTATGCAGTGTCATGATTATTTTTATCGTGGTAGTGAAGAAGGAAAATAATTTTAGGTTTTCCGGGAAACGCTTTAATGCGTCAACACGAGTCAACGAAATTTAAAGAGGTTTTGTAATGTTAAAAAAACTTCATGTCTTTTTAATTTGTGGCTGTGGAAAAAAATACATGAATCTTGATAATATTTTTTTAAATATTTATAAGATGATATTTGGTTGTTTCTAAATTACTTCTTGAAAAAATAGTTTTGAGGTTAAGTACTTTACAACGTGCGTCTGTAAAATTAATAACAAAAATAATCATATCTAAAATTGACAGCTTAATGATTTTATTAATTCGACTCACATTGGAGTAAATCTTTAAAATGTGTTGTGCAGCAAGCTTTGTGTCTTCACACATTTCTTTTATTTTCTAAGCAGCCCGTACGGTGACCTTGCTTTGTGTTTTGTTACTGCAAAGATAATTATATACTATGTGTTATGCGGTAATGAAATGCCCATTTTGCAGATTGCACGGAGGATACGGTGGAGCAAACGGTGAGGTTGTGCCACGCTTGGGTGGAACACCTCCGTGTCTTCAGAAGCGAGTGGCCATTGTCGTTGACTGCCATCAGGCAGGCTGTCGCTTCCACCTCTGATACAGCCCCTAGTCTAGCTTAATTAATGGGGCCTGTAAAAGCTTTTGCCTGCCAGGGCTGCGGATTGTTTAAAAGAGTCACAACAGCCTTTGAACGCAAAAGGAAACTGAAGGAACATTGGTGTGTTTTAACTTGTTAAAGACAGACAGTCCATCTCGCTTGACCCCAGAGCAGAAAAGTAATTTGGTGATTTCCGATTCTTATAAAAAAATAGGTTTAGCATATTACCTTCATCTATTTTCCATGAGTCTTGATTTGAATTCTCTTTTTGTAATATATTTGAAGATGATTTTAAGATAAGAGTAGTTGTAACTACTCTACTAAAGTCTTAATACTGTGGACTTTAGAAATAAAAAATTTGATTTGTGAATTTGACGATAATTTACTTATCAATAGCTCTCTATTGTTTCTCTATACTTATAAATTACTACTTTTATTTATAATTCTTGCGAATATGTTTGGCGTATAATAAAATGGAATCGCAGATTATTTTTAGCCATGAGTTGCGAAAGGAGAAACATATATATAATCATATAAATGTATATTATTTTTTGTCCACAATTTTTTTTTTTATTTCTTAAATACCAGTCTATGTTGCCATAAGGAACTGAAACCTGGTTTTTCAGATTTGGTTGGATGGGCCTCATTGTAAGATTTAAAGTCACCAAATGGGCTAAAGAGAAGTCTATGCTCGGATTTTCCTTGAGTAATTGAATCAGGAATGAAGAATATCTTTTTTTTTCTAATTCGATCACTCTAATAAATTGTAGCAGCATCAGGAGAACCAAGGTTATCGACATAGTCCGAACAATGTCCAAAGTTAAGGAGCAGCTGACAAGAAACATTGTTCGCAGTAGGCTTGATAGGTTCTAGAGTGGCGACCGCGTATCTGAAAACAGCGTTGGAAGGCCTCCCAGAAGGTAGACCGATAACCTGGTGAAGGGCCCGAGAATCCGTTGTATACGAGGCGAGCAGGACTGGTTAATGCGGTGATGCTGAGTCCAGTAGTAGACGTTTTTCGGCTGAAGTGATGATAATGGGTTTTTAAACCTCTCTTTGCGCTGGACTGCAACTTTTCCTTTGTATTACATAGCTAATACTGAATGTCTCACAAAAAAACACTGTTGAAGTTACATAAAAAAATTAGAAGTATATTTTTATACAGGGTGTAAAAAGACCGATCACATACCCGTTAACTACACATTCTGTACATATAACTAAGTCATTTTGAACCAAAAATATTGCTGGGAAACAAACTATTTTTTCCATCTTTAAAAAAATTATGCTTTTTATTGCGAGCAATGTAAAGCGCGCAACTGATTGTGCCGGTGTGTGTGTAATAGGTACGTATACGATAGTCGAGACGCGGCACGGCGGCGTCTCGGCGTCGCGCGCGTTTTGCACGGTGTAAGTATTAAGTTCCCTCTCCTAGAGAGGAGGCCAGAGTCCCAGCAGTGGGAACATTAAAAAGGCTGATTATGCTAAGTATTAAGTAGGCTCTTGGTAATCAAACATTTCTGTGTTGTACACGAAATAGGTAGTTTTTAAATAGCCTGAGTACTTACCTACACTGTCCGTCGCTTTAGCTGTCATCCAGCACAGGTGGCCTCTCAACACTAACGAGCTCCGGTTCAAACTGCCGACCTTCCACGCGGAGACAGATGCGCGCCCTAGCCCGCGTGTTTTCATGAACACGCTCCAGGATTCCTTCTTGTGCTGACCGCTGCTTAAGTTCATCAAACACATCAGTAATTTTCTGTCGCATTTCCGCTGCGGTCTCGCAGGGGCGGTCAAACACCCTATCTTTGACGTAACCCCACAAAAAGAAATCCAGAGGGGTTAAATCAGGCGAGCGTGCTGGCCATGCGTTAGGCCCAAACCGTTCGATCCAGTTGTTTCCGAAAAGCGTCGTCAGTTGCTCACGAACTGGTCTCACGACATGAGGCGGCGCACCGTCGTGCTGGTACCACAACCCAAGCCTCTGAACTAGTGGCATCTCTTCCAAAGTGTCGGTTAGGTAGCCAGTAATAAAATTAAGGTAGGCAGGCCCGTCCATTCTCGGTGGCAAGAAAACCGGGCCTAGGATCTGGTTTCCCACGATCCCAGCCCACACATTGTGTTTCCACCGTGTCTGGAAGCCCGTTTCTTGGGTTTCATTTGGATTGACGGAACACCAATAATGGGTATTTCGGCGGTTCCACATTCCATTATTTGTGAAAGTGCTCTCGTCGGTAAAAATTATTTTTTTGATGAAGTCTCGTTCCTGGCTCAACAGCCATCTGCAGTAATCCATGCGACGTATCGCGTCGCCTGGCACGAGCGCTTGCACACGATGGATTTTGTAAGGCCGTTGCCTATCCCTCCTCAACACTTTGTGCACAGTAGAATGGAAAACCATGTGCCGAGCGTGATGACCATGCCGCCTTCGCAATATTTTGGCTGCTGTTCGTACGCCCAATCGTGGATTTTCCCGCATCACAGCGAGAATAGCCTCATGGACCGCTGGTCGTACTTGTCGGCCGCCTCCCAGAGAAATCGGTACTATTGGTTGGTTGTCCAGCAATCGTTGAACAGCTCTGGTGAAGATCCGCGAATCCGTGGGTTGATAAGCGGTAGGATGCTCAATCCTGTACAGTCGCAGAGCCGCAGTAGCGTTTCCATGAGCCATGCCGTAACAATAAATCATATTCACGTACTCGCGCGCCGAATAAACATGAAAAGGCATCTTATCTCGCGAAAGGTGCCTACTACTAAATCAATCCTAAAAAGAACACACTACACCACAAACATACAACGCACTCACAATACACCTACACTAAGCCTATCACTCAAACTCTACTATCAGTCTATCACACAATATTACACAACTAATAACAGTAATTCGCAACAAAAAATCGACAAGTGCATTCGTTGACATAAGAAACCGAACTAATAACAAATACGTAGGTAAGTAAATTCGCAATAAATAAAATTCCTTTAAATTTCGTTTCGCGGCCTTTTTGATGCTTTGAGCACAGCCGCGCACCGCCGGTGGGCGGCTTTTCCTTAACTTTCTTTGAGCACGAGCCGCTCGCGTGCTACTGGCTGCTGGCGCCAGCACCAGCCTGGTGTAATTACAAAATGTGATTTCATAGATTTAGGTGTCGCTCTAGTAATAAATAATTTCCTAAATTGGGTTTGAGTTTTAATGAGAATTTAGAGGTGGGCTTCAACAGTTTACGTAAATAAAATATTCTGTATGTTGTCTCGTGATTACATTTAAAAAAAATGTCATCAATGAAACAAATAAATGAAATTCTGACTTAATTCTGGGTAGTATTTGTGAAATAGCTAGGAGGTAGTTTTGAAGGCCGCAGTCGGTAGGTAGGTACATGAACACGCTCTAAACACTAAAGACAAGTGGTATCTCAGTTCAGACTGTTGCAGTTGTGCACGGAAGCGTGAGTAGCTTTGATTTTTTTTTTGACGTTGGGAAATTATCAAAATAATCTCGCGCTCTGGTGGAGCGAGAGGAAAATTTTAAGTTTTACTGACTAAAACCCAATGTTGTTCCTCCGGTTGCCTGCTTGCCTGCCATGTCAGGCATCGCTCCTATCGGGCCCCATCAGTTTTGCTGACAGCTTCTTAAGGTGGAACACAACGCGCTGTCCACCAGGGCTTGGTCTTTATCGGACGGAAAGCTACCCATTGCTCTCCGTCCGCAAGCTCGCGTCTACGGTGGCCGGGAATCGCTCTGTAACTCCCGACACACTAAAGAACTCACGCAGGTAAAACGCGCCGCGTGCTTGTTTATGTTTTGAAATGTAAATTAGGTACCTACTAAACATTTTTATAAAGTGAGGTACCTACGACATTTATTTCCAATCATACTTATCAGGATGGCTTCTAGTGCATTAGTCTTACAGCCTTATGCACTAGAAGCCATCCTCACTAGAAGTCATCCTCAAAAATGCCTACAATAATTACGGATTGTAGGCATTTTTGAGGGGCTTATGGCTAAATAATAAATAACAGCCGCAAGGCTCGACCGAAGATTAAGCTACGCTTGCCGAGGTTGGTTCGGGTGATGGGTAACCATACAAATTCCGAAACCCTTTCGGAAACCACGCTAAGCAATTGGTCTCGGCTATCATTCAGTCAACCAAGGCCAAATAGGCAGTCCGGTTAGACTGAAAGGAGACCCCAATAGTAGGGAGAAACCTAAGCAGGTTTTTTTTTTATTGGGTGGGAAAATCATCTTATGACAAATCCGCTCTTAGGCGGTGCGGGAGATATTTACTGACTAAATACCCACAGATTTTTACTGACTAAATACCCACTCCTGTTCCTTCTTTGCCTTCGTCCGAGGGCCCCGGGTTTCACTTTCACACTACCCGTGGAACCTAAGCAGGTGATGATTAAGCGTATGGAACTTTGTGTGATTTTTCCGATAGCTTTAGGTACGTACCTAATTCAAACATAATAAATGAAATTACGAAATTTACTTTTCCTTTAACATTGTGATCATAAATGCAGGAATCACGTCGTTTCACCTGTTCCTAACACATCTTATTTACCTAGGTACTTAGTGAGGTTTATGTTATGCTTATGTACCTAGTGAGGTTTATTACGTTGTTATTTAAGAAGTTTAAATGTAGGTACCTAGGATTTAAGTTTAGTTTTTAGATAAGTAGAAAGTAACTTTTTTGCGATAGGAAATCATCAAATGTCCCCTCGCGCTCTGGGTGAAGCGAAAGGAAGTGTCCAGACTTTTACCGATTTTTAGTCAGCAAAAGTCTGAAACTCCATCTCTCTCTCTCCGATCGTTGTTCCTTCAGTTGCGGTTTGTATGTATACCAGGGTCGCGTTACGCCCGGGTGTTTCTTCCCCAGAATCCAACACAGGAACCTTTCAAAACAACCGTGTCCGGCGAGGATTTTAGTCAGGCGGATAGTGAGGACGCCGTGGCGCGTTTCTAGCTACTTCTCAGAGAGGGAACTTACTACCGCTATCGTTGCGCGCCCAGCGCAAGGTTGCGATTGCGACAGTCGCTGTCTTCATATCACCACAAGATCTCGCCGGAGCTCAGTCTGCCGCAGCGGAGTTTCCCCTCGGCGGCGTTGCATCTTCACGTGTGAGGATTATTGCCTCCAAAATCCCACGGTGGCAGGTCGGCATGCCGGCTCGCCTCGCAGGAGACCGTGCGGTATCCCTGTATCATTAGGATGGCCATGACCCTTTAAGTCACCTTCAGTCCGAGCGACCGAATCTGGGGCCCCGTAAACGTCCATGAACTTAAACCCCGCGTGGACCCTCCGGTAGGAGGCGTCTGGATCTGCCAGATTGAGGAAGACCTACCTAATTTCAAAATTGAAACAATAAATAATTAATAATCAACGTTTTTGTTGAAAACGTAAAATCGTAAATTGTTCAATTCATAAAATAAATAAATTGTCCATTCGATCGATCAGCTGAGCGCGTATCGCATTTGTTCGTTGATCTCGGAACCTCGCACGCTAGTGTGCGTGCCACAGCTGGACAGCTGCGTCGAAGCGTGTGTAGTATTTTGTATTCATTGCATTTTTGTAACTTCAAATGCGTAATTTGTTATGAAAAATTAATAATTTTGATAATGTTTGTTCGGAAGAAAGTTTTCTAATTACACTCGGAATACGATTTTGAAAAAAAAAAAACATTTTTTTTTTACTTTGACCTTGAATATCTCTGGAACCAGTGATTTCCCAGGCATGTTCTAGAAGAAAAAAACTATCCCAGTGATGGGTAGAATACGTAGTTTTCGTTTACGTTAAGGGTCTTTTTACACCCGATATATGCGTTAAATTACAAAATTTAAAACTGAAAACATGAGAAAATTACTTTTTGTAAATAACATTCAAATGTCGTCCTTTACAGCTCTGCAGGCCAAGCCAAGTTATGACCGTTTTGTTTCTAATCTATTTCTACAGTCGGTAACGCCTCCAATTCCTTTGTTCTGACCACGTGATATAACATTGAGATGATGTCATTCCAATACATTTAATTATTTTATTCTACTAGCGTTAATGATTGTAGATTATCAACTTGGCTAAGCCCACTGGTATTCTTTAAAGCGATTTCTAACATTCATGAAAACGCGCCTCAAAATTTGAATAATACAGAACAAGAATTGATAGGAATAAGGGAAAATGAGGGTATACGTGGTATTGCTCTTGATATCTTTAGAAATTACCTATCTGACCGTAGGCAATCTGGCAAGATAGATAATGTAATTAGTACAGAGGAACAAATAACATTCGGAGTTCCCTAGAGAAGTATTTTGGCTCCAATTTTCTTCCAAATTTATATAAACGACCTTTGTTCGATACAATCATTACGATCGAACACGTTTTGCTGATCTAGCTACATAATTACGCCGTGCTAAGTGCAGCCCGGCCATCAATACATATTCGGATAGCAAACCGGGTGCTTTCGTACTCATTAGCATATATCATGAAGCGTTACTTAGCATAATAAAATTGAATAGAATAGAGTACAGTAGAGTAGAGTAGAGTAGAATAGAATAGAATAGAATAGAATAGAGAGAATAACTTTATTTTACACAAAAAAAGTAACATCTTATTCAATAATTTAAATCTATGGGTACAATGGCGGTCTTATCGCTGACAGCAATATCAGACAACCTTAGTTACCTTTTTATAAATAAATCTTTAAAGTTATTTAAGTATTTAATTAAATAGCATAGCAGCCCATACCACTTCGATCGCAACTACTACATTTTGGTCCTTCGAGCCGGATGCAAACATTTCGTGGTCGGTTATATAGTTTTTCAGGACTAACGGCAGTAAAGTGAACTTATACTGAACCTATGGAAATGTTGCTTACTGTATTCACTAGCCTAGGAGTGACTGTAGTGGTAACTACTTTAGCAGCAGTGTAGTGATTTAAAGTGCTCGCCACGAGCGAACCTTCAACAGAATGAAGAAATGTATCAACTCCAAAATGTGGTCAACAGCCTGTCGTGAAAAACCAACTTCACTAATAGAGCTTCCTGTCTTCACGGGCCATTATCAGCAGTGGGTGTCGTTCAAGAATCTATTCGCGAAACTATCCACAAGAACACAGCAATATCAAAAGCTCAGAAAATGCAATTCTTGAAAGGCAAGGTGAAAGGTGAAGCCGAGCGTTTGATCCAGCACTTGCCTATCAACTCCGACAATTATTGTCTGTTGGGATATTCTAAACCATCCATTTAACAACAAGAAGCACATCTTTACATCCCAACGTCAATGTGTTCCTGAATCTTCCCACTATTCAGCAGCAATCATTTTTAGCTATAAAAAATTACATGAAGTTACATTAGAGAATTTGCATGCCATTAAAAACCAAGGTGTGAATATTAGTATGTGGGAACCGCTGCTCTATCAAATTTTATCAAACAAGTTAGATAGTGGTTCATATTCCGAATAAATAGAGTCACAAAAGAGCGCTAGGGAACTACCAGTGCTTCAAGACTTCTTGGATTTTTTAAGAAATAAGGTTACTAGCTTCGAATCAGCTTGTCGATATCAAGATATTCTGGAAACAGGCATTTACTGGATCGGACTTCATACATCTACGAGTATGTATTATATACTGCGTGGATAGTGTGAGGTTCGATTGCAGGTATTAAATTATATTTTATTATATTTTTAAAGAATGTTAGTGACATTAGTTTTAAGTTTTTTTACTAACACTGTTCTATGGATTCTGTGTGGTCTGAAAATAAATGTTATTATTATTAACATATGGTGGTACAGAAAAGCTACTAACCACTACACAAAGTACAGGCTTAAAAACTAACACACACATACTCACTCTCATACACACACAAACGCCCTATGACACACTATTACACTCACAAATACACACAATACATGGATACAAGCACTTATCACACAAGAGAGAGTTTGCACTAATTGTATACATTATGGTTTAAATTTTTTTCAATAAATTGTTAATGTTTCACAAGCGACTGAAAACACTGACTCCTGTAACACAAGCACCATCTAGCTGAGGAGTCAGGGCTTCAATTGGATATGTATCAGCCTCTTTATGTTATTAAACATTATTATTAAGTATAAACAGACGAAATGAAAACCTGTACCTAGGAGAGATCATGGCCTCTCTTGAGTCCTCCATGTTCAACGATGAGTTTTGCTAAGTCTTACATTGTCACATTATTATTATTATCCATAAAATGAGACGTAGAGTTCAAAAAGATAGTAGTATTATGAAAAATACTGCTATGTATTGAGCTGCATAAGCTGATGCATCATAGTTGACAAAAGTCTAAGTAGTAAATGATTTAAGAGATGTTAATGCTAATCCATTTTTCCTTGGTTCATGAAATTACAGTTAAATACAGCCTCTCCTTTCTCAACGTATTTATTAACTTTTATTAAACTCATAATTTATATTAATATAAAGAAACACGCAACAATTTAATTTAGATCGAAATCTTTATTTATCACAAAACTTATCCGATCGCGGGATTATAGTCCAAGAGGGTTGCCGACCCATGGGTAGACACGAGGGCAAGCATTGCAGATTTGCATCCAGTAGTCCAACTGTGAAAAGAGCAAAATTGAAAAATTACTTTAGAGTAGGTATTTAACGATTTGATTTAAAGACACGCTAGAATGATTTTTTGTAAATACAAATATTTGCATGCCATTGTCAAAAGCAAACATGACGATCCAATTTGTATTTTAACATTTCTTTCATGCTGATTTATTTTGCGATATATGCATTTTACTCATGTTTGAGCAAATAAACGATTATATTACCTCTATATATAAGAAAACCCTAGGTGGTAATGCGTTGCTTTTAGGACATATTCTGAGACATGATTTTGAAAATATAGCTATGAATTGTGATGAATGTGTTAGACACAATCCTTAATCACTACAAGATAATATGATGTACGAGATAGCTATTTAATTTGTAACCTCTTTGAATAGATTTGTATTGATCCCAGCTCAGCTAAGAAACAGGGACTCAAAGGTTTTGCAATTAAAAAAAGAAAACTTATGGCTTTTGTAGTATTTGGAGCACATATAGCCGTATTTTAGTAAATTAAGTGCGGCTAGCTGTCTGCTTATTGCTGATTAAAATTTTACTAAAACAGGTACTTACTCCATTATGGCTAGAGTTAAGGGGACCGCAGGATTTGGCAGTGCAGGTGGTCGGAATGAATCTACGGCAGCTTTGGGCCTTGTACTTATCAATGGGAACGGGGTTTTTGACCCAGTCAATTACTTCGTGGGCGTTCACCTGTTGAAAAAATAATAATTGTAAAATCATTCATCGTCAGCATCGTCATTTCAGCCAAAAGACGTCCACTGCTGGACAAAAGAGTAAAATCAATAGTATAGACTAAACAAAAGAAAAAATAATTTGTTAAATATCTTACAAAGACGGTAGCTGTTCTTACCATGAAAGCATCAGGAAGGTTATTGACCATATCCATAAAACGGACAAAGGCACGATTAACGGCAGGCCAGGCACTCAAGAAAGCCTCGTGAACAAAGAAGCCGAAGGGAGCGCGGCTACCCAAGTAGTGTCTCTCGAAGTTGGTGAGGATGAATTGGTACCATGCTTCTTCATCAGTGCGGTCGGGGCTGTAAAGTAACATGTAAGGAATATATAAGCTAAGTATAATAAAATATTGCAGATAAAATAGAAAATAAATATAAAAAAATATTCAAATATATGAATTTCTAGACAAACTACTACAAACAACTTTAAAATTATTTCAAACTTATCATAACATATTTTAATAAGCTGTGTACTTGTAACAGGAAAAATATTGTCGCCAACGGAACTTATAAATTACTTACATGAAGAAACAAGCATCCACAAATGAGCAGGGGACTCCCTGGAGATCAGACCAGGCTACCAGAGGCTTAACCCATAGTCCAGGGAAGGAAGCTGTTGGGCAGGGAGGAACAATGCAGTCCTGGGTGGATGCGTAGTCTAGGGTGTAAGGCCATAGTCCAGGGTTTGTGTGAGCAGTAGTGGGCCAGGTGCAATCGTAGTCCAAGTCATATTCCTGCATGACTTCAAAGCTGGCATTACCGGTCATTTGGAGGAAGGGAATGCGCATACCTGAAATTATTAGAAAACCAAAACATAAAAATCAAAAGAAGTAGTTTTTTTGGTAGGTGCAAATTTTGTACCAATTGAAACTTATCACTGCTTCGTGTTATTTTATAAGCTAACGGAACTGAATTTCATATAATTATTGTATAAGCAAATTGGAAAAATCTTATATCTTCCCATGATCTCTTCTAAAGCACGCTTTAAATATTTTTATTTTAAAGTAGGATTTAATTAATGTAAGCTTAAGTTTTGTTGTGTATTTATAGTTGTCCTCAAGTGCACTTTTAAAATCTAATTTATAGAACGTTTGCTGCAAGAAAACTCAATTGTAAATTAAGCTTGCCTATGTGTATCAGTTATTCTGTTTAAAATGACTTTTAATGTTTTTGTGTACAATAAAGAATAAAAATATAAGGTTCTACATATATAATTCTTACCCTTGATAGATTCATAAGGAATGTTAGCTAAGTGAGCCATTTGAATCTTCTGGTCTCCGAATTCTCTCCTCATAACCTCTGTGTTGGCTTCAAACCAATAAGTCTGTGGTGTTCGGTGAGAGATAGAGTGAAGAGCGATTTCAAAACCACGGTTGTACAATTCGTTGACGATGACATAGTTGGTGTACTCATGGCTAACGTAGAAAGTCGCTCCGGCGGGGCAGCCATTGGAGTTGAAACGATTGTAGAGAGTATTACGGTATGTGATGATGTTGTTCACGTTGATACCGTCGTCGAAGGTGACTGTGACAAACTGGAAAGAGTTAATAACTTTATTAGTTATTGTCTATCAATAGTTATTTTTAAAATTATAAAGACTACTAGTTTACGTTATGAACAAAAATCAAACAAGCTGAATCGAATTAGATTGCAACTGGGTTTTATTCTGTATGGAATAACAAAGTTGGAAAATGGTTAAGCAATATAAAAAATAAGTGACAATATGTTTAATTAAGTAAATAAAAATATTGTTTTGATATTGGTGGATTTATAAACTTGGATTAAATATATCGCAAACCAAGATTTGTTAAAAAAAAATCTAATGGATTAAATTAGATGTGAGACATACAGAACTAGCCGTTATGGTGACACTTAGGGGATGCCTATATCCAACAGCGTACGTCTTTCGGCCGAAATGATGATAAAGATGAAGAGAGATGCGAGATGAAGTTCTACATACACTGAAACACTCAGATCCAAAATCAGATACTCATTTATCATCATATTCAAATATTTTTATTTAATAGTAGAACATAATCTGTACATCTTGGCAGTGTTTTTAAAATAAATAAGAAGGATGGAGTTGATAGGTACACTTTTTTAAACCGTTCTCCATTGAACTGCAATAGGAATCATAGAACTAAACCCAAATTCGACCCTATTATCATTAAATCTTACCTGAGGCGTATCTCTAGGCTTTAGCCCTCCAGGGATGTTAGTACTCGCACATCTGCAGTTAGGAAGATCACACACGGTGTCAGGAGTGCAAGGTTCAGCTGGAACTAGTCCCTCCTCTTCAGAAGAAGAATCATCGGCAATAGCTGCCGAAGCTACTAGCAGTAACGCAAGTAAACCAATAAACTTCATTCTGTTAGGTCTTCCAGAGAGTGACGACGAACGAAATATTTTCGTCTATTTATATATAAAGATTGATTTTATCATTTTGTTTGTTTAATCAACGCTTTTGATACAGTTACGGATATCTTATCTCTTATTTCCGTTTGGGTATGTTGTATAACTTGGTTTCTAATTGTTGCTACCTATGTGTTTCTATGTGTTAAATAAAAGAAACAGGTGGTTCCTTTCTGCCATATGCTAGCTATAGTGCTCTTAATATAAATTTCTTTACTCCTTGTGCTGTTACGAACATTCCTTGTTTTACTTATTTCTCATTCATATTTATTATCTTCCTGTCCTTGCCCACTTGAGTCAGTGCAACGCGCGTTTTTTTCATTTTTTTTTCTTCTTTTTTGAGGCCATTTTGCAAATAAAAACAGTATAATTTTTTATATTATTGGAGATTTTTTTCTTCTCTGCTCTTTAGTTAGTTTTTAGCTACATTTACGAGCCAAACCAAGTAGATTAAGTGTATTGTATATTACATTGAGGGTATGTCATGATTGGTATAATTATTATTATTCACCTGTGTTAACTTTCACCCTTTTTATCATGCCTTATTTGTATACGAAAATAGATGTAATAATATAAAACAACATTATATTTATATGCAAACGAATTTCCTAAAATATTCGCAGATATTATCTTGGAGATACTTCTGAATCCTGGTACAAATAACGTTAATTAGTTCAAAGAAATAAATGCAGATTGCTTGATTATAGATTATATCTTATCATAAATTTGATTTGCTACAAATAACACAGATATGGACGGTCGTCCAAATATAATATTTGAACTATTTTTACAATACTAAACCTTGGCCTCTTTTAGTATTATTTTTGCTGCTGCCTTGAATTTGGCCAATCTGCCTTTGCTTTTATCATTATCATCCTCCCTGTCATCTAAAAATACTATAGCACCATCTGTTTTTTTTTGTTCGACGACTATAAAAAGCTACAACGCTTAAAATACCTATGATAAAGTATGCATCCTGATTGGAATATAGAGTCAAAGATTTATGACGAGAATTAATGAGAGAAAGATTTTTAAGAATTTGTTTAACGATTGAATTGAAATAATTATGAATAATGCAAGCTGAATTTCATGTTCATGTAATAATGAATATATATTTAACTGGGAAGATCATCATCATCTTTCTGTCCTTGTTCCGTGTTATTTGGGGTCGGCTCAACACGTTTTTTCTTCCTTTCTGCCCTGTCACTGCTATCACTAACTTCCATTTCTTTCATATTACGCTTCACGCAATCCATCCATCTTTTATTTGGCCTCCTTCTCCCTCTCCATCCATCCACAAAAAAGGAAAACGTTTTCAATTCGGTTGCATTTCTTTTATCATCATAATTTAGTTCTTTTTTATGTTTGTTACCTCAGAACTCCATCTTTTATGAACCGATTTGCAAATTTTTTTTTCCCCTGCACAGACTTGCTCCCAGATTGATTTTATTTTTTTAAATCCAGTTTTGATAATGAGGGAAGAAATTGAGGGAACTCCTCAAATATTATAGGCAACAGCATAGTGATTTTGGTATTATCATCGAGAACTTAAGCATTTACAGTCAAAAAATAACATTTGATGAAGTAGAACTGATGAAGAAGAACTGAAATGGCCAACGGAACTTCATACTCACATTGATATTTCAATGATGATAGTTAAGCGACTGTGACAATACAAATAAATGAATGGTTCTGAATAGTAACGTTGAAAATGGTATCATCGAAGTGATCTGATGATGATGATGGAGCCGGAAGGTAGGCACTGGAACTCCGTGATTAATCAATGTAACCTAGCAGTGTCCAAACATGGCTTGAGAAGTCCAAACTTCTCAAGATTGTCATGAGATGCACTTTGGTTATAAGGTACTATCGAACTGATCTGAAGATGGATAACTTTAATTTCGGTGTTAAATAAGAAACTAACAATTTCGAGAAATACCGACTTCCAAAATTAAAGTTATTTTGATCCTTTCACTGTTTTTTTAGTCAGAAGTCGGTTATTTATTTTTTTGTTTAAAGTTGTTTATAGTAACATGTGTTTCATCCCTCCTCTTTATATGACCATACCAAGATTAACGATTCCCCTTCAGTCACTGGCGCACCTTTCAAACTTCCTCTAATATACTCATTTCTCACTTTATCTATTCTCGTCACATCACACATCCATTTCAACATTCTCATCTCCACTACATGCAATCTTTTTTCATCGGTCTTTTTCACAGCCCTACATTCTAATCCATGCAGTATGACAGGTCTTATCACGGATTTGTAGATTTCACCCTTCAACTTGAGGGGTATCCGTGGGTTACAAATTGTTCCAGTAACCTGTCGTCATTTTATCCATCCTGAATTGATCCCATGTTTCACGTCTCGGTCTGCCTCGCCATCTACTTGGATAAGCGACCTGAGGTAGCGAAAGTCGGAGCAGATCGGTATGGGCGTTCCAGCAAGACCAAAGGGCACAGGACCGGAGAGGCCGCCGAAATCGCAGAACAAGTATTTGGTTTTCGTTCTGCTCAATTTTAAGCTAACACTCTCCACACACCACACCTCCAATCTACTCTGGACCTTAAGGCCACTCTCCACCAACACAATGTCATCGGCATACAGCATACACCAGGGAGCCTCTTCTTGGATATTCGACATCAGAGCGTCCAGTATCATCAAGAGAATAGGGCTGAGAGCCGATCCTTGACGTAAGCTGACAGCCACATTGAAGCTACCGGTTTACAGTGGGTAACACACAATGCAGTAGCATTAGTTGTGCATTACTCGGATCAACTGCAAATACTGTTCAGGCACACCTTTCTCCTCAAGGGTCCACCACAGAACCTCACGAGGTACCCGGTCATACGCCTTTTCGAGATCAATGAATACCATGTGCAAGTATTATTCATCAAGTCGTTGAGCTCCTTAGTGGTCTTGAGTTGAGCTTTGCGAATACTGAGAAATGCTTGCAATGACTGGACAGGTCCACACAAATCTGTACGTTTTTTTCTTCAAAAGACCATCTCAGACAAATCTGCATGGTTCTCATGTGATTTGACCAATGCATATTTACTGTAAGGACTTTAAAAGAGACTTTGACCCTGAGTTTGTTTCGGTGTTTCTTCTCAGGGTAGTTAGCTAGGAAACACCGACCTCATCTAATTTAAAATGACAAAAAAAAAATTGACGTGTAAAAGTGTTTTCTAAAACTATTTGCAAAATAAATATCATTTATCATTTAAATTTTATGCGCACCTCTGTATTTCTCGCACAATTGGCGTATAGCAAAAACGTCATCCGTTTTACCACGACCATGCATTTACAAAACGGAATTGGTTCTGTGAATTTCACTCTCTTCTCTCAACCGCCTTTCAATAACTTTCTCCCAGGCTTTCAAAGTATGTGACATTAGCTTTATTCCTCTATAATTGTTGCACTCAAGCACATCACCCTTGTTTTTATAGATGGGCACCAAGGAACTGTTGCACCAATCATCAGGTATGGCTTCTTCCCGCAACAACTTATTGAACAACAAAGCTAACCACGTCCATCCATCTACTCGCAATAAGTTATTGCACACACACCACATTTTAACTAGTATTCCGTCTGGACCAATTGCCATTTACCATTCTTCATTCAATTTACAGCTATTCTGACTTTATCCATATTAATCATTCTCGCTAACCCCACATTCACAGGCTTATTCTCTATAATTCCATTCCAGTTGTTTTCCTCATTCATCAGTCTTTCAAAATAGTCCTTTCACCCTTCCTGGAATTTTACATCTTCAGATAGAATCATTCCAGCTTCATCCCTTGTACATCTTATCTGACAAGGATCTCTCGCGTTTTTCTCTCGTACTCTAGCAAGCCGGTAATGATTTTTTTGGCCTGCCGGACTATCTAGTGTATTGTATAGCTTATCTTGCGCTTTTGCTATAGCCATTGCTTTCTTGGCTTTTTTCTTTAAAGCATCATATTTCCTCTTTTTTGCAGATTTTAAGCTAGCACTTTTCGAATCTATGCGCTGCCATTCCTTAAAGTTCCTCTTTTTTTCCTCCTACACATTCTGTATATGTATCTATCGACCACCACCATTTATGCCTATCTATTGTACCCTTTCCTCTCTTTTGTCCCAAAACATCTTTCGCTGCATGCTGAATACATTCAGCAATCTCATTCCAGCTTTCATTTTTACTTCTGTCGTTCATATCTCCCTTCATATATATTAAACTGGGGTGATAAGATACAATAAAACATGTTATGATATTAGGTCAATTATTGCAATAAATATCGGCCTTGATGAACTGCACCTTTATCTATCAATTTATTGCAATTGTATATGTTTATATGTAATTGTATATGAAAAACCGATTATGTCAATTTGTTAAAAATATGATAAAGCATACTAACATAAGATTTGTTTTTTATTTGGCTTTGATGTATTTGATTTTAATCACGGTTTTAGTCTGTACTTAAAGTACAGACTAGATGCTAGAAGCTGTCAGTGAATTTTTACAAAATTTATATTAACATTCTCTGTATATCCCCATTATATACGGAATTTCTCCGTATAAGGGGACGAAGTTTTTGATACGGTATAATAAATTGTCAAAGGACAAGAAATTTGAACGGTGGTAGAAGTTTCCTCCTAATTATATGAAGATACTTTGCAATGACTTACTAGCAATTACGAAATAGTGAAGACGATTTTGAACCTGCATTTATTGCAACCAGACGATAACCGGCCGATTCAAGTTTTAATTTAATCCTTTAAATTGGCATGTTGAATAAGAAATCTCCGGAATATCCAAAAGATAATTAAAATTCTACAAGATTAATTATAATTGGATTATTATCAAATACGATTGAATATAAAAAGATTGCTTACGATTGCGTCAATTCAAATAACTTTAATATTTGAGCAGACACGGGAATTTGGATGTTTTATACGTATACGTAGATATATTTATGTCCTATCAATGTGTGTGCCATTTGCTGAAGTGGCATATAGATTAGTAAATTATAGGTACGTTTAAGAGTATAATCGAGGGCCATGAGCGCTTTCCTTTTCCTGATAATGTGTAATCTGATGTCGAACATCCAGGAAGATTCTCTCTGGTGTATACTGCTTGCCGATGACATTGTGCTAGTTGCCGAGATCCGTCTTGGCAACTCTAAAGCTGTTTGGAGGCACAGCCTGATGAGTGTTGGCCTAAAATTAAGCAGAACTAAAACTGAATACTTGTTAACTATTTCCACGGTCTCTCTAGGCATGTGCCTTTAGCTCTTATCGGAACGCTAATACCGATCTGCTCTGATTTTCGGTACCTTGGGCCGGCCACTGAGACGTAACGCACCGGATTATCTCAGAATTAATGAATTTGTGATTAGTCACTGGAACACGTCGCAACCCATAGATGCTCCTCAAGTTAAAGGGATCCGACGGTCCGACCGATCCCTTGAGGCGCGCGTGGAACAGTACACGCCGTCGACGACTTGGGCTCGGTCCGGACGGTTACCGGACGGTCGAACAGTGAGCTACCCATTGCTCGCCGTCCGCAAGCCTACGCCTACGGTGGCCGGAAATCGGGATCGGAATCCTGGCGGCGGTTGGGGCGTGAGGACCGTTGCCTCACGCGATCGGCCGCCTCCTTTGCTAGCATTACTGCTTCGTAGAAGGAGGCGACTGCCACTGCTCCTTGCTCCAGACCAAGGCCTGTACCCAAGCCCGGTGCGAGAGATCACCGCCGCCGATCGCCCCCACGAGGACACGGCGTTGCTCTGCCCAGGCGGGGTACACCTCCACCGTCTCCTCCGGGCGGTCCACACAGAGGCGATACCCGGGCGTCGCTTCCGCACGAAACCGGTGCAGGAACTCCCCGAACTTACCTTGTTCCGTGAGAACCTGCGTCATGCAGAAGGTGAGGACATCGTGGTCTTTCCAACCACGCCTCAAAGAGGGGACTTACCGCCATAACTGTGGCGTGCCCAAAAGGGACAAGGTCAAGAAGATGATAAAAAGGTAACAGCAATATCTACTGAAAAATATTAGGTAGGTACACATATTGATAACGAATAGTAGGCACTAATCTTAAGTGGTATGTTAAGGAAATATCTTTGTTACTCACTACTTACCAATATCATAATATTATTGGACCAAACAATCCAATTAAACAAGTTGTTTCGATAATATATCGCAAGAATTTTTCCTAGAATTAGGTGTAATATTCATTTGTATAGTTGATTAAAACCTTGTCATATTTATTTTAACCTCATGTGGTGAAATTCAGCAATTTTTGTTTTTGTGTGTACATTTTGTAAGCTGCTTTTTGATTTTCTACTGGGTTTGGGGGGACAAGATAGGCTGCATATGAAGTACTTATTCAACAACACACAACTTACTTCAACATCGTTAGGAATAGGTCAAGTTATATGATTGAGACTGTAATGTGCTTGTTTTGTTTCAAACTTGGTGTTTAGGTCGATATAGATTTTTTTTTTTAAATCTACCGTCATCAGTGTTCGATTCTCTCATTTACCATCCTCTTTATATTGATTTTGAGATTTTTATAGTTTTAATTACAATTGTTCAGCCAATTTTTTTTTTTGGTTTTCATTATAATTTTAGAACTTTTTTTCTTGGTATACTGATGACATCACATTATATTTTTACGTGCTTAAATCAATTTGGAATAATCTTTTCATCAGTTAAATATAAATACTAATTATCATAACAATAAATCACGGAGCTATATTGACTGTAATCGAGTTTCCATGTTACACCAATGATATACAGCAACTGAATCAGCTAGAAGCCGACTATTGTAATTGTTGATAAGTAAAATATGGCTTACGCAAAAATGGTTACATAAAAAAAACAATTTAAAAAAAAATACAAACGAATTCAATGTAATAAATAAAACACTGAAAAGTTCAAAATAACTTTAATTACGGAAGTCGGTGTTAAGAGGATCCTTTTTCACTCGCCTATCGTCAACATCAAGCATGGTTTCAAAGATTGTTACTTCATCTAACGCAATCAAAGGCAATGTTTGATGAAGAGGCAACGCGAAAAAAGAGAGATAACGCCTGAAAACTCTGTAGTGTGTGTGTGTCTCTGTAAGTAATACAAACCCTTCGAGAGGCATTACTTTTTTGACTAGTTGCAATTCTTATCGAGACGTGATTAATTAGTTAACGTTATCTGTTGTTTGTTTTCTGCAATCCACCTTTTTCTTGGAATCAGATTAATATCCGGTATTAATATCGATAAACTCAACATCATCACGAATAAGTGTGTCTAGCCAATATAATAGTATTTCTAGGCCAGAATACGTTATAGTAACCAATTCTAAAATGATAATAGCCACATGGGTCCTTTGTAGATTTTGGACAGTCGTTATAGATAGTCAGTCAGAAGTCAGATCAGACATCGGTCTTGCGTATCGTGTTATCCAATTACTGGGTTGTAGGTCAGGCTGGTAGTCGATTCATCTATACTTATAAAAAATCTGTAGAAGTGAAAATTCTGTACGTAGAAAATATCAAAAACCGCAAATTTTATATTGAAACCATTATTTATTAAAATTGTTTGAATTTATCTTGAAAAATAAATATAGGGCACACCTGCTTCTATGAACCTCTTTTGTCTAATATAATAGTATAGGCATGTTGAGTAATAGAGGCATATGTTTAAAAGAAAGAACGAATAGGCATCTTCTTGGCTCACTCGTTCTATCGTAGACTTCATATATCTCTTTCAAGCGGGATTGTTTTTTTTTATTGATTTAAACCAGTGATTGACTGCGATCTCACTTAGTGATAAGCAGTAATGCAATCGTTGGTGGTGACACCGTCGAAAAACGATCACAGTTGCTTGAAGATGCTAGATGACGTTACGCATCTTTGAAATCCTGATTAAATTGTAATATTAGAAACTTTGGAGGAGACCGACCGCGCGAGGCAACGGACTCTCGTCCCAGCCGCCGGGGATTCCGATCCCGATTACGGGCCACCGTAGGCGCGGGCTTGCGGATAGCGAGCAATGGGTAGCTCACTGTCCGACCGTCCGGTAACTGTCCTGACCGAGCCCAAGTCATCGACGGCGCGTATTGTACCACGCGCGGCTCAGGGTCAGATGTCAGCAAATCCTAGGGGCCCATCAGGGTCGAAGCCTAGTGGGGCTACGGGTAGTGTGAAAGGCCCGGGGACGAAGGCAAAGAAGTAACAGGAGTGGGTTTTTAGTCAGTAAAAGTCTGACACTATCTCTCGCTTCGCCTAAGAGCGAGATTTGTCATTAAGTGATTTACCCAAACAAAAAAAAACAATTTAGAAACTTTAAATGAAATTAGCCTCTAGTAGTTGCATATATGTCAGAAGTATAAAAAAGAACATCAAACTCCAGTCATTCACAGAATAAAAACCTGGCTTACGTGGAAAATAATAAAAACTTTCGACCGTCAAAATTGCTTTAGGACGCTAGATGGCGCTAAGTATCCAGATTTACATCTACCATCTAAAGATTTTTCTTCAGAATTGTCGTGTGAACGTGATATAATGTCAATGCTTGTTATATCGACCAGCAAACGGAATTGACTGTGTAAAAATCTAAATCAATGCGAATGGAACGGCAGGAATAAACTTGGATCTATTTAGTTTAGCAAAACTAACAACAGCCCCCCTAGCCAAGTTACGATCGTTTCGTTTGCGTCGAACGACTTGAGATTTCTCTGTTTTGACCACGTGTCTGAGCGTTGAGATGACGTCAGAACAAAGGAATCGGAGGCGTGGCCTACTCGAGGCGTTCGACGTAAACGAAACGATCGTAATTTGGCTGGGATGGCAGGGGGTATTTACGTAGTGGCCAGTAGTTCCTTGCAAAAAGAAACGTTGAATCACTTTTTGGTATCACGGTCGATAAGTAGTTATCAGAAGTCGGCGTTTCTTTTTTTCACATTCATTTAAACATTCGTCGATATAATCAGAACATGACTTCTTATCGATACTAAATGTAATAATGAAAAACTATCTGCGGATGTTTATAAACACTGTCATTAATAAAATCGAATATACAATGCACTTTAAATCAAATATTTTCAAAAGAGTTACGTTAGCTAAGACCAACGTGGGTAGGTTTTCAACCGACTTAAAAAAGGCCTTCTCTTTTTTTTCTCGATTCAAGAAGCCGGGGCGGGCTAAATTATAATATTATAAAAGCTGAAGAGTTTCTTTGAACCTGCGAATCTCAGGAACTACTAATTATATAACATTAGGCCAACACTTGAGAGTAGTATAGACGCGGGTGAAACCACGGGGCTCAGTTATTTTGCACCTTGAACACCAAAATATAAACTAGCGCCCTCTTTTTTTGTCAAGAAGAACTTCAAACAAGAATGGCTAGAACCCGGGGTTGAATAGGCAGTTATGCCAGAAACTCACCATAGATGGTGTTAATCTGTTACTGCCATCTATTTGTTCGAATGAGAGATGAGTAAGGGTTTGGGATGAGAGTTTGGAATATGTAGTAGTTCATATTCGATACAAAAGATGGAGCTATATAGGAAAGTAATTTGTGATCAAAGTTAATTAAAAATGTTTGTAAAGACGATAATGTCTTGGAAAGTAAAAAATAGAGACATAAAGACATGTGCAAACACAGTAATTACTTATAAGTTATATAAGACAGAAGATTGATTTCACAATTAACTATTTAAAGTCGAGCACGTGACCAACCTTTTGACAGATTTCAAAGCTAAAGTAGAGCTTGACAAAAATTCAACTTCAAATCTATAAAAGCGAATTACCACTCACTAATTAACATTTACAAACTTAAAATTTGGCAGGTAGGTTCCTTATAGGGTGTAGACATCCGCTAAGAACGGATTTTACGAATCTCCTCCCCTAAGGGGGTAAAACGGGGGTTGGAAGTTTGTATGGAGAAACCTACTTTTACGCGGGCGAAGCCGCTGGCAGAAGCTAGTCTAGTGCTTTAATATTGTAAAGCTGAAGAGTTTGTTTGGTGGGTTGAACGCACTTATCTCAGGAAGACCTGGTTGGATAGCTCCATTATTGTGGAAAGCTAATAATAATTAAAAGACTATGTAAAGTAAAAACGACTCACGGGAGTTGAGTAGTAACAATAGACGCGGATGAAACCACGAGGCACAGCTACTTATAATAAACTTATTATAAACCAATAAATACATAATTTAATAGATTTTTAAACACAAACTGATAATAGCAGCATGAATAAACGCGAATAAAAATAATTAAATTGTCATCAAAAAAATCATCCACATCGCTGTAAATGGGAAAAATACCAAAAACACTGGCAGCATTTTAAAATAATAGACAAATTATTTCAACCGAAACACGTCCACAGCTGGGCATAGGTCCCTCCCAAGTTTCGCCACAATGATCAGCCTTGTGCGTCAATCCATCAAATTCCCGCGACACTCGTCGGTCTACCTTGTGGAAGACCTTCTAGCACTGGTCGCCACTCTATAAATTTTCGACCCCATCGACCTGATGTTCATAAAAGACACATTTCTACCTAATAAAGTAATGTATGTATGTATGTATGTAGTTTAAAGAAAACTTGAAATAGTTAGTTATTCAGAAATCAAGAAAAGCTGACACCTAAAGGGTCATTGAGTTTTTTATACTTATCAAGTAATAAATGGGTTTATTAAGAGGGTTTTCTTTAGTTTGATAGTACAATAAATCTTATGTCTAGCTTGTCTTTGGTGTGTATAGTTTCACTCATTCGTTTTTTTCTTAAGTTTGAAAATAATAGATATATGGACACAAAATACATGTGTAATAATCTAGAAAATACATCTAGACCAATCCGCCTTAAAAATAGGATACCTACTTAAAACGTACTAAAAAATAATTTAGAGGTTTTTTCCTTCTTAACTAACATTTTTCAGCTTCGATTGTATACATATTTGCATTAGTTTCATTACCACAAATTACACCAGATTCGCTTTATCAATTAACGTCCCCTATCAACCGTGCAATAAATCCTCTTATCTATCATAACTGAACATTCAAACAGTGTCAGGAGCTAATTTACAGCCCCAACTAAATAACGCTCCCTAAGGGCTTATTACAGTTCAAATAATTTCACTATAACGCTATCCCAAAAATGAGGCATCAATTATTTTCCCGGTTTATTTGGCATGAAAGGAATTTAGGATAGTGGGCATAAGGGTTTACACCTGGGACATCGTTACTGAACGACCAAAAGTCCCGGGCCCTATAGGGATTTCCGGGATTTCGCGGTTTTGATACGCAACTAGGGATGCCTTAGCAAGGTCCTGGTGTTTTTCGTTCTTGATCTTTGCGACCCCGATTATGCGTTTAGACACTGCTATAAAAACATAAGAGGGTTATATCTGGCACGAAATAAAATTCACGAAATATTTTGTAGGATTTTTTACTCGTTTCTTTACTTATTTGCATTATTTTATGCGGGAGTCATATTGCTGGGTTTTATATGGTTATAAGGTAAAAAGGTATGGCCCTAAACGCTGTTTATTTACACCATGAGATATTCATTCAATTTTCCATACGCGTGTGAAAACGGGTCCTCGTTCATCATTCTGTGCACATAAGTTTAGACTTTATTAAAGCATAAAGGTTATATTACGATAAAAGTTATATGTACTTATTTATAAGTATCATCAACTGCTTGACTTTGATCTAAACAAGGGTGAATTTTTATCAAAACCGTGTTGTTATTTGTTTTTTTTTTTTTGGCAAGTACCTATCTGATTCATAATTTTTCATTAATCAGCATGTCTTTTTATAGTTTCGTCCTCATCATCATCATCATTTTGACCAAAACACGTGTGGACGTTTTTTGGTCAAAATGATGACATAACAGGTGTGTTGGACATAGGCATCCCCCAAATGTCACCATAATGACCGGTCCTGTGCGTCTCGCATCCATCGGATTCTCGCGACCCTCACCAGGTCATCGGTCCACCTTGTGGGAGACCTTCCAACGCTTTGTCTTCCAGTACGTGGTCGCCATTCCAGAACCTTTTGTCCCCATCGACCATCTGTTCTGCGAGCAATGTGCCCTACCCACTGCCACTTAAGTTTGGCGATTCTTCGGGCTATGACTGTAACCTTGGTTCTCCTGCGGGTACCTTCATTTCTGACGCGATCAAGGAAACTCCGAGCATAGCCCTTTCCATTGTCTTTTGAGTAACTTTAAGCCTTCTGACGAGGCCCATTGTAAGCGACCACGTATCGGAGCCATATGGCAATACGCGCTGGTATACTTTCCTACTGCTGGGCAACTTCCAACTTCTTCTCGCCTTCCTCAACTTCTTCCAAGTATACTTTTTTAAACCACCTCGAACTAGCCCTACCGGTAAGTGTCTAGGTCATCTTACCACCTCTTCCTCGGTCGACCTCGGTGTCTTCGACCCTTGCCTCCAGTCAATGTGCATGTGGATGACGTGACCTTCCCAATCCCGTTTTAGCCTGGTGTAAGCTGCCAGCAAGTCAAAGAATAAAAAAAATTAAGACATGTGCAATCTACCATTGGGTCCGTGTGATAGATTTCAGCTTCCTACTTCCTCTCGAAGAGAAATGGCATGTTTCCAAGCATTGGGAACAGTGTATGCTGATAATCTTTGTGCAATCTACCATTGGGTCCGTGTGATAGATTTCAGCTTCCTACTTCCTCTCGAAGAGAAATGACATGTTTCCTAGCATTGGGAACAGTGTATGCTAATAATCCTTAAACTTTTGCTATTCTACATTCTTAGGTACATTTCGTATTTGTAATGACGCATTATTTAAAATAGAGACTAACGGAAACGATTTTGTAATCTTATCTTAGCATCTCATCATTGAGCACTTAATATGCATATTTTTTTGAGTAATTTATTGACTGATGTACATTCCGAAAGATAAGTCCTCCGGCGGAAGCATTGCTATCACTATCACTTAATTAACTTACTACCGAATATTTTAAAGTTTCCATGAAGCGATGATATTGATAATATAATATTTAATAAGACTAACGAAATTGATAATGAAATCTTATCTCAGTATCTCATCCTTTTATTTATGCTTGCGGACGGTAAGCAATGGTTAGCTCGCCGTCCGGCCGTTCGGTAACCGCCTGGACCAAGTTCGAGTCGTCAATTACGCGTTGTGTAACACAGGCGCTTCAAAGAGATGTCAGCAAATCGTAGGGGCCCAGCAGGGTCGCAGCCTACTGGGGCCATGGTTTGTACCAAAGTGTACCCTGGGACCCTGGAATGAAGGCAAAAACAGAACAGTAGTGGGTTTAAGTCGGTAAAAACGTGACACACCCTCTCACTCCGACCAAGAGCTCGATCTGACTACTCTTATCTAGCTGCTAATAGGTGTTTTGCGATAATTATTATCGCACCCCCTAACCTGAGATATATCTTGTCTTTGATTTCGCCTTGGCCACTCAAGAACACATTTACCTATCGGTTCTACCTTACGTAGGTAATATTTATAGACCAAACAATAAAACAAAACCTGAAAAAGAAAACATTTCTATGTTTCAAAATATGAATTATGTATGAAACTGTATTTTATATTTACAGCCAACCCTGGCAAACTTTATTCAAATACCAGTCTAAGTGCTTGAATATAAATAAGTCTGTATATCGTCAATTGTGAATTGTGTGCGTACAAAAGCGTCTGATCAATGCCACTTTTTGGTGTCCCGCAGGGAACACCGTAAAGTTTGGCTACCGCTCGCATAGTTTGCAACTTATTGTGGCTATAGAACAATAGAAGATATAACGTTTGGAGGTATTTATCAGACGTTGTTTGTGTTTTGTTATTTGTGTACTTGTTTGTTTTATGTAGGGAGAGTTGGGCTGAAGGATGTTAAAGGGAATTAAAGATTTTTTGTTAAGGTATGAGGGGTTATGCTACCTTTGGATTTAAGCATAAGCATAATCAGTCTCTTAATGTTCCCACTACTGGGACTCAGGCCTTCTCTCTAAGAGAGGGAATGGGCCATGGACATGCCGGTTTCTTAACGATGATTTTCTTCACCGTTTTGAGAGCAGTGGTGTTGAAATAAATTACACAAAGTAATGTGCCTGGTTGGATGCGCTTTTGGAGTTGGAGCAAAATTATTTGGAGCAACTTTTATTTGGCACAGCACACACTCGAGTCGTACCCTGCCTGTACCTTTAAGCCGTAGGTCTTGGTCACTAAGATGGCGCGATAAATTTCTTCCAGCAGTAGTGAGGATTGGTCGTGATGTCACAGACAGAGGCCGTCGAGCAGGATCGTGAAGACATACTTCAGGGAGACGTTTAATTCGATGGCTGACTTTCAGAAATCTATACCATATAACGCTTTGAGTTGCAGGTGCTTAGGTTGAGGGATCTGATCACCCACCGCGTGATTCTAGGGAAGAAGTTGGTACGATAATTAAGGGTTTCTATGTATAGTGAGGCTCTTCACAGTCTCAACAGAGATGTGTCCTAACAGGCGTTACACAGAGTTCCAGAATGGTATTTTAAAAGGTAACGGGGCTCCTACATCGACTAAAAAGTCTAAGCGCCTTTTGAAGGTTTCCCACTAGGAACAAATACAACAAAATACTGTAGATGTTGCCAGAAAAATTATTATGGGAGGAATTTATAAGCCCAAATCCAATTTGAAGAGTAGGCAGTACATAATCTGCGATGGATTTAATTCTTTTACAAACGTGGGCGGAATGCTAAAAAACTAAGGAAAAAAGATTTCCTATCTATTTTTAGAAGCAATTCGTCAAGTAAAATACCAAGTAATGACATCATTCATATTTTTATAAATATAGGACAAATAATGATATAGCTAGCGCTAGCGTTCGGTTGTGGGAGTCGATTTCCCGACATATAAATATACTAATACGATACAATAACTATCACTAATTCCAATAATAATATCAATCAGCAGATAAGGAACACATCAATGATTGTATCTCTGCTTACCATCAGGTGGGATCGCAGTCAAGCACTGGTTTTTATCAATTAAAAAAAAAAAAAAAAAAATAAAGAACCAAACACAAATCTTTGGGCACGCCATAATTATGGTTGTAGGTTCCCTCGAAAGACCTCACGGCCTCCTCACCTTCCGCATGACGCAGGTTCTCACCAAATATGGACAGTTCGGGAACCTTTTCTGCACCGGATTCATTCATTTCATTTGTCATTGGGCATAACACTGCCGCGTACTCGTGGGGGCGATCAATGGCAACGATCTCTTGCGCTGGGCCTTGGTACAGGCCACGGTCCAAAAGCGAGGAGGAGTGGCAGGCGGTCGCCTCCTTTTGCGTAGCAGTAATGCTAGTATACTAGTAGGAGGAGGACGCACGCGCACGCGCGAGGGAGCGGATCCCAGTGGCTGGGGCCCTCACACCCTAGCCACTGGGATCCCGATCCCGATTTCCGGCCAACGTAGGCTCGGGCTTGCGGACAGCGAACAATGTGCAGCTCGCCGTCCTGACCGAGCCTAAGTAGTCGACGGCGAGTATTGTTCCACGCGTGCCTCAAGGAGATTTCAACAAACCGTAGGGGCCAGCAGGGTCGAAGTCCACTGGGGCCAAGGGTCTGATTCTGAAAGGAAGACGAAACGAAGGAACAGGAGTGGGTTTTTGGTCAGTAAAAGTCTGACACTATCTCCCGCTCCGCCCAAGAGCAGAATTTGTCATTAGATGATTTTCTCATCGAAAAAAAAAGATACAAATCCCAAAATAATTCATTATTGAAAAAAAAAGAACTAATAAATTCAAAACCTCACAGGAACTCTAAGTCTATAATAGTAAGTACTAAATTGTGAACAGCAAAAATTTCGCAGCAAACGCTTCCCTTGCCGAAAGGGTGGACAGACAAAAAGGCTATGTTCACACTGACAACGTGTTTTTGTCTCGTCCGTCATACGCCTGACAAGGGTCCCGGATAAGCCTCGCCTATGTGCGCAACCCTTTAATTATTCTCGGTTTTTGCACGAGTGATTTCAAATATGGGACGAATGAACTGTAATGGTCGGTTTAGTATGTGCTAGGCTTTCGGGATAGGCAATGTATTATGCCGGTCAAATTCAGGCAGAAACTCAATATCGTAATTATGTTTTCGTCCCAAATGGATTTGGTCGGAATGGATTTTTGTTTTTACGTTTATTGTTTTACCAACTATTGGTAGAGTATGTCAAAGTTCAAGTGGTATCCAGTAGCAATTTTTCTTCCTTCCTTATATACCGTATATATATTAGAAATATATGTCAAAAGAGATGATGCCGTTGATCTGCAGTTGACAAATGATCAGACAATCTTCATCTTAATATTTTTGTGGCTAAATTGAGATATATCATATATTATGATCACTGAATGTTTGAAATGTGTCGAGAAAACAGAATCTAGTCTATTCCTATTTATTTAATGCTCAAATTAAATGAACTTATTTTTTTTAAGCTGTTCAAAAAAGAGAATTATTCGATCAGTAATATTCACTTATAATAAATCTATAAGGCTACCAAACAAAGACACAAAATTTAAAAGGTTTATGTTTTTCTCTGAAAGTATTGACCAAATTGTGAACATTTTTTTATTGTTTGCTTCAAATTAAGCGAAATTAAGCAAATTTAAAAATTCACGGTGTCTACTATTTTGTGCTTTATTGTAAAAAAAGTTTTTAGCTCAAACATCAACCTCACAACTCCGCATCACCTGTGTTAAAACTATCAAACTGGCACACAGTTATTTAGAGTACATTAGCGCTATAGAGACCTCAATTTGTGAGTTCGCGAACAGTTTAAAACTACTGTATGGCCCCAGGGTGGGGTTGATGTTTTAAACAGGGTTTCAGAACAGTGACTTCCATGCAGAAGTTTTGTGTTGCATTTTTTTTTTATTTTTATAAGGAAATTCTCAGTAGTATTTGGGACCATGGGTAGGGTGAAAACGAAACCCGGGGCTCTGGGATGAAGGCAACGAAGGAACAAGAGTGGGTTTGTAGTCAGTAAAAGTCAGTCTATCTCTCGCTCCGCCCAAGAGCGGGATTTGTTTTGATTAGATGATTTTACTACCTAAAAAAAAAGTAGTATTTGGGAACTCCATCTATGGCTGAGTGAATATTTCCTATTTCTAACTTAAACTGAACTAAAAGTTAACAGAGTGATTGTTTTTCTATATACAATTTTTTTTTTGGAATATTTCTTTTTAGCACCACTACTGAGCCTCAGATTTTCTTAGAAGACTCTAGTGATTTCTCTGTGTTGTTTAGTAAAAGTGTTTTAGTAGTCTTTTTTTTGGGGCTTATACCATTACAACTTATCATGTAAATCCTACGTAGCAATAGCCGGAATTTGTGTTTCCTGATGGCTACAACCCGGGAATCTTAAAGACAAGAGTGAATAGGTTACTTCTAGGTAAGCGCGCTCCATCGTCGAACGCATCGTCGCTTTTCATCAGGTGAGATAGCGGTCAAGCGCGAACTTATTAAGAATAAAAAAAGCTTTTTATTCGCGAAACATTATAGCTATTTATCAGAAAATAATTATTAATATTTTATTTTGACGGCACGGTTTGAGCAGTGAGCGATTAGCTACTGCGATACGTGTCACGGGCGCTCCACAGAACAAAATATGGTCTACACATTATTGTTTCGAGTGAGGATATCTTGTGTTTGAGTTTACTTGTTTGTAAGATCAAATACAGGAGTAATTTCTAGTGAAGAGAAACATTTCTCAAATAGAAGAAAAATTGTACTTAATAAAAAAATTAAAAATTGTAATGAAGAAAAAATATAATTGGAATCAGCACTTCCAAAACTTGTATCATAACCGTTTTATAATAATATACATTTTACACACACAATTTTATTTACCTGCATTGAGGAAAATGTAAATAAAATTTTAAGTCTCTTATAATATTGTATTTTAACTAAAAGGAATTTACATGGGTTCTCCATCCCTTCCCCTTTCCGGGATGTCCGTACCACTTTTATATAGTGACTGTTTAGTGTTTAATTTCAACTGTATTAGATTACCGCGAACCGTTGGTACTATTATTTAACTAATAAACTTTAACGATGACGACAAAAGTTCTTTTAGTTGCGCTATTAAAGGTGTTAATAAAAACAAATGACTTTCATTATGACTATAATGTTTCGAGTTTGGATTGGAAGGTTTTTATTTGTTTTTTGTTGGCTTTATCCTTGTTTTGAGGCTGTTTAATGAGGTGGCTATTTTAATGACATACTTATAGCCTTCAAAACATCTTTTCTCACAATCAGTGTGTTGATTCGAGTAAAAATGAAATTAGTAGTGACTTACTAGTCACATTCAGTATCTGCTTATCGAGTCACTAGTTTGTTTCATATTTAATCATCTCTACACTCTACATTTTGTGTACAAGTTTCCTGTAATAAGAACGTTATATTTTTTGGCAATTGAAGGAGTAGACTTGAAGCTTTTGCTTAAAAGTGGGATATAACTGGCCAGCAAAGAAAAATAAAGTGCAGCTCATACGTCGAAGCTAAGATGGAATGACTACAATCGCGTGAGTTGTTGCATCTTGTGCTACTGTAATACATATACTATTGTAGTAAAAAGATAAATAAGTCAGTTAGCAAGTTTAGGTACAGTTAATAAGCGGTATTCGGGGAAGAATTTTCATTGCACCCCACTTCAATTATCGCAAATGCACCTCGCCTTTTAATAGTCGGGAGGCTCTGAAGAGGTGCGCTGTAGTTTGCGGGAAACATATTTAAAATGATGGTATTCAAATCATATCTTGTAGCTCACATCATCATCATCATCATCATCATCATCATTACTGCTGAAAGACATCCACGGCTGAACATAAGCCTCCCCAATTGTCACCACAACGATCAGTTCTCTGCATCTCGCATCCATCGGATTCCCCTGACCCTCACCAGGTATTTAATCCATCTTGAGGGATTTCTCCTAACACTGCGTCTTCCGGTACTTACTACGCTTGCCGGTCGGACGAACGGGTGAAGATTTATTTTATGACGAGAATCCTTCCTGCCTCAAAAAGCTGGTCGAACCGTTGCTCCCCGGCTGTGGGACATTTTGAATTAGTTACCGAGGCCTGAAACGCAAGAAGTAAATAAAAAAATGAACACAGATGGGTCTTAATTGGTGACAATCAGCCTCTTGCTCCATCCAGAGCGAGATAAGAAAGATAGATGGATAAGATATTTGATGATTTCCCCACGGGTAGTAAGAAAGTGAAACCCGGGGCTCTGGGACGAAGGCAAAGAAGGAACAGGAGTGAGTTTTTAGTCAGTAAAAGTCTGACACTACCTCTCGCTCCGCCCAAGAACGGGATTTGTCATAAGATGATTTTCCCACCCAATAAAAAAAAAGTAAAAAAAAAGCCGTTGCTCCCGGCTGTCACTCATGATATTTGTCAATAGATAGAAGTTTAGACTTCTATAGCCTGGACATTCTTTAATAGGTATCTTGTTTTTCAATACTTAGGTTTAAAACAGACCTACAAAATATTGGCATTCATTGCATTTTAAGAAACTGAAGCTAAGCTAAGCTAATGATTGGGCACGCCATAATTATGGCGGTGGGGACTTACCGCTCCTCTTTGAGGAGTGGCTTGAAAGACAACACGGCGTCCTTACCTTCCGCATGACGCAAGTCCTCACCGGACATGGTAAGTTCAGGAGGATCCTGCACCGGATTCGTGTGGAAGAAACGCCCGGGTGTGGCAAGTGGTTGCTTCCTTCTACGAAGCAGTAATGCTAGCAAAGGAGGCGGCCGCACACGCGAGGCAGTAGCCCTCACGCCCCAGCCATATTTCCGGCTACCGTAGGCGCGGGCTTGCGGACGGCGAGCAATGGGTAGCTCACTGTCCGACCGTCCAGTAACCGTCCGAACCGAGCCCAAGTCGTCGATGGCGCGTAGTGTTCCACGCGCGCCTCAAGGACATGTCAGCAACCGCAAGGGCTCAGCAAGGTTGAAGCCTACTGGGGCCATGCGAAAGAAGTCCCCGCGGCCCTGAAACAATGGCAAAGAAGGAATAAGAGTGGGTTTTTATTCAATAAAAGCCTGACACGCCGCGCGGTCCGCTCAAGAGCGGGGGATGTCACTAGAGGGTTTTCCCCCCAAAAAAAAAGGATAAGCTGATGATAACATACATTTTATTTTTAACAGTAGCACAAGCATATCATAATCAGCCTTATAATGTTCCACTACAGGAATTCAGGCCTTTTTTGTAGAAGATGGAATGGACTGTAGTCCACAACACGAGTCTAGTGTGCATTGATACATGTCTTCAAATTTTTGGTTCTAGAATGTGCCGGTTTCCTCACAATGTTTTCTTTAACCCTTTTTCACCGTTTTGTGAGCAGTAGTGATCCATAAACCAAGTCTGTTACCACTGAGACACTACTGCCCCTTTTCCTTTCCTCACAAAATGTATCTAGACCAACGACCCCTCTATGCGGAAACCATTACCTCAATAACTTTCTGTATATAATTTACATCTCCTAAATGTACTTGCCAACAGATAAACTGCCAAAATCTCCATCCCAACATTGACCTAGCATTAATTTGGATGCTTTTGTCTTAATGTCTATGTTAATGTTCAGTTTCAGTTCCCACCTCATGATTTAGCGGCTTAGAGAAAGTATGTAGAATATACGAAACGAACAGGGTTTAGGATTTTGGAGGTAGAATTTGTGTGCATGATGTAATTAAGGAAAGAACCAATTGCTAAGAAGACTTATTTTAGTGTAAAACTATCCGGTCTAAACAAAGATGTGTTTTTATACACGCAAAGAGCATACAGTGATCTGCGAGTTTAACTCGCAGACCATACTCCAGACCAGACCATGACCAGCTCTTGGGCGGAGCGGGAGATAGTGTCAGACTTTTACTGACTAAAAACCTACTCCTGTTCCTTCGTTGCCTTTTGTACCGGGGCCGAATCAGACCCTTGGCCCCAGTAGGCTTCGACCCTGCTGGGCCTCTACATTTGTTGACATCTCCTTGAGGCGCGCGTGGAACAGTACGCGCCGTCGACAACTTGGGCTCGGTCCGGACGGTTACCGGACGGTCGGACGGCCAGTCACCCATTGCTCGCCGTCCGCAAGCCCACGCCTACGGTGGCCGGAAATCGGGATCGGAGACCCGAGGGCGGTTGGGGCGTGAGGACCGTTGCCTCACGCGATCGGCAGCCTCCTTTACTAGCATTACTGCTTCGCAAAAGGAGGCAACCGCCTGCCACTCCTCCATCTTAGCCGTGTGCAGCGCCCCTTAGTGAACTCCACTGCGGGTGACGTAACCTACGACAAACTTATTATTTACGGTTGGTACAGTAATCGGGTCTAGGGATCGAAACGCAAAATTAAGTTTGTTTTTCATTGTATATCTTTTCCGGGATAAAAAGTACCGTAGTGTGGTGCCCAGGATATTAAAGAATAATTATACCAAGTTTCATAGTAATCGAACCGGTAGTTTTTGCGTGATGCCTGAACAAACAGACAGACAGACAGACAAAAATTTTTTTAATCACATTTTTGGGTTCGGTGTCGGTCTAGTAACACCCCCGTGCCATTTATTTTTTTTGATATTTTCAATGTACAGAATTTTCACTTCTACAAATTTATTATAAGTATATAGATAGGTTTGGCTTCCCGTTAGATAATAGGTAATCATTGCAGTGAGATTTGCCGCAATCACTGCTGTGATAGACGCATGATTGATGATTAACTTGCTACTATAACATTAACAGTATAATGTGATGATTGACATATATACGTGTCTCCATAGTTAAAATTCCATTAATCATTCTTGGTACATCGATATTTGATTCCCACCCAGGACAAATGTTTGTGTGATGAGCATGATCATTTGTTCTGTGTCTGGGTGTAATTTTTCTATAATATGTTTTTAAATTTAGAAATACTTAAGTATGTTTACCAGTTGTCTAGTACTCATAACACAAGCTCTGCTTAGCTTGGGACTAGACGGCGTTGGGTGACAGTTGTGGGATATATTATTATTATTATTTTATTGTTCCGACTGAGCAGTGGTGGCCGAGTCGTAACGGCTCCGACTTACGAGTTGTAGATCGCGGGTTCAAACCCAGCCAGCTGCTTAGCTTGGGTCTAGAGGGCGTTGTGTAATAGTTGTGGAATATTATTATTTTTCTTACACACACATCATCATCATTCATTTTTTTTTGTCTTCATTATTTTTCGCACAGGACCGTTCATTGTGGCGGCACTTGGGGGAAGCCTATATCCGGCAGTGGACGTCTTTCGGCTGCAATGATGATGATAAAAGTGATGATTTTTATTAAGATTTATTTGCGTCTACAAGATTGTAAGAAAGAGTTACCGCGGCCCTGAAAAGCATAGGGTAGGTAACTGAAGGTAGAAAAGGTAGAGAGAGAAAGAACAGGTAGGAGTCTGTAAAAGCCTAACACTCCTCGCATCACCCAGAGCGGGAGAAGTTGTTTGATGATAAACGTAAAAAAAAACAGCAACCTATGTAAAGTTCAACAAAAATAATTGCTCATTGATACTTTATTATAAGAATGCCAAACTGTCACTGTCTGTTAAGCCAAGTGTCAAGTTTAGAAAGTGTTTGGTTTTTAGGGTTCCGTACCTCAAAAGTAACCCTTACAGGATCTTTCACTTTGTTGTGACTTTGTTGTCACTTTGTTGTCTGCCAGTCTGTCTGTCAAGACCCTATATCTCGGAAATGCGTGGAGGTATCAAGCTGAAATTAAAACCATATACTCAAGTTTGCAGTTCATTGAAGCTCTGAAAAAATCAAACTACTAAGTTAACGAAAAAAAAGATCGACTGCAGTTTATGTTGCAAAAAACGTAAATTTCAACTCTCAAGGGAATCAAAATTCATAGGGTACTCGCGTTGATCCAGAATCCTGAAATTTAACATAAAGCAAGGTCTTACAGCACAGGTATATTAATAAATCTGAAAACAGAAAATTCGTAGTTACATCACAAAAAAAAAACAAATACTTTTATGAGATTCGGAAAAAAATCTTCGAAACTCCATTCGGGAATTGAAATATTTACATAGGTAAGTTGGTACGGAATCCTCAGTACGCGAGCCCGACTCGCACTTGTCTATTTGTTTTTTTACATATAATACAATTGCCTTATTTTGTGGATGCAACTTCAATGCGTTTGCAGTATTTGGCAATTGTATTTTTTGCCTTCTAGGCAAGCTTTAATGAGGTATTCAATTCTACGATAAAATACTCAATGCCTTTTCTACGAAAGTCGCGCTTGTTTTAATGATACCCCATTTTTGACACTTGAGATATAAAGCAGCACTAATTTTACAATACAATATCCCACATTAGCTACTGACCTTCACTCGAAGAAATAAAAACATCCTGGTACTAACTTATATGTTTCCCCTTTGCTTAATTTTCCGTCCAAGTAAACTCCTTCTTCTGTATTACCCAAATCAGAAAGAATCTCAAGCGCGTTTGTAACGTGTAAAAGACCTTGTTAAAAAAATTACTCCGCTAACAAAATATTCTTCCAGGCAATTTGTTTAGCCTTGCTAATTTTTGTCACTGATAAATAGTGGGTTTCTTAAAGAGGATTTACGAAAAACTTCCCCCACGAAAGAAATCTGAACTGTAGCGATTAAAAGTGACAAGTTGCCGCCATTAACCGCATTACCATTCCTTAAAAGAAGGCCACAGAGTATATAGACGCCTCAGCGGCCACTGCTAGGCGATTTTGTTAAAGCTTTTCATATAATTCAAGCATTTCAGTTTGTCATATCTTTTTAAAAAAAATTAATAGCTAATTGGCTATGACAGCCAAATCTAGTGACCAGCACGCTTTTTTTTATCCGACTACGGCAAAGCCAAAGAAGGGTTATGATTTTGACAGGCTATGTATGTGAGTATGTTTATCTGTTCCCTCATAGCTCCTAATCTACGTATCGGAACTTGACATCTGAGGTATCGTTAGAACCGTCTTAATTGTCCGCTGAATAAAACTCGATATGGCACCCTCTAGCAGACAAAAGAAATGTGTTAAAAATAAAAATGGAGTTAAATACGCCGTGTTTGGTATCATTTGAAAGGGCTTTACATTTACATTTCAAAAATATTGCTCAAATTTAATGTGATGCCCTCTAGCGTACAAAAAGTCATGGGTTACAAAAATATTAAGATAAATACACCGTGTTTGATATCGTTTGAAAAGGCTTCACTGGTACTTATTAAAAAATATTAATCCCGACTAAAAAGTATGAAACAAGATTTTCAGGATGCAAAAATAAACAAGTTGTGTTTTAACCACGAGCCGAAATCTATATATTTCCTTCAAATTTAAAAAAATACCTAAGGTTCTGCATTAGCGTGAAAGGCATAGTTTTTACCCGTCAGGGGTATGCATTGCATTAGGTCAATTTTGTATGATTCGCAGAGGGGCGTGTGTGTGTATATATTATTTTACCTTTCTTCTTCTTAGCGGGTGGATGACAAAAAAATATTTATTTTTCGATTATAATTTCGACGGCTCTATAACATCAAGCCTGCATCGGGTTTAAGCGTTTTCAATCAATGATTACATTTCTACGAGGTGATGCTCTCGCTAAGTCATATGATAGCAACATAATATTACTTCATCCATAATTCTCTATTAGTCCTCATCGTTTAGTATGTCAATTTGTTTTTAGAGGTGTAATCTTTCGTACAGTCTATCGATCGTTTCTTCGGTCTCCCTCTTAATATTAGTGCGTGTCTAATTGTGGCTGGTGTGTCGATTCCATATTCTATGTTAAGAGCCAAAATTTGAGGTGTTGAATAAAAATATAGGGTGCTAAGTCGAGAACTAGGATGTTTTACTATTCAGGTTTTATTAGCAGTTTTTGGTCAGCTTTTTCATTTATTTAGGTATTAATTTCATTTTGGTTTATTTTGCTTTGAGTTTGGTTTAGTTTTCTTGAAATCTTTTTTGTTTGACTATTTGTTCTATCAATTAGTTCTTACTGTCGATTTTCATCATCAGATAATAGTACAAATGTGTTTTTTTACTTATTCCGCCGCAGTTCTATTCCGATTGATTTCATTAAGGGATCCAAGAGGTTTGAATTGTTCCTCCGGGATTTGTTGAGTGTCATTGCCTTGGCGTATTTATAATGGTGACACCGATCACTTTAGCTTCCTGAAGTTGTGTTGGCTGTGGTTGAGAATAGCGTGATGCGCTTGTCCGATTTATAGCCTGTATTTCTCTATTAACTATTCAATCATCGTCATCTTCCTGCCCTTGTCCCATCTTATTTGGGGTCGGCGCTACACGTTTATTTCTTCTATTCTATCCTGCCAACCGTCATGCTATCACTAACTTCTTTTTCTTTCATATCACTGTTGACACAATCTATCCATCTTTTCTTTGGCCTCCCTCTCCCTCTCCACCCATCCACATGTATACTCATAATTCTTTTAGTAACATGCGTTTCATCTCTCCTCTTTACTAACTATTCGATATAATCTTAATTAGTACACGTTGTTTAGCATCTAGCTGCTATCAACCACCCAAAAAGCTGTAGCTCCATTTAACCATAATCATGATTATTCTTGTTGGAATTTATTTGTGGTTCGTAACATGTCTTCCTATCCACTGTTGTTTCATCGTCATCACCATTTCAGCCGAAAGACATCCACTGTTGGACATAGGTCTCCCTCAAGTCTCGCCACAACGATCGGTCCGCGACCTTCACCAGGTCATCGGTCTAACTTGTGAAAGGCCGTTGCTTCACCTGTTTTTTTTTTTAATAAATCACTATTACTTTGTATTGAATCTTTTTAACTTTGTCTCTTAACTGAGTCCTATTTTCATACATTTTAAAAGCCTTCATGCAATTATAAGTAATTACATTTTGTGTCGACAAGATCTAGTATCGTGTTATTTTCATTCCAAGCTTAGAAATATAAACAAAATAATAAAGTTCTTAAAAAATCAAACTTTTTACATTATTTTCCTATCAGTACATTTTCCACGTTCTTTAATTTGACTTTGATTAGCAAAATATGGTGTCACGCGAAAGGAAAATCAATCATATTTCGTCAGGCTAATGTGTTGTACGTGTTTTTCTTTTGAAACGTATGTCTTTTGGTTGTTCGGGGAATGTGTTAGGGCAAAAGATGTGCCATTCATCTTTTGATGTAATTGAGTAATGAATGATATTCTTGGAAACATTTTGTGAGAAGCTTCTTCGTGAGGCTTGACAAAAAACTTTTCCGAAGTTCAAATTACTTTTGGTAATTAAGTATTCAGTTTCTAGAAACTCAAATGTGGGATTGGTTTGTTACAAGTTTCTTGATTATTCAGATCCAGAGATTCATCTTTTTATTTCGTAATATATTCTTCTTAAAATCAATGTTTATTCAACATCACAATTTTTATTTACTACGTTATGCGTAGGTAGGGCGTAACTGCCTATTTAATTTATTTTTTTGGATAGGTTCGTAGGAATAGGTTGATATAATCAAATATTATAATTTTATTTTTTGTTTTTTAATCATTCAATGACTTCTCGTGCTCAGGGTGGAGTTGGAGGAAGTGTCAGACTTTTACTGACTAAAACATACCTGTGTCCTTCAATTACCTTTTGCATTCTAGGACTACGGGTTTCCTTTTCAGAAATTTCCCGCGGTCCTAGCTAGCGGGCATCAGCCCTGCTGGGCCCCTACAGTTTGCTGACATCTCTTTGAGCAGCGCGTAGATCACTACGCGCTGTTGACGACTTGGCTTGGTCCAATTAATTACCGTACGGTCAGATGGCAAGCTACCCATTGACGACTTCCTCCTTCGCTAGCATTACTGCTTAGCAGAAGGAGGCTATCGTCGATCGGGCCCGACGCGAAAGTTCGCTGCCGCCGATTGTCTCCACGAGGACACGGCGGTGCTCCACCCAAGCGGGGCACACCTCCACCGTATGCTCCACCGTGTCCTCCAGGCGGTCCACACATCGTTTCTTTAGCAATTTATAGTCATACGCATATCGATTACGGTATTTTCATCAACGAATCAGACGTGTTATAGATTTCTGTGTGTAGCTACTTCAAGTATGTTTTTATTCTGTAGATAGTATTTTATGTGGGTTCAGGGTGCCGATCAAAGTGAGAATTTCCTTCAGAGAACATATTTTGTGCAGGTGAAAAGTGGGTAATGAGCAATAAACAAACTATTCATTATAAACATGTGTAAAATAAACAAGGTTTCATATAATTAGGTAATAAAGTCAATCTTTTTAGAAATTAATACTACTAAGTATAAGTTTGTTTTATGTATTTCTTTGTAAAAGTACTTAAATAAATTATTATTATTATTATTTATTCCTGCCAACGTAACTGATTTATTATTAAATTTAAGTATTGACTTTTTTTTTCAATGATTTTTTTTTTGGTTTGGGAACCACTATTGTATTAGGTTCAGCCTGTAAAGATAGTGTGTTTATTTAATAAATAAATAAAACAAAACCCGAAAGACTGTTTCAAGGCGCTTTTGACCGCACGAAGTTCAAAGATCAAGAGAGCTTGGTGTGGCTTTCAGGGTCTTGAACACTTCTTGTATAGCCGGATAAACTGTGAACGTCACGCCAGACTCAATCAAAATGTGACGTCATACACCGCTTCGTCTCGTTGTCAAGCTGGCTTCCGTACTATTGACGCATACACACTCGCTATTGACATTTATCACACCGTTTGCAGTTTACTTAACAACATAAATATATATTTGAGTGCCTATGAAACTACATTTTTCACAAAATTGTCGAAAATATCCAAGTTTAGGAACGGCATCATTTAATCTGTTTCTTTAGGCCACAAAGAAGCCATTATCATTCATTTGGATTGTGGTTGCTACAGATTGCAGGTGATCGTAGAAAATTATCACAAATATTTTAAAGGAAAATCAATTGACTTTTTTTTTGACTTTTTTGTTGAAGTTGTAATACGTCAAGATTTTTATAACAGAAGAAAGTATACAGAGTTTGAATAGAAAAAACACTATAGTTATCCAGCCAGTTAGGGTGTCGTAACTCGTAGGTGATGCTACAGGATAATTAGATTTTATAGTCCGCATCAGATCCGAAAGAGGTCAATTGTCGAATCCGACTCGGCTGGGCAGCGTTCGGGAAGCTGCGCGGCATCTTCTCGTCCAACATACCACAGTGTCTCAAGATGAAATTCTATGACCAGTGCGTGTTGTCAGTGATGACATATGGCACTGAAACATGGTCGCTTACAATGGGCCTCATCAGAAGGCTTACAGTCACCCAAAAGGCCATGGAAAGGGCTATGCTCGGAGTTACCTTGCGTGATCGCATAAAGAATGAAGATATCCACAGAAGAACCCAGGTCGCCGACATAGACCGAAGAATCGCCAAACTAAAGTGGCAGTGGGCAGGGCACGTTGCTCGTAGAACGGATGGTCGATGGGCCCGAAAGGTTCTAGAGTGGCGACCGCGCACCGGAAAACGCAGCGTTGGAAGGCCTCCCATAAGGTAGACCCACAACTTGGTAAGAGTCGCGGGAGTGCGGTGGATGCGAGACGCACAGGATTAGTCGTTGTGGCGTCGCTTGGAGGAGGCCTATGTCCATCAGTAGACGTCTTTCAGCTGAAATGATGATAATGATGAGTCCGCATCATCCTCAATCATGTTTACAAGATACTTTTCTTTGGAGGCACTGTCCGTGAAGCCGAAAACCGTGTGGCCCATGCTTTGAACAGGATCGTTAGCGATTGGTTAGTGTGCAGCGACGCTTAGTCTGTTGCACCTAATTAAATATTGTTATTCAACTGTATCCAATTATGGGATACCAATATTTAATGAGAGATAGGAAATCGACTTTAACAAAGCTAAGTAAATGATAGTCAGATTAATATTATTGTCCGGCTATCATTTATGGAAAAAGCGTCGATTTCTTTATCGATAAAATTCGTACCTTTTTCCTGCTAACCAAACTAAATAACACTAAAAAAAACCCACACGGCAATGATATCTCCTATCAAAATCAACGATCGCACTGATTCATTCCCACGTTGAGTTACAGTCGGTAATACATTTTGAGTTATTCTTCAGAATCGCACGCTTCACCCGCGGGCCCACTCATTTCTCATTTGGTACGAAGTGAACAAATTACAAGTAGTTACTGAGGCACTAACGTCCGAACGGAGGCCGTACTATGGATTCAATTGTACGAGAGTTACATAAAAATAAGTATTTCGTTTGACACGTTAAATAGTATTTGAGACAGATAATTTAATGAAAAAGATTTCAAGGAGTAGGTGTCAACGAGTGGAGAGTATGAAAACGGCAAAAAGAAAGGCAGCCTCATGGGCCGCCACAGGCCTGAAATTGAAGCCCGAGACCGCTAAGCGTGCCTTCAATTTTCTCGAAAACATATTGATTGTAGCATCGTGCGATGGCAATTGGTTTTGTCCACTGACGAATGCAGAATGTGTCTGCATGATCATGACAAGAGAGGCCGTGTATCCAGGTATCCGGGCGAATGATTAAGCCAGTGTTGTTTCATTGAAACAATACTATTACGCAATGTTCCAATCAAGCGTTATCGAGTAAATTGAAGGCGCACTTACCGGTGGTGGACCATCTATTTCAAGCCTGTAGCAGCTTTTTTGGGATAAGGTTGCTTTTTTCTAACCGTCTGTATACTGGTTACTACCTGACAGCTACTTTTCGAACTTTTTTTATCTCCTGTTGCACAACAGCAACCGCAGACTACCCCCCTTTTTTCTATTTCAAATTCTTACATTCCACCCTAAGGTTGTCTATTCTGCCGCGCTTATGATAATTACAGTAAGTCACATTTTGGTCAATATTGAGTTAAGTATATGTTTGGAATGTAGAGATTGAGATCTACATTTCTGTATATTTAAAATTTGAAAATGTGGTATAGTTAATGAAATAAGCTTAAGCATAATTACAGTAAGACACGTTTTGCGCCAAGGCATACTTATTATGATTGCAGTAAGGGCACATACGGTTGATTTTTTCATAAAGTTAAAACCATTTTCTAGGTATTGCTACAGTAAGTCATTTTGCTATTATTATTTTTAAGTCAGGAGTGTTTTTCATCAAGTATCACTGAAACATATTAGCAGTAAGTACCACTTGCTATAATTATATTAAGAATTGGAAACAAAACATTAGTCTAATAAACCTTAACATATCTACAGTAAGAGTATATACTATATTAATGCTTAAACATTTCGCAACGTATTATTGTATTATCTTGGCATAAGTACAGTAAGTAGACCTTACTGTGTATAAGATAAGTCAGCGAATTAAAAAAATATATATATGTGTTGACGTAATAACAGCAAGATTCACTACTGTAATTATGTTTAGGAATATTTCATCTTATGTGTAGACTTGCCTGGAACAAATTAGAAAAAACACGTTACTTACTGCAAAAATTCTAAGGCGTTTAGGGTCCAAATGGGTAGTTCGGGGTGGGGCAAGTACGTTAATTTAGCAGTCACGGACCATGCAAAAACAGAGACTGACATGCGTCGGAGAATAAAAAAAAAAACGATGGGTTAGGTACTGTCCATATTGTCGAGTCTAAGTTTTTCAAGACACACCATACAAATAAGAATATGAGGCTCTCTGATCAAACTCTCGAGCTCATGAAGAATTTTTCTGCAGTCTTCAAACGATACGTGCAGATACTGGCAGCTCAATAGACGAATCACGAAGTCTCTGAAATGCGACCAGATGCTATTGAGCGGTTTATACCGCTTAATCGCATAATTGCTTAATACTTTGGAGCCCATAAGGGCTCCAAAGTATTAAGGAGGTTCTGGGAGAGATGGTGGAGGCATTTTATGGACAGTTTGTACACGTTAATCTCCAAACCCGCTGCAAATCTAGCAAACGACTCATGAGCTACATTGACTCGACACTGTACCGAAAATATCCCGAACGTCAGCCTGTACGAGATTACGATGGCTCTGAAGCAACTTAAAAGCAACAAGGCACCGAGTGAGGATGGAATTACGGCCGAACTCCTGAAGACGGGTGGGATACCAATCCTGCAATCCCTTCAGAAGTTGTTTGGTTCCGTCATACTCGAGAGAAAAACACTACAGGCATAGAGCAGAGGTGAAGTGGTACTCTTTTTTAAGAAAGGCAACAATACCCTGATTAAGAATTAAAGACTCATCTCATTTCTGAGCCATGTATACAAGCTGGTTTCCATTGTCATCACGAACCGTCTCGCACGTAGGTTCCACGACTTCCAGCCTCCCAAACAAGCCAAATTTAGAAAAGGCGTCAGCACCATGGACCACATACATATGCTGCGCAGATTAATCATACAGAAGACTGAGGAGTATAATCAGCCTCTCTGCTTAGCGTTTGTGGACTACGAGAAAGCCTTTGATTCGATCGATACAGTACTGCAGTCTCTCCAACGGTGCCAGATTGACAATCGGTACTTCGTAGTGCTGAAGTATTTATACAAAAACGCCACCATGTCAGTCCGACTTTAGGACTAGACCTTGAAGGCAAGACTGTCCTCTAGCAGAGGGGTGTGAGGCAAGAAGAAGTAATTTCTCCGAAATGGAGGATGTCTTCAAGGTTCTGGAATGGAGAGGGCTAGGCATTGATGTCAATGGCGAGAAAAAATACTGTAACGGTTTTATTTTTTAGAAACAGTGCTTAGTTTATTTGGTTTATGATTGTTTCTTGTACGAAGCCCGTTGCACAAACATGAATTGTAATTTTTTAAATTTAGTTTTTATTATAATTCTAAAGGATTCAAAAAATACAATAATTTTATTGTATTAATAAAGCTGTGTACTTTTTCTACTAAACTATAATTTTATAAGATCTCTTTTGTTTTGAATTATCTACCAATAATATCGAGGAAGATAAATTAATTATGATTCATGGTAGATGCTACAAGTTTACATATTGCTCCTAGCTATAATTACAGTAAGTGATTAAGGAACATTAGGCAAATTGTACAATTTTTGTTATTCTATTTAAATATTTACCTCATTTCGTAATCATTGTTGCAGTATGTACCTCAAACTAAAGATTGTTACAGTAAGTCACACACTTACTGTACCAATTACTATAAAAACGTTATTTTTTAATTGATCATTCCTTAACATACATATTTTTTCAAGCTTTACAATTTAAATATTATTGCTACATAAAAATAAAAATATACAAATTGTTTACCAAACACATGTTTATCTAAAACATTTTAGAAAACTTAGGTTTAATTTATACTTCGGGAGAAATGTCAAAAGTAAAAAAAAAAACTTTGATCGCCGTTTTCTCGAAAGTGTCTCTATGAGACTTACTGTATATATCACAAGCACGGCAGTATTAGATATCGCTGTCAGCGATAAGACCGCCTTTGTACCAAAAGTTTTTATTACTATTTTGGTGTACAATAAAGTTTATTCTATTCTATTCTAACGACACCGGTCAGGTGACGTTTTCGCAGCAAAGTCGAAACAATAAAACGGCCTTCTTTCTCTAAGGTGGACCGGTGGCGAGTTGCTCTTGGTTTGCGATTGATGCCACCGGTCTTTTGAAATCCCCTGTAATTTATTGATATAGCTGACTGAATGACTGAGAAACTTTTTTTAATTTAAAAAGTTCCGTTTTCATTAAAGAAAATCTTTGCAAGTGTGCACTTGACTTGTAGGTTGAGTCGCTTTAGTTGCTCGCGAGTATATTTAGTACATATCGTCCCTTAGCTCACAACACCGCATATGTAATTTTTACCAACTTTACAGGAGACGAAAAAAACAGTGTTGAGAGGCCAACTGACTTGCACGCTGTCATTTTTTTTGAATTACGGCTTCTGATTGGCTGAAATTTATATCCCAATGACCAATGGTTAGGCTCGCAATGAACATCTCCATCTAAAGGCATTCAAATGTGAAAATCGCCAATTTTCGACTTGAGCGGTGTTGTAAGCTAAGGGACGATATGCACACTATACGCACGCAAACACAGTCCTTAAAATGACTCCTCAATATTACGCGAACAGAGCTTGGGAGTATTACCACTCAAAACCCAAGCGCGTGATTTCGCGCCATTTAGGTTAAAACTAATGTCCGCATAGATTATAAAATATTGAGCGTTTTATTTATAGAGTATTTATCCAAGCACATAATTAAGAAGTTCTTCATAAAGTAGTCTAGTAAATATCGAAAATAATCAAACCTTTCCGTTATTCCCTATATACCTATAGATATCAATAGGTTAATTATTATTGTTCCGTGTCCATATAAAAACTCTTTCCTTACAGCATAATCGCCTAAACATTCAACAAAAATTCGAACGAATTGAAAGTGAGTTCTCATCGTAGCAGCCTTACTCTGAATGATGTGGAATAATGCGCCAGGCTTCCGTCATTACGGACCCAACGAGATTGTTTAGGCAATGAGTAGTGTATTGTTTGTTTGCTTTCCTACTGTTACGCTTTTTTTCCTCAGGTGGAATGAATGGCTAGTTACCGTAGTGGATTGTCGGACGTTTGCTTTGTTCAAATTAGCTGTCTGTCTATCATGGGTTGGAGAGATATGTTAGTGATGCTTACACAGTGCTATTACAGATCAGGATGATTAAATTTCTGTTATAACAAATAAATGATAATTATATACTAGTATAGTCTCTTCTTATGAGTTACAGACAGCCCACTCTGCAGAGCCTGCATGGAGGAGGATGAGACAGCAGCTCATCTGTTTCTAAGCTGCCCAATGGTTGCTGGATACAAGGCGAAGTACTTCGGAAACCCAGGTACCTTCGGTGAAATGGCCAGTAACACAAAGGCGCTGCTGGCCTTCCTTGAGGAACTGGCTTAGATCGAATGACACATTTGTCCCACTTGCATGCAAAATACCGCCTTTAGTCGTAGAGTTGCGGACACTACGTTTGAACTTATCATTCCAAGTCAATCTAAAGATATAACACTTCAAAGCAACCCGTTTTAAAGAAACAGAACTTTTATACCTATTATATACTATATATTTTTGTTATGAGACTGTCCATGTAATCCGGTCCAAATAGAACCAGATTTATATCCCAAAAGATCATGCTCCCGGGATAAAGAGTTCTGATATTCCAGGACATGGTCTATCAGTGTACCGTACGTGAAAGTTTAATTGAAATCCGTTCAGCTATTCGGAAGCCAGCGTGAAGAAGTAACAAACATTCACACCCTTTCACAAACTTTCGCTTTTAAAAAATTTGCGTGATGTCGTAATTTAAGAGGCTCCTTTTTCATTTGCCTATCGTCAACATAGAGCATGGTTTCAAAGCTTGTTACTTCATCTAACGCAATCCAAAGCGATGTTTGACGAAGAGGCAACGCGAAAAAAGAGAGATAACGCCTGAAAACTCTGTTAGCATTTGGTAATTCCGTAATTTACTCGTGAAAATGTTTGTCGAATTGCATGCCTTTAACAAAATATTCTACTATTCAGTATCATCCATACTTCCATACTAATATTATAAATGCGAAAGTAACTCTGCCTGTCTATTACGCTTTTACGCTTATACCGCTGAACCAATTTTGATAAAATTTGGTACAAAGATATAATAGAGCTTGAGAAAAGACATAAGCTATAATTTATCACGCTATTTGCTATGAGGGTGAGCAATATTCCAAAATGTCGGTATTGAACGACATTTGCCGTGAGTTCGATCCCCAGTTACAATAATAATTTTTGAATTTATGAGTATTCTATTATTGGTGAGCCAAATAAATTAAATTAATTATATATCTGGACATAAGAAATACATTTTAAATAATATATTTACTGGAATTAATTTCCGTTAAATGAATTAGATGGATGAGAATGTTGAGATAGATGTGTGGTGTGACGAGAATGGATACAGTGAGAAATGAATATATTAGAGGAAGTTTGAAAGTAGGCGCTACTTTACTTTCTAGTGACTGAAAAGTTGAAGGGGAATCGTTTGTCTTGGTATGGTCATGTAAAGAGGAGAGATGAAACACATGTTACTAAAAAAGTTATGAGTATACATGTGGATGGGTGGAGAGGGAGAGGGAGACCAAAGAAAAGATGGATGGATTGTATGAACAGTGATATGAAAGAAAAGGAAGTTAGTGATAGTATGACGGTTGACAGGATAGAATGGCAGAAAAAAACGTGTTACACCGACCCCAAATAAGATGGGACAAGGGCAGGAAGATGATGATGATGAATTAGATGCTTTCGGCATGAATCACAAGCACAGAACTATTAAAACGTAAATACGTTTGTGCTTTTTACTAACTTGACGCAGACGAAGTCGCGGGTAACAGCTATTATAATATATGTAGACAAAAACCACTAGTAGGTACTACCTTTGTTGCTTGGTTATAATACTAAGTAGGCGTGTGGAATTTCTTATTAGAACGTAGGATATTCCTGACATTTTCCTTGTTACATGCTAGCGGTCTTGATTATGTAGTACGAGTATGAACGTTTTATGAAGGTGTTCTAATTAATATTATCAGTGATAGCATCAGGACGGTAGATAAGGCATCAAAGATGTTGGGTTTTTAAGTAGATTAGCGGGTGGTCTTTATGGTAGGTAATTGAGGTAATTTTTTTTTCTGCTCGTTTCACCTATTATTAATTTTTTTAACCGACTTCAAAAAAAGGAGGAGGTTATCAATTCGGTTGTGTTTTTCTTTTTTTTATGTGTTACCCCAGAACTAATTCATACACCGATTTGCAAAATTCTTTTTTCCTCTTAGTGGATATGCTTTCTGATTGGTTCCTTTTTTTTCAGAATCAAGTTCTGATGATGGGATTCATGAGGAAGCGAGGGAAATCCTCAAATGTTATAGGCAACTATATAGTAATTTTGGTATTTTCATCGAGAATTTAAGCATTTATAGTCAAAAAGTAACATTTGATGAAATGGATCTGATAAAGAAGACCAGAAATGGCCACCGGAACTTCATACTCGCATATATATCACAATGAAGATAGTTACGCGACTATGACAATATAAATAAATAAATGGTTCTGAATAGTTATGTTGAAAATGGTATCATCGAAGTGAACTGATGATGACGATGGAGCCGGAAGATGGAAGGTAGATACAGGAATTTCATAATAAAACAGTATAACCTAGCAGTGTTTGGGTTAAATCGAATTGTCATGAGAAATAGGCACTCTGGTTAGAAGTGTATCGCAACTAAAAAGTGTGAAATAAAAAAACATAAAAACATAAATAACCGACCTCACTAAAAAAAAAAAACACTAAAAGGATCAAAATAACTTTAATTTTGGAAGTTGGTGTTAAATAAAAAACAAACAATGAGGAACACCGACTTCCGAAATTAAAGTTATTTTGACCCTTTTAGTGTTTTTTTAGTGAAGTCGGTTATTATTTTTTTAAAGTTTTTTATGTGATAAAAAACAGAGTAAACATACGTATCGTATACGTACGTAGCATCGTTTTATAAGTGCCCATGTAGGCCTATGTGAAATAAAAATCTTTGACTTTGACTTTGACTTTGTATAAAAACCTAACAATTTCTTGGCGAATTAAGTAATGTTATTTCTTTTAAATTTTTAATTTTAACTATCTTTACTTATTATAAAACGAAATCCCTTACCGCGTCTGTCTGTATAAACGTAATAAACTCAAAAACTACAGAACGGATTTTCATGTACTTTTCACCAATAGACAGAATGATTCATATTTTATTAGAGCCGGGCTACACGATGCGTTATTATTCAAGTGTTTGATATCCCGTTAAAATATGGAAAGGGAAGGAAGCTATATACCATCACGCTACGACCAATAGTTAGATAGCATTACCCAAAAACGCAGGTGATCCCGCTGTCGACAGTTACAGAGTTACAGTTAAGGAGTGGAATTCCTTGCCGGAGTCTGTGTTTCCTGATGGCTACAACCCGGGATTCTTTAAGCCAAGAGTGAATAGGTTACTTCTAGGTAAGCGCGCTCCATCGTCGACCGACCGCATCGTCGCTTTCCATCAGCGCGAACTTATCAAGAATAAATAAAAGTTAGTGTTTTGATACTTTTGTTTGTTACTCCATGGCAGACGACTTTGCTGTCAATAAGAACCTCATCATCATCATCATCATTTCAGCCGAAAGACATCCACTGTTGGACATAGGCCTCCCCCAAATGCCGCCACAATGACTGGTCCTGTGCGTCTCGCAACTATCGGATTCCCGCGACCCTCTCCAGGTCATCGGTCCACCTTGTAAGAGGCCTTCCAACGCTGCGTCTTCCGGTACGTGGTCGCCATTCCAGAACCTTTCGTCCCCATCGACCATCTGTTCTGCGAGCAATGTGCCCTGTTCACTGCCACTTAAGTTTGGCGATTCTTCGGGCATGTCCGTAACCTTGGTTCTCCTGCGAACGAGAATAAGAACCTAGGTGAGGTTAGAAATGGAATTTGGGGATTGGTACAAAAAGTGTTAGGCCTTTGCCTAACAGTATGCAAAGTTATGTAGTGACAAAGATAAAGCAATATTAGTATCGTATAAGTTCTATGTCAATGTCTGCTCCTGACACCTCCTGCAAGTTTACGCGTCTCCGTGTACTATAAGTGCATGTCTACCGTAAAATTGAGTTCCTTTCCGACGGAATGCGGTCGATGTGTGTCGAGAACCAACATACACATACATCCAATAACACCCTTACTACTCAACAATAAGACCTATTTTATTTGGAGTTTAAACCAAAATAACATTGCCAAGCGCAAGAGACGGTTGCACTAACCATTTAAAGTTGACCTGTACTGAACTCCTAAATTCCCTTCTATCGTCTTATTGAAATAGTTTGGTGGGTAACGGGGTAGTTCAAATTAAGTTGGTGTATTCTAAAACGTTTTATGGTACACATGTTTGACACTTCAACGCTGAATGACGTTAGGATATAGCTCGTACACTACCTTGGTACCGGCTCGGGATTTTGGAGTGCTAAATATATTTTCAGAGAGATTTTCCGGACAAGCTTAAGATAGGATGTTTGTGGGTATGCAGCTTAAATAGATATATACGCTTTGTAGTTTATTGGACTGCACAGACTTCTGGTAAAACAAAATGCAATCGCCTATTATCTTTTCAATTGTTTTTTTTAACGACAATTCATTGCCTAATTGTAATGAATTGTCGTAAAACATAGGGCGTTGGTCTTATTGTTTTGGCGAGCTGTGAGCTCAAGTGAGGTTTTTTTTCGAGTTGGAAAATCATCTAATGATATCCCGCCCTCTTGTGGGATGCGGGAGGGCGTGTCAGACTTTTTCTGAGTAAAAAACTACTCCTGTTCCTTCCTTGCCATTGTTCCAGAGCCCCGGGGATCTCTTTCGCATCACCCATGGCCCCAGTAGAAGCGCGCGTGGAACAGTACGCGCCGTCGACGACTTGAGTTCGGTCCGGACGGTTACCGGACGGTCGGACGGCGAGCTACCCATTGCTCGGCGTCCGCAAGTCTACGCCTACGCGGGCCGGAAATCGGGATCGGACACGTGCACGTGCGGCCTCCTCCTTTGCTAGCATTACTGCTTCGCAGAAGGAGGCGGCCGCCTGCCACTCATCCTCGCTCCGGACCATAGCCTGTACGAAGGCCCGGCGCGAGAGATCACTGCCACCGATCGTCCCAATGAGGATACGGCGGTGCTCTGCCCAGGTGGGACACAACTCTACCGTATGCTCCATCGTGTCCTCCGGGCGGTCCACGCAATGGTGGCCTCCGGGCGTTTCTTCCAGACGAATCCGGTGCAGGAACCTCCCGAACTTACTATGTCCAGTGAGGACCTGCGTCATGCGAAAGGTAAGGACGTCGTGTTGTTTTTGCAGCCATTCTTTAAAGAGGGGCCTTGCCACCATAATTATGGCGTACCCTTACTCGAGTGAGGTGAAGTACATTATGTTTCGAGCATATTATTGCCTATCGTTTTGTTCGTGCACCCCGTGGGTCAGCTGTACCACTGAATAAGTAATATATACAGAGTACAGATTACCCTGTACTCAGCGGGTACTTAGGCTAAGCATCCACTGTGTCGGAATTGGTGCTCACGGAGCGAAAGGATTCGTTGTTTTGTATTGATTTGTAAGTTACAGCGTGCATTAGATCGGCATTAATGCGCCAGAGATTGGTATTTCTGTCAATGACGTCATCCGCAATGAACGCGCCATTTGGATTCCGATCGCTTCGAGTTCTGACGTGTTTGTTGCGATGTTTAACGATTAACACCGAAGTTAATAAATAAAAAATATAATGTATATAATAATCGAAATATAATGTATGAAATTTTCCGAAAATATGCCTTTTTAAGTTTGTTTTATGTACCCACATCTTTCGTTTCCTTTTGTTTTTCTTCTCTGCTGATAATAAACAACTACAACAATAATAAATAATCCTCGTCATTATCTTTCATAATGAATACACGTGCACAGGTGAACTTGATTACTTTGAAAATACAGAAATTGCTGATGCAACATCCGAATGCAGTAGACGCACCCTGTCGGCATATTATAAATACCGACGCCTTGTACACTCCTTACGCTCCGATTCCAACGCAGTAGACGCTTAGCTTTAATACCCTACGTGTACAATATAATAATGTTCTTTGGATGTTGATGGAGCTACCGAGATACTGCAGTACACCGGGCATGTTTCTGGAAGCTCGGGTTTAGGACTTCCATACCATCAAGTTCTGGAGGTTCCTGGCTTGGTGGGGACTAACTGGAAGACGCGGTGGAGAATATGGTGGAGATGTGCCCCGCTTGGGCGGAGCACCACAGTGTCCTTGTGGGGGCGATCGGTAGCGGCGACCTCTCACGCTGGGAATTGGATGACCGGCAGACGCCTTCTTCTGCGAGCAGCAATGCTAGCGAAGGAGGCGGTCGCTCGCGTGTGGGATCGGAACGGCCAGGGCCGAAGCTTATTGGTGCCATGAGTTGACTTCCGAAAGGGAAACCCGGGGTCCTGGAGCGCTAAGCAAAGAAAGAACATAGGTGTGGTTTTAGCCAGTAAAAGTCTGAAAGAAGAGCAGAAGTTATTTCCCACCTTAAAAAAAGGCGCAGTTAATTCTTGTCAATTGCGTCTTTTTTAAGCTTAATAAATCTGCCCAGCCTCTTGGTTAAGCAGATTTATTGAAACTTTTCGCAAAAATAAAAAACAGGGCAAGTGCGAGTCGGACTCGAGCACTGAGAGTTCCGCATAAATTTACCTATGAAAATAGTCCGATTCCCGAATTGAGTTACGAAGATTTTTGATTCCTTTGAATGTTGAAATGTACGTTTTTTGCGACATAAATGGCCGTATCTTTTTTTTTCCATAACTTAAAAGTTTGATTTCTTCACAGCTTCGAGGGACCGTAAACTTGAGTATACGGTTTTAATTTCAACTCGATACCTCCACGCGTTCTCGAGATAAAAGCTCTTGACAGACAGACAGACAGACGGACGGACAACAAAGTGATCCTATAAGGGTTCAGTTTTTATCTTTTGAGGTACGGAACTCTAAAAACGATCACATTTGTGAAGCTGTTATTTTACGACCACGCGTTCATTGTAGTGAGTTATCATATAGCTCCATGTAGTAATTCTAAATTTTTATGTTTGATCTAAATTCACGTATGTTCAATACGCCTATTCTAGCGAAAAGCCGCTTTATGGAGTGCATTAAGAGCTCTAGCGCACTACCGAGCATAAAGTTCAATTTTGGCCCATATTTGGGAGTGTTTATGCACTTTATCAACGCTTTGTTGGTTTAACTATATCGAAGATTTTTTATTGTAAGCCACAACGCTATAAGTTTTGATGACTAATAAATTAGTTAACTAGCCTGTTCTACCTAACACCTGGGACAAAGGCCTCCCTCCATTATTTTTTTATTGTGAGTAAAAACTTCCTCCATCCAATTCTGGCGAAATCTGTTCAGCCCCCTTGCCAAGTTACAACCGTTTCGTTTTGATTCTCTTTCGTCGATCGCCTCGAGTCGATCACGCCTCCGATTCTTTTGTTCTGACCACGTGACTGGGCGTTGAGATGACGTTCAAACTCGGCTAGGTCTGCTGTTAGTTTCAGCACCACCATCTCCTTCGAATTCTACTGCGACCTCATCTCATTGTCTCAGTGCACCACCACTGTGCTGCTTTAGACCACAGTTTGTCGGGTATTTGAACCACTTAAGCCACTTCATCTATCCTGTATAACAATTTAATACCTAATATACTGCACCTCATTACTTGCTGCCAAACTTAGAGTCTAGACTTTTGGATGTTTATCATAGACAGAGTCTGTGGGCGACAGGACAAGATGGAGAGAATACATGCCGTAGGTAATTTATCTTTTGATAGGTCCTTCATGAACCAGTATCTCTTCAAGGTTGTTTCAGTTGGTTGTTCATTGTATTGTTATATTCGAATACGCGTAGATACTTAATTCACATTCTCATATTTTGCAAATTGATCGGTTATTGTATTTAGAATCAACTGATCAAGTTATTTACATTACTGTAAGCTTTAAGTTTATTTTATAAAGTGTATGTTTTCAATCTGAAAATCTCTAACCAACTGCAGACCCAGGTTGGCCGCTGTAAAAATAATTTGGCCAAATGAGGCTTCCTCGACCCGTCTCTAACACAGTGCCAGTATGGAGCCGCTGCACAGGACATGCATCATTTACTATGCTGTCCATCCTGCACAACCACCTTCAGTTTTCAGGATCTATACGAAGCAAATAACAGAGCCGTAGAGATTGCCGAATACTGGTCAGAAAAAATTTAGTTAGAGTACATCGACATGAAAAGAAGAAGATGTATGAACTATTCTTAAATAGATCATGCATAAGAAACAAAAGAGAATATGCTAACGCTTCATTGACGATAACAAAATAATAACTCCTAAAGAACTAAGTTTAAGTAATCTTCATTAAAATCAGATATACATGAGTTGCTTTTACTTTAAACAGACAGATGAACGCATTGTATAACTTATTTAGTACTTCTTCATTATCATCACCGTCATTACAGCCGAAAGATTTCCGCTACTGGAGATAGGCTACTCCCAGCCCCCCTAGCCAAGTTACGATCTCAGTCACGTGGTCAGAACAAAGTATTCGGAGGCGTGGCCTACATGAGAAGTTCGACGCAAACAAAACGATCGTAACTTGGCAGGTGTTACCACAACGAACGGTCTTATGCATCCATAGGATTTCTGCGACTACCAAGTCATAGGTCTAACTTGTGTGAATCCTTTCAGCACTGCGCGTTTTGGTATGCGGTCGTCACTTCAGAACTTTTTTGCCCCACCGACTGTTTTGTCAGCAATGTGTTTTACCCACTACCACTTAAGTTTGGCGATTTTTCGGGTTATATGACGATTTAATCCGTAGAATCGCCAAACTATCAAGACATCCGGAGCAGAAACCTTGGTTCAGCTGCTGATATCTTCATTTCTGATTTGATCACGCTCTAATACTTATTCTCACTTACACTTCACAGTCAGTAGCCAATAACTTTGCCAAAAGCCTCTGCCTAGAATCCCTTTGAACTCTGAAGACGCGAATATTAAAAAGTATTCACTACGGAAAGGGGAAACTTTGTAATAAAATAGCCGAAGTTTCTGACATGGGATGTTAGATTAAAAGACAAAAGAAAGATGTAATTAAGGACAAAATACTTATTTGGTCGCTTTCATAATTTTGATAGCTTAGATCCTGCGCACACCTCACACACATTTACCTATTTTTTAATTTATTTCGTCAGCACTGTTGCCGCCAGTCACCTGAGTCGCACCATGCACAATGCTTCTGCCGCCGCTGAAGACGCCTGCTTTAAAAAAAGGCTGAAGTACGCTTCCTTGGCTCAGCTTTACCATTTTGTGCCTGTTGCTGTGGAGACTCTGGGCAGTTGGAGTACGGAGGCAAAGTATTTTGTGGGGGATTTAGGCCGTAGGCTCGGGGAGGCAACTGGTGACTCCCGGTCCGGGTCGTTCTTGGTGCAAAGAATGGCCATCGCTATTCAGCGAGGTAATGCGGCCAGTATTATGGGTACTTTTGCACCGGGAACGATCAGGGGCGGGTTGTATATTGACGTGTGACTTTTTAGTTTTAGACAAATGTTGCGCTATACAATAATCTATTCAGTTTATGTTAAATATTTATTTAACATTTATTTACTATGTAAAGTATTACATTTTGTTTTTATTAGGTACTCAAAATGTGGGAATTACGTAGATAGTTTTTATTTTTAGTAATTTTAACGTAAGTCTGGCAATTTGAGTTATGTGAGTGGTATTGTGGGTCATGTAGTTGAGCTCCTTAGTAATTCTTGTTTGAGCTACACGAATACTGGAAAATGCTTGCACTAACCGAACAGGTCCACTCAAATATTTATGTACTTAGAAGAACCACACGTATTTCAAAGATTCAAAGCATTTTATTTCAAATAAACCATTTACAGGCACTTTTGAAATGTCATGAAGTCAGTCAGAAAAAATGATGCTAATTGCACATGCCAAATCATAATCAGCCTTTTAATGTTCCCACCGCTGGGACTCAGGCCTCTTCTACAGGAGAGGGGATGGGCCGTAATCCACCACGTGGGCCCAGTGCAGGTTGGTGAATGTCACATTTCTTCGAATTTTTGGTTTTAGAACAGGTCGGTTTCCTCACGATGTTTTTCTTCACCATTTTGAGAGCAGTGGTGATGAAATAAATTACACATGCGCCTGGCTAGGTTTGAACTCGCCCTCCACTGCTCAATTAAGCGACTGCTCCATGTAAAATACAGGTATTCTGCAGCATCATGTTAGATTGAAAGCCTACTTCCATATAGTGGAAAAAAACTAGGCAAATGAGGTTTTATGAAAGTCTTCGCAGTCCTAAGTCTGTGCTTGACCTTAGATCGTTAAGTCGCGTGTTCAGAAAGGAGGTTATAATCTTCAGGAAAGATCTTTGATGACGCCTTTAATTATTTTCGTGTCCTGGTTAGTCTTTGCTTTTCAAGAAAACTTTGTTCTGTTAGGTAATTAAATAAGTTTTTGGAAATTAGGGTTTATTATATGAAATTACTAGCTTCTGCCAGCGGCTTCACCCGCGTGATAATCGGTTTCACCATAAAAATTTTGGATCCCTGTTTCATCCTCTTAGGGGTTGAATTTTGGAAAGTTCATTCTTAGCGGATGTCTACAACCTATAAGGAACCTACCAGCCAAATTTTAAGTTTGTAGGTGCTGTAGTTTCTCAGATTTCGTGATTAATCATTGAGTGGTATTTCGCTTTTATATATATAGATAGTACTTAAGTAATTAACTTTGTAGTCATACTTTGTATCTTAGCCATGATATAATAATAATTTGGTGATAAGTTTTTGGTAATTGGTTGGTCGATGGGGCCGAAAGGTTCTAGAATGGCGACCGCGCACCGGTCTCTCATCAAATAAACTTTCCAACTTGGCATGTGCAAAGTAATCAGGAAGATGTCAAGAAGAAAGATTGGAGTATGAATGTTATTTCATTATATTAACTAATCGCTATATTAAATAAAATTGTAGGTTCCGTTGTTATATGTTGTTAATATTAGAGATTTTGTTGTTATATCCATCACCATCAATGATTGCATCACTGCTTACCATCAGGTGGGATCGCAGTTAAGCACTGGTTTATATCAATAAAAAAAAAAGATTTAAGTGATGAATTTCCACCTTACAAAAAGTCAAATTATGAAATCCCAATATAAATTATGAATTTTGAAGTTGTTTAAATAGTTTTTTCCTTCATCGATCGAGACGAAGAATCAAAAAACCTAACGACACTCCCTTGATTTTACCTTGAACCTAACAAAGTTATTGCCAATAAGAGCTTTGTTAGACTTTTGAAAGGAAAAGGATCGAAGTAATGTCCTTAATGCTTTCTGATAACAAAAATAAAGTGGATCATTCAGAGATCCTATCGCCAGATAGTGTAGCTGTACGAAACCCTTAGAACTGATTTTTTTTTGCGTTTAAACGATGCCTAGACTTTTTTTAGGGGTTTCTTGAGGATTTTTTTCCTGCACAAAAAAACAAAAACAATGGGTGGGCAAAAAAGTAATGGGTAGCTCGCCGTCCGGCCGTTCGGTAATTAACTTGACCGAGCCCAGTCGTCAACAGCGCGTAGTGATCCACCCGCTCCGCAAAAAGATGTCAGCAAACCGTAGAGGCCTAGCAAAGCTGATGCCCGCTAGCTAGGACCGCGGGTAATTTCTGAAAAGGAAACCCGTAGTCTTAGAACGCAAAGGGTAATTGAAGGACACAGGTATGATTTTAGTCAGTAAAAGTCTGACTTGCCTTCCTGCTCCACCCAGAGTGCGAGAAGTCGTTGGATGATTTTCCACCTTAAAAAAAAAAACGGTCTGAACCGACCTTCTGTTTTCTACATCACACCACACATCTATGTTGCCACGTAGAAACTATCCTGCATCGCGCTATTAGAGATCTCCGCGCGATCAGAACATACTATACAATTATACACCGAAATTAACTAAAGAGCACTTAAAGACACAATACCCGTCTGCTCAGAGGATTCACTATTTTCAATGGAAGTTTGCGGGACTTTATGCCCTGTTAAATTGTATTACTTACAGCAAAAATAGACAAAAAAACCAGTAGAGTTAACTTCACCAAAAAGTATTAAGCAACAACTTTTATAATTGAATTTAACGTCACTTCCTCCATCAGGCTTAATGAAATGAAAACACAAAATACAGCAATAAAGAAATAAAATCTGAACACCCTCAACTTTAAAAAATGGCTCACTTTACCGTAACGAGATGTACATCGTTGGTACAGGCAAACAAAAAAACAAGTATACAGGCAGCCGGCCAAGTTATTACTATATATTTTTTTTACAATATTGTAAAGTCTCTATTGAATTTGATGGGATCGTAAATTATGTTCTTATTGTTTTTATTGTTGTTCTGTACTATATGTGTTTGCTTCTTTTCTTATCTTTTTTATTGTCCTGTTAAACTTTATCATACTTAGTTTTTAGTAAATGTTGTGGTTTTCTGTAATTCAAAGAGCATAGTTATCAGTTCTAATATATGTTTTTTGTGTTGACTTATTCGTGTAACCTCTGTTGGAAATCTTGTGAATAAATAAATTTTATGTGTGTTTTAGTTACAGGTCTGAAAATATCTTCATAGAATGAGAATAAAAGCGTCCATTCTTTGACTGAGATCAACTGTTGACGAGATAAGTGCAAAGCTGAAAGAGCAGAGAGAGCAGAAATCGAAACTGACTTTTCGATTTCTGCTCAGGTGATGAACGAAAATTGTTCGTTTTTATTGGGGCTAAAACAAAGTCATTGGCATAATGGTGGTGTAAGACGTCAAAGAGTATAAGCGCGATGTTTTCTTATGAAACAACTAGCTGCTACCAGCGACTACGTCCAGGTGATAGTAGAAAATTATTCAAAGGCTATATACTCTAGGAATAAAATATATCTTACATACTAATCCAGAATAATGACAAGGTCCACCCGTGTGTCAAGTTTCTTCGAAATCCGTTTTGCAGTTCGATCGTAAAGAAGTAACAAATATGTACATACTCACATCTTTCACCTTTATAATATTAGCATGCTAAGGAGTTTATATTTTGCCTGATCACTTAACTCCTTTGTTGACTGTACCTGATAACTGTACGATTTATGGCACAGATGTAAATAACAGGAACGGGGGATCCAATCTGAAACACCGCTTAAGATGTTCACAATTTCTGTGAGTCAAGTGTACGCATTATTTAGATTGTGGTGCTACGGTTGTGGCAGAAAAATGTATGGCTGTATTTTATAATATCATTGCTGTATACTGATAACGTTGACTTAAGAATTTATATTTAGGTCTTGACTGTAAAACGAGAGCTGTAATGCATTTTAATTATGAAAACTGGATAGCTATTTGGAAAACGTTGTAATAATTTAATAATAATGTAATTTCACAAAATAGTAGTGTACAAATCATGACACTATTATTATTTTATGATATTACATCATACTATAATTATAAAGGCGTGTAATGTTATTGTTGATAAATTGTTGGTACATCGAAGGACTGGAACAATTTGCCTGCTGCGGTCTTCCCGTCTGATTATAATGTTGGTGCCTTCAAGGCTACCGTAAATGGGCTCTTAATAAACTAGTTCGCTTCACCATTAACGATTGCATCACTGCTTACCATCAGGTGGGATTGCAGACAAGTATCAGTTTATATCATTAAAAAAAGGGCAAGTGCGAGTCGGACTCGCGCACTGAGGGTTTCGTACAAACTAATTACCTATGAAAACAGTTCGATTCCCGAATTGAGTAACGAAGATTTATCCGAATTGTAAAAGAAAGTTTTTTTGTCACGTAACGACAAATTTACAGTTTTCAGAATTATTCCTATATCTATACTATAAGACCATGCTTTATGCTAAATTTCATGATTCAGGGTCAACAGGAAGTATCCTGTGAATTTTGATTCCTTTGAATGTTGAAATGTACGTTTTTTGCGACAGAAACGGCCGTATCTTTTTTCCGTTAATTTAAAAGTTTGATTTTTTCATAGCATCAAGGGACCGCAAATTTAAGTATACAGTTTTAATATCAAATCGGTACCTCTACGCGTTTCTGAGATAAAGGTTCTTGACTGACAGACAGACAGACAGACGGACAACAAAATGATTCTATAAGGGCTCCCTTTTTTGCTTTTGAGGTACGGGACCATAAAAAGGTGCGAGTATCCGTGTGAATATTTGTTTCTCTTTCACGCTAGCAGAAGTTAGTATCTTTAATGTTGCGATAAAACCGTCGGATCTAGATGTCTTTTATTGTTTAAGATTTCCTTTAAATGATAATTTATCTTTGCATACAATCAAGGAAATATTAATAATTAATTATCTTTTTATTTTCGACTAATGTCTGCCAGCGGTTTCGCGACCGAGAAAGTAACCTATAAAATATAAGTATAGCCTATGTCAGTCAGTAATAAAGCAGCGTTCTACTGAAAAAATAATTGTTAAAATCTGTTCTGCCCCTCTAGCCAAGTTAAGATCGTTTCGTTTGCGTCGAACGACTCGAGTAGGCCAACCCTCCGATTCCTTTATTCTGACCACGTGACTGAGTGTTGAGATGACGTCAGAACAAAGGAATCGGAGGCGTGGCTTACTCGAGTCATTCGACGCAAACGAAACGTACGATCGTTAGCATTTACTTGGCTAGGGGTGCTGTAGTTTCTGAGTTTATTAATTCCAAATAAAAATAAAAATATTTTTTCTTTATAATATAATGTCAACATTATGGTAATGCCATTATGTCAACTGTCTAGTAATTCGCTAAGCATAGCCTTCGTAGCCGTGAATGCTCAATTTTACTCAGTCTTTGTCACCTGGTGAGGGTCGTGGGAATCCGACGAATGTGAGACTCACAAGATCGGTCGCTGTGACAGCACATATCTCCAAAACGAACATATTTTGGCTGAAAAGATTACTATTATTAACGAGGTGGCTATAACTGCTTTACCTTACCTAAAACCTAAAATATACTCTGTAGATATAGTTGACCAAACTCTATCAAAGATAACTTCCACAAACAAAATAAAAACCTAATCCAAATAACTCCGTTACAAACCCAATAAAATTTACCACAATTCATAAACCAGCCAGAACGAACAGAAAGGGATTACAAGATATAAAAGGGTATAGAAAAAAATAAGGTAACATAAGGATTATTGCACAAAAAGGAATAACACAATGGAACAACAGAGAGGAGACAATCGTTTGAACCGTGAGAAGAACGTAAAAAGAATACTAATCCGACCGCTTCAGAGGATTCTGCAAGTAATAAAAACCGCAGAATCGTCTCGGGATTCAGGACGATTTTACAAGGCTTAGTCCTAGGCGAGATCCTTATAATACTTTTGTTTTGCCTTTTCATTGTTATGATGTATTTTATGTGGAAAATGGGTTCAATGTTTCCCAAAATTTCCGTCACGCAGACACCATCACACACTTCACACATCACACATTTTTTTGAAAACAATTTCACTGGTGGTTTGCGTCTTTGTGTTTAAATATTTTTGTCACTCAAACACCTCACCTTTTATCACTTTTGAGAACAAATAATTTATTTATAAAATCTTTGTTTTCTTTTAAAATAACTATGACTCCAAATTTTCGATGTATCTGCCTTTTCCAATTTTGAGAGAGCCGACACTCATAACACAAGCCCAATCTTAGCTTGCGTGTCAGAGGTGTATAACTCTGTGATAACTTACAATTTACCACATTATGCTTATGTTAAAGTACGGAGCTACTTCCTGTAAAATTGTAAAGCTGGAAATAAACATTTTTATTATTATTAATGTACAAGTTTACTCTTAGTTCCGCAAATTTCAATCGATCCCCACACTATCAGACGTATTGCAATACGCTACCGATATTGTAGACATCCGACCCATACGAACTAAATGTTTTGGGAAGACATTCATAGTATGTACAGTTAAGGAGTGGAATTCCTTTGCCAGGAGTCTGTGTTTCCTGATAGCTAGGGGTATTTAAGTGAAGAGGTTAATTCTAGGCAAACGTGTTCCATGGACTCCATCATGGCAACAGGCAGGGCACATTGCTCGCAGAACGGATGGCCGTTGAGGCCGAAAGGTTCTGGAATGGCGACCACGTACCGGAAGACGTAGCGTTCGAAGGCCTCCTACAAGGTGGGCCGATGACCTGGTAACGTTGCGGGAGTCCGATGGATGCGAGACGCACAGGTCCGTTCATTGTGGCGGCACTTGGAGGAGGCCTATATCCAGCAGTAGACGTCTTTCAGCTGCAATGATGATGATGTGCTCCATCGTCAACCACATCGTCGCTTACTATTAAGTGTGAGACTATAAAAAATACCTCGTTGACTTTACCGAAGGGAATGCAAGTCATTGTGCTCGGCCACACTGGCAGCGCGGTGCGGGGAGCGGTGCAGGTGCAGGAACGCGCTCGACAAGCAAGCATAGCATACTGACTAGCATGAGGGACAGTTCATAACGTAAAATATAATCTCATACATCATCTTTTTGACGAACGTAATCGAAAGTATATCGTTGACAGAATGTCATTTTGGATTCTAGATAAAGAGAGATTCTATGAAACAAACGTTTTCATTGAATCTCGCATGTTTTATGTCCTTGATATTCGATCATAGCACGGTTTTTCCATAAACAATTTCCAAGTAGCAGCACAAAGCTTGCCTTTGTACCTGTCCTGGCAATTTTGATTGCACTTTTTTCTTAAAAATTGGATACCCGATCGTTTTATGGTACCTTTTCGTAATGTTTGACGCTTAAAAAAGCCATTTTGTTTCAGACTGCAAAGACGACGTTGAACTTTGAGAGCCTTGTATATAATTTGCAACATCACCTATATTCTCTACAAGCTATCAAAAATGGTGATCCTAGAATCGGTAATAACAGCCTATCACGGCTATATTGCATTTACCCTCAGATATGGCGTAATATACTGGGGTAATTCAGTAGATAGAGAACTCGTATTCAGAGCCCAAAAAAGACGTATCAAAGCTATGTGTGGCCTTAAAAGCACAGACAGTTGCCTACTGTTCGTTATACGTCTAAAAATCTTACCTTGCTATCGTTATACATATACTAAACAAATGTGTTTGTCAAATCTGGGGGCACGGTAGTGCCCCCGCCAAGACGAGCCAAGCGAATCGCAAGGGCACTACCTACCTTTTCTCGAAGTGTTTCTTCTTTTTTTTTTGAACCCTCATAGAGTTGATTTCCGATGTACCAGATAGCTCATATTCTCAGGGTGTGATATCAATAATAGACTAATTAAACATACAAAGTCTCAATTGAATAACTCTAAAAGATATCAGATCTCATGTAGAGCCAAGCTTCTGAATCTATACGGCCTATCTCTACCGTCCCTAACTTCACAAATTCTACATAACAGTAAAAATGTATGGCTTGGCTGTTTCGTTACTTACTTTATAAACTAAATATTCGCATCACCTCCATGACGGTAGCAAAACGGCGAAGCCATACATTTTTACTGATATGTAGAATTTGTGAAGTTAGGGTCAATTAGGGGAAATTATTTATAGGCTCGCGTTTTACCAATATCTCACCTGATGGTAAACGCAGGCTTACCTAGTAGTAACCTATTCACTCTTGACTTAAGACCCCTAGGTCGTAGCTATCAGAAAACACTGACTACGGGCAAAGAATTTCACTCTTTAGCTGTGTGCACAATGAAAGTTTTGTGCATATGGGAGGATGTTTGTATCGATGGCACATCACCGTACGTTCGATGATGGAACGAGTTCGGCGAAATCCAGTTTTGCAATGCAATTCTGACGCACACGTCGGATTTCTACCAGTTACATATTGGGGATGTAACTGGTAGAAATCCGACAGACTAGCAATTGAGCGTCGATGTTGAAGCTTCAAAGTCTTGAAGCTTCAACTCAACATGAGCATCATTACCTATGATGCTTCTTTCTGATCTTGTTTAATCAACTGCAGCTTTTTTTGCAAAATCAAGTGTAATGATAAAGTAATTTTCATATCGCGTTAATCTACTTTCTACATTCAAACTTTCTCTAACTTCACATTGAATATTTTTGATACGGACAATGAAAATTTTATTGTTTTGAGTTTAAGACGAAAACTTCGATGGCTGGAGGGCAACGAGCGAATGTAAAACTTTTCCAACGCTTTGTTTGAAACGAGTCAATGAATCAAATTACGTTTATATGTACGCGTTGCGTTCTTTGTCTTTGTTTTATCTAGAACGCTTGAGAACAAAGGATAGTATCCTTTATTCTATAATTCTGGTGAAATGTGATTTGGAAAGTGAACTCGAATAAATTCAAGTTCGGTGCTTCTTTTTAGGGTTCCGTACCTCTAATAGAAATGGGCACGCGATAATTATGTTCGTAAGACCTCCCTTTGAGAGGTGGCTGGAAGACCTCACGGCGTTCTTACCTTCCGTATGACGCAGGTCCTCACCGGACATGGTAATTTGGGGAGGTTCCTGCACCGGATTCGTGCGGAAGAAACGCCCGGGTGCCATATGGTAGAGGTGTTAGCAACCGTAGGGGCCTCGCAGAGTCGAAGCCTACTGGGGCCATGGGTTATGCGAAAGAGATCCTCGCGACCCTTGAAAAATGGCAAAGAAGGAACAGGAGTGGGTTTTTAGTCAGTAAAAGTCTGAAACTATCTCCCGCCCCGCCTAAGAGCGGTTGATGTCATTGGATTTGTATTGATTTTCCCGAAAAAAAAACCTCAAAAGGAAAAAATGGAACCCTTATAACTTTGCTGTCTGTTCATCTGTCTGGACCCTTTATCTCGAGAACGCGTGAAGGTATTGCGTTGAAATTAAAACCATATACGGTCTCTTGAAGTGTGAACAAATCCCTCTTCTAAGTTAACGAAAAAAAAAATACAGCACTCTCGAGGAAATTTAAATTCATAGGGTACTTCCCGTTGACCTGAATTTTTGCATAAAGCAAGATCTTATAGCACAAGTATAGGAATAAATCTGAAAACTGAAAATTTGTTTTTACATTACAAATAAAAATATGTTTTTTCGAGATTCCATTCGGGAATTGAACTATTTACGTAGGTAAGTTTGTACGGAACCCTAGCGAGTGAGTTCGACTCGCACTTGCCAAGTTTTTTTCTGTCTCTACGATGTGCTACGCTGTTACTGAGTGGTTAGTTAAGCTGAAGTTTCATATGTGTATTATACCTACAACTTACATAATTACCTATTTTTTAGCGTTTTCATAAAGTAATCCCTGGAAATAAAGATAAAATTTTGATTTGGTTTTTGTTTATAGAGTGTACCTATTGCTGAGTCCTATGGGATATTTTTATCCGGTCCGTGATCCATCACACGCGATCGAAGCCGGAAAAAACCATAATTCTTAGTAGGAACAATATGAATTAAATTATTCCAATTAAATTCTTTAAATAAAAACAAAAATAAAATAAAATAAAAATGGAATAAAAATACTTATATTGTCACAACATTGCAACAAAACAACAACAACAACATACACACATGCAACAATGGTTAATGTAGTGACAGTCAAACCTCTCAGCCATCATCCTCATGATGGTGTTGAAGCTTCCGCGGACCCTGCGCACCAAGGATGTGCACCGTTTACGCATTGTCGCTTAGGAGCAGTCAATGCGTGACTCAGCGAACATCCCCGACGCACTGCAGTACCGAAGCAGCCCCAACAACACACTGTAGGCATTGTTGTATTGGATTCGTAAGGCGTTGTATTGTTTTTGAGTATAGTTAGCCCACAAGGCGCTCGAATAGAAACAAGAGCAATATGCTCTAAAGAGTGTTTTTTACTTTCTTCGAGCATCGAGACAACCTGCGAGCTATCATGTTCGCTCTAACAGACAACGCCCTACGTTCCCGCTCTATATCAGTATTGTCTTTCAAGTCAGAGGTCACTAAATGTACAAGGTATTTGAAGGTGTCACTTGCCTCTGGCTAGAAAAACCGTACACTCACTTTTCTTGGTGTTATAGAGCAGGCCATGATTGAGAGCATTTTCTTTACAAATGCCGAGCAGCTTAGATAGGGCACAAACCAAGCAGAACATAGCTAATGTTGTTTACACAAATTCCACCAACGTGACATCCAACATGCGTGCTGCTCAGCCTCTCGATGATTTCTTTTACATAAAGGTTACTCAGGAGCCTAAAGACAGAATGGTTCAGATTCATAAGCAATTTAATTAAATTCATCTCAATACAGTTTTTATGATTTCTACAACACTTTATTTCATTTTTAAACATCAACAAAGTTGAATATCTCGCATAAGTACAGAGTATTCAACGAAATATACACAGCACTCTAACATCACGATACTAAACACGCCTTCCTCTTCACAACAGTTACACTCCACCTGTTTTAAAATACGGAATCCTTAGCTTTGGACCATAAAACAACAAATGCAGGAACTTGGATTTCAGAGTAAAACCGACTAATGTGGCGCTTTCAAGTCGAAACTGGGCTAAATACGGAACGTATCTCGGGCAGACGACCCGTGCAGATGGTAGAATGGTTGTGCAGTTAGGAATTGCTTTGGATATGCTGCTCAGAAATTGAATTGCTAAAATAATTTTGGAAAGACCAAATAAACAACGGAATAAGTGAAACATATGGCTGAAATAGGAATGACCGCTGAGATGACGTCACATAAATAGGTAAGAAGAAGATATGAGACAGTGTTGCTAATAGAAAATACAATTAAAAGAAGATTTTTATACTTTTGTTTTTACACTCTATTGTCTAAATTTTTTAATGTCATCTATCGCAATTCTAATGGAAGCAATAAGAAATTCCTTTGTGCCAATATTTATAAAATATTTTCTATTAAAGTTGAAGTTTCTATGAGCGTACTTAAATAATAAATAAATAAATTTCATTGGGATACACAATAGGCGGCCATATCATTAAATCGATATTTTATAGACAACCTTTGAATGAATTCAAAAGGAAAGATTTTCATACTGGGGGGGTATGAAAATCTTTCCTTTTGAATTCATTCAAAGGTTGCGCAGTACGGATGGCCGTTGGGGACGAAAGGTTCTGGAATGGCGACCACATACCGGAAGACGTAGCGTTGGAAGGCCTCCTACAAGGTGGACCGATGACCTGGTAACGGTTGCGGGAGTACGATGGATGCGAGACGCACAGGACCGTTCATTGTGGCGGCACTTGGGGGAGGCCTATGTCCAGCAGTGGACGTCTTTCGGCTGAAATGATGATGATGAAAAGGAAAGAAATATCGTTATATTGTCAGTGGTTTGAGCGTGAACGGGGTTACAAACACACACACATACGCTCACCATCACATATATATATGTCGTGGCCAAAACTTATTTGATTTTTTTTTAATCACTTCATGATATGGCCAAGTAAAACTGGCCAGATCGTTTTAAACGTTAAAGTTCGATGATATTTCAATCTTCGTTTAGCCTACTGTCTTTAGAGCTTTTAATTATCATTGAAATCCTACATCAATGATATGGCCAATAGAGGATTAACATATCATCAAATGTTAACGTTTATACGATTGACTTTCTGTAAGGGCTGGATTGGGTAGAATCTTAATCTTTTTGTGTTAAATAACATAGTAGTAGAGAGCAGTGGTGGCCGAGTGGTAACGGCCCCGACTTACGAGTTGTAGGTCGCGGGTTCAAACCCAGCTAGGCAGGCATTACTTTGTGTTTATTTCATCACCACTGCTCTCAAAACGGTGAAGGAAAACATCGTGAGAAAACTGTCCCAGAACCAAAAATTCGAAGACGTGTGACATCCACCAACCCGCACTGGGCTCGCGAGGTGGATTACGGCCCATTCCCTCCCCTAGAGAGGAAGCCTGAGTCCCAACAGTGGGAACATTATAAGGCCGACTATGCTATGCTAAAATAGTATGATTTTTGAGTTTAATATAATAGATTCCTCGTTTTCTTCAAAGGGTTACTTACCATTTTGGAATATTCAGTACTGGTTTTTAGGGAAACTTAGGCTTCTTTACCTGTTCAAACAAATCGAAGTAACTTTCTGTTATTATTAAGGTCTCTCAGTCAAAGCAATTACTTGTTTCCAGAATTCCTTGAAATATCTACATTTCTAGGAACTATTTTAATACTGAACTGTTACCTTAGTCTGTTTCAATTAGTTTACTGAATTGTTCGAAAGAGTTAGCTTGACCTTTACTAAAGGTAATTGAAGGAAGACTGGAGGGTTTTATTCTGCCACGCTCTCTCGCTTCACCCGAAAGACGTTACTTGATGATTTCTCACACCAAAAAAAGGCGATGTCAGCAAAATTGTAGGAGCCAGTTAGGCTAGACGCCTGCTAGGGCTGCAATTTGTTCGAAGAAGTTATCGCACCTCTCGCAAAAAGGGTAACTGTAGGACCACTGTGGGTTGTGGGGCATGCTACAATTAGGGCGGTAAGTCCCCTCTTTGAGGAGTGACTGGAGCGACAACACGGCGTTCTCACCTTCCGCATAACGCAGGTCCTCACCGGACATGGCAAGTTCGGGAGGTTCCTGCATCGGATTCAGGCGGAAGAAACACCCGGGTGTCATTATTGTGTGGACCTCTCGAAGGACATGGTGGAGCATACAGTGGAGTTGTGCCCCGCTTGGGCGGAGCACCGTCGTGTCCTCGTGGAGGCAATTGGCGGCAGTGACCTCTCGCGTCAGGCCCTGGTTCGGGCTATGGTCCGAAGCGAGAAGGAATGACAGGTGGCGGCCTCCTTCTGCGAAACAGTAATGCTAGCGAAGGAGGAGGCTGCACGCGTGAGGGAACGAATGTCCTCACGCCCCAGCCGCTGAGATTCTGACCCCGACTACTAGCCACGGTAGACGTGGGCTTGCGGACGTCGAGCAATGGGTAGCTTGCCGTCCGGCCATCCAGTAATTGATCGGACCGAGCCCAGTCGTCAACAGCGCGTATTGATCAATGCGCTCCTCAAGGAGATGTCAGCAAACCGTAGGGGCCCAGCGGGCCGATGCCCGCTAGCTAGGATCGCGGAGAATTTCTGAAAAGGAACCCCGTAGACCTAGAACGCAAAGGGCAAGTGAAGAACACAGGTGTGGTTTTAGTAAGTAAAAGTCTGACACGCCCTCCCGCTTTGCCCAGAGCGCGAGAAGTCATTAGATGATTTCCACACATGAAAAAAAGGACCACTGTGGGTTTTAGTCAGTAAAAGTCTTACTCTCACGCTCGCTCTGCGGAGATACTTGATGATTACTATGTAAAAAAAGCGGTTACAATACGGTAAACAGAACTTTTCAGGGTAAATACAAATCGATAGTGAATTGACTCATCACACAAAGGTATTTGGAATAACCCTTTGTATTGATTTCGTTTGGTATTTACGTTGTGGGACTCACGACTTGAGGCTTCCGATAGTTTGTACTGTTAGGCATAATTGATGGATATGTGGTGACCAATCTAAAAACTTGCCGACACGTGCAAGACAAAAAAGTTTCGTAGAAGTTAGTAACTAGTATAGGCACAGATATATTGGTGTAAATGGATTGTGTTGTTAAATAGTTAGTTATCGTTTGGAAGTGAAAGAAATTCGAGTTAAATTTATTATAGTAATGTTAGAGTTTCCTGGTGAAGGTTTCGGGAATCCGATGGATGGGAGACGCACATGACCATTCATTATGGCGACATTTGGGGGAGGCCTATGTCCAGCAGTAGACGTCTATCAGCTGAAATGATGATGATGATGATGGCACCTTTTTTTTTCTTTTTTTAAGGGTGGAAATCATCCAATGGCTACTCACACTCTGGTTGGGCGGGAATGTGACTACACACTCCCCTACACAGCCCTAGGGATGATTTCTACTTTTACGCTGACAATTTTACTGGCAGGATCTAGTAGGGTAAAAGATTGATATTTCATCTTAAAATTGCATTTTTTTCAAAACAAAATAAAACCAATCTACTTATATTTTTCACAACTACGTGTGGATCGCCTTCCAGTCTAACCAGGTGTAGCTAAATAAACTAGCAAAACACGAAATCCTATGTCCTTAGTTAATTGCTACCTTCCTAAGACCTACTTCCTCTAAAACGACCTCCAACCGCTTCCTATCTCTCGTACATCATTGGCCCGTCTCAGTTCATTAACAGCGATTAATCACGCCGTCCTCCAAACGGCCTTGAGCTTCCGTTGCTCAACATAAAATGGATAGGTACAGAAGGCCAGTTACAAACAACCCGCGCCCCTAGCCAAGTTACAATCATTTCGTTCGCACCGAACTCCTCGAGTAGGCCACGCCTCCGATTCCTTTGTTCTGACCACGTGAGTGAGCGTTGAGATGACGTCAGAACAAAGGAATCGGAGGATTGGCCTACTCTAGGCGTTCGGCGCGAACGATGCGATTGTAACTTGGCTAGAGGGGCACTGAAGATAGGGGTACACACAATATAGACGCGTAGGTAACGATCTCAAACAAATGCCGGTCGCGAGTGCGCTTGCACTCACTGTACGTGAAGCGTGGTTATGTGTGCGTGCCTTTTTTCTCATTGTATGAAATGGTCCTTCTGTACTAATGCATGGTACGCTGCTACTAATCTACTAAACGAGTGTTAACTTGGACTAATATTCCAACATACATCAAGATCTTAGCCATTTAGAACATTGATGTATTGATCCTTCTTAGAACTGGACGGTAACAAAACTATTGGTTGCAAATTGGTCGTTTTGTTTTCTTCCCTTTGGTTGTTTTCTTTGGAAATAGTTTAGTCATTATGTAGGTTGGTTTTCCTTAACTCTGCTATAATCATAGCTCGATTTAATCACATTAAAATTGTGAAATGTACAAGTCGTCCTCTATGGGGAAAAAAATCGGTCTAAATATTTCAAATCCGATCGATTTATGTATCAACACTGGTCTAAAAATAATTACAACATCATTGAAATGGATAAAAATGGGAGTTTAGGCTGTTTTTTTTTTCTAAACAAAGAGTTTATCGTAAACTTTGCTGTATATTTTTTTGTTATTTTAATCAATAAACAGCCGCAGTAACATGCGTTTAAAAGGAAACGTAAAATAAAAACTAATTTTACAGTAAAAAGAAGTATCTGCCGAGAAAACACTGTTATTCATCATTGCAATATAAAACATCTACATTGCCAAGAAATAATAATAGGTTATAATAATTATACTATGAAGACATAACTCAAAAGACTCTGTATCTGAGCAACAAGCATTTATAAAAATTTTAAATGACACTTAAACTGAAATTTAATCAACAAACAATCCTTTTTCATGGAGTCCTTTATAAGATTTTAAATTCACGTCATATTTTTTTTAAATCTTTATTTAAAGAGCTTTTTCCCTAGTGCGAATATGTCACTCTGTTGGTATACAAATATAACAGTTAAAAAATATATATAATTAGATTTACGTCATAATTCGAATCATAATTATTTAAGATAGATTTTTAGTTTACTTTTTCTGCATTTTTTGGGTAACAAATGGGCATGATTCTTTTTTGCTTTCATGCTTTTTATTTTTATTTTTTTTAGGTTGGAAATCATCCAATGACTTCTCCTGCTGTAAAACGGGGTGGGAGGGCATGACAGACTTTTGCTGACCAAAACTACTTCCATGTCCTTTCTTTGCCTTGTCTTCCAATAACTCGAGACTTTCATGTAGTTGAAGTCGCTAGCAGATCCTAGTTCCATAACATATAATTGCCATCTATATTAAGTTTGATTTAATGGAACTTTCATTATCATTGACCTCTTTGTTTATTGTGAATTGTTTGATTGCTATTGGCAAGATGGTATTGATCATTTTTCTTACAAAATGTTCAATCCTGCCTATATATAATAAGCATAGCATAATCAGCATTTTAATGTCCCCACTGCTGGGACTCAGGCCTTCTCTCTTTAGGAGAAGGAAAGGGCCGTAATCCACCACGCGGGCCCAGTGCGGATTGGCGAATGTCACATGTCTTCGAATTTTTCGTCCTAGGACATGCCAGTTTCCTCACGATGTTTTCCTTCACCGTTTTGAATGAAATAAATTGCACAAAGAAATGCCCCTAGCTGGGTTTAACCCGCGACTTACAACTCATAAGTCGGGGCCGTTACCACTCAGCCAGCACTGTTCTATACTCTCTGCCTATATATAGGTTAACAGTATCGTATTGAGAACATATCCTATTGTCATTTGATGTGGATATTGTAACAATATTACCTGCAACGTTTGTATAGAGAGATCTCAGTTAACACAAATTAAAATTCGATTCTTAATGCCGCGTTGTATAAATGTGGGTTATAGTTTTAGCTCCTTCTTCTTCTTAGAGTATCGATGGCAAAACTAGTTAAATTCCTTGCTTGGCCCAGTATTCGGCCACGGCAGTGCCGTCCGCTGATGCTGTCATTAGGTCGCTATGTGAACAGGTAACAGGGCACGTGATGCAGGATCGAAGGTGGGGCATGGTCTGCGGAGAGACGTCGCACAAACACTGAAGATCGGAACCATCCGAGAACCCCCATCTCTGGAGATTGTCTTTGCTGCGCCCAACTTGGGTGCGGATTCTGTTTAGCTAAATAAGTGCCACAAGAAACGAACATGAACTGTCCATGAATACTAAAGCTAATTGTGCCTTGGTAGTTGAATATGTAATTTTGTGAAAACCTATATAGACCTATATATATATTTATTTTTTAATTGGTATAATATATTTAATCTAGTTCATAAGTTTATTACATTTTAACATATAAAAAGCGCAACGTCACACGTCAGTATACAACCCGCCCCTGATCGTTCCCGGTGCAAAAGTGCCCATAATACTGGCCGCATTACCTCGCTGGATAGCGATGGCCATCCTTTGCACCAAGAACGACCCGGACCGGGAGTCACCCGTTGCCTCCCCGAGCCTACGGCCTAAATCCCCCACAAAACACTTTGCCTCCGTACTCCAACTGCCCAGAGTCTCCACAGCAACAGGCACAAAATGGTAAAGCTGCACCAAGGAAGCGTACTTCAGCCTTTTTTTAAAGCAGGCGTCTTCAGCGGCGGCAGAAGCAGTGTGCATGGTGCGACTCAGGTGACTGGCGGCGACAGTGCTGACGCAAGTTGCGTCCCAGATCAGGCACTTCCCGTTCTTCCACGGCACCAGAGTCAGCCCATCCGGCCTCTTACCGTCAGACCTGCTAAGACCTGGAGGCTCAAGCACGCAGGGGATGTTTGCCGATATAAGGGCTCTCCGGACAATGTCGTTCAAGGCGTGGTGACGCGGGAACCTCCCTGTGCAGCGCTGACAGCTCAGTGCGTGATGGCCATCGGCCTCCACCAAAGAACCGCAGGTGCATATATGAGGCTCGCACACCTTACAGCCTAGGCGGAGAGCCACCGCCACACGCAAAGAGTCATTGTCGAGTAGAGTGCCCAAATGAGGCGAAGGAATCGCCTGTAACCACGCCCCGGACTCGGGTTGCGACACTGCTCGTAGTCTGGCCTTATCGACTCCCAATGCACCCTCTAACAATTGCTCTTGAACAGGGACCATTTTGGTTACCCATTGAAGGGGTTTTCGACAGGGTTTTTCTAAGCAGTTAATGAAAAACCCATAAGATATAGGTAACCCTTTTGAATGGCTTAAAGGACCATTTTGGTTATTTATAGAAAGGGTTTTCGATAGGGTTTTTCTAAGCAGTTAATCTAAAACCCATACGATGTAGGTAACCTTTTAAATGGCTTAATGGACCATTTTGGTTTAAACAAAAACCCATACGATATGGGTAACACTTTTGAACGGCTTAAATTAAGTCGTTGAAAAGGGTTCCTTACGTTTTCAACTCTTTTGAAAACGATAACAGCGTAACATTCCAATTCGGAGGAATGTAATATGATCTCTCGATGGTAGGCATACGTTGCAAAATGGCATAGCAAGCGTTAAGCATCAGCGGCGGCGCGGCGGCGGCGCCTTTGTGGTTACTTTCCGAGAGCCTTGCAAACAGGGATTTATGATCAATAATGCATGTAATATAAAGTTCTTTTTAGCATTGCTGGCCGAATATCGAAATGACTTATTATTATGATTTTTTCATGTCTGTACTTGTTTACTATTTTATTGTCATTTTAGTTGTTTGAGTTTTTGCTTCTGCGATTTTAGTTTTATTATTTTGAACAATTAATATTGAAAACTGCCAAAAATGAAACGAGACGCTGTACATTGCTATTATTTCTACGATGCATGACATCTAATAATACAAGTAAATGTACTTTATGTAGAAATTTCTTAAAGGTCAGGTTATGTTCTAATACCGCAGCCATGGGTGTCGATTTCATGGTTTTCGAGGGTTTTAAATCCGATAGTGATGTCAAAATGGAAATCCAAGATGGCGGCTGGAAAAAAATTCATTTTTTAGTCATGGGTGTCGTTTTCGCGGTTTTCGAGAGTGTTGAAACCGATAGTGCTGTCAAAATGTATATCCAAGATGGCGGATGCAACAAATTACCAACTTTTTCATTACGGGTGTCGTTTTCATGGTTTTCGAGGGTGTTGAATCCGATAGTGGTGTCAAAATAGAAATCCAAAATGGCGGCTGCAAAAAATTATCAACTTTTTCGTCATGGGCGTCGTTTTCGCGGTTTTCGAGAGTGTTGAAACCGATAGTGCTGTCAAAATGTATATCCAAGATGGCGGATGCAACAAATTATCAACTTTTTCATTATGGGTGTCGTTTTCATGGTTTTCGAGGGTGTTAAATCCGATAGTGGTGTCAAAATGGAAATCCAAAATGGCAGCTGCAAAAAATTATCAACTTTTTCGTCATGGGTGTCGTTTTCGCGGTTTTCGAGAGTGTTGAAACCGATAGTGCTGTCAAAATGTATATCCAAGATGGCGGATGCAACAAGTTATCAACTTCTTCATCATGGGTGTCGTTTTCATGATTTTCGAGGGTGTTAAATCCGATAGTAATGTCAAAATGGGAATCCAAGATGGCGGCTGCAAAAAATTATCAACTTTTTTGTCATGGGTGTCGTTTTCGCGGTTTTCGAGAGTGTTAAAAAGGAGTTAACAATAAAACTTCTGAAATACTTCTGAATTTGCTTTTATGGCGGGCTGTGATATGGTCGTCTTTTGCTCAGGTTAACTGATGTCATAAGATTACGTATTTAAATTTTATTTGTAAACTAGTTATTTCTGTTCGATTGAATGATCACTACAAAACACATTTTTTTTTTCATAAAAATAAACAATATCAAAAACATTAAGTAACAGTGACAACCCTATTGCTTTAATAGAGTGTAGGTATTTCTTTTATCAACTAGGCTTAGTTTCTATACTGTTCCATATTTATACTGTGCTAATACTTAGTTATCCTGACAACTTACTTAATTATTTGTTATTTATTTTATTTTAGCTATATGTTAATGCCTTCACTGTAAAGCCTTACAATAGTCAGGTACTTATGTTACGTAATTTATCAATCTAAACTCAAAAGAGCAATTAGGTTTTTTTTATTTTTTCGGTGGGAAAATTATCTTATGACAAATCGCGCTCTTGGGCAGAGCCGGCGATAGTGTCAGACTTTTACTGACTAAAAACCCACTCCTGTTCCTTCGTTGCCTTTCGTACCAGGGCCGAATCTTCCTTTCAGAATCCTTCAATCCAGACCCTTGGCCCCAGTAGGCTTCGACCGTGCTGGTCCCTACAGTTACTGACATCTCCCTGAGACGCGCGTAGAAGAGTGCGCGCCGTCGACGACTTGAGCTCGGTCCGGACGGTTACCGGACGGTCGGACGGCGGGCTACCCATTGCTCGCCGTCCGCAAAACCGCGTCTACGGTGGCCGGTAATCGGGATCGGAATCCCGGCGGTGGTTGGGGCGTATGGACCGTTGCTTCACGCGATCGGCCACCTCCTTTGCTAGCATTACTGCTACGCAGAAGGAGGCGACCGCCTGCCACTCCTCCTCGCTCCGGACCATAGCCTGTACTAAGGCCTGGCGTGAGAGATCGCCGCCGCCGATCGCCCCCACAAGGGCACGGCGTTATTCTTCCCAAACGGGGCATACCTCCACCGTGTACTCTACCGTGTCCTCCGGGCGGTCCACGCAATGGTGACACCCGGGCGTTTTTTCCGCACGAATCCGGTGAAGAAACCTCCCAAACTTACCATATCCGGTGAGGACCTGCGTCATGCGGAAGGTAAAGATGTTGCCTTTCCAGCCACTCCTCAAAGAGAGGACTTACCGCCATAATTATGGCGTGCCCAGCACTGGGTTGCGATAATCGCTGTCGCCATTCCGCCATGAGATCCCACCAGAACTCTTTCCGTCATGCCACGACTTGTTGTGGCAGCAGAGTTTCGCCCCGGCGTTACATCTCCTCGCGCAAATTGTGCATGCGTGCAAGGACTGTTGCCTCCAGATCCCATTGTGGCTGGCCAGCAAGGAGGCTCGCCACTTCGCGGGAAATCATGCGGTATCCCCGTACCATCCGTATGGCCATGACCCTCTGGCACGCGTTCAGCTAGGCCGCCGGTCGCTTTCGCAGTGTCGGCGCCCACACTGGCGCCCCATAAAGGGCCATGGACTGGACAATGCCTGCGTAAAGCCACCGGAAGGAGGCGTCTGGATCCCCGAGGTTGTGCAGGAGCCGCTTGAGGGCAGCCCCAATCCGATTCAGTTTGGGAACCAGACGTCGGAAGTGCTCTTCGAAATTCCACCGGCTATCGAGGACGAGTCCCAGGTACTTCAATGTCGACCCGACGCCGATATGAATTCCTCCTACCGTTAGTTGGGAACGCTGAGGCGGCGCGTTCCGAGGGCCGTGAAAACACATGGCCTCGGACTTGTGCAGCGCCACCTCGAGTCCCAACTGCTGGATCCTATCAACGACTGTCGCAACCTCGCGTGTCGCTAATTCAACCGCCGCCTGGTACGACTCTCCCTGCGCGAGGACCAGTGTGTCGTCTACGTAGCAGACCACGCTGACCCCGTCAGGGAGGTTGCCGCGCAGCACGTGGTTGTACCCGATGTTCACAAGGGCGGTCCTAGTACCGATCCCTGCGGAACACCGCACGACATCTCTCGCCCTTTCTGCTCTCCCTGGTGACCAGGGTAGATGATGTACCTATCCGACAGGTAGGCCTCGATCACACGACAGAGGTAGTCGGGCACCCGGCGATACCGGAGTGCCCTCCTGCGCTACTCCAGGGCAGGGAGTTGAAGGCATTGGCGATGTCCAAAGACACCACCACGACACACCTGCCCTGGGACACCGCCTGCCCCGTCGTGAGCATGATGGCGTCCACCGTGGAGCGCCCCCTGCGAAAGCCGAACTAGCCGTCCGCAAGGTTCGGCCCCGTTCGTGCTAGGTGTGCGACGAGGCGGTCTGCAACTCTTTCAAAGAGCTTGCCCACCTCGTCGAGCAGCACAATGGGCCGATACGCGGACGGAGAGTCCACTGGGCGCCCCGGCTTCGCGATAAGGACCAGTTTCCCCGTCTTTCAGCGAAGTGGGAACGGGCCCATCTCCATACATGCGCTGAAGAGCCCTCTTAATCGAGACCCGAGAGCCTCCATGGCCAGGACCCAGGCTTTCTCAGGCAAGCCGTCGGATCCTGGGACGGTATTCTTGGCACTCAGCCTTCGTACCGCCACACTCAACTCTATCTCGGTCACCTCTGGAGCATTGTCATCGTCGTCGCCATCGTGATCCGCGTTAGACACCGCTGGTGGCCGAGCCATGAGCGGGGAGAGTGTTCCCCTCGCGCAGGGAACAGAGTGTTCACCACACCCTCCACAATCTGGGGCCGGAGACTCTGCGTGAGTGGTGGAGTCCCACGGGTCTCCGTTCAGAGTCCCCAGCCACACGTTGCGGGCCTCTAACTTGGCCCGCTTTATTTCTGCTCGGAGGGTGCTCTTCGCCACTCTGTGCCCTTCGTACAGCTCCGCCTCTCTGGCCTCCGCATTCGGCGGGCGGATGCGGCGACTGCAGTGTTTGGCGTACCGGCGCCGCGCGGCATTGCACGCATTGCACAGTGCCGCAATTTCCGGCGACCACCAGTACACCTGGCGCCGGGCAAGTCCTGGCCGGACTCGAGGCATTGCCACGTCGCAGATTTGCGACATAACCTCCCGGAACCACTCTGCCTCGATGTCGATGTCGACAGGCCTGTCTGGTGCTTGCACCTAGGCCTGTACTATTGCGGCTTCCAGGAGCTCACGGTCTAGCTGTTTCAGCGCCCAACGCGGACCACACGGGGTCTGTTGGACCAGCGCGGTCGAGGTCTGGGCGGAGATGTCAAACCGGATGTACTGGTGGTCTGAGTATGTCTCCACTCCCTCCATGACGCGCCAGTCGACGACACCCGGTGACAGACCAGGGCTGGCAAACGATATGTCCACCACTGACTCGCCCTGCATCTGCACGCATGTGGGGACAGAACCCCGGTTTAGGACGATCAGGCCTGTCTCCAGAGCCCAGTCCTCCACCATTCGACCCCACTGGTTCGTGTACCGGGAGCCCCAAGTCAAGTTCTTGGCATTGAAATCCCCGCAAACGACCACGGGGAGGGAACTAAACCCAGCGACGACGGCATTCAGCTCCATAAGGGAGATGTGGAGATCGGCGAAAGTTCTGTTCAGGTTGTGGGACAGGTAGACGACTACCACTGCAATGTCCCCGAACCGTGCTGCCACGCGACCCCGTCCTCTCAAGACGGCATCGAAGGACGGAGTACCGGCGGCAGCTGAAGAAATTTGGGTCACCAAGCCGTTCAGGTCCTGCACCCAGTCTCCCCTGGGCAGGACATAGTACGGCTCGGAGACCACGGCGATGTTGATCGACCACTGCGCCATGCTCTGGAGCAATAGATCCTGAGCGGGGGCGCAGTGGTTTTTTTTTTTTTTTTTTTTTTTTTATTGGGTGGGAAAATCATCCTAATGACATCCCCGATCTTGGGCGGAGCGGGAGATAGTGTCAGACTCTTACTGACTAAAAACCCACTCCTGTTCCTTCGTTGCCTTCGTCCCAGGGCCCCGGGTTCCGCTTTCACACTACCCGTGGCCTCAGTAGGCTTCGACCCTGCTGGGCCCCTACGATTTGCTGACATCTCCTTGAGGCGCGCGTGGAACAAAACGCGCCGTCGACGACTTGGGCTCGGTCCGGACGGTTACCGGACGATCAGACGGCGAGCCACCCATTGCTCGCCGTCTGCAAGCCCGCGCCTACGGTGGCCGGAAATCGGGATCGGAATCCCGGCGGCGGTTGGAGCGTAAGGACCGTTGCCTCACGCGATCGGCCGCCTCCTTAGCTAGCATTACTGCTTCGCAGAAAGAGGCGACCGCCTGCCACTCCTCCTCGCTCCGGAGCATGGCCTGAACCATGGCCCGGCGCGAGAGATCACCGCCGCCGATTGCCCTCACGAGGTCACGGCGTTGCTCTGCCCAAGCGGGGCACACCTCCACCGTGTGCTCCACCGTGTCCTCCGGGTGGGCCACACAGTGGCGACACCCGGGCGTCGTTTCCGCACGAATCCGGTGCAGGAACCTCCCGAACTTACCGTGTCCGGTGAGGACCTGCGTCATGCGGAATGTGAGGACGCCGTGAGGTCTTTCCAACCACGCCTCAAAGAGGGGACTTACCGCCATAATTGTGGCGTGCCCAGCACGGGGTCGCGACAGTCGCTGTCGCCATTTCTCCATGAGAACTCGCCGGAACTCTGTCCGCCATGCCGCGACTTGTTGCGGCAGCGGAGTTTCGCCCCGGCGTTGCATCTCCATGCGCCGTTCGTGCATGAGTGCAAGGACTGTTGCCTCCAGTTCCCATGGTCGCTGGCAAGCAAGAAGGGTCGCCGCTTCGCGGGAAATCGTCCGGTATCCTCGCACCATCCGTATGGCCATGACCCTCTGGCACGCGTTCAGCCGGGCCGCCGGCTGCTTCCGCAGCCCCGGCGCCCACACCGGCGCGGGGGGCGCAGTGGTTGATATTCGCCTGGAGGAGACGTAATGGAGCCGTTATTGACAGTTCATTAAAGTCTCCTCCCGAGCACCACGTGAGGGCCCTGCCACGGGGGTTGCAGCGGCGATAGCGGCGGCAGCTAAATACGAGGCTGCGGTGGTGAGGACATCAGGGTGGATGGGTCTCCGGACCTTGCCCTTGGCCTTGGCGGGGGGATCGCAGGACCTGCTCCCAGCCCGGTGGTCGGCCGGCTTGCTTGCCGCCGCACATGCGTAACAGTGCGGCGTTGCACGGCACTCAACCGCCTTGTGACCGGGCTGACCGTACTGGAAGCAGCGGTCACTGCGGTTCACCTCTGCGGCGCAACAGGCCCCCACGTGGCAGCGATAGCACCGCAGAGGTCTGGGCTCCAGTAGTTTTATCTGCGCGGAGATCCAGCCTACTAGGAGCCGTCGGCCTTCCCCAGTGATGGTCTTGGCCGCCGGCACGGGACAACTTACCGTCACGGCTCGCATGCCCGTGCTGTCAGCGTGGATGCCCGCCCGAAGCTGTTCGGCAGTGCAGCCTCCCGCCTTGACGATTGCGGCCACCACCTCGTCCACCTTGACGTAGTCATCCAAGCCCATGATGGGCATATCAATGCACTTGGTGGGCCTGGACACTCGGGCCTCTTCCGCGTCCAGGGTCGCCCTGATCCTTGCAGCCAAGGCATCCGCGGCAGGGCCACTGGCCGCACCAGGAACCTCGATCATTCGTGCCCCGGTTACGGTGCCCCTCATGCGGAAGCCCCCAGAGGCTCCGAGCTCGCCAAGGTAGCAATAGGTAGGTAGGTATATGGTAGACTTATAATTAAGAAAGTTCTATAATGTAGCTATGAATTCGAAACAAACATTCAGATAATGGTTTTTAGTAGGTAAGTAGTAGTAATTTAGTTAAGGGGTGGCCAGACGGTTGTAAACCGACGTTCCAACCGAGGTGACCTTATTCGTTTCAATCCATGTAAACAGCAGTTTTGTAATCCATGACCTTCAAAGCCCTTGGTCAGAAGACGCGTTTTCCCAACCACCAAACGTGTTGGCGCGTGGTTTACATCCATGTAGCCGCAACACAAACCAAACATATAAACCAAGGTCACCTTGGTTGGAACGCTAGTTTGCAACCGTCCGGTCATCCCTTAAATTGGCAAGTAGGTAGGTTATAGATGCTCCGTACAATGCGCAACAATTTACGTAGGTATGGTAATATACCTTCACTTGATTATTGACTGATTGATCATTTGTGATTTGTGTCACAGATAGAATATTGGTCACTAAACGTAAAAATTGTTCATTCAATTGACTACAATAACACTGCCAAAACAGGTCACACAAGACAACAATTGTCGCAAATACGGGAGATCAAGACACACACCTTAATATGAGAGTATCTAAAATCTAAATATTATAGGTAACACGTGTTTCGTCTACAAATCTGCAATGTCTAGTGAAATAAAGTCAGTACGCTAGCGATAGTGTGTGTGTTCATCCAGCACCTACTTAGCACAAGGTTATTGAATAACCATAATAATATGATAACCCGAAAAAACCCTTAAATAAAGGTATCTTTATATAAGGGTAACCCTCTCACTGGGTTTCAAATATAGAACCCATTCAATGGGTTATCATAATGTTGATGTAACCCTTTCACTGGGTTTTAAGTATAGAACCCATTCAATGGGTTATCCATATTGAAGAGATAACCCTTTTAATGGGTTCAAGCCTAAAACCCATTCATGGAGTTACATCATGATAAAGGTAACCTCATAAAAGGCTTACCCTTTCAAAGACTTAACTCTTAATCGGGGTTGTACGGTCCCTGCTCTTGAAGCAGCTTCACCCCAATGTCATCCCACGCCCGCTGAACATGTTCTGATTCGGGGATTGTCGCACCCGAGTTGAGGGTCAACCAAGCTGAGACAGCATCTGACGCAAAGGGCATGCTTCCCCCGTCACCATTAGTATTGAGTAATACAGTGACTAGGTTGGCAACCCCATGCGCAGACGCCAAGAAAGCCGGCAGACCCACATCCCGTGCGCACCGCACCCCGAGACCACCACAACGGATAGGTAGAGCTGCCTGCCTCCACTGGGGCCCATCTAGGGAGACATTGAGAACAGACTCCACCACCACCTTCAAGGCATCGTCAAACGAGGAAACTTCCTCGGGACATAACCAAGTAGGGGTGGTCCGCAACATATATGTGATTTTTGGGAGAGCGAAGCACATGCGCAATAGGACAATCGCAACGTGCGCGGAAAGATCTTTAAGACGCTCGTGAGCAGAAAGGAGGAGCCGAGTTCGAGACGTAATGGCTTCAGGAACTGCACTAAGGAAGATAGGGGATCCTAAGAGATAGAAGTCGGAGCATGAAAGTTCTCTGAGGCCAGGAAGAAAGGAGTTAAAGCGAGAAAAGTGTGTACGAGCTTCAATACTACAGGGGAAAAATTCGCACTTCGAGGGATTCAACTCCAGACCCAGGTCTCTGAGGCGAGGGACTAGAGCCTCTAAGTCCTGAAAAACATCTTCCGGTCTGCCCCCGATAGTGCCATCGTCAAGGTACCACACATTTAGGCCAGATTTCACCTCGACAATCGTCTTATGAATGGCCAAACTGAAAACGAGTGGCCCGAGCGGGTCCCCCTGTTGGGCTCCCACTTTTGAAAGAATAAGACTGTTATCGGAGAAAAGATTAGAAGGCAGTTTATAAACCTGATGAAGGAAGGGGTATAAAGATGGGATTTTTTCCTTGACCTCGCTCAACAGAACGTCTCTTTCCAAAGTATTGAACGCGTTGCGAATATCTAGCTTCAGCAGTATCGAGTCTTCGTTCTGCGGATCCATCACAAATGCTCGCGTAGCGTGGATGGCAGCTTCGCATCCCAGACGTGTGCCAAAACCCAACTGATGAGGCTGCAAGTAGCGGGACATATCCTCTTTCACTGCACGACAAGCCAATTTTGCAGTAAGACGGCGAAAGACACTACCGACTGCAATTGGTCTTACTCCGCCGTCTTTTTTTTCCAGTGCAAAGAGTGATGCCCCGTATAGGAACGGACAAACGCATGGGTTCAACTGACCACTTAGCAAGAAATTTGCCAGCCCAGTCAGACCCCCCACAAGGCGCCTTCCATTTTCCCCCGCCGACACCGAAATCAACTCCTTGAGGTGCCCCGGCCGGATCCCGTCCAAGCCCGCTGCTGATCCAGTATAAAAAGAACCAAGCGCCGATACTACGTCCTCCTCTGTGACTGACAATGCAGTAAATGAACGGTCAGGCTCTGGTGGAAAACTGAGAGGACGTGAAGGATCGGGGTGCTTAAGTTTCAACGCAGCAAGGGTGTCGGCATCCCCCCGAGCAAACGAGTCGTCGGACATCAATAGTCGTACTGCCCCTCTTAAATCGCCCTCAAAAACCTTTGTTTCGATACTTTTTTTAATAGACCGGTCACCCGACCTTCTTTTTGCGCCCACTACACCGTCATGACAATGCCCAGGTGACATTATATTGGCTTTGACTTTAGATGTCACATTACCGGGCAACTCTTTTGCTGGGACTCTTAAAGACGTGTAAGCAAACGAAAGAAGAGCACTCCACTCATCTACCCCATTACCAGCAACACAAGAGTCTATAATGTCGCAGAGTTTCCCTGCCGCCTGATTCCGGGCACCCTTAGGTATATGCCGAAGAACGGGAACACTTGCCTTGCAAGAAGCCAGCCTATCCAAGGGACTCTGGGCCGGCAAATGCGTCGGGGTCACCTGTCCCGACGAAGAGGCGTTAATTGTGCCGACCGGCAGGACCTGTGAAACAGCACCCGAACGTAGGGCATGTTTGTGCATGCGTCCGATGTGCACCTTCAGCCCGTGCGCAGAGAAAAATCGAGAAGAACCTGGGCAGTGGGGACAAGTCAAAAATGAAGGCAAACTCATTTTGTACAATAATAAATATAGCGCTCGGAAATGGGAAATGCAAATAAATACCTATAAATTACAATAGTGATAAAATATACCTAAATAAAGTGGCAACAACAAACAATACATAATTTAAGTTACAATAAATAATTTAAAAAACAGCCTTTCAATAATTCAGAATGTCTACTCTGGTTCTCGGTTGTATGTAATTTGATTTAGTGTATTTTCAGGCTAGTCTTTTAATTATCTCACAGATGGTGTAAAAAGCAGAATATCCAACACGAAGATAAAGCTGTCTTTGTCTTGAGCGGCTTGAATTCCTCACTTCACTCAGGCTTCCACATTATAGGTTCCACAGCGTGATGTTCGAGGAGCGCCTTTCGCGTACGTAGTGCGTACCCTGACGCGCTGCCAGGCCTCCTGTCGCGCTCACTGCCGCAACGACCCCGACCGCCTCAAGCGCCGCTCTGACAGGTGTTGCAATCCAACTGAGAACCCCTGCTTGCCTCCAGACATCCAGTTATCCTTTGATTACTTCTGGTGTTTATGAAGCGTATTCGTAACACTTTCGCGTTTCGGTCACTATTCAAAATTTCACGAGTGTCACAGACACCCTTCAGCTAGCTCAGCAGTGTCCCGTTTCCAGCGCAAGTAAACATTAGTCACCCAAATTCACTCAATTGTCTTTATAATAGAGTCGCTTCGGCACTGATTATGATTTTATAAATAATTAAAAACAGTAATTTTATACAGAGCAAGCTGTTGACGTTCCGTTGACGTTTTCGTTTTCTATATATTTAATTGGTATATATATAGCAGTGCTTGACTGCAATCCCACCTGATGGTAAGCAGAGATGCAATCGTTGATGGTGAGGCGCACTAGTTTATTAAAAGCCTATTCACTCTAGCCTTGAAGACACCTAAATTATAGTTGGACGGAAAGAAAGCAGGCAAATTGTTCCAGTCCTTCGATGTACGCGGTATAAACGACGAAGGGAAATGCTTAGTCCGGACCGTTGAAGCACCTTAAGGAGATGTCAGCAAACTGGACTCCTACGGTCCAGCAGGGTCGAAGCTTAATGGGGCCAAAGGTCTGCTTCTGAAAGGAAGACTCGGCCCTGGTATGAAAGGCAATGAAGGAAAGAAAGTGGGTTATTAGTCAGTAAAAGTCTGACACATCCTCACGTTCCGCCCAAGAGCGTGGGATGTCATTGGATGATTTTCCCACAAAAAAAAGTGGTAACGGCTGTAACTTACGAGTTGTTGGTCGCGGGTCTGAAACCAGCCAGGTGTATTATTTTGTGTAAATTATTTCATAACAACTGCTCTCAAAACAGTGAAAAAAAACCATCGTGAGTAAACTAGAACATGTTCTAGAACCAAAAATTCGAAGAAATATGATATCCACCAATCCGCACTGTGCCTGCGTGGTGGATAACGGTCCATTCCCTCTTCTAGAGAGGAGGCCGGAGCCCCAGCAGTGCTAACAATTTAAGGATTATGCTATTTTTAGCCTTACTACTCTTTTATAACTAATAAATTGGATACAAAATAAGGAAAAAGAAATAAATGAGAATCTATAACCTTACTAATCTTTTGAGGGAATCGTCTCGATCGTAAAAATTCATTGTTATTGACAGTCTTATCATTTCAATGACAATAGACTGGGTGTTGATAGTTTTCCCTTTCTTGAAATTTATAGGAAAGATATAATAAAAAACCTTTTTGCAAAAAAAAAAAAAAATATTCAACCGACTTCAATGTAAAAAACACTGAATAATGCAAAATAACTTTCATTTCGGAATTTGGTGTTTCTATAATAGTTTTGTCTCCACCGACTTCCGAAATTAAAGTTATTTTGTACTTTTTAGTGTTTTTTTTTACGTTGCAGTCGGTTGTATTTTTTTTTGTAAAAAGTTTTTTTTTTACACTTTTTAGTTATGGTACAACCACTAAAAAGTACCCCTCAGTCAAACGTAAATACCTTATAGCCAGAGTGCATCTCATGACAATTCTAATAATCCCAAACACGGTTAGATTACATTAATTTATTACAGAGTTCCGGTGCCTAACTTCAGGCTTCATCCTCAGATCAGTTTGATATATATATATTTTTTTTCTTGATTGGTTCGCGCTTGACCGCTATCTCACCTGATGGAAAGTGACGATACGGTCGACGATGGAGCGCGCTTACTTAGAAGTAACCTCCGATTATTTCCCCTCTTCTTTCAGTTATCGACTACACGTATAAACAAAGCAATTAAACTTGTTATGACAGTTCTGATGAGCTACTATGAGGAGTTCTGTTCCATATCTTCAAAGTTCATGATCAGATCATAGCAATATTTCTATGGGACCAACTAGGAAGCATAATATATCAATAAAAAAAATAAAATACGTGGGAATTCATCTAATGACATCTCCCGCCCTTTCGTGTCAGACTTTACTATCTATAACCCACTCCTGTTCCTTCTTTGCCTTTGTTACAGAGCCCTGGGGTTCACTATCGCATCACCCATGGCCCCAGTAGGCTTCGACCCTACTGGGCCCTTACCGTTTTGCTGAAATCTCCTTGAGGCGTGCGTGGAACACTATGCGCCGTCACAACTTGGACAACTTGGGTTTGGTCCGGAAGGTTACCGACGGGCGGACGGCGAGCTAACCATTGCTCGCTGTCCGGAAGCCAGCACCTTAAAATATTTTTGAGAACTATGGACGAATAAACAAACGACGAATGAACTGTACTGTGAAAAATGATACAGCCAGAAAGGGAGGTATGCTAGATGACAAGTAAAATAGAAGTACGGGAAAAGACGTGTTGCGCCCCCAAACAAATTGATATAGGGTAAAACGATCTTGATGAACTCATAAATATATAGGGTTAGCAGCTTCTTCAGAAAATGAGCCCAGGGGAACATATTTCCGGGGTAAGAAGTTTCGCATTTGCTATTCCGAGATTTGGTCTTATACCGATATATACACACGCATACATACATACATACTTTTTGCCTTTATAATAATAATAATTAATCAATTATGTTCAAGCATCTTGGCCCATAGATACAGACCTTACATATATATAAAGTAAATTAAATACAATTTACTGTTAATAAATAAGACTTACGACTATGTTAGTAACACTTCACACTGCACTTGTTCACTTTGTGCTGTACTATGGCACTTGTCCGCAGAAGCGACGGAACACCACGCCCTGCGGCCAAAAGTCTTCCTTCAACATGAGGGGCTCAAAACTCGCACCACAAACGCCTTGAAATTGACGTTACGGTACGACTCCAGCGCCTGTACTCTCAGTGCGAACTTCGTCTTATAGAGCACGTACTCCACGATGTCATCCACCCTTGTGGTGTGATGCAGGCGGGAGATGTACACAGCCTCGAGCAGGCCATGGTTCCGATTCCTTTGTTCTGACGTCATCTCAACGCTCATTCACATGGTCAGAACAAAGGAATCGGAACCATGGCCTGCTCGAGTCGTTCAACGCAAACGAAACGATCGTAACTTGGCTAGGGGGGCAGGAGTGTTCGGCTGAGCAGCATGCAGACCTACGCTAGGAGTTGCAGGTGGTATAATATTAGTGTGATGAATTAGATACATCTTGTACCTGGTTGATTAGGTACAAGCTGTATCTAATTCATTCATAGACATTTATTTTACAATCACGAGAAATGTAGTGTTTTGTCCTACGTAACTAAATAAAACACCAAACTACAACTCACACTTACGAGAGTGCTGCTCGGCGAGTTGCTCTTTCGCTGGCTTTTACCAAATTTATATAAAAGTATAAAATACACGTGCATTGCTCTCGCCCCAGTAACACTTAACTTGGTTGGCAGTAAAACAGAACTGAGTTCAAAATAAATATAACACGTTTTACTACTAAGGAATATAACAGACTGACATCCGGCGGAATACTGTAGTAAAAACACGCCTCAGGTTATGCGAAGGTGCACCATTAGTGCTGTCTCATTCGCCATTCCATAGCCATCAACTGGGCACAAAACTAAGCGCTACTTTAAATTCTAGATGAGAAAACCAAATAACACTTAGCCGGATTCAGTAATCATAGCTATGGTTGGTCCGAAAGGGAACCCCCGGGGTCCTGGGACGTAAGGCAAAGAAGGAACATAGGAGTAGGTTTTAGTCAGTAAAAGTCTGGCACGCACTCTCACTCCGCCCTTAAGCGCGAAAAGTCATTGGTTGTGTAGCGACATCTATGGCGTCACATAAGATCTAATCCTGCATCACGCAATCAAAGTTCTCCGAGCAATTAGAACATATGTATAGAACAGCCCGAAATCATCTGCCGGGCAGTTGCCCACCAGACATAACACCCGTCTGGTCGGAGGATCCTCCCTTTTGACGGAGGTTTGCGGGATGTTACACTCTGTTCCTCCTACCTCCAAAGTTGATTTCCCACCTAAAAGAAAAAAACACATGGCTCCCTGCTGTAGCGACATCTGTGTTGCCACACAGGAACTATCCTCTAACGCGGTATTTATTTATCTTCATGCAACATAAAGTACAAAGGCGGACTTAATGCCTTAGGCATTCTCTACCAGTCAACCTAGTGTGGTATCATATTTCTCAGCGTGATAAGACCACATACAATCGCCTGAAATCAACTAATGGGCAATTTTCGGAACTAGATACAACTCCCGTCGGTCGGGGATCCTTGATTTATAATGGAGATTTGCAGGACCTTTCTCTAAAATAAAAAAAGTAGCGTTTTTTATCACTGCACCGACGAGGATGTCCGATACTATTGATTTGGTTGTAATACTTAGATGATTTTGTCGTATACACCGACAATAGGCAACGGCTAAATCGATTTTTTGTTAATGTTGAACCTAACACAGAGATATTAAGAGAGTTGAGTAACTTCACAATATTATTGAGCAGATGCAATAGAATGCTTGACTGGAGGTGAAGAAATACATCAGGAATAGAATAGAATAGAATAGAACAGAATAGAACAGAATAGAACAGAATAGAACAGAATAGAACAGAATAGAACAGAATAGAACAGAATAGAACAGAATAGAACAGAATAGAACAGAATAGAACAGAATAGAACAGAATAGAACAGAATAGAACAGAATAGAACAGAATAGAACAGAATAGAACAGAATAGAACAGAATAGAACAGAATAGAACAGAATAGAACAGAATAGAACAGAATAGAACAGAATAGAACAGAATAGAACAGAATAGAACAGAATAGAACAGAATAGAACAGAATAGAACAGAATAGAACAGAATAGAACAGAATAGAACAGAATAGAACAGAATAGAACAGAATAGAACAGAATAGAACAGAATAGAACAGAATAGAACAGAATAGAACAGAATAGAACAGAATAGAACAGAATAGAACAGAATAGAACAGAATAGAACAGAATAGAACAGAATAGAACAGAATAGAACAGAATAGAACAGAATAGAACAGAATAGAACAGAATAGAACAGAATAGAACAGAATAGAACAGAATAGAACAGAATAGAACAGAATAGAACAGAATAGAACAGAATAGAACAGAATAGAACAGAATAGAACAGAATAGAACAGAATAGAACAGAATAGAACAGAATAGAACAGAATAGAACAGAATAGAACAGAATAGAACAGAATAGAGCAGAATAGAATAGAATAGTATTTATTCAATGTAGGCAATACAATAGGCAACAACACAAAAAAAGTACAGATTTACCTCAATAGTACTTCTACAAATCTGTAGATATTATTTAATTTCTAGAATTTTTGTGGGAAAAAGATTACTGTAGGTAGTAGGTAGACATTAAATGTCTACACCACCCACATAAGTAGAAATATTGTCATAGTAGTTTGTTGGAATTTTATTATCACAACTCAACCATCGCCGGATAAACAGACGTACCACGATGCGCCACCGTTACTCGATGGGTATTCCATCCACACAAACAAAACGATTTCTTAAGGCGACAGCGACTGTCCTAGCGCTGGGCACGCCATAATCATGGCAGTATGTCCGGGTCTTTGAGAAGTGGCTGTAGAAGCGTGACGGCGTCCTCACCTTCCGCATGACGCAGGTTTTCACCGAACATGGTCAGTTCAGGAAGTTCCTGCACCGAATTCGTGCGGAAGTAACGCCCGGGTGTTACCACTGTGGGGACATGGTGGAGCATACGGTGGGGGTGTGACGCAGGTCCTCACCGGACATAATAAGTTCGGCAGGTTCGTCAGATGATTTCCCACTTCCCACCCTAAAAAAAAAATTCCCAAGACGTTTTAGGAATATCTTAGCCGTTGCTAGGGTCTCCGCTTCCTCATAGCCAAAACGTTCTTGACGTTTGTTTTTTTTCGGTCATATTTATGAAAGGCGAGTGATGGTACTCAAAATAACACATAACGGGATTACAGATTTGATCAGACTGGTCGTATTAAAATTACAGAAAAAGAATTTAAAAAAGAAAAAAAGAAGAGAGTCTAAAAAAATACGAAATTTGTTTTGTTTTTTATTTTATTTGTGATTATATGATCATCTTTCTGCCTTTGTCCCGTTGTTATCATGTTACTTGGGTTTGGCGCAATGCGTTTTCATTTTCTGTTTCATCTTGTCAATGCTGCCACAGACTCCCCTTTTTCACTATTTCACATCCATCTTTTCTTTGACCTCCCATACCAGCAATTTTTTTTATTGTAATGTAAAAAAAAACAAAATGAAAACAATTTTTCTATATGGTTAAACAATACATAAAATATATATAGACACTAACTACTTCAAAATGATGAGAATACTGAGACGTCACGGATGGGCAATCATAACGTCGTTAGTGGAAACGGACAAGGTAACATAATGTTTGCAAAGACAAAACTTGCAGTGGGTCCATTTGGTCACAATTTTGGAAATAAAATAATAGATTTCAATAAAGTAAAAACCTGGTCTACCTTTCAACAGACTTGACTGGACTTGACTGTGCTAAAGTCCATTTCAGAGGGTCCTTTTTCATTCGCGTATCGTCAACATCGAGCATAGTTTAAAAGCTTGTTACTTCATCTAACGCAATCCAACGCGATGTTTGACGAAAAGACAACGCGAAAAAAAAGCGATAACGCCTGAAAACTTTGTTAGCATTCGGTAATTCCGTGATTTACTTGAATATTTTACAAAACTTGTTCCAGGAAATACGTGTTTTTTTTTTAAACTCTTATAAGATTTTGAAAAAATTGTCGTCATTCAGAATCTTGATTGAATTTGCAAGGCTTCTATTGTTATACTTTTTGTTTTTTTTGAATAAATTATGAAATGTCAAAGTTCGTGCATATGTGTATAATAAATGTATAAAATAGTAGGGAAACACTGGTAATTTTTGAGGTTTCTAATGTGATATAAATAAACACATTTTTTAGCGCTTACATTGCAAACGCTGGCTAAACCCTACGAGATCAAAATAATGTACTACAATATAGTACACGTAAATAATATGATTTTAAAAATAACTTAAGTTGTAATTATTTATCTTCGCTTAAAGAAGGAATAATTCTGTTATCAACTAACGAACGAGTAGATAAGGTAACTTGATCCTTTCAAAGATTGATGCGCCGACGCAAATATACTACTCGGCCGATACTGTTCTCGATTTGGAAAAAGCTGTTCATTTTCCTATAAAATTTCTTAATTCTTGGAACCCGTCTGGACTCCCTCCTCATAAGATGGTGTTGAAAGTAGGTTGTTCTGTTATTTTATTAAGAAAAAACCTGAATCCACCTAAATTTTGCAATGGCAAGCGTTTGTTGGTAAATTCACTGAAAACTTTCATAATAGAGTGCACAATACTCACCGCATGTGGTATTTGATTTCCCAAATTCTTCTGATACCGTCGGATTTACTGTTCCAACAATTTAAACGCAAAAAAAATCCGGTAAAAATATCTTTTGCAAAAATAATAATGTATAAATACCATTATACCATAATTAAATCGCAGGGTCAAACTTTCAACGTCGCTGGCTTAGATTTGAACGTTGAATGTTTTTCACATGCCCAATTATATGTCGCTCTGCAAGCAACTTCAAAACAAAACATGTTTGTAAATGTCTAATGACAAACACGTAAATATTTATTTCAATTATATACGAGTATTATATATATGTTTAACCTAGTCCGTGCGTCACAGCGAGGTGCCAACTGAAAACCAGCGCTGGGTGTCTAACACCCAGCAAATGTAGAGGTGGTCCCTTTCAGCGTTTTTACTTTGTGTTGTCTATATATATATATACATATAATAAAACAGTAAAATTATTTTGCGTTGGTATTAATTGGCGCAAAAAGTACTGAACCGATCCTGTTCAAATTTTGCATACATAATCCTTATAGGTCAGGGCAACTGATAGGCTATAAATTATCACGCTATTTGCTATGGGGGGTGAGCAATAATCCAAAATGTAGGTATTGAACGACATTTACCGCAAGTTCGATTCCCAGCTACAGTTAAAAATTTTGACATTATTTTGTCTTATTTTTTTGTATTAAAATAACTTTTACCAATTTTTCAAAATAAAATAGACATTTCTATTCGATATCTTCTAAATATTATGTAAAAACTAATCAAAACACATAATAAAATCAAAGCGGCGACTAAAATCACGTACTATAATGTTACATTATTCCATTTAGCTGCAAATTTAACTTCTAAAACGAAAATCATCACGCTATCATCGTTAGGGAGCCAACCAGTCAATTATGACGTTTATATAAGAACGTCTATTTTATGTCTTTAACGTCGAAGACCGTAGCGCAGTGGTTTCGTATCTAGACTTGCATGTAATGTAAAGATGGTTCGAATCCCATATGGCTGTCTTAGGGGAAATTTTTGTTTTATTTTTTCACCGTGAATAAGATTTTTTATATATTTTTGCATGCTTACATTTTTTTTTTTTATAAATATACGTATATAATATATCTTTAGAAATTTTTAGTGAAGTGCGTATTATTAAACTTTAACTTTAGAAATCGATGTAGATAACTTTTATACATTAAATGGTGTGTTACTTGATATATTACGCTTGGTATATTATGCTTTGTTTCATCGCAAAGAAACAAAGCATATGAAAGACAAACAAAGTTCAAAGTTTTCGAGAAGTAAAATATGACACCACACGCAACTCGCAACGCCATCTAAAGACTCAAAGTAAAAATAATGATGACAATGACGGTTGAACTTCATACTGAATTTGATAGATGGCATTGCGTATTTTACGTAATTTTCTGAGTAGCAGAAGAATGGCCATCACCCACGTTTACAGTTATGGTTAAACTGGTGTTAGACGGAGGCATTTTTAACAATCCTACTGCTTATTTTTATTATGTTTTTCCCATTATTGTAACAAGCTAATTGACCGTGATTATTCAAGGGATACCATCCAAAGACGATAAAAGTAAATACCTATATGTATTTAATTATTCATTTTAAAATAACACGGCCACATTTTCGGGAGGAGTTACAGGGTACCTTGCGTTGGATGGCCCCCAGGTGGACCGATGACCTGGTAAGGGTCGCGGGAATCCGATGAATGAGAGACTCACAGGACCGGTTATTATAGCGACACTTAGGGAGGTCTATGTCCAGCAGTGGACGTCTTTTGGCTGAAATGATAATGATGATGATGGCACCTTTTTTTCTTTTTTTAAGGGTGGAAATCATTCAATGACTTCTCCCGCTCTGGTTGGAGCGGGAGGACGTGTCAATTTTTTACTGACTAAAACTACACCTGTGTCTATCACTACGCGCTGTTGAGGATTGGGCTCGGTCCGGTCAACTACCGGACGGCTAGGTACCCATTGCTCGACGTCCGGAAGCCCGCTTCTACCGTGGCTGGTAGTCGGGGTCGGAATCTCGGCTCGACGTGAGGCCGTTCGTTCCCTAACGCGTGCGGCCTCCGCCTTCGCTAGCATTACGGCTTTGCAGAAGGAGGCGACCGCCTGCCGTTACTCCTCGCTCTGGATCAGAGCCCGGCGCGAGAGGTCACTGACGCCGATTGCCTCCACGAAGACACGGCGGTGCTCCGCCCTTGCAGGGCACATCTCCACTGTGTCCTCCGGCATTATGGCACCTTGCGGATTAATAATGATGTGTTTTATTATTTAGTCACTGCTTCATATAAAACGGTATCGAATGTGTTTTTTGATCACAGTTTGACAACGTATGATGTATCTCAGATTCCTTGCAGCCTTACGTCGACATCTGGACATTACCTCCTTGCAGTGATTGGTGACCAACACTGGAAGAACCTTCTAAGGGAGGTCAGTCTCAGGGATAACACTAATCGGCTGTTACATTTGTTAACCGTAATATCAATGTTTTATGGATAAGCTCAGGACTGTTGTGGGTGTTTCGAACGGTTTCTGTTCTGGGTTCGGTTAAAAGTACCCTGATATTACCATTTTGTGAATCGTCTGGAGGACCCGGTGTAGCATGCGGTGGAGGTCTATCCATCCATCTTGAGTGAACCGCCGTGTCCTCATAGAGGCAATCGGTGTCAGTAATTTCTCGGTTTGGCCATCAGTATGCGAGTTCGATGGAACGGGGATACACGCGCACAAGGTTTCGCCGAAGTTTATTCATAAGTTGGAGACTCTTCGTAAGGTAGTTCCCACTATGGAAAAAACATTTGTCTTATATACGGGGACGTCTATTAAATACACACCAAAATATCCTAGGTAAATGAACAAGTAATTCTAACGTTCAAAATGATCAAACTTCAACAATCAATGCAAGCATGTTCTCGCAAGTTCTTCATAAGTACTGTTGTGGAAGAAGATAGTTGATGATTTATTTATTTAATCCTTTATGCACAAATGTACAGCGACGGACTTAATGTCTGCCGGATGATGATGGTAGTTTTTGGATTCACTTAAGGCTTTTCACTATCAGTGCACGTTATCCAGCTGTAGGTCGGTGTCCCGATTATGCTCTTTCGTTTACATCTACCAAAGCTGTCTAACTGCTTAAACTCTTCAGTGAAACGTTATTGAGGCGAAAATTGTTATGGGAGATAACTCTTTCGATCAATCTTGCAGCCCTAGCAGACATCGGCCCTAGAGGGCCCTATCCATTTGCTGAAATCTCTTTGAGTCGCGCGTAGAATACTACGCGCCGTCGATTCAGGACTGCTTTGACCAGACTGCCGGACAGCACCACCGCAATCCCGTGTTTGCGATGGCTGGGAATTGCCTTGCGGCTTTTAACACCCGGAGCGTCCCTTGCAGCGACCGCTGAAGAGTCAAGATGTCCTATCCCTCATAGTTTCAGCCACCTTCTTTGATCGTAGTGCTTCACTGAAGGAGGCTACTGGTTGTCAGTTTTTCTACCAATCGCCCCCATAAGGACAAGGCGGCGCCGGCGCTCCGACCAAGCGGGACTGACTTCCACCGTATGCTCCATCGTATTCTCCGGGCGATTAGCACAATGGTGAGACCCGAGTGTTTCTTCCCGCTGAATTCGACACGGATACCTTCCGAAATACCCACAACCGGTGAGTCCTGTACAAAAAGAGGATGCCGTGACGCCTCTGTAGACACATAAACCAGAAACATACATATGCCCATGCATACATATGCCTTTTCCCTTGGGATAGTCAGAAATGACAACTGCTACGACACATACATGCTCTTTCTATTCATTGACGGTCATACATTTGGATCTGGACGAGTACATAACATGTTTCCTCAAGGTAATTTGCTTATTTAACCGACTTCTAAAAAGGAGGAGGTTCTCAATTTGGGTATCCGCTTATTAACCGTTTTATGTTAAAGCACAATAAATAATTGTGATGCTTTCGGAATGAATTGCAGAGTGATTGTACAGTTTTACGAACTTACGTTACGCGGACGAAGTCGCGGGCAACAGCTAGTACCGAATAAAAGTTTTTCTATTATATTCTGTTCTATTCTGTTCTATTCTATTCTATTCTATTCTATTCTATTCTATTCAATAGAATATTCTATTCTATTCTATTCTATTCTATTCTATTCTATTCTATTCTATTCTATTCTATTCTATTCTATTCTATTCTATAAAGATATTCTGTAAAGACATTATGTAGAATATTTAGTATCAGCATTGCACCCGTGCGAAGCTGGGGCGGTTCGCTAGAACTAACTAAAACTCAATCTTTGCCTTGCGACCCAAGACCCCGGGGTTCCCTTTCGAACAACCCATGTTTCCAAGGCTTACTAAGACGGTCAGTTGAAAATATTTCATAATAAATTATTCTAAAATAATACTTTTCAATGAAGTAAATACTTATATTTCATTAAACCAGAATCGAAACTATGTTAATGCCGATTTAAAATATCATTATGCACTTGTCGATGAAGTCAATAGGACGGTACCTTGAGACCAAATGAACGAGCGAAGTAATTCTGACGTGCTGACATCATACGTCACTTTGACAGAACTTGGGCTGACGTTTGCACGAGCCAAACAGGTAAAAGTTCCGAAAACAGAGGAGCGGGGTTCTTTCAGCCTTGGCTGGAAGCTTCGATTCTCGAATTGAGGCTGCCACAGGCAAGTCCGGTTAAGCAGCCAACAACCTCCTAGGTTCACCTGCGAGAAGCCATACACAAAAAAAGGAGCGTCGAATTACGGCTTTTTATGACAAGATAATTCATCTGTGTATATCTATTTATTACAAACGTTATTTATGAACAACTCATCATCTGCCTAGTCTTATCGTGAACTATTAGCATACTTAGGCTATTCGTTGTGGAATCTATTATTTAGATTATGAAGCAAAAAAGTTGGTTTGAACGCGCTAATCTCAAGAACTAACTGGTTCGAACTGAAAAAAAATATTTTAGTGTTGGATACTATATACTCGTAAAATCATGCTACAGTCAGAAGGAGTATAGCAGTAATCAAAGTCGTGGGTGAATCTGTAGGGGACTGCTAGTTTCAGGGGACAGTTAGATCCTCCGTCCAGACGGGTGTTATGTCTGATAGGCAACTGCCCGATAGACGGGTTCGGGCTGTTCTATATGTTCCAATCGCACGGAGAACTTTAATTGCGCGATGCAGAATTAGTTCTTATGTAACACCATAGATGTCGCTACACATCAAACGCTACAACTAAGGAATTACTAGCAAAATTCATATTCAGTCTTCGAAGAAAAAAAGAATAACAATTTCCAAGAACTCGTGGAACCACTGACTCACCAACAAAACTAGGGCTGTCACATCTGTTTTTATTTTTTAGTCCCTCAGCACTTACTATTTATGTTAAACGTAAACGTTCCTTACATTAGGCCCTTAAAGGGACTAAGGAAGCCAGATAAGGAAAACGGCTGCAAGATATTTTTATTGTGCTATATACTTGTTGCGAAATTACCAGTATCGAACTTCTAAAGTAATGAAATGGTATGCATTCGAACTTAGAACCAGAACAGCCTTTTGGGAGTTCGTAAAAGAATTCAAATAATAAAGTTAAAGTATTTCTTGTTGGATGCTAAGAGTGAAAAATTTTTAAATTCTTTTATGGGAATGAAGTTTCGGAGTTTAGGATTTAGAGAGTTCTTAAAGTTACGTAAGTACTTTATATTTTTATAGCACGATGTACTCTTTTAGACAAGACAAAATGGAAGGAAAAACCATGTTGTGCCGATCCCAACTAAAATGGATAAGAGCAGAAAGAAGATAAAATAATATTAATAATAATGATGCTGCACTATCTTAGATATCGAAACATTGAAACGACTCAGAAGTTACTGGAAGAGAGTTAGAGATAGTTAAAAGTATCCATGTAAAAATGTGTGTCAGTGTTAGTGTATTTAGTCATTTATTTACATTGAAGTCCCCGACATGAGGTCGCCGACATAGCCCGAAGAATCGCCAAACTAAAGTGGCAGTGAGCAGGGCGCATTGCTCGTAGAACGGATGGTCGATGGGGCCGAAAGGTTCTAGAGTGGCGATCGCGCACCGGAAAACGCAGCGCTGGAAGGCCTTCCGCAAGGTGGACCGACGACCTGGTGAGAGTCGCGGGAGTGCGGTGGATGCGAGACGCACAGGATTAGTCGTTGTGGCATCGCTTGGGGGAGGCCTATGTCCAACTGTGGACGTCTTTTGGCTGAAATAATGATGATGATGATGATTGAAGTCCCATGACAATTCTGACTATGACTATGATCACTGAAACTTGTGCTCATCGCAAATTACGCGAACATGAATATTTGTTTCGTTAGTCCATTTGTTTTAGCTGAAAAACGTCCACTGCTGGACAAATTTCTCCCCCAAGTATTACCACAAGAACCGGTACTATGCAAAATTTAAACAGGAGCTTAGTTTTTGCACCAACTGTAAGCATAGGACATAAATTTTACTATTTAATTATATGTATACTTACTAGCTTCTGCCCGCGGCTTCACTCACGTGAATGTAGGTATCTCCATACAAACTTTGGATCCCCGCTTCATCCCTTTAGGGAGTGAATTTTGGAAAATCCTGTCTTAGTGCTCGCCATGACCGTGAACTTAGCAGATCATTTTCCAGCAGAGCATAAAAAAATTAGAGTTCTACTCGCATGCAGCATAGTTCTGGAGTTCCTGATACTTTTCAGGAAAAGTTCTGGTGTTTTTCCTGGAAAAAATTTGAAATGAAAATATGATCTGCTAACTTCCGGTAGCAGATCATTTATTCCAAAAACAAAATTTTAAAAGTGTTTTAGGTACAGAAAGGCGAGTTCTATAGTTCCTTATTCCTCCTTGCTCCTCGGTTTCTTATACGTCTGTATTAGAGCTATCAGAAAACATGGAATCTAGAACCAGAACTCCGACACAAGTATCAGCAGAGCATGGTTGAAGATAGCGATTAGCAAAAAACATGACTATTTTCAGTGTTCGAATTAAAAAATTCATAAGAAACTCCTGAAAGAGCCCAGAAAGAAGAACTCCTCGATTTCTCGTACGTTTGTATTAGAGCTATCAGAAAACATGAAACACAGAACCAGAACTCCGACACAAGTAGTAGCAGAGCATGGTTGAAGATGGCGATTACCAAAAAACATGACGATTTTCAGTGTTCGAATTAAAAAATTCATAAGAAACTCCTAAAAATACCCAGAAATGGGAACTCCTCGATTTCTAGTACGTCTGTATTAGAGCTATCAGAAAACATGGAATGCAGAACCAGAACTCCGACACAAGTATTAGCAGAGCATGGTTGAAGATGGCGATTACCAAAAAACATGACTATTTTCAGTGTTCGATTTAAAAAATTCATAAGAAACTCCTGAAAGTGCCCAGAAATGAGAACTCCTCGATTTCTCGTATGTCTGTATTAGACCTATCAGAAAACATGGAACGCAGAACCAGAACTCCAACACAAGTATTAGCAGAGCATGGTTGAAGATGGCGATTACCAAAAAACATGACGATTTTCAGTGTTCGAATTAAAAAAATCATAAGAAACTCTTGAAAGTGCCCAGAAACAGGAACTCCTCGATTTCTCGTACGTCTGTATTAGAGCTATCAGAAAACATGGAACGCAGAACCAAAACTCCAACACAAGTATTAGCAGAGCATGGTTGAAGATGGCGATTACCAAAAAACATGACGATTTTCAGTGTACGATTTAAAAAAATCATAAGAAACTCTTGAAAGTGCCCAGAAACAGGAACTCCTCGATTTCTCGTACGTCTGTATTAGGGCTATCAGAAAACATGGCATCTAGAACCAGAACTCCGACACAAGTATCAGCAGAGCATGGTTGAAGATAGCGATTAGCAAAAAACATGACTATTTTCAGTGTTCGAATTAAAAATTCATAAGAAACTCCTGAAAGAGCATCAAGAGGTCATGTGCTCGCCTACGTCATAAACGAAAACCTTGTGCATAATTTCACGCTCCTAATCCCAATAGTTTCGGCTGTGCGTTGATATGTCAGTCAGTCAGTTTCCCTTTTATATATATAGATAACATACTTACAATACCATATAGTAATTACTGTCGGTTACAGTATATAAACTCTGTTAAATCAATTAAAAATCATATAGTTTCTTTGCTATTGAGTCTGCACGTATAAAACATAAATTGTAGTATACTAACCGTCACATATTATGAAGCGTTACCACCATTAAACAAAACACGCTCGTCAAAAAGAAAACCCTTTCCAATAAGACTTTAGTAAGGTTCGCAAAACAGGCTTGTCAAAATGAAAACCCATTTGAATAAGTTTTCATAAAAAAAGGTTTAAAAATCTCGTTCATTCGCGACAGCCATCTATTACCCCTTTAATGGTTCTTCAATTACTGTTATCATGTCCCCAGCGTGTCTTCTTTTTGGTAACAAGCAAGCCGTGGTACCGTCAAACCTTGAAGCCATCTACAAGGTAAATTGTACATTACTATACTTTGTTTCTTTTCAGAGTTCGCGATGCCACGATCAAATTATATCGAAGCACGTCGCCTATCGATTTGCGCTTTCTACGATTTTAGGGGCCTGTGAGGTGCTGAAGAATTCAGTACAGAATAGTTGATGAAACACTGCTGATAACTTAAAGTAATTGCGATTGTCATCTGATGGCGATAGCGCTATAGAGCGTGATAATACTACCCATTTATCATTGTTTCACTGCTATTTGAAAATTATGGGGCTTCGTCTTTTTTACGCTGTGCTTCCCTGGCAGGTGCGGATAATCAACCAGCTAATTTACTAGAAAAAACACTAATTGTATGGTTCAAATTTAGAAGTGGATATTGACTGGTTTTGGTCGGTAAAAGTCTGACACTGCCTCTTCTCACTAAAAAAAAACGCTCATATTTGACCGGTAAAGGTACGTGCGGCCGATCGCGTGAGGCAACGGTCCTCACGCCCCAACGGGATTCCGATCCCGATTTTCGACCACCGTACGCGCGGTTGCGGTCGGCGAACAATGGGCAGCTCGCCGTCCGACCGTCCGGTAACCGTCCGGACCGAGCACAAGTCATCGACGGTGTGTACTGTTCCACGCGCCTCAAGGAGACGTCAGCAAACCGTAGGGGCCCAGCAAGGTCGAAGCCTTCTGGGGCTAAGGGTCTGATTCTGAAAGAAGACTTGGCCTTGGTACGAAAGGCAACGAAGGAACAGGAGTGGATTTTTAGTCAGTAAACGTCTGACACTATCTCCCGCTCCGCCCAAGAGTGAGATTTGTCATTAGATGATTTTCCCACCTACAAAAAAGAAATCGGTAAAGGTACGTACGTGATCAAAATCACTTAACTTATATTTTCCCATCTTAACAATACATTCATAAAAGAGCACATAATAATAGAACAAAAATTAATACCTCCCATTATTCCATTGAAGCAAGTTTTCTCGACTGAATATGATAACATATAGGCTGCGAAATGAATGGATGTCTGCAGATAACTTAATATTGGCATGGCCCATAAATTAGGCTTTTGGCGTCAACTGATATAGGCTACCGGAATTATTGTAGGAAAATATTTAAGCTAGTTCGATTATTATTTTATTGGAGTAGGGAAGGATCAAAGTATTTTTAATTTATATAGACCTATATGGGCACAGATGTTCGTTGAAGCCGAAAAGTTCGCGACCGCGTACCGAAAGACGCAGCGTTGGAAGACCTCCCACAAGATAGACCGATGAAGGTGAAGGATGCGGGAATCCAATGCCCACTGCCCAGTGTGGCGACACTTGAGGCCTATGTCCAACAGTGGACGTCTTTCATGGGCACTTATGAAAAGTCAGAAGTTAGTGTACGGTCCCAATTGATCCTTTCCTATCGAGAAAAACTGGCAAGAAACTCCATGATCTGTTCTCCCACTATAGATAGAGCAAGTGGACATGTCAGACTTTTAATGACAAAAACCTATTTGTGTTCAGTTGCTTTTTGCGTTCCAGGACTGCGGTCACTCTTTTGAATAATATTCCCTAAGCCTAGAAGATTTAATACTGGCCTAACCCATAAATTAGTCTATTTGTGTCAACTGATATAGGTACTTAGGCTAGCAGAATTATTGTAGGACAATGTTATAGCTGGTTCGAGTATGTGTGTGTTTTTATAATGTAAGTGGGATTGTATCTAGTCGAGATCGAAGTGATTTGATCAATCATTTCTTGAAGAGTTTTATTTTTTTCTTCATATTTTTGTGATTTGCTGTGTCGCATTGCTTTTTGTCTCCTAATGGCGTCATAGGTACATTATAGTAAAATTATCCGTTGCAAAAACCCATTCTTATCATTTATCATCATTTTGCCAGCAGCTTCGATGGTTACAAAAAATAACTATTGTAATAATTCTCTCTCTCTCTCTCTCTCTTAATTCTTTATTGTACACAAAAACATACATAGTACACGGAGATAATACAGTTCATGTACAAAGGCGAGCTTAACTCAACAATGAGTTTAATTCGAGTAAGATACTTATCTTCTATTTAAGATACTATACTATATAACTATCTATCTAAGAATACGTTATTTGGTTGACAAACGCGTATTGGTAGACGCAGTTTTGGTAGGCCTCCCACAAGGTGGGCTAATGACCTGGTGAGGATCGCTATTCTCGGATCTACCAAATATACACAAAAAAATCATAAAGTTTGATCAAGCCGTTTCGGAGGAATGCAAAAGGAGAAAGAAAGAAAAACAAATTATTCACGCAAAATGACGCAATCTTAAAACTAGATAACAAACATAATCAATTGATAGGGAAGATATGCGTCACATCCGCGCAAAACGGCGCGTGGTCGAACGCTCAGCATAAAGCTGCGGCCTCACGCATAATGCGATGAGCTCACAATACAATAAGACACATTGTGTCATGAGATTTTTATATATTAGACTGGACTTTGTGCTGGTGCTGCCGCTGCGGCTGCGGAGTACCTCAAGTGGCGAAAATATAAAAATCTCGTCGGCAGTTATATTTTTGAGCCGTGCGTGAGTGATGAGCACTCGGATCCCACGGCCCAAGAGTCTCGCGCTTCTTAAAGAATTATCCAAACTGCTAGTTGACACTTCGTGTGATCCAAGGGCTGGATTTTACCGCGGTCAGAGATTAAGTATTGCCATACAACGTGACAATGCCGTCAGTCTTTTGGGCACACTTCCAGTCGACAGCCATGCGGAGGAATTTCTTGACACCATATTTTAGGTAGGAGTTATTGTGTAATGTAATTTTAATTAGTTAAGTGTTTTTATTTTTCTTGTTCAATCTATGTTCAAAATAAATTACTTACACCGTTCGAAAAAAAAGAGACTAGACTATTAGATTTATAATTGTGTTGTAGTTATATTTTCTTAACATTTAATTTATTGAGAGTTGTAATTATTCATATTTTTCTTGCTTTTTTTATTTAGCCTCTTTTTTTTTGATAATGTGAATATGAGAACACTGTAGACTCCACGTATTCTTAGATTACTTCCTATTACAACTCACTTTTTTTTATATGATTATTTTTATTATGCTTTTGGGTACAATATTGGCTGGTCTACACTGTTCTTACATAATATCTATTAATACTGTTCTATTAGAATATTAAAATCAACCACTTCATTTGGGGTGCTACGACAGAAAACCTCCACGAGTGCCCGCAGGCTGTAGTTCCCTTGCGGATACGTCCGAGGTGAAGGCCAGTCTGCGGGACGGTGCACCCTGCGAGGCGGCCAACGACTCCCCTTGGGTACTTCTGCCTAAGGGGTCTTGATGTCCGCCTGCGAATGTTCTGTCTGAAGGATCACTTCAACGCGTGTCCCTCTGCTATAGCAGAGGGCACAGTGGCGAAGTAAGAGCGGGCTCGGTGCGCACTCACCCTGCCACCGAGCAGGCAGGAGGAAGACTTGCTCCTCCTCTGCCACCGTTAGTCTCGTAGCCCCAGAGATTGTCCAAGGTCATGTTTCTGACTTTTGATGGGGGTCGAGGGTCTTGGCTTAACCGCCTGGGCCGCGAGGAAGACAACCTCTATAAAAATTACCCCAAACCTCCAAGCGGCAGCGCACCGTGAGGGAGGTTGTTAGCTTGACTAATGGGTAGCTAAATTAGTCTCTAGTGCGAACCACTGATATTGAGCAAGTGCAGATTGTAAAATACTCGTGGGAACAGCAATGGAATCCAAATTTTATAAAAAACCCATGGAGAGTGATGCGCGGTCGGAGTCCGACGCGGCATCCGAAAGGAGCTCGGAGGGCTCGGAGGTAGAGGAGGTAGTCGGCGACTCGGGTGGGGACTTGCGCCCCTACCTGAAGCGCTCCAAACCAGGGGACGTATCGTCCTCCGTTGCGGAGATGGGCTCGGCCCGAAAAATCCCCGCCAATGGGCGAGGTGCGGGTCGGGCGCGAGGCAAGGGGAGGGGGCTCACCGCTCAAGAGTCCCTTCAGCGAGCTGACAGGCTCGCCGTGGAGGGGCGTCACCCTGGAGCGGCCAGAGCTGGGACGGACCTCTCGGGGCCGTCCGGCAGTGAGCAGGACACCGCCATCGACGAGGCACTCGTCCTGGCATCCGCTCTGAATGGCGTGGCCAACAAAAGGGAGAGGTCCTCCAAGAGGAGCGCGATCTCCCAGGCCAGGACGTCTCTTCAGGAGGTGGTGGACCCCATCCGCAGGGGGCTCACCAAACTTCGGGCCGACAATGCTCGGCTTCGAAAGGTCTCGGCCCAGCAAGAGCTGCCAAAGAGCAACTCTTGCGAACAGGCAGGAGGACGCGAGCAGGGGCAAGGGCCAAGTCAGCCCAAGCCCCAGCCCGAGCCGGAGAACCAGCTGTTGATGCTGGTGCGGCAGGAGCTGGCTGCCTTCCGGCAGCAGCAGCAGCAACAACAGGAGCAGTTCCAGCAAAGGATGCAGCAGCAGCTCTCCGTGCTAGAGGGCATCGTGCTGCATCCTCCGCTGGCGGCCCCTGGCCAGCGAAAGGCGGCGTCCTATGCTGCCGCCGCAGCCACAGCAGGCCCGTCGGGACAAACCAGACGTGGGGCCGTGGCGTCGGAGCCTGCGAGACCGGCTCCGCCGGCCAAGCAGCAGCGGCAGGAGAAGGGCAGGGCGGCGCCTGCCGCTAAATCGGCAGCACCTCCTGCTGCGGTGGCGACCAAGCCGCGCCCGCCGCCGCCTTCCCTGCATGAAGAATCTTCGGCTGGCGCCGAATGGACGGTTGTCGGCGCCAAGAGGAAGGCGGGCAAAGCGGCTAGGGCGGCAAAAAAGCGCGCGCGGCGACAGCAGCGCAAAAAGCGGGCCAGGGCGGCAAGACTTCGCGCCCCGAAATCCGAGGCTGTAGTCATAACACTACAGCCAGATGCGGTAAAGAAGGGCGTGACATACGACGCCGTCATGGAGAAGGCAAAGAAGGCGGTGTTGCCCCACCTTGACGAGCTCGGAGCCTCTGGGGGCTTCCGTATGAGGCGCACCGTAACCGGGGCCCGAATACTGGAGGTCCCTGGTGCGGCCAGTGGCCCCGCAGCGGATGCCCTGGCCGCAAGGATCAGGGCGTCCCTGGATGCGGAAGAGGCCCGAGTGTCCAGGCCCACCAAGTGTATTGATATGCGCATCATGGGCTTGGACGACTCCGTCCAGGTGGACGAGGTGGTGGCCGCCATCGTCAGGGCGGGTGGGTGCACTACCGAGCAGGTTCGGGCGGGCACTATCCGAGTGACAGCACGGGCATGCAAGCCATGACAGTAAGCTGCCCCGTGTCGGCGGCCAAGACCATCACCGGGGAGGGCCGATGGCTTTTGGTGGGCTGGGTCTCCGCTCAAGTGAAACTGTTGGAGCCCAGACCTCTGCGGTGCTATCGCTGCCACGTGGGGCACCACGTGGGGGCCAGTTGTGCCGCGGAGGTGGACCGCAGCGACCGCTGCTTCCAGTGCGGTCAGCCTGGTCACAGGGCGGTTGAATGCAGAGCAACGCCGCACTGCTACGCATGTGCGGCGGCAGGCAAGCCGGCCGACCACCGGGCTGGGAGCAGGTCCTGCGACCCCCCCACCAAGGCCAAGGGCAAGGTCAGGAGGCCCATCCCCGCCGATGTCCTCACCACCGCTGCCTCCTCTTTGGCAGCTGCTGCTGTCGCCGCCGCAACCATCGCGGCAGGGCCCTCACGGGGGGCTCGAGAGGAGACTGTGATGGACTGCCAATAACGGCTCCATTACGTCTTCTCCAGGCGAACATCAACCACTGCGCCCCCGCTCAGGATCTGTTGCTCCAGAGCATGGCGCAGTGGTCGATCAATATCGCCGTGGTCTCCGAGCCGTACAATGTCCTGCCCAGGGGAGACTGGGTGCGGGACCTGGACGGCTCGGTGACCCTAATTTCGTCGGCCGCCGCCGGCACCCCGACCCTCGAGGCCGTCACGAGGGGACGGGGTTGCGTGGCAGCACGGTTCGGGGACATTGCAGTGGTAGGCGTCTACCTGTCCCCAGCAGGTCTCTCGGCGATCTCCACATCTCCCTAATGGAGCTGAAAGCCGTCGTCGCTGGGTTTGGTTCCCTCCCCGTGGTCGTTTGCGGGGACTTCAATGCCAAAAACTTGGCTTGGGGTTCCCGGTTCACGAACCAGCGGGGTCGGATGGTGGAGGACTGGGCTCTGGAGACAGGCCTGGTCGTCCTAAACCGGGGTTCTGTCCCCACGTGTGTGCGGATGCGGGGTGAATCAGTGGTGGACATCTCGTTCGCCAGCCCCGCTCTGTCGCCGCGTGTCGTCGACTGGCGCGTTATGGAGGGGGTGGAGACGTTTTCAGACCACCGGTACATCCGGTTCGACGTCTCCGCCCAAACCTCGATTGCGCCGGTCCGACAGAACCCTTGTGGTCCGCGGTGGGCGCTGAGGCAGATGGACCGGGAGCTCCTCCTGGAAGCCGCGACGGTACAGGCTGGGTGCAAGCACCGGACAGGCCTGTCGACATAGACGTCGAGGCAGAGTGGTTCCGGGAGGCCATGTCGCAAATTTGCGACGCGGCAATGCCCCGAGTCCCTCCAGGACGTGCTCAGCGCCAGGTATACTGGTGGTCGCCGGAGATTGCGGCACTGCGCAACGCGTGCAATGCCGCGCGACGCCGGTATGCCAGATACCGCAGGCGCCGCATCCGTCCACCGGATGCGGAGGCCAGAGAGGCGGAGCTGTACGAGGGGTACAGAGTGGCAAAGCGCACCCTCCGAGCGGAGATAAGGCGGGCCAAACTTGAGGCCCGCAACGTGTGGCTGGGGACTCTGAATGGGGACCCATGGGGACGCCCGTACAAGTTGGTACGGGACAAACTCCGCCCCTGGGCTCCCCCGCTGACGCAGAGTCTCCGGCCCCAGCTCGTGGAGGGTGTGGTGAGCACTCTGTTCCCCACGCGAGGGGAACACTCTCCCCCGCCCATGGCTCCGCCACCAGCGGTGTCCGACGCGGACCACGATGGCGACGACGACGACAACGCTCCAGAGGTGACCGAGGTAGAGATGAGAGTGGCGGTACGAAGGCTGAGTGCCAAAAATACCGCCCCAGGACCCGACGGCTTGCCTGGGAAGGCATGGGTCCTGGCCATGGAGGCTCTCGGGCCTCGACTAAGAGGGCTCTTCAGCGCATGCATGGAGAGGGGCCAGTTCCCACTTCGCTGGAAGACGGGGAAACTGGTCCTCATCGCGAAGCCGGGGCGCCCCGCGGACTCTCCGTCCGCGTACCGGCCCATTGTGCTGCTCGACGAGGTGGGCAAGCTCTTTGAAAGAGTAATTGCAGACCGCCTCGTCGCACACCTAACACGGGTGGGGCCGGATCTGGCGGACGGCCAGTTCGGCTTTCGCAGGAGGCGCTCCACGGTGGACGCCATCATGTGCGTGCGAGCTCTCACGACGGGGGATGCAGTGGCCCAGGGCAGGTGTGTCGTGGCGGTGTCTTTGGACATCGCCAACGCCTTCAACTCCCTGCCTTGGAGTAGCATTGGGAGGGCACTCCGGTATCACCGGATGCCCGACTACCTCTGTCGTGTGGTCGAGGCGTACCTGTCTGACAGGTACATAACCTACCCTGGTCACCAGGGGGAGTGGGAACGTCGAGAGATGTCGTGCGGTGTTCCGCAGGGATCGGTACTAGGGCCGCCCTTGTGGAACATCGGATACGACTACGTGCTGCGCGGCGACCTCCCTGGCGGGGTCAGCGTGGTCTGCTACGCAGACGACACGCTGGTCCTGGCGCAGGGAGAGTCGTACCAGGCGGCGGTCAAACTAGCGACACGCGGGGTTGCGACAGTCGTTGGCAGGATCCAGGAGCTGGGACTCGAGGTGGCATTGCACAAGTCCGAGGCCATGTGCTTTCACGGCCCTCGGAACGCGCCACCACCGGGTTCCCAGCTAACGGTGGGAGGAGTCCACATCGGCGTCGGGTCAACGATGAAGTACCTGGGACTCGTTCTCGACAGCCGATGGGATTTCGACGAGCACTTCCGACGTCTGGCTCCCAAACTAAATCGGACTGGGGCTGCCCTCGGGCGGCTTGGGGGTCCAGACGCCTCCTGCCGGAGGCTCTACGCGGGAATCGTTCGGTCCATGGCCCTTTATGGCGCGCCGGTGTGGGCGCCGGGGCTGCGGAAGCAGCCGGCGGCCCGGCTGAACGCGTGCCAGAGGGTCATGGCCATACGGATGGTGCGAGGATACCGGACGATTTCTCGCGAAGCGGCGAGCCTCCTTGCTGGCCAGCAACCATGGGATCTGGAGGCAACAGTCCTTACACTCATGTACGAACGGCGCATGGAAATGCAACGCCGGGGCGAAACTCTGCTGCCGCGACAAGTCGCAGCATGGCGAACAGAGCTCCGGCGGGTTCTCATGGTGAAATGGCTACAGCGACTGTCGCGACCCAGTGCTGGGCACGCCACAATTATGGCGGTAAGTCCCCTCTTTGAGGCGTGGTTGGAAAAACCTCACGGCGTCCTCACATTCCGCATGACGCGGGTCCTCACTGGACACGGTAAGTTCGGGAGGTTCCTGCACCGGATTCGTGCGGAAACGACGCCCGGGTGTCGCCACTGTGTGGCCCACCCGGAGGACACGGTGGAGCACACGGTGGAGGTGTGCCCCGCTTGGGCAGAGCAACGCCGTGTCCTCGTGGGGGCAATCGGGGGCGGTGATCTCTCGCGCCGGGCCTTGGTTCAGGCCATGCTCCGGAGCGAGGAGGAGTGGCAGGCGGTCGCCACCTTCTGCGAAGCAGTAATGCTAGCTAAGGAGGCGGCCGATCGCGTGAGGCAACGGTCCTTACGCTCCAACCGCCGCCGGGATTCCAATCCCGATTTCCGGCCACCGTAGGCGCGGGTTTGCAGACGCCGAGCTATGGGTGGCTCGCCGTCTGACCGTCCGGTAACCGTCCGGACCGAGCCCAAGTCGTCGACGGCGCGTTTTGTTCCACGCGCGCCTCAAGGAGATGTCAGCAAATCGTAGGGGCCCAGCAGGGTCGAAGCCTACTGGGGCCACGGGTAGTGTGAAAGCGGAACCCGGGGCCCTGGGACGAAGGGAACGAAGGAACAGGAGTGGGTTTTTAGTCAGTAAGAGTCTGACACTATCTCCCGCTCCGCCCAAGAGCGGGGATGTCATTAGGATGATTTTCCCACCCAGTAAAAAAAAAAAACCACTTCATTTAAAAGAGTAACCATGGAGTTTTTTACCAATTTTTCTCCATAAGAAATGACCAATTTGGAACCGTGCACTAGCTCATGTAGGCCAATGTGAAATAAAAATATTTTTGATTTTTTGATTTGATTTTGTTGTAAATATATATAATAAACGTTTTTATATAAATTGAAAAAAAAAACTAAATAAATACCTGCAGAACCCTTAACCCCCAGACGTTAAACTATTCTTCGTTCCAAGTCATTTTACTTGATGCCGTGCAAACTTTTATGAATGCCTTGCCACAGTATTGATTTATTTTCTTTTTTTTGCTTCCCTATTGAACGAAGTTTGGCAAGTCAGTGTGCCGTGCTTTGCTGTATATGGTGGAGCGGCAGCCATTTTATTATTTTGTTTGCGAAGTTAGTATAAGTAGGTTGGTAGTTTGACGGTGGCTTTTCGTGGTGTTTACGAAATATTTTTTTCGAGGTAAGGTCGTTTTGGTTTTGTTACCACACTATCTATCATTATCACGTCTTCACAATTAATATACATATATTATATCAATATACATCTTCAAAAATTCTCATCTTTTCCTTTCTTGAATCCATCTCTCATCACTATCAGCATTCTGGGGCCATGGGTTGGCTTCCGAAAGGGAAACCCGTGGTCTTGAAACGCAAGGGCAAAAAAGATATATAGGTGTGGTTTTAGTCAGTAAAAGTCTGACACGCCCTCGCACTCCACCTTAGAGCGCGAGAACTCAAAAGATTATTAAAAAAAAAACAAAATAAAAAAGCGCTATAAGCATTTCTATCAGTCTTTTTAATAAACTATTTACACCATAAAACCTCATCTCTCCTTACATCTGCGTTCATTAGTTTCATGGAGCAATTTATTTGTTTGGCAACAACTTGTTTGTCAGTTTCCTTTAAAATGATTGAGTTAAGGGGATGCAACCCGACATACATTTTCACTCTCTCTTACGCGATTTTGACGTTATTACACATTTTTCATTAGATATTTTGGAAACACAGTATCTTGTGGATATTATCTAGGCTTATCCGGGTAAGTGCGAATGGACTCGCGCACTGAAGTTTCCGTACAAAAGTACATATAAAAACAGTTCGATTCCCAAATAGAGTTACGAAGATTTTTCCAAATCGCAAAATAAGTTTTTTTTCTGTGGCGTAACTACAAATAAAAAGTTTTCAGATTTTTCCCTATCCTACTTGTGCTATGAGATCTTGCTTTATGCTAAATTTCAGAATTCTAGGTCAACGGGAAGTACTCTGAATTTTGATTCCTTTGAGAGTGTACAACTTCAAGGGACCGCAGACTTGAGTATATGGTTTTAATTTCAACTCGATACAACAACAAAGTATTTCTATAAGGGTTCCGTTTTTTCCTTTAGAGGTACAGAACCATAAAAATCGTCAATAAGTACATCGAACTTCATCACACTTCATACTTCATTTTCATCCTAATTCGTCTGAAAATTTATAAACGGATTTTAATTAACTAAGCAACAGAAAATGACCGCTGTGTCACTAATCTTCAGGGAGCTTAATAAGAAGTCTTACTTCTTTTGCATAAAAGAGATGGTGCTATTCACCTGACCTTTGTCCATCTCACTCACACACTGGAATAAAATTAAAATTATAAAGGCATATATCCCCTCGGGCGCCCCGGGGTATTATTCAATTAAATCGCCAAAAAATAAAATAAATAAATAAATAAAAACTTTTTCTGGATTTTCTTGGACTTTTTCTATGAAAAACAGAGTTACAGAAACCAAAATATCCGGATAAAAAAAATTCGTACAAACGTGTGTACAAAACGACAATTAAGCTTTTGTCAAGGTCATTCAAGTTGTACAGACGTATGTGCAATCGGCCTTCGAGGGAATATATATGTGCATGTGTGTTTTGGCATACAGGTAGACCATGTACTGAAATAGAATATAGAATCATCATCATCATCATCATCATCATCATCATCATCATCATCATCATTTCAGCCGAAAGACGTCCACTGTTGGACTTAACCCCCCCCCCCCCAAGCGACGCCACAACGACCGATCCTGTGCGTCTCGCATCCACCGCACTCCCACGACTCTCACCAGGTCGTCGGTCCACCTTGTGGGAGGCCTTCCAACGCTGTGTTTTCCGGTGCGCGGAATATAGAATAGAACTTTTTATTCCGGGAATGAAATCGATGGCTGACACTAATGATCCCCTGAGGCTCTACCATGAGCTCTGTGGTCTATATCTCCGTCCCTGTTTCTCGCTCGGACGCTTGACATTTTTCACGTCATAGTAATTAAGGATTTCAAGAATCGAAGCTTAGTTTGTTATACTGAAGTCATTGTTTTAGCTTTAAAGCATTAGCAAGTTCCCTGAAATATCGGGCAATCTTTGACCGTAAGTTCTCAAAGGATTATCACCGGAAATCTGATTATATGTTCAAGTTTCACCGAATAATGGTTTAAATGACCAGTCGTCCGTGGTACTCTCCATTTTCGTAATTACTCGAAACGGTAGTGAATATTAATCTATATTATGTATCTATAATATATATATAAAAATGAATCCCTATTTCCCTTGGTTACGCCATCACGCGTGAACTGCTGGACCGATTTCACTATTTTTTTTTGTTGTTTGTAATGTTTTTTTTTTAATTGGTAGTGGGGTAGAGTAGAGTAGAGTAGGGTGGATGGTTGACGGAAGTGAAGCCACGGGCAAAAGCTAGTATATTATAATGATACTCGTATAATAATAAGAACTTTATTTCAGACCTTTTAGATCTTAACGATACAGGTCCATATTATATAAGGGTAGTGCAGTTTATGTGAGAAAGAGAAAGCTACATGGCACCCTACTTTAGGCGCACCGTTCGTCAATCTAGCATTTACCGTTGACTGGAGCGGACGTGTCAATAGTAGATAGGATATAGGTATTGTGTTTGCAGAGTTTGTATTCTGGTATGTTACTGCGTGTTTACTACAGGCAATATTAATATGTCTAACAAACGTCTTCACAACAAGGATAAATTGTTTTTTTTATTCGCACCATCATCCAGGATTCATTTTGTAAGAGGCTCCGCATTCGTCAAAGTCAAAACTATCTCAAGGGAATGCACTATCATAATATTCCTGCTAGGGCCAGGAGGAGATTCTGAAATGGAAACCCGTGCTCTTAAAACGCAAAGGGCAACTGAAGGAACATATTTCTTCAACCCACCCATGGGTGGGTTTTCGTCTTACACACTTTCTCGCTTTGTTGTGGAACAGGAGAAGTCATTACATGATCTCACATCCATATTATGTTTATTACTCCTTCACACTCGAACGACGAATCGGATTTTAAATCTAGTTTGGCACACGATTGATCATGTCCTGAAATGCCAGTTATGATATTTTGTATCCCGGGAGTATCTTCCGTTGGGATCTTTTTCTAATTTTACTTTCGGCGTTCCTGTGTTTGAAAGAAACGCACGCGTATTTCATCGTGTGGACCGTCCGCAGGACACGAAGGCATACGATAGAGGTTTGCCTCGATAGGGTGTGGCACCGCTGCATCCTTGTGTAGGTGAACTCTCTCTTCTAGCCCAGATTTAGGCCACGATACAGAGCGAGAGGCAGAGAGCTGCCTCATGCCTTGATCTTCGGATCTTGATCGCCGGAGACGTCCTGGGCGTGGACTAATGTAGCAACTAACGTGGCAAACACTTCAGTTTGGATACTCTCCTACTAGAAAATTATAGATAGCTTTTAGTTTTTTTAACGTAGGACTTGCAGGGCAATTCCCGGCTGAAGTTGCGGGTTAACTCGCAACTTCAGTCCTAGACCGATAAGATATACTTGGGGTACTTTTATATACTTTTTGAAGCACGGAGGATTTTCGCTAAATAAAGATCACCCATCAACAAACTGACCTAGGTAATGTGAGGTTTATTTTCTTAAAATATTAATTTAAGAACAAATGGTAGAAACTGATTGTGTAACGTTATAACTTCAATAAACATACATGTGGGCATTAGTTTACGACAACTTAGTTACTGCTCTTATGACTAGTGTTGTCTGCGTAATTTATCGATATGTGATGATATATCCTGCTAAAATTGTCTGTAACAAATTATAATTATGTTAAAATTAGTTGTACGTAAATTGGTATTATGGATTCGCTCTTAGACCTCAAAATTTTAATAACCGAATGAATTTACATAAAATTCTTTAAAATGATGATGTATTGTGTCCAATCTAAAACAAATAAAATATAAAATACATAGATTTTGATTGAACACTCGTAAAAAATAAATATAGGATTCTCGTCACACGCAGGCGACTTTTTTTTATTATTAAGTAAGGGCTTTGAGCGTCATCTCACCCGGTGGAAAGCGACGATGCGGTCGACGATGGAACGTATTGGTCATTTGAATTTTTATCTATTTAGGTCCACCTACAGTACATATGTACATACACAAAATCTTAAGTAATATTCTAATATATATGTCAATAACAAGTAAACACAACGTTTACAACGCAGACGACAAATTATTGACTGCTTACTTAATTTAGATATCAATAAACAATTATAATGCAAGAAGAGAAACGAAAGAAAACAATAAAGAAAAACAATTTATAGTAAAAAAAAAACAAACAAAGTTGACAAGAATACGTTTCTTTGGTGAGGGACCCCCAAGTTTTGTTTTGAATTTCGCTTTAGAATCATTATGTATCTACTTATGTAAATCAACTTTTTCGTAAGACTAATACTTTTGCCAAAAAAAAAAAAATAATTGAACAACTTGATATTTTTTCGCTTGTTTTCCCTACTCTTATCAAACGGATTTGATCTTTAAAAATATGTTTACATAGAAAAATTGCTGGTTATGTGTTCTTCACAATGTAGATAACATATGTAAATCAATCAATATTTCGCATAGTAAATGGATTTAAAGGTCAGTGGGGCTCTACCCGGGCGCAGTTGGCCGGAATTAAATGCAAAAACATTTAATTCGGGCCAGCTGTGCCCGAAGATGTTCAAGGAACTACGCGCCTTAATAAAATACGCGATAAGAGTTTACTACAGTCTATACGGCCGTTCCCTAGTTTGTAAAGAAACATAAGATTATACATAGTTCTCCACTGATAGAGTGAGATCATCTTATAGAAGTTCAGACGCTGTGGAAAGAGACACGTATGAGATATGCCAGTGGATATAAATGCAAGGTGATTGGTGAAAGCCCTTTGAATGCTCTTCAGACAAAACAATGTTAAACTCTTTACAGTCATTTTGAAGTTGAGACACACGGAGTAATTGCGTATCAAGTGTGTACGTGTATGCCACACAATTGATCGCAATGCTTTTCATTTTGATAACTTTACAATAGGTAATTATTGTGTTTTACAATTTTGTTACGAAGCAATGAATCTGAAATTTCTATCGTATGTGTTTCAGTGTGTATCGCAAGGAAAGAGTGGTTTTCAAAGATATGAAAATAAGTTAGATTACGTCGCAAACTATTTGCATTAAATTATCGACTCCGCTAATGACAATTTTTACCGATACTTTCAAAATACCCATCCCTATTCTACAGAAACTTGCCATAGTGAAAGCAAACATTTGAAGTGGCCCAAACAATGATACCCTTATTTGATCAGACGCACCTGCTTGCCTGAATCCTGTAGGTTAGGTGGGAAGGGGCTAGGCAAATAACGAGGCTAATGTTTTTGTATTAAATTGGGGTCGGAGAAAATGGTTTCATTGTAGAACGGGCAGTGTTCCTCAAGGGATTTTCTGTTGAAAAAAATTACGAACTCCCATAAAAACTGACTTGTTGGTCTAGTTTTTTTTTTTTGGTGGGAAAATCATCTAATGACAAATCCCGCTCTTGGGCGGAGCGCGAGATAGTGTCAGACTTTTACTGACTAAAAACCCACTCCTGTTCCTTCTTTGCCTTCATCCCGGGGCCCGGGGCTTCGCTTTCACACTACCAGTGGTTGTCGGTCTAGTTGTGAGGACTTGACTGGCCTGTTGGTCTAGTGATTAGTGGCTTTGAGGCTAGTGGCGTGGGGTTCGATTCCCACACAAGACAAATGTTTGTGTCATGAGCACCATCATTTGTCCTGTGACTAAGTGTAATTTATCTTTAGTATGTATTTAGAAATATATAAGTTTGTTTATCAGTTGTCTAGTACTTATAGCACAAGCTCTAGTTTGGGACTAGATGGAGTGGTGAAAAAATGACTTTTTTTCTCGAGATCGAGTTTTTTTTATACATAGCATAGTAGCATAGCATAATCAGCCTTATAATGTTCCCACTGCTGGGATTCAGGCCTCTTCTCTAGGAGAGGGAATGGGTCGTATTCCACCACGTGGGCCCAGATTGGTGGATGTCACAACTCTTCGAATGTTTTGGTTCTAGGACGGTTTCCTCACGATGTTTTCCTTCACCGTTTTAAGAGCAGTGGTGATGAAATAAATTACATAAAGTGATACGCCTGGCTGGGTTTGAACCCGCGACCTAAAACTCGTAAGTCGGAGCCGTTACCACTCGGCCAACACTGCTCACGTTTTTTATACAGGGTGTGTAAATGAGTACGTTCTTTGTAATGGGTGATAGTAGAGTTAATATGCGGTGAAAGTTTTTGAGTTGTTGACCTTTTTGCTTTTTAATTTAATACTTTATATAGTAATATTACAGTTACGAGCAATAATATATTTGTATACCATGTCACATTTTCTATCTGTCTTAACTTTTGCCATTCAAGAAATAAGTGTACAAGTAAGTGGCAATTGGTTCTAAATTATCTATTTGATGATCTAAACTGTTTTAAAATTTTTACTTTAATGTGGCTATTAATATTTTAATTGTTGTTTTGTAATTATTATTGTATTTTCTTTTTCTAGGTATGGATTTATTTATTGAGAATTTACTACATATTATATTTATATATATACAAAATTATATACAAAAACACTTAACTAATTAAAACTACATATATACATTAACGGCTACTCCTAACTAAAATATGGCGTCATAAAACTCATTTGATGATTAAGTAATTGAAAACTATTTGTCGTACACTTATTTCTTGAAGCCTACTGGGGCCATGGGTGATGCGAAAGAGAACCCCGGCCTTCGGCCCTGGAACGAAGGCAAAGAAGGAACAGGAGAGGGGACACGCCCCGTCCAAGGGCGGGATAAGACATTAAATGATTTCCCACCGAAAAAAAATCACTTATTTCTTGAACAGCAGAAGTTAAGATGGATCGAGAGTTTATAATAGTGCTCGCAGACCTGCATCCCTAGCCGCGTTGATAATCTGCAATCGTTAACGCTAGTCGAAAACTAATAAAATGTATGGGAATGACATCATCTCAACGTTAAGTTACGTGATCAGAGCAAGCAAATTCGTAGTCAAGTTTACATCGTTCAAGATGATAGAATAAATTGTTATCGTTTCTACAATGTTCAACGCTACATCCTTTGTTATTGTAGAACGACATTCTAGAACGAGCGGCCGAATCATGCACGTCAACATGGCTACCAACTTATCATTTTTTACAAATGCTGACACCGAGGCGATACCGATTGGAGAACGGAATTCGACACGAAACGGTTTTAACTAAGCTAGGTGGGCAGAGCATTTATTTTTCAACAACGATGGGAATTATAAAAGCGACAGCTCGAAAAATTCCAAACTCAAATTTCAAAATCATCATTATTATGGTCAAATTTGTTCCAAACTATGTTTATTTTCACCTATTTCAATCACCCTGTAGATTGAGATTCAAACTCCAAAGAGGTGCCGACAACAGTAGGTACTAACTTACTTATTTATACTTTTTGCAGCCATTGAATTGATTGATGGACTGATGAAAAATTTGTCAAACTGACAGGTACATTTTTCCGACATAATTCAAGAGCTATGAATGTAAACAAAAATATGCTAAAGTAATAATTTGTGTTTCGCTTCTAGCAAATTATTTTTTAAATGTTTATTTTTAAATGAGAACCAAGAATTGTGTTATTTATTTTACTATAAATAAAATATTTAGTTGGATTTGAGTTTGAAGATCATAAAGGCGAAGGTAATTTAAAGAGATTAAAAAGACTTATTTTTGTAACGGTAAACTGATAATATATTTGGCATTTATATTAAAATATGATATATGTACATAAATGACTTAAATATTAATTAATTACAAGTATTTAAAATGTAAATGTATATATTTACTTATAGAAGATCAAATACTTTTAGGCGTACTTTCTAAAATAATACCTAATTAAACTAAATATTTATATTAAACCTAACTATATTCATGTAATACAAAAACACAAGGTGCTTTGAATTAGCCCCCCCCCCGCACATCGCTGTTATCTGGAAATGTGCCCATAAGAATAGCAGCATTGTCACGCTGAATGGCAATGCTAATTCTTTGGGCGAAGAACGAGCCAGCCCTCAGATCACGTAAAATGTCGATCAGTCGATAAGCCCCCCTAGCTAAGTTACAACCGTTTCCTTTCGATTTTATTTTCGTCGGTCACCTCGAGTCGGCCACGCCTCCGATTCCTTTGTTCTGACGTCATCTCAACGCATAGTCACGTGGTCTTAACCTTGGTCCTTCTGATCACCAAGCCATAGGTTAAATATTTTATAATACTTACAAGTTTTTATAAGTTTTTCTTTTTTTTCCAGTTAAGCGATCATGGCGACAAAAGATGCGGAGGCTTTGGAAAAGATGAAGCTTCTAGAAGATAGGATCAAAGCTCCTTCAATATGGGGGCGAGTGCCTTGTGGACTCAGGTTTGAAGACCTACAGGATTGGAGGTATGACGACGCGATACGATTGCTGAAGAAACATTATTTGACAGAAGATGGAGAGGTGAGATTTCTTTTTTAACCCCCCTATCAAAAGATGGGTGTTATAAGTAGCATCTATAGAGACACACATCAAGTCCCTGTGGTTTTGTAGCTCCTAAACGGACGAACTAATTTTGATATTGTTTTTTTTTTTTGTTAGAAAGGTTTCTTGTACTTTTGTATAAAGACAAACAATGTCGTACCAAGAAAATGTTTGTATCCATGCATATATTTAAGCCGTCAGTATCTATAAGTTATCAATTACATCCAATTATAAAGACAAAATTATCTTTTGCTAGATGTAATTTTGTCTTTCTTCTGTCTTTGTCGCTGCTTAAGGGGATGTAACTCGACATACATTTTCACTGTTTTTCATAGAACCGCTCTTACGCGATTATGACGTTATTACTCGTTTTAAATTTGATATTTTGGAAACGCAGTATCTTGTGGATACTATCTAGGCTTCTATTGAAATCACTTTATAAATTTGTGTAAAACTAATCCAGTAAAGACCTCTGAAAATCAGCTATTTTGCATGAACTTTGACACTTCATAATTTACTCAAAATTTACAAAAGTTGAAAAAATATTACATTTATTAAGCCTTACAAATTTAAACGAAACAAATTTTTTCAACAAATTTTAAGGGTTTAAACAAAACACGTATTTCATGGAACAAGTTTTGTAAAATATCGAGTTAAACACGGAATTACCCAATGCTAACAGAGTTTTCAGGCGTTATCTCTCTTTTTTCGCATTGCCTTTTCGTCTAACATCACGTTGGAATGCGTTAGATGAAGTAAAAAGCTTTTAAACCATGCTCGATGTTGACGATAGGCGAGTGTAAAAGGACCCTCTTAAGCATTATCTCGCTCTTTTTTTCTGTGCTGTTGTCGTTTTTTACAAAAAATCAAAATACGAAAACCATACTGGAGACGTTTTAGAATAAATGAGAGATAAAACAAACATAAGATCATTCGCTTACGCCCTGCTACGAATCGTTCTACGCTGAACTACGAGGTGTGCTACGTGGCGTAGCCATTCATATTGCTACGAGTACAATCATCAAAACCGGCCATGTGCGAGTCAGACTCGCACACGAAGGGTTTCAAACCGCTCGTAGCCAAAAACGGCAAAAAAACCACGTTTGTTGTATGGGAGCTTCAATTAAATATTTTTTATTTTTTTTTATTTAATTACTATTTTTCAAAGTGAACAGGTAGGTATACAACTTAATATTCTGTGAACATTTCAAGCGTCTACCTGTTGCCGTTATTAATATCGAGTAAAAAATCACGTTTTATATTATTATTTAAGCCCCACACAAAAATTTTTTTATTCTGTTTTTAGTATTAATTTTTTGTAATAGTGGCCACAGAAATACATTATTTATGACAGTTTCAACTGTCCAGCTATTACAGTTCTTTTGATACAGCCTGGTGATAGACAGACGGACAGGAGTCTTAGCAATAGGGTCGTGTTAGGTACGGAACCCTAAATACAAAACCATTATAGGTAGAGTCACAAATCATTGCTTGATCTAAGTAAATTAATTACCACACCAAAAAAAAAAATTGTTAATTATAACAACATAGAAGTAGCCATTTAATTTCTTCTTGCAAAAAAATATATAATTTTCTCCAACAATGCGGCAATCGGTTCGAAGCTTACTATTTAATTAAAGGGGAGAAAAACAAAAAAGATGAATCGCCGTTCGGAAATCTTAATTTACTTAATTAAGATGTTTTGCGCCAAAAAAGACTGGGTGAAAAACAAACTGCCTTTACTTTAGTGTAGGCTTCAGTGCGGGCGTCGGATTCTGAAAATTGGTCAGCCTTATTAAACTTCTTATCCTAACTTTCATTTTTTTTTATAGCCTGTTGCGAGTACCCGACTTACGAGTTGTAGGTCGTGGGTTCAAACCCAGCCAGGCGCATAACTTTGTGTAATTTATTTCATTACCACTGCTCTCAAAACGGTGAAACATCGTTAGGAAACCGGCATGTCCAAGAACCAAAAAATTCGAAGACATGTGACATTCACCAACCCGCACTGGGACCGCGTGGTATATTACGGCCCATTCCCTCTCCTAGAGCGGAGTCCCAGCAGTGGGAACATTAAAAGGCTGATTATGCTTATAGCCTGTTGCGCGTCTCACTACTGAGCAAAAACGTCCCCTTTCTCGCGAATATGATCACATCGTCACACACACACATCGCACGCCGTGTCCTCGTGGGGGCGAATGGCGGCGGCGATCTCTCGCGCCGTGCCTTGGTGCAGGCTATGGTCCGGAGCGAGGAGAAGTGGCAGGCGGTCGCCTCATTCTGCGAAGCAGTAATGCTAGCAAAGGAGGCAGCCGATCGCGTGAGGCAACGAGCCTCACGCCCATCCGCCGCCGGGATTCCGATCCCGATTTCCGGCCACCGTAGGCGCGGGCTTGCGAACGGCAAGCTACCCATTTCTCACCTTACGTAAGACCGCGCCTACGGTGGCCGGAAATCGGGATCGCGACTGAGGCGTGAGGGCCGCTCCCTCGCGCGTGCACGTGCGGCCTCCTCCTTTGCTGAAATTTCTGCTTCGCAGAAGGAGGCGACCGCCTGCCACTCCATCTCGCTTCGGACCATGGCCTGTAGCAAAGCTTGGCGCGAGAGATCGTTGCCGCCGATCTCTCCCACGAGGACGCGGCGGTGCTCTGCCCAAGCGGGACACACCTATCAATTTGGACATTTATGCCTATAACTTTAATCAGTCAGAGTAATATTCAGTTTCAAATGTCACCGCCTGTACTGGAACCCTACGTTTAACTCCATCCAAAAATAACTGAAAAATACTTTTGATAGATATTTTTTAATAATCCTTTTATAAATTTTATTAAAGAAATCAAATCTCAATTCAATTTAAATCCAAGTTCAACAACTTCTTTTGAAATTATTTTATCTACAAATTTGATTAGATGAAAATACTTTTCGTGAATTTTTATTCTACATTGTTGAAATTAAAAGAAAATTCTTGGAAAAAATAATTAGTTACTATTAATTTTTTTCTACTTCGGTTTTCTTGGTAGCATCTCTGGGATTGTAATTGTATTCAATTGATAGTACTGGTTTATATAAATAAATAAAAAAAACTCGATTTCGATGCTCAAGACTTTGGAGTTGTGACTCGACAAGTGCGTGAAAAAAAGAAACGCGTAGTGTCGATGCACGACATGATTTATTTTCTTTTAATATTGTTATAATTTAATCTAAAGTCAGTTAATTTCTTTTGTTTTTCAGATAACGTATAGATCAATGAAAATAATTGATGACAAGGAAGGCACGGATGAGTTCGTCCACAATGTCAGAATATGGATGAAGGATAAGATGTCTTTAGCAGCTGTCAAAGAGGGTACTGACAAACTGGTTGGAGTGCTTATCATGAGGATACAAGAGAAAAGTTAGTTTTGATAAAAATCTAAATAAAACATCTTGTTCGAAAGAGTTAAAGCGGCTTTGGAACGTAAAAGGAAACTGAAGGAACACAATTTGGTTTTAGTCAGTAAAAGTTTGATTCCTGAGCGGGAAAGTAATAAGATGTTTTTCCATTATTTCAATCCCAGGTGATACCAAACAGCTCCTAAAGCTATAAATATTTTAGTAAGGAGATTGTATTCTCTACGTTTTTAAATCAAGACAGAAATCAGGTTTGGCAATGTGATATGACAAAACAATTTATATAAATTAATTATAACGAAGGAGATGGCGGGACGAACTGGACAGACGCGTTCGCGTATAGTACATTCGAACGCAAATTAGGACGATATCCATAATTATGGCGATAAGTCTCCTCTTTGAAGACTGGCTGGAAAGACCCCACAGTGTCCTCACTTTCCGCATGACGCTGGTTCTCACCGAACATGGTCAGTTCGGGATGTGCCTGTACCGGATTCATGCGGAAGTACCGCTTAGGTGTCACCACTGTGAGGACCGCCTGGAGGACACGGTGGAGCACAGAATACAGGGGTGCCCCGCTTGGGCAGAGCATCGCCGTGTCCTCGTGGGGGAGATCGGCGGCAACGATCTCTCGCGCCGGGCCTTGATACAGGCCATGGTCCGAAGCGAGGAGGAGTGACATGCAGCCGCACGTGCACGCGCGAGGGGGCGGCCCTCATGCCTCAGCTGGCGGGATCCCGATCCCGATTTCCGGCCACCGTAGGCGCAGGATTGCGGTCGGCCAGCAATGGGTAGTTCGCCGTCCAATCATCCGGTAACCGTCCAGACCGAGCCCAAGTCGTTGACGGCATGTATAGTTCTACGCACGCTTCAAGGAGATGTTAGCAAACCTTAGGGGCCCAGCAGGGTCGAAGCCTACTGGGGCCAAGGATCTTCTTCTGAAAGGAAGACTCGCAGGCCCTGGTATGAAAGGACGCGAAGGAACAGGATTACTCTACCCTACTCTATCCTAATCTACCCTACTCAATAAAAAGTATCCTATATCTGTTTCTTAGTTCTAAGGTTCAACGATTCTTGAGTTATAAATAGTGTAACTTATACGACTTTCTTTTAAATATATAGATTAAGGAATAGCACTTACTAGTTCTTAGAGTATCCCCAGTATAGGGCATCGTAGTGGAACATTTATTTATTTATTTTTTTATACTTCATGCACATAAAGGTACAGAGGCGGACTTAATGCCTTAGGCATTTTCTACCAGTCAACCTTTGCACCTTTGCTATGTAGTGGAACAAACGTTTGCTTGGCATTTCCACTAGGTCAGATATAATTCCACCCATGTGCACTTGGCTACTCCACGTATTTTTCTACTTGCTGTCTGTTTGACAAGACCTTAAGTACTCATTATAGCGATCCCCTCGTAATAGTCAATCGAATTCCCATAAAATCTTGAATTCACAAAGCTAGTCACATCACTATGCTGAATCTATTTGCGTATCAATCGAAAGGAATGGAACTCGATTCGTTCTGAACCGATGGCAGTAACATTAGGGGGCAGATTCCTTGAATGCTTCGAGCCTAAATTTTTACTGCATCCGTAAAAAGAATTCCGATTCAGCTATAGGGTTTTTTGATTGGTACAAGTTGGAGGATGGAGCGAGTTCATTAAGACCTTTTTTTATTATGAGACTTCGAAGTGGAAATTACAGTCGATTAAATTATGTGTAGCTCAAATGATCTATTTTTAAAATGATTTTATGTGGTCAAATCAAGTTAAGGCAGACATTTTTTGCGCAGTAATGCAATAACGATGCATCGAGTCGTTTTCATAGAAAGCCGTATTATGTCTGTTATGTGGGTGTCTTTATTGAAAATATCATAATTACGGTCTTGAATAGTTTACCAATTGCCAAACGCTTAATATTATTTGAGCACTGTTAGGCAAAGCATATTTTCTTTGTTTATTGTTTGACAAGCCGAATATTATGAAATCACTTTAGGCGCACTAAGGTGAGTGTCTACCAGGACTACAGAATTATTAAAAAAATGTCACCGTGGCCCTGGAACGCAAAGGGGTTTTACTCAACCTAAAACAAGGCAACCATTTTTGGATACTGCTTTCTGGGCTTTAAAGACAAGTCCAAAGTTTCTTTCTTTCTTTCCTTATGATGATAAACTCGTTAGTTTGGGCTGACCAGTGGCACTCATTAAGTCCTCCACTCCAGTCATCATCTTCCTGCCCTTGTCCCATCTTATTTGGGATCGGCGCAACACGTTTTTTTCTTCCACTCTATCCTGTCAACCGTCATACTATCACTAACTTCCTTTTCTTTCATATCACTGTTCACACAATCCATCCATCTTTTCTTCAAGTCCTCCACTCCAGTAAAAACATTAATTAATAAAGCGTTTTTCCAAAACGCTACCGCTTATCCCCCAACCCCTATTTCTTGTTCGTAAATTGGATTCCAAGTAGTAGATACGGGTAGGTCTATATTAGGGGCGGTGATGCCATCGAAGCGTATACAGAACACTACACTACCAACAGTATCGAGTCGATGTAAGGTGAGGTTATTTTCCGATTCTCTATTGATATACAGAATACGAACATTTGAATTCAGAGCGAGTCAAAAGTAAATACAGTGCGATTTTTAGTGGGTTTTCGAAATGAGACCTGCTTAGTTTGTTAAGAAATAAATGTTGGTCTTTCAGCTTTTTGGTTGGTAATTTAATTTCGATTTGGCTATGTATGTTCGATTTGAAAATGCCTGGGTAAAACAATTGGGTTAGATTACTGTGACCTTAGCATTTTTGAAGCATTATGTAGATTTGGAAATTTACATAATGTTTCAAGGGAATATTTTTATTTTTTATTATTACATGCATTTTAAAAAGTTTTTGACTACGATTGCCACTGAAATTCGATTTTGCATAAAGCATAATCAGTGTTATAATATAATGTTCCGACTACTAGGATTTAGGCGTCGTCTCTAGGGGAGTCAACTAGTCGTAATCCAGCACGCGGTCCCATTGCGGGTTGCTGGACGTTACATCTCTTCGAATTTTTGGTTCTAGGATATGCCGGATTCATCTCGATGGTTTCTTTCGCCTTTTGAGAGCAGTGGTTATGAAATAAATTACACAAAGTAATATTGCGACCTACAACTCGTAAGTCGGAGCCGTCACCACTCCGCTGTCACTGCTCTTGAGATCTGTTGATCCTTGGTCTGATTTTGAGCAAAAATAATTAAATTTTAAACTTTTTATTTTTTTACGTGAAATGGCTTTTTGACCAACGACTATGGCCAATCTGTTGTCATTGTAATTTCGGCTTTTCATTATCAATAGCAAATATCCTAATTCTTAGTTGAGGCACCCCAGTTCAGGTTAATTACTTCCAAGAAATGACGATAGTAAAGTTGTTACAAGTTTCTATGATTTATGCTATCAATTTTAATTTATTGCTTTCCATAAACGTCTTGTCGAATTGATTCATCAGTAATTCGCATGGCATTGATTGGTCTGAAGCTTGATTGCCTGAAGCGGTTCAAATGGAAGCGTTCATTTGACGTTTGAAATGTCAATGTCAAATCAGTATTGTTAATGATGGATGGTAGAGACGTTTATAATATTCAGTTTTGTTGATGATATTTTAGTTGATCCTCTTCCTTGCGTCATGTATCCTCAATACTGAGGGACGTGACCTCGATGAATAACTTTCTTGTGGACTATATTTCGGCATGTTGTCCTACCTTCGGCGATGTGGATGGCGTCGCAGACTGTGGTCTCCAGTTTAGCACGGATTTAGTCAGACTATCGTATCGGACTACTGCCCCTGTGTCCACTAAATTTCTTGCGCGTCCTTCTCTCTACGCTTTGGAACGTGTTTTTAAAAATATCCAGAACAGTAAATAATAATTTGACACAGAGACAGCATAACAGCTAAAACACAAAGTAGGAGAAAATAATAGTATGGACTCTATACTAAAAAATATCAAAAAGCTGAAGAGTTTGTCAGGAACTAATGGTTCAAATTAATTTAAAAATTATTTTAATGGATAGCTCGTTTATTGAGTCTATATAGGTAAAGTCGCGCTACGACCTACGGGAGTGGAGTAGTAACTAAACACGTAGGTGAAACCGCGGACGATAACTAATGATACAGTAAAAATTGCGCCGAGTGTACCTGCACCGAAAGGGTTACCATCTCAATATCAGCTCGTGAAAGAGACGGCGGGAACGGACATCCTCACACCCCAGTCGCTGAGACCCCGACCCTGACTACCAGCCACAGTAGACGCGGACTTGCTGACGATGACCAATGGGTAGCTCGCCGTCCGGCCTTCCGGTAATTGACTGAATCGAGCACAACTTGTCAACAACGCGTAGTGTTCCACGCGCTCCTCAAAGAGATGTCAGCAAACCGTAGGGGCCCAGCACGGCCGATATGAGCCGCGCGGATTTTTTGAAAAGGAAACCCGTGGTCTTAGAAAACAAAGGGCAACTAAAGAACAAAGGTGTGGCTTTAATCAGTAAAAGTCTAACATGCCCTCCCACTCTTATAAAAAAATCTCAGCACCAGCTTTTCGTTTTCAGGTGCTTTCTCCAGAACTTTCAGCCGTGTCAAGTTAACCCACAACCCATTATACTCCACTGTGATGAAATTCTACAATGCAATAGAGAAGCCAGTCAACGTCTATGAAGCGCTGCAAGTAAGACGATACTTCAAGATATATATCATTGCTTTGAAGAGCAGGTACAGGCATCGAGGTTCGTTGTAGAATAATCCATCATACTAATCTTTCTTATATTACAAAGGATTATTTTTTATATCAATGTATAATTTGTATGTGTGGATTGCTTGTGTGTGTGTTGTTTGTTACTGTTTCATGAATGGACTTTGGCACATGGGTAGACCATGTCTTGGAAAAGCACATAGGGGCTTTTTTTATTCCAGGAATATAGCATAGCATAGCATAGTCGGCCTTATAATGTTCCCACTGCTGGGACTCAGGCCTCCTCTCTCTAGGAGAGGGAATGGGCTGTAATCCACCACGTGGGCCCAGTGCGGATTGGTGAATGTCACATGTCTTCGAATTTTTGGTTCTAGGACATGTCGGTTTGCTCACGATGTTTTCCTTCACCGTTTTGAGCAGTGGTGATGAAATAAATTACACAAAGTAATGCGCCTGGCTGGGTTTGAACCCGCGACCTACAACTCGTAAGTCGGAGCCGTTACCACTCGGCCACCACTGCTCTCAAATGGTAACCGAATTATAATATGAACCATAATGTAGGTGTAATTTAAGTTGTATTTAGAGTAAATCTGTTTAAAAAGTCTTACAAAAACAAAAATTTAATATATTAGCGCAGCGTAGAGTGAACTTTAAGTTTTTGGTTTAAAGTTAATTTTCAAAAAACAAACTTCTGTTTCTACGTTTGGAAACGAGATTGAGAACACAGAAGCCTAATTTTATCTTTCTTTTCCAGGTATAGCTAAAGAAATGTTGAAAGCAGCAATCGCGCTAAGTTCAAGCGCGAATGTGCCCGCAATGGCTGGTATATTTACCACTGCTAGGTCACAAACTATAGCTTCTGAGTTGGGTTTCAACAAACTGAATGAAATATATTACATTAGATACCTTATTGATGGAGAGGTGAGTTATGAAATGAGAACAGAATAGGACGTAGAGTACATTTACCTAAAGTTCATAGAAGTAACATATAGTTGATAATAATTATTATTATATCTAGACTATATTGTCCCACTGCTGCGAAAAGGCTTTCCTCCATTTGTTCCCTTGTTCCCTGCTTTGAGCCACTTCTTGTCAGTTCCTAAGGAAGCCATCTAAGTTACCCCGCCATCTCCATCTTGGTTTGCCACGTCCCGGTCGTGCGATTTTATAGCACCAACTTTTTATTTTACCGGCCTACTGTTCGGTGGGCATGCGGCAGACAGGTCCAGCCTAGTCTCACTTAAGTTGAGCAGTTGATAACTGATTGATGATTTACACCCGAGTGATCGCATTTTTAGTAAGAAATTGAATTTTACTAAATCACTAGAAAAATCCACTAGCCACTAAAACCAATAAATATTTCGCAATTAATTGGGGGTTAAAACCACCAGTTTTATCGGAAAATCCACTAAGTTGGCAACACTAGCCGTACGCCGCTAGACTGCTTTGTCTTGATAGTGAGCGCCGTGACGTAGACAAAACAGTCTTGTCGCAGATCGTCGTAGACAAGTCTGCGACGTCGTAGACAATTCTGTCTAAGACAGTCTGTCTCAAGTGTGCGCAGGCCCTAAATTACTATACGACTGAATAATCTTGTTATGATTTAGAGTTGTTTACTAGAACTTTTAAATTAAAATAATGCTCTTTAATTTAACAGTTTTAGTATGAAACTCTCCAATATCATAATTTAAATCAAATGTTTTCAAAGGGCAACAAGTAATTTGCGATTTCGTCAATACCCACTTTTAATCGTCATGTGTATGATTCTGGAATGTTAGAGGTCAACACTATGGTACTTACTTCCATGAACTTTAGTAAAATATACTCTACCTTTATTTTGAAATGATGTAAACTAGTGTTTGACTGTGATCCCATCTGATGGCAAATAGTGATGCAATCGTTGATGGTGAATCACATTAGTTTATTAAGATCCTATTCACTCTAGCCTTGAAGACACTTGTATTGTAAACGGACGGGAAGACCAGCTGCTACCTATTCCTAGTTTTATAAAGGACACAAAAATCTTTTATTTTCGGCGATTCCTTCTTTTTGTATAACCTTAGTTCTTCTTTTTCGTCTTCATACCGTTGTTTCATATTCGAGCGTATTTTGTCCAGATTTCAGCTACGTTTGATGGTTTAGCATTTGCCTCGTAAAGGTCAGTTAGAATGCAGATGTTATTGTACAAATAGCACGCCAAGAAACTTTTTACCGTGCTCTCTGAAATATCTCTGCATTGTTTAAGTAGCTCTGCAGTCCCAGTATGGGTCAATGGAGTAACTACCTACTTTTAGCTATATTGTCACTTTATTTCATTTTAGACTTTGATATTCCTAATTATTAGGTCGATTTATGTGAATAAATGTACGGGACAGCTATCCTTGTTTGACGAAAAATATTTGTTATGAGAAATAGTAAGCCACTGTAGTCAATTTGTTGCAAACTGTCTACTAAACGGTAGTTGAACAAGTCTGTGAGTATGAAACAAAAACAGGTCATCTCATACAAATAAGTTATCGCCTCTGAGTCACCTTAGAGATTTTTTGATGTAAAGTAAAATAAAAGACGTCTTTGAAATAAAGTTCTTCTTGAAACATTCTAACTAAGAGAACAGCAAGACGGCCAAGTTACCACCAACCAGTCACGGGCACGCCATAATTATGGCGGTAAGTCCCCTCTTTGAGGAGTGGCTGGAAAGGCAACACGGCATCCTTACCTTCCGTATCACGCAGGTTCTCACCGGAGATGGTAAGTTCGGGAGGTTCCTGCACCAGATTCGTGCGGAAGAAACGGCCGGGGTTTCACGCTTGTGCGGACCGTCCGGGGGACACGGTAGAACATACGGTAGAGGTGAGCCCTGCCTGGGCTCCGCACCGCCGTGTCTTAGTGGGGGCGATAGGCGGCAGCGATCTTTCGCACCGGGCCTTGGTAAAGGCCATGGTCCGGAGCGAGGAGGAGTGGCAGGCGGTCGCCTCCTTCTGCGAAGCAGTAATGCTAGCGAAGAAGGAGGCCGCACGTGCACGCGCGAGGCAATGGCCCCGGCGCCCCAGCCGGTAGCTCACCGTCCGACCGTCCGGTAACCGTCCGTATCAAGCCGTCGACGACGCGTAGTGTTACACGAGCGCCTCAAGGAAAGGTCAGTAACCTTAAGGGCCCAGCAGGGTCGAAGCCTACTGGGGCCATGGGTGAAGCGAAAGAGATCCGCGGGGCCCTGGAAAAATGGCAAAGAAGGAACAGGAGTGGGTTTTTAGTCAGTAAAAGTCTGACACGAAAGTGCAGGGGATGGCATTAGATTATTTTCCCACCTAAAAAAGCCCAAAGCCCATCTGGTCAGTGAATCCTCCCTATTCAACGGAGGCTTGCAAAATCACACTCTGTTCCGCATAACTTGAAACTGTGTTTCTTCAGTTGTCCTGTGTTCAAGGGCAACAGTAATTCTTTCAAACAATCCTGCAGCCTTAGCAGGATCTACTACTAGTCCTAGTTAATGGATTTTCACTGCATCAGTCATATGCAATGAATAATTCTCACATTTATCACTTCGTCATCCTTTAACTCACTTGTCACTTTTTATCTTTACAGCTCAATTTCTGCATTCCTTTCCAAATGATCGGTCGCCTGTCGTGGAGTTTGGCTGGGTGATCTATGAACCTGTTTTTTTGCTCGAGGGAGAGTATGCATCGTCGGTACTGGCAACAGGTGGCTGGTGCTTTAGTATGTACCATTATTTATGCAGGGAAGTCGCCGAAAATATTTCCGGTTTTATTCGACAGTTTTAAAGGAAAGGATTTTATTTCTAGAATTCATTTGTTTATTAAACAGGGTGAAAATTGATACAGGCTCAGCATTGTCTGAATTAAATATACTATTGGATTCAATGGTTTAATTTCTTTATTTATTTCTTCATCGTACATGGAACATTTTGCAGCGATTACATCAATTGAGCACAAATTTGTTCAGAATCCACTATATCATCATGTGCGTGGTATAGTGGTAGACATTAAAGGAGTAGCGACGTTTTGGGTCACGTACGTTCGCTTACGCAGTATCAGGCTAGCACTCCTCCAGAAATCTACGTTTAGTAATTTCATATTGCGCAAATTCTTTAATAATATGTTGAGGTTGATCTTTTCGGCTGAAATTTTTTATATGGTGAATATGATCACATATATCCAGGTTCGTTTGATGTAAGCCCAGTCTAATCTACTCTATTATTATCAGTGTTCTCCGCAGGACAAAGTCGTTTTCTCTATTCTTCTATCTTCCTCTTCCTGCCCTTACCCCATATTACTTGGGGTTGGCGCAACACTTTTTTTTTTCATTTAGTTTCTCTATTCTTCTATAAAGCTCCTAATTTTAGGTCATTTCCTAATAACCAGTTGCAATGACTAGTTCATTTCGCTATCGCTATCTGAGCATGCCTTAATGGGCATATCCCCATCGGGCCGTGAGTTTGGACAATTTTCGTCTGATACGCAGATTATATAATATGATGTGTCCGGTTTAATTCCATTTTAGCTTTGTAGATTCTGTAGACTCGAAACCAGATGTTTAATAATTTTATTCAAACTTTCATGATATCCCACGACCCTCAATAATCGGTCCAAGGGTTGTGAGGGGTCTTCCAACGCTGCGTCTTCCGGTGCGTTGGCGCCACTCTTGAACCTTCCAATGAATTCAAGTTTTTTTTTTCCTATATTAGCCTACCAACAATTCTTTACACCATAAATTTTTGAAGTACATATCTACCATAATCTAAGGTCAGAGTAATAATTTTTTACAGGTTCGCACCGCGTGTCCCATAAACATATAAGGTGTTACAGAAAAAAATAATCTAATTAACTTTAAATTAAATAACAATTTTAAATTAACATTATTTGATGGAATATAAAACTAAAACTAACATAAATGATTGAATGAGATGCAGAGGACCATTCTTTATGACGACATTTGGGAGAAGCCTATGTCCAGCAGTTGACGTCTTTCGGCTCAAAATGATGATGAAGATGTTTCGTGATCATCATCATCATCATCATTTCAGCCGAAAGACGTCCACTGCTGGACATAGGCCTCCCCCAAGTGCCGCCACAATGAACGGATATTGTTGTTTCGTGATATTGACATCATTTTATAACATCAACTTTAACAACAAAACCTCATTTTCAGATTGTCTTCTATGACACCGGACTAGGTAACTACGGGGCGGCCATGATGGCTTATCGTATTCCAAACGTCGATGAACCTCAAGAGTTGACAGCTCAACAATCATCCAGGTTTAACATTTCTATGCCTGAAGAGGAAGAAACAGAAGCTAGTACAGCTGGTGTGCCGCCATCTCCGACTCCTGAGAATACTGCCGTTTCTGAAAGCGGAGGTGACGCAAAACCTGAAAAGGAGACAAAATAATATTTTATTGACGAAACTCTTTAAGTTTTTTATTTTATGCGCTTCTTAAGCCACAAAATCCACGTGTCGATCGTCTATTGGTGCCATCGATTCATCTATATATATAAGGCGTTCATTACATGATAGCTTTTGCTGTCAGTTTTTCCACGGTCAAAAATTTTGACTGACGAAAAACCTACCGTCTAATGCGATGATTGACGTTTGCATGACAAAAAACATATGGCGATAAATTTCTGTCATTCGAATTCAAACATCATTCATGATTGATAGTTTTGATTGACGCTTACATGACCGCGTAATGGACGCCTAAGAGAAGAAACAGAGTCACTGACATTTATATCAACAACTACTGGGACTGGGAACGTAAAATTTTGTATAAATTTCCCTTATATTCATATGTAAGCGAACACTAAGAGAGGATTTCTCAAAATTCACTTCCTAAAGAATTGAAATGGGGTTCCAAGGCTTACATGAAGAAACCTACTTGTTCGCCGGCGAAGACGATGGCAGAAACTAGTGTTAAAATGAATAAATTTGGGGAAATTAATTGACAGTTTCTAACTTCTGGTAAGTATAACCAGAAGTTAGTTCGTTTATAGCCTAGTTCAATTGATTGACGTCGATCAATGTCATCGATTGACAATCCATCGAGAATTGATTGATTACTTAGTAACTTAATTTTTGAACTATCAGATAACCTCACACCTAACCCCATCCCCAAATCTTTTCCTTTCGTCCAAAGGTTGTCTGCCCCCCTAGCCAAGTTACAATCGTATCGTTCGCGCCGAGCGCCTCTAGTAGGCCACGCCTCAGATTCCTTTGTTCTGACGTTATCTCAACGCTCAGTCACGTGGTCAGAACAAAGGAATCGGAGGCATCGGCTACTCGAGGCGTTCGGCACGAACGAAACGATTGTAACTTGGCTAGGGGGGCTGGTTAGGAATTGTCCTGTGCAATAAGATTGTTTCTTGTACACATATTTATATAAATGTTTGTCTTGTAATAAAGTGTGAGGTTGTAAGGAGGTGAGGTAAGTAAAGAAATAAATAAATAATAAATAAATAAACCTCTCTGATTCTGGGTGGAACGGAGGTAGTGTCAGACTTTTATTGTCTCAAATCCACCCGTGTTTCTTCAGTTGCCCTTTAGTTGGTGTTCCAGGGCCACGTTGAATTGTCTCATGTGATGGCACGGTTGACGCCGTATTTGAACAATTGGTCATGTCGAATTTTCTGACTAACCTTAAAGACTGAGTTTTGAGAACGTTCGAAAGAGTTAACGTGGCCCTACGCAACGAATATAGGTAGGTTTTAGTCAATAAAAGTTTAACATGCTCGCTTGCTCCACCCTAAATTGGGAGAGGTCATTTGATGATTTCCCACCCCAGAAAAGCTGTTACGACTGGTTATAATCTATAAGACAATCGAAATCAGCGGTTCCGGATTTATTTTTTCCTTATTTGCAAAATCATGATGTAACAAAGCATTGGAAACGGCAACGAGGTCTTCTAATATACAATTTATTTTTCTTGCAATGGATCGATTATGATATCACGCGATCCATTCGCTCTTAACGCGATCCATTTGACGACCTAAACTGAACTGTTAAAGGGATTGAGCTATTTAGTGTGTATAGCTCCATACCTCTTCCTCACTCGTATGCCTGATATTTGAACAGATCATGGTGAGGCCCTTGTAATGGAACTGCAATTATCTCCAACAATATACCCAGCTTTATCACTTCTGTCGACATCCTTACGTCATCATGAATTTTCCGATGTACAAAAAAGATATTTAACGTCAAATTACACGCCATTTATTACATGTTACGACACGTTTACGAGACGAATGCCCTGTGGAATAAAGCTCTTGTTATACCGAGAGCAATGCGAAGGACTTACGATAGTACTGCATACATTTGATTTTAAGAAGCGCTTTAAAAAAAACCGGCCAAGTACGAGTCAGACTCGCGCAGGGAGGATTCTGTACCGTCCAAAGCAAAAAACAGAAAAAATATGCTTGTTGTATGAGAGCGCTGTTAATTTTTTTTGATTCATGATAGGTTCGCGCTTGACCGCTGTCTCAACTGATGGAAAGCTACGATGTTGTCGACGATGGAGCGCGCTTACCTAGAAGTAACCTATTCACTCTTGACTTAAAGATTCCCAGGTTGTAGCCATCGGGAAAACACACCACTTCTTAGCTGTACGCACAATGAATGTGTTCCCAAAACGTTTTGTGCGTATAGGTGGGATGTCCACCATGTACCGGTGGCGCATTGCCGTACGCGCGATGGCCCGATGATAGAATGGGCTAGGCGGAATCAGGTTATGCAATTCCGACGCACACTCCCAGAAATGCAACCTGTATAAAACCAATAGGCTAGCAACTCGGCGTCGATGCTCAAGACTTTGAAGCCTCAGCTCAACGAGTGCATCATTGCCAATGATCCTCCTGGCTCTTCTCTTAATTGCCTCAAGTGCATAAAACTGGTATCGGGCAGATCCGTCCCAAAGATGAGAGCAGTACTCCATACCCGATCGAACTTGCGCTTGATAAAGTTTGAGCAGCTGTTCCGGCGTGAAGTCCTGTCTGACCTTCGCGAGGATTCCCAGCTTGTTTGCTGCCAGTTGAACCTTTGCTTCGATGTATGACTCAAAGTTGAGTGTTGATGTCAGCGTAACACCAAGAAGATCAAGATATTTTTTTTTACTCTGTTTCTTTTTTGGTATTTGTTGTTATAGTGGCAACCAAAATACATCATGTGTGAAAATTTGAGCTGTCTATCACGGTTCATGAGATGTAGCTTGGTGACCGGACAGACAGACGAACGGACAGCGGAGTCTTATTATTAATAATGTCCCTTTTTATCCTTTGTGTACGGACCCCTAAAAATGGAGGTGGTTCCATATTCGACTGTCGCTTTTTTTTAATTTTGTTCATCTCGGTCTGTTTGTATTTGGTATTGCGGGTGAAATAAACTCTGGATGATCAATGCAAGTAACGTAAAAATTTAATTTGGTTAACAATGTGACGTTTATTAAACAAGCAAAGGTTCATCAAGACCGGACACATTTCAAAGTTAATTACTGCTAATTAGACGTGTTACTGCTATGTGATATTTATTAGGCGCTTCGAAGTTCAGAAATGCCCAGCAGTGGATTGATTAATGCTGGTTGATGATGCCGATGATGCTGCTGATGCTCCAACACAGTTCATCAAGTGTCAACCAATTTTGTTGATTCTTTTTATTTTGTTAGGAAAATAATTTTTCCAAGGTTTTTTTTTTTTTTTGGTTGGGAAAATCATCTTATGACAAATCTCACTCTTCAGCGGAGCGAGAGATAGTGTCAGACTTTTACTGACTAAAAACACGCTCCCGTTCCTTCGTTGCCTTCGTCCCCGAGTTTCGTTTTCACACTACCCATGGCCCCAGTAGGCTTTGACCCTGCTGGGCTCCTACGATTTGCTGACATCTCCTTGAGGCGCGCGTCGTCGACGACTTGGGCTCGGACGGGACGGTTACCGGATGGTTGGACGGCGGGCTACCCATTGCTCGCCGTCCGCAAGCCCGCGTCGACGGTGGTCGGAAATCGGGATCGAAATCCCGGCGGCAGTTGGAGCGTAAGGTCCATTGCCTCACGAATTTTTCCTAGGTGGTTTCATTGAAAGTTGGTTAAAATAAAAAAAGAACTTTGGAAATAGATCATGGAACTCTTCAATACACGATAGCAAATTTTCCAGGATTGCTGCAATTACATACCTGTTTATTATTAGTACAATTTCGTAACATAACATCACGCCGGTACGCTCTGTAGAGGTATGTGGATTTATAAAGACCACCCTAATTTTAGAAGCCGGTATTAAATGACAAAGAAACAAAACCAGTAACAGCGGCTTCCAAAATTCATCATCATCATCATCATTTCAGCCGAAAGACGTCCACTGTTGGACATAGGTCACCACAAATGCCGCCACAATGACCGGTCGAGTGTGCGTCTCGCATCCATCGGATTCCCGCGACCCTCACCAGGTCATCGGTCCACCTTGTGGGAGGCCTTCCAACGGTGCGTCTTCCGGTACGTGGTCGCCATTCCAGAACCTTTCGTCCCCATCAACCATCTGTTCTTCAAGCAATGCCCACTGCCACTTCAGTTTGGCGATTCTTCGGGCTATGTCCGTAGCCTTGGTTCTTCTGCGGATATCCTCATTTCTGACGCGATTACGCAAGGAAACTCCGAGCATAGCCCTTTCCATTGCCCTTTGAGTAACTTTAAGCCTTCTGATGAGGCCTATTGTAAGCGACCACGTTTCGGAGCCATATGTCATCACTGGCAACACGCACTGGTCATAGACTTTTGTCTTGAGACGCTGTGGTATACTGGACGAGAAGACACCGCACAGCTTCCCGAACGCTGCCCAGCCGAGCCGAGCTTCCAAAATTAATTAATCATAATTTATGTGCATTATAGCGCATGAGCTTTGTATGTCACAGTAGAGTCTGGTCTGTAGTTCATTAGTCAGGCTGACATTCATACCACTACCAACTCATGCAGCCATTAGAAGACGGAGATCCGCCGCGATGGTTTTAATTTTGTCGTTTTATGCTATTGATATTTACCAAAGTTCTTGTCATTTTTGAACTTTTAATTAGGTACAAATATCTGCTACGGCACCAATTACGATAGTAACTAAAATAAATTTCAGTACGGTTGCGCAATAAATAGTTTTTAAATTGGCTTCAATCTGGAATTTTGAATAAAAAACTAAAAATGTTACTAACTTTAAAACTACTGAATTTCGGCAGAACATTTGGTAGCTTAATTTGTTGCATTTGAATCCTACTATGACGTACTGCAAGGAATATATCCAGTTACCAGTAACCCTGTATACAGAAACCGAGACGCGCAAAGGGGCAGTCATTCGCTCAACCATCATACAGAAACCGTGACGCGCAAAGCGGCAGTTATTCGCTCAACCATCATACAGAAACAGTGACGCGCAAAGTGGCAGTTATTCGCTCAACCATCATACAGAAACCGTGACGCGCAAAGTAGCAGTCATTCGCTCAACCATCATACAGAAACCGTGACGCACAAAGCGGCAGTCATTCGCTCAACCATCATACAGAAACTGTGACGCACAAAGCAGCAGTCATTCGCTCAACCATCATACAGAAACCGTGACGCACAAAGCGGCAGTCATTCGCTCAACCATCATACAGAAACCGTGACGCACAAAGCGGCAGTCATTCGCTCAACCATCATATAGAAACCGTGACGCACAAAGCAGCAGTCATTCGCTCAACCATCATACGGAAACCGTGACGCACAAAGCGGCAGTCATTCGCTCAACCATCATATAGAAACCGTGACGCTCAAAGCGGCTGTCATTCGCTCAACCATCATACAGAAACCGTGACGCGCAAAGTGGCAGTCATTTGCTCAACCATCATACAGAAACCGTGACGCGCAAAGCGGCAGTCATTCGCTCAACCATCATACAGAAACCGTGACGCGCAAAGCGGCAGTCATTCGCTCAACCATTGCGCCAACCGTGCTATCTATTGAAACTGTTTTGTTAGATTTTTTTTCTCATAAGATCGAATACTCAATGAGGTATGCGATCAATGGATCATGACCTTGATTGTTGAGCTTTTGATCTTGGGTTTCCTTTTCAAGTCGGTGTAGTGATCGTGATTTTTACCAATAGAAATCATATAAAAATAGTCAAGAAACTGGTTTCGAATATTATAATTATATTATAGCTACAACACAGTTCTTCAGCTGCGCATTCCGTGTACCAAATCTCAAAGTTTTTACGACACGTACATAAAACTGGTAATCGCTGGGAACGAACGGTCGGACGCTATTGGCAGCGGCCATTTTGCTAAAAATTCTACAGGTGGCGGGATGTGGTATAATCAAGCTGGTTTGTTAGACGAAAATATACTATATATCAGCTACTAATTTTGAATTGGTTTTTGATAGAAGCGCAAAACTTTAGTTTTAGACAACTGCACGAATTTGCAGGTTAATTATCATAGGCAACTCTATTCTTTTTTTAAAATTTAGCAATGAAGTGAGAAATGAGTATATTAGAGGAAGTTTGAAAGTGGCGCCAGTGACTGCAAAGTTGAAGGCGAATTGTCTGTCTTGGTATGGTCATGTAAAGAAGAGGGATGAAACGCATGTTACTAACATAGTTATAAACATACATGTGGATGGATGGAGAGGAAGAGGGAGGCCAAAGAAAAGATGGATGGATTGTGTGAAGAGTGATATGAAAGAAAAGGAAGGAAGGAAGGGAGTGATAACTTCCTTTTCTTTCATATCACTCTCAGCTTGACAAGTGACAGGGCAGAATGGAAGAAAAAAACGTATTGCACTGACCCCAAATAAAACGGGATAAAGACAGGAAGATGATGATGATCATGACTTCTCCCACTCTAGGGCGGAGCGAGAGGGCGTGTCAGACATATACTTGTAGCGACATCTATGGCGTCATATAATAACTAATCCTGCATCGCGCCATCAAAGTTCTCCGCGCGATTAGAATATATAGAACAGCCCGAAATCATCTATTGGGCAGTTGCCCACCAGACATGACACCCGTCTGGTCAGAGGATCCTGCCTTTTCAATGGAGGTTTGCGGGACTTTACTCTCTGTTCCGCAAACCCCCAAGTGCCGAAAAAAGTCCTTTACTGGACACATACCTCCTACAAGTGTCGACATGACGACAGGTCATTTGCGTATATATCGCACCCATCGGATTACCGCGATCCTTACCAAATCATCAATCCACCTTAAGGGCGTCCTTTCACTGGTGCGTCTTCCAGTTCGCGAACGCCCTACACCTTTTCGTCCTTTCGAAAATTTGTTTGTCGAATAATCTGTCCTTTCCTCTGTTACTAATTTATGGCTATGTCTGTAATTTTCTTTCCTGTGTAAAAATCTTCATTTCTGATTCGATCTCACAAGGAAATTCCGAGTATATCCCTTTCCATTGCCTTTTGGTTTGTCGTTGACAACCTTCAGAGCCCTAGACCTCCCTCATAAGGCACTATGGCATGTCGGATGAGAAAATAACGCACCAATTTCCGAATGCTACTCAGTTGAGTCAGAGTCTTTCTTGAAGTTAGACATACCTAACTAGACAAACCCAAAACAGTACAAAACTTTACTTACTTTACTTAGCTTTAATTTGAAAATAAAAATACTTGATGTGAGTGCACTCTGATACTTAATTTGATCTAGAAATAAATGTATATCTAATATCAATATACCATAATAAGGTATGCGCATTTAGAATATTTTTTTGTCTAACACTTTACCTAACACAACAAAATGATCGGTCTCCCATACAACATCATTTCATCCCCCAAAATAATTTTTAATGAGTTTGAGATGTTTAACACAGATGTCCCCGAGAAACTTTGATTAAATAACTTATTTTTAGAAAATCAATTTTCTTTTGAATTGTTCTAAAATAAACTTTAGACCCTTAATGGGCATTCTACTTCACTACGGATTTTTATGCGGTTTTATTTAATAGATAGAGTAATTCAAGAGAAAGGGTTATATGTATGATACATGCATAATATACTCGTAGTAAAGAAACATTGATATTTTTAAATGTTTCTAATGCGATGTCGTAAATACTCGTAGACACATTTTTTTTGCGCTTACGTTGCAAACGCTGGCTAAACCCTACGAGATAGATCAAAATAATGTAATACAGTATTCTATATTTTAAAAAGTTCTATGAAAAAGTCTGCGATGATTTATGTCTATCTCTTAGGGATAACCCACAATAACCGTTTTTTATCCTTTACTTTTCATGAGAAATAATAGCTTATTTGCGAAGCGATTTTAAGCTATACAGCATTAATCCTTATCCAATTAAGTACCTCAAATACATTGACATATGACCCTTTTCAACATGTAATTTAATTGAATATTTTCGAAGATATTACAGATTTATAATGCTAGGACATAGCGGTTGCGGTGGTATCAGCATTGCACCCGTGCAAAGGGTGGGCGGGTCGCTAGTCTATAATAAAAGATGAACATGTTACCGAGAGACTCAGTAGAGTCATCATTGCACGAATATTAAATAATGTTGCTGTAATATCTACATCAAACTAATATTATAAAGGTAAAAAATTATATGAGTGCGTGTGTATGTTTGTTACTTTTTACGCTCAAACTGCTGATCGGGTGAAATGGCATAGGGATAGGCTCGCGTTTAACCATTAACAGCCTGGTCACGACTTTGGTCTTAGAGTTAGAGCGTGCGGTGCGACGAGCGGGGTGACATCGTTAAGCGCGTGCATTTTCGTTCTGAGCAGCGTCTCGTGGCATGCTTCAAACATTTTCATACTTTTGATCTTACCGCTCGCCATCCTGCGCTAAGCTTCTGCTCACAGCGGCAAGGTGGTAAACGGGCCGTAAAAGACTAGGTGCCAGTTCATCTATAAGTTGCGTTACTTTTTTGGTGTACAATAAAGTTTATTCTATTATCTCACTAGATGGTAAGCGATGATGTGGTTAACGATGGAGCACGCTTGCCTAGAAGTAAGCCCTTGACTTAAAGACCCCTAGGATGTAGTTGATAGGAAACACAGACTACGGCAGGGAATTCCACTCCGTAGCTGTACACACAATAAATGAGTTTCCAAAATATTTTGTACGCATGGGTGGGATGTCTACCATGTACTGATGGTGCAACGCCGTACGTCTAGTGGTCCGATGATGGAACGGGCTTTGCGGAATTAGATTGTGCAATTCTAATGCACAATCTTTGAAATGTAAATGATAGAAAACCAACAGGCTAGCAACTGGACGTCAACGTCATTTCCGGGGACGATGCTGGAAGCATGTTCCACACTCGTCTAAATATTTGATTTTGGGCTGTTATATGTTGTTGTTGTGCTGTTGTTGTGTTTGTTGTTGTATATGGTTGTTGTTGTTGATACTGCCATGCAGGATAGTTCCTATGTAACCTCAAAGATGTTACTACAGATGTTTGGTATGAAAATAACTTCAAACATGAAAAATGATGGACTGGAATGGAGCTATATAAAGTGTATAACTCCACCCCATTTTCTCGCTCTCTCGATTGACATTTTGACAAGTCATGGTAACTCCTCGTACAGATTGGAGCGTGTATTGTCAACGATACCACTGAACCAAACCACCGACGGCGCGTACTGATCCATGCGCGCCTCAAGAAAATGTCAGCAATCGAAGGGGCCTAGCAGGGTCGAAGCCTACTGGGGCCATGGGTGATGCGAAAGATATACCTGTTCCCCTAGCCAAGTTACGATCTTTTCGTTTACGTCGAACGACTCGAGTAGCCTATGCCTCCGATTTCTTGGTTCTGACCATGAGACTGAGCGTTGAGATGACGTCAGAACAAAGGAATCGGAGGCGTGGCCTACTCGAGGCGTTCGACGCAAACGAAACGATCGTAAGTTGGCTAGGGGGGCTGGGGCCCTGGAACAGTAGCAAAGAAGGAACAGGAGTGCGTTTTTAGTCAGGAAAAGTCTGCACACTCTCTCGCTACGTTCAAGAGCAGGGGATGTGAATAATTGATTTTCCCAACTAAAAGAAAAAAATGGTGTCGTTCATAATTGTTTTTTTTTTTTGGTAATGACACCACCGTAAGTGGATATGATTTTGTAACAAAACTTGAAATAGGTGCGAAATAAGGAATATTTAAATTCATGCGGATAAAGTCACAGTAAAAGTTAGTATTCAACTAATTTATAAAGCAAATGAATGAGGAAGACTGAAATAAGTAAGTACCTTTTCAAAATCAAAGGGAACAAATACAAAAACAGTTAGCAAAGTAAATACACAGTTGGCATTAAGAAGTCCAGTCAATGTGTCTTTTTGCCCTTAGAAAGGGATAGAATTAGTCTGATCAAATATGTTAGAAAGGGATGGCGAAAGGAAAGTTTAATCAAAAACCATCCATTTCAATATTATTAATTAGCTTCGAGAACGAGGTTTTGTTTTAAACAGTGATTGATGTAGAATGGATGCGGCATTTAAATGAATATATCGTCCCTTAGCTTATAATACCCCTCAAGTCGAAAATTGGCGGTTTTCACATTTATATGCCTTTAGATGGAGCTGCTCATTGCGCGTCTCACACACACACACACACACACATCACACATCACACACACACACACATCACACATCACACACACACACACATCACACACACACACACAACACATCACACACACACACACTCATGATATAGATTTCAGCCAATCAGAAGCCATAATTCGAAAATTAGTGATAGCGTGCAAGTCGGCTGGCCACTCAACACGGTATACTCGTAGCTTTTTTCGTTTCTTGTAAACTTGGTAAAAATGACTTATGCGGTGTTGTTAGCTAAAGGCCGATATTCAGTGAGATTTTTGAGGTATTTGATACTAATAAATTGTACAAAATAACTCGCCTTCAACTTCAACTCTTCATTAATGGCATTTGTGAAGAAGACACCACCATTTTGTCTATAACACGTGCGGACTATTTGTGAACCGTCAAACGCTGGAGAACATGTAGCGAGTGTTAAAAGTATATAAAAAAAAATTAAAGTTCAAAATACCAATATTTCCTCGCAGAGTAACTCAAGCTACGGGTAGTGTGAAAGCGAAACCCGGGGCCCTGGGACGAAGGCAACGAAAGAACAGGAGTGGGTTTTTAGTCAGTAAAAGTCTGACACTATCTCCCGTTCCGCCCAAGAGCGGGGGATGTCATAAGATGATTTTACCACCCAATAAAAAAAAAAAGCTATAGTAGGTATAAAAACAGTAAAGCAATGGTCAAATAAAAAACTTTGCCTGTGGGAAACCACCCAATGACTTTACTCGTTCTTGGTTAAACCAAAACCACACCTGTGTCCTTGCGTTCTAAGACCACGTGTTTCCTTTTCAGGAAAAGACCAAAGCCCTAGCGGGTTATCGTCCCTGCTGGGTTAGCTGGCCGGACGACCGGACGGCGAGCTACCCATTACTTGTTGTCCACAAACCCACACCAACCGTGGCTGGTAGTCGGGGCCAGAAGCAAGATGGCTGGAGCGTGAGGATGTCTGTTTTCTCACACGTATGGCCGTCTTCTTCACTAGCATTACTGCTTCGCGGAAGGAAGCGACGGTTTGCCATTAATCCTCGTTCGGACCATTGCCTGAACCTGGGCCCGGCGCTAAATAAGCCCTTGGGATATATTTAAATAACTGTTCCTGCTCATAGTGGAGCCGTATCAGAATTTTGTTGAAAACACTCCTGGGTTCCTTTAGTCCCCTTTTCTAATCCAGGTATTTCTTTCAAACATTCTCGCAGCCCAAAAAAAAATGCCTATAATGTTTGTACTATTGGGACATACATGTACGGGTTCAATGCGGGTGGGTTGATCTCACATGTCTCGAAATTGGTTTTAAGCTTTACTGATTTCCTTGTTATACTTTTCTTTCTTGTTGTAAGAGCTACTGATAATTGAATAAATTACAAAAAGTAAAGTGTCTCGGGTTGGACGATGCTACCGAGGCCGATCTGGAAAAATATGAGGAGACTAGGCGTCTAGCGCCTACTACAAATACTAGCTCGAAATTGTTTTAGATAAGAAAACCTGGAAGAATTTAGGAGAGGCCTTTGTCCAGGAGTGGCAAAGTACAGGCTAAATTCTTACATAATATAAATAAACTCTCTCACTACGTTTGTATGAACGCAATATACTCAAATACTACTATCGTACTGTAATCCGAAAGAACCAGTAATAATAATAATAATAATATTCCACAACTTTCACACAACGCCGTCTAGTCTCAAACTAAGCAGAGCTTGGGCTATGAGTACTAGACAACTGATAAACATGCTTATACATTTCAAAGTATATCATATATGTAATGACATTCGAGTATATGATCTCGTTAGGAGCGTCCGAACTACTCGACGGATTGCATAAGACTGCCGTGCCTAGACGTCGCCCTTCCAGTGGTACTTAGACGGACTTAATGCAACAAGGCATTCTCTACCAGTCAACGTTTGGGTATTTATTTTGTAGATTCTCCAAAAACTTTTACCACATCCAACATTGCAAAAGCTATAATAGAAATGGATTCAAAATTTCCCAATTTATGTAAATTAATCGTGTTTCGTTTTGCCCGTAAATGTCTATCATTATTACGGAAATGATTCAATTCGATCTCTCTGAATTTACTGAATGTCGTAAATAAATAGGTCTTGCTAACTAAGTAGCTAAGTTCTGTGTAAAAGCTAATTGTGATATTTGCTTCAAATTTTATTGAGACTTCGAATATTTTCATAAAGGATTTCACTTTGTTTAATGATTACCTTGAAAATTGAGAGATTTAATTTTTGAAGGATAATTAAATTTACTAATACAACCGTCCCTTGGGAGGCAGGTAGTCAAACGCTAGAAAGTCTGACAATCAGTCTATATAAGGAGTATCGTCATCATCATTTCAGCCCATAGACGTCCACCGCTGGACATAGGTCTCCCCCAAATGTCGCCACAATGAACGGTCCTGTGCGTCTCGCATCCATCGGATTCCCGCAACCTTCACCAGGTCTACCTTGTAGGGGGCCTTCCAACACTGCGTCTTCCGGTACGCGGTTGCCACTCCAGAACCTTTTGGCCCCAACGACCATCAGTTCTGCGAACAATGTGCCCTGCCCATTGCCACTTAAGTTTGGCGATTCTTCATGCTATGTCGGCAACCTTGGTTCTCCTGCAGATCTTCATTTCTGATTCGATCACGCAAGGAAACTCTGAGCATAGCCCTTTACATTTGGGTAACTTTGAGCCTTCTGATGAGGCCCATTGTGAGCGACCACGTTTTGGAACCATATGCCATCACTGAGGAGTATCGTGTTGCCCAGTAACTGGGTTCTGCTTCAGGTCTGATAGGCAGTTGATCCAAGTAACACAAAACAGGCATTGAGCCGTATCTGGTTAGACTGGAAACCGATCCCGAGCTAGTTAGGAAAGGACTATGGAGATGAAGAATTAATAATAATAATACTGTGATAGGGGAGACGCAAATGAAAGGCTAGGTAGGTAGTAAATTGAACCATAGAGGTTCAATTTACTATTATTCTATTGTTAGAGGCAGTCTTTGTGACATTATTTATAAAAATATATCATTTGCTTAATCTTTTCTTGTTTGACAAATCTCTCCTTAATATTTATATGTTTCAAATATCTATCACGACATTGCAGTTTGCATGTAAGTAGTATTAGCGTAGCCTCCATGGTCGCCTCAATACGATGTTCTATTAAAAGTGTCAAAGGGGCCTCTAAGAGTTGGATTCGACTCCTCGTACACGTCCTAAAGGTCCAGGACCTCAAAGTCCTGAGATATGTAAATGCTTTAAAAATAATAAGAAAAATTTATTGATAACACAACATTAATTGGTCTACAGTATTTGTTAGTAATTCTTTTATCTATGTTAATTCATCATCAAAAATTAATAATAATATACTAAACCAATAAAATAGACTAATAAACCACTTGAATTAAATTCATTTATAAAACAATGTACACTCTATAACGGCATTAGCTTCTTCTACCCCGTCTTGAGTCATCATCATCATCTTCTTGCCTTTGTCTCGTGTTATTTGGGGTCGGCGCAACACGTTTTTTTCTTCCATTCTGCCTTGTCACTCGTCATGCTATCACTAACTTCCTTTTCTTTCATATCATTCTTCACACAATCCATCCATCTTTTCTTTGGTCTCCCTCTCCTTCTCTATCCATCCACATATAAACTCATAACTCTTTTAGTAACATGCGTTTCATCCGTCCTCTTCACATGACCATACCAAGACAAAGGATTCCCTTTCAACTTTTCAGTCACTGGCGTCACTTTCAAACTTCCCCTAATATACTCATTTCTCACTTTATCCATTCTCATCACACCACACCTCCATCTTAACATTCTCATCTCCGCTACGTGCAATCTTTTTTCAGCCGTCTTTTTCACAGCCCAACATTACATTCTGATTCATACAGATCTACCCTGTCTTGAGTAATCAGTCATATTACCAAGCTAACTGGCTAGAGACACCGCTTTATAACAACTCACTGCTTAGCATGAAAGTTGCTTGTAACATAATATAGGGACAGCTGTCCAATGTAAAACGACCACGCTTCGTACGGATGCGAGGAAAACCAATTAAAGCTAACTTAACTTTGAAAATATGTTTGTGCACATCTAATGTGTTAGTGAACGGTTGTCTTAGATTTTTTTCAACACAGTGTGGGCTCATTTATTACTAGAATAATTATTTTAATTTTAATATATCTAAAAGATGTATTGTTTATTACTCTGGAAGTAGAAATGGTCTCGATTATGAAAATTCTTCTCCGGGATTATTCTAGAGTTTTCGTGGTCCTGGACCACAAAAAGCAACGGAAAGGACACAGGTCTGTTTTAGTTGGTAAAAGTATGACACTCTTTCTAGCTTCATCTCGAACGGGAAGAGTATGAAGTTCTGCTCTTATCTTTGTGATGGATCTACCAAATATAAACTTGATGAGCTTGTATCGATTGAGAAGAGTCAAGAAGATCATTGGCAATGATGTTCTCGTAGAGTCAAGCTACAAAGTCTTGAGCATCGACGATACTTCTAGGTTACTTCAGGTAGGCGTGCTCTATCATCCATCACATTATCGCTTACCATCCAAAAAAAAAAGAAGGGACGGTTGTCGTGTGTCAGAAACTCCACCGCCCGGGTAAGTCACGGGTGAGAACTTAATACCTCTGGTTACTCTCGTCTGGTTAACGGCGATTATTTACACGGCGGTTTTAAATGTTTTTTTTTTCTATTTAAGATTTTTTAAAGAAATATTTTAAAGTGTAATAAATACATCATCATCTTCCTGCCCTTGTCCCATCTTATTTGGGGTCGGCGCAATACGTTAGTGTAATAAATACATATAGAAGAATAAATAAACGATTATAATAAACCAATCTAGCAGTACCTACTATCTGTAAAAGAAGTAAATACTTAAAGTATTCAAAAATTTATCAGAGTAACACCAACAAAACATTAAAAAAAAAAATCTCCGAAAACATTACCTTTATAGAAACAAAGAATTAATTAACTGTTTTCTATCATCATTTTATTTGAATAAAACAAAATTGTTCACATAGAATATACCCTATAGTTCTGATCACTAATGAGGGTCAAATGTAACTGGAAAAGCTGGAACTAAAGTAAATCTGAAGATTTTCTAGAAAATCTAAGCTAATCGCCTTGAGGCGCGCGTGGAACAGTACGCACTGTCGATGACTTGGGCTTGGTCCGGACGGTTACCAAACGTTCGGACGGTGAGCTACCTAATGCTCGCCGTCCGTAAGTCCGCGCCTATGGTAGTCGATAAACGGGATTGGGATCTCGGCGGCTGGGGCATGAGGGCGCGGCCCTCTAGCTAGCCGCCTCCTTTGCTAGCATTACTGCTTCGCAAAAGGAGGCGACCGCCTGCCACTCCTCCTTGCTTCGGACCATGGCCTATTCCTAGGTTCGTCGCGAGAGATCGTTGCAGAAACCAGTTTTTCGATTTTAGAAACTATTCTACCTTACAGTTTGCCGGACATCATCGACAAATAGAGCTGCACCATCACCATTACATCTTAATTCTTGCGGAAATCTTGCAGAGTCCTATTTACAACAAGTTTTCTATTTGGCAAAATCCAATCCAATCCGTTCAATTCGCAATCCCTGAGCACGACCCTTGTCACTATTACGTAACACCCCAAATCAGGTGTTTCGAAGCTGTCTGAATCGATGGAATTGTTAAACATTACGTGCGCTGTTTTGACAGCGAGAACTAGTGAAGCAGTGATTACGGAAGATGCTACCCGTTATAGCCATTTCGTTTTGCTTCCCTATCTCTCCAGGGATGCCAGTAGTAATAGATCATCATCATCATCATCACTTCAGCCGATAGACGTCCACTGCTGGACATAGGCCTCCCCCAAAAGTCGCCACAACGGTCCTGTGCGTCTTGCATCCATCGAATTCCCGCTACCTTCACCAGGTCATCGATCTACCTTGTAGGGGGCCTTCCAACACTGCGTCTTTCGGTACGCGGTAGTAATAGATACATTAATTAATTTATTTTATCCTTTATTGTACATCAATACAAACATAAAAGGAAACTAAAATTAAAACGTACATACAATGGGCGGCCTTATCGCATTCCGCGATCTTTTCCAGGCAACCTGGAATGGGCAGTTATTGCCTGGACAAGAAATGGGGTTGTTATAAATTAAACATATTATTTTATAATAGATACACAGATATATACATATGCTATAATTATAATAGATACATTAGTTTGTAGTTTCACCAGGAGCATCTTCAAAAAAAAACAATAAGTTTTACCTTGCCTGGATTTAACGCTTTGCAGTATGCTTCGCTTAATTTTAAGCTACATATAATATACGTGTGATGAGTGACATTCGATCACCCCGTATATTTTATATGTATCTTTTTTATCATCTTTTTATTGTTTTATTTATACCTTTGTTTTATTTTTACCTTTATCTCGGTAGGCAGATTGCTACTAGTATTTGATTTATATATTTGATTTAAAAATTCTTGTTACAAGTATAAAAGTTAACATGTCAGATTCAGATTCAGCCCCCCAAGATACAGACACTGCATAGTTTGGAGACCATTGTTCAATTTAATGATAATTCAATTACTTATTGTAAGAACTAGCTGTTGCCCGCGACTTCGTCCGCGTAACGTAAGTTCGTAAAACTGTACAATCACTCTGTGCTTGCAATTCATTCCGAAAGCATCACAATTATTTATTGTGCTTTAACATAAAACGGTTAATAAGCGGATACCCAAATTGAGAACCTCCTCCTTTTTAGAAGTCGGTTAAATAAGCAAATTACCTTGAGGAAACATGTTATGTACTCGTCCAGATCCAAATGTATGACCGTCAATGAATAGAAAGAGCATGTATGTGTCGTAGCAGTTGTCATTTCTGACTATCCCAAGGGAAATGGCATATGTATGCATGGGCATATGTATGTTTCTGGTTTATGTGTCTACAGAGGCGTCACGGCATCCTCTTTTTGTGCAGGACTCACCGGTTGTGGGTATTTCGGAAGGTACCCGTGTCGAATTCAGCGGGAAGAAACACTCGGGTCTCACCATTGTGCTAATCGCCCGGAGAATACGATGGAGCATACGGTGGAAGTCAGTCCCGCTTGGTCGGAGCGCCGGCGCCGCCTTGTCCTTATGGGGGCGATTGGTAGAGAAACTGACAACCAGTAGCCTCCTTCAGTGAAGCACTACGATCAAAGAAGGTGGCTGAAACTATGAGGGATAGGACATCCTGACTCCTCAGCGGTTGCTGCAAGGGACGCTCCGGGTGTTAAAGCCGCAAGGCAATTCCCAGCCATCGCAAACACGGGATTGCGGTGGTGCTGTCCGGCCGTCTGGTCAAAGCAGTCCTGAATCGACGGCGACGTAGTATTCTACGCGCGACTCAAAGAGATTTCAGCAAATGGATAGGGCCCTCTAGGGCCGATGTCTGCTAGGGCTGCAAGATTGATCGAAAGAGTTATCTCCCATAACAATTTTTGCCTCAATAACGTTTCACTGAAGAGTTTAAGCAGTTAGACAGCTTTGGTAGAGGTAAACGAAAGAGCATAATCGGGACACCGACCTACAGCTGGATAACGTGCACTGATAGTGAAAAGCCTTAAGTGAATCCAAAAACTACCATCATCATCCGGCAGGCATTAAGTCCGTCGCTGTACATTTGTGCATAAAGGATTAAATAAATAAATCATCAACTATCTTCTTCCACAACAGTACTTATGAAGAACTTGCGAGAACATGCTTGCATTGATTGTTGAAGTTTGATCATTTTGAGCTTTAGAATTACTTGTTCATTTACCTAGGATATTTTGGTGTGTATTTAATAGACGTCCCCGTATATAAGACAAATGTTTTTTCCATAGTGGGAACTACCTTATGAAGAGTCTCCAACTTATGAATAAACTTCGGCGAAACCTTGTGCGCGTGTATCCCCGTTCCATCGAACTCGCATATTGATGGCCAAACCGAGAAATTACTGACACCGATTGCCTCTATGAGGACACGGCGGTTCACTCAAGATGGATGGATAGACCTCCACCGCATGCTACACCGGGTCCTCCAGACGATTCACAAAATGGTAATATCAGGGTACTTTTAACCGAACCCAGAACAGAAACCGTTCGAAACACCCACAACAGTCCTGAGCTTATCCATAAAACATTGATATTACGGTTAACAAATGTAGCAGCCGATTAGTGTTATCCCTGAGACTGACCTCCCTTAGAAGGTTCTTCCAGTGTTGGTCACCAATCACTGCAAGGAGGTAATGTCCAGATGTCGACGTAAGGCTGCAAGGAATCTGAGATTCATACGTTGTCAAACTGTGATCAAAAAACACATTCGATACCGTTTTATATGAAGCAGTGACTAAATAATAAAACACATCATTATTAATCCGCAAGGTGCCATAATGCCGGAGGACACAGTGGAGATGTGCCCTGCAAGGGCGGAGCACCGCCGTGTCCTCGTGGAGGCAATCGGCGTCAGTGACCTCTCGCGCCGGGCTCTGATCCAGAGCGAGGAGTAACGGCAGGCGGTCGCCTCCTTCTGCAAAGCCGTAATGCTAGCGAAGGCGGAGGCCGCACGCGTTAGGGAACGAACGGCCTCACGTCGAGCCGAGATTCCGACCCCGACTACCAGCCACGGTAGAAGCGGGCTTCCGGACGTCGAGCAATGGGTACCTAGCCGTCCGGTAGTTGACCGGACCGAGCCCAATCCTCAACAGCGCGTTGTGATAGACACAGGTGTAGTTTTAGTCAGTAAAAGATTGACACATCCTCCCGCTCCAACCAGAGCGGGAAAAGTCATTGGATGATTTCCACCCTTAAAAAAAGAAAAAAATGTGCCATCATCATCATTATCATTTCAGCCAAAAGACGTCCATTGCTGGGCATAGACCTCCCTAAGTGTCGTTATAATAACCGGTCCTGTGAGTCTCTCATTCATCAGATTCCCGCGACCCTTACCAGGTCATCGGTCCACCTGGGGGCCATCCAACGCAAGGTACCCTGTAACCCCTCCCGAAATTGTGGCCGTGTTATTTTAAAATGAATAATTAAATACTTTTATCGTCTTTGGATGGTATCCCTTGAATAATCACGGTCAATTAGCTTGTTACAATAATGGGAAAAACATAATAAAAATAAGCAGTAGGATTGTTAAAAATGCCTCCGTCTAACACCAGTTTAACCATAACTGTAAACGTGGGTGATGGCCATTCTTCTGCCACTCAGAAAATTACGTAAAATACGCAATGCCATCTATCAAATTCAGTATGAAGTTCAACCGTCATTGTCATCATTATTTCTACTTTGAGTCTTTAGATGGCGTTGCGAGTTGCGTGTGGTGTCATATTTTACTTCTCGAAAACTTTCAACTTTGTTTGTCTTTCATATGCTTTGTTTCTTTGCGATGAAACAAAGCATAATATACCAAGCGTAATATATCAAGTTACACACAATTTAATGTATAAAAGTTATCTACATCGATTTCTAAAGTTAAAGTTTAATAATACGCACTTCACTAAAAATTTCTACAGATATATTATATACGTGTCGCAGCGTCAACAAAGAGGCACAATTATTAGAATTGCTATTGATTAAAGTTTATTTCGTACAACGCCACCTATTATCGTTAGTCGGAAACGTCAAGCAGTGTGCTTGGGTGAGGTCGGTACGGGGCGTGGCATGTTTGCCAACTGTCAGCTGTCATTCGTTTTGACATTGGACGCATGGGATTTGAGAGACTTCACTTTTGAGTGGGACACGAGGGCGAGTGGTCGTTTTGCCAGCCTGTACCGAACTTACCGCGTTTCCGTAGTTCAATCCATTTCCATCGCCTTGATTGTTTAAGATTTAGTTATTTTGTAATTGGTAGTGAATAAATAGACCCTTGTAATCAGTGCTGAGACTGTTATTTCGAACCTACACCATGTCCAACTTGGGTTCTGATGACGAGGTATCCCAAATGGGTGAACTACCTTCGTTATCAGAAGTGGGATGCAACTCGAACGCCCCACGTGGTGTAACTGAAAGTGCTAACCAAGAAAAGCGTACAAACAATACGCACGTGTTTGAAGGTGACACAGAGATGGAAAAATGGCGTTTCCTGTTAGAGCAGCAAAACAAGAACTTTATGGCTATCGTGCAAGCAATAAAAACACCTTCTGGGATTGTGGATGTTCGCCTACCCGATTTTGACTCTGAAAAACGGAATGTTGACCCTCGTGCATGGCTGGCAACAGCGGACATGTGTGTGATCGATCCGAATAGTCATGGTGCGTCGTTGATGATTGCCTTGAGCCGAGCACTCAAGGGAGAAGCTTCATCATGGCTGTCGTCCATATCTTACCCTGGGATGAAATGGAGCAATTTTAAGGAACTTTTTATAGCCAGGTATGATTGTCCAGAGACTACTGCTTCCTTTCTAATCAATCTGCATGCAAATAAACCTAAGGAGAATGAGTGTTTGGCCGCATATGCAGCTACCCTCATGACAACCATCATGTCAAAATGGAACGGCCTCACGACAGAGCAAATTTCTGTTGCGACTGTGCTAGCTCATATCGCAAAGAATGATACGCGAGTCCAGCGATTGTCCTTTACTACGGACATCAAAACCCGCAACGATTTACACCGGGAACTGAAGGCCGTTTCGTTTCTGAAGAGAAGCGCCCCATCCGGTGGTGATGAACACGAAGGTTCTGACGCGAAGAGGAACCGCCCGAATTGGCCCAACTCTGGGCCCAAATGTTTCAACTGTGGGAAACTGGGACACAGATCGGTGCAGTGTCGCTTGAAGAGAGACCTAAAGGCACATGAAGAGCAATCGAGATCGACGGCATCTAGCAGTGGCAAGAGTAACCAGGTACCAGGGAAAGCCGACTGGATCACTTGTTTCAATTGTCGTGAGCAAGGACACTACGCATCCAGCTGTCCTAAGAGGAACGCCAAGGAGGCAAACAGCAGCACGGCGGTCGATCCTGCCAGGGAGAAGCGAGTTGATATGTGCCTTGTGGACGCACCTGCTGGATCTTTACGGCATTCTGGTGAGCAATTCGATTTTTATTATGACTCTGGTGCAGAATGTTCGCTTGTTAAAGAATCCGTATCTTGTAAATTTAGTGGTAGACGAATTTATGGAAACGTAACATTGACTGGTATTGGACAGACTTCTGTAAGGTCGACTGTACAAATTTTGACCACTGTTGAGATCGACGGAATTATTTTTGAAATTCTTTTTCACGTTTTACCTGACAGTTTTTTGCGACATGAAATCATGATTGGACACGAAGTTTTATCAATTGGTCTAGTAGTTCATATGTCGTCAGATAAGATACGATTTGAGAAAATACGGACTGTTCAGACATGTGACGTCAATGATGGCTGTAAATTTGACTGTAACACAATTGCGCCAATTTATTGGTTTAGCGTCTTACTTTCGTCAGCTTATAGCAAAGTTTTCCCAGATTATGGCCCCGCTATATGCCTTGACTTCTGGCAATGGTCGAATCGAATGGAAATCCGAGTATGAGACCATAAGGCAACAGGTAATTTCTATTCTAACTAGTCAGCCAGTGTTATCGATTTATGATCCAGCACTAAAGACGGAGTTGCATACGGATGCAAGTGCTATTGGATATGGAGCTGTTCTTATTCAGCTATGTGAAGGTAAGTCACATGCTATTGCCTATTTCAGCAAGCGCACAACTGCTGCAGAGTCTAAGTATCACTCGTACGAGTTGGAGACTCTTGCTGTTGTCAACGCAGTAAAACATTTCCGACATTATCTACATGGTCGTAAATTCGACGTGGTAACCGACTGCAGTTCATTGCAGTCCACCCGTAAGAAAACAGACTTAACGCCACGTGTTCACAGGTGGTGGGCTTTCTTGCAAGCCTTCGACTTCGACATTGTTCATCGTAGCGGTAAGCGAATGTCTCATGCAGATTTCTTTTCAAGAAATCCATTACCAGATGACCCAGAGAGCGCTCCTTTCGAGAAGGTAAGCAGTAAACAAATTAATTTAGCTGAACTGAATGACAACTGGCTGATTGCAGAACAGCAGAAGGATAGGGAGCTTTCAAAACTCGTGTCTGACTTGAAGGATGGAAAACTTCCTCATGATGTGGCTAAGACCTACGAGCTTCGGTCAAGTGTTTTGCATAGGAAAATTCAGCGACGTGGTAAGACTCTATGCCTGCCAATAATTCCTAGAACGTTCCGGTGGTCCATCGTTAACAATGTTCACGAAGGTTTGCTGCATTTGGGATGGGAGAAGACCTTAGAAAAGGTTTACGAACTTTACTGGTTCGACAAGATGACGAGGTTTGTACGAAAGTTCGTAGATAGCTGTGCCACGTGCAAAATTTCTAAGTCACACTCTGGCAAGGTACAGGCAGAAATGCATCCAATTCCAAAGGTAGCTATACCCTGGCACACCATACATATCGACGCTACGGGAAAACTAAGTGGCAAGAATGACCGGAAAGAATATGTGTTTGTGCTTATAGACGCCTTCACCAAGTACGTATTACTTCACCATACGATTAACATTGACACAGCTAATAGTATTAAAGCTTTAAAATCTAGTGTTTCACTATTTGGTGCGCCAAACCGTGTAATCGCCGACCAAGGCAGGTGCTTCGCCAGTAAAGACTTCAAGGACTACTGTGAGTCTGTTAACATTAAGCTCCACCTAATAGCGACAGGTAGTTCGAGGGCCAACGGCCAGGTGGAGCGCGTCATGAGCACATTGAAAAACATGCTTTCTGCAATAGAAACAAGTAGTCGCTCGTGGCAGGATGCTTTGCCTGACGTACAGCTGGCTCTCAACTGCACGATGAATCGAGTCACGCGAGCTAGCCCATTGGAACTTCTCATTGGGAAGGTTGCGAGGCCTTTAGATATCTTATCGGTGGTTGATGATGACCCCGAAATCGACATTGAGCAGGTAAGGTTACAGGCTGTGGAGAATATGGAGAAAGGCTCAGCTTACGATAAGGTGCGTTTTGACTCTACCAAAGCTAAGTTAAAACCATTTACTATAGGAGACTTTGTACTGCTGCAGAACGAAGAACGAAACCAAACAAAGCTCGATCCTAAATACAAAGGGCCTTTCAAAGTTATAGAGGTACTAGAAGGAGACCGGTATGTACTTAAAGCTCTCAATTCGAATCGGACATACAAGTATGCGCACGACCGTCTTCGAAAAATGCCTGACAGTGACAATTTTGACGACAAGGACCCTGACACCGACTCTGACCACGACTCTAGCAAAACTGATGAGACGAGATCTGTTGACAATGAAGGAGTTGGACCTTAGGTGAGGGAATAAAAGGTACAAATGTAGTATGCAAGTGACTCAGATTGCGTACATTGCAATGTAGTTCGTGGCTGCAAGCCTAAGTGTTTACTTCAGGTTGATGACCAGCGTCAACATGGCAATGTAGGTAATCGCTAAAGGTGCTAAATAGAGGCGATGGCCTTGAGGTTGGGTACCGGATGGAGGTCCCGTTTGATTGCCGGATGGAGGCAATGTGATGTGTTGAGGTCGGGTACCGGATGGAGGTCCCGTTTGATTGCCGGATGGAGGCAATGTGATGTGTTGAGATCGGGTACCGGATGGAGGTCCCGTTGGATTGCCGGATGGAGGCAATGTGTTGTGTGTGACGAGACTAGGTACCGAACAGAGCATTGCATACTGGATTTGGTCAGAATGTTTCATGAAATAGTTTGAAAATTGATGATAATTAAAGAGTGATGATTTCAATGTTAAAAAAAAAATTGATGAGACTATGTGAATCAGAATAAAATTGTGTTGTTGAATCGCGTGACTTTATCTTCCGACATCTCGGTCAGGAAGGCCGAGCAAAGGATGTTTTACTTTCCATAAATTCTTGTTTCAGATGCTTCACACGAGGACGTGTGAATTGTCAAGATGGCCGTGTCGCAGCGTCAACAAAGAGGCACAATTATTAGAATTGCTATTGATTAAAGTTTATTTCGTACAACGCCACCTATTATCGTTAGTCGGAAACGTCAAGCAGTGTGCTTGGGTGAGGTCGGTACGGGGCGTGGCATGTTTGCCAACTGTCAGCTGTCATTCGTTTTGACATTGGACGCATGGGATTTGAGAGACTTCACTTTTGAGTGGGACACGAGGGCGAGTGGTCGTTTTGCCAGCCTGTACCGAACTTACCGCGTTTCCGTAGTTCAATCCATTTCCATCGCCTTGATTGTTTAAGATTTAGTTATTTTGTAATTGGTAGTGAATAAATAGACCCTTGTAATCAGTGCTGAGACTGTTATTTCGAACCTACACCATGTCCAACTTGGGTTCTGATGACGAGGTATCCCAAATGGGTGAACTACCTTCGTTATACGTATATTTATAAAAAAAATTGTAAGCATGCAAAAATATATAAAAAATCTTATTCACGGTGAAAAAATAAAACAAAAATTTCCCCTAAGAAAGCCATATGGGATTCGAACCATCTTTACATTACATGCAAGTCTAGATACGAAACCAATGCGCTACGGTCTTCGACGTTAAAGACATAAAATAGACGTTCTTATATAAACGTCATAATTGACTGGTTGGCTCCTTAACGATGATAGCGTGATGATTTTCGTTTTAGAAGTTAAATTTGCAGCTAAATGGAATAATGTAACATTATAGTACGTGATTTTAGTCGCCGCTTTGATTTTATTATGTGTTTTGATTAGTTTTTACATAATATTTAGAAGATATCGAATAGAAATATCAATTTTATTTTGAAAAATTGGTAAAAGTTATTTTAATACAAAAAAATAAGACAAAATAATGTCAAAATTTTTAACTGTAGCTGGGAATCGAACTTGCGGTAAATGTCGTTCAATACCTACATTTTGGATTATTGCTCACCCCCCATAGCAAATAGCGTGATAATTTATAGCCTATCAGTTGCCCTGACCTATAAGGATTATGTATGCAAAATTTGAACAGGATCGGTTCAGTAGTTTTTGCGCCAATTAATACCAACGCAAAATAATTTTACTGTTTTATTATATGTATAGATTTAACACAAAAGACAGACTGTGCTCTGTGATTCTTTGAAAAAGTCAACAATAACACTTTTAAAGTAAGTAAATTTTTCTTTTCCTTAGAAGTAGACTAATTAACTTTTCATCCCCTTATCTCGGAAAGAGTACTTTTACTCTTCGATATTTGAGTGCAAAAGCCGTTTTTATCCGCTAGAGAAAAGAGTAAATTGAATTTAGAACATCATGTGCACTAAGTATGTGAATTCAAAACATCATTAAACCTATTTACTTCTACCTCCATGGTGCCAAATTTATAATACAACTTTTTTTTTTAATAATTTGTTAAAAACTCAGATTCGAAACCTCCTTGGCGTACTTTATTTTAATTTCTTTTGCGCGCGCCATTTTCTTTTCACGTTATATTATAATCCTTAGGTTGAAAACAAGAAACTTGAAAACAAGTGAGAAACCTAAAATGAGTGATTCTAACGACGAAGAAGTTTATTTGATGCCAACAGAATTGACTGAAACTGTTAAATAAAGCGCAAATGAGCTTTCTCCCTCAACAATCACGCGAGAACTATTTGAAATAATACGATGTGTTTAATACGTGGCACTAGCTAAAGGAGCCAAAACTTTCTCAGAAAACGTTTTCCTGGCATATTTTATTGAATTATCCGAGACACAAGAAATCAAGCACTCTATGGAGTACGTTATCAATGCTAAAAGCAACAATAAAGATGAAAAAAGACATACATATCGATACCTATCCTAAATTAGTGACATTTTTAAAATGAGCCTCATCTGGTCATCGATCAAAAAAATCTAAAGTTTTCATAGCATCTGAAATTGAAAAGTTTTTTAACGAAGCACCTGTTTTTGTATATTTGGCGGCAAAAGTAATTCAGTTGCACATTCAGTATCTACTTAAGTATATTAATCTACTACTTAAAATATTCTAATAAGTACTTAGTGGACTTTGATAGCCATAATTATGCATGCATATTAATTTTATTAATTCATCAACTCTTTACGTTACAGAATCAGAAGACATAGCCCGAAGAATCGCAAAACTTAAGTGGCAGTGGGCAGGGCACTTTGCTCGCAGAACAGATGGTCGATGGGGACGAAAGGTTCAAAAGTAAAAAACTTTTTATTTCACATAGGCCTACATGGGCACTTAAAAAAAGTCAGAAGCTAGTGTAGTTCTGGAATGGCGACCACATACCGGAAGACGCAGCGTTGGAAGGCCTTCCACAAGATAGACCGATGAACTAGTGAGAGTCGCGGGAATCCGATGGATGTGCAACGCATAGACCAGTCATTATGACGACACTTGGGCGAGACGTATGTCCAAAAATGGACGTCTTTCAGCTGAATGATGAGGATAATAATTTTTTTAAGACTTATGATTATCTTCAGTTCCCACTTTGACGGTTACATTCGTAATAATAAAATAAATAAATAAAAAGTGTATTAAATTACACAAAGGCGACATCATAATAAAGAACTCGTTATAAGTGATCCTTTGTAATATATCAGAAAAAAGAGATGGACGAACACTACTTATATTTTATCGGTTTCGGATCTTAAAAGCTTTTATATATAATTATGTTACCGGCCAAACCAGAATTATGGGTGGTTTTTAAAAAAAAGTAACCATGAAGGCTAAAGCAGGAGCGAGGCTCCCCGCCTATGCCTTTTACCTGACCGTAACCTGTCCGTGTCCTAAAATTTCGAGCTTGCTTAACTAGCTCTTGCACTAATATCACGGGTTTAGCCTAGGCGAAATAGTTATCCAAAAATCGAGTTTGGCCGGTAGCATATATCGCTGGCCCCGGGCAATATAGCGGTAAACGCCGGTTACGCCCTTTTTAATGTTATTTGATTTTTGGCTTCTCTGAGTATCAGTCTATCACTCTTATTTTTTTCAATTTTTTAAAATTAATATTTCTTTAAAATAAATGACAATAACAGCTTTATTGCATGAAAAATTATCTTACGACTAAAAATGTTTTATTGCATTACTCTATGAACCATAACACAAAAAACCGGTGAACATCTTTACACTACATTTCTAAACAAAGAGTAACAGTAATAAATTTAACCGATGATACAGCTAAGCTTTGGCTATAAAATTTCCCTGAACCTGGTACGCTCGAGATCTAAAGCGGAAAATACGTCGTATTATATTCTTATAGTCCTGAATCTCAGTGTTTGATGTATTTATAAAGTCATTAAAGATGTTGCAATTGAAACAATAGCGTCTATAATTTGTATTATACATTTTTTCAATTATTTCATTAAATATTTATACCAATACAATTATTTTTAAAAGGTTAAATAGGTAAAAAAAATAGCTTTCATTTGACGTTTTGCACGCCTGTTTTGGATCACTGTACGCTGCACTATAAACAAATTAGCTTCTTTTATTTCTCCTGTAAAAACTGATTTTTGATATTACCGCTTTATTGCCCGGGGCCAGCGATATATATAGAAGATTATAAAGGTGACAGTTTGTACAGATGTGTGTAGATTTCGATGAGATATTGATGAAATTTGGTACACATGTAGACAATATCTTGGATAAGCACGTAGAATACTTTTTATCGTAAGGAACATACTCCCAAGTATGTTCCTTACGAGCAGTGGTGGCCGAGTGGTGACGGCCCCGACTTACGACTTGTAGGTCGCGGGTTCAAACCCAGCTAGGCGCATTATTTTGTGTAATTTATTTTATCACCACTGCTCTCAAAACGGAGGAGAAAAACATCAACAAAACGGCATATCCTAGAACCAAAAATTCGAAGTCATGTGACATTCACCAACCAGCACTGGGCACATGTTGTGGATTACGGCACATTCCCTCTCTTAGAGATGAGGCCTGAGTCCCAACAGTGGGAATATTATAAGACCGACTATGCTATGCTATACAAATACTTAAAGGGGTTATTAGAAAAAGTCTTGTTATTATTTAAGTAAAGTCTCAATAAATAATATTCATAAGCAGCAAAGTTATTAGCGATTCTTTTTATCCCAAAATGTCACTTACAAAATTTATGGAAATATTGATTATAAATTAATGAATGGCGATAAAAATGGAAAAACACTGCGGGTAGTATTTTCTAGTAGCAATTACGACCAATTTTCGTGGACAATTTTGTGATCCACCACGGATTACGGCATTTCCTCTCCTAAAGAGGAGGCCGGAGTCCCAACAGTGGGAACATTATAAGGCCGACTTTGCTATGCTATGCTATGCTGCGATCCGTACGGATAATTGTCGACTTTCACGAGGACAAATCCACTGACCAAAAGCTAAAGTTTTCATACATAGAAAATGTATATTCGGTGTATTTTTGTTTTAGACCGATTTTAAAAATTCTTCACTATTAGAATTATTCTTTATCTCTGAGTAACATCATCATCTTCCTGCCCTTGTTCCGTGTTATTTGGGGTCGGCGCAATACGTTTTTTCTTCCATTCTGCCCTGTCACTCATTATGCTATCACTAACTTCCTTTTCTTTCCTGTTGAGCACCTCAGTTCACCGCGTGGTGGCGGGTAAATCATAGGATATATATTTTCTATATCAACGCAGGCGAAGCCGATTGCAAAAACTAGTTAAAGATAAACTGATAATTTCTAGACTTCAAAACTCAGTATCACTTAACCAGTACCAGTATTCAAAGTCTGGACCGCATGTGATGGTACAGTACCAGGGCTTGCAACCTCTAAATCAACGAGACAATTAGATAAACCTTCAAAGTTCATTAAAATCTATTCCCTACAGTGTGAGCTCAAGTTCAGTAGCAACTAATCAAGTTGCATCCACTGCACAAACACAATTACATTATGTACCTGCGTTCAGTAGATCAGGTTAAGCCTAATGTAGTTCGCTCGATGCGGGAGCTAACTAGTTAATGTTGATACGTAGCCATTATTTTATTATGATCATCAGGTTATTAGCGCCACGGGGAAAACTGAGAGGGCTTGCGGACGAAGAGCAGTACGTACCTAGCTGCCTAGCAGTCTTGTCAGGACTGAGCTTGAGTCATTAACAGCGCGTAGTAGTCTACGCGCACCTCGTACAGATGTCAGTAAACTGTAGGGGCCTAGCAGAGACGAATCCTACTGGGGCCATGGGTTGGTCCTTCCGAAAGGGATTCTAGAATGTTTGTAAAAGTCTGACACGCTCACCCGCTCTAGAGCAGAGCGGGAGCGGGAAGTCGTAAGATGATTTCCTACCTTAAAAAAACAAACGATCGAACTTGGTACGACCGACTTGGTCCGTCCGAGGTCGAGGATAGTCGAGGATGTATTACGCTTAGTCACGCTTGACCTCGGTACGGACATAACAAAGGGTTTGGTGTGATGAGTCTGTACCAAATTTGAGCGTGTCTTAGCTTTACTAGTTGTTTATAAGACCATAGTAACACGATCATCTATCTGTTTCAGCAGTACCCACAAACAATACCAAACTTAATCGCAATCCATCCGAATTTTCATCCATTATTTTCCTAATTTCTATCCACGAACCAGCCCGCCCCCATAAAAGCCATACGGCCTTATAATTCCGGCACAATTAGCTCAGTTCACTGAGCATGCGTGACGAGATAGTACGAAATCTAACGGCGCATTGTAATAGTTTAGTGCTGTGAACCCGAAATATTGACAGCGATGTCGCAGTGGGTAGTTCTGATGCGGATGCCGATTTTATCAGCGTGCTTTTGGAGTTAAATATTGTGTAAATTCTCTTCATTACAATGACTCCATCAGTAATTATAATTAAGAGAATACTCTCTCTCTCTCTCTCTTTTCCTAGCCTTATCCCATTTCAATTGGGGTCGGTTCTCCTCGACATTTTTCGCCAGACATTTCGGTTCTGGGTCGTCGAGTCATTCAGTTGGGTTTTCTTTAGGTCATTGCTAATCACAGACATTCAAGTCAGAAGGGGAATAATTAAGAGAATACAAAATATAATAATTAAGTATTTTATTTATTTATTTTATTTTACGACAAACATGAGAGGACTTCAGTAGTGCATTCAACCAATTACAAGAAGGGCCCGTCCACAATCACTTAAAGCGATCCATTTGACGACGTAAACTATCGTTCTATCTCTCTTTCTCGCTCACAAGCCTGAAATTTTATCACGTCATTTTTTTTTTAATTGGCATAAACCAGTGCTTGACTGCGATCCCACCTGATGGTAAGCAGTGATGCAATCATTGATAGTGAGGCTACACTAGTTTATTAAGAGCCTATTCACTCTAGCCTAGAAGACACCTACATTATAGTTGGACGGGAAGATCGGATGCAGCAGAAAATCAAATGCTCAATCAATCAGTTTCTTTTATTGTAGTGGCTACTTTATTCACTTTCCTACCTTTATGACCTCGCAGTAAAGAATTTAATTTTCCGATGACTCTGTAACGACCGGAACCAACAGTTGTGGTCCTACTAAGAGCTAATTATTGCCATCAGAATGAAATAAGGCCTTAAATTTTAGTGTTACTTATAGAACAGAGATTAGAATATTTGGTATTCTGCCGTGATTCGTAGTTACTAGTGTATTATTATATTGATTAATAGTTTGTAGTGGTACTAATGAACTAAAACTATTATTTTGCATTCAAAACCAGGAATTACAAAATGACTTTTGTCAGAGGTCTGAATGTGACCCGAATTGATAAAAATCTAATATTCTTAAAATACAACAGGAAAGAGGGTTGTGGATCGGATCAAATAAAGATTAAAAGGTTGTATTTAATCTTTAATTTGGTCCGTTTCCATCGTTTTAGACTTGGTTAAAGGCGGTTCGAAATTGTAACTCTGATTTGATCGGAAATCGTTAACCGATTAGACCGAATTTCGGAAAGAAAACTATTGAAAAATCTACAAGATTGATTGAAAGAGTTATCAAGGCTCTGGAATGCATCGGGCAACTAAAGGAACACAGGTGGATTTAGTTAGTAAAAACTAATTTTTATGATTATCCACCATAAAATAAAGTCGTGACTTCAATCTTTCATTGAAACCAAAGATAACAATCACAATCTTATTAAATAATCATCATTTTACTCCTACCTCCTGCTTCTGCATCCTGCTCTAGTCCCATGTTATTTGGGTTAAACGCAACACGTTTTTTTCTTCCATTTTGTCCTGTCACCCATTAACTAACTCACTTTTCTTTCATATTACTCCTCACACAATCTCATCTTTTCTTTAGTCTCCCTCTCCCTTTCTATCCATCCACATGCATACATATAACTTTTGTAGTATCACTCGTTTCATCCCTCCTCTTTATATGACCATACTAAAACAAGCGATTCCCCTACAATTTTTCAGTCACTGTCGTCACTTTCAAACTTCCTCTAATATACTCATTTCTCACTTTATCCATTCTCGTCACTCAACACATCCATCTCAACATTCTCATCTTTGCTACATGCATTCTTTTCTATAGCAAGACAAACGAACCTTACTAAATAATAATTTCAAGAATTTCATCACACAAAATAACCTATAGGTACCTACAGTTTGGTGTTAAATGGTGTAACATCATATAAATGTAATTTATAGTGTAATAACTGTGTCACTACTTGTAATATATGGTCCAATGAGGCTCGCTATTGTGTTCATTGTTACATCAGATTTTTTTCGGGTAAATATTTTGTAAGCGAACTTTGTAACTATGTAAGAAATGGCGATTGAAATTAGAATATTATTAGCACAAATATTGTGCTGGATCAAGCAGAGCTTTTTTTTTGGCAGGTGGAAAATCATCTAATGACTCTAGGGTGGAGTGAGAGGGCGTGTTAAACTTTTACTGCCTAAAACTTACCTATGTTCATTCAGTTGGTCTTTACATTTAAGAACCACGTGTTTCCTTTTCAGAAATTTCCCGTGGCCCTAGCGGGTATCGCCCTACTGGGCCTCTACGGATTTGTCGAAATCTCTATGAGGCGGGCGTGAAATACAAGCGCAGTACCTGTACTAAGGTAGTCATAAAGTACCATTTTGATTTTCATGATCCAGTCAAATAAATCACTAAACAACTAGCCAGAAATCCAATATAGTTTTATTGGATTTTAATTATAAGGAAAATAAAAAAATAATGAAGTGGTGTTTTATATATACCTATGTAAACCCCTGTTTTTTAATTATTACCAAAAATGGGGCTCTATCCGTACCCGTTACTTGTGTAATCAAAAGTAAAAAAAAAGGTATCACAAAATTGTCCACGAAAATTTGTCGTAAATGCTAATAGAAAATACTACGCGGTGTTTTTCCATTTTGATCGCCATTCATTAATTTATAATCAATATTTCCATACATTGAGTGAAATTTTGGGATAAAAACAATCGCTAATAAGTTTGCTGTTTATGAGTATTATTTATTGAGACTACTTAAATAACAACAAGACCTTTTCTAATAAGCCCTTTAAGTATTTGTAGCAATTAAAAATTAGTGGTGTATAGTATGTATATACAACACACACATTAAACCAGGAGCCACCTAAGGAGTTCTGTTGAGGAGCTCGTGGCTAAATTAACAGAATAGAATAAACTTTATTATAGGTACACCAAAAAAGTAACACAACTTATACACAAACATAATTATATCTATGGGTACAAATTAGGTCTTACACGTCTCGCTGACAGCGATATAGATCTTCAAGGTTAAGCAACGTTTTCTAAGGTTGGGCTGTAGATGGGTGACCATATTAAGATAGAAAGCGGTAGCTTTGGGTGAAGCGAGAGAGCCTTTTTTAAGTTGACCTTCTAACAACAGACTAAAAGTTATCCAAGGTCAAAGGTCAACAAACTTACCAACCATTATTACAAACAAATTGGTATTTAACTGCCCTTGATTACAGCTATAAAAAAACTATTAAACTCATGGTTATGTTTTCATTGCTTATTAATGAATACTTAATTTCACTGAAATGGCTATGAAAAGTGAAGTATAAAAGTTACAAACAGTATGACGGTAGTGGTAGAAGAATAATTTCTAATTTAACAAAAGCTTATATCTAGTTATGTTATTTCTCCCATATTCTTATTTTGTGCCTACCTGCCCCCCTTGCCGTTGAGATGACGTCACAACAAAGGAATCGGAGGCGTGGCCTACTCGAGGCGTTCGGCGCGAACGATACGATTGTAACTTGGCTAGGGGGGCTGGTGTGCGTTAGCAAACAATAGTAGAGTTGCATTTGTCTTATTCGTCATCGTGCGCCACAGCGCAATTTCGCTTACTATGTTGAGCATAAGCATCTCTTCTTCTTGCGTCTGGCCCTGGTTCAAGCCATGATTTGGAGTGATAGGGAACGGGAAGCAGTTAACGCCTTCTGTGATGTAGTAATGCTGCAACCGTGAGGTAAGGGACATCCTCTCGCTCCAGCCACCGCCTCTAAAGATGTTCGGGGTATCGGGAATCACAGTGCGATTCCCGGCCACACTAGGTGCGGGCTTGCAGGCAGTGAATAATGGGTAGTTCGCCGTCCGACCGTCCGGTAAGATCGGAGCCCGAGTCGCCTAGGGCACGTAATGCTGCACGGGCGCCTCAAAGACATGTCATCAAAACCATAAGGGCTCTGTAGGGCTAACGCCTGCTAAGGCTGCGGGAATTTTCAAAAAAGAGAAAGGAATACAAGTACCTACTGCTATTGGTATAGTAGCACACCTAATTCATACAAAGTACTCCTCATTTACTACTCTTTCTATTAGTGTTAACGCATCAATCTTGTTGTACACTGCACCGTTCGGGCGTCTTTATATCGACACCGCCCACGCTGAAAACCAGAGCTGTTTGCTCATCGCATTATGCGTGAGGCCGCAGCTTTATGTTGAGCGTTCGGCCGTTTTGCGCGGATGTGACGCATATCTTCCCTATCAATTAATTATGTTTGTTAGCTAGTTTTTAAGATTGCGTCATTTCGCGTGAATAAATTGTTTTTCTTTCTTTCTTTCATCAAAATCCCTTTTGTGGTCTAGGAAGAGTCAGTAGATAAACAGTCAAATGTGAAACGTGAATTTGTTTAAAATAAATTCTTAAGTATTTGAAAGCGCGTGTTTATAGAACTACTGACGTAAAAATAATGTCCTATTCTTTTTGAATGTATTGTTTATGTACATTGTACATACATATGTGTATTGCATAACATTTCTAGAACTACATAAGTTGAGACATTCTAGCATGTCTAGCTTAGTTTACACTTAAGACTTATACCCCATCATTCGAAACGAGGTGTTAGCAGTTGGCTGTATTAATAAAAAGCTAATGCTCACGTAGACTATTGTTGTTTAGCATGCAATGCCGTGACTTATAGCATTTAGTCGTTCGTTTGTAGGGGAACGTGGTAAGTGACTTTGTAAGTCTTGTTGTTCTAGTCTGAGTGTTCTTTTTCTTGTATTTTTCAATGAAAGTATCCGGCTCGAAGTACCGTATAACAGAATCATGGATGTTCAAGAAGTATAAAAGTGGAAAAATGCTCAGTACTGTTTATAATGTACTGTACTGTGTGTGTGTGTGTGTACTGTGTATAAAGCATAAACAAACTTCGGTTCTATCTCATAATATTTTTATTTTACATAGAATTCAATTTATTGTAAAAAAACCTGTTTATTGTAAATTTTAAAGGTATGAGAAGATAGAGTAGACAAGACTGATATATCCATGTTAGTTAAAAATTATTATGTACTTGAATCAATTTTTTTTTGTGACTATAGTTATAATTTATAGATATAAATTAATATAGAATAGGAAACACCATCTTAAATTTTCGACTTCTCATATATATCAAACTATACTATATATGTACATATGTGACAGATGACATTGTTGACATCGCTATTATTTTTTTTTGGGGGGGAAAATATCTAATGACTTCTCCCGTTCTTGGGTGGAGTGGGGAGGGCATTTCAAACTTTTACTGACTAAAACCCACTCCTTTTTCTTCTTTGCCTTTGTTCGTTCCCGGGTCCCGGGGTTCACTTTCACATAACCCATGGCCCCAGTAGGCTTCGACCCTGCTGGGCCCCTACGATTTGCAGACATCTACATTAGGCGCGCGTGGAACACTACGCGCCGTTGACGACTTGGGCTCGATTCGGACGGTTACCGGACGACCGGACAGCGTGCTGCCCTTTGCTCGCCGTCCGCAAACGTACGCCTACGGGGGCTGAAAATCGGGATCGGGATCGCGATCCTGGCGACTGGGGCTTGAGGGCCGTTCCCTTGCGCGTGCGGCCGCCTCCTTTGGTAGCATTACTGCTTCGCAGAAGGAGGCGATGGCCTGCCATTCCTACTCGCTCCAGACCATGGCTTGTAGCAGGGCCCAGCGCGAGAGGTCGATATCGAGGACACGGTGGTGCTCGGCCCAAGCGGGGCACGCCTCTACCGTATGTCAGGGGTTGACATCACAAACAGAACCTGTATTATACCGACACAAGATAATGAAGATTAACACAAGAAAACTGGGTAAGTGCGAGTCGGACTCGTGCACTAAGGGTTTCGTACAAACTTACTTATTCCTGAATAGTTTCGAAGATTTTTCCGATTCTCAAAAAAGTTTTTTTTGTGACGTAACAACAAATTTACTATTTGCAGATTTATTTCAGCCAAATTTCAGGATTCTGGGTCAATGGGAAGTATTCTATGAATTTTGATTCCCTTGAGAGTGTCGAAAAATACGTTTATTGTGACATAAACGGCCGTATCTTTTTATTTCGTTAACTTAAAAGTTTGATTTTGTCACAGCTTCAAAAAACCGCAGACTTGAGTAAGTATATGGTTTTATTTTCAATTCGATACCTTCACGCGATCTCAAGATAAAGGGTCTTGACAAACAGACAGACAATAAATTGATCCTATAAGGGTTCCGTTGTTTTCCTTTTGAGGTACGGAAATTTCTTTCTTTTCCAAAATCAGATTATGTATGATGATGATGTTAAGGTAGTAGATGACGTATTTTGTTTTTCATTTTCAATATGAAGTTGCCTGATGTGATTTTATTGAACAACGAAAAAAGACAAGGCGAATACTGTGTTCTATCTCTTGACAATCTTTCTAGTAAAAGGTGCATTTGTTCAGCTTTTGTGCGAATGTTTTAAAGAAAGTGTTGTTTGTTTGATTTCACTCTTCTATTGAACTCGAAAGGCAAAGGAAATATATTTTGGACACAAAATATTGAAGTTGAAGCAAGATTTTCATTTCAGTCTTATTGTCTGTTCTTTTGTGCAAACGCGTGGGTAAGGCTACTGGCAGTATGTTGCGTCGTGGTATAGATAGACTTAAAATATATTAATTTAACGTCGCAAGTGTGCATGTGTACATTGAGTCGGTTTAGTTGCTCGCGAGTGTAGTGAAATTATTATTATCCCTGATCAGATTCCAAAATTAGCATAGCATAGCAGAGTCGGTCTTATATTGTTCCCACTATTGGAACTCAGGCCTCCTCTCTAGGAGAGGGAATGGGCCGTAATCCACCACGCGGGTCCAGTGCGGGTTGGTGGTTGTCACACGTCTTCGAATTTTCGGTTCTAGGACATGCCGGTTTCAACACGATGTTTTCCTTCACCATTTTGAGAGCAATGGTGATGAAATAAATTACACAAAGTAATGCGCCTGGCTGGGTTTGAGCTCGCGACTTACAATTCGTAAGTCGGAGCCGTTACCACTCGGCCACCACTGCACTATTTCAAAATTATTATTTTTTTTAAGGTGGAAATCCTCATGGATATCTCCCACCTTGGGGTAGGTGGAGGGGTCTGTCAGACTTTTACTGGCTAAAACCACCCCGATGTTCCCTGAAGCACTTGTGTCGGGGCTGTCTTTCGAGGTGCTTTACGCGTTATGTGAAAAACACATAAACTGGCATAACTCACAATGTATTGCGAATACTGAATTATGTCGTTTAGGACGTTTTTAATTAGTACCTTCTGCCAGCAGCTTCACCAATCTGAAAGAAGAAAAGAGGACATACTTCCAGAAATAGGTCGTACAGCCGTATATAAACTTTCGGTTTTAGAATATAGTGTGATCTGTATGTCATTCAATCCAAAAGGCACTTTGAAATTCTTCCAAAGACATTCGTCCCCCAATTTTGTATACCACACGTATTGCAAGTGATAGCACACCTCCTAAATCTAAATCTCCGTGTGTTATACACATACGATATATGGCCCGATTGAGTACAGTTAGTCCAGGCAGACGGCTGGTATGAATCATTGTATAAACGCTGTACTATCGGACCACCTCGTCAGTCACCGGAGAAATATAAGCTGGATAAATACTAGGTTTTGGTTCATCGTATTTTGTATGGTAATTTACGTAATTTAAGTCGTATTTGAGTCGTCATTCGTATTTAATTTTTGAATTTTTGTGTGGTAGAGAGCAGTGGTGGCCGAGTGGCAATGGCTCCGGCTTACGAGTTGTAGGTCGCGGGTTCAAACCCAGCCAGGCGCATTACTTTGTGTAATTCATTTCGTCACCACTGCTCTCAAAACGGTGAAGGAAAACATCGTGAGGAAACCGGCATGTCCTAGAATCAAAAATTCGAAGACATGTGACATCCACCAATCCGCACTGGGCCCGCATGGTGGAGTACGGCCCATTCCCTCTCCCAGAGAGGAGGCCTGAGTCCCAACAGTGGGAACATTATAAGGCCGACTATGCTATGCTATGCTAGTTTTGTATGGACAATGTTACTTATGTATCATATATTTTTTGTTTTCATTTCAGGTAAATAACTATGTACTGTTCGTACACTTACAAGAGTTGTTGTTGTAGAGATTGGAGTGCGTAGAGAAAAGATCACTTGGTTTTCGTAAAGTTTATTACGTAAGAACACTGTTTACAAACAAAACTGTTGACGATTCCTTTCTCTAATGTTGGTCACAGCGTAGCATTAAATGCACTCATCGATTTATTGTACCTAATGTAATGTGTGTATGTGTGATGTGTATGTGTGTGTATATGTGTGTGTGTGTGTTATTTATAGTAATAAAGTGACGCACGTCGGGTGTAAGACCCAGCGTCAGCAAAATGTACTGTTTAAGACTGTACAAACTATGTTTACATTGTTGACCCATTGGTAACGATCCCGACTTACGAGTTGTAGGTTGCGAGTTCAAACCCAGTCAGGCATACTACTTTGTGTAATTTATTTCACCAAGTGCGACGCAAAAATCGTGAATAAACTTCATAGTACGGCATATCTTAGAACCAAAAAATCAAAGACGTGTGACATCCATCAATCCGCACTAAGCCCACGTGGTGGATTACGGCCCATTCTCTCTCCTAGAAAAAAGGCCTGAGTCCCAGCAGTAGGAAGATTATAAGGTTCATTATGCTATCTATGCTTATATTTATAAAAAATCATACCCATAGAGGTAGGTAGGTTCTAAATATACAGGATGTCTTTGACATCAAAACACGAACGATGACCATGGATCCATTACATGATTCTTGACCCCCCAGTGAGGAAACCGGCATGTCCTAGTACCAAAAATTTGAAGAGATTTGGTATCTATCAATCTGTACTGGGCTCGTGGTGGATTACGGCCCATTCTCTCTTATAGAGAGGAGGCCTGAGTCCCAACAGTGGGAAAATTATAAGGCTGATTATTCTATCCTATGCTTGGCATACGTTTATTTAAAACCTAAATTAAATTAAGGACCAGGGGTTCTTTATTTAGGTTAGGTTTTGGAAACGCCCCAAGCATCAGGAGTTGTAGGACGAGTTTCGGCCATCCAGTAAAGTCCGGGACGAAGCGCGACGGCGCGCTGTGTTTAAAAAAAAATTCAGCAAAATTAGGGACAAGTCAGGAGGACGCTTGCCAGGGTTGCGGATTGTGTGGAAAACTTACCATAGCTTACGCACAAAGGGCAACTGAAGGAACACTGTGAACTTTAGTTAGTAAAAGTCCGAGACTCTTACCCTTTCAACCCAGAGCAGGAAGGGTTATTTGATTGATTTAACATGTAAAAAAAAGTCAGTTTAAAGAAACATTTATTTGGGTTAACGAATGGTTATAATGAAGACTGATAATCTATTTGACAGATATAAAGAAATAAGTGCGAGTTAGACTTGCGCACTGAGGATTCCGTACAAACTTGCCTATGAAAAAAGTTCAATTTCCGAATTGGGTGACAAAGATTTTTTCGAATCGCAAAAAAGTTTTTTTTTGTGACGTAACAACAAATTTACAGTTTTCAGATTTTTTCCTATACTTGTGCCATAAGACTTTGATTCACGCCAAGTTTCAGGATTGTAGGTCAATGGAAGTACCCTATGAATTTTGATTCCCTTGAGAGTGTCCAGTCGACATAAACGGCCGTATCTCTTTTTTCGTTAACTTAGGAGTTTTTTTTTTTTTTTATTGGGTGGGAAAATCATCCTAATGACATCCCCGCTCTTGGGCGGAGCGGGAGATAGAGTCAGACTCTTACTGACTACAAACCCACTCCTGTTCCTTCGTTGCCTTCGTCCCAGGGCCCCGGGTTCCGCTTTCACATTACCCGTGGCCCCAGTAGGCTTCGACCCTGCTGGGCCCCTACGATTTGCTGACATCTCCTTGAGGCGCGCGTGGAACACTACGCGCCGTCGACGACTTGGGCTCGGTCCGGACGGTTACCGGACGGTCGGACGGCGAGCCACCCATTGCTCGCCGTCCGCAAGCCCGCGCCTACGGTGGCCGGAAATCGGGATAGGAATCCCGGCGGCGGCGGTTGGAGCGTAAGGACCGTTGCCTCACGCGATCGGCCGCCTCCTTCGCTAGCATTACTGCTTCGCAGAAGGAGACTACCGCCTGCCACTCCTCCTCGCTCCGGAGCATGGCCTGAACCAAGGCCCGGCGCGAGAGATCGCCGCCGCCGATTGCCCCCACAAGGACACGGCGTTGCTCTGCCCAAGCGGGGCACACCTCCACCGTGTGCTCTTGATTTTTTCACAGCTTCAAGAGACTGCAGATTTGGATATATGCTTTTAATTTCAACTCGATATCTCTACGCGTTTCTGAGATAAAGGGTCTTGACAAAAGACACACAGATAGACAACAAAGTGATCCTACAAGTGTTCCACTTTTTCCTATTGAGGTACGGAACCCTAAAAACATCCATCAAAACACTTAAACAGAATACGAGTAACAACACAAATATCTAGGGCAAACTACTAAAAGCTTAACCTTGATCTAAAAGTAACAAAAACGGAACGAATTAACGGTTCAGCTAATGAAATTAGTAGGCAATGGATCTATTCGTCACGGAGTTACGATATAGGGACCAAGTCGACGACAATAAAATGGCAACACAGTATCGAGTCTATAAAAATGTTGGAGATATAGGACAAGGGCTGGCAAGAAAGCATAGTAGTTTTTTTTTCCAAGATATCGTGGTGACCATGCAGGTCAAACAATAATGTTATTATCTTGCAAACTGGCATGCTATACTTTTAAGGTTTATGTTTTAAAAAGTTTAGGATTGATAGATGTTCAAATAAGAGACAGGGAGACGTCATACAAAAGTCGAGATGTAATTTTTATACAAAATGTATTAGAAAGTGCTTAATACAATAGAATATCAGTATAATTTAACCAGAAGCCTTTCATTTGCATCTCACCTATCACGATTGGTCGTAGTATTTATCTATGATTTTAGATATAAGTGTCTGACAGTACGAGAAAAACTACTGGTATTACAGTACCTCTCCCAAACAAAGAAATACAGTGAGTTAGCTGGCGCAGTAGGCGAGGTATATAAGCCTGGCTAACAGCTGAGTGATTTTTTATATTATTTGAATATTTGAAAAAGGAGAAATTATGTTCTCAGGCGTAGACGGATGTGCTGCGAAGAATTTATCGCCGATTTTAGGCAGAAGGCCAGGTCAAACGAGTGGTTGGAGAGTGATTACGCTCTCATATTAGGCGCATTCCTTCATGGTGTGGCGTATCATTTTTATAGATATACATATCATGATTATATGATTATATTAGACGACATGATTTTTTTTAAAGTATCACTGGAGCATATTCAATTTTTAGCAATGATAGAAACTTATAAAGTTTTGTCTTTTTCTTCTCTGACACAATGAGCGTCCGATGAGGTTAAAGTCATAATCATAAAATTTGTAGTTTATATTTTGTTAGATCCCTTCTGGGTAGATGTCAATAATGACAATTAGGGTGCAGCATCGTGCTGCAGTGGAGCAGTGGGGTCACTGTGGCAAAACCTCAAAAAAAGGCAAGCATGACAGCGTTGAAAAGTGAGCGCAAAGTTAGCGCATAGTAGTTTTGTAAATAGATTTTGAATGTTGCTTATCGTTCGTCATGACTTAGGTTCGCTCCTAAAGAGACGACCACCACCTTGTAAATTAATTTCCTCCATAGGTAGGGACACCTTGGTTAGGTATAGGCAGGTTATACTTAAACCTTAAAAGTTTTTTTTTGTATAGAAGTGCTTTGCAATCCTCGGCATTTCTATTCGTAGGGGCGTAGCTCATATGGTAGCCATGCAGGTCACACAATAATATTACTAACTTGCAAACTGGCATTTTATACATTTAAGGTTTATATATTAAAAAGTTTAGGATTGATAGATCTTCAAACAAGAGATAGGGAGACGTCATACAAAAGTCTTGATGTAATTTTCATACAAAATGTATTAGAAAGTGCTTAATACAATAGAATTATATTAGTACAATTTAACCAGAAGCCTTTCATTTGCGTCTCACCTATCACAATATTTTATTCGTAAGTTGGTTGGTAATTCAGTTTAAAATTTGACGACCAATACATATTATGTTTATTATTTTTTTATAATATTGATAAACTAGCTGATTTCGTTAGAATAGAATAGAATTTTATACATAATAGAAAAAAAAAAACAAAAAATTGTTTTTTCGTTGTTCTGCTATATAAATTATCTAAGAAAAAAATACGATAGGAGGATAAAAATAGCCTACAACCACAATACCCCACAATATTCATATATATCAAATATTAAAAAAATAAAACATAAAAACCGGTCAAGCGTTTTCGGAGGAGTTTGACAATAAACACTGTGACACGAGGTTTTTATAATTAAAAATCAGAAGAGTAATTACAACAACAATGGAAGGAATGGAGAGAAGACTTTGTCCGGCAGTGGGATAATATAGTACATTTTGATGCATGTGTAGAAAGTTTGAAATAGCAACCGAGGCAGAATTGTCATGAGTCATAGGCGAGTGTTTTATGGAGCCGAGGGCTGCAGTGACAAATATGCACGTATATCAAATGACTTTTTTCAATACACTTACAAAGAAATGAATAAACGAGGGTTGACCGGCGACTCATTGGAGACGACGCGCGCCCTGCCTGATACGATAAATGTAATAAAACTGTGGCGGGAGACAACGCGCACTTTTCTGCACTAGTGCGGACAACAGTCGATTGCGTGCCTAAAAGCGGTGGGATAAGAACGGGTTTTCGAGTGTATTGAAAAATATTTACACCATCATTGTAACGGTGAAAGAGAAGTTTGTATGTAGGTGTATGTATAGTATATGTTTATTACTCCTCTATACTCAAACAGCTGAACCAGTTTGGATGAAATTTTGCACACTTTTTTATCCCGGCAATATGTTCCCTTGGTGTGATTTTCTACTTTGACGTGGTTGAGACCGTTAGTTGAATAGAAGCAAGTCATCATCATCATCATCATAATTTCAGCCGAAAGACGCACACTGCTGGACATAAACCTCTCCCAAGTGCCGCCACAATGACCGATCCTGTGCATCCACCTTTCGACCTCATCGGCAATCTGTTCTGTCAGCAGTGTGCCCTGCCTCCTGCCACCTAAGTTTGGCGATTCTTTGGGCTAGAAGCTAATATAACTATACCAAGACTGAATTACATTGACAGTCACATAAGCGGTCTTTTTACGTAAAATTTACTCTATCAGATGCATTCTGATTAACTGGATTCGGATGGAGAGTTTAACTTTGCCTAAAGTTCCACTATGTACGTTAAATATAAATTAATAAAGGGTAGCCGAGCCTGACCATAGCTAGAAAAATAACCAACATTTGTTTTAGATGAAGGTGAATAAAATAGTTTTTTTGTTGTCCTAAATTTGTTGCATTTTATAACACACTGGCCTTACCGTAATGTGTTAAAATGTCAAGAGAAAGAGAGATGGAGTTGTATACTTTCATTCTTTTAATCGCTTTAAGACCTTTTGGTAGGCCCTGAGTGCTCTTTTTCATCATAAAGGCTTGGGTTTTTTGGTCCTTGTAAATTATACTAAGACTAGCTGCTGCCAGTGGTTTGACCAGCGTAAAAGTAGTTTTGCTAAAGGAATGAGCTAATTCAGGACATGGTCTACCTGTATGCCAAGTTTCATCAAAATCCGTTCAGCCGTTCCAGCATGAAGAAGTAACAAACATACACTCACAAACTTTCGCCTTTATAATTTTAGTGTGATGTTAAAGGTGCTATTCGAACCTCTCGGCTGCAGGCGGCGGATGCAGGCGTCACATGCAGCGACGCTTACATCCGCCGCCTGCAGTAGTATGGATTTTTGTGAAAACCATTCCGAATGCGGCTGCGGTCACACGTGCTGCCGAGCTTCGGCTGCAAGTGCTGCCACGACCTGCAGCCGCAGCAGATCGCAGTCCAGTAGTGCTGCAGCCGGATGTCGATGCTTGCGTAGTTACTTACGTCGCTCCAACCCGTTTAGACAAGTCCGAGACAAGAGCCGATAGTGCTCATATTGGATTGAATCGTAGATTTGCAACTGCAGCACGTGCAGCCAGCCTCGGAATCACTCCCGACTGCGGATGGAGGGAGGCAACGGCTGCGTGACATGCGTATGCTACCTGAATTCGCAGCCTGCATCCGCAGTCTGCAGCTGAGGTTCGAATGGCCTTAAGAGCATCGTAACCCTACTTCTGACGTGGTCTAGCAAAAAGTAGATAAAATATCACAGTGCCAACCCTAAGATGAAGGAACGGTTTGAGACAATCTGACGAGATTTAAAGGTATATTGGGTTTATGTAAATGTATATTATATTGCAGCGTAGTAAAACAGTTTTTTATTCTATGCAGCTAAAGTGATGATTTTTATACTGTAGAAGGCGTTGGCAACAAGTGATGAGAATCATTGTGGTTTTTCTTTTCAGAATCATTTTAGCTATTCAATCTTTTATTTGATTTGTATGACATACTCGTAAACAAGCATGGCAGTTGAGAGCTTGTCATGCTCACTCAAATTTTTCGCTGATGGTAGTGCGTGTATAGGATCATTTAGTTCCTTTCCAAAATGGTTAAGTTGAGCGGCACTGTGTTTAGAGTCAAGTCCATATGGACATAACTGACGTCAATTAACAGCGTTCGTATATACGAACGCTGTCAATTGAGACGGGTTAACTGTTGATTGACAGCAGCTTATTTTGTTTTTTTTTTTGTTTTTCTTTATCAGAAAAAAGTAACTGAGATATATGTAATAATAGGTACATACGGAAAGTACGTATTTATTGGTTTCTTTGAGTTTTGTATTTTCTTTATACAGAAGATACAATCATTTCTGATATTACAGAAAATACAAAACACATAGAAACCATTATATAACTAATATTGAAAAAAGAATAACGTACCTTTAATATAAAGTTTATTTAAACTTATAATTCCACGCCAATTCAAAGATATAACACTTCAAAGCAACCCGTTTTAAAAAACGGCAAATTCATAGGTAAAAACCTATTATTAAACATGATTCTAAAAAGTCTTCATGAAGTTTTTACACATTCTTATTCATATCTATATTTTGGAATGTCCAATTAGCATAATTTTTCTGACTGATTGACTTCTTGACCATTCAAAAGTGACTGTAAATAATAATAATAATATAATATAACTAGCTTCTACCACCGGCTTCACTCACGTGATAGTAGGTTTCTCTATACAAACTTTGGTACCTCGTTACATGTTCCTAGTCCCAGTAGTCTCGATATAGAATTTTCCACAACTTTCATACAATGCCATCTAGTCCCAAACTAAGCAGAGCTTGTGCTATGAGTACTAGACAACTGATGAACATACTTAAGTCCGCCGCTGTACGTTTGTGCATAAAGCATTTAATAAATATATAATAAATAAATAAATACTTACATATATATATTAAAATACATGCATAATATAGATAAATTACACATCAACAACATTTTTAAAATTTTAGATACTTTTTCAAAATACAAACTGGTTGTGTCTGTTTCTGTACAAAACTAACTTTAAACGCAAAAGCATGTTCTTGGATGAAGGCTTTTCCGCTTCTTTTATAGAGTAACAGTATTTAAAACTTTTCTTAAACCAAACCGACCTAAAGCAATGATGCATTTTACAAAAATCTTTTAAAGGTTATGATTTTTTTTTCTTTTAGCTTCACACGCTTTTTTGCATTTAGCTAATTATCAAGTTTTGATAATAGCTAAAGTTGTTGTTCGGGGAACAGATGGTCTATGGGGACGAAATGTTCTGGAATAGCGACCACGTACTAGAAGACGCAGCGACCGATGATCTGGTGAAGGTCGCGGGAATCCGATGGATGCGAGATGCACAGGACCGGACATTATGACAACACTTGGGGGAGACCTATGTTCAAGAGTGGACGTCTTTCGGTTGAAATGATAAAGTTTTGATACTTTGTTTTCTTTTTATTAGAAAGCCAATTAAAATGTTGTTACAGTATGTTTTCAGATTGATTCCTATACCTGTGCTATAAGGCCTTGCTTTATGCCAATTTCCAGCATTCTGGGTCAACGGAAAGTACCCTAAGAATTTTGACTCCCTTGAGTGTCGAAATAGACGTTTTTTGCGACATAAATGGCTTCATCTTGTTTTTCCGTTAACTTAGAAGTTTAATTTTTTCACAGCTTCTAGGGACCACAGACTTACAACATGATTATAATTTCAACTCGATACCTCCACGCGTTCCCGAGATAAAGGGTCTTGATAGACAGACAGACGGACGGACAACAAAGTGATTCTATGAGGGTTCAATGTTCAATCAATCAAAAAAATGATCTGGAGATCACCTTTTAAGCAAGAAGATGCTGGTGTTAGGTGACTCTACTCTTCCACCTAACATTATACAATCTATGCAATTGAAATCTAAAACCATCGGCCTCATGGTAATGAGGTGTTAAAACGTTAGGTTAGCGAGCGAGAAAGAGGGATGGAGCTATACACCTTATATAGCTCCATCTATTTAACGGTTCAGTTTAGGTCACCAAATCGATAGAAAGTAAAATCAATACAAAAAGGAGCGCACTGGTGTGACACTTGAAACACAAAATTACTACATTTTGAAATCACAATATTATTTACTAAGAATCATTTTGCAAATAATCAAGATTGCCACTGAATTTGTTGTCAAAAGGCTCCCAAAAAACACCGGTGATGAGTTTGGTTCTACAAAAAAATTACTTCAAGTGTAGTAGAGCATTCAGTGCAAAATCTATTGGAAGCCTCGATCCAGAAAACATTTTTATCACATAAATTGAATTCGTTTTTCACGGCCTGAAAATCGAATTTATTAATGGACTTTGAGGCTGTCGAAAAGGTTACTAAAAGGAACGCAGCGTGATGTGAATAATCGATAAACTATTGTGTTATTTGAAAACCAGAAAACAAAAGAAAGTTGTATTTATTCACCACTGAAATCTCAGTGCTAGTCTGTAAACATCAGTGCGGTTATGAAATGCTTTGCCCTTGCCAGTAAGATAGCACAAATTTTACCATTTTCTAAAAAACATTTCAAGGATCAAACAACATTTATATTTGAATATCATCAAGTATATGTAGGTACATAGATCACCATCATCATCAAGGTCCATGTTTTTTTTTATTGTGTTTGAAAATCATCTTATGACAAATCCCGCTCTTGGGCGGAGCGGGAGATAGTGTCAGACTTTTACTGACTAAAAACTCACTCCTGTTCCTTCTTTGCCTTCGTCCCAGGGCCCCGGGTTTCGCTTTCACACTACCCGTGGCCCCAGAGGTTTGCCACACGAAGAGAAAGTACAGGTTGCTAAGCTTTAAACCCGAACGCAGTGAAGGATTCATATAACTAACTCCTGAGTACTGTGAGGGTGGAGTCTTTTTTATTTGTTAACTTTGGCCGCTACTGTTCTAAATACATAAATGACACAGACAACAATTAATAGGTATTTACCAATTGATACAAAGTCTCTCTAGATATACTTGTATAATTAGTCAGGTTAAGCTTTATGACTACTAAAATTGGAGATAAATTGGTCTTTCCTTTGGCACATACTACCACCGAAGTCCTTTTTAGACCAAATATAATTATTATTGCTGTATTTGGCTTGGAACCGCATTCCTTATCTGGTCTTGGCACCGTTTGGGGTTAACTTCGGCTTCGAAATAGGACATATATTTTAGACAGTCCCATTAAAGCAAGTCCCTCGGAAATCGAAAATTGATGTTGGTTCATTTATAATCTTGCAACTAGTGCTATGTTAAAATGTTCTTTTGTGACGTCAGCAACTAGTATGTATAGGTTTTTACTTTCTTTCTGTGTAATTAGAATAAGAGAAGATGGAAACTTGCTGGGGTTGCGGGAACGTTTGATAGAGTTACCAACCCTAGAGCTCAAAGGGTTTTTTTTTAGGTGGGAAAATAATCTTATGACAAATCCTGCTCTTGGGCGGAGCGTGAGATAGTGTCAGACTTTTACTGACTAAAAACCCACTCCTGTTCCTTCTTTGCCTTCGTCCAAGGGCCCCGGGTTTCATTTTTACACCACCCGTGGCCCCAGTAGGTTTCGACCCTGCTGGACCCCTACGATTAACTAACATAACCCTGAGGCAACGACTTGGGCTCGGTTCGGACGGTTACCGGACCCTCGGACGGCGGGCTACCTATTGCTCGCCGTCCGCAAGCCCACGTCTACGGTGGCCGGAAATCGGGATCGGAATCCCGGCGGTGGTTTGTCCGGCCTTTGCTAGCATTACTGCTTCGCAGAAGGAGGCGACCGCCTTCCACTCCTCCTCGCTCCGGACCATGGCCTTTTGGCCATGGCTTGACACGGCGTTGCCCTGCCCAAGCGGGGCACACCTTCACCGCGTGCTTCACCGTGTCCTCCGGGCGGTCCACACAGTGGTGACACCCGGGCGTCGATCGCGCACAAACCCGGCGCAGGAACTTTCCGAACTTACCGTGTTCGGTGAGAACCTGTGTCATGCGGAAGGTGAGGACGCCGTGAGGTCTTTCCAACCACGCCTCAAAGAGGGGACTTATCGCCATAATTGTGGCGTACCCAAGAGCTCATGGGTAAATGAAAGAACATATGATAGTAAAAGTCTGACACGCTTTCTTGTTCCACCCCAGAGCTGAGCTAAAAGAAGTTTTTTGATGATTTTTCACCTTAATAAAAAAATCATATTATTATCCTAATAATATCAATGCGAATGTAACTTTGCCTGTTTGTCTATTACCTTTTCACGTCTTGACGGGCTTGGCATCATAATATTTATTATGAAACTTGTAACACAGGTCATAGGACCTGGAATGACCTGGAATCGTAAATTTATTTCAGTAGTATGCTCAAGTGGGATGTTTTCCAATTTTCATGCGGGCGAAGCCATAGTCATAGTCATAGTAATTTATTGGTAAGGGATTCTTACAAGTCATATACAGAATGTTAAATTATACTTAGTCAACAAATGATTACATAACAATGTAAAATAAAAAAATCACACAAATAAAAAAAAAATACAAGAAAAACAAATAAATCGAAGTCAAATCACAAATTAAAATAAAAACAATCCTATTAAAAGTCACAATAATTTTCATTCCAAATTAATATTGGCGTCAAAGTTAAATTAAATTAAATCATAAATTCGTCAAAAGAATAAAAAGCTTGCTCGATAAGCCATTTTTTTAAACGAGTTTTGAAGCTTCCTATAGTAGCCGGTGGTAGTATGAAGTTTTTTTGAGGTACTGAATACGAAAGCAAGAAAAGGCATGGTTAGTCAGTTACTGTGAATAGGTAACAGGACAGAAACACTATTTCCCATCTTCTATAATTTTTTTTTTTTGCTACCACTAGTGGCAGATTTTTCTTTAGGATCAAATACCTCATTTTTTGTTTTTGGAGACTATAATATCATTGTAATCATATTCAATCGACCATAAGACCAAACGGATACCGAACCAACGAGAGATACATTGATTCTAAACAACTGTTCCCTACATTAAGCCACATAGATTGTGCAACCACAGAATATCGATTATAGAAAGTCGGGTCTATAAATCGAACGAAATTACACGCACAAATAGACACGCTTCACGTACAGTGAGTTCAAGCGTACTCATGACTGTCATTTGTGTGAGATCACCGTACAAACACGTGCATGTGTGCGTGAGCTTGATTTTGCTCAATTTATCGAGCAGGACTTCTGTACTATTCATAGGCACGTCATTGACTGCAATATCCGGGGCAGAACAAAAAGATACGGCACCAATCTCCTTTTGTTTTCCCTTCCTATTGATTGCCACAGTCATAACAGTGTGTATTATGATGATGAGGTCAGGTTTTCATATGAGCTGGTGTATATTAGTAGGTTATACTTATTTAGCTTTTGATGAAACAAACTGTATCTAGTGAGATATAAATTAACGGCTTATTGCATTTTATGGTTGCATAACTCAACAAAAATCTACAACAATGTTTTTTGAATGAAATGGTAAGTAGATACAATGATTCACGCTGATTTCAAAATTGTCGATGGGTCTTTAAGTCAAGAGTGAACAGGTTACTTCTAGGTAAGGTGCTCCACTGTTGGATATTATCGTTTAAAATCAGATGAGATCTCAAGCTCAACAAAGTTCCGGCGTTATTTCATTTCACACCGGGACAGCTTCTATTGTTATACAAAGAACAGGGGGGCTAAAAAGGTCACTTTAGCAGAATCGTATAGGAAAATATTATGAATCATGTTAAAAATCGCAAAATGGTCACGAATTGTCAGTTCATCTATACATATAATAAAACAGTAAAATTCTTTTGGGATGGTATTAATTGGCGCAAAAACTACTGAACCGATCCTGTTCAAATTTTGCATACATAATCCTTATAGGTCAGGGCAACTGATAGGCTATAAACTATCACGCTATTTGCTATGGGGGTTGAGCAATAATCCAAAATGTAGGTATTGAACGACATTTGCCGCGAGTTCAATTCCCAGCTACAGTTAAAAATTTTGTCATTATTTTGTCTTATTTTTTTTGTATTAAAATAACTTTTACCATTTTTACAAAATAAATTGATATTTCTTTTCGATATCTTCTAAATATTTTGAGAAAACTAATCAAAACACATAATAAAATCAAAGCGGCGAGTAAAATCACGTACGGTATGTTACATTATTCTATTTAGCTGCAAATTTAACTTCTGAAATGACAATCATCACGCTATCATCGGTAAGGAGCCAACCAGTGAATTATGACAATTACATAAGAACGTCTATTTTAAAACAAAATTGTCGAAGACCGTAGCGCAGTGGTTTCGTATCTAGGCTTGCATGTAATGTGAAGGTTGTTCGAATCCCATGTGGCTCTCTTGCGAAATTTTTGGTTTTATTTTTTCACCGTAAATAAGATTTTTTTATATATTTTTGCATGCTTATAATTTTTTTTATGTATCTACGCATAATATATCTGTAAAAGTTTTTAGTTATGTGCGTACCGCGCAAAATTTCAGAAATCGATGTAGATAACTTTTATACATTAAAATTGTTTGTAACTTGATATATTACTTGGCCTTTCAATGAAACAAAGCTTAAGAAATACAATTTTCAAGAAGTAAAATCACGCAATTTAGATACTCGCAACGCCATCTAAAGACTCAAAGTAGAAATAATGATGACAATGACGGTTGAACTTCATATTAAATTTGATAGATGGCATTGCGTATTTTACGTAATTTTCTGAGTGGCAGAAGAATGGCCATCGCCCACGTTTACAGTTATGGTTAAACTGGTGTTAGACGGGGGCATTTTTAACAATCCTACAGCTTATTTTTATTATATTTTTCGCATTATAGTAACAAGCTAATTGACCGTGATTATTCAAGGGATACCATCCAAAGACGATAAAAGTAAATAGCTATATGTATTTAATTATTCACTTTAAAATAACACGGCCACATTTTCGGAAGGGGTTACAGGGTACCTTGCGTTGGATGGTCCCCAGGTGGACCGATGACCTGGTAAGGGTCGCGGGTATCCGATGGATGAAAGACTCACAGGACCGGTTATTATAGCGACACTTGGGGAGGTCTATGTCCAGCAGTGGACATCTTTCGGCTGAAATAATAATGATGATGATGGCACCTTTTTTTTCTTTTTTTAAGGGTGGAAATCATCCAATAACTTCTCCCGCTCTGGTTGGAGCGGGAGGACGTGTCAATATTTTACCGACTAAAATTACACCTGTGTCTATCACTACGCGCTGTTGAGGATTGGGCTCGATCCTGTCAACTACAGGACGGCTAGCTACCCATTGCTCGACGTCCGGAAGCCCGCGTCTACCGTGATTGGTTGTCGGGGTTGGAATCTTGGCTCGGCGTGCGGCCTCCGCCTTCGCTAGCATTACGGCTTTGCAGAAGGAGGCGACCGCCTGCCACTACTCCTCGCTCTGGATCAGAGCCCGGCGCGAGAGGTCACTGACGCCGATTGCCTTCACGAGGACACGGCGGTGCTCCGCCCTTGCAGGGCACATCTCCATTGTGTCCTCCGGCATGATGGCACCTTGCGGATTAATAATGGTGTGTTTTATTATTTGCAGTCACCGCTTCATATAAAACGGGATCGAATGTGTTTTTCTGACCACAGTTCGACAACGTATGATGTATCTCAGATTCCTTACAGCCTTACGTCGATATCTGGACGTTACCTCTTTGCAATGAGTGGTGACCAACACTGGAACAACCTTCTAAGGGAGGCCAGTCTCAGGGATAACACTTATCGGCTGCTACATTTGTTAACCGTAATTTCATTGTTTTATGGATAAGCTCAGGACTGTTGTGGGTGTTTCGAACGGTTTCTGTTCTGGGTTCGGTTGAAAGTACCCTGATATTACCATTTTGTGAATCACCTGGAGGACTCGGTGTAGCATGCGGTGGAGGTCTATCCATCTTGAGTGAACCGCCGTGTCCTCATAGAGGCAATCGGCGTCAGTAATTTCTCGGTTTGGCCATCAATATGCGAGTTCGATTGAACGGGGACACACGCGCACAAGGTTTCGCCGTAGTTTCATTCATAAGTTGGAGACTCTTCATAAGGTAGTTCCTACTATGGAAAAAACATTTGTCTTATATACGGGGATGTCAATTAAATACACACCAAAATATCCTAGGTAAATAAACAAGTAATTCTAACGCCTAAAATGATCAAACTGCAACAATCAATGCAAGCATGCTCTCGCCAATTCTTCATAAGTACTGTTGTGGAAGAAGATAGTTGATGATTTATTTATTTAATCCTTTATGCACAAATGTACAGCGGCGGACTTAATACCTGCCGGATGATGATGGTAGTTTTTGGATTCACTTAAAGCTTTTCACTATCAGTGCACGTTATCTAGCTGAAGGTCGGTGTCCCGATTATGCTCCTTCGTTTATCTCTACCAAAGCTGTCTAACTGCTTAAACTCTTCAGTGAAAAGTTATTGAGGCGAAAATTGTTATGGGAGATAACTCTTTCGATCAATCTTGCAGCCCTAGCAGACATCGGCCCTAGAGGGCCCTATCCATTTGCTGAAATCTCTTTGAGTCGCGTGTAGAATACTACGCGCCGTCGATTCAGGACTGCTTTGACCAGACGGCTGGACAGCACCACCGTAATCCCGTGTTTGCGATAGCTGGGAATTGCCTTGCGGCTTTCAACACCCGGAGCGTCCCTTGCAGCGACCGCTGAGGAGTCAGGATGTCCTATCCCTCATAGTTTCAGCCACCTTCTTTGATCGTAGTGCTTCACTGAAGGAGGCTACTGGTTGTCATTTTCTCCACCAATCGCCCCCATGAGGACAAGGCGGTGAGACCCGAGTGTTTCTTCCCGCTGAATTCGACACAGATACCTTCCGAAATACCTACAACCGGTGAGTCCTGCACAAAGAGAGGATGCCGTGACGCCTCTGTAGACACTTCTCAAAGACAGGCATTACCGCTGCGATTTGATTGTGGCGTGCTCACTGTGGCGAGGGGTTAAAATCATGCAATGATGTTTTACCAGAACATAAACCAGAAACATACATAATTGCCCATGCATACATATGCCTTTTCCCTTGGGGTAGGCAGAAATGACCACTGTTACGACTCATACATGCTCTTTCTATTCATTGACGGTCATACATCTGGATCTGGACGAGTATATAACATGTTTCCTGAAGGTAATTTGCGTGTTTAACCGATTTCTAAAAAAGGAGGAGGTTCTTATTTGGATATTTTTATCTTTAACCGTTTTATGTTAAAGTACAATAAATTATTGCGATGCTTTCGGAATGAATTGCAAGCACAGAGTGATTGTACAGTTTTACGAACTTAACGCGGACGAAGTCGCGGGCAACAGCTAGTATTTCTATACGTAAACAATATTCATATTATGATTCAATTCGGCAATTCATCTATTTGACAGTGTTTTTGACAGAAGGGTCTTTTTGTCAGCAAATTCGTAAAATGGTTCACTTATTATGAATCGCTTTAGAGTTCATTAGCAGAATCATAAGAAGTTACTGAAAAGCAACATCTTACAATTAATTTCTCGGGAATTATATATTTAAACTTAAAAAATGGCAGATTTAGGACTTTACGCGTATTTTCTAGGAGACATGCGCATTACTGAGAGCTTTTTATGTCGCCAACGAAGTGTATTTCTTCGAAAAGTGGAATTGGCTTGAAATTTATGAAATACCGAACCCCGAGTTTTTCGGGTTAAACAGACTTAAAAAAAAATATTGTATATATTTATTGAGCACTAAAGTATTTATGCAGCTGGATTATGTCATCAAAAATGGGCAGCAAGAACCTACCTCAGTCACTTCCCCATGGCTTAATTCATTAAACCCCGAGCGTACGCCTTGTTCACTCAGTCATTGTCTTTCTATTGTCTCTAATTACGCTACTCAAAAGGTAAAACTATGAATGTTCTTCATAATCACAAAATTTTATTGGATTTACAAAGTGTACCTACATATATTTATTAAAGCTATAAAGATTCTAACATAAATTATTTAAAGTTTAGATATCACTCTTCAAATAGTTAAATAGTACTAAGTATCCACCCTGAACACTAAGGTACACTGATCTTAAATAAAGTAGAGAGTTTAGAGTATTTTTAATATTATCATCTATAGAATATTATAAACAAGCTTAGGTAAATTATTACCAAAATAAAACCATATATATGGATAAAAGAATGTAATTATTCATTTTAGTGACTCAAATTTACATGCAATCTAAAATAGCAAAGATATCTTTGAGCTGCATCTGCAAGGCATCTCAAATTTTGTATTAGATGTCTTTGAGCAGTATTGGCATCAGCTGCGGTATGTTACATCTCCACCTTAGACAGAATCCTTCAAGCCTCATCCCATAGAGAAGCCTCATAGAGAAGCCAGCGTGCGGTCTGAAACAATTAAATTTTCATTTAATACCTAGTTGCGTAGGTATAAAAACTTATTAATATTAGAATATTAGTGGGCAAGCACTTTGTTGTAAACTTTCGAACTCACAAGAAATACACAAGTAGATGCTGGATTGGTTTCACTTTCTTAAAATGCAGTCCTAAAGTTTACAAGCGGATGGTTTGCAAAAAAAACAAGCATTTGAAAATACTGCAGTTGAAAAATTAACTTAAAATTACAATTTATTGTTTTCAACCGATTTTCGCTTACATCATGTTGACACAATATTGACACAAGCAAAGGGTAAACAACATTGTATGTTGCCAGCCTAACAAGTTGATATTTATTATTTCCATAGATTTAGGAATTTCTAACTTCGCTTTTAAAGGCTTAATTGCATTTTTTAATAAATTATTACCCTAAAATACTAAAGTTATATTTAAATACAATAAAGTTAATACAAAATAATAATCCAATAAATAAAAAGCTAAGAAAAAAAAACTAGTAAAACCAAGATTTTAATTTTTTTCATGTGGCAATATTCACAATATGATTCTGCTGAAAAATGAATTGAGTATGATTCGGCTAATTTGTGTAACCATTTTGCGATTATTAGAAGAATTGCATAAACATCATAAGTAGGCAGCAATTCGGGAAATGATTTGCTTTTAGCAGAATTGCCCATTGTGACCTTTTTAGGCCCGCTGGTCGCATCATGTGTGGAGTACTGCAGTCATATATGGGCGGGCTGGTGCTGCAAAATACCACCTAGCAGCTTTGGGTTTGGTGGAGAGGTGAGCAAAGAGGTTAATTGGTGATCCTGTTTTGGTTAAGTCCAATGTATAAAGCCTTGAACTCAGGCGTAGGGTAGCCAGCCTTTCGGTATTTTACAAGATGCATTTGGAGAGTGTGCGCGGGAATTGCTTGACTTGATTTCACCATTTCATTTCTACTATCGAAAAACCCAATGTACGGCGAGTATCCACCCTTACGTTGTTGAAACCTCTACGATCCGAACTAAGTGTTACGCCTCGTCGAAATAATGGAACAATTTTTCTGCTGCGGTCTTCCCGTTCGAATACAATTTAGATGTCTTCAAGGCTAGAGTGAGACTAAGCTCTTAATAAACCAGTGCGCCTCACCATCAACGATTACATCACTACCATCAGGTGGGATCGCAATCAAGCACTAGCTTATATCAATTGAAAAGAAGAGATAGTGGTCAAGCACGAGCCTATGAAAAAAATATTGAAATTTTGAGTTCTTGCAGTTAGAATTTATCTTAGCCAAAAAGCAGATGCCTATAGATGGGTTGCGAGATTTTACGAGACAGTTACCGTCACCCTTGAACACAAATGACAACTGAAAGAACATGGGTGGGTCTTAGTCAGTAGAAGTATGACACTCCCTCCTTTTACTCACTCTTTACCTACCAATAATTATGTGTTTAATGTAGGTACTCGTAACATTGATGTTTGTGATTGTTAAATTATTTTTTTTTTAATTTATGTGCTTTGTTTTGTAATTTTTATTGTGCTTTTGTGTATTGTCTGTTTTTGTGTGCATCAAATAAATGTTATATCTATCTATCTATCGATCTATCTATCTTTTATCATTACGTACCTTTAAGACAAAATCCATAGGTTTAATGGCGTAGTATGTAAATAATACTAGCAGTCGTAAAACATTGCACTATTTTTCAAATTACATTCGATAGTTTAATGTAGAAGAGAATTTCCAATTTCAAACTCTAAACTTACAAAATAATGCTACAAATCCAAGATGTCTGCTTTGAATTATCGCCATTCGTTTTCTTTCTCAAAAAAGGGAACCGTACGTGTTACGATTGCACCTGCCACATTCCCCATATTCCACATTTCCGTGGCCAGTGAGACGGGAAACCGCAGAATATACATGAAGCCTACAAAGTGTACAACTTTCCAACTTTATCTGCCACCCTACGCACACATATAAAACCTTCTTTTATATCAAATGCAACTGGAAATAACGGGGAGTTCTGCAATTTACTACTCATGTATACACACACACGTATTTTGCACTAGTGTGCGTGCGTTTGACTCCTAATATGCGCAGTTCAGAGTCTGTAGTTTTATCACTACCCACAAGAGGTACAAATAACAGTCTACGTACAATATCAGATATGCAATGATAGATGACTAGCAACTTGTTTGTGCAATTCTCCTAAATGCTCGATGCTGCTTGCTTGCTGCAGGAATTTCGACTAACATGCTTTCGAACCTCGAACGGAATGTTTGAACGAAAGTTGGCTGTGTTCTGATTTTGTTTAGTACAATCCGTGAATTTGGTTTGAGTTCGTTGGATGAAATTTTTGGAATGTCACAATTAGGTTTTGATGAACCAAAGTTTATTGCGACAGGATTTTGATAACGAGGAACTGGAATAAAAGTTTTTATTTTATTGTACAACATGATATTTCGGAACGCTTATGAAAATTGTTTCTGAATTTTATTCATTGAATTCCACTATGCTGAGTTAGGTGCTTTTTTGGTCTCGCACTGATTATACCTTTTTTTATTGTGTATCTTTAGTTTATACGATTGTGTGAGTCGCAAATAAACGTTTTTTCTTTCTTTCTCTTTCTTTCACTATTTTCAAATCGTTTTTAATTCAGAAAAGTAGCTCAAAAATAGTTGGAATGTGTTGAATTAAAAACAGTCTTAGATGACAATTTATTTCTATTTCCTATGGACATGTAGAATTGTTATTTTGTTCATATTTCGTATAAAAACATATTTTGAAAATGTAATAGAACTTTGATCGTGTTGTGAACTTTTTGATCAATTGTTTTTTTTTTTAGTTTTAAGTAACCGTTATAAAACCTTTCTGGAAATTCTTGACATTTCCATAATAATAAAATATCATAGCTTTTTTGGGTTCCGTACCTCAAAAGGAAAAGATGGAACTCTTATAGGATCACTTTGTTGTCCGTCTGCCTGTCTGTATGTCTGTCAAGACCCTTTATCTTGGGAACACGTGGAAGTATCGAGTTGAAATTAAAACCATATACACATATCCATATAAATTTCAGGATTCTAGATCAACGGGAAGTGTCCCATGAATTTTGATTCCTTTGAGAGTGACAAAATACATGTTTTTTGCGACTTAAACAGCCGTATCTTTTTTTTTTCATTAACTCAGAAATTTGATTTTTTCACAGCTTCAAGGGACTGTAGTCAGTAAAAGTTTGACATACCCTGCCGCTCCGCCCAAGAGCGCGGGATAGCATTGGATGATTTTCCCATAAAAAAAACCTGAATATGGTTTTAATTTTAGTTGATAACTCCACGTGTTCCAGAGAGAGATAAGGGCCTTGTCAGACAGACAGTTGGAGAACTAAGTGATCCTTAAGGGTTTTCTTTATCCTTTTGAGGTACGAAACCCTAAAAAACGGACCAATAAACCTCTTGGCAACCTCTACACTCATAATCTGCATATTATTCCGAGTTCAAAACTATCCACAAAATGAGGTCCTCATATTTTGCACACCTAACTCTCTTAACTCCTTCCAGCACCAAGTCTACTATAGATACACAGCAAACTAAGCCCAGAAACCCAAAAACAGTAACCAAAACAGAAAAGTCCTAATCCTTGAAAAAAATTCATTTCGCCAAGTTTGAAATGAAAGAATTCGCTTTACAAATCCGGCCTGTGATTGGGGTTGTTGTCTACAATGCGTCCGGGGACGGAACGGGCGCCGGACACGGTAGTAGAACGTGATCGATGATGGCGTGCTGGGTTCGTGTGGTCTAAGGGATGGGATGTACGGATGGATTATTTTTGATTTAGGAAGGTCTTTGGTGAATGGTGTTTTAAAAACGGCGATGGTGAAATGTCAAAAATTCTAATATTACGTTTTAGCATAGTTATCATTACCATCGGAATATGTGTTTTCTTTTTTTAGGTGGAAAATCATTAAATTATTTTTCCCACTTTGCGTGAAGCGAGACGGGGTGTTAGACTTTCGCTGGCTAAATTGACTTGTTTTCCTTGAGCTGCCTTTTATGTTCCCGGGCAATGATACTCTTTCGACCAAGCTTGCAGTTCACTGCTGGACAGCTGCCGCTCTTAAGTAACGCCACATTAACTGCGTCTGAGGCTTTACCATGACGTGTCAAAATATCTCTTGTGCGAGCAAGAAAGAGGGATGAAGCTAAACACCCTATATACCTCCAACCCACTATATACCTCCAACCCACTATATATGTAGTTCAGGTTTATGAGCTTGTGATACGGCTTGTGTTCTTTAACTTGATAAAATGTAATCATAGTTCCTATCCTCACTTTTTACTCGTAATCGTAATTAATACAAGAATATCTATGCTGAGTTGCTAGCATGTCGATTTCTACGGTTGCATTTTGAGGACTGTGCGTCGGAATTGCAAAATTTAATTCCGCCAAACCAGTTCCATCATTGAACCACCAGATATACGGTGATGTGCCACATGCACATGGTGGATAACCACCAAATGAAACGTTTTGGGAACACTTATTATACGTACAGCTAGGGAGTGGAATTCCCTGCCAGAGTTTAAGTTTTCTGATAGCCACAACCTGAGGGTCTTCAAGTCAAGAGTGAATAAATTACTTCTAAGGAAAGGTATTCACCGTCGATCACATCATAATTATTACTCATTATCAGGTAAGATAGTGGTCAAGCAAAAGTAACTGATGTTATAGATGACCAATAAATTAAAAGTCCCTCTCGCTTTACTGACTCAGCAACACACAGCCCAAGTCTTTGAAACTAGAAAGTTGAAATGATAGGACATATTTCCCCACAGAAAAAGGAATGCATGTGTGGATAAACTCGCTACAAAAATGCTAGTATTTGATCAACAAACTTGGTAGTGGGTTTGAATGCCGATGGTAAATTTGATGTAGCTGCGTATCGTATTTTATTGGGAAACATTCAATGAAAAAGTTCAGGTATTCCAGTCAAAGGATACCTGAAAATCTATCGGGTAATCGGATTTTTTTAAGTTCGAACTCACCGGTGATTAAATTTAATCAATTGATTCCAGAGAAAGTTTTAAAAACCAACTTTATTCATTTTACTGAAGTCATTCTTGGAAATTATAATATTTTGAGTTCGCTCAATTGGTAATCGTAAAGGTCAAATGATTGGATTTTTATCATAGTATTTTTTAATATATTATTTTTGCATATTTACTGATAAATGCACCTAATTTTAATAATACTACATTTTCTTTGGAATATCTAGTATTTATTTCGTATTGTGCACACCTATCGCTGTGTGGCCTTTTAGAAAACGCCTAGTTGCATTAAGCCCGCCTATGTATCACTACTGTACATGAAGTTTAAATAAATAATTAAATAATTGATTGCAATGAGCAAATTCATAGCAAGTCTACAGGTTGTCGACACGAGGACAGGAGGTTTTGGCGATGCTTGGGTGAAGCTTCTCTACTTCTGTCTGACAACGGAGGTCGTACCTTCTGATGAATGGAGATGAGAAAGTTGAATTGAGTGGAATTCTGGATTTATTCCCCTGGCCGGGCAAATGGTTATTGGATCGTTTTATTCGAGTTTTGCAGTTATAGCCTTATAGGCTTATAGGGTTGGCCATGGGACTTCTATTTGGCAATATTGTTTTTACAGCTGCCTTAACCCATTTCTAACGAAGTGCCAGTGTGGCCTGCCCAGGACATGCGCCATCTGCTATGCTGTCCATGCTGCAAAACCACCTGCAGATTTCAGGATCTTTACGAGGTCTATAACAGTGCCATAGAAATTGCCAAACACTGGTTAGAAAAAAAATTGTTGCCTGTTTATAGGGAGGTAAACCTCCGTATTTAATTATGTTATGTTACGATTATGTTACACCTCGTACCACGAAAAATACTCTAAGCCTGGCTCTGCACCTGGTCTCTCAGTACAGTCATGACTGCAGTGCTATTGGACTATGAGAGAGAAAACCTGTATATTTGCATATACACATTTGCGTTGAGACTACGGTCAATTTCTACCGTGAAATTTTTTACTTTACTCGCTATTCGCTTATACTTTAGACTTATATCTTACGTGCTAAGTACGGACTATGAAATAAAGGATTACGTCAGCTATCTGTCATCCTCGTACATACAGGAAAGCTTACACTTACAATTTAATAGCTTCTACCTCTGTAACATTTTAAAATATTGTGAGTTCTGACCAAGATTTCTTAGCGATAACAGTTTCACCTATTTCGAAGTAGCGGCCCAATAATATATTTAATACTCAATCGTTTGAATTGTCCAGAAGTCCATCATACAGAAAAGTGATGCTAGTTGCACATTCCAAAGTGTATATCTCATGGAGAAGAATATGCAAGAAACTCAATTTTTTAAATTATGTTGTTACATTGTTTGTCAACGCTATAATTATGCAAGAGATAAAATGTGCGTCTTACCTCAACGGCTGCCGATCCAACACTGAGCTGTCATCCGCCATTACGCTACATTGACACCTTTACCACAGATAATCACAAATACGTTTTTTTTTTTTTTTTTTTTTTTTTTTATTGGGTGGGAAAATCATCCTAATGACATCCCCGCTCTTGGGCGGAGCGGGAGATAGTGTCAGACTCTTACTGACTAAAAACCCACTCCTGTTCCTTCGTTGCCTTCGTCCCAGGGCCCCGGGTTCCGCTTTCACACTACCCGTGGCCCCAGTAGGCTTCGACCCTGCTGGGCCCCTACGATTTGCTGACATCTCCTTGAGGCGCGCGTGGAACAAAACGCGCCGTCGACGACTTGGGCTCGGTCCGGACGGTTACCGGACGATCAGACGGCGAGCCACCCATTGCTCGCCGTCTGCAAGCCCGCGCCTACGGTGGCCGGAAATCGGGATCGGAATCCCGGCGGCGGTTGGAGCGTAAGGACCGTTGCCTCACGCGATCGGCCGCCTCCTTAGCTAGCATTACTGCTTCGCAGAAGGAGGCGACCGCTTGCCACTCCTCCTCGCTCCGGAGCATGGCCTGAACCAAGGCCCGGCGCGAGAGATCACCGCCGCCGATTGCCCCCACGAGGTCACGGCGTTGCTCTGCCCAAGCGGGGCACACCTCCACCGTGTGCTCCACCGTGTCCTCCGGGTGGGCCACACAGTGGCGACACCCGGGCGTCGTTTCCGCACGAATCCGGTGCAGGAACCTCCCGAACTTACCGTGTCCGGTGAGGACCTGCGTCATGCGGAATGTGAGGACGCCGTGAGGTCTTTCCAACCACGCCTCAAAGAGGGGACTTACCGCCATAATTGTGGCGTGCCCAGCACGGGGTCGCGACAGTCGCTGTCGCCATTTCACCATGAGAACTCGCCGGAACTCTGTCCGCCATGCCGCGACTTGTTGCGGCAGCGGAGTTTCGCCCCGGCGTTGCATCTCCATGCGCCGTTCGTGCATGAGTGCAAGGACTGTTGCCTCCAGATCCCATGGTCGCTGGCCAGCAAGAAGGCTCGCCGCTTCGCGGGAAATCGTCCGGTATCCTCGTACCATCCGTATGGCCATGACCCTCTGGCACGCGTTCAGCCGGGCCGCCGGCTGCTTCCGCAGCCCCGGCGCCCACACCGGCGCGCCATAAAGGGCCATGGACCGAACGATCCCCGCGTAGAGCCTCCGGCAGGAGGCGTCTGGACCCCCAAGGTTGGGCAGGAGCCGCGAGAGAGCAGCCCCAGTCCGATTTAGTTTGGGAGCCAGACGTCGGAAATGCTCGTCGAAATCCCATCGGCTGTCGAGAACGAGTCCCAGGTACTTCATCGTTGACCCGACGCCGATGTGGACTCCTCCCACCGTTAGCCGGGAACCCGGTGGTGGCGCGTTCCGAGGGCCGTGAAAGCACATGGCCTCGGACTTGTGCAATGCCACCTCGAGTCCCAGCTCCTGGATCCTGCCAACGACCGTCGCGACCCCGCGTGTCGCTAGTTCGACCGCCGCCTGGTACGACTCTCCCTGCGCCAGGACCAGCGTGTCGTCTGCGTAGCAGACCACGCTGACCCCGTCAGGGAGGTCGCCGCGCAGCACGTAATCGTATCCGATGTTCCACAAGGGCGGCCCTAGTACCGATCCCTGCGGAACACCGCACGACATCTCTCGACGTTCCCACACCCCCTGGTGACCGGGGTAGGTTATGTACCTGTCTGACAGGTACGCCTCGACCACACGACAGAGGTAGTCGGGCATCCGGTGATACCGGAGTGCCCTCCCAATGCTACTCCAAGGCAGGGAGTTGAAGGCGTTGGCGATGTCCAAAGACACCGCCACGACACACCTGCCCTGGGCCACTGCATCCCCCGTCGTGAGAGCTCGCACGCACATGATGGCGTCCACCGTGGAGCGCCTCCTGCGAAAGCCGAACTGGCCGTCCGCCAGATCCGGCCCCACCCGTGTTAGGTGCGCGACGAGGCGGTCTGCAATTACTCTTTCAAAGAGCTTGCCCACCTCGTCGAGCAGCACAATGGGCCGGTACGCGGACGGAGAGTCCGCGGGGCGCCCCGGCTTCGCGATAAGGACCAGTTTCCCCGTCTTCCAGCGAAGTGGGAACTGGCCCCTCTCCATACATGCGCTGAAGAGCCCTCTTAGTCGAGGCCCGAGAGCCTCCATGGCCAGGACCCATGCCTTCCCAGGCAAGCCGTCGGGTCCTGGGGCGGTATTTTTGGCACTCAGCCTTCGTACCGCCACTCTCATCTCTACCTCGGTCACCTCTGGAGCGTTATCGTCGTCGTCGCCATCGTGGTCCGCGTCGGACACCGCTGGTGGCGGAGCCATGGGCGGGGGAGAGTGTTCCCCTCGCGTGGGGAACAGAGTGCTCACCACACCCTCCACGAGCTGGGGCCGGAGACTCTGCGTCAGCGGGGGAGCCCAGGGGCGGAGTTTGTCCCGTACCAATTTGTACGGGCGTCCCCATGGGTCTCCATTCAGAGTCCCCAGCCACACGTTGCGGGCCTCAAGTTTGGCCCGCCTTATCTCCGCTCGGAGGGTGCGCTTTGCCGCTCTGTATCCCTCGTACAGCTCCGCCTCTCTGGCCTCCGCATCCGCTGGACGGATGCGGCGACTGCGGTATCTGGCATACCGGCGTCGCGCGGCGTTGCACGCGTTGCGCAGTGCCGCAATCTCCGGCGACCACCAGTATACCTGGCGCTGAGCACGTCCTGGAGGGACTCGGGGCATTGCCGCGTCGCAAATTTGCGACATGGCCTCCCGGAACCACTCTGCCTCGACGTCTATGTCGACAGGCCTGTCCGGTGCTTGCACCCAGGCCTGTACCGTCGCGGCTTCCAGGAGGAGCTCCCGGTCCATCTGCCTCAGCGCCCACCGCGGACCACAAGGGTTCCGTCGGACCGGCGCAATCGAGGTTTGGGCGGAGACGTCGAACCGGATGTACCGGTGGTCCGAAAACGTCTCCACCCCCTCCATAACGCGCCAGTCGACGACACGCGGCGACAGAGCGGGGCTGGCGAACGAGATGTCCACCACTGAGTCACCCCGCATCCGCACACACGTGGGGACAGAACCCCGGTTTAGGACGACCAGGCCTGTCTCCAGAGCCCAGTCCTCCACCATCCGACCCCGCTGGTTCGTGAGTCGGGAACCCCAAGCCAAGTTCTTGGCATTGAAGTCCCCGCAAACGACCACGGGGAGGGAACCAAACCCAGCGACGACGGCTTTCAGCTCCATTAGGGAGATGTGAAGATCGCCGAGAGATCTGCTCGGGGACAGGTAGACGCCTACCACTGCAATGTCCCCGAACCGTGCTGCCACGCAACCCCGTCCCCTCGTGACGGCCTCGAGGGTCGGGGTACCGGCGGCGGCCGACGAGATTAGGGTCACCGAGCCGTCCAGGTCCCGCACCCAGTCTCCCCTGGGCAGGACATTGTACGGCTCGGAGACCACGGCGATATTGATCGACCACTGCGCCATGCTCTGGAGCAACAGATCCTGAGCGGGGGCGCAGTGGTTGATGTTCGCCTGGAGGAGACGTAATGGGGTCGTTATTGACAGTCCATTACAGTCTCCTCCCGAGCCCCCCGTGAGGGCCCTGCCGCGGCGGGTGCTGCGGCGACAGCGGCGGCAGCCAAGGAGGCGGCTGCGGCGGCGAGTACGTCCGGGTGGATGGGCCTCCGGACCTTGCCCTTGGCCTTGGCGGGGGGGTCGCAGGACCTGCCCCCAGCCCGGTGGTCGGCCGGCTTGCCTGCCGCCGCACATGCGTAGCAGTGCGGCGTTGCACGGCATTCGACGGCCTTGTGACCGGCCTGACCGCACTGGTAGCAGCGGTCACTGCGGTCCACCTCCGCGGCGCAATGGGCCCCCACGTGGTGCCCCACGTGGCAGCGGTAACACCGCAGAGGTCTGGGCTCCAGCAGTTTTACCTGCGCGGAGACCCAGCCCACCAAGAGCCTACGGCCTACAGCCGTGATGGCTTTGGCCGCCGACACGGGGCAGCTGACCGTAACGGCCCGCATGCCCGTGCTGTCAGCACGGATGGTGCCAGCCCGCACTTGATCGGCCTGGCATCCTCCCGCCCTGACGACGGCGGCCACCACCTCTTCCACCCTAACGGAGTCATCCAGGCCCATGATGCGCATGTCCATGCACTTTGTGGGCCTGGATACTCGGACCCCCTCGACGTCCAGGGACGCCTTGATCCTTGCGGCCAGGGCGTCCGCGGCAGGGCCGCTGTCCGCACCAGGGACCTCCAATATTCGGGCCCCGGTTGCGGTGCGCCTCATTCGGAAGCCTTCAGAGGCTCCGAACTCGTCGAGGTGATCCACCACCGCCTGCTTCGCCTTCGCCATGACCTTGTCATAGCTCACGCCCCTCTTTTCCGCAGCTGGCTGTAGTGTGATCACTACAGCTGCGGAATTTGGGGCGCGAAGCCTGGCTGCCATGGCCCGCTTCTTGCGCTGCTGTCGCCGCTCGCGCTTCTTCGCCGCTCTGGCCGCCTTGCCCGCCTTCCTGCTGGCGCCGGCGACCGTCCATTCGGCGCCAGCCGAGGGTTCTTCAGGCAAGGGAGGCGGCAGGCGCGGCCTAGTCGCCGCCGCCGCGGAAGGCCCCGCCGATTTAGCGGCAGGCACCGCTCTGCCTTTCGGGGGAGGAGCAGGTTTCCCCTGCCGCTGCTGCTGCTTGGGCGCCGGGACCGGCCTCGCCGGCTCCGACACCTGGGTTCCACGCGCTGGTTGCCCCGACGGGCCCGCCTTTGGCGCAGCAGCCGTGGCCGCGGCGGCGGCGGCGTACGACACCGCCCTTTTCACGCCGGAGGCCGCAAGCGGGGGGCGCAGCACTATGCCCTCCAGGACAGCGAATTGCCGCTGGACCCGCTCCTGGAACTGCTGCTGCTGTTCCAGTTGCTGCTGCCGGAAGGCGGCCAGCTCCTGCCGCAGCAGGGTCAGCAACTCGCTCTCCGCCCGGGGCAAGGGCTGGGACCGACTCTGCCCCTCCCTGCGTCCTCCTTTTGGCACCACCTCAGGGCCAGCGCCCCGGACACTGGCCAATTCTGCCTCGAGCCGCTCAACCCTCTTGTTGAGGGATTTCCTGAACGGCTCCAGGACGAACCCCAGTGCCTCAGTTATTGAGGTCATGGCCTGGGAAATGGATCGCCTCTTGGCGACCCTCTCCCTCTTCTTGGCCACGCCCGTTATGGCAGCTGCCACGACCGCCGTAAAACGGTTCAGCGCCTCCTCCATGCCTTCCGGCTCGCTACCAGAAGGCTCCGGCTCTGAGGGGCTGACCTGAGCACTGCTTGCCCCGGTGTGGCGCTCCTTCCTGGCGGTTTTCAGGGGTGGCCTACTCCCCTTTGCCAGCTTTCGGCCCGCACCCCGCACAGCGGTGGAGATTTTGCGGGCCGATGCCCCCAGATCATCATCAGATGATGTCCTCCTCTGGCCATCCCCCACCAAGGGGCGTTTGAGGAACTGGTTCTTGGCGGCGGACTCCTCCACCTCCATCCTCTCCGAGAGCGATGACGCGGCATCGGAGTCCGACGCCGCGTCTCCGCTCACCTCCCTGAGGCCGAAGCTCCTGCCGGCCTCTGCAGGACCCACCGGCGCAGCGGACGTGCTGGGAACAGGTCCCAGGGACTCCGCGCTTCCGATGGGTGAGCCACCCTGGCTCCTTGCGTCCACGAAGGACGGTAACAGGTCTTTTTGGGACCTGACGCGCTCTTTGCCCCCCCCAGAATACGAGGGGCAGCCCGAGCTCTGCTCGGGGAGGGATTCTCCGCCTGCGGTGCAGGCGGTACCCTCCTGGGGTAGTATACTCTTTAGAGACGCGTCCATGTTTTGCTGAGCACAGCTTTGCCTTTTTTTTACATTGGGGTGGGGTCCCCAATAACTCGTTCGCCATCGTGGTCACGTCTGATAAGCAGACGCGTACCCGAGGCGAACCCACTCTCTCAAAATCACTGTCCAAAAACACCAACAGCTGTTGGTGCCGATGCTTCTGGACAGTGCACCCTCCTTGGCGGTCCGTTTGGACTCCGCCTGTGTGTTCCTCTTGGTCTGGTCTCTCGCTTGAGGCCTTCCGGCATGAGTAGCTCTACCGGCATAGCCCTCAAGGTCATAAAGACACGCAAGCCCCACCACGGCGACAACGTGGGAACACGGTCGGTGGGGATCACAAATACGTTTCGGTATTGCCAGCACAATTAGTCGATTGCAGTAAATAGATCGAATACAAAATAACTTAAATAATATTCTTGGTTACAAAAACAGAGTAAATAATTTGATTACGTATCAAAACCTAACACTTGTCCATCCTGAAAATGTGTATGTCCTCATACACGGTATCAAGTAGACACTAAAACCTATATATATAACTCAACTCATACAAATCAGTAATCGAATGAATTTCAAATCTCGAACTACAAATCAAGTGAATTTCAAATCTCGAACTACAAATCAAGTGAATTACAAATCAAGTGGCTCACAAACCAAGTGAATTACGAATCAAGCGAATTAAAAATCAAGCGAATTATAAATCAAGTGAATAACAAATCAAGTGAATTATAAATCAAGTCAATTACAAATCAGGTCAATTTATATCAAGTTGATTACATAAAATTCAATTATACATATAACTGTACCCGTGCACATGGCTAATCTCTGTTGATTTTAGACGTAATCGAAATTAGGTCAAAAGGATTATTATTATTATACTGCTCACTTAAGTTATCTAGCCGTAATATCATGCCACGTTTCAACACAAAGTCTTGAAGACGTCTTGCTAACACTTTGTTAAAGTGTACGTAATGTTGTAACGACGCGAATCTAACTAGATACGTTTATGTATTCCCGTCTATTGTAGTGTTGTCAACATTGTGTTCTGAGCTAGTAATGTTGGGTTCAGATGGAGTTTTAGTTACTCTTAGAACTTTTTTGTCTGTTTCTGTCCATGGTATTCGGGGTCAGCACAACACGTTTTTTTCTTCCATTCTGCCCTCCTAGCCAAGTTACAACCGTTTCGTGTCAAATTTCGTTCTCCAATCGGCATCGGTGTCAGCAATTGTAGAAAACGATAAGTTGGCAGCCATGTTGACGCGCCTGAGTCGGTCGCTCGTTCTACAATAACAAAGGATGTAGCGTTAAACATTGTAGAAATGATAACATTTCATTCTATCATTTGGAACGATGTGAACTTGGCTACGAATTTTCTATTCGTTTGTTCTGACGACGTGATTTAACGTTGAGATAATGTAATTTCCATACATTTGATTAGTTTTCGACTAGCGTTAACGATTGCGGATTATCTACTTGGCAAGGGGTGCTGTTCTGTCACCCGTCACACTATCACTAACTTTTTTTTCAAATCACTCCTCACATAATCCTTCCATCTTTTCACATCTTGCCTCTCTTTCCCTCTACGTCCGTCCACATGTATACTCGTAACTTTTTTAGTAATGTTACTATTACCACTACTACCACTGTACCACTACTGTTCATGAAGTTTAAATAAATATGTAATTGGGGTTGAAGTATGAAATTGCGGTTTTTAAAACAGGTCGCTTTGAAGTGTTGTATCTGTGGATTGACTCGGAATTTTAATAAAAAATAAGTTCAAATAAATTTCATATTAAAGGTACCTCATTTTTTAAATCATTAAATCAAAGCAACCCGTTAAAAAAAAAAAAGATATCATAGTTAAAGACCTAATAAATAAATAAATTACTACTACGTTGTAACCCATCTCTTCACATTACTACACCAAGACAAATGATTCCCTTTCAACTTTTTGAGTTTCCATGTATATTCCTCTAAACTTGATGATATGGTAATGAAATGAAAATTTAATCAACTGAAAAGTTACTCTGTTGAGACAATAATGGGAAAATCCTGTAAAGTTAAAGCTCAACTGAATTCTTGACATACGTGGGGTATGCCATGTACACTACACATTGTGACATCAGACTCTTGATTTACTTGAAAACAGACGATTTATGTGGGAAGTGTGTTACAGCATTGCGTTTGACAAGTATTTTTCCAAGCTTAGTCCAAGAGTCTAGAAGTCATGACGTGTATCAAGTATTACGTAGCATATGCTACGCATGATATACGTGGGCTCAGTTTGTTTTAGCTTAATCTTAAAAATCTTACGTTTTATTTTCTCACCTAGCTTAGAGATGTATTGTTATATTTTTGTTAATTGCATTATCATATAAAAAAAAACTCTGGTAACAGTTTTTGGAACTATAGTCATTATTTGGAGCTTACATTTTACTTTAATCAAATCTACTGCCGAACTGACTAACTTAATTTATAATCTTTTTCAAGAAAACTTTCCAAATAATGTAAAAACTTTTGCCTCCTACGATTCCATCTGAGCCCGCCAGAACGTTCACACAATAGAACTAAACTTTGAATCACTTAGCGATTCCCCATTAAATTGCTTCTAGTTCAGAGTTATTTCGTGACGTCATAATTATTGTTCGCATTCGGGCAATTATGTGCGACTATACTGCCAGCGAAATATGCAAAGTTTTAGATCTCAAAAGGGATTTTGATCTTTATTTGTGATGAAAATAATGGTGATATTGGTGTGAGAGTAAGTAATGATAATTATGAATTAAATATTAATGTTGATTTAAGTGTGAAATGAGTATATTAAAGAAAGTTTTAAAGTGGCACGAGTGAATGAAATGAATTGAGTGAGTAGTGAGTGAGTGAGTGAATGAAGGAGAATCCTTTATCTTGAAATGGTCATGTAAAGAAGAGGAATGAAACGCATGTTATGAAAAGAGTTATGAGTGTACATGTGGATGGATGGAGAGGGAGGATACAGAAAAGATGGATGGATTGTGTGAAGAGTGATAAGAAAGAAAAGGGAGTTAGTGATAGCATGACAGGTGATAGACCAGAAAGAAAGATAAAATGCGTCCTGCGCCGACTCGACCGAACAGGGGCAGAAAGATAATTTTAGATGATCATTATTACTACAAAATTGGCAACACAATAAGACTCTCCACTAAACGCGCAGTAGACACATGTGTCACCGACCGGGGCTCAGTTAATACTGCACCTCCACTGTCGACCTAAATCCACCTGCACCCAGTGTTGCGTTAAAGTGTCGTGGCCAGTCACGTGACACACGTCACTCTAAATCACTAGCGCCATCTTTGATATTTTTTGAAAACTTAACACGAAAGCGCCGTCAAATATAATAAAGTACACAATTAAAAGCCTTGCACATTTAATCGATGTATACTCCCGAGGGTCCGTTTATGGCGAGGTAGGGGTAAATAATATAGCACTACAGTCGATACTTATCGCGTATATTATAATCACACTTGAAAGGTTCACACAAAAAACTAAACATTCAGTTTACCTTAGCCTAATGCCGGTAACAAAACGCTTGCGAGATCTAACTCGACGCCAACGCCATCTATCGAGCTATGAGACAACTCGTAACAATAGTTTGACAAATGTCGTTGGTCGCCATGGTTTCGTTCCGGCCTTAACATACCGCCCACCAAGGACATATTGACAAAAATGTCCTTAATCACCGCCCACCATGCCAAAGGTGTAACAAGCAAGATCCTGAGCAATCAACTCCAAATATTTACGTCCTTGGTGGTAGGATAGAATTTATTAATATAATAGTAACTCTATTATAACACATTTTTTTTAACATGTTTTTACACATAAAAGTAACTTTAGCTTAAACAGCAACATAAGATTTAATTAATTTACTGGCAAATGGGCAATACGCATAACCTTGAGGCCGGTCTCTTAATAACAGACGCTTGCGTGCGTATGGTGACTACCCGAGTAATTCCGTCAGGCCCAGGATGCTTCTGTTCAATTTTACCCATTAACCATTTGCCTGGAGGCAAGTTATCCTCCTTTATTAAAACAACATCCCCTACAGATGGTTCTGGATTTGTATGGGCCCATTTATGCCGTTGTAAAAATTGATGCAAATAATCGTTGGACCAACGCCGCCAAAAATCCTGCATCATCCGCTGATGGAGCTGCCATCGTTTCAAATTATTAACATTTTCCGACTTTTCGTAATTTGAATCTGGTGGTAAAACAGGCGGCTCTCCGATCAGGAAATGACCAGGCGTTAAAATAGTACACTTATCTTGGTCTTCTACGTAAGATAATGGCCTGGAGTTGAGGCATGCCTCAATTTGAGCCAACACGGTGGCCATTTCTTCGTAGGTCAGCGTGGAATTTCCTATTACCCTTTTTAGATGGTACTTGGTGGACTTTATTCCTGCCTCCCATAGCCCTCCGAAGTTCGGCGAATGAGGAGGAACAAAATGCCACTCGGTACCATTATTAGCGAAGTATTCTGCTAATTCGGGGTTAAAGTTACTTTTCTCTTCGTTAAATAAATAAAGTAACTCGCGTGCTGCTCCCACAAAATTTGTGCCATTGTCGCTATGTAACACAGCGCAACGACCACGCCTTGCCACAAATCTCTTGAAAGCAGCCAGAAAGCCTCTTGTGCTCAGTTCACTGACAGCTTCTAAATGCACTGCTCTAGTGGACATGCATATAAAAAGCGCGATATAGCCCTTGTAAGATTTATTACCTCGACCCTTGGATACCCTTATGTATATAGGGCCAGCGTAATCAACTCCGCTACACAGGAATGGTTTGTTGGGAGTAACACGTGCCGATGGTAATTGTCCCATTAATTGTGTCCTAACCTTAGATGCATATCGAATGCATTTTATGCATCTCCTTACATGCCCTTTAACCAGAAGTTTAACTCCTATGATCCAGTATTTGGACCGCAAATATGTTATCATAGCTTGCGGACCACCATGCATTGTTTTTTCATGTGCATCAGCGATTAAAAGACCTGTCAAAAAAGACTCTTTCGGTATCAAAATGGGATGAGCCCGATCGTAGTTCAATTGGGCCATCTCAAGCCGTCCTCCAACCCTTATAATTCCTTTTGTATCTATGAAAGCATTTAGTGATTTTAAATTGCTCCCTTTCTTTCCTGCCCTACTACTTTTTAAAGCGTCAATGACGTCTAAAAACTCTTCCTGGGATTTCTTCACACATATCTCTAAAGCTTCCTCGAGTTCAGAGTTCGACAGATATTTGGTACTGTGTTTTGTCTGTACGGACTTCCTTAAATTTAAAAACCTTCTGCAGTAAGCTACCACTCTAATCAATCTGCTTAATGATGAAAACTTTAAGAGGGATTCTTCGTTAAAGGTAGTGGTGTGCATTCTAACTTCTTCCAAGTGTGTGATGGGATATTTCGGCTTCTTGTATTCCACCACCTGCTGTCTTAAATAATCTGGACCATTCCACCATATAACCGTGGATTCAAGATCAGCAGGGGAAACACCACGAGAGGCACAATCTGCAGGATTTTGTTTCGATGCTACATGAGACCAGTGGTGCGTATCTAAGATGTTCAGAATATCGGAAACCCGATTGGCTACGAAGGTTTTCCAGCGACTAGGGTGACTATTGAGCCAAGCTAACACTACTTCGCTATCTGTCCACGCGTGCCAATGGATTTTAGGTATATTTAACACTTCGCCCACTTCCACCATCAACTTAGCAAGGAGATGTGCACCACAAAGTTCTAATCGTGGAATAGAAACTTGTTTAATGGGTGCTACCTTCGTTTTCGAAGTGATCAATGAAGTTCGAATATCTCCTTCGTGATTCACCACTCTAAGATAGATGACTGCTGAATACGCTAACTTAGAGGCATCTGAGAACCCGTGAAGTTCAGCTACTACGTTGCTAGATTCCTGCTGCAACCATCTTGGGATTTTAACACCAGCCAAACAGCTTAAGCTACTGTGGTAAGTAACCCATTCCTTTATTAAGTTTTTTGGAATTTCTTGATCCCATTCTAAACCCGCTAACCACAATTTTTGTATAAATATTTTGGCTAACACAATACTTGGTGCCAACCACCCTAGAGGATCAAAGAGCCGTGAAATCTCGGAAATAATTTTTCTTTTTGTTACGGGTGCAGTCAAGGATTGGAGTTCTACAGAGTACTGAAAGCAGTCTTCGTTCGAGTTCCAGGTAAGTCCCAGTATCTTCGTGATGTTATCCATTTTGATTCTTAATTCTTCGTACGTAGCTCCATTCTCTTCTCTTATATTATTCAGTAATTCCTTACTATTACTCATCCACTTTTGTAGCTGAAATCCACCTTTATTTAAGGTTTGATTCATCTCCTTGAAGACTTCAAGGCCCTTTTCGATGCTTTCCACCCCAGTCATCAGATCATCCATGTAGAAGTCATTCAGAATAATTTTCTGTATTTCCGGATTATGTTCACTTTCGTCATAAGCCACTTGGTGTAAAGCACGTACTGCCAAGTATGGTGCTGAGGCAGTACCAAACGTAACCGTTATTAGTTCATACTCTTCTATCTCCCTTTCAGGACTATCCCTCCAGAGTATGCGCTGATATATTGTATCTTTCCTGTGAACTAAAACTTGTCGATACATTTTGATGATATCTGCCACCAAACATATCCGATATGACCTCCAACGCATAATAATATGCCGAAGTTCTGCCTGCAAGGTTGGTCCGATCAACAAATTGTCGTTAAGTGACATCTTATTAGAACCCTTGCAGGAAGCATCGAATACGACACGCACCTTGGTCGTATCCTTATCTTCCCGGATGACAGCGTGATGTGGTAAGTAAATCGCCTTGTGATTATTCTTATTATCTTCTGAAACTTTCTCCATGTGGTTCAACTGTAAGTATTCCTGAATAACCTTTGAATAATCTTCCTTGAATTTAATATTTTTTCTGAATTTAACTTCTAACGACTTTAATCTTTTTTCAGCAATACTTTTCGACTCACCAACCTCCTTGACTGGGTCAACACACCGTAACGGTAGCCTTACTATATATCGACCACTCGTATCACGTTCCGTTGTATTTTTAAATACTGTTTCGCATTTCTTTTCTTCCTCCGTTAGCATTTTCTTTCCAGACGGTTCTGCTTCTAATTCCCAAAACCTTTTCAGCATTTCATCGGAGTCAAGACTTGAGTGCATAGTAGAAATATATGAGGGATAACTGGACTGATCCACTTCAAAGGTGCCCGACAATATCCATCCCAACGTGGTGTCTTGCGCTAGAAGAGTTCCACCGGTATTCCTCTTTATGCCCTCCTGTATGACTTGGCTGTAAACCTCAGCACCTAATAAAACATCAATTTTATTAGGCCTGAAGTATTCAGGATCAGCCAAATCATCATTAGTCAAGTCCACCCATTCAACCTCAGCAACCTTTGTAGCTGGGAGAAGAGCCGTGACTGACTTCAAGACGAATGCATTAACTTCATATTGTACCGTCGGGTCTCTTCTAGACCTGACTTTGAGGACTACGGTGGCCTTAGCCATCGCACTTTTGTCCCCGCCTACGCCAATCACAGTTTACCTTGATGGCGTTTTATTTAAACCCAAAAATTGAACCGTGGATTCCGTAACAAAAGAACCCTGCGATCCTTGGTCTAGCAAAGCCCTCACTACTCGATAGGACCCGTCCCTTGACTCCGCTTTAATCAAAGCGGTAGCCAATAAAACGGTTTTCTTCCCCCTTCCTGTCGAGAGACATGAAACGAGTGGCTTGCTTGACCCCTCCGCTTGCGCGGCTACTACCATCTTTCTAGTATTACTAGCCTCCATCATCTCCCTTGGTGCGGTTGATGAGGTTTCCTCGTGAACCCTACTACCATCTTCACCCATAACAGACCCAGAAACACCTGTTGGGTGCAACAAAGAATGGTGACGGCGTTTGCACACCTGGCACTTAAGAGTGTTTTTGCAATTTTTAGCAGAATGGTTATTGTATAAACAAACAAAACATAAATTATGTTCCTGAGCGAACTTACGACGAGCATCATTAGACTCTTTTCCAAATTTCGGGCATGAAGTAATCTTATGATCTGCTGAACAAAACGTACATGACACTACTTTTTTTGCAACAAGAAAAGATTGAGTTGCCTTTGGCTGTGGATGTCTATCTTTGTTATCTACCTTATTATCTAAATTTTCTAACCCTCTAAAACGACTATTTAAAAATTCCGAAAAAAGTTCAAAGGTAGGTAATTCATCGCTTGGGTCTGAAGCTGCCTGAAGTTCCCAAGCCTTCCTAGTCTCTTTATCTAACTTTCCACTAATGATATGTATCACAATAAGATCCCAGGAGGAGACATCTACACCCAAATTCCTAATAGATTCTAGACACTCTGAAGTAGTAGTTATGAGTCGCTTTATTTCGAAAGCTGATTCAACAGCCAAAGATTTTTGCGACAGTAATCTTTTTATTATTCCATTTGCCAGAAATCTTTTATTATTGTACATTTTATCCAACTTCAACCATGCTGTTTTATAATTGTCCGCAGTAATATTAATATTTCGCAACAATTGTTCAGCTTCCCCAGTCAAATGCCCCTTTAAATAAAAGAATCGTTGTGCATCATCTAAAGACTTGTTATCGTGTATCAGACCTATGAATAAATCTCTAAACGTTTGCCACTCAGAATATTTTCCCGAAAATGAAGGTATTTTTATTTCGGGCAGCTTAACACGGTTAACATTCTTTTCTTTCTGACAACAAGTTTTTGAATCCGCGCATGAATCAATAGAATGAAGAGAAGAATTTTTTATGCTCAATATGTGTTCTTTTAATTCGCATTTAAATTCTACATAAAATTCTTCAACTTCATCGTAAAGACTATTTTTCACATAACTTGAGCTCAACAATTCAGCTCTTTTTATAGTGCTCAATATATCTTTATGAGTGGACATAAATAAATTCCATAACTGTTCCAAATTTTCTAGACGTGTTTCTAAATATGCTGTATTTAGGCGCTCTTTTGGAGATTTCTTAAAATTTGATTTTGCCTTGAGCATTTTAGCTTTTACATCTTCCTGTATATTAAATAACGACTCCATTTTGGAACAATTACGTCTAAATTACACCCAAAAATAAACAATTTAATTAAACAACAAACTAAAAATAATATTCAAGTCAGAATAAAATACAAGTGTTTAAGTTACTTGAGTTCAAAATCGGCATGGATTCCCCGTCAGAACCACTTTTTGCACAATAAATCACAAGTCCCAAACTAAAAGTTAATTTTCCAAAGTTCAAATTTCTTCAATAAATTCCTGATCTAAGTTGCAATAAAATGTACTCACAGTTTTTCGACTTCACTCACTGACACAAATGCTGTACTGCACCACCCAAGCGACGTGCTGCACTGCACCGCACAATGGTGTCGTCTGCTTGACCACAACCTCCCTTCCGTCGTTCCTCCGAATGTCGCTACAAATACGGCTGCTTCTACGCTCCACACTTGGCTGGCTGCGCACGTTCCACAACCCAGCTGCTCAGCTCACGCTCCACTCGGTTCCACCTCCAACTCTTGGGCCCCTCACCTGGTGCCCGCTGAAGGGGATGCTCTGAACAGCGATCCACTGTCCAGTATTGACGCGAAGGGTGGTAATCAGTGCCACCACCGAAGACTACCACAAAACACTCCCGACCGATCCAACTCGAAGGACCATGTATACTCCCGAGGGTCCGTTTATGGCGAGGTAGGGGTAAATAATATAGCACTACAGTCGATACTTATCGCGTATATTATAATCACACTTGAAAGGTTCACACAAAAAACTTAATAAAGGAATGGGTTACTTACCACAGTAGCTTAAGCTGTTTGGCTGGTGTTAAAATCCCAAGATGGTTGCAGCAGGAATCTAGCAACGTAGTAGCTGAACTTCACGGGTTCTCAGATGCCTCTAAGTTAGCGTATTCAGCAGTCATCTATCTTAGAGTGGTGAATCACGAAGGAGATATTCGAACTTCATTGATCACTTCGAAAACGAAGGTAGCACCCATTAAACAAGTTTCTATTCCACGATTAGAACTTTGTGGTGCACATCTCCTTGCTAAGTTGATGGTGGAAGTGGGCGAAGTGTTAAATATACCTAAAATCCATTGGCACGCGTGGACAGATAGCGAAGTAGTGTTAGCTTGGCTCAATAGTCACCCTAGTCGCTGGAAAACCTTCGTAGCCAATCGGGTTTCCGATATTCTGAACATCTTAGATACGCACCACTGGTCTCATGTAGCATCGAAACAAAATCCTGCAGATTGTGCCTCTCGTGGTGTTTCCCCTGCTGATCTTGAATCCACGGTTATATGGTGGAATGGTCCAGATTATTTAAGACAGCAGGTGGTGGAATACAAGAAGCCGAAATATCCCATCACACACTTGGAAGAAGTTAGAATGCACACCACTACCTTTAACGAAGAATCCCTCTTAAAGTTTTCATCATTAAGCAGATTGATTAGAGTGGTAGCTTACTGCAGAAGGTTTTTAAATTTAAGGAAGTCCGTACAGACAAAACACAGTACCAAATATCTGTCGAACTCTGAACTCGAGGAAGCTTTAGAGATATGTGTGAAGAAATCCCAGGAAGAGTTTTTAGACGTCATTGACGCTTTAAAAAGTAGTAGGGCAGGAAAGAAAGGGAGCAATTTAAAATCACTAAATGCTTTCATAGATACAAAAGGAATTATAAGGGTTGGAGGACGGCTTGAGATGGCCCAATTGAACTACGATCGGGCTCATCCCATTTTGATACCGAAAGAGTCTTTTTTGACAGGTCTTTTAATCGCTGATGCACATGAAAAAACAATGCATGGTGGTCCGCAAGCTATGATAACATATTTGCGGTCCAAATACTGGATCATAGGAGTTAAACTTCTGGTTAAAGGGCATGTAAGGAGATGCATAAAATGCATTCGATATGCATCTAAGGTTAGGACACAATTAATGGGACAATTACCATCGGCACGTGTTACTCCCAACAAACCATTCCTGTGTAGCGGAGTTGATTACGCTGGCCCTATAAACATAAGGGTATCCAAGGGTCGAGGTAATTGTCTGATTCTGAATGACGACAATTTTTCTGAAAAACTTTTAAGGGTTTAAAAAAAACACGTATTTCCTGGAACAAGTTTAGTAAAATGTTCGAATAAATCACGGAATTATCGAATGTCAACGCAGTTTTCAGGCGTTATCTTTTTTTTTTTGCATTGCCTCTTCATCTATCATCGGTCGCGTCGGATTGCGTTAGATAAAGCAACAAGCTTTTAAACCATGCTCGATGTTGACGATAGGCGAGTGAAAAAGGACCCTCTTAAACCATCAGCGTCAATACCAAACGTTAACGTCATGTATAGATTTACAAAAGTAGAAGACCTCTCGCCTTAGTGGCGCCAACTGGTAGTGTGGATTTTCCTGAAAACCTTCATTGATTTTTCGATAGCGAATTCCGCTCTATAGAATGTGTCTCGAAGTTTAGATCTGAGACTGAATGAAAAATAACAATGACAAAGTATTTTTGGTCCTGTATACTTTTTACTAAGGTATCGCTATTAATAGGTACATATGAGTACCTCGTAACATTTTCAAGGGCAGACTATACATTAGGCACAAAAAGATGTCGCGACGTAATGTCTTTATTACGAAAATATGCTTAGTGTATCTAGGTATAAATCAAAAGTGGTCCTTATTCCATATATGGCTAAGGACATAGAACCATTATGTATATTTATTAGTAGTTCTGAGAAAATGTTAATATTGAGTAGTAGAACCCGACATGAACATATGAAATCGTTGTGGTTTAGTTTAGTGAGTGAAGTCGTTAGGGCTTCAACCGATTGAAGGAGCACCATGGTGCATGGGCTGTGGAATTGTTCACAGGATGACTACCGGCCACCGTTGGTACTGGTTTGCAGACCACGAGCAATGGATAGCTTGCCATCTGGTAAGGATGCTCAGGTTGACGGCGTTTCGTGTTTCACGCGCGCCTCAAAGAGCATGACAGCAAAAGTGCCGCAGCCTGCCATAGCTGATGATTGTTCGAAAGAGTTACAGCGGCCCTAGAACGCAAAGGACAACTGAATGAACGCAGGAGGGTTAGTCAGTAAAAGTCTGACAGCCATACAGAACCACGTTTTATTTTTATTTCATTTATTGAGGGATAGTAAACAGCTACAACATAAAGCTCATGCATATAAATAACACTAAATGGGTGATAATGTTGCAGACAACTGCATTATCCACAGATTAAACATAGTGGTAATAGATACACTGTTTGCCACGAGATGGACTTTATTGTACTATATATATATTATACACTATAATGCTTACTCAATACAAAAAATAAAAATAAAAATAGCGGAACATTTTCATATAAATAACTGAAATAAAAAAAAATATATATATATATACCTATAATATCTTACGAGCTGTAGGTTGCGAGTTCAAACCCAACCAGGCGCATTACTTTGTGTAATTTATTTTATCAACAGTGCTCTCAAAACGGTGAAGGAAAACATCGTGAGGAAACCGGCATGTCCTAGAACCAAAAATTCGAAGACATGTGACATACTACTCTGTCAAGAAAGTACCGGGAAAAGATCAATAATACACAAAATGTCTGTTATTCATCCAAATTTATTTTATCACCTTCAAAGTATGCTCCTTTAGAAACGATACACTTGCGCCAATGAATAATCCATTCATCAAAACATTTTTTAAACGCTGCTTCCGGAATTGAGTTCAGTTCTCGCCGCGAATTCTCATTTATGTTGTCTATCGATTGAAAACGGGTGCCACGAAGTGGTAATTTGAGTTTAGGAAAAAGAAAAAAGTCAGCAGGAGCCATATCTGGTGAATATGGTGGTTGCTGGATGGTATTTGTTGAGTGTTTGGTCAAAAATTCGTTCACAATGATAGCCTTGTGCGAAGGCGCATTGTCGTGGTGCAAAATCCAAGAATTTTCTTTCCACGAATCTGGCCTTTTTCGTCGAATTCGCTCTCTTAAAGGCCGCATATCGCTCAAATAATATTCTTTATTTACCGTTAGACCTTCCGGTAAGAATTCAGAGTGCGCAACACCGCGATAGTCAAAGAAAATAGTCAACATGACTTTGACTTTTGATCGACTTTGGTGTGGTTTTTTCGGTTTCGGTTCAGTTGGAAGGCGCCACTCCGAAGCTTGTTGCCTAGTTTGCATGTCAAACTCGTAAACCCACGTCTCGTCACCTCATGTCCACATTCACATTTCACATTCCACATTCTAGCATGTCCTCAGCGACTTTCATGCGATTGAGTTTTTGGAGAAAATTCAGATCTTTTGGGACTAGCCGAGCAGCAACATGTTTCATACCCAAATGATTAGTTAAAATGGTACGGATCGACTCGTGAGATACAGAAAGTTCGGCGGCTATCTCTCTCAGAGTTGAATGGGGATTTTCAGTCACTATTTTCTTCACTTTTGCGATGTTAACTTCTTTTTTGACTGAATGTACACCAACTCGCACTGGGCCCCCGTGGTGGATTACGGCCCATTCCCTCTCCTAGAGAGGAGGCTTGAGTCCCAACAGTGGGAAAATTATAAGACCGACTATACTAATATCAATGACTCAATTGCAATTAAGACACGTTTTTATAATATTTGTTTTAAACTTAAATTTAGAACATGCAAATATATCAATGTCAATGAAATTCAAGTTATAAGATCCCGACACTCTATGGATCGGGCAAGCGTAAGCCAGAAATTGTTCGGCATGAATTTAGCGCGAACAAGGTTCCTGCACGAACTTTGCGCACGTTAACAATTCGAGGCACTGAATAACACAGCCCACTCGGGAGCCATCAATGGCATCAAAGTGGTTGTGGACAATACACGTTGACCTTTTAAACGCTGGATTGAATAAAAATATCATTATGGGTTGGTATTTTTGGGATGTCTCATTCACCATCCGCTCGCCCTCGCATGCAAGGTTATTGAAAATGTTTTACACAAAGATGTTATTAAGGCATCCCAGTAATGAAAACATGTTTCATAATGTCAGGATTTTCGGAATTACTACAATGGTTATGAACCTATCTTGGAAATACTTGGGCTGCCCCATAGAGTACATAAAAGCCGTGCTGGCAGCAACTGAAGATGTCAATGTTTATTTTTTTGGGGAGAAATCGAGAAATTCCTATTCCTCCTAACACTCTGGGTAGATTGAGAGGGAGTGTCAGATTTTTACTGACTGAAACCCACCCGTGTTCCTACATTTGCCCTGTACGACCCAGGTCTGCAGTAACTACCGAACAAAATCAATATAATTTTATTTCAAATAAACCATTTATAGCCACTTTTTAAATGTCAAGAAGTCAGTCAGTCAGAAAAAATGATGCTAAGTGCACATTCCAAAGCGTAGATCTCTATGGAGAAGAATGTGCAAGAAACTCCATGGACACACTTTTCAATCATGTTTTGTAATTACAAATATCTCTGTTACATGTTTTTTTGTCGCTATCATGTGAGAACAATGTAAATAAATTAAAAATAAAAACTAAATATATCTACTACTATATATATATGATATACAATCTACCTATGTGCTAAGTTTCATCTATTCAACCGTTAAGACGTGAATAGGTAAGACAGACGGACAAAGTTACTATTGCTTTTTATATATTGATATGGGTAATAAACTATATATTAAAATAAATTTTGACAGGCCTGTTGGTCTAGTAGTTAGTGACCCTGATTGCTATGCCGGAGGTCGTGGGTTCGATTACCACCCAGGACAAATGTTTATGTGATGAGTGAGCATGATCATTTGTTCTGTGTCCGGTGTAATTTATCTATAATATCTATGTATTTAGAAATATATAAGTACGTTTATCAGTTGTCTAGTACTCATAACACAAGCTCTTTAAATTGAGAAATTGACGCTAAGTAACATTTCGAGTCAATACTAAAAATTTACATGCCATTAATTTCTACACGTAAGCGGTGAACTGAAAAGGAGCAGGTGTGGCCGAGTGGTAACGGTCCCGACTTACGAGTTGTAGGTCGCAGTTTTGAACCCAGCCAGGCGCATTACTTTGTGTAATTTGTTTCATCACCACAGCTCTCAAAACGGTGAAGGAAAACATCGTGAGGAAACCGGTATGTCCTAGAACCAAAAATTCAAAGACATGTGACACCCGCACTGGGCCCGCGTGGTGGATTACGGCTCATTCCCTCTCCTAGAGAGAAGGCCTGAGTCCCAACAGTGGGAACATTATAAGGCCGAATATAAGCGGTGAACTTAGTGACATGCCAGGTTTGTGAGAAAAAGTTTTGATGATGCCGTCTCTGGCGCATCTTAGTGCTCTGTGGCAGCCCCAAATATTACAGGTGTGGAAACAGACAACAAAGTTTCGGGACGGGTCCTGTGACCCTATTCAGTATTAACATGATATTATTATAACTATTGTTGTGGTCCGGCTATTAATAGGACCATTATTGTATAATAGAAATTTATATCAAACAAATACTTAGTAGCCTTTATATGTCGCCATTGAATTATCATCGGTATATGTAGTTAGGCTATATTTTCAACTAGCTTTTGCCAGCGGTTTCACCCGCTTGAAAGTACATTTTTCCATAAAGACTTTGGATCCTCGCTTCATCCCTTTAGGGGCTGAATTCTGGAAAATCCTCTCTTAGTGCTCGTCTACGTTATGAAAGGAAACCTTGTGCAATGCGATCGGTTTCTCTAATTTTTACTTTGTCGAAAGTTTCCTTTCGAACAATGTCGCTGTCGTTTGGACCGCTGGTCTAGTTATAAATAAAGGAAATAAACAGGAAAGCGATTTCTAAAAGAAAGATTATGGTCAGATGAGTTAAGGATGATATCAGGCCGATAGGAGCGTAAAAGAGTATTTGATAAGAATACATCTTAAAAATTATTCCAGTACAGACTTTTTAGTATGTCCGACTTCTCACTACTTCGCATCTGTGATATCATGTAGAATTAAATAATCAAACTTTAAAAACCAAAGCAAAAATGTACTCCTGCCTAGTTCTTTGATACTCGCTGAATAAATAAAGGCCCAAATACATTGATATGAATAATGAAGCAAACGAAAAAAACCTCTCCACCGCCGCTTAGTATTTAAAACAAAATATGTCATTAAAGCTAAAAGCGCTACATTAGTTCGTTCTATAAAAAGCTGAAACCCTCAACAATCGCACATAGTATTAACCCCGTACGTAATAGCGAACATTAAGCGATGCAGCGCTTTACTTAATTACGACTGTGTTTACGAGTTGAGTGCAGTTGAATCACATGCAAAATGCTGCTTTTAGTCTCGGAGCTAGGGACCAAAGTTTCTACGTTATTTCAACCACCATTCAAGGCTCGCTAGTGAATAGTTAGTGTGTCGTTCAATCAAGGAAAATGGTTGAATAAAGGCAGATCACCGGTTTTGAAATGACAGTTCTCTGTTGCTCAAAGAACGTGTTAGCTGTCGGTCTACGTGTCAAACGAAATGACAAGAAGGAAAATGTAGTGAGTGTTGGGGTCAAACTGAGTTTTGACAACAATATAGGTAGCTGAAAATAAATTAGTCGCTGTATTATATGAAGTGCAAATTTGATCTTTATATAAAAAATTGGTAGGTAAACGAAGAAATCAACTGAAACTTGGTTCAAAAATTGTTACTAATCTAATTAGTAATAACAATAAAAATGCTACTGAGCCTACATAATTATTCAGGATTAGGGGCATACTGGAGCAGGAAGTATTTATAGTTTTCTGTGAGTCTTATTATGTTTGAAGTTGTAAGTTGAAAAAGAGAGTTTAAACTTTTTTTAAATGTCAAAATATTTTTCTAACAAATACTCGACTAGAATCGGTACCCCAAAATCTGACCAGAAATGACTACCATAATATTTTTATACGGTCTTAAATATTTTTTTTTTTTTGTATTTGACAAATTTTATTTTAGCCTAAAGACCCGTGTTTTACCAAAAAAGACAGACACGTTCTTAACCTTAATTCAAAAATTGGTCCTAAGCCCAAAAGGGACTATACGAATTGTTGGTGAGCGTGTGGATTGTAAAACAAACTAAAAACTGGAAATATTGCTGCTGGTTATTAAGACGTAAACTTTAATTTTGTAAACTAGGAATACACGTAAATTTATAAGTTGACAGACACTGAAATAAAAACAAAATACGTCATTATAAAATTGTATTATATGTCATTGTAAAATTTATTTAAAAAAAAAAAACAAACCATTCTAAGTAAATATTAAAAAGTTTATTGACAAGGCTCCAGCCAGTCGCCAATACAAATTTCTTCGACACTGTCTCTTAAACTATAGCCCCCAGCAATCGAGTGCACATGATCGCAGCGCTCAGTCAGACACTTCCTCGGTATTTGCGAGGCAGATGAGATAAAGAACTACTGTTTATTTACAGAGCACATGCATAAGAAATGTTTCGAGACTTTCTATGTAGGAATACGAATTTTATTCAGTGAAAATACTTATAAGTACATACCTAGGTAGTACACAAGAACAACATATAATAAAAACACACCCTGCAAGTAGTTTTTTTTTTCGGTGGGAAAATCATCTAATGACATCACCCACACTTGGGCGGGGCGAGTGATAGTGTCAAACTTTTACTGACTAAAAATCCACTCCTGTTCCTTCGTTGCCTTTCATATATGTCTTCCTTTCAGAATCAGACCCTTGGCCCCAGTAGGCTTCGACCCACTGGGCCCCTACGGTTGCTGACATCTCCTTGAGGCGCGCGTGGAATACTGCGCGCCGTTGACGACGGCTCTGTTCGAATGGTTACCGGACGGTCGGATGGCGAGCTACCCATTGCTCGCCGTCTGCAAGCTCGCGCCTACGGTGGCTGGAAATCGGGATCGGAAACCCGGTAGGTGGGCCGCGGGGGCCATTGTCTCGCGCGTGCACGTACATCCTGAAACTAGTACGTTTAGAATAGGCTACTGAAACGATTTCAGCTGTTTTAAAAATAGGTATTTTTTTGTCCTAAATAATCAAGAAATACTTTACTTTTTTTTTATACATTTAGATTGCATTCGCTAGTATGTAATTTCTACAATTCGGATTCTAATTTATGCGGCGAAAGATAGTTCGGCAATATATTTGGGAGAGGTTAGGCAGATTATAAAAAGCAACAATGATATCTGATCTGCTTGTCTTAAAATAAATAACCGATGCCACTAAAAACATAACCTACTTGAAGTTATAATGAAGGTTTGTAGTTTACATAATTAGTAAGTCATCAACTCATCAGTGTAGGTTAAATTTTTTGTGTTACTAGTGTGTTGTTGTATCTAGTAAAACTTACTTCCCTCCTCTGTAGAAAATAATAATATTAAAAATTTAATCTTCACTGATGACGTACGTATTACGTTGTGCAAACTCTAAATATAAACCGGTTATAATGATTTTTGGTATATGAACACTGTGTATGAGTGGTATCAAGAATTCGAGCAAAGTCAAATGAAAATCGAAAATTAAAAAAATAAAACATGAAACACCCTAGTGTACATGATAATGTAACGTTAACTTCCAGGGACTCTCATAAGAAAATGTTCCAACCCAGATGAAAAAGAAAAAAAAATAGAGATGACGACGAAGATGACGATGAAGATGACGACGAAGATGATGACGAAAATGACGACGATGACGACGACGAAAATGACGATAATGTGTCTTTATTTAAGGTTAAATAATCAAACATATGGGTAAGGGCCCATTCCTTGCATGATTCAATATTTAAGAATAATACGGACGAAAATAAGCGCGATTGAATAAAAAATCGAAACCGATCCTATAAAGAATTACTCAAAAGAAAAATAAGTGAAATTAGTCAATAAAAGTCTGATACTCTCTCTCTCTCTCACACACACACTCCACTTAAAACAGGAGAACTTGTTTGATGATTACATGATAAAGAATTCTCAAAAATTAATGAAAATGTCTCAACCAAATCCGTTACCCAACTCGTATCACCCATTATCAAACCTAACAATCAAATCTATTGCACTTCCATTCGAAACTAAACTGCTTTCTGCGGAACTACCGTCGATCGATCAATGTTAAGTACTGCGATACAGCTCACCACCTCTATGTAACGTATCGACGTTCAGGGGTTTCGATGATCGATGGTGCTTCTTCCCTGACTGTGGGCGCTTGGATTGAAATGTACAAGCAAATTGTATTGCGAAGACGTTGATTTATTTTCGTTCTACTACTTCTTTGTACTTCTGGTTACAAAATTTGGTTGGTCTGTATTTATTTCTTTAGGTCATCGTCATCATTTTAGCCAAAAGACGTCCATATTCTTTACGTCCTGTATCCATCGGATCTTTACCAGGTCACCAGAACTTCCAATCCTGTATCTTCCTGTACGCGGTCGCTATTAACCAGCGCCGTAGACTCACCATTTTGCGTGTGGAAATGGCATCATGCTGAACATTCGGCCGTTTTGCGCGGATGTGACGCATATTTTTTCACATAATATACTTATAATTTGTTAGTTCTAAACTTGCGCCTTGTTCCGCCAAATAAAATGTTTTTCTTTCTTTCTTTTTTTTTCTTTCTATTACAAAACCTGTGTCAACTACCATCTGTTCTAACAGTAATATTCTTTACCTAACGCCAATCAAAATTAGTGATTCTTCGAGCTATATCTTTAGGTATTAGCATGTCAAAACAACGCCTTTTGGCGTATACAGTAGGTATACAGGGTGATAGCTCAGGTTTCTGGACGTATTTGACAATTTTGTTCCAAGCTAACGCGTTTGCGATGCAAAAATAAACAAATGAAATATGTCAATCAAAAAGAGTGGCGAATCACTTAAGTATTTATTGTATTGTCATAATTTACAGCTTAATCAAATAATTCTTAGTTCATTTATTATGAAAGATTCAAACCATTTTATCATCAGTACGATTTGGAAACCTTGTTTCAAAAACAATAATGTAGTTCCTTCAAAAGATCAAAAATAAAACTTTTAAATCTAAAATCGACCTTGCATCCCGTTTCAAAACTTTATCGAAACAAACTCCTAGTTCAAACTCTCATGACAGATTTAGCAGTTCTCCTTCACAAACACACAGAGCAATAGATTCAAACGTTTTACTGCAGAAAGTTTAAATGAGATAGCATTTTATGTTACTCTTCAGGGCACAGTTTTGTCTCTCTTTGGTTCGGGTTACTTTGCGAGTGTTAGTTTGTATTTGGATCCGCGGAATATAGTTGGGAAGGCCATGTTAAAAAGAAATAGTTACGGTACACGTCTCCTGATCTCAGTCTACATTTCTTAATAAAATATTATTTGAAGTTACTTTGCAGACAAATTTGGTCTTTTGATCCGGATACAACAACTAAAAGTAAAAGAAATCGGATCCGGCTCGAAGGACCAATTATTTTTACTGCTTTTAATAAGCCAATTCCTACTTTAAAATAAAAAATAATAAATTTGATTATTTACCCTGTAATTATATAATTTTTATTTTACCATTTTACTATGTATCTACATTGTATTTATTTTCCTAAACATACAAGGCGACTACATCTCTTCTTTTCCTTCTACTATGTCTGCATCTCTTTTTACATACCTGCGAAGAAATTTCTTCAGAATAATTATCATCTTTGTAGGTACCTATTTTCCTCCGTCCTACTACTTGAATTTTTATTATAATGATGTGTACGTATTAACAAATAAAACGTATAAATTTACTCATATTTAAATTTCTTCTCTATTAACATTAAAATATAATACGAGTATATAACCTTTTAGTAGTTTATACATCGAAACTAGTTCATCAGTGTACAGTGCACACCTTATGTTCGTCTCAGGAGATGAAACTCGACCACGAAGTTAATGCCTCTGCTCCTCTGAGCCTTAACTTATAATAGAATGGCGACCGACGACCGAAATAGTAATTTATTTATTTAATTAACATTGAAATACAGCTAGACGATCGGGGAGTTACAGAAAAAAACTTTAGGCTTCTTTTACTTTGAAGGTTGAGGAGAAAACTATCATTAAGTACTTGAAGAAAATAGCTTGTAAGATAAATACGAGTATATTAGAATAATGCAGAAAACAAAAAAAAAAACCATGATAGACTTTTTTATTGGGTGGGAAAATCATCTTATGACAAATCCCGCTCTTGGGTGGAGCGCGAGATAGTGTCAGACTTTTACTGACTAAAAACCCACTCCTGTTCCTTCTTTGCCTTCGTCCCAGGGCCCCGGGTTTCACTTTCACACTACCCGTGGCCCCGGTAGGTTTCGACCCTGCTGAGCCCCTACGATTTGGTGACATCTCCCTGAGACGCGCGTGAAACAGTACGCGCCAACGACGACTTGGGCTCGGTTCGAACGGTTACCGGACGGTCGGATGACGAGCCACCCATTGCTCGCCGTCCGCAAGCCTGCGCCTACGGTGGCCGGAAATCGGGATCGGAATCCCGGCGGCGGTTGGGACGTGACTTGATAGAGAGCAGTGCTGGCCGAGTGGTAACGGCTTCAACTTACGTGCTAGGTCACGATTTCAAGCACCCAGCTAGACGTATTACTTTGAGTTATTTATTTCATCACCATTGCACTTACGAAGGAAAAAATTGTGAGAAAACCAGCATGTCCTAGAATCAACAATGCGAAGACATAATATATGAAATCCAATAACCCGCACTGATGAATATTTCAAAACTATGAGAAAAGCAAAAAAACAATCAAAGGAGTTTCGGCCCTAATTGTCATAAAAACTAAAACTGTACCACTAAATTTGAGTAAAATCATTATTTTAGTCATGTATGTATCTATTTTTTACTATAATATATTTTATATACATCTTAACTAATAAATATTATAACTTAATAATTATTTAAACAAACTGAAAATAATATTATTTTATTTATTTATTTTTTTGATTTGAGAAAAAAATAACTCACGTAGTAGAACCTAGAAAAAAATAACTCACGAGTAGAACCAAAACGGAATACTTGTTCTGCGATTTCGGTGGTCTCTCCGGTCCTATGCCCTTAGCTCTCGCTGGAACGCCCATACCAATCTGCTCCGACTTTCGGTACCTCGGGTCGCTTATCCAAGGAGATGGCGAGGTAGACCGAGACGTATCACATCGGATCAATACAGGATGGATGAAATGGAGACAGGTCACTGGAACAATCTGTGACCCACGGATGCCCCTCAAGTTGAAGGGTAAAATCTACAAATCCGTGATAAGACCTGTCATACTGTATGGATCAGAATGTTGGGCTGTGAAAAAGACGGATGAAAAAAGATTGCATGTAGCGGAGATGAGAATGTTGAGATGGATTGATGGTGTGACGAGAATGGATAAAGTGAGAAATGAATATATTAGAGGAAGTTTGAAAGTGGCGCCAGTGACTGAAAAGTTGAAGGGGAATCGTTTGTCTTGGTATGGTCATGTAAAGAGGAGAGATGAAACACATTTTACTAAAAGAGTTATGAGTATACATGTGGATGGGTGGAGAGGGAGAGGGAGGCCAAAGAAAAGATGGATGGATTGTGTGAACTGTGATATGAAAGAAAAGGAAGTTAGTGATAGTATGATGGTTGACAGGATAGAATGGAAGAAAAAAACGTATTGCGCCGACCCCAAATAAGATGGGACAAGGGCAGGAAGATGATGACCTTATTTTATTAATACTCCATTTCGCATTGTCACTAAAAATTATCAAATTTTGAGAAGTAATGAGGTACGGCAAACTTTAGAATATTGCTGTATATACTTTAAAATAATTAATTTTAAAGTAATGAATATTATTCATAGTTACATTAAACTTTTCCTGGTTCTAACTAATGTTCAGCTTATTTTTTGCTGTGGAGTTAACATTATGTTCAATAATCAATTCAATACTAATTATCTTTTTTAAAAATGTAGGAAAATAATTCAAATAAACAATCAAGTAAAGATTAAGGAGGAGAATAAGCACTGGAATTCCTTGCCGGAATCTGTGTTTCCTGATAGCTACAACCCGGGAATCTTTAAGTCAAGAGTGAATAGGTTACTTCTAGGTAAGCGCGTTCCATCGTCGACCGCATCGTCGTTTTCCATCAGGTGAGATAGCGGTCAAGCGCGAACCTGTAAATAATAAAAAATAACGATATAGAAAAAAGCTAATTCTTTTAGTGATTGTGTTTTTTTTTCGTAGATTCACAGGTTCGATAATTGGCTATGAATATTGATTTTCCACGAATCCAATGGTTTAGTTTCCATCAAAATCGGGATTCGTTTAATTTTTAAGTTGTTATTAATACCAGTATTTGTTATTAGTAACGTTCCTGCTCCACAGCCATAGCCACTTTTGCCTACGAATTAGTTGTATTTTTTTATTTTTTAAACATGTAATAATATATTTTTATAAATATTGGAAGAGATGCTATTATACGCGCCGTCGACGACTTGGGCTCGGTCAAGACGGTTACCGGACCCATTGCTCACCGTCCGCAAGTCCGCGCCTAAGGTGGCAGGAAATCTTGATCGGAATCCTGGCGGCGCCGGCGGTTGGGGCGTGAGGACCGTTGCATTCACAAGCATTACTGCTTCGCAGAAGGAGGCGACCGCTAGCCACTCTTCCTCGCTCCGGACCATGGCCTGTACCAAGGCCCGGCGCGAGAGATCGTCGCTGCCGATCGCCCCCACGAGGACACGGCGTTGCTTTGCCTAAGCGGAGCACACCTCCACCGTGTGCTGCACCGTGTCCTCCAGGCGGTCCACACAGTGGCGACACTCGGGCGTGTCTTCCGCACGAATCCGGTGCAGGAACTTCTCGAACTTACCGTGTTCGGGAAGAACCTGCGTCATGCGGAAGGTGAGGACGCGGTGAGGTCTTCCCAACCACGCCTCAAAGTAGCTACATCGGTATCAGTATATTCTAGGTATTGTGGCACTTCATAAAATATTATGTAGGCAGCCGTATGAGGCTGTGTTTGATGAAAGGATTTAAAGCTGATAACAAATATTCCATCGCATTGAGAAAACAATTAATATATGAAAGAATTGCCAATAAATTTAAAATTGAAAAAAATATTTGTTATTTAACCAGGTTATCAATAAATATACAAAAATGGAATACTCACTGTGAAAACAATATCAAATTAGTGGAAAAGCAAACGAGATATATATACATCTCAATAATATCTGTCCGTCTGTGTTTTCTATAGTCAAGATGCTATTTTCTATTGCGGCCGTATGGGTGTCATAGCCTTTGACGATGATGGTCACCCATCTACAAATTGACTAAGGTAAGTGCTGCTTAGTGCTGTAATGAACATGGACAAAACTAAAGTCATGATAAACAACCATGTAGCACCCAGTCCTATCAAGGTTGAAGATTCTATACTCGAAGTTGTGGACGATTACGTTTACCTTGGACAGACAGTCCAGTTGGGTAGAACTAATTTCGAGAAAGAGGTCAACCGTCGAATCCAACCCGGCTGGGTAGCGTTCGGGAAGCTGCGCGGTATCTTCTCATCCAATATACCACAGTGTCTCAAGACGAAAGTCTATGACCAGTGCGTGTTGCCAGTGATGACATATGGTTCCGAAACGTGGTCGCTCACAAGAGGCCTCATCAGAAGGCTCTAAGTCACTCAAAGGGCAATGGAAAGGGCTATGCTCGGAGTTTCCTTGCGTGATCGAATCAGAAATGAAGATATCCGCAGGAGAACCAAGGTTGCCGTCATAGCACGAAGAATCGCCAAACTTAAGTGGCAATGGGCAGGGCACATTGCTCGCAGAACAGATGGCCGTTGGGGCCGAAAGGTTCTGGAGTGGCGACCGCGACAAGGTGGACCGATGACCTGGTGAAGGTTGCGGGAATTCGATGGAAGCAAGACGCACAAGACCGTTCTTTGTGGCGACATTTGGGGGAGGCCTATGTCCAGCAGTGGATGTCTATCGGCTGAAATAATGAAGTGTTGCTTAACTTCGGAGATTGACCCTTGCACCTTTGTTATTATCTACCTACAAACTCGTCTATAAAGACCAAAACACTTTTCAACCGCGTTTCATAAACAAACAAAACCGATAAAAAAAATCCTTGCAAAAATGTAAAACCTGAAACGAACGATTAACGTGAACATTTCAAAGAACGAAGAGAATTCATTACCTTTAATAATAGATGAAAGTAAGAAAAAAAAAAGAATCGTTAAAATAGAATCCAATTATTTCCATGGCCATTGCAAATTGTACAGGATTTAACTGAGATAACTTTACGTTGGTTTTTGCTGGAAATTATGAAATGGAGAAAGTTAGAATGAACTTTAATTAAGGTTTATTTTTATCTAAGCTCGAATTAAGGGTCCCACAGATAGCAACGCAACAACGATGTGACAACCCTTTTTACGAAAATGATTCAAATTCTGCAGGTATTATTATTAATTTTTTACGAATAATAATAATAATAATATTCCACAACTTTCACACAACGCCGTCTAGTCCCAAGCTAAGCAGAGCTCAGTTATAAGTACTAGACAACTGATAAACATACATATATATTTCTAAATACATACATATTATAGATAAATTACACCCAGCACAGAAAAAATGATCTTGCTCATCACAAACATTGGGAATGAACCCACGACCTCCGGCATAGCAGTCAGAGCCACTTACCACTAGATCAACAGGCCTGTCAAAACAATATGCGTATGTAGTGTGTGAATATGCGTTGTCGCGAATTCGCGATAGGTTATTTAACTATTGGGACTTCAAGACCTTGTTTGTAAGACTCAATAAACTGTTTAGTAATCCTAATACTTTAGGTCGTTTTTGTAGTGTTTTTTTGGTATCAATGTTTTAGTGTCTTAAAGTTTTCTTAAATTGTTTTCCAAGCGTGCTCTTAATACTAATTGTAAATACATCAAACTAATGGAGTTTTAATAATTATTAAAGGAATTGGGATACCTTGACTCAAACAATTCAGGTTAGAAGGGGATGGCGGGGTCTAATATTTTTTTAAACCACCCAGAAGAGTATATAGAAAAACGTATATAGAAATAAATTGAGGAACCGTTAAACGCGCAAGAAAATAGTTTGACCTTTATACAGCACTTAATTTGGTATTAAACCCATGCAAATTGTACACTATATTTCTATTATGTCAACTACCTTGCGGTTGGGCACGCCACAATTATGGCGGTAAGTCCCCTCTTTGAGGCGTGGTTGGAAAGACCTCACGGCGTCCTCACATTCCGCATGACGCAGGTCCTCACCGGACACGGTAAGTTCGGGAGGTTCCTGCACCGGATTCGTGCGGAAACGACGCCCGGGTGTCGCCACTGTGTGGCCCACCCGGAGGACACGGTGGAGCACACGGTGGAGGTGTGCCCCGCTTGGGCAGAGCAACGCCGTGACCTCGTGAGGGCAATCGGCGGCGGTGATCTCTCGCGCCGGGCCTTGGTTCAGGCCATGCTCCGGAGCGAGGAGGAGTGGCAGGCGGTCGCCTCCTTCTGCGAAGCAGTAATGCTAGCTAAGGAGGCGGCCGATCGCGTGAGGCAACGGTCCTTACGCTCCAACCGCCGCCGGGATTCCGATCCCGATTTCCGGCCACCGTAGGCGCGGGCTTGTAGACGGCGAGCAATGGGTGGCTCGCCGTCTGACCGTCCGGTAACCGTCCGGACCGAGCCCAAGTCGTCGACGGCGCGTTTTGTTCCACGCGCGCCTCAAGGAGATGTCAGCAAATCGTAGGGGCCCAGCAGGGTCGAAGCCTACTGGGGCCACGGGTAGTGTGAAAGCGGAACCCGGGGCCCTGGGACGAAGGCAACGAAGGAACAGGAGTGGGTTTTTAGTCAGTAAGAGTCTGACACTATCTCCCGCTCCGCCCAAGAGCGGGGATGTCATTAGGATGATTTTCCCACCCAATAAAAAAAAAAAAAAAAAACTACCTTGCGGTAGGCCGAACATTTGGTACAATTTGTGTAACTCCTTATATGTGTCTAAATACAGTCAGATTTGTGCCGTCCATGTTTTGGATAACAGGCTAAGATAAACACTGCTAACCTTGTAGGATCACTAGTCCGTTTATAACTTTTATATTCTTGCCTTTAGCTTCGCGTGCTTAATAATGTTCCCACTGCTGGGACTCAGGCCTCCTCTCAAGGAGAGAAATCGGAATGTAGTCCACCGTGCAAGCGCATCAGCGCGTAATGATCCACTGCTCTTTAAGGAGATGTCAGCAAACTGTAGAGGCCCAGCAGGGCCGATGCCCGCTAGCTAAGACCGCGGAGAATTTCTGAAAAGGAAACCCGTAGTCCTAGAACGCAAAGGGAAACTGAAGGACACAGGTGTGATTTTAGTCAGTAAAAGTCTGACACACCCTCGCACTCCACCCACAGCCCGAGAAGTAATTAGATGATTTCCACAAAAAAAAAAATACAAGCAGGCGCATTTCAGGTTAGTGGATGACTCGTAACTTAGAATTTTTGGTTCAAAGACATGCTGGTTTCCTAACGATATTTTTTTTTCTTCACTGTTTTGAGAAGAGCGATGGTGAAATACATTAAACAAGGTAAAACCTGGGTTAAGGCCTAGGTTTATACAACCTGTAAATCCGGGCCATTACAACCCCATCATGAGTTCCCCAATGATTTCCCTACTTAAAAAAGAAGTTTACTTACTATATCAACGATAAATATAAAAATGCAGCGAGTATCCATCCTTGCATTGTTGAAACCTCTACGGTCTGGGCCAAACGTTTCGCCTCGTCGTTTATACTACGCACATCAAGGGACTGGAACAACTTGCCTGCTGCGGTCTACCCGTCCGATTATAATTTAGGTGCCTTCAAGGCGAGAGTGAATAAGCTCTTTATAAACTAGTGCGCCTCACCATCAACGATTGCTTCACTGCTTACCATCAGGTGGGATCGCAGTCAAGCACTAGTTTATAACAACAAAAAAATAAAAATGATATCATAATAATTTCACTCCCACAACGCGATATTAATAATATAATATTCACACAACTATCACAACAACGCCGTCCAGTTTCAAGCTAAGCAGAGCTTGTGTTATGAGTACTAGACTACTGATAAACATACTTAAATATTTCTAAATACATACATATTATAGAAAAAATAACACCCAGACACAGAATAAATGATTGTGCTCATCACACAAACATTTGTCCTGGGTGGGAATCGAACCCACGACCTCTGGCATAGCAGTCAGGGCCACTAACCACTAGACCAACAGGCCAGTCTAGATATTGGTAATATACCTTAGAGATTTATTAATAAATCAACCAACTTTTTTTAATGGCAGCATAAAAAGTTGCCAATCATCTTCCTTCGGCGCCTTAAACTTTATAATCTCCATTTTAATTCACTACGAAGTTTTATCGTGGCTAATGAATTTACAAATCCTTCTGGATTATGCCCCGAGTTTTAGAAGTTGATAACGCTTATTCTGGTTCGTTGATGTATTCTGTGACCTGCTTTGTTTTGATTTTCGGCAGAGTAATAATAAATTGCTTTGTGTCTTTTTCCCTTTTGGCGTATTTTTGGTCATAGTTTTAATCAAATCAGCATTGAAATAGTTAATGTTAAGTAAATTGCATTGAGTGTATTTGCGTTTGAATTAAGTGTATTCGCGTTTGCATTAAGTGTATTCGCGTTTATATTGAGTGTATTTGCGTTTGCATTAAGTGTATTCACGTTTGCATTCTGTACATTCATATACCAACTGAAGATCATAGACCCAATGACCACTTGCGTTTTTGATTTGCTTGTCTTTCTATATGACCTTTCTGCTGCAATGTGATTGCTACAGGCTGGCATTACTGTATTACTATTCTACGTGCTTAATAAATATTATTTTGCACGTTAATATCCCAGATTACGTCTTTGTATCAACTTTTTCATATTTATACACAACTAGCTTCGCGTTAAACTAGGAAATTATGCCAAGGAAATATACTCCCGGGATGAACACTATTCTATGTGCCATTCCAGAATATATTATAGTCTGCGTGTACTTTATACAAATCTGTTCAGTCGTTTGAGTGTAAAGAAGGAACGAACATACACACACATGCCTACATGCACACAAATTTTATAATATTGGTGAGACTAGCAATATCCCTCGGTAATATCATGTTTGCCATTTGTATAATTAATAGCGATCTCAACAGACGCTGTCCTGCATGAAAGCTGGGTTTATGTCGGAAAGGAAAATAAAAACCTTATCACAGCGCCTACAACCTACCGAATTCAAATGTATTTTCAAACCATCCAAGAACCCACTCGAATATACAAAAAACATTTCACCTAAATCAGTCAAGCCGTTTAGGAGGAATTAGGTGATACACACACGTAAAGAAATATTAAATCCAGACCGACTGCGGGTGTTGCGCACTTGTGCCATATGATGACTGTTCGTTGCCCCTCCTTCACGCATTCTAACAGCTAGATATGACCCTACAGCCCAGGCGCTTAATATGCTGAACGCCCTGATTACTCAGGAACCTAAATTCGACATATTTTTTTATAGCAGTAAAGAAATGATAAATATTTGTATCAATTTTTTTAGTTCGTAAAATGTTGGTATGTTGGCTTGCTATACGCTTAGGTGCATACTGTAAGTATAGCAAGCAATTGATACATACATAAATACATAAATATATTATAACCTTACTCTCTACTAGTGAAAACCACATAAAAAATCATTAAGTAGTTTTAGAAAAAGATGCTGAGAAACAGACACACACAAACTTGGAAATCGACTTTCTTTTAAACTACGTAAGATTTTGATGATTTCATTTACAATAAACATCCCCTCGGGCGCCCCGGGGGTATTTTTATTACGTAATTGCGGGTTTTTACTTATATCACCAAAAAAAGTAAAACATAAATAAAAAAAATCTTTTTCTGGATTTTTCTAGAAAAAACAAAGATATCAAAACTAACATTTTTGACTAAAAAAAATCATACAAACGTATGTACAAAACGACAATTAAGCATTTTTCAAGTTCATTCAAGTTGCACAGACGTATGTACAATCGGCTTTCGAGGGGATATACAGCATATCGAGATTATAACCTGTATTGACAAGACACAAGAACCAAAACGTCCCAAAGCTCAATATTCAATTTTGCTTGCTCAGACACCCATCATATTTGCCCACTTCATTTACCCCGTCCCATAAACAGACCATCTCCATTGCTCAGACAATCGCACCTCCATTCTATACTGCAGTTAGAACATCAAAACAGCTATATATCTTAATAAAACTGGTTCAAGTATCAATATATCATAGCCTGGGGCGAACAATCTAATTGCCACGAAAAACTAGGTCAAATGAGTTCTGCTCGGCACAATGGAGTTTTCTTGTTATAGATATCCTGTCAGATCGAGTTCATAAGTGTATTGGCTATTTTGCGGAAGGAATCTTTTGTTTGTAGTGCTTGATATTGATAAGGAATTTTTGATCTTTTTGAGTTTCAGTTTTTATTTAATTGATACAAGCGTTTTCGTTTTCGTCGTTTATACCGCGTACATCGAAGGACTGGAACAATTTGCCTGCTGCTGTCTTCCCGTCCAACTATAATATAGGTGTCTTCAAGGCTAGAGTGAATAGGCTCTTAATAGACTAGTGCAGCTGACCATCAATGATTGCATCTCCGCTTACCATCAGGTGGGATCGCAGTCAAGCACTGGTTTATATCAATTAAAAAAAAAAAATACAAACTAAAGGTCATCAAATCTAAAAAGTACTGTTTTGAAGTTTCATACTTTTCAAGCCGAAATAACTTTGTATAGGCGTAACGCACACTATTTCTGTTATATTTCCGTAAAACCCTTTAATTAGCATAGCATAGCATAGTCGGCCTTATAATGTTCCCACTGTTGGGACTCAGGCCTCCTCTCTAGGAGAGGGAATAAGCCATAATCCACCATGCGGGCCCAGTGCGGGTTGGTGAATGTCTCATATCTTCGAATTTTTAGTTCTAGAACATGGAGGTTTCCTCACGATCTTTTGCTTCACCGCTTTGAGAACAGTGGTGATGAAATAATCACAGATATAAACTAAAGGTCATCAAATCTGAGGAGTACCGTTTGACGTTTCATACTTTTTAAACCGAAATAACTTTGTATAGGGGTAACGCACACTGTTTCTATGTCCGTAAAACCATTGACTTATGAAATTATTTTTATTTCATAATATCATTTTTTTTTATCAAAAATTAAAATTCAAATAATTCAAACGAAGTAAAATAACCCATATATACGTACAATAAATAGTATATAGTATGTAATATACCAATAACACATAAATGTGTAAAACTATAATCGATTACTAAATTCGAAGAAATGAAATCGATATCTCTTAAGAATCGGAAATTATAGTAATCGATTTGTTTGACCCCATTATCCCTTTTTTACAATCTGTCAGAACTGTCAAGCGGTACTTCTTAGATTTGACGAGCTTTGGTGCTTGACTGCGATAGCACCTGATGGTAAACAGTGATGCAATCGTTAATGTTGAAGCGCACTAGTTTATTAAGAGTCTATTCACCCTAGTTTTAAAGACAACTAAATTATAATCAGACGGAAAGACCATAGCAAACAATTATAACCAAAAAATATCCCAAACACAAAATCGCAAATTTGCCACTGAAGAAATGTGTGTTGTACGTAATAAAATAAGTAGGCATATAGGTTATTAGTTTCCTTTAATAATAAGTGATATAATTAACAATCAGTTAATCAAAATAACATTTGTGGGTAAATTAACATTAGCATGTAAATCAACATACAAATTATTCAATAACAGCTATGTATTAATTCGTCTTCAGACGAATCATTTTTGTTTGCATCATCATCGTCGGTATCAGATTGATAATGAAGGATTCTATGGTGCTGATTTACACCCGAGTGATCGCATTTTTATAAAGAAATTGAATTTTACTAAAGCACTAAAAAAATTCGCTAGCCACTAAAACCAATACTTCGCAACTAAATGAAGGGTTAAAACCACCAGTTTTAGTGGAAAATCCACTAAATTGGCAACATTGGCCGTACGCCGTTAGACTGTTTTGACTTGATGATGTGCACCGTGTCGTAGACAAAACAGTCTTGTCACAGACGAGTCTGCGACGTCGTAGACAAGTCTGACCAAGACAGTCTTGTCTCAAGTGTGCACAGGCCCTAACACTGGTTACAAAAGAGCTTATCGTCAAATAATAACACGTATATATTTCTTCTTTCAGAAGATACCTGATGTTGGGCTGCTAAAATTTTGGAAAGAGCTTACTGTGGCTCTACAAAACAATGCTGCAAAACAATGGATCCTAGTCAACACACGTCGGCTTATTGGAATTGTGATGAGATGCACTCTGTCTATAAATAGTTAATTAACTATTAGTAATTACTAATGGTTTCTATAAGATACTTAATATGGAATTTACACACTATTTAGATTTGGCTTTTTTTGGGTGGGAAAATCATCCAATGACATCTCAAGCTCTTGGGCGGAGTAGAAGGGTATGTCAGACTTTTACTGACTAAAAACCCACGCCTGTTCCTTCTTTGCCTCTCATACCAGGGTTTTCTTTTCAGATGCGAACTAATGGCCCCAGTAGGCTTCGACCCTGCTGGGCCCCTACGGTTTTGCTGACATCTCTTAAGTCGTATAGAGTCTACCAAAATATAGATCACTAGCTTTTGCCAGCGGTTTCGCCCGCGTGAAACTAGGTTGCTCCTCCATATAAAACTTTGGACTCCCATTTCATCCCTGTAAGGGGCGAATATTGGAAAATCCTTTCTTAGTGGACGCTTACGTTGGAAATCTTGTGCAAAATTCCACACTCCCACATCCAGCAGTATTGGCTGTGCTTTGATATGTCAGTCAGTCAGATTTACATCACATAAACAAAAATACAGGGTAAACATAATTAAAAATAAGTGTATAAGTAAGAGAAGAAAGAAGAAAATAAGAAAAAGAAAAAGAGAATGTGTGTGTGTGAGGGAAGAGAGTGTGAGTGTGTAAGTGTGTGTGTGTTTTATTATAGTATTTAAGCCTTTTGGACTGCCTGTCTCTTATATGAATTAACTCTTGTGAGCTACTCTAGCTTGAAAAGTTAATTGAAAGTCAAGTAGGACTTTTCCTGGTAATCAATCTTTACCCAAAAAAAGAAAATGAAAATTGATAAAAAACCATTTTAGGAAATCCTGAGTGTGCACTTGCAATGTCGGATTCCCGAAGTCCAAAAAACCAAGGTGAGGGACTACAATAAATCAAAAATGTAGGATACATACACTTATTCGCAGCCCAGCTGAAGGATTTGTTATTCAATTTCCTCCCTCGAATACTCTGACACATATTTTTCCCATACCTTTGTTATCCGATACGGTCTGAAAGATATCGACCTCTAGAGGTTTCAAGGGAAATTGCTCTTTATTACCAAGATGTTAAGGTCAAGAATCGGACCCGTCGCCATAGCTTTTTGTTTTAAGATACTTATTCTGATACGGTTCATAATTATTGGACTTATGTGTCGACTAGCTGCTTTTTTTTTCGGTAGGAAAATCATTCAATGACATCCCCCGCTCTTGGGCAGAGCGTGAGATAGTGTCAGACTTTTACTGATTAAAAACCCAAACATGTTCCTTCGTTGCCTTTGATACCAGAGCCGAGTCTTCCTTTCAGAATCAGACCCTTGGCCTCAGCAGGCTTCGACCCTGCTGGGCTTCCACGTTTGCTGACATCTTCTTGAGGCGCGCGTCGAACATTACGCGTCAACGACTTGACTAGCTTCTGCCTTTATAATACTCGTTTTATTGTGATGTGACTAGCTTTTTTTTAAGTGGGAAAATCATCTAATGACAAATCCCGCTCTTGGCAGAGGAACAGGAGTGGGTTTTTAGTCAGTGAAAGTCTGACACTATCTCCAGCTCCACCCAAGAGCGGGGGATGTCATTAGATGGTTTTCTCACCCGAAAAAAAACCTATCTATTAGCTAAAACCCATCCGTGTTCTTCATATTGCTCTTTGCGTTCCAAGACTGCTGTGACTTTCGAAAAATCTCGAAGCAAGGTTGGACAATCCCATACATTTTAGACTTTTTTAAATAGTAATTTTAATTGTATCCTCTTACGTCATTTTATACATAAAAATGTACGTCACACCCTAATAACGTTAGTCACTAAACCACCAACCATCAATCAATCACTTTCACAAAACTAGACGAAACTGGTCCTTATTCCCATTTAAATACTGGTCATTCGTTTCAAAAAGTCACCCTTCAAACTCCAACGACTTATTGGAGAGGCATAAGAAGTCGTGATCTCAAAAACTAATAAAAAGTAGCCATATAAAAATGACAGAACAGTGTAAGTCACATAAACCGGTCCAGTATATACTGCTCTTTATAAACAAAGTTGTGACAGGGGTGCGACTCACGGATTAGATAAAGTTAGTGGGTCTTTGTGCGTGGCCGAAAGTGTAAGTGGGAGCGGATTGAGGAATTCACCTGGAGCAAGGAATTATGTTATTGCGACACGCAAAAAAAAAACTTCAGTGCGTCTGAAGATTTTTTTAAAATCATTTTTCAGAGGAGAACAGCGTCTGTGATGAGCAGGCCTATGGGTTTCCTCCCCACGAGCGGTTTACATTGCCCTCCGCATCCTGTACAACAACGCGATCATTTTTTATTTTATTTTCATATAATTAAGTGCTTGACTGCGATTCCACCTGATGGTAAGCAGTGATGCAATCGTTGATGGTGAGGTGCACTAGATTATTAAGAGCCTATTCACTTTAGCCTTGAAGATACCTAAATTATAATCGGATGGGAAGACCAAATGGTTCCAGTTCTTCGATGTACGCGGTATGAACGACGAGGCGAAATGCTTAGTCTGGATCAACAACGTAAGGGTGGATACTCGCCGTACGTCGAGTTATCCGATGGTAGAAATGAGATGGCGGAATCAAGTCATGCAATTCTCGCGCACACTCTCCAAAATGCAACCTGTAAAACAATGAAAGGCACTTACGCCTGTGCTCAAGGCTTTGAAGACTGGATTTAACCAAATCTGGATCATGACGGTATTGGGGCTGCTTTGTCTCTGTAGTGCCTCAGAAATGTTTGCGGAAGTGTGCACCGATTGTTGGTTTCACATCACCATGCACAAGCAGTGCGTGTCCTTGGTGCGCAGGGTGCGGGGCAGCTCTAATACAGTTCTGGTGATGATTGTCGGGAGATTGGTTTGCCCTTATATCGGAAATTGCTGTAGCAGACATGTTGCTGGCTAAGTCCGATAGTATTTGTTTATGTGTGTTTTATTTTGTGGTTACTGTATGGGTGCTATTGGTTGCCTGAAATATATAATAAATATTATTCGGGAAGATCACTAGATCACATGTAGTTACAGATTTACGTATGTGTCGACAGCTCAGAGCTCTAACGACTACTGGGAACTATGTATGTGTGACGTCACGTTTATTTATTTGATACATGGAAATATGCGTCAGCATTATTAATATAGATGCTTTTCATCATCATCAATTAATTTTATTTAACCTCTCATACGACCAGTGCAACCTCCCAATCGAAATTACCTAGTATTTTTGTAGAACTTAATTGAGTTTTTTTTTTTGTGAGTCTCGCAGGTCAACCTAGGAGGTTGTCGGTTGCTTAACCGGTCATGCCTGTGGCGGCCTCGATTAGAGAATCAAAGCCTCCAGCCAGGGCTTACTTATACTAACTTAAAACTAAGCGACTACACGCTAAGGGCACCCCCTGTGGGGTACGGAGTTCGGCTTAGGGCGTCGCTGGGGGGGAAGGGACGAGCTGGATCGAAAAGATTTTATTATTATTAACGGGGAACTTAATTGAGTTCTACAATGTTTCTTTTTATACCAAGCACCTACGAGGTACAAACGCCACTCTGTCTTGAATCGGATCGCAACGGAAATTGAAAAGCAAGGACCGTTCAAATTTGACCCAACCGGGTGTCTGTTCGATAAACCATTGTCATAAGCCAACGTTAATGGGAAACTTGAAATATAAAAGTGAATACCTTAACATTAATTTAGAAGTATGATTTCTATCTAAAATCTCACTAATATTATAAAGGAGTTAGTGTTTAAGTGTGTATGTTAATTAATTCTTCACGCTCGAACGGTTGTAATGGATTTCGGTAGAATTTGGAACACTGATAGACCATGTCAACAGTTAGACAATAGTTGCTCAAATTGTGCTACGGGCGCGTCGTGGTATAGCCACTGTATATAAATGTACTTATCACCTTATTTATTTATTTAATTTTCTTTTTTTTTTAATTTAGAATTCATATGTATTTTTATTTCCTTTTTTTATATAGATCTTTTTTTACACTGCACCTTTCTTATGTCGACACCGCCACCGGCTCACGCTGAAAACCAGCGCTGTGAGCTCATTGCATTATGCGTGAGGCCGCAGCTTTATGCTGAGCGTTCGGCCGTTTCTTTTCGTAATTGATTATGTTTGTTAGCTAGTTTTAAGATTGCGTCATTTCGCGTATATAAACTGTTTTTCTTTCTTTTCTTCTATGTCCTGGATTAGCACAAATTATACTTTTTATTCTGAGAAGCTTTTTGTTTGGGACAATTTAAATAAGAGTAAGTAGGAAATAAGAGTCTATGATACGATGATAAGAATAAGAATAAGAATAATGTTTATTGTTCATTGTTACAATAAACACCTTAAAAACTATTACATATTGATTAATATTGTCTGTAACTAATTAGTAATTATACATATATTTGGATGATGGTCACCAAACTAGGTAGAACCTGTATCTTGGGAACGTGAGTTGAGATAATTTTAATAAGTAACCACCTCTATAAATACAGAAAAAAAAATACACTTGTAGTCTACGAAGGACTAATATGATAATTTGCGACTTAAATTGCCAATCCACACTACGACTTTCTATGATAAAGCATATACTGTCCAGGCTGCTCGTCTGTGGAATGGATTACCAGACACAATTAAAAGCGCTCAATCGTTGCCTGTTTTTAAAAGACTCGTTAGGGAACATTACCTGTCGCTGTGAATATCGATAATCGTGATTCATATTTGTGTCTATAGTTTTCAATAATTATATAAGTATCTATTATAATATAATATGTTTAATGCTGGTTTTGTCACACCAATGACAGCCCCATTTCTTATCCAGGCAATTACTGTCCATTCCAGGTTGCCTGGAAGAGATCGCGGAAGCCGATAAGGCCGCCGATTGTATTCACGTATGTGTTTAAGTTTTAGTTTCCTTTTATCTTTGTATTGGTGTACAATAAAGGATATAATAAATAAATAAATATTTTACTGCTAAGACTTACTTCGGTCCTTTTCACCCTAAACCCTTTTACCAAACGAAACATCACCTTCACCTCTATACTCCCCATAAAAATACACATATAAATTAAACCTCTACCCACATATTTCATCAAAACGATAACATTTACTAAATAGCTTATAATACCGGGCCCCTAATCCCGACCTACTAGTCGTTATCCGTTAAAATTACCGCGGCAAACGACACTTAAACATATCACTTTTACCTACCTTTATAGCAGAGTTTCCCAACCTTGGGATTGCGAACCCCTGGGGGTCCACGAAACGGCTACACTTCTATCTGTACTTAAAAAAAAACACGCCTTTTTCTTTCTATAAATAAAAAAAATAATCAATATACCTACCATTCTACAAAAACTCTCTTATACTGCATCAGACTGCTTGAAAAGTGTCTTGCTTGGAACGAATGTATATGCGGTTAGGTTTCTGTTACAAATGCATTTTTTTCTACATTCAAGCGAGTTATTTATATTATATAGATATTTTTGAAATTACTTTTTCAAGCCCTATATTCAATACCTCACATGATCCTGTCACTATTTGCCGCCGGTTTGTTTTTTGTTTTCTCAAAATCTATATCTCCATATTACATAGACTTTGCCACTTCGACTGTCAAAGCCAATCTTTTGATACCTTGAAAACTATATAACACGTTAAAACTATATAGCGTGACAACTAAATAGACAAATATATTAGTTACATCCTGAAAAACATAACCCTCTAGTATTACCCTCTTTAAAGCTTTCTAGATTTTTCCTTTACAAGAGTTTCTTCATGATGATTCTATATCTATTAAAGGGTCAGCCGTAAAAAAGGTTGAGAAAGCATGTCAAAACTTAATGAAAATTTCTAAATATTACGCTATTATTTAGAAATTTTCTTTAAGTTTTATGTGGTTGAACAAACTCTTAATACAGTTTTTTTTAACAAAAATTTTACCTACCTGTATTGCATCCTTCTGTCTGTTAACATAATATTTTATTCATCAATCATACCTTAAAAATCCAGGGATTTACAATAATAATAACAATATTCCACAACTGTCACACAACGCCGTCTAGTAGCAAGCTAAGCAAAGCTTGTGTTATGAGTACTAGACAACTGATATCCATACTTATATATTTCTAAATACACATATCATAGATAAATTACACCAGACACAGAAAAAAATGATCATGCTCATCACACAAACATTTGTGCTGGGTGGGAATCGAACCTACGACCTCCGGCATAACAGTCAGGGCCACTAACCACTAGACTAACAGGCCAAACTGATTTATGAATTATTTTGGATTTAATCAATGGATTCTGATTAAATTAAACAGAAACAAAAATGCCATATCTTGGAGAAAGATAAAGGATATTTTTTATTCTGATTGTACATTTCCTTGGGAGGATTTTCCAATTTTTATGTAGACCCTAAAGAATCACCAAACTTAAATGACACTGGGCAGGGCACATTGCGCTAAGAACATGCAATAGATACTAAAGTGCACAAGCGTTTGCGCAAACACAGTGCACTATTTCTTCCTTTACTCTCTTAATCCGATGGAAAGGCAATCCGACACGACCGGTGAGAGATCAGGCACCATGCGATCAGGGTCTCGATGCTCTCATATGAGAAAATTCTATCACTGTTAGTAACAATGAAGTCCAACTTTTGCGTTGAAACACATCTGTTACTGAGAATTATAATTTTTAAAAACTGAGATTATTTTTAGGGTCCCGTACCTCAAAAGGAAAAAACGGAACCCTTATAGGATTATTTTGTTGTCCGTCCGTCTGTCTGTCTGTCAAGACCCTTTATGCCAGGAACGCGTGGAGGTATGGAGTTGAAATTGAAACCTATATTCAGATCTGCAGACTCTGGAAGCTGTAAAGAAATCAAACTTGTAAGTTAACGAAAAAAAAGATACTTAGATTTATGTGGCAAAAAATGTACATTTCGACACTCTCGAGGAACTCAAAATTCATAGGGTACTTCCCGTTGACCCAGAATCCTGAAATTTGGCATAAAGCAAGGTTTTAAAGCACAAATATAGGAATAAACCTGAAAACTGTAAATTTTTTGTTACGTCACAGTTTTTTTTGCGATTCGCAAACAAAATCTGAGACGCCAGTCCGACTCCCACTTGAACAGTTTTTTTTTTTATATATTGACAGCTATATATATATATTTGGGACATTTTACTTACAATAGCCTTTATAAATGAGCCAATTAATTCATAATTTATCATTTTGAATAATGATTCAAATAATTGCGATACTTTTGTTTGCAAAGATTTAATTTTCTTCGCGAGGCCATCTGTAAATGAGACATTGTTACTTTGAAACTGGCTATTTGGGAAACTGTATAAATGAAAAGCCACCATAGTTGACCAAAAATCTTAAGTCCCCTGAGTTGTGATTCAAGTTATCCAGGTTTTAATGTATTTATACCTATTTACTACTAACATAGTCAGCCTTTTAATGTTTCCACTGCTGGGACTCGAGCCTCCATTCTAGGAGAGGGAATGGGGCCCACGACGACACCACGACGCGGGCCCAGTGCGGTTTCCTCACGATGTTTTCCTTCACCGTTTTGAGAGCAGTAGTGATGAAATAAATTATACAAAGTAATGTGCCTGGCTGGTTTTGAACCCGCGACCAACTACTCGTAAGTCGGGGCCGTTACCACTCGGCCACCACTGCTTGCTCGGCCACCACTGCTCACTCGGCTACTAATACACATTAAATTAGTGCAAATAAACTGGTCGTAAGTGCTCTTTGGACCTGAACCGCGGTCGTTATCATTTCAGCCGGAAAACGTCCACTGTTGGAGATAGGTCTCCCCCAAATGACGCCACAAAGAACGATTCTAAGTATCTCGCATCCATCAGATTTCTGCAACCCTTACAGATGACCTGTACCTGACCTGTGTGTGACCTCCTACAAGGTGGACCGATGGGTCCACCTTGTCGGAGGCTTTCGAATACTGCGTTTTCCGTTACGCGGTTGGTAATGTGCCCTGCCCATTGCCACTTAAGTTTGGTGATTCTTCGTGCTATGTCGGTAACCCTCAAATAATAATAATAGTTTTTTTGGTAACTATAGGTAGTTTAATGTCTTTTTCGTTATGGTTCATAATAGTATTAAAAAAAAAAAATTGTTGGAAGTTGGGGCCGCGGTCTCGGTCCAAAGAGCCATACCATCCAAATAAACATGACTACAAAAATAACATTTTCATTCCATTTTTCGTGCATTACGTTACTAACGTAGCTGAAAATACATTTCCTAAATGTATTGCACACAATAACTTGTAACATGCTTCTGTGTACCCATATGTTGTAGTACTACGATAAAATCGGAGTTTTGAAAGAATTTTCAAGTTTATATACATTCATTTACAGTTCTACTGCAGACCTCCATTTGTAGATAAACCAAACATTTGTATGAGTTTTTCCTCTAATTTGCGTAGTACATCTACATAGTTTAGGAATTGCATCAAAAGCCATTCTTGTTTATTTCTATAACGTAAATATAGTCTCATATATTGTTAAGTATCGTTTTTATAAAAGTTATTTAATTATTTGTAATTTTCAGTGCGTCGTGAAATAGAACAGCTTATATACACATACACTTACTCGAAAACCCGCTTTTAGGCACGCAATTTACTATTTTCCGCACTAGTGCGGAAAAGTGCACGAGCTCAACCCACCATAATTAATTGTATTTATTGTATCAGGCTTCGGCCGCGAATCGCCTGGCAATCTGTGTATTTATTTCATCGTAAGTGTATTGAAAAACCTCATTTGATATACGTGGAAATTCGTCACTGCAGCATTTGGCTACATAAAACCCTGCGGCTCGGGCGAATTCTACATCGGTCACAAAGACAAAGTTTCTGCACTTGAATCAAAATATAGCATGAGCTAACGTCACACTCAAAGTCATGGTTCTGGAGATTATACTAAAGCTCTAATTGCGCTATAGCACTGCAACATACATACTTACCTACTTATCAAAATATATGTGTCTTGTATAGTGTACGTACTTATTTACCTCACAAGTAGGTTCTTCATGAGAATTTAGTTCGGTCTTGGTCAGTGGTTCTCTTTCAATTGGTTTTTTCGTTAATGGGAAAACATCAGCCCCCCTAGCCAAGTTAGGATCGTTTCGTTTGTGTCGAACGCCTCGAGTAAGCCACGCCACCGACTCCTTTGTTCTGACGTCATCTCAACGCTCAGCCACGTGGTCAGAACAAAGGAATCGGAGGTGTGGCCTACTTGAGGCGTTCGACGCAAACGAAACGATCGTTACTTGGCTAGGGGGGCAGACCTCATTTAGGTGGATTAAGCCCTTGTCAGTATATCTAAAGTATTGTGTGACGAATGTTAGTATCATTTATTATAATATTATTATAAAAAAAGATATTATTTTTGTTTGTAATGAATAAATACACTTGGGTAGGCCTATCCAACTGACGTCTTTCAGCTGAAATGATGATGATGATGAATATGAATCAATTCAAAAACTAATGGACAGTTTTATCATTTCTTTCACAGAAAAGAATGATTTTTTTTCATTTTGATCGTAATTTATTCATTCATAATCAGTAGCCTGTACAATATTTCCATAAATTGGCTGATATTTTGGGATATAAACAAACGCTAATAACTTTGCTCTTTATGAACATTATTTATTGAGACTTGACTTAAATAATAACAAGACCTTTTGTAATAAGCTCTTTAAGTATTTATACTAATTGAAAATTAGCGGTGTATATGTTCTAAAGGTTTTCAAGGACTCATTCACAGATCAAACGATTCTATTTCATCTTACTAACATCAAAAATAAAAATGAAATATGCTTATAATCTTGGTTAGAATTAAAGTCATTTTTCGGCTACCGTAAAAAAATAAGTACGCAAGTAATCATATAGGTAACGATATTCCAGAAATCTACTTGGTTTTTATGTGAGCTGTTATTTTTTGGAGCGTACTGAGGTTAAAATATTAAGTACATAGATAATATTGAAGACGATATACAGTTCGGAATGATGGAAATAGCAATGTATATTTGTATAAGTGTTAAAGGATACATTAGTGAAACAAAAATGTATTGTAATACCATACCTATGTATAATATATACCATGATTTTTTTTATATATTTCCCGGGAATATTTGCTACAACATAGCATAATCAGCCTTTTAATGTTCCCACGGCAGGGACTCAGGCCTCCTCTCTCTAGGAGAGGGAATGGGCCGTAATCCACCACGCCGGCCCAGTGCGGGTTGGTGGATGTCACATGTTTTCGAATGTTTGGTTCTTGGACATGCCGGTTTCCTCACGATGTTTTCTTCACCGTTTTGAGAGCAGTGGTGATGAAATAAATTACACAAAGTAATGTGCCTGGTTGGGTTTGAACCCGCGACCTACAACTCGTAAGTTGGGGCCGTTACCACTCGGCCACCACTGCTCTCTCTCGTTCTTTTCTTTTCTCATTGCTGTAACAACTGTGAATAATTAATGATGGATTTTGTTGTAGAGTTAGTTGCACTAAATTTTCTACCGAACTAAAACGCTAACAAGTGATGATAGACGACTCTCTTTATTAAAAACACTAGGTATTATACCTGTATTATGAATGCGTTAACAAACAATCTGCAATTGTCATTAATTATAATGTTGGGCCAATATCCCATTACCTTTTTAGTTTTGTGAACATCAATCGAATTGCTGTCCTAAAACTATAAATGTAAGATTCACACATAGATTTATACATTTACAACATAATATATTTTCCTCAATACAAAAGTCCGAGACGGTAACCCGCTAGTCACGGAAGAGAATACTGCGTAGGTAACGATCGATGAAATCCAGCTTTAACTGATTCTTAGACTTACTGGACTTCAGAAGAGTCTCAATGTAAAATATACTATCTGCGCGGAAGCTGTGTGGACAGCCTTTATTTGTTTTATTTATATCGATGTGTATTAAGGTTGGTATAAAATAGGGGTGGCCAATATCAGTCGACTATTACTAATTAGACTCTGTGAGATCTACCAATTACAAAATCAATTTAACGATAAGAATGAGTATAAAAGCTCAAAACTTTTAGTACAACGCTTCGAAGAGATTCAATATGATAAACTTTTATATCATGAATGATAATAGAAATTTGTGGAATCATGCTGAAAAATCGAGTAATCAAAAAAAGAACGAGCGACGCGAGCTCAAAAATTTGAGCTACCTGCTTCGAATATAGTTCAATTTTCTTTTGACAAACAAGAAGTCACGGGGCAACAAGAATATAATGTAGGAGGGTCAATCTATTTACCATAGTCCTCTTGGCCTAAAAGTAAATACGGTACTGGCAAGATCAACTGGATTAACTCCCAAGATGGACCGGTCGATCGAGATCGTCCGGTTGCCCATCCCTGCGTTCAAAATCTTAATTCTTAATTCTTTTATTGTACACAAAAAAAACATACATAGTACACGGAGATAATACAGTTTATGTACAAAGGCGAGCTTAACTCAACAATGAGTTTTCTCCCAGCAAACCTTTGAGTGACAGAGAGAGATCACAATCGAGGGTAGGATCCAGTGTACAACATAAACCTACATAAATACGTCTAATATATATATATATATATATATACATACTAACAGATATAATATATATAACAATATATACTAATATTATGTCAATTGAGAAAGGAAGTGCTCTTTTAGTTTCCTCTTGAAGACATCCAGAGAAGGGCTGTCGCGAAGGGAGTGTGGTAGACAGTTCCAGAGACGCACTGCAGTTACAGAAAAGGAACCGCCATAGCGGCTGGAAGTGTGACGCGGTGTACGAAGGAGAAGAGAAGAGGCAGTGCGACAGAGTTTACCCCTAGGTACGAGATACTCAAAGCGTTCACGAAGGTATTGAGGAGCATTAGGGTTATGCAGGATAGTGTAGAGAAGAGATAGTATATGTGTATCTCGCCGACGCCGAATTGGCAGCCACCTTAATCTGGCCCGAAATTCCGACACGTGGTCGTACTTACGGAGACCAAAAATAAAGCGGATGCACAAATTCTGCAGTCGTTCAAGTTTGTTCAGAAGTACCTCCGTAGCATCTAGATAACAGACATCCGCATAATCTATGAGCGGTAGAAGGAGAGATTGAGCAAGGTTAACCTTAGTGTGAAATGGTAGGAATTTTTGGAGACGTTTGAGGGACTGAAAAGAGTAAAAGACCCTCCTACTTACATCAGCAACATGAACCTCCCAAGAGAGGCTAGTGTCCATATGCACGCCAAGGTTTTTAGCGCTTTTAGAGTAAAGTATGGGCACAGAATCATACACTACTGTCGGGAGCGACTGGTGATCCAACAAATTGAGCATGTATCTACCACCAACAATGAGCGCTTGGGATTTAGCTGGGTTTAGTAAGAGTCCAAAGGATTTAGCCCACTTGTGAATGTTTTCAAGGTCCTTGTTGATGGCAGCCACAGCTTCAGCGAGCCCGTCCACTTTACAATGACGATATAACTGCAAGTCGTCAGCATAGAGATGATAATTCGAAGTTAGGACCTTAGTGAGAGTATTTATAAAAATCGAGAAGAGAAGAGGAGAGAGAACGCCACCCTGAGGAACACCTGCAGTCAACTCACACCATTCAGAGGAATCCTCATCTGATCGAACAGACTGCGAGCGGCCCCGAAGATAAGATTTGAACCACTCAATTACTGGTACTGAGACATTAAGAGAGGAAAGAATTCCTAAGAGGATGTCAAAGTCAACTGAGTTAAAAGCACTGCTGAAGTCCAGTAAAACCAATATTGTTAAACATTTATTATCTATGGCCAGTCTTATATCGTCAGTTATTTTGACAAGAGTTGTCACAGTGCTATGACCAGGTCTGAAACCAGATTGGTAAGGACTCAGCAGGCTGTTAGAGGACAAATAACAAGATAGTTGCTTCTGAACAACACTCTCGAGGACTTTGGAGAGGATTGGGAGGATGGATATTGGACGGAACTGGGATGGTGAGGAAGGATTCGAGACTTTAGGGAGCGGTAAGACGTGAGCCTTCTTCCAAGCAGATGGAAAGGAGTTATTGAACAGGGAAAAATTTACAATGTGTGTTATGATAGGGACTATTTCACTCATAATAGGTAAGAGCATTTGGAGTTGAAGGCCATCGTCACCTACCGCCTTAGTGGATATGGATTGGATACATTTCTTAATGTCTAGTTCAGTAATTGGGTGGAAGGAGAAAGAAGTATTTGCTGGCAATGGAAGTTTAGAAAGATCATTGAGAGTGGAAGATTTAACATCGTCATCAAGTATAATTGGTGACTTAGAAAAGTGCGCATTAAGTGCATTTAGGTCCATCTTATCAGGAGTACTCTTGCTAGTGGCTTTGCCAATACCAAGAGTTTTTAAAAATTGCCATACTTGTGCTGGGTTGAAATTATCAATTGAGTTGTGAATGTGGCGCCTTTTCGCATTCCTACACAAACGACTGCAGCGATTTCGCATCATCTTATAAAAATCCCAGTTTTCTTCAGTGGGCCGCTTTCTGTACAACTGCTTGGCCTTGTCACGCTTAGCCATCTGTTCTTTTATCGCTGGGGATAACCATGGCGCTGGAAGGTGCTTCACCCTCACCTTTTTAAGAGGCGCGTGTGAGTCGTACAATCTCAATATAGTACTATTAAAAACCGACACCATAGTGTCCACATCCTCGCAGGTGAACACAGATGACCAATCGATCCCACCCGCATCAGCCCTCAAACGCTCCAAATCAATGTTTTTAAAACTACGAAGAACGAGAAATTTGGCCTTGCGTTTAGGAGGTCGAATCTTATAGGAAAGGTAAATGAGATCATGGTAGGAAAAAGGAGCAGGCAGCTGTCCATGTGTGGCTACTTTATTAGGGTCAGAAACTAGAATGATATCTAAGAGAGAAGGAGTACAGTGAGGAGCCCTGTGAGTAGCATTTAGCGGGAGCAAGTGCATATTGACAGAAGAAACAAGCGATTGGAGTTTACGGCTACGAGAATCTCCTTTAAGCATACAAGTGTTGAAATCTCCGAGAATAAGCGTGTGATCGTAATATGAGGAAAGATTTTCTAATTTAGTTTCAAAGGAAGAAAAGTAATCAATTTGGCAGGATGGGCTATAGTAAACACCTAGTAGCAGCTTTGTGTGTTGAAAGTCTATTTCAACGAATAGGTGTTCAGCAAACTTTGAGTACACACTCGGAGACTGGTCAACAATCCTGTAGGCGATATCACCACGGAGATAAATGGCAACCCCTCCACATCCCTTGCCAGTTCTATCATTACGCACAATCTTGTATCCAGGAAGAGAATATTGCGTGGATGGAAGCGCAGGCTTGAGAAAAGTTTCGGAAACAAGGACAGCGTGAACAAGATCTGAATCGAAAGATGATAGCAGATCCGAGTAATGGGAAGGAACACTTTGAGCATTTATATGAACCACGTTGAAGAATTTGCGACAATTCGAAAACGTAGTAGAAAGTTGGTCCCGAAGATTCAGAGAATTGTCATCGCTGGAAGCACTGGCAAAGCTCTGATCTGACGCACAGGAGGATGAGCACGAGAAGAAACTGTCATCTATGAGGTTATTTGACATAATAAATTATAAATAAATAACTTAAAATTATAAATATTCTATAAAACTAAAAAACTAATAAAAATACAAACAAAATTAATTTAGGTACTCAAACCTCTTTTAGTCCATCTAAAAAAATTTGAACCCATCGTAAGCTATTTCAAAAACCTAGACCCTTGAACTTATTTCAAGAGTAAATGTATGCGTATAACTGTGGTTTCAGAAAATGCCAGATAGTACTGAGGATTAAAAATGGATGATCTGTTGAACTACTCTTGACTTTGTTAGCGGAAGGTACTGGCAAATAACCAGCAGTTCTTCCTTTGATAACTAATTCAAATACTGCCTGACATCACCTAGGTTAGTTCAGATCAGTAAGGAAGGAATAAACACAGGTTGTTTACTCTAGACAGAATTCAGTAAAAAAAGCCGAAGCTTCATTCTATTTCGAATGTAGTCTTCGATCTTGATAGGAATGGGTGCTACATGATTGTTTACCATAACTTTGAACAAACAATACTAAATATTAAATTTTAAGAGTATGTGAAGGACCAATAAAGGTAAGGTGAAATAAATCTGATATAATTTCTTTAACGTTAATATCATAATTCTGCCCTCTGCTTTCTTCGTACAAATGCGTATATCAGGCTCATACTGACTTACTTCATCTTTGAGCGACTGTTGGAGAACTAGTGTAGTTCGTCACTCTCTGAACTCAAGAGGACCCTGGAGGTCTACTGTCAGTAGACCTTGTAAATGATTAATGAATTTATTTTTAAATTAGTAGGTTTCATTTTTTCAACTCTTCTTTCACAGGTATGCTGGAAGATATTTCTTTAAGAATTAGCGTCACCTTTGTACAGGCAGCTTTATCTTATTCAGAAAAGAGGATGACGAACGAATTTTTCTAAATCTTTCTCCTTTTCTATTTGCGATATGTGTAGACATGATTAATATGACATCCATGAAAACAGTTTGCTGTTAATCAATATACAAAACAGCTGCAGTGCACTAACAAATCCGTTGAAGCAACTGTAGGTGCTTTTCTCATGTACTCATTACGTACACGCTTCGAATAGTTTTATCAAAGTAAGCGACGAACTTCAAACGTTTTTAAAATTCGAAAAGAGTTTTAAACGAAAGCGCTATTTTAGATCTCAGGGGAGATTTGTCTAACATTGCAAACACAGCGAAAATAATGCACCGACTTTACTACGATTTGTCTGAAATGCTTGAGAGGGAGATAGTTTATGGATGACTGTGCTTCTGAAGATAATATTGTTCGTCAGATAACTTGGTAGCATTAGCTTAAACAAATCCATAATCAGTTTTATAATGTGGCCACTAGGGACTCGGGCCTCTCTCTAGGACAGGAAATTGGCCAAAATCTACCACGCAGGCCCAATACGAATCGGTGGATGTCATGTCTTCGAAATTTTGGTTGGATATTTTCCTATAGTGATAACATAAATTACATACTGTAAAGCGCCTGCCTGGGTTTGAACTCACACTTCAAAATAAATTTCAAAATTTAATTTAGCTGGAATATTAGTAAACTATTTATGTCATTCTTTCCGGATTACAACAGAGCTTCTGTTTCAAGATGTAAATCAATCAATTAACATTATCTATAGCTGGACTGCCCCCATTGCGCATAGCTCACTGTCTTTCTTGCACTAATCCCTACTCGCCTATGCCAACCTCATCTTAGTGTTACTTATAATAAGAAAAGTGTCATCTGCTCATAATCTATTGATGTAAGGTTATCACCATTAAATGACACAATGACTAGTCAGTTCTCAACCCTCACGCATACTCATCCCTAACGCACATACACTACTCACCATCATGCACACACCCACACACACACACGCACACACCACCCTCAGGTAAACATGCCCTACACATGGAGTACCTTCTTATTTATGTATTTTTTTCTCTTTTTCTAATATTTTTAATAAAAAATACTCCTTTTGCTAATTCTGTACTCTTCGACCTTGTTTATTGTACTTCTCTGTTATGTACCCTGTATATCGAGAGGTCTGACTCTTGTGATACCGGAAATGCTAGTACAAGAGTCAGAGCTACACTGATAACTGTGTCTTGAAGTGTCAATAAAAATATTATTATTATTATTTCCTTTATTTATTCAATAGACCTATAAATTACATTTTTAAATATTTTTTTAAACGAAACTCATAAAAAAAAACATTTAAAATCTATAAAAAATAGTAGCTCACTGGCATCGGGAACAGGGTCCAAGCTGTCGGTGGTCAGGGCTCCTGAGAGAGGAATCTCCGAACAATACGCGCCGTGTCCAGGAGTACTGCCTTCTGAATCAAGCCCTTGATTCAAAAGCCTAACGAGAGCCTCCTCAGATGTCGGTCGAGGCTCTTGGCAATTAAGCCATTATTATTATGAAAGTCAAAGTTAGTAGGCATCCTGTCTGCTGCTGCCATCTATGTATTTTATGGCTATCGAACTGGTTTCATTGAAATCTGGTAGAGAGCTTAAACTATATAGGCCTCTCCCAAGTGCTGCCCCCCTAGCCAAGTTACAATCGTTTCACCACGCCTCCTGTACCTTTGCTCTGACCACGTGGCTGAGCGTTGAGATGACGTCAGAACAAAGGAATCGGAGGCGTGGCCTACTCGAGCCATTCGGCGCGAACGATACGATTGTAACTTGGCTAGGGGAGTTGGTGCCACAACGACCCATCCTGTGCCTCTTGCATCCATCGGTTTCCCAGGTCATCAATTCGCTGTGTCTTCCGGTACGCATAAAAGAAGAACATAGAAAAATAATATTTGGTCAGGAAAACTATCCACATTATCTGCTGTTTAAACAAATAAAGCTGAACTGGAAATAAGATATCACGTAAAAACTAAAACACCCCTGAGAAATTTGAATAATTAGCTATCCAAACTATAACCAAGTCTTAAGTTCATTATTAAACAACTAATTACTTGCTGAATTGCTGCTGGCTTGTATTAATAATTCCATATTATGCGGAGGTCTTAACAGACCAGCCAGATGGATTAAAGCCATGTTCACATTGCATTGGATCAACATGTTTGTCGGTTCAACTGATTTCTTGTGAACGAGGCATAGTGTTGAATGTTTTTAGGGTTCCGTACCTAAAGGGTAAAACAGGGCTATACTAAGACTCCGCTGTCCATTCGTCCGTCTGTCTGTCACCAGGCTGTATCTCATGATAGCTAAATAGTTAAAATTTTCACAGATGATGTATTTTTGTTGCCGCTATAACAACAAACACTAAAAACAGAATAAAATAAAAAAATATTTAAGTGGGGCTCCCATACAACAAATGTGATTTTTTTGCCGTTTTTTTGCTACGGACGGTACGGAACCTACCGTGCGCGAGCCCGACTCTCATTTGGCAGGTTTTTTAATATAACACAAATTAAAAAGGCAAAATTTTGTTTGTAAATTTGTTACTTCTTCACGAGTGAACGGATATACTGATTTGGATAAATTTTGGAACAAGGGTAGACCATATCCTGCCCCCCTAGCCAAGTCACAATCCTATCGTTCGTGCCGAACGCCTCGAGTAGGCCACGTGTCCGATTCCTTTGTTCTGACGTCATCTCAACGCTCAGTCACGTAGTCAGAACAAAGGAATTAGAGGCGTGGCCTACTTGAGGCATTCGACACGAACGAAACGATTGTAACTTGGCTAGGGGGGCTGAAATAGCACATGAGATACTTTTTATTCCGAGAGTATATTCCCATGGGATATTTTTCTGTTATCACGCATGCGAAGCCGCTGACAGCAGCTAGTCTTACATGACCCGAAACATGAATATCGCTTAGCAAAATATGGTCTACACGTGTACCAAGTTTCCTCGAAATCCATTGAGTCGTTCGAGCGTGAAGAAGTAAATAACATACAGATACACACAACTTTATAATCTGAGGGTGATAGAGGAAATCATTTTATGTGAAATATTTGTATTCAGATAATAATAATAGGCCTTATAATGTTACAACTGTTGGGACTCAGGCATCCTCTCTAGGAGAGGGAATAGGCCGTAATCCACGACGCGGGCCCAATGTGGGTTGGTGGATGTCACACATCATCGAAGTTTTGGTTCTAGGACATGCCGGTTTCCTCACTATGTTTTCCTTCACCGTTTTGAGAGTAGTGCTGATGAAATAAATCACACAAAGTAATGCGCCTGGTTGGGTTTAAACCTGCAACCTACAACTCGTAAGTCGGAGCCGTTACCAATCGGCCACCACTGCTTCAATAATAATAATAGTAAATTATAATAATTTTACTAAACAAACACAGTTGATTACACATTATCTATACATATAATAAAACAGTAAAATTATTTTACAATGGTATTAATTGGCGCAAAAACTACTGAACCGATCCTGTTCAAATTTTGCATGCATAATCCTTATAGGTCAAGGTAACTTATAGGCTATAAATTATCACGCTATTTGCTATGGGGGGTGAGCAATAATCCAAAATGTAGGTATTGAACGACATTTGCCGCGAGTTCGATTCCCAACTACAGTTAAAAAAATTGTCATTATTTTATCTTATTGTTTTGTATTAAAATAACTTTTACCATTTTTTCAAAACAAAATTGATATTTCTATTCGATATCTTCTAAATATTTTGTAAAAACTAATCAAAACACAAAATAAAATCAAAGCGGAGAGTAAAATCACGTACTATAATGTCACATTATTTCATTTAGCTGCAAATTTAACTTCTAAAACGAAAATCATCACGCTATCATCGATAAGGAGCCAACCAGTCAATTATGACGTTTCTATAAGAACGTCTATTTTATAATTTAATCATTGAAGACCGTAGCGCAGTGGTTTCGTATCTAGACTTGCATGTAATGTAAAGGTGGTTCAAATCCCATAGGGCTCTCTTAGGAGAAAGTTTTGTTTTATTTTTTCACCGTAAATAAGATTTTTTTATAAATTTTTGCATGCTCACAATTTTTCTATATAAATCTAAGCGTATAATGTATTTGTAGAATATTTTAGTTATGTGCGTGTCACGCAAAATTTTAGGAATCGATGTAAATAACTTTGTATTTTAATATTGTGTGTAACTTGAAATATTACTAAGGCTCTGTTTCATCGCAATGAAACAAAGCATATGAAATACAAAAAAATTTCAAAAAGTGAAATATGACACCACACGCAATTCAGATACTCGCAACGCCATCTAAAGACTCAAAGTAGAAATAATGATGACAATGACAGTTGAACTTCATATTAAATTTGATAGATGGCATTGCATATTTAACGTAATTTTCTGATTGGCGGAAGAATGACCATCGCCCACGTTTGCAGACAGTTCTATTGTTTAAAATTGGGCGAAAACAGTTGTGGTTAAACTAATGTTAGACGGAGGCATTTTAACAATCTTACTGCTTATTTTTATCCTATAATTGTGACAAGCTAATTGACTGTGATTATTCAAGAGATACCAACCAAAGGCGATAAAAGTAAAACCTATATATATATAATTATTGACTTTAAAATAACACGGCCACATTTTCGAAAGGGGTTACATGGTACCTTGCGTTGGAAGACCCCCAGTTTGACCGATGACCTGGTAAGGGTCGCGGGAATCCGATGGATGAGAGACTGACAGAACCGGTCATTATGGCGACACTTGGAGAGGCCTATGTCCAACAGTGGACGTTTTTCGGCTGAAATGACAATGATGATGATGACACCTTTTTTCTTTTTTAAGGGTGGAAATCATCCAATAACTTCTCCCGCTTTGGTTGGACCGGGAGGGCGTGTCAATATTTTAAAGAAAGAAATGAAAAAAAGAAAGAAAAAGAGTTTACTCACGTCAAGCACACCACACAGGTGTGGTTTTACTGACTAAAACCACACCTGTTGACGGCTAGGCTCGATCCGGTCAACCAACGGACGGCCGGACGGCTAGCTACCCATTGCTCGACATTTGCAAGCCCGCGTCTACTGTGGCTGGTATTCAGGGTCGGAATCTCGGCTCGGCGTGAGAACGTTCGTTCCCTCACGCATGCAGCCTCCTCCTTCGCTAGCATTACGTCTTTGCAGAAGGAGGCGACCGCCTGCCATTACTCCTCGCTCTGGATCAAAGCCCGAACCAGAGCCCAGCGCTAGAGGTCACTGACGTCGATTGCCTCCACGAGACCACGGTTGCGCCCTTGCAGGGCACATCGCCAGTGTATGCTCCACTGTGTCCTCCAGGATGATGGCACCTTGCGGCTTAATAATAGTGTGTTTTATTATTTGCAGTCACTGTTTCATATTAAACGGGATCGAATGTGTTTTTCACCGAATGTTCGAATGATCGATTTTTTTTTTCTGATCAGAGTTTGACAACGTATGATGTATCTCAGATTCCTTGCAGCCTTACGTCGTCATCTGGACGTTGCCTCCTTGCAGTGAGTGGTGACCAACTCTGGAACTACCCTCTGAGGGAGGCTGCTACATTTGTTTACCGTAATTTCATTGTTTTATGGATACACAAGCTCAGGACCGTTGTGGGTGGGTGCGTGGGTGAACCACGGTGTCCTCATAGAGGCAATCGGCGTCAGTAATTTCTCGGTTTGGCCATCAATATGCGAGTTCGATTGCACGGGGATACACGCGCACAAGATTTCGCCGAAATTCATTCCTTAGTTGGAGACTTTTCATAGGGTAGTTCCCACAATGGAAAAAACATTTGTCTGATATACGAGGACGTCAGTTATATACAGACCAAAATATCCTAGGTAAATGAACAAGTAATTTTAACGCCCAAAATAATCAAACTGCAACAATCAATGCAAGCATGCTGTCGCAAATTCTTCATAAGTACTGTTGTGGAAGAAGATAGTTGATGATGATGGTAGTTTTTGGATTCACTTAAGGCTTTGCACTATCAGTGCACGTTATTTATTTATTTATAATAAGCACACCAACAGCACAGTCACTTACAATTCAAATAAACTTACATCTAAAATTGGCATATCAGGAACTATGCAAATAACAGGTATGCATGACATTGACTAAATGAATATTAGAGACAAACAGAACAAAAAAGTGTGTCCAAAATACCTAAATCCAGAACACTACAAAGACAAAACACACCGAAATATAAAGACATAACATTATTCGCACTGTTTATAAAGGCAGCGTCTGTATGAAGCGAAACTCATGGAGAAGATATCGATAGGGTAATCCATCAAGTTGGACCTTTCATTATAAAGCCTTGCCATACGTATAAGGCGACTATTAAAAGTGATATTTAAGGCGGATGTAGGCAATTGAAAAATTCGATGATGTCACTTGCTGCGTTGGCTATCCAGCTGAAGGTCGGTGTCCCGATTATGCTCCTTCCGTTTAAGTCTACCAAAGCTATCTAACTGCTTAAACTCTTCAGTGAAACATTATTGAGGCAAAAATGGTTATGGAAGGTAACTCTTTCGCAAAATCTCGCTGCCCTAGCAGACATCGGCCCTAGAGAGTCCTATCCATCTGCTGACATCTCTTTGAGTCACGCGTAGAATACTACGTGCCGTCGATTCAGAATTGCTTTGACCAGATAGCCGGACGGTACCATCGCAATCCCGTGTTTGCGATGGCTGGGAATTGCCTTGCAGTTTTCAACACCTGGAGCGTCACTTGCAGCGACAGCTGAGAAGTCAGGATGTCCTATCACTCATAGTTTCAGCCACCTTTTTTGATCGTAGTGGTTCACTGAAGGAGGAGGCTACCGGTTGTCATTTTCACCACCAATCGCCCCCATGAGTACACAGCGGCGCCGGCGCTCTGACCAAGCGGGACTGACTTTCATCGTATGCTCCATCGTATTCTCCGGGCGATCCGCACAATGGTGAGACCCGAGTGTTTCTTCCCGCTGTATTCGGTAAAGATACCTTCCGAAACACTCACATCCAGTGAGTCCTGCACAAAGAAAGGATGTCGTGACTCTTCTGTAGTCACTTTTTAAAGACAGGCTACGATTGTGGCGTGCTCACTGTGGTGAGGGGTTAAAATCATACAATGTTGTTTTACCAGAACATAAACCAGAAACATACATAAACTAATACCATTTTCCTTGGGGTAGGTAGAAATGCCAACTACTACGACCCATACGTACTCTTTCTATTCATTAACGTTCATACATCTGGATCTGGTCGAGTACATAACATGTTTCCTGAAGGTAATTTGCGTTTTTACCTTTAACCGTTTTAAATTCAATAAATAATTGCGATGCTTTCGGAATGAATTGCAAGCACAGAGTGATTGTACAGTTTTACGAACTTAACGCGGACGAAGTCGCGGGCAACAGCTAGTTGCGTTAATATGACACAGGCAAAATGCAGGCAAAATGCAGCCAATATGGCACAATATGAGCAGTGGTGGCCGAGTTCAGTCATTATGAACTAGCTCTTACACCTATCAACTCATATTTGGTATGGTCTGTATCAAATACATGTTGATAGTCTGGGATTAGCCACGTTCCCAACAGGATAGATCAGGGTTGACTCGGGAATAAGTTTTTTTTAAATGATGTTGAGTTTTCTTGAAAAGTTGTATTTTTATGATGTGCTCAAAGTGTTGTTACTTGCTTAACAAGTTTTTTTTACTATCGTTACTATCGTTTTGCCTTTCAAAACTGAGCGAGCGAGCAAGTGAGCGGTAGCTAAGTGCGGGGCCGCTCGCTGCCCCACACTTAGCCAGCGTTCACAGCTGCAAGATCGTGAACGTTAGTCTGTAAAAGTCAAGGAAGATTTTTTTGGTTCCCATACGATTAAAATGTCACCGAATCGGTTTTGAAGTCAAAATCAAAATAATGAAAATGTTTGGAGCACGCCACGAGACACCGCTCAAAGCGTTGTGCACCCGCACCGATACCGCTTGCCGCGCCGCTCGCCGCTAACATCGAAGTCGTGAACAGGCCGTAAAAGCCACCCGTCATTTTTCAGTTACTCTTTGTGTATCAGGGCCATGGTGACTCTCTCAAACAATCCCGTTGCCTTGGCAGGCATCAGCCCTAGTACGTTATGGTTTTTTGAAGGTGGGAAATCATCAGTTAACTCCTTCTGGTTTAGGTTGAGCGAGAATGTCAGACTTTTACTGACTAAAATTCATCTGTGTTCCTTCAGTTACCCTTTGCATTTCAAAGCTGCAGTGACTTTGTGGTTATGTTGACTTCTACCTAACTATTCGGCAAATATTGGCGTCTATCCGCTAATTACATAAGTTAAATAATATATCGCAGGTTTGACGACTTCCAGCCTCCCGAACAAGCCGGATTTCGAAAAGGCTTCAGCACCGTGGACCACATACATACGCTGCGGCAGGTTATACAGAAGACCGAGGAGTATAATCAGCCGCTCTGCTTAGCGTTTGTGGACTACGAGAAAGCCTTTGATTCGATTGAGACTTGGGCTGTACTGCAGTCTCTCCAACGGTGCCAAATTGACTATCGGTACATCGAAGTGCTGAAGTGTTTGTACAAAAATGCCACTATGTCAGTCCGACTACAAGACCAGACTTCGAAACCTATCCTCTTGCAGCGAGGCGTGAGGCAGGGAGACGTAATTTCTCCGAAACTGTTCACGGCAGCAATGGAGGATAACTTCAAGGTTCTGGTGTGGAGAGGGCTAGGCGTTAATGTCAATGGCGAGTACATCACTCACCTTCGGTTTGCCGATGACATAGTAGTCATGGCTGAGACTACGGAGGAGCTCAGTACAATGCTTGATGACCTCAGTAGAGCTTCCGAAAGAGTGGGACGGACAAGAATGAACATGGACAAAACCAAAGTCATGGTAAACAGCCATGTAGCACCCACTCCTATCAAGATCGGGGACTCTACACTCGAAGTTGTGGACGAGTACGTTTACCTGGGACAGACGGTCCAGTTGGGAAAGTCTAACTTCGAGAAAGAGATCAATCGTCGAATCCGACTGGGCTGGGCAGCCTTCGAGAAGCTGCGCGGTATCTTCTCGTCCAATATACCACAGTGTCTCAAGACGAAAGTCTATGACCAGTGCGTGTTGCCGGTAATGACATATGGCTCTGAAACGTGGTCGCTTACAATGGGCCTCATCAGAAAACTCAAAGTCACCCAAAGGGCAATGGAAAGGGCTATGCTCGGAGTTTCCTTGCGTGATCGAATCAGGAATGAGGATAACCGCAGGAGAACCAAGGTCACCGACATAGCACGAAGAATCGCCAAACTTAAGTGGCAATGGGCGGGGCACATTGCTCGCAGAACGGATGGCCGTTGGGGCCGAAAGGTTCTGGAATGGCGACCACGTACCGGAAGACGTAGCGTTGGAAGGCCTCCTGCAAGGTGGACCGATGACCTGGTGACGGTTGCGGGAGTACGATGGATGCGAGACGCACAGGACTGTTCATTGTGGCGATACTTGGGGGAGGCTTATGTCCAGCAGTGGACGTCTTTCGGCTGAAATGATGATGATGATGATGAAATAATATATCATAGAACTCTAGATATACCGACATAATCATCGTCTATTGGTCTGCAAACACAACACAGTTACGGTTCGTGTCGAAAAAACTGAGCGCAAAAAGAATGCGAGTAATAGGAGACTAGGCTCGCGCAACAGTGTGACTCGACTTGCATTTTCATTAATATCAAAGCATATTTTATTCTCATTTGGGTTCCAGACACATACACTAACTAGACTCGACTAGAGCTTACCTCGAACAAGCACGATAAAAATACACTTGGTACTTATGTTCTTTTAATTTTGTTACCATTAAATTATGTGCGTGTAAGTCACTACTTCCTAAAATCAATACATTAACTAAGTACATTACCCATTTTAGCACAACCCTAAGCCTACCGAGCGGTTATTCGTATCGACGAGTACCTATTCCTTCGGGTGTCGTTGATGTGGCTAAATTAGCTTATGTAGATGTACAACCGGCAAGGGTCGTCTGCAAAGTTACATACTAATAATCTATGTGCGGAAATTGTGAGTTATGGGCAGAAAGGGTTGGTCCTTTGGCTGCCTTGAGAAGTGGATTTGAATATTAAGACAGTAAGTGGCTGATGAAAATAATATTGTTTTACCTGAAGGCAAATGTTGAGCTAATGCTTTAATAGTTATACCTACACCAGTGAATATTCAAGATAAACTATTTTGAGGTCGGCTTTAGGAATCTGTGTTTAGTGGTGGCTACAACCCGGAAATCTTTAAGTCAAGAGTGAATAGGTTACTTCTAGGTAAGCGCGCTCCATCGTCGACCGCAGCGTCGCTTTCCATCAGGTGAGATAGTGGTCAAGCGCGAACCTATCAAGAATAAAAAACAAAAAGGTTCAAGAGACTACTGGCTCACTACTCATTTAATAGTGTGTAATCCCGTTACTAGGTTGTTTCACTGTTAATAGCTTGTAAAATCGTTAACGCTACATAATTACTGGTTTGTTACGGTATTAGTTATTAAGTTGTATTTCCGATACTGGGTTTTTACATTATTAATAGGCTGCTACTCAGTTACTGGATTGTATCACCGTTACTGGATTCTAATCCCGTTACTGGGCTATATCCTTGTTACCAGGTTGTATTCCCGTTACTGTGTTGAACCTTATAATAATAGGAAGAGCGTTAAGTGAGGAAATTTTGTGTATCTAATTTACGAGTACACAAGTATGTTACATACAGATCTATAAAGGATATCGCTGACTCAACAATACATTAAATTGACGCCATACGTCTGGCGTAAATTTTTCGTCAGTTTTCATACGAAAACTGCAACATTATCACGAAACTCCATAATATTATTATAAGCAATAAGTTATTTTTAATAAGTTAAAATAAAAAGCAAGCATAGATTATCTACCCTGATGACATCATTAGAGTTAACTCTAACCTCATTTTTGAACGCAGGGCAAAGGTGACCTTGCTACTTTCAATCCGTACAAACCAATCTCAAACTAAGGTGACCTTGGTTGGAACGCTGGTTTGCAACCGTCTGGTCCACCTTTTAGTAATTCAGAAGGCAATGTAGATTTTCAGAGACGAATAATGCTATTAAAAAGAAGTTTGCTTAATCGGAACCCTTTACTTTTGAATACAGAATACAGTCACTTTCTTTTCAATTTTTGACTGGCCTGTTGGTCTAGTGGTTAGTGACCCTGACTGCTATGCCGGAGGTCGTGGGTTCGATTCCCGCCCAGGATAAATGTTTGCGTGATTAGCACGATCATTTGTTCTGTGTCTGGGTGTAATTTATTTATAATATGTATGTATTTACAAATATATAAGTATGTTTATCAGTTGTCTAGTTCTCATAACACAAGCTCTGCTTAGTTTGGGACTAGACGGCGTTGTGTGATGGATATATTATATTATATATTATAATTAAAAACGTTTATAATCTATTTTCTATTCAATTGATATAGTAAAATCTTTTTATTAATTTATCCACCACGGAAACCCGCTACTCATTCCATTTCCTATCTTCAATTATACAGAAAACTATCTTCAGCGAAAAATCTTTAATTCCTCAAAGAAATCTATCGGAATAAATTTATTAAGGCTGCGCCCCGAATTAATTTACGAATATCTCTTTCCGTTGGGTCAAAATTTTTTGAATTAAATTGCCACGAACATTGTGAACTTTTTTAATAAAAAACCGTACGACAGGTGGGCACTTGGCTGAAATATTGACTTTTCAAATTTACTATGAAAAATGTCCGATCTACTGAAATGTGAGAAGAATTAATATTGAATTTGGTTTGGTAAAGTGAAGTTTATGGCAACTATATTGTGAATGGTTGGTCTTTTAAAAGTGTGGTAATTTAACTGTTTGTATCTTAATTATTAACATAACGATTTATTTTTTAGTAGAGGTAACGATCAACAATTCATTTTTCTCTGTTCACTTATCATTTATTCATTTTTAATTGAAACGTGATCAAACATTAAATTATATTATTATCATATCCATTTTTTTCTTACTTTCAAACCTAAAAACTACTAAATAAAACCCTCTTTCTGATGTACAAAAAAAAAACTAAAAAAAAATAAATAATCGACATCACCACAAAAAAAAAAAACACTAAAATGATCAAAATAACTAATTCCCGAAGTCAGTGTCTCTGGTATTGTTTGTTTATTATTTAACAAAGACTTGATATCAATAACTTTTTTATTGCTCGGTACCATTTTTAGGGTTCCATACCTCCAAAGGAAAAAACGGTACCCTTATAGGATCTCTTTGTTGTCCGTCCGTCTGTCTGTCTGTCAAGACTCTTTATCTCGGGAACACGTGGAGGGGTCGAGTTGAAATTAAAACCATATAGTCGGGTCTACGGTCAATCTAACGAAAAAAAAAGATATGACGATAGATAGTTTATGTCGCAAAAACAACCATTATTTTGACACGCTCAAGGGTACCAAAATTCACAGCGTACTTACTGTCCGTTGATCTAGAATCCTGAAAATTGGCATGAAGCAAGATCTCATAGCGCAAGTATAGGATAAAATCTGAAAAGTGTAAATTTGTAGTTACGCCACAATTGTTTTTGCGATATGAAAGAATCTTCGTAACTTAATCAATTCGGGAATTGTTTTCTTCAGTAAGTTTGTACGAAACCCTCAGAGCGCGAGTCCAATTCGCACTTACCCAGTTTTTTCTAAAATAAAAATAACCTAAGTTACTTCTTATAGTGTCAACTATGTACCGTTGAAAATCCCGTCATAATCGGTCCAACCATTTCGGAAAGGAAGCGGAACAAACAGACGGTAAAATGTCCAAAATTGCATTTTTATTATATTAACCGAATATATTTGCGTATAATATGCATTTAGTAAAAAAAATATTTATTTTGATATTTCTAACAGACACTTCAATTTTATTACATTTTTAAAGACAGATGTATTTTGTACTAGCGGACTCAAGAGAGGTCGTTCTAACGACCACTATTATCTACACTAATATTTTAAAGAGGTAATCTTTGTTTTATTTTTTGTAGAAGGTAATCTCTAAAAGAACTGGTCCGATTGCGAAAATTTTTTCACTGATAGAAAGTTGCTTTATTCTTGAGTGACATAAGCTATAATTTATGTATGTGGGTGAAGCCGCGGTCAGAAGCTAGTTAGTAATAATTGACTGCTAACCCTAATATTGACAGCTAGGAAAATTTAATAAAAAAAATGTGATTGTTACGGCTTTTCGTGCCGTTTTTCCAATTTTAACTCCCTAAACCTTTTCAACAAATAATTTCAAAGTCATCATCTTCCTGCCCTTATCCCGTGTTATTTGGGGTCGGCGCAACACGTTTTTTTCTTCCACTCTGCCCTGTTACTCGTCATGCTATCACTAACTTCCTTTTCTTTCATATCACTCTTCACACAATCCATCCATCTTTTCTTTGGTCTCCCTCTCCCTCTCCATCCATCCACATATTAAATAATTTCAAAGTATTCATCCAAATTAGTTCAGTCATTCTCAAGTTTTGCGTTAAAAAACATTCTTTTTTTTGTATAGAAGATGAAATTAGCATTTGTGTATAAACAAACGTCTCTGTAATAAACGATTTTAATGTGGAACTAGAGTACACTTCCAAAAACTATTATCCATGCCGACTACATATCCTTTACAAAAAGCAAAATTACTAGATCATCTAGAATCTAACCAAAAGACTACGTCTATGTCCAAGTTGTTAGAACACTCAAGTAAAATATGAAATGAACTAATAGAACTTTGAAATTCAACGCAAAAGCACTTGTTCAGAAATTTATGTGATGTTAATGAACTAAGTTTAACGTATGCACTTAATAATTTTAATAGTACGCTAATTACTTAAGGAGTTGAAAGTGGTTGGAATTAGAATATTGTTTTATTTGACTTATATCTTTTTAAATTTGAGTGGGTCTTGTCAAATTTAAAGTCAGGCGATGAATTCCATTTGCGAAGTTAAGTTACTGGTAGCAAGGTCTGTCTCAAAGTCAAAGTCAAAAGTTTTTTGTTTCACATAGTCCTTCACGGGCACTTATGAAATGTCAGAAGCTAGTGCACGGTTCCAAAGTTTGGTCGTGTCCTATGGAGAAGAACCGGCAAGAAACTCCATGGTTACTCTTTAAAAAAAAAAATGTTGTTCTTAAAATATTTTCATATTACAGTTTAAGTATGTAGATATTATGTAAGGACAGCGTAGACTGGTCAATATTGTACTAAAAAGTACAATAAAAATGAGGTCTGTCTGTAGTTAGAATCCAATGAAAGAAAGAAAAACATTTTATTTTGCGGAACAAGGCGCAATTTTAGGACTAACAAATTATAAGTACCCTTGTATACTGGAGCTGTGAAAGTAATTGCTATGTGATAGAACCATTAGTAACAAGGGTCTTGCGAAATTATGTTTTATTTTTCTACACCTTTTATAGGCTTTACTAGAACTCCTAGGCTAGAATAGGAAATGAATATACTCCCTTTTCAAATAGGCCATAAACAGAAACTACAGCTATATCTACATACTTCTTATGCTTTGTACTGAAGATCAACAAAAAGGAATTCAGCATGAATATTGTTTGTGATGGGTACGCACGATGAATTTCAGTTTGGTTGTGGTGGTAGTGGTTCAGTTCCCTTGCCAGAATCATCCTATACCTATACTCCCATAGCTGGGACACTATACGTTCTAATCGTGCTGTCTCTCTCTCTCTCTCTCTTTTAATAAGCACCTCTCTGTCATAGGAGTTACAGACAGTCCACTGTGCAGAGCCTGCATGGAGGAGGACGAGACAGCAGCACATCTGCTTCTAGAATAGAATAGAATAAACTTTATTGTACACCTAAAATAGTAACAAAACTTTTACACAAATTTAAATCTATGGGTACAAAGGCGGTCTTATCGCCACTAACCACACCAGACTACCCAGACTGCTCAGTTGTCGCTGGATACAGGGCAAAATACTTCGGAAACCCAGGTAACCTCCGCGAAGTGGTTAATAACATCAAAGCGCTGCTGGCCTTCCTAAAGGAGCTGGGGTGGATCAAATGACGCATTTGTCCCACCCGTACGCAAAATATGCGCTCAGTCGTAAAGTTGCGGTCACCAGCCCGAAATACTTTTTTTTTTTAATTGATATAAACTAGTGCTTGACTGCGATCCCACTTGATGGTAAGCGGAGATGCAATCATTGATGGTCAGGCGCACTAGTTTATTAAGAGCCTATTCACTCTAGCCTTGAAGACACCTAAATTATAGTTGGACGGGAAGACCGCAGCAGGCAAATTGTTCCAGTCCTTCGATGTACGCGGTATAAACGACTAATACTTATACTAATCGTGCTGTCTCAGAACTCTTATAACACGGTGCAGGGTTTAGAATTATAGTTCGTATAAAGCTCCATAGATGGCGCTGTAAGTGCATCAGCTCAGCAGCAGGAACATCACACTAATAGCTTTTACATATTATATCGATAGCTAGAGATACGAAACCGCTTCAAATATACATCTACCCTCTTTCAGCCTCAACCCTATGACGCTGCCAAAAAGTTTAATTTCTGTCCGTTCACGATCTTCGTCGATGACTGGCAGTATTTGATGTTCGATAACATTACTTATATATTCCTTGTTGCCTCATTAGGGGAGTGACCATCATTCTTTTCCTTTGGCTGTATATTGTTCTTCCTTGTATGGTATTCGGTTTCTACCAGTTGTTTCTCAAACTTTTCTTGCCCAAGGACCACTTTGATTTTTTTGTTGTTGTTAACATACTAAAAGTCTGAGCAGTGTTCCATGCGCGCCTCAAAGATATGTCAATACCGTAGGGCCCAGCAGCCTACTAGGGCCATGGGTTGACTTCTGAAAGGGTTTTCCCATGGTCTTGGGACGCAAGGGGTAACTGAAGGAACATAGATGTGGTTTTAGTCAGTAAAAGTCTTGAACACGCCATAATCATGGCGGTAAGTGCCCTTCTTGAGGAAAGGCTGGAGAGGCGTCACGGTTTCTTCATCTTCAGCATGACGCAGGTCCTCATCGAACATGTTAAGTTCGAGTGGTTTCTGCACCTAATTCAGGCGGAAGAAACGCCCGGGTGGCACCATTGTGCAGACCACCTAGATACTACATTACAGCGGAGGTATGCCCCGCTTGGGCGGAGCACCACGGTTCCTCGTGGCGCCCCCTCGCACCGGGCATGGTCCGGGGCGAGGAAAATGGGTGGCGGTCGCCTGGTTACCAGTGGCCCTGGGAACAAAACGGCAACTGAAGGAACATAGGTGTGGTTTTAGTCAGTAAAAGTCTGACACGCTGAAGCTCCTCCCTAGAGTAGAAGAAAAACGTTACTAAAAGTCCCTATAAAACCTATACTAATAAAAATTCAAAACTACAGTAGTACACCATTTACACACTTATTTTAAAACCAAAATTTCATCCATTAAAACAATAGAAAACACAACATTTGTTGATAGAAACTTAAAATCAGCTATCATCAATCTTACTTTACAGTCGGAGAGTTTTGAAATTTTTATACTTTTCGCGAACTATATTTCAGATCTTGCAGACAACTAGTTGGAAACCACTGGTTTATCCTAATGTTTGTTTACATTTGTTTCGATAGAGAGTTTACTGTATTTTGTGTTGTGCCTTTATTATCTGAATGGAGAGCGTTCCATTTATTGAATCAACACGATGTGTATCGTACAAACCGATTGGATTAAATAAATAGTTTCTACATGTTGTTTCTACAGTGTGTGGCAAAAAAATAAAGATTTTCCATTCATTTGTTCTTTAGTTTCTCATTTGTTTTACTTTTTTACTTCAAAAGTCATCAACACCGAAAGACCCTAAATATTGATAGAAATATATATAAAGGCAGAGAAACTGAGTACTGCCTCCCTCCCTAGCCAAATTACAACCGTTTCGTTACAAAGCCTCGGGCGTTACCGTTGAAAAATGGAATTCGAATTCGGATTCGGATTCGTAAGAGAAAGGAGAACGGTAATAACGGTCAGCAAGGTCATAACGGTCAGTAAAAACGGTAACGGTCAGTAATTATAGACAACGATAAGTTGGTAGCCATGTTGACTCGCATGAGTCGGCCGCTCGTTCTACAATGTCGTTCTACAATATCAAAGGATGTAGCGTTGAACATTGTAGAAACGATAACAATTTATTCTATCATTTTGAACGATGTGAACTTGACTACGAATTTTCTATTCGTTTGTTCTGACCACGTGACTTAACGTTGAGATGATGTCATTCCTATACATTTGATTAGTTTTCGACTAGCGGTAACGATTGCAGATTATAATTATCAACTTGGCTAGGGGTGCTGAGATGATAATTTACCAATACGAAAAAGAGACATGCTGGTTTGACCGCACATAGAGATACAAAACAAGCATATGATGATGGGACCAGACTCGTATGTGTTGGCTACTACACCGTATCCCGGGACTGCGATCTTTACATAATTATGTATGTAATTCTCCTGTACGTGTCTTTGTCACCTAACTGCTTCTGAACGGCTTGAAAGATTTTGATGAAATTTTTCGTGTACATTTGAGTAGTTCCCTGGATGGTTTGAAAATATAATTGAACACGATGTGTGGCAATGCAATCGGGTTCTAATTTTTTTTCTGATGGTAAGCCAATCTACGAGCAGGACAAAGTCTGTTAGAGCACTAGTATTTTTATAAAAGGCTAAATATTCACATAGAGCTTATCACAATATCACATAGAGCTTAAGGTCTATAATTATTTCTCCAGGACACCATGGCGGCGCGGCCAGTCGCCGCTATTTTAAGTTATGAAGTCAACGAAATATCTCAAAATATATAACTAGATAAAATTAAATCAAATGAATAAAAAGACGTACTCATTATAAAACAAAAGTCACATTCCAAATCCAACAATGAATTACAGCAAAAACGCCAGAAATAGACGAACATGGAAAACTCATTTAATTCCGTCCTTAATTTAAAGCGTTAAATCCGAAATGGCATATTAAAATATATGTTTTATGATATGTAACTCAGTTGAAATGAACGACGGTGTAAATCATGAAAAGGGAAATTGCAGAAGTACCATTTCAAAACTGAATATGATGTAAATTGATAAGGGGCTATTAGAAGCATAAATACAGCTTGCCAGACTTCATGCAGCATGTGAAGCAGTAATTCGAGTAAAGGAGTTGGCAGAAAGAGTAAGGAAGAGGCAATCCTTACGCCTCAGCCGCCTCAGGACACATCAGATCACCAGGCCATTGCCGTACGGCAATGCCCCACCGGTACATGGTGAACATCCCACCTATACGCACAAAGCGTTTTGGCAACACTTTCATTGTATGTGGAATTCTTTGTCTGTTAGCTTAGAAGCCTGTGAGTCCGGATAGCTATAACCTGAAGAACTTTAAGTCAAGAGTGAATTGGTTACTTCTAGGCAACCGCGCTCCATCGTCGTTTTCCATCAGGTGAGACAACAAACAAAAAAATAATTGCCGGGGGGGGAGGGGGGAAATAGCTTCTTCTGCTCCAGGTAGAACAAGAGAAAGTAAGACTTTTACTAACTAAGAACCACCACTTAATCAAGCGTGATGTTACTTTAAGAAAGTGGGCAAGTGCGAGTCGAACTCGCACACTGAGGGTTCCGTACAAACATAACCATTTTTTTTTTTTTTATTGGGTGGAAAATCATCCTAATGACATCCCCGCTCTTGGGCGAAACGGAAGATAGTGTCAGACTCTTACTGACTAAAAACCCACTCCTGTTCCTTCGTTGCCTTCGTCCCGGGGCCCCGGGTTCCGCTTTCACACTACCCGTGGCCCCAGTAGGCTTCGACCCTGCTGGGCTCCTACGATTTGCTGACATCTCCTTGAGGCGCGCGTGGAACACTACGCGCCGTCGACGACTTGGGCTCGGTACGGACGGTTACCGGACGGTCGGACGGCGAGCCACCCATTGCTCGCCGTCCGCAAGCCCGCGCCTACGGTGGCCGGAAATCGGGATCGGAATCCCGGCGGCGATTGGGGCGTGAGGACCTTTGCCTCACGCGATCGGCCGCCTCCTTTGCTAGCATTACTGCTTCGCAGAAGGAGGCAACCGCCTGCCACTCCTCCTCACAAACATACCCATGTAAATACTTAAATTACCGAAGTCTCGAAGTTTTTTCCGAATTGCAAAAAATGTTTTTTTTTTTGTTTCGTGACAAAAAATTTACTGTTTTCAGATTTATTCCTGTACCTGTGCTGTAAGATCTTGCTATATGCCAAATTTCAAGATTTTGGGTTAACGGGAAGTACCTTATGAATTTTGATATCCTTGAAAGTGTCGAAATATACGCTTTTGCTACATAAACGGCCGTATCTTTGTATCCGTTAACTTAGAAGTTTAATTTTTCACAACTTCAAGGAACCATATAGTAGATTTGAGTTCATAGTTTTAATTACAACTCGACATCTCCACGCGTTCTTGTGATCTTGATAGACAGACAGACAGTCGAACGGACAACAAAGTGATCCTATAAGGGTCCCGTTTATTCCTTTTGAGGTACGGAATCGAAAAGGTTTGTTTAATTGTTTTATCTAAATTCGAATGGAGTATAGATATTTGTGTATGGGTATATGTATATACGATGAAAAGATGTATGGGCCCTGGAACAAAACTACCTTAATTCTTGGAAATAGCTAATTGAGGATCCAGATTTGGTTAAGTCCAATCTACAAAGCCTCGACAGGCGCAGGGTAGCCAGTCTATCGGTATTTTACAGGTTACATTTTGGAGACTGTGCGCGGGAATTGCATGACTTGATTCCGCCATCTCCTTTCTACCATCGGACAACCCGACGAACGGATCCACCCTTACGTTGTTGAAACATCAACGGTCTGGACTAAGCGTTTCGCTTCGTTGTTTATGCCGCGTACATCGAAGGACTGGAACAATTTGCCTGTTTCGGTGTTTCCGTCCAACTATAATTTAGGCGTCTTCAAGGCTAGAGTGAATAGGCTCTTGATAGACTAGTGCGCCTCACCATCAATGATTGCATCTCTGCTTACCATCAGGTGGGATCGCAGTCAAGCACTATCAATTTAAAAAAAAAGGTTACTTTACGTAAAGGAAACATTCTTCTGTTTAAAACAGAAAGAAAAATACATTCACAGATTTCTTTAAACAGATCGTTTTACTCAACAGTTACGAAATTCAAAAAATATACACTCGCTATTTTATTCCACAACTCGAGTAGTGGAATAAAAACGCGAGCTTATATTTACAGTCAATGTTTAATGTTGTTGTTGCGTTTTTGAGATCAAAAAAATAAAAAGGTTAAACCAAATAGTTTGAGAGAAGTGATCCTTCGGTATTTATTTATGTGGTCAACCATTATTTGAGAATTGTCAATAAAACGTTTAAATATCCAGTTACAACCGGAATGGAGGAGTTAATTGAGCCATACAATGTCAAACGAGTCGGAAAATGTTCAGCCATTTTAATTTTGTTTGATTTTTTGATGAATACTTTAGGTATATAATAATGTAGTGTTCCACGTGCGCCTCAAGGACATGTCAGCAAATCGTAGGGGCCCAACAGCGTCGAAGCCTACTGGGGCCTGGGTTAAGTGAAAATGAACCCCGTCACCCTGGGACGCAAGGCATAGAAGGAACAAACGAGTGGGTTTTAGTCAGTAAAAGTCTGACACGCCCTCTCGCTCCGCTCAAGGGTGAGAGATGTCATTAGATGATTTCCCACCTAAAAAAAGATGTATAACAAAACATGGGTCTGAAAAGGACCCTCGCTCCGGGGTCTTGAAACACAAGACAAAGAAGGAGCATAGGAGTGGGCTTTAGTCAGTAAAAGTCTGAAACGCCATTCAGCTCTGGGGCCATTGGATGATTTCCCACCTAAAAAAGGTCCAAAACAAAAAAGGAAAATCATAAAAACGTGAGTTATTCATTCTGTTATTGGATTAATCGTATCATTGTAACAATATCTGTACCTTTACATAAAATTTTAGAATATCCTTTCGAATGACCAATTGGAACCGTGCGCGTAGCTTCGGACGTTTTATGAGTGCCTCACGTAAACCTATGTGAAATAACTGAGTTTGAGTTTGAAAGACCATAATTTAAAATGTTTATATTTTTGTAAAAATGTTGCTTTGAAAATAATATTGCGTCCAACATAGGGCTCGATATAAGGATAGCTAGTCAGGCGTGACAATTCTTAGCATAGTCGGTGTTACAATGTTCCCACTGTTGGGACTTAGGCCTCCTCACTAGGAAAGGGAATGGGCCATAATCCATCACGCGGGCCCACTCGTTTGACATTGTATGGCTCAATTAACGTCTCCATTCCGGTTGTTACTGGATATTTAAACGTTTTATAGCCAATTATTACTATATATTTTTTATAGGATTATTGGTAAGTCACACATCCTGTGTGTGATGTGTGATGTGGGACTTAATTTTCAAGTTATGCAAGTATTTTTTTAATTTATTTAATTCATCGTTTTTGGCTAGTAAAAAATGGAAGAATTTTAAAATATCTTCATCACCAGTAAAGTTATAAAGCCTCAAATCTGCTTATAAAAAAGCAAAGACATGGCATCTTTGACATCAAAGTTTATCGTCCGTACGGCCGCCATAGAAAATGGAGTCTTGTCTTGCAAGACACCGTTGTATTAGACAGATATATTTGTTTATAATTGTTATATCTCGTTTGATTTTCTATCAACAGTTATTATTCTATTATTGTATATTTATTGATGAACTGATTAGTTAATAAATATTTTTTCAAGCATATTTCCGATTAAGCATCCAAAGACGTTTAGGTTAAATAAAATATCGGTCTCAACCTAGGCCAAGTTGAAACTGTTTTTTTTTAAATACCAAATGATTATATAACTATACGTATACATGTAGATGGATGAAGAGGGAGGCCAAAGAAAAGACGGATGGATTGTTTGAGGAGTGATATGAAAGAAAAGGGAGTTAGAGATAGTGTGACGGGTGACAGGACAAAATGGAAGAAAAAAACGTTTTGCGCTGACCCCAAGTAATATGGAATAAGGGCACGAAGAAGAAGAAGATTACATAACTTTTTCTACTCTGGGTGGAGCGCGAGGGAGTATCAGACTTATTTATTTATTTTTCACATTTTTGGAAAGCTTACAGACTAATAACATAATAATGATAGTAGCAAATAACTGAATTGCAAGCTTTCACATATATAATTACAAAATTATTGCTTCCTGTATAGTGCACTTGCTCTAAGTTAGTACAATACTTTAAATTGTTAATCATTTTAAATAAACATTAACAATAATACTACTTACTGACTAAAATCCTTTAGTTGCCCTTTGGGTTCCAGGGCCCTGCTGATTCACATTGCATGCAATAAGCGTTAATTATCTGTCAATTTGTCACTGAATTAATGAGTTTAGGGTTTTTCATTTAATTGATTTGTGTATAAATGGACCTTGATTTTAATTTATTTTATTTGTTTTAATTTATTTATTTTAATTGTAATTTATTGACAGGGTCTCATTAATTTAAATAATTGGGTTTTATTTTGGTATTATTTTTTAATGTATTGTTTGCGTTGTAATGTATTTTGTTTCTGTAAATGGGCATATCTGACCTGAATAAAATTATTATTATTAAGTAGGTATTTACGATTAAGGTTAGCTCATATTTAAATTCAGAAATAACGGATAGTTAAAGGTTTCTTGCTGAAAAATATAAAACAAAAAGTTTCGCCCAACGTGGGGCTCGAACCCACGACCCTGAGATTAAGAGTCTCATGCTCTACCGACTGAGCTAGCCGGGCATATCATTGTATTGTATATTGGCACGTCACTCTTTTACCCAATTGCTAATAAATGAACCTAATAAAACAGTATTAGTTTCACTTTTGGTTATTTTTGTTTTAGACTATTTTTTTAATGGATGACGAAAAATTGTGAATCATTGAGATGACTATATCCTGTAGCATTATGACATGTGTTTTTTTATTTGTATGTGTTAATTCTGGTTTGATAACAAATGTATTGGTTTTATTATTTAAAACAAAAGTTTTTTCTTAAATTTATTTATTAAATTGGCTGATTGATTGATAGATTGTTTTATTGATTTGATTGTTTTTGTTTTTTTTTTAATTATGATTATTTTATAGTCACTCATAGAAACAGAAAAAAGATAATCTACATCTACACTATTAAAAAGAGGTAAAGATTGTTTTTTTTTTGTCATCATGTTTTTTTTTGTTGTCATGTCAATATTCAAAAAATGGGATTAATATGTCAAAACTACAATATAAATGTCAAAATTAAAATATAAAATGTTAAAATAACAATACAACTGTCATAATTACAAATATGAGTGTCGAAATAACAATATAAATATCAAATTTACAATATAAATGTCAGCAATACTATATAAATATAAATGTCAAAATTACAGGATTTATGTCAAAATTATAAAATAATGTCAAAATACAGAAACCATGTCTATTTTACAACCGCAAGCATTAGTTTCAGGAAATCTGTTAATTCAAAACAATTTTTCGGCTTGAAATTCGGAAACACTGTAGTATACTTTTTGCATGTAGTGACATCTGTACGTTACTCATAGGAACTAAATTTGTTTACAATAAATTTGGGAGGCCGCTGACTCCTGACATACAGGCTCGCCTAGTTCGGGAGCTAGAAGCAAGCTGCGTAACAATTTTTTTTTTTTTTTTAGCTTTTCGGAAAAATCTGCGTAACTCAATTCGGGAATAAGGACTGTTTTCATAGGTAAATTTGTACGGAACCCTCAGTGCGCGAGTCCAGCTCGCCCTTGCCCGGTTATTTTTATTATTATTTTTGAGATAGTCATTACAATTTTTTGTTTTAGTTAATTAAAAACTAGATTTCGAATAATAAAAATATTTAAAAAAATACAAAGAAAAGTAACTAAAGTAGTATACGTATTCTGCATAAATCAATCTGCCCTGACATTTCCCAACTGCGGGGCTAAGTTCTATTATTTTATTTTTCGTTTTATGAAAGTTATTGCTATTTTCCACAATTTACACAAACACAACTGTTTATTCCTTATGTGGTCCCCCGAGCTGCATCCATACATTTTTCCTCATTAAATTTAAAGCGAGCTGCATTTCGCATTTCGACCGCGTTCATTTAGTAGCCGTAAATTTTGACACCGCAGTACACAGGTGACTTTTTGTTCGTACAGTCGGACAAGCTATTGGATATACAGACAAAAATATTCAAGAATCAAAGCATATATTTCAAACAAACCATTTACAGGAACCTTTGAATTGTCAAGAAGTCAATCAAGACAGTACGGGTTTTTTAGGTGGGAAATCATCTAATGACATCTCCCGCCCTTTCGAGTCAGACTTTTATTGACTAAAACCCACTCCTGTTCCTTTTTTGCCGTCGTTCCAGGGCCCCGGGGTTCTCTTTCGCATCACCCATGGCCCTAATAGGCTTTGACTCTGCTGGGCCCAAGGTTGCCGACATAGCACGAAGAATCGCCAAACTTAAGTGGCAATGGGCAGGGCACATTGCTCGCAGAACAGATGGCCGTTGGGGTCGAAAGGTTCTTGAGTGGCGACCACGTACCGAAAGGTGGAACGATGACCCGGTGAAGGTTGCGGGAATCCGATGGATGCGAGATACTTAGAACCATTCACTGTGGTGACACTTGGAGGAGGCCTATGTCCAACAGTGGACGTTTTCCGTCCGAGCACCACGACCCGTTTATTTGCACTAATTTAATGTGTATTAGTAGGCTTACTTAGAACCTTTCATTGAGGTGACATTTGGGGGAGGCCTATGTCCAGTAGTGGACGTCTATCGGCTGAAATGGTGATAATGATGATGACGTTTAAAAAGTGAAAAATAACTGCAAGGGATTGTTTTGAAATAAAAGTTTATTAATTACTTGAAAGATATTTTTAATGCAAAAGGTTTAGTTCTGATGAATAGTTTAATTTATAATCCCAAACTAATTTAGGTTAACTTTACACGGGTTTCATATTAATAATTATGATTAGTTTTACAGGTGTAGGTATATGAGGAAGTTGCTATGAACAATAAATAGTTTATTTCTAACAAATCATGCTAAGGGAAAATAAACCTTACGAACATGTATAGAGAAGGGAGTGTCGTGTGTTTTTTGTTCGAAGATGTTTAAACTGGTTTTTATTTCAAAATGAAATCGAATGATTAGCTGGTCATCATTCTAGACTTTACCCAACCATGAGGTCGGTGTTCCGTCCCACCAAATGCAGTTAAATACCAGTGTGTTACATGTGATCTACCAATGGTTCCGACATACATAACCCCAAATCGCCAAATTTGAAACTTACTCACAGAACGGAAGGTTGATGGGGCCAAAAAGTTCTGGAGTGGCGACCGGACGACGAGGACCGATGACCTGGTGAGGTTCGCGGGAGTCCAATGGATGAGATACACAGGACTGTTCATTTTGCCGACACTTGGGGAGGCCTATATCTAACAGTGGATGTCTTTTTGTGGAAATGATGCTGATGACATGTGATGTCATAATGTTTGTGCTTTGGATGTGTGTTGCTATGTAGATTGGGCCATGAAACTTGCAGCAAAGCAGGGAAGGCTTCAATATTGGATTGATTGTTATAACAATGAATCTGGTTCATTTGTTTAATTACATTAGTAAGTTTAATGAGTAGTGTGTAAGTATAATATGACTAGCTATGAGACGCGCTGTTGATGCATTGTCATAGCGTTAGCAGGGTTCGCACCGACGCACTTCGATGATGCGTGGGAGCCACATAAATAGGCCCTCTATTTACGTGGCTGATAATCTTAACATGATAATCTTGGTATAACTAGTAACTGAGTATCAATCTTTTCATTGCTTTATGGAAAGCACTAAATCGGTTGCACGCTCCAGTAGACCGCAGTAACCACAACTTGATGAAATGGGGTTTTAGAGAATATTGACGTCGGATATCCAATGTGATTGTGATGTTCCTGTTTATGTTCAAAACCTTAGCCTCACTTTGGAGTACCTCAAGTGTTCATACACCTGCACCATGGAGGACTTAATGGAAGCCACTGATGCTGCAATTAACGTAGGCAACAACTGGATCCAAAAATATTAAGTATTTACCCCAGTTTTAAGTAGTGTACTATTGACTAGAAAACATGAAAAAGATCAAATTTTCGGGCTTCTTGCTGCCCGTACCCGTGATGACTGTCAAAGAATCAAAGCTCGATCCAATAACGGCTTAACGTGTTTTCCGAGGAATGAATGGGTCTCAATATGCAGTGTATAACGACACATTCTTGGACTGACCTCGAACGGATCGCTGTGTACGGCTGTTATTATATAGCCACAAGCCGTCACGAAATTCAATTAATATACTATCATGAAATTTCAAATAGTTTTACCAATTGCGAAATCAATAACAAGACTGTTTTATTTTTTGTTGCGTCATCCGGCTCGAAGAACCGTTATTTGTAACTTAATAAAAATGGCGTTCACTACGTAAATTACGTTTCTACAAACAACCAACACACTTACACACATCAGGTAATAAACTCAATTCACTAATGAAAAGAGGAAAACATAAAACGTACGAGTATTCAGTAACATTAAAGTTTTGGGGTTGACTCAAATCCCGTAATGTTTTAAGTTCTGCTATACGAAGTATTCTGTCTCTTTCACTCGTATGATTTTATCTTGCTCTTTTATAAATGAGAGGCCATTACTTATGTCCAATTATTGGAGACATATTTCGATTTAACACTGAGCCTAAAGTAAAGGAATATCCAATTTTTTCAAAATCATTCCGTGATCGTGCTTGGATATTTTTTATAAATTCTATTACTTAGATAGTTATGTCTCCATTATTATCCTTACTGATTGGAGTACCACTTATTATGACATTTTATTTTTTACATAGGTATTTTATTTAGACATTTTAAAATACTAACGATAATTACAGCGTGGCAATGCCACCAGTCTTTTGGGCACATTACCAGTCGAAAGCGATGTGGAAGAGTTTTTTGACGCCATATTTTAGTTTGATTTTATTTAGTTGTAATCAAAGAAAGAAAGAAAGAAAAATAATTTATTTGGTACAGCACAAGGCACAAAAATAGTATTAGATGACACAAAAATCAATCAATAATCAGTGTAGGGTTATTATTTTATTATTTTACTTTATGGTAATACCACTTGATTGATATAATTTTAGCGATGTAGAAATATGAAAGAAGCAGCTTTGGAAGGCCTCCCACAAAGTGGACCAAGATGACCTGGTGAGGGGCACAGTAATCAAGACGCACAGGACTGGTCGTTGTGGCGACAGTTGGGGGAGGCTTATGTCCAACAGTGGTTGTTTTTCGACTGAAATGATGATGATATTGATGAGAAATAATTATTACTTGTTACCTTCTTGCTATGTAGGTAATTGTATCATTTACAATCATGTTTCAAAATTTCTCCATCTATAGACCTTCCTAAAATATCGCCAAATGGTCCAGTCTTGTACTTCTCTGTATTATTTTAAGTTCTTACGATCCATCGTAAGGTTGTCTGAGAGATATCGCTGTCAGCGATAAGACCGCCATTGTGCCCCTAGATTTCAGTTTATTTATGAATTGTGTAACTTTTTATAGCATAATCTCAGTCTTAAATGTTCCCACTCCTGGGACTCAGGCCTCCTCTCTAGAAGAGAGAATGGGCCATAATCCACCACGCGTGCCCAGTCTAGATTGGCGGATGTCACTTGTTTTTGAATTTTTGATTCTTCTCATGATGTTTTTCTTCACCGTTTTGAAAACAGTGTGGATGCAATATATTGCACAAAATATGGCCCTGGCTGAGTTTCAACCCGCGACCACTCAATCGACACACAATCATTGTTTAACTGACTTATTTTGTGGTGTACAATAAAGCTTATCTATTCTATTCTTCTCATTCCAGCAGACGTCGTGTATCCAGCTTTTGGCCTTTCATCATCATTATCCTTACATATTATAAAACAGTCTCCCATCGCGTCTGTCTGTCCATCTGTTCGCGATAAACTCAGTACTGGATAGATTTTTATTGTTTTTTTTTCGGTAGACAGAATAATGAGAACATTCAAGAGACTTGTAACGCTCATGCGAAGCTGGGTGGGTCACTAGTTTATTTCTAAACTAAGGTTAATAAAAACATACTCTTAAAATTTTGGTTCAAAAAACACAGTAAAATACAACTAGTTCGCCACACATTTTTTTTTTTTGTTAGAAACTAATGCTTAATTCATTAAACCACAAGCGAACGCCGGTGTTTGCTTTCTCATTGTCTTTCTATTGTGTCTCTAATTACGGTATTCGAAAGGTTAACTAAGATCCCACCAGATAGTCCCAGTGCCTATGGCATTAAGTCCGGCGCTGTACGTTTGTGCATAAAGTATTAAATAAATAAAGAAATAGTAAGCAGTGATGCAATCGTTGATGTTGAGGCGCACTAGTTTAACGTTACATAAGCTTCAACATTCTTTAAATATCGCACTCATTTGACGCAAGTGTCATAACTAAAACGTCACGGTCACCGTCGTCAACTGTTTTCACTTTAAATTCTTTATATCTATTGTTAGACGCTTTACTTTTGCACGGCACGGTTTAGTTTACAAAAAAAAAAATGTTTTTGTATTACTTTCAATAACAATCGAGTATTGTGTGCGTATACTGATAGAAACGTGAAATATTGAATAGTAATTTGTACACGTGACATGGTTGCCCGGCTAGCTCAGTCGGTAGAGCATGAGACTCTTAATCTCAGGGTCGTGGGTTCGAGCCCCACGTTGGGCGGAACTTTTTGCTGGATGTGACATTTTTTTTAAAGTTATAAATAATAAATTAAACTTCATAATATGTGGACAAGATTATTATATTTAAGTTTTTTTTAATGTATATAATTAATAATAATAAGTAACTTATTCACTCTTAACTTTTTTGAATTGACATAAACTAGTACTTGACAGGGATCCACCACCTAATGGTAAGCAGTGATGCAATCGTTGACGGTAAGGTGCACTAGTTTATTAAGAGCCTATTAATTCTAGTCTTAAAGACTATTAAATTATTACATAGACAAGAAAATTGCAGAATGTAAATTGTTCCAGTCCTTCGATTTACGCGTTATAACGCGGACCAAGCGTTTTGCCTCATCGTTTATAGACGACGGACCGTAGAGGTGTCAACAATGTAAGGATGGATACTTTATATATAATTTTGTTTTATTTTTTGAAGTCATGTAATTCCCATGCAGACTCTCCAAAATTCATCCTGTAAAATACCGAAAGGTTGGCTACCCTAGGCCTGTTTTATAGCTGTAGCTTAGATTCGAATTATTCAGAACACGTACTTTATAAATACCAATTAAGCCAAAATTTTTGGTGTCTTGTCTAGTAAAACTGGTTGTAGGTTTCAAAGTTCCACGAAACTTATAACAAAACATATTGGAACTATAAAGTATGTTCCTATTGTGACTTTTGTTTGCATACAAAACGTGCTTATAGCAAAATTAACTGCTGTATGTGGTTTTACATTTCTTTTTATATTTCTGGGATAAAACGTATGCTATATACTATTTACACTATTAATTTTTAATTAGTATAAATACCTAAAGGGCTTATTAGGAAAAGTCTTGTTATTATTTAAGTAAAGTCTCAATAAATAATATTCATAAACAGCAAATTTATGAGCGTTTGTATAAATCTTAAAACTTCACTTAATTTATGGAAATATTGTACAGGCTATTGATTATTATGAATGAAAGAATGGCAATAAAAATGGAAAAATACTGCGCGTAGTTCCCTCGATTTGCCAAGATTCCATCATCAGATCCCAATTTGGTGACTATGGGACCATTTGGAAAGTATACCCTTTCCAACAAACAAAGAATTTTTCAAATCAGTTGGCAAGCAACGAAGTTATGCGCGAACAAACATAAAAAAAAATATACAAACATCCGGATTGAGAACCTCCTCCTTTTTTAGAAGTCGGTTAAAAATAAAAAAATACCATCAGGTGGTATTGTATTCAAGCACTAGATTACATTATTAAATAAAAAATTGGCCGGTATAAAATGTCTATGCAGCATTGGATCTTTCTTCATAATATCGAAATGAAATAAACCCTTTCATGTCATGAAAGCGTGAAATTGCCTCCAGAATCTCTTCAAAGGACCATTTCGACAGATACGGTTGGTAAGTATAACAATCTGATTTAGATGTTTAGGAATTGAACAATAGTTTTTTTCTTTAAAAATATATTTTTTTTAGTAAGACAACGAAGGACTGGAACAATTTGTCTGCCGCGGTTTGTCCGTCAGATTATAATTTAGGTGTCTTTAATGTTAGAGTGAATAGGCTCTTAATAAATTAGTGCTCCTCACCATCAATGATTGTATCACTGCTTACCATCAGGTGGAACAGATATCGCCAGAACTAAAAGAAGGAAGCTCAGGGTCACTAAAAATGGAAGGAGGGAAGAGGAACCTTTAGCCAAGAATGAGATAGAACTTGATAATTTAGTAGATGATATTAGTAACTTTTGTTTTTTCTTTCTATAAATCATCACTTCAGCCGTAATACATCTACTGTTGTATGTTAAAGAAGGCATAATTCTCTTTGTGGGAGGCTTAGCGTCCTCCACTTCGGAATCGGAGCGTACGCAGCGTACGAGCTGTCGGTACTTAAGAAATGCTGATAGGATGCGTCTACTGCATTCGGATTTTGCATCGGAAATTCGGTATTTTCAAAGCAATCGAGTTCGTTAGTACCCGTGTATTCACTTTATGGAGGATATGTTTATTATTATCAGAGGAGAAGAAAAACAAAAGGAAACGTTAGCACAGGTTATATATTAACCTCGCTAGGAATACAGCACCTCAACAACCAATTTTAAATAGTATTTCAATTCTGTAAATTGTCATAATGTACTACAATGTGTCTAATGTGTGATGTGCTTGAGTGCAACAATTATAGAGGAATAAAGCTAATGTCACATACTATGAAAGCCTGGGAGAAAGTTATTGAAAGGAGGCTGAGAGAAGAGAGTGAAATTTCACAAACCCAATTCGGTTTTATGCCTGGTCGAGGTACAACGGATGCCATTTTTGCTATACGCCAGCTGTGCGAGAAATATAGAGGTGCGCATAAAAACTTGCACATGGTATTCATTGACCTCGAAAAGGCATACGACCGGGTACCTCGTGAGGTTCTGTGGTGGGCCCTTAAAGAGAAAGGTGTGCCTGGGAAGTATGTGCAGTTGATCCGAGCGATGTACAGTCGATGCAGTACCCAAGTCCGGTCTACAGTGGGCACCACTGGCAGCTTCAATGTGGCAGTTGGCTTACATCAAGGGTCGGCTCTCAGCCCTTACCTCTTCCTGATGATAATGGACGCTCTGACGTCGGACATTCAAGAAGAGGCTCCCTGGTGTATGTTGTTTGCCGATGATATTGTGTTGGTTGCCGAGAGTGGCCTAGAGGTCCAGAACAGATTGGAGGTGTGGTGGCACAGACTGGAGAGTGTTGGCCTGAAATTGAGTAGAACCAAAACGGAATACTTGTTCTGCGATTTCGGCGGTCTCTCCAATCCAGTGCCTTTAGCTCTAGCTGGAACGCCCATACCGATCTGCTCTGACTTTCGGTACCTCGGGTCACTCATCCAAGGGAATGGTGAGGTAGACCGGGACGTAACACATCGGATCAACGCAGGATGGATGAAATGGAGACAGGTCACGGGAACAACCTGTGACCCACGGATGCCCCTCAAGTTGAAGGGTAAAATCTACAAGTCCGTGATAAGGCCTGTCATACTGTATGGATCAAAATGTTGGGCTGTGAAAAAGACGGATGAAAAAAGATTGCATGTAGCGGAGATGAGAATGTTAAGATGGATGTGTGGTGTGACGAGAATGGATAAAGTGAGAAATGAATATATTAGGGGAAGTTTGAAAGTGGCGCCAGTGACTGAAAAGTTGAAAGGGAATCGTTTGTCTTGGTATGGTCATGTGAAGAGGAGGGATGAAACACATGTTACTAAAAGAGTTATGAGTTTACATGTGGATGGATGGAGAGGAAGAGGGAGACCAAAGAAAAGATGGATGGATTGTGTGAAGAGTGATATGAAAGAAAAGGAAGTTAGTGATAGCATGACGAGTAACAGGGCAGAGTGGAAGAAAAAAAACGTGTTGCGCCGACCCCAAATAATACGGGATAAGGGCAGGAAGATGATGATGTACTACAATGTGTTTGATGAATAAAGACATTATTATAGAATAAACTGAAAGGCCTATTTTCGGAGAATTTCATACATTATATTTGGTTATAATAGAAGATTAAAAAAGATTTTCATATATTTCCTCTAAAGTAATTAAAATTACATCGTTCGTCGTGAATTGGCGCAACAAACACGCAATTGATTCTATCATTTTGAACGATGTGAACTTGGCTACGAATTTTCTATTCGTTTGTTCTGACCGCGTGACTTAACGTTGAAATGATGTCATTCCCATACATTTGATTAGTTTTCGACTAGCATTAATGATTGCAGATTATCAACTTGGTTAGGGGTGCAGGACTCGAAGCGATCGGGATCCGAATGGCGCCGCATTTACTGCGGATGACGTCATCGGCAGAAACACCGATCTCTGGCGCTGTAATTCCGAGCCAGTGCACGCTTTTCCATACGTATCAATACAAAGCAACGAATCCGTCCGCTCCGTACGCTCTTATCTCAACGCAATAGACCCTTAGCTTAACACTACGTCTTGGGGAATGCGGTCGCTACTGCAGAATTGTTCGGGCCCATTGGCCAATGAAGTTTGGCAATTCGGTAGTCCATTTCGGTTACTTTTGTTCCTCTTTTTTGTTTTGGATCCCGCTCTAGGGTGGTCCAAGAGAATAAAACTATATGTCAGAAGAGATTGGCAGTCTGAGAGATTGATGAATGTTTGAATTTATTTTGGACAGAAAAGAAGAAAGAGCGTGCTTGTCATTGTCTTGATATCTCCTTGAGGAGCGCGTGGATCACTATGTGCTGTTGACGACTGGCCTCGGTCCGATCAATTACCGGACGGCCGGATGGCAAGCTACCCATTGCTCGACGTCCGCAAGCCCGCGTCTACCGTGGCTGGTAGTTGGAGTCAGAATCTCGGTGGCTGGGGCGTGAGGACATTCGTTCCCTCACGCGTGCGGCCTCCTCCTTCGCTAGCTTTACTGCTTCGCAGAAAGAGGCCACCGCCTGCCATTCCTCTTTGCTTCGGACCATAGCCCGAACCAGGGCCCGACGAGAGAGGTCGCTGCCGCCGATTGCCTCCACGAGGACACGACGATGCTCCGCCCAAGCAGAGCACACTTCCACCGTATGCTCCACCATGTCTTCCGAGCGGTCCACACAATGATTACACCCAGGCGTTTCTTCTGCCTGAATCCGATGGAGAAATCTCCCGAACTTGCCATGTCCCGTGAGGACCTGCGTCATGTGGAAGGTTTTTTTTTTTTTTTTATTGGGTGGGAAAATCATCCTAATGACATCCCCGCTCTTGGGCGGAGCGGGAGATAGTGTCAGACTCTTACTGACTAAAAACCCACTCCTGTTCCTTCGTTGCCTTCGTCCCAGGGCCCCGGGTTCCGCTTTCACACTACCCGTGGCCCCAGTAGGCTTCGACCCTGCTGGGCCCCTACGATTTGCTGACATCTCCTTGAGGCGCGCGTGGAACAAAACGCGCCGTCGACGACTTGGGCTCGGTCCGGACGGTTGCCGGACGGTCAGACGGCGAGCCACCCATTGCTCGCCGTCTGCAAGCCCGCGCCTACGGTGGCCGGAAATCGGGATCGGAATCCCGGCGGCGGTTGGAGCGTATGGACCGTTGCCTCACGCGATCGGCCGCCTCCTTAGCTAGCATTACTGCTTCGCAGAAGGAGGCGACCGCCTGCCACTCCTCCTCGCTCCGGAGCATGGCCTGAACCAAGGCCCGGCGCGAGAGATCACCGCCGCCGATTGCCCCCACGAGGACACGGCGTTGCTCTGCCCAGGCGGGGCACACCTCCACCGTGTGCTCCACCGTGTCCTCCGGGTGGGCCACACAGTGGCGACACCCGGGCGTCGTTTCCGCACGAATCCGGTGCAGGAACCTCCCGAACTTACCGTGTCCGGTGAGGACCTGCGTCATGCGAAATGTGAGGACGCCGTGAGGTCTTTCCAACCACGCCTCAAAGAGGGGACTTACCGCCATAATTGTGGCGTGCCCAGCACGGGGTCGCGACAGTCGCTGTCGCCATTTCACCATGAGAACTCGCCGGAACTCTGTCCGCCATGCCGCGACTTGTTGCGGCAGCGGAGTTTCGCCCCGGCGTTGCATCTCCATGCGCCGTTCGTGCATGAGTGCAAGGACTGTTGCCTCCAGATCCCATGGTCGCTGGCAAGCAAGAAGGCTCGCCGCTTCGCGGGAAATCGTCCGGTATCCTCGCACCATCCGTATGGCCATGACCCTCTGGCACGCGTTCAGCCGGGCCGCCGGCTGCTTCCGCAGCCCCGGCGCCCACACCGGCGCGCCATAAAGGGCCATGGACCGAACGATCCCCGCGTAGAGCCTCCGGCAGGAGGCGTCTGGACCCCCAAGGTTGGGCAGGAGCCGCCCGAGGGCAGCCCCAGTCCGATTTAGTTTGGGAGCCAGACGTCGGAAGTGCTCGTCGAAATCCCATCGGCTGTCGAGAACGAGTCCCAGGTACTTCATCGTTGACCCGACGCCGATGTGGACTCCTCCCACCGTTAGCCGGGAACCCGGGGGTGGCGCGTTCCGAGGGCCGTGAAAGCACATGGCCTCGGACTTGTGCAATGCCACCTCGAGTCCCAGCTCCTGGATCCTGCCAACGACTGTCGCGACCCCGCGTGTCGCTAGTTCGACCGCCGCCTGGTACGACTCTCCCCGCGCCAGGACCAGCGTGTCGTCTGCGTAGCAGACCACGCTGACCCCATCAGGGAGGTCGCCGCGCAGCACGTAGTCGTATCCGATGTTCCACAAAGGCGGCCCTAGTACCGATCCCTGCGGAACACCGCACGACATCTCTCGACGTTCCCACACCCCCTGGTGACCAGGGTAGGTTATGTACCTGTCTGACAGGTACGCCTCGACCACACGACAGAGGTAGTCGGGCATCCGGTGATACCGGAGTGCTCTCCCAATGCTACTCCAAGGCAGGGAGTTGAAGGCGTTGGCGATGTCCAAAGACACCGCCACGACACACCTGCCCTGGGCCACTGCATCCCCCGTCGTGAGAGCTCGCACGCACATGATGGCGTCCACCGTGGAGCGCCTCCTGCGAAAGCCGAACTGGCCGTCCGCCAGATCCGGCCCCACCCGTGTTAGGTGTGCGACGAGGCGGTCTGCAATTACTCTTTCAAAGAGCTTGCCCACCTCGTCGAGCAGCACAATGGGCCGGTACGCGGACGGAGAGTCCGCGGGGCGCCCCGGCTTCGCGATGAGGACCAGTTTCCCCGTCTTCCAGCGAAGTGGGAACTGGCCCCTCTCCATGCATGCGCTGAAGAGCCCTCTTAGTCGAGGCCCGAGAGCCTCCATGGCCAAGACCCATGCCTTCCCAGGCAAGCCGTCGGGTCCTGGGGCGGTATTTTTGGCACTCAGCCTTCGTACCGCCACTCTCATCTCTACCTCGGTCACCTCTGGAGCGTTGTCGTCGTCGTCGCCATCGTGGTCCGCGTCGGACACCGCTGGTGGCGGAGCCATGGGCGGGGGAGAGTGTTCCCCTCGCGTGGGGAACAGAGTGCTCACCACACCCTCCACGAGCTGGGGCCGGAGACTCTGCGTCAGCGGGGGAGCCCAGGGGCGGAGTTTGTCCCGTACTAACTTGTACGGGCGTCCCCATGGGTCCCCGTTCAGAGTCCCCAGCCACACGTTGCGGGCCTCAAGTTTGGCCCGCCTAATCTCCGCTCGGAGGGTGCGCTTTGCCGCTCTGTATCCCTCGTACAGCTCCGCCTCTCTGGCCTCCGCATCCGGTGGACGGATGCGGCGCCTGCGGTATCTGGCATACCGGCGTCGCGCGGCATTGCACGCGTTGCGCAGTGCCGCAATCTCCGGCGACCACCAGTATACCTGGCGCTGAGCACGTCCTGGAGGGACTCGGGGCATTGCCGCGTCGCAAATTTGCGACATGGCCTCCCGGAACCACTCTGCCTCGACGTCTATGTCGACAGGCCTGTCCGGTGCTTGCACCCAGGCCTGTACCGTCGCGGCTTCCAGGAGGAGCTCCCGGTCCATCTGCCTCAGCGCCCACCGCGGACCACAAGGGTTCTGTCGGACCGGCGCAGTCGAGGTTTGGGCGGAGACGTCAAACCGGATGTACCGGTGGTCTGAGAACGTCTCCACCCCCTCCATAACGCGCCAGTCGAAGACACGCGGCGACAGAGCGGGGCTGGCAAACGAGATGTCCACCACTGAGTCGCCCCGCATCCGCACACACGTGGGGACAGAACCCCGGTTTAGGACGACCAGGCCTGTCTCCAGAGCCCAGTCCTCCACCATCCGACCCCGCTGGTTCGTGAACCGGGAACCCCAAGCCAAGTTCTTGGCATTGAGGTCCCCGCAAACGACCACGGGGAGGGAACCAAACCCAGCGACGACGGCTTTCAGCTCCATTAGGGAGATGTGGAGATCGCCGAGAGATCTGCTCGGGGACAGGTAGACGCCCACCACCGCAATGTCCCCGAACCGTGCTGCCACGCAACCCCGTCCCCTCGTGACGGCCTCGAGGGTCGGGGTGCCGGCGGCGGCCGACGAAATTAGGGTCACCGAGCCGTCCAGGTCCCGCACCCAGTCTCCCCTGGGCAGGACATTGTACGGCTCGGAGACCACGGCGATATTGATCGACCACTGCGCCATGCTCTGGAGCAACAGATCCTGAGCGGGGGCGCAGTGGTTGATGTTCGCCTGGAGGAGACGTAATGGAGCCGTTATTGGCAGTCCATCACAGTCTCCTCTCGAGCCCCCCGTGAGGGCCCTGCCGCGATGGTTGCGGCGGCGACAGCAGCAGCTGCCAAAGAGGAGGCAGCGGTGGTGAGGACATCGGCGGGGATGGGCCTCCTGACCTTGCCCTTGGCCTTGGTGGGGGGGTCGCAGGACCTGCTCCCAGCCCGGTGGTCGGCCGGCTTGCCTGCCGCCGCACATGCGTAGCAGTGCGGCGTTGCTCTGCATTCAGCCGCCCTGTGACCAGGCTGACCGCACTGGAAGCAGCGGTCGCTGCGGTCCACCTCCGCGGCACAACTGGCCCCCACGTGGTGCCCCACGTGGCAGCGATAGCACCGCAGAGGTCTGGGCTCCAACAGTTTCACTTGGGCGGAGACCCAGCCCACCAAAAGCCGTCGGCCCTCCCCGGTGATGGTCTTGGCCGCCGACACGGGGCAGCTTACCGTCATGGCTCGCATGCCCGTGCTGTCAGCTCGGATAGTGCCCGCCCGAACCTGCTCGGTAGTGCACCCACCCGCCCTGACGATGGCGGCCACCACCTCGTCCACCTTGACGGAGTCGTCCAAGCCCATGATGCGCATATCAATGCACTTGGTGGGCCTGGACACTCGGGCCTCTTCCGCATCCAGGGACGCCCTGATCCTTGCGGCCAGGGCATCCGCGGCGGGGCCACTGGCCGCGCCAGGGACCTCCAGTATTCGGGCCCCGGTTACGGTGCGCCTCATACGGAAGCCCCCAGAGGCTCCGAGCTCGTCAAGGTGGGGCAACACCGCCTGCTTTGCCTTCTCCATGACGGCGTCGTATGTCACGCCCTTCTTTACCGCGTCTGGCTGTAGTGTTATGACTACAGCCTCGGAATTCGGGGCGCGGAGTCTTGCCGCCATGGCCCGCTTTTTGCGCTGCTGTCGCCGCGCGCGCTTTTTTGCCGCCCTAGCCGCTTTGCCCGCCTTCCTCTTGGCGCCGACAACCGTCCATTCGGCGCCAGCCGAGGATTCTTCGTGCAAGGAAGGCGGCGGCGGGCGCGGCCTAGTCGCCACCGCGGCAGGAGGTGCCGCCGATTTAGCGGCAGGCGCCGCCCTGCCCTTCTGCTGCCGCTGCTGCTTGGCCGGCGGAGCCGGTCTCGCAGGCTCCGACACCACGGCCCCACGTCTGGTTTGTCCCGACGGGCCTGCCGTGGCTGCGGCGGCAGCATAGGACGCCGCCTTTCGCTGGCCAGGGGCCGCCAGCGGAGGACGCAGCACGATACCCTCCAGCACGGAGAGCTGCTGCTGCATCCTTTGCTGGAACTGCTCCTGTTGTTGCTGCTGCTGCTGCCGGAAAGCAGCCAGCTCCTGCCGGACCAGCACCAGCAGCTGGTTCTCCGGCTCGGGCTGGGGCTTGGGCTGACTTGGCCCTTGCCCCTGCTCGCGTCCTCCTGCCTGTCCGCCAGAGTCGCCTTTTGGCAACTCTTGCTGGTCCGATGCTTTTCGGAGTCTGGCGTTGTCGGCCCGAAGTTTGGTGAGCCCTCTGCGGATGGGGTCCACCACCTCCTGGAGAGACGACCTGGCCTGGGAGATCGCGCTCCTCTTGGAGGACCTCTCCCTTTTATTGGCCACGCCATTCAAAGCGGCTGCCAGGACCGACTCTAGCCTGTCGAGTGCCTCGTCGATGGCGGCGTCCGGCTCACTGCCAGACGGCCCCGAGAGGTCCGTCCCAGCGCTGGCCGCTCCAGGATGACGCCCCTCCGCGGCGAGCTTGTTAGCTCTCTGGGCGGACTCTTGAGCGGTGAGCCCCCTCCCCTTGCCTCGCGCCCGACCTGCACCCCGCCCATTGGTGGGGATTTTTCGAGCCGAGCTCATTTCTGCATCGGAGGACGATCCGTCCCCCGATTTGGAGCGCTTCAGGTAAGGGCGCAAGTCCCCACCAGAGTCGCCGGCCACCTCCTCTACCTCCGAGCCCTCCGAGCTCCTCCCGGATGCCGCGTCGGACTCCGACCGCGCATCGCTCTCCTTTGATTTATTGGAAAAAAATTTAGATTTATGCATTCTGTTCCCACGAGTATTAAACTTCGGGTACTGGCTCAAAAAACGTGGTTCGCACTAGAGACTAATTTAGCTACCCATTAGTCAAGCTAACAACCTCCCTCACGGTGCGCCGCCGCTTGGAGGTTTGGGGTGATTTTTTATAGAGGTTGTCTTCCTCGCGGCCCGGGCGGTTAAGCCAAGACCCTCGATCCCCATCAAAAGTCAGAAACATGACCTTGGACAATCTCTGGGGCTACGAGACTAACGGTGGCAGAAGGAGGAGCAAGTCTTCCTCCTGCCTGCCCGGTGGCAGGGTGAGTGCGCACCGAGCCCGCTCTTACTTCGCCACTGTGCCCTCTGCTATAGCAGAGGGACACGCGTTGAAGTGATCCTTCAGACAGAACATTCGCAGGCGGACATCAAGACCCCTTAGGCAGAAGTACCCAAGGGGAGTCGTTGGCCGCCTCCCAGGGTGCACCGTCCCGCAGACTGGCCTTCACCTCGGACGTATCCGCAAGGGAACTACAGCCTGCGGGCACTCGTGGAGGTTTTCTGTCGTAGCACCCCTCATGTGGAAGGTGAGGACGCCGTGTTGCCGCTCCAGCCACTTCTAAAAGAGGGGACTTACCGCCATAATTGTAGCGTGCCCAAACAATACCGCAGCACTGGACCTTAGCTCCCCTGCGGATCTTTTAATTTCTGATTTAATAAATAACATAGATTTGATTTCTTAGCAAATAACCTTGAGTATTAAGCTCTCCTAATTTAATATAAGATTATTCAGCAAAATAATATTCCCACTGTTCTTTTGTTTAATTTATGAGTTTGAGTTTGTTGGATTACGTTTTAAGGTTAATATCTTCCTTCCATATTATAAACCATTGTTACGGTAGTTTGTATTCAATAGGTTGTTTTTTATGTGGAAATTCATACTGATGACTTCTTCAGACTTTTACTGATTAAAACCACACCTGTATCTTTGAGGTGCCCTTTGCGTTTTAATGCCAAATTTGTTTCTAATTACGCCTCAATCGCTGAATTTTTGGACACCAGTAGACTATGGCCAGATTAAGACAAAAGGTAATTTTATACCGGTAAAATGTAAGATAATTTCGTGGACGTGGACGGAACCTTTAGTAGAAGCTAGTTCTCCTTAAATATTTACGTTCAAATACCTATAGGTAATAAAATAAAAAATAAAAAATAGTCAAAAAATTATTCCGCAATAAACGCTTTAAAAACGTCTTATTAGAAACCGCACAACACAAACCACCTTTTTTATTATTGATAGGCTCGCGTTTGACCTCTATCTCACCCTATGGTAAGCGATGATGTGACCGACGATGAACACACTTACCTAGAAGTAACCTATTCACTCTGGACTTAAAGACCCCTAAGTTGTAACTATCATGAAACACAGAGTCCGGCAGGGAATTCTACTCCTTAGCTGAAGGCATAATAAATATGTTCCCAAAAGGCTTTGTATGTATGGGTGGGATATCCACTACGTACCGATGGCACAATGCTGTACGTCTAGTGACTACTGGTTCTAACACTCTTGCCATATTTCTTACTCTGTAATTTTTGGTCCTAACACCAGCGATGTAAAGGAAACATACCTTTCTGCGGCAAATTACCGAGAAACTTCAAGGAGTCGTTAGTGCACGCTTCTGCTTATCTTGTTTGCGCGCCATCTTAGATATGCGTTTTCGGCAATAATGAATGCAAGTTCTAAGAAGTTGTACGGAGGTTCGTGGTTAATTATTCTTGTGAAGACGTGTGTTTGTTAGGTGTAGGCGAAAATGGTCAAACTGGTTTGATGTGACGGCTGCAAGTAAATTTTTCTCTCATCTTTAATGGTGTTTTTCTACAACAGATGTGCTATATGTACCTACGTTACAAGGATATGTAAACTAAGAAACTATGTAACCATTTTCACTGATACTATATACTATTCTACGTATTGGGGCGAGTAAAAAGTACTATTAATATAAGCAGCTTGAGCTATGAAATATTTATAGAATAAGAAAGGTGCCTACTATACTCTGTTACGCTGTTCAGTTAAACACGTAGCTACACCACTCGCGAGCATCCATAGTACGCATCCAGAAATTGCATCCAGCCATATACAAACCATAGTTTAGTTGAACCCATTTGCACTACTGCTAAACTATACGGACTAATGAATATAATAATAATAATGGCTATAAGCCTGACATAGTGGTGATAGATCGACTAGAGCGTCGCACAATGATTGTTGATATAGCGGTCCCTCATGACGAGAACCTCGTCAAAGCTAAGAAAGATAAACAAACTAAATATCTTAACTTGGCTCGCGAGGTTGTCGACATGTGGGAAGTGGATAGAGCAATCATTGTGCCTATAGTCGTAACGGCCAATGGCTTAATAGCTAAGAGCCTCGAACAACATCTAAGGAGGCTCTCGTTAGGCAGCTGGATCAAGGGCCTGATCCAGAAAGCAGTACTTCTGGACACGGCGCGCATTGTCAGGTGATTCCTCTCTCAGGAGCCCTGATCACCTGTAGCTGGGACCCTGTTCCCGATGCCGGTGGGCTACTACTTTTTAGATTTTTAAATGTTTTTATTTTTATTGAAATATTTAAAAATATAATTTATATGTTATGTTAATAAATAAATGGAATAATAATAAAAATATTTATTTCTCCTTAAAATGATAAATTTATTGTAGGTTTTACATAAGTCCTGTTATTATAATTAACAATGTGAAGAGCTGGTGTTTGAGTGAGGCATAAAATGCCTGTATTAAAAATCACCAAGTGGCGCCCACCCCACGGATGAACAGTTTTTTTTTTCAAAAGTTACATTATATTATGAGGTTATTGTAAAAAAGTTTCAATTTAAAAATTATAATTTTGGAGGTAGAAGTAAAAACGTAGCATAGCATATTTCTGTTGTAAAACACCCTGATAAATATATATATATATATATAACACTTACCTATGTTTTTCTTAATAGGTAATATTTTCTGTTTTTTTATACCCCTACCATGTTGCCTCTCTTCACCACCTTTAGTAGACTGGAACTTGCTTTTGTACTTTTGTTATACAATTCAATTTAAATATGAATAAGATCGAGTTTCCGCCATATTGTAAAGTCATAGCTGTCAATTCAAAAGAATTAGGTAAGGTGAGCAAAATAAGATATTTTAAATTTATTTACAAATCTTGAACGAAAAAAGTTTAATTAGAATCAGGTTTTTCTATTCTGCTTCTCTGCATCACTGTGTGAAGTGCGAACGTAAGAAACAGCCGAATTGTTGCCAACAATGCAAATAAGAAAGAATACAATTAATTTTAAACTAATTAAATCTTAATTAATAAACTTAACCGAGACTTTATTAAACAAAGTAAAAAAAAACCTTCATTGATAAGTAAATAAATTTTCTTTGCAAACCATACCTTTCATGTAATATTTGACAGGTAGAGGTCATTGACTTTCTTATTCTTATTTAAATAGAAAGTACATGAAATTTAAAAAAGCAAATTTTGATAGGATATTATTTCTTTTGATCGCTAAGCGCTTCTAACAGATATAAGAATGTTTCTGCACTTTAGCAAAATTAATTAATTCCTAGCTAAAAAATCAACATTTCCAATTGCCTTGCTAAGCGCTACATTCTTTACAGAAAAGAAAACAAAAGCGATCAAATGTCGTTTCTATTCGAATAACAAGGAAAGAAAATAACGCGAAAATAAATAGAATGCCCATCTCAGAACGCTTTGGATGGGACGGACGGTTAGGCAAATAATGTAATGTGTATCAAGTAAACCTGATATATTGGGTGGAAGAATTAAAGTTGGTAAGAATTTGTTTTTATATCCAAGATGAAATAAATGGCTAGATGGATATTTTAATTTGTTTTTGAAAAGTAAACTGAGATCTTTGTTGATTACTAGCTTTAGCTAGCAGCTTTGCCCGCGTTAATGCCGTAGGTAAATCATTGTAAAGGAAGATACTCCCGGAACAAAAAGTATGTTGTTTTCTTTTCCCGGATATGGTTTTTATCTGTATGCCAAGTTTCATTACATACGTCCAGTCGTTTGATCTTGAAGGAGTTACAAACAGACACACAAATTCTGCTGTCTACAGCAGTTTTACTCGCATGTTTGATACTTTTGGTCGCTTTCATGCTGTCGTAGTGTAATGTTATATGACCTTTACTATTCTTCATGAATCTAGCTATCGCAAACAAAAAGATTTTTCTCAATTTGACTGGCTTTTGAATTTAACGCTTTTATACAAACTTCCGATTAGTATTCATCATTATCATTATCATTTCAGCCATCATAGCATCTCAGGATCGGTCGTTGTGGAGAAGCTTGGGGGAGGCCTATGTCCAGCAGTGGACGTCTTTCGGCTGAAATGATGATGATGATGAATATTTTAGTTTGCAAGGCGAAAACGTTTTCATCCATTGGAGTTATAAACGAGATTTCGCAAAGACACGAATTTAAACGAGGTTCTCATTAATTGCCATTAAAAACTTTAGCATAGCATAACATAGTCGGCCTTATAATGTTCCCACTGTTGGGACTCAAGCCTCCTCTCTAGGACAGGGATTGGGCCATAATCCACCAGGCGGGCCCAGTGCGGATTGGTGGATGTCACATGTGTTCGAATTTTTGGTTCTAGGACATGCCGGTTTCCTTACGATGTTTTCCTTCACCGTTTCGAGAGCAGTGGTGATGAAATAAATTACACAAAGTAATGCGCCCGGCTGGGTTTGAACCTGAGACCTACAACTACAAGTCGGGGCCGTTACCACTCGGCCACCACTGCTCTCATTAAAAACCTTATTAACCTGTAACATTGTGTTACAATGTTACAGGTTACTAAGGTTTGTGTGAAATTAATTCACACAAACCTTAGGTATGCGTTCCATTACCTTCTTACTAAGAATGTAAAAATATTAAAATGACCAAAATTACATTCACGAGCATTTCATCCTTAGGCCACAATATTGACGTTCATAATTTAAAAAAAAGCGAAAGGTAAGACATAAAGCCGTCTTTATGACGACTTAGCATTTGTATTCTTATACTTAAAAATGTTTACTTCTGCAAAACGATCCATTCATTTATTGTTCCCTTCCCCACAAAGAGAAATTAGGGGAAGGGCAAATACGTTATTGTCATGCTTAAACGAGTGAACAAGAGCGATGCTATTCTTGGTAAGATGCGACGCACAGCTTTGATTCTTAAATTTTATTGTTAAAATTATGTTGTTTTCTTTTATATTTTGGTTTATTTTTGTTTATGTTTGTCTCTGTTGAGATGGTCGTCAAAATGCAACAGATAACCTAGACAACTGTGTTGTCTATGGTCATATGGTGCAACACAGTTATGCCCGATAAACATATGGCCTGTCAGGGAACTTTGTTTTTGTATTTTTGTAATGAATTGTACGTCTATTTAGGCAGAATAAACATGTTTTCTTTCTTTCTTTCTGTCGATAGTACCATTGACCGGCAGCTTTTTACTATTATCTCACCTGCCGGGTAAATGATGTAGTCGACGATAGAACATGTTTAACTTGAAGTAACTTTTTACTCTTGATTTAAAGTGCCCTAGGTTGTAGTTATTGGGAAACAGACTATACACAAACAACAAAGACACACACATAACAAACACACACAAATAACAACATAACAAGTCAAAAAGTAACAAAAGAGTAAAGTTAAAGAAAAAAAACCGGTTAATTAACAGCCGGATGGTGAGCTACCCATTGCTCACCGTCTGCGTTTGGGTGAGATGTCTATCATGTACCGGTGACGCATCACCACCGTACGATTACTGGTCTGGAGATCAAATGGGCTTGGCAGAATTAAGCTATGCAATTGCGATACACACTCCCCAAAATGAAACCGATAAAAAAACCGGCAGGCTAGTAACTCAATGTCGATGCTTAAGACTTTAGAGCTTCGTTTGACGAGTACATCATTACTGACGATCCCGGCTTGTTTCTCATTATTTATGTACTTTTTATAATGGTACGTGTACTGATAAAAAGTACATAAATAATGCTCAATTTGAAACTAAGTATTAGACATTAAACTAACCTCTTTTACTGTTCGTTCAACCGATTTTGACTTTTATTGCGTTGCAGGCATGACAAATGTTAACTGCAGTAAATAGTTGGTATTTTTGCCTACGGAATAAAAGACACAATCGGTTGAATGGAGACTAAAAAAGTTTATTTAAACGTCTAATCTTATTTCAACTGGTATGTAGATTAAATTTTATTTATTTAATTAAACTTCATGTCCACTAGTGGTACATAGGCGGAATTAGTGCAACAAGGCATTCTCTACCAGTCAACCTTTGGGTTAACAAAGACAACACTGTGATAGGTTTGCATAATAAACAAATAACAGATAATTCAAACAGAAAAATAAGTTATTTATAATAATAAAATACATATTCTTATCTGACTTCAGAAATTAAATTTCTTTGCTCTGCGCACAATAAAAATCTTCGATCTACAAACAATCGTCTTCTACTATGTCCGACGCACCGCTCTGGGGTTTTCCATTCCTCTTTCTTTGTTCAGGCGATCTCCATTTGGAATGCGCTCCCTCTGAACATCAGGACGGCTACCAGTCGGTTGTCCAAGTGAAAGCACAAGAACAATTTCGCAAGAAGTTGGTAGATTCATCACAGTCTGGATTTGTTGTATTCGTTTTTCTCTCAATATCATTATTTATTTGTATGTATGTATCTAAGTATATATTTATTATTGTTCTTATTTCCTCTTTGTCAATCTTCTATAAAGCTGCACCTGCCATATTACATCTCTGCACCGCCCTAAGGTCGACTGGTCCCCACCGACCGTGTTCCCACGTTGTCGTCGTGGTGGGGCTTGCGTGTCTCTATGACCTTGAGGGCTATGCCGGTAGAGCTACTCATGCCGGAAGGCCTCAAGCGAGAGACCAGACCAAGAGGAACACACAGGCGGAGTCCAGACGGACCGCCACGGAGGGTGCACTGTCCAGAAGCATCGGCACCAACAGCTGTTGGTGTTTTTGGACAGTGGTTTTGAGAGAGTGGGTTCGCCTCGGGTACGCGTCTGCTTATCAGACGTGACCACGATGGCGAACGTGGTTATTGGGGACCCCACCCCACAAAAAAGGCAAAGCTGTGGTCAGCACACCAATGGACGCGTCTCTAAAGAGTATATTACCCCAGGAGGGTACCGCCTGCACCGCAGGTGGAGAATCCCTCCCCGAGCAGAGCTCGGGCTGCCCCTCGTATTCTGGGGGGGGCAAAGAGCGCGTCAGGTCCCCTAGGGACCTGTTACCGTCCCTCGTGGACGCACGGAGCCAGGGTGGCTCACCCACCGGTAGCGCGGAGTCCCTGGGACCTGTTCCCAGCACGTCCGCTGCGCCGGTGGGTCCTGCAGAGGCCGGCAGGAGCTTCGGCCTCAGGGAGGTGAGCGGAGACACGGCGTCGGACTCAGATGCCGCGTCTTCGCTCAACTCGGAGAGAATGGAGGTGGATGAGGCCACCTCCAGGAAGAAGAAGAGGAACCCGTTCCTCAAGCGTCCCATATCCGGGGACGGCCGGAGGACGTCCTCCGACGATGGGCGTGGAGCTTCGGCCCGCAAAATATCCACTGCTGGACGAGGTGCGGGCCGAATGACGACGAAAGGGAGGAAGCCCACCGCCGAGGAGGCGACCCAGCGGTCCCTAAAGATTGCTAGGGAGGGGCGCCACCCCGGGGCAAGCAGTGCCCAGGTCAGCCCTTCAGAGCCGGAGCCTTCTGGCAGCGAGCCGGAAGGCATGGAGGAGGCGCTGAACCGTTTTACGGCGGTCGTGGCAGCTGCCATAATGGGCGTGGCCAAGAAGAGGGAGAGGGTCGCCAAGAGGCGGTCCATCTCCCAGGCCATGACCTCCATCACCGAGGCACTGGGTATCGTCCTGGAGCCGTTCAGGAAATCCCTCAACAAGAGGGTTGAGCGGCTCGAGGCAGAATTGGCCAGTGTCCGGGGCGCTGGCCATGAGGTGGCGCCAAAAGGAGGACGCAGGGAGGGGCAGGGTTGGCCCCAGCCCTCGCCCCAGATGGAGAGCGAGGTGCTGACTCTGCTGCGGCAAGAGTTGGCTGCCTTCCGGCAACAGCAGCAGGAGCAGCAGCAGCAGTTCCAGGAGCGAGTCCAGCGGCAATTCGCAGTCCTGGAGGGCATTGTCCTGCGCCCCCCGCTTGCGGCCTCCGGCCTAAAAAAGGCGGTTTCTTACGCTGCCGCCGCCGCGGCTGCTGCACCCAAAGCGGGCCCGTCCGGGCAGACCGGGCGTGGAGCCCAGGTGTCGGAGCCGGCGAGGCCGGTCCCGGCGGCCAAGCAGCAGCAGCGGCAGGGGAAACCTGCCCCTCCCCCGAAAGGCAGAGCGGTGCCTGCCGCTAAATCGGCGGGGCCTTCCGCGGCGGCGGCGACTAGGCCGCGCCTGCCGCCTCCCCTGCCCGAAGAACCATCGGCTGGCGCCGAATGGACGGTCGTCGGCGCTAGCAGAAAGGCGGGCAAGGCGGCTAGAGCGGCAAAAAAGCGCGAGCGGCGACAGCAGCGCAGGAAGCGGGCCATGGCGGCCAGACTTCGCGCCCCGAATTCCGCAGCCGTAGTGATTACACTACAGCCAGCTGCGGAAAAGAAGGGCGTGACGTACAACGCCGTCATGGAAAAGGCGAAACAGGCGGTGGTGGGCCACCTTAGCGAGTTCGGAGCCACTGAGGGCTTCAGAATGAGGCGCACCGCAACCGGGGCCCGAATATTGGAGGTCCCTGGTGCGGACAGCGGCTCTGCCGCGGACGCCCTGGCCGCAAGGATCAGGGCGTCTATGGACGCTGAGGAGGTCCGAGTGTCCAGGCCCACAAAGTGCATAGACGTGCGCATCATGGGCCTGGATGACTCCGTCAGGGTGGACGAAGTGGTGGCCGCCGTCGTCAGGGCGGGAGGGTGCCAGGCCGATCAAGTGCGGGCTGGCGCCATCCGTGCTGACAGCACGGGCATGCGAGCCGTTACGGTTAGCTGCCCCGTGTCAGCGGCCAAAGCCATCACGGCTGAAGGCCGAAGGCTCTTGGTGGGCTGGGTCTCCGCGCAGGTAAAACTGCTGGAGCCCAGACCTCTGCGGTGTTACCGCTGCCACGTGGGGCACCACGTGGGGGCCCATTGCGCCGCGGAGGTGGACCGCAGCGACCGCTGCTACCAGTGCGGTCAGGCCGGTCACAAGGCCGTCGAATGCCGTGCAACGCCGCACTGCTATGCATGTGCGGCGGCAGGCAAGCCGGCCGAGCACCGGGCTGGGGGCAGGTCCTGCGACCCCCCTGCCAAGGCCAAGGGCAAAGTACGGAGGCCCATCCACCCGGACGTACTCACCGCCGCAGCCGCTTCCTTGGCTGCCGCCGCTGTCGCCGCCGCACCCGCCGCGGCAGGGCCCTCTCGGGGGGCTAGGGAGGAGACTGTAATGGACTGTCAATAACGACCCCATTACGTCTCCTCCAGGCGAACATCAACCACTGCGCCCCCGCTCAGGATCTGTTGCTCCAGAGCATGGCGCAGTGGTCGATCAATATCGCCGTGGTCTCCGAGCCGTACAATGTCCTGCCCAGGGGAGACTGGGTGCGGGACCTGGACGGCTCGGTGACCCTAATTTCGTCGGCCGCCGCCGGTACCCCGACCCTCGAGGCCGTCACGAGGGGACGGGGTTGCGTGGCAGCACGGTTCGGGGACATTGCAGTGGTAGGCGTCTACCTGTCCCCGAGCAGATCTCTCGGCGATCTTCACATCTCCCTAATGGAGCTGAAAGCCGTCGTCGCTGGGTTTGGTTCCCTCCCCGTGGTCGTTTGCGGAGACTTCAATGCCAAGAACTTGGCTTGGGGTTCCCGGCTCACGAACCAGCGGGGTCGGATGGTGGAGGACTGGGCTCTGGAGACAGGCCTGGTCGTCCTAAACCGGGGTTCTGTCCCCACGTGTGTGCGGATGCGGGGTGACTCAGTGGTGGACCTCTCGTTCGCCAGCCCCGCTCTGTCGCCGCGTGTCGTCGACTGGCGCGTTATGGAGGGGGTGGAGACGTTTTCGGACCACCGGTACATCCGGTTCGACGTCTCCGCCCAAACCTCGATTGCGCCGGTCCGACGGAACCCTTGTGGTCCGCGGTGGGCGCTGAGGCAGATGGACCGGGAGCTCCTCCTGGAAGCCGCGACGGTACAGGCCTGGGTGCAAGCACCGGACAGGCCTGTCGACATAGACGTCGAGGCAGAGTGGTTCCGGGAGGCCATGTCGCAAATTTGCGACGCGGCAATGCCCCGAGTCCCTCCAGGACGTGCTCAGCGCCAGGTATACTGGTGGTCGCCGGAGATTGCGGCACTGCGCAACGCGTGCAATGCCACGCGACGCCGGTATGCCAGATACCGCAGTCGCCGCATCCGTCCAGCGGATGCGGAGGCCAGAGAGGCGGAGCTGTACGAGGGATACAGAGCGGCAAAGCGCACCCTCCGAGCGGAGATAAGGCGGGCCAAACTTGAGGCCCGCAACGTGTGGCTGGGGACTCTGAATGGGGACCCATGGGGACGCCCGTACAAATTGGTACGGGACAAACTCCGCCCCTGGGCTCCCCCGCTGACGCAGAGTCTCCGGCCCCAGCTCGTGGAGGGTGTGGTGAGCACTCTGTTCCCCACGCGAGGGGAACACTCTCCCCCGCCCATGGCTCCGCCACCAGCGGTGTCCGACGCGGACCACGATGGCGACGACGACGATAACGCTCCAGAGGTGACCGAGGTAGAGATGAGAGTGGCGGTACGAAGGCTGAGTGCCAAAAATACCGCCCCAGGACCCGACGGCTTGCCTGGGAAGGCATGGGTCCTGGCCATGGAGGCTCTCGGGCTTCGACTAAGAGGGCTCTTCAGCGCATGTATGGAGAGGGGCCAGTTCCCACTTCGCTGGAAGACGGGGAAACTGGTCCTGATCGCGAAGCCGGGGCGCCCCGCGGACTCTCCGTCCGCGTACCGGCCCATTGTGCTGCTCGACGAGGTGGGCAAGCTCTTTGAAAGAGTAATTGCAGACCGCCTCGTCGCACACCTAACACGGGTGGGGCCGGATCTGGCGGACGGCCAGTTCGGCTTTCGCAGGAGGCGCTCCACGGTGGACGCCATCATGTGCGTGCGAGCTCTCACGACGGGGGATGCAGTGGCCCAGGGCAGGTGTGTCGTGGCGGTATCTCTGGACATCGTCAACGCCTTCAACTCCCTGCCTTGGAGTTGCATTGGGAGGGCACTCCGGTATCACCGGATGCCCGACTACCTCTGTCGTGTGGTCGAGGCGTACCTGTCTGACAGGTACATAACCTACCCCGGTCACCAGGGGGTGTGGGAACGTCGAGAGATGTCGTGCGGTGTTCCGCAGGGATCGGTACTAGGGCCGCCCTTGTGGAACATCGGATACGATTACGTGCTGCGCGGCGACCTCCCTGACGGGGTCAGCGTGGTCTGCTACGCAGACGACACGCTGGTCCTGGCGCAGGGAGAGTCGTACCAGGCGGCGGTCGAACTAGCGACACGCGGGGTCGCGACGGTCGTTGGCAGGATCCAGGAGCTGGGACTCGAGGTGGCATTGCACAAGTCCGAGGCCATGTGCTTTCACGGCCCTCGGAACGCGCCACCACCGGGTTCCCGGCTAACGGTGGGAGGAGTCCACATCGGCGTCGGGTCAACGATGAAGTACCTGGGACTCGTTCTCGACAGCCGATGGGATTTCGACGAGCATTTCCGACGTCTGGCTCCCAAACTAAATCGGACTGGGGCTGCTCTCTCGCGGCTCCTGCCCAACCTTGGGGGTCCAGACGCCTCCTGCCGGAGGCTCTACGCGGGGATCGTTCGGTCCATGGCCCTTTATGGCGCGCCGGTGTGGGCGCCGGGGCTGCGGAAGCAGCCGGCGGCCCGGCTGAACGCGTGCCAGAGGGTCATGGCCATACGGATGGTACGAGGATACCGGACGATTTCCCGCGAAGCGGCGAGCCTTCTTGCTTGCCAGCGACCATGGGAACTGGAGGCAACAGTCCTTGCACTCATGCACGAACGGCGCATGGAGATGCAACGCCGGGGCGAAACTCCGCTGCCGCAACAAGTCGCGGCATGGCGGACAGAGTTCCGGCGAGTTCTTATGGAGAAATGGCGACAGCGACTGTCGCGACCCCGTGCTGGGCACGCCACAATTATGGCGGTAAGTCCCCTCTTTGAGGCGTGGTTGGAAAGACCTCACGGCGTCCTCACATTCCGCATGACGCAGGTCCTCACCGGACACGGTAAGTTCGGGAGGTTCCTGCACCGGATTCGTGCGGAAACGATGCCCGGCTGTCGCCACTGTGTGGCCCACCCGGAGGACACGGTGGAGCACACGGTGGAGGTGTGCCCCGCTTGGGCAGAGCAACGCCGTGACCTCGTGAGGGCAATCGGCGGCGGTGATCTCTCGCGCCGGGCCTTGGTTCAGGCCATGCTCCGGAGCGAGGAGGAGTGGCAGGCGGTCGCCTCCTTCTGCGAAGCAGTAATGCTAGCTAAGGAGGCGGCCGATCGCGTGAGGCAACGGTCCTTACGCTCCAACCGCCGCCGGGATTCCGATCCCGATTTCCGGCCACCGTAGGCGCGGGCTTGCAGACGGCGAGCAATGGGTGGCTCGCCGTCTGATCGTCCGGTAACCGTCCGGACCGAGCCCAAGTCGTCGACGGCGCGTTTTGTTCCACGCGCGCCTCAAGGAGATGTCAGCAAATCGTAGGGGCCCAGAAGGGTCGAAGCCTACTGGGGCCACGGGTAGTGTGAAAGCGGAACCCGGGGCCCTGGGACGAAGGCAACGAAGGAACAGGAGTGGGTTTTTAGTCAGTAAGAGTCTGACACTATCTCTCCTCCGCTCCGCCCAAGAGCGGGGATGTCATTAGGATGATTTTCCCACCCAATAAAAAAAAAAAAAAAAAAAAGGTCGACTGGTAGAAAATGCCCAATGGCATGGCAAGTCCGCCTTTGTGCAATGTTTCATAAGTTTTAAATAAATAAATAAACATATATATGCTAAAATTATGAAGTAATAAATACTGTGAAAAATATCAAATCATTAAAAGAATTTTAGTGGGTAAAGATAAAGTAATTTTGAAGAACCTCAAAAATGACAATAGGATACACAGACCATTTAGTATAATGTGGTGTAACATAATTCCAGGCAGTATCTCAGTGAGTTATGTAGCCAGATGACAGGCGCAGCTTCAAATGTAATGCATTCACGTCTTGGCGGTAATTCATAGGAGTTTAGAGACAGGAGTATATTATGTAACAGAGGCTGAGCGTTTAGCCTTTATTCAATCAGCGAAAAGTACAATGGTTCAACAAGGACCAGACAAAAATAAGTAGAATCTATTGGCACGTCCCTGTCTCTATGACTTCACTATACGGGAACGTTACAATAGACCAAATAAGTTCACATCGAACAAATGGATCGAAATAACGTTTTCAGTAAAGTTTTTTTTTTATAGTAATTACAAAGTTCGTCCAAAATAATAAATTAAATAGGTAGTACTAAAGTTCGAGTCGACGGCGCGTTATGTTCGACGCGTCCACAAAGAGATGTCCGAATAAGTTATGGAACCCGCTAGGGCTGCGAGATTATTCGAAAGAGTTACTGTGGCCCTAGAATGAAAAAGACAACTGAAAAAATACTGGTGTGTTTTAGTTAGTCAAAGTCTGACACTTCCTTTGGATTCATCCAGGCCGGTAGAAGATATTAGATTATTTCTCATCAACAAAAAAAGGCATTGAACAAGCTCGAATTTCTCATGCAATACACATTCTAACATTTTTTATTTTTTTATTGTTAGGTTCACCTTTTGAACACTATCTCACACAAGCGATAATGTGGCCGACGTTGAAACGCCTATTCACTCTTGACTTAAAAATTGGTGATACACAATCAAATACTTCAATGTGATGTTATTAGTTTATGAATAGGCAATATATCAAGATAAACTCAGCATTGTATGAACCTCAGTCTCTGTCAAACTATCTACTCCATGTCATTTCTTAGTCACTCCGAAGTCAGTGATACGACCGTGCACTGTATGTACAATGGTGAACCTGATGGTTGTCAGCCCATTGGGTTAATATTAGCTACCGATGTCAGCGGTTCTCCAATTCCCTAGGAATAGACGATATTACACTAATATTATGACACAAATATAAACAATGTGTTTACCTATGATATTGCTGTTTTTTAAAACGGGTTACTTTGAAGTGTTATATCTTTAGATTGATTTGGAATTATAAAATCAAATAAACTTTATATTAAATGTATTTTTTTTTTCGAAATTAGGTATTTATTGGTTTCTTTGTGCTTTGTATTTTCTGTAATATCGCGGTATTTATAACCATTTTTGTATGAAATCTAATCATCTAATCTCAATCTAATCTCATTATTTTGTAATATGAGTTCTACCGTGGAAATAATGTGTCTCAAGCGATATTCAATATTGATGATGTATACAGACTTAAAACTGCTAATGAAAATTTCCCACGTGAAAGTGATTGAAACAAAATAGACGTCCTATACGTCTATTTTTGTTTCGATCACTTTCACGTGGGAAATTTTATGTCACGAATAAGTTTTCTTGTCCTTCAAAAATCAAGGTAAAGACCTTTTTTTTCTCTCTAATGCTAACCAGGATAGCAAATATTAGCTACTTAATTTAATTTCTTCCACCAATCTTACTTTTTTATATGTATATATAATTAAAAAACATATATATTTTGTCTGATTAATTTGTTAGAAGTACACCGCAGACTACCCCTTGTATTAGTTTAGTCCTTTCGATCCGATTTAAATTTGTCTGGTAGATATTGCTGTCAGCGATAAGACCGCCATTGTACCCATAGATTTAAGTTTATGTATAATTTGTGATACTTTTTTGGTGTACATAAATGTTTCTTCTATTTGTGTAGTAAAAAAAGTAAAAAAAAAACGAAATGACACAATTGCTACTAGAAAATACTACGCGCAGTGTTTTTCCTCAAATATTAATATTAATATTAATTATTATTATATTAATATTGTGATATTTTGGGATATAAACAAATGCTTGTAACTTTGCTATATATGAATATTATTTACTGAGACCTTACCTTAATAATAACAAGACGTTTTCTCATAAATAAAAAAAATTGTTGTGAAATAGATTGCCGGTCACATATTCAATAGTAAATACAATATTAATGTAATGTTTGCTGACTGTGGTGTTTGAATAATGAGTTTGTTGTATTCAATAATTCACAGTTCACAGTGAAACGGTTATAAATAGCATCTATATATAGAGTTACTTGGTAGAGAACACTTTTTTTTTATAAACACCTGCATCCCGATAAGAAAAAAAGGTAACATTGTACTGATAATTTATTTCACCACTTTTCTTATCGCCTCGGTGGCGCAGTAGGCAGCGCGTAAGTCTCATAATCTTAAGGTCGTGAGTTCGATCCTCACCCGGGGCATATCTTTTTGTTTATTTGCCCGTTTACTAAAGTTTTTCCTTAAGATATTTGCTAAAAATATTTTTGATAGATACATTGAATTTTGTTTTTAATTTTGCTCGAAACTTTTTTATAGAATCTATCGGATTCGTTATTTCTCGATGTCCTAAGTTTTATACATATCGTGCTGAAACTTAATTTTATATTATTTGAATGACTATCACTTTTCCCGCGACTTCGTTCACGAGAATATTTTCATAAAACTTTAATACCCCTTAAAACACATTACGAGGGTAGTTTGGAAAATGTAATAGTGACAGTCTCTGATATTCATTTTAATTGGTATTGATGCTAAGTTTCAAGTTTATTGACCCACGAAATAAGATTTTCTCGTACAAGCTTTAATACTCCCTAAATCGTTTAATATAAAAGCCCTTCTTGGTGCTTTCCTATGTCATACTCGTAAAGAGAAGGCTTGTGCAAATCATTTTCCTAGACACAGTAGGTTTCCACGCGCGGCTCAAGGAGATGTCAGCAAATCGTAGGGACCCAGCAGGGTCGAAGCCTAATGTGGCAACGAGTAGTGTGAAAGTGAAACCCGGGGCCCCGGGACGAAGGTAAAGAAGGAACAGGAGTGGATTTTTAGTCAGTAAAAGTCTGACACTATCTCCCGCTCCGCCCAAGAGCGGGATTTGTCATAAGAAGATTTTCGGTTGTCTATTGTTTACCCGAAGATTATATACCATAATCATCATATTCCCGAATTTCATTTGCCCGAATGTTTTGTTTGCCCTAAAAGACACAGATATATGTCACACACACACATAGGTATATGTGTGTATAGAGATATGTCTTTTAGGGCACACACACACACACACAGACACATATGTCTTTTATTAACAGTATGTCATAACATACCTACTGTTAATTGCCCGAAACTTAGATACCATAAGATACGAGTGCCATACGTATTGTTTTTCATATTTTTAAGTGCCATAATAATTATCAAACATAATATTTAAACGCCATATTGAATAATAGACATAACATTTAAAATTCTATGCATGGTTGTTGGTGGGCTTGGTTGACGGAGCCCCGCTTAGCGGGGCTCCTACTTCTGTGTTTTATAAAAAAATAAAGTCCTAAAGTCCCGATTGCATCCAGTTTCTCCTGATATAACAACCGTTACATTCCCAATGTCCATGGCAAATGATGTTATGGCATATGATAATTATGGCATGTGATAATTAGGGCATGTGATAATTAGGACATGTGATAATTAGGGCTTACAATGATTATGACATATGATGTTATGGTAAGTGACTTTATGGGAAACAAAGCTTCTAGCACGTGACTAATATAGCAAATAAGAGTAGGGCAAATGAGTATTACGTCGTATAATATTATGGCTGTTGACTATTATGGCAAATGATGTTAGGGTAAATAAAATTCGGGCAAACGGCGGTATACCAAGATTTAAGAGAAAAAAACCAGTAGGTACATAGTTTCAGTTGTGCGTTACAAATAATAATAAAGCTTTCGTATATTATACAACTTAAGACTGACATAAAAATTAGACCAACATCACCCCTTTCAATCACTTATCTCAACCTCCTGACGCCAATATTAAAATAAATCGCAAATCTTAATACCCAGACTTATCCGTATAATACTCAAAAAGATATTTCACGAGCTCTTAACCCACTTTATAACTACATTTCAAATGCAGTTCCAACGTAAACCTCAGGGATATTAAATTAAAACGTGAAACGTACCTTATAATGAGATTATTCGTGGCAGGATTAATATCTTGCAAATTAGCCAACCACTGAGTGAACATAAATATTCACGTAGTGATTAACAGGTTTTAGATTCTATGAATTCGTAAGCCGTTCTTCGCGTTAAAAGCCCGATTCTTGGAAGCCTTGTAAGCCTTTCAATATTGGCTTTTTCTCATCTAGGCTTGACGGCTTCAAGCCTGAATATTAACATATTTTCTTGACAGACAGGTGCCTTCAATATTGGGTGGTACTGATTTTTGTAGGTAAGATTAACTGCCAGACCTTTGAGGTAATGAGATACTGTCCTTTTTTGTTTACACTTCCTGATTCATGTTTTTCAACTAGTGTCCCGCTCCAGCTTCGCATTTTTGAAATTCTCTACTTTCTTTTTTTAAAAAAGAAAAACTTTTGGAGTAACGTCTTAAGTATACTTGTAAGGGCGGAATTCACCAATAAAACTAATCGCGTTTTAACGTTTGGCTCGCATAATCGCGTTTAGCCGCTGTCACTAGTGTCACTTGTCTGTATTTTTATTTTGTTGTATTTTTACAAGTGACACTAGTGACAGCGGCTAAACGCGATTATGCGAGCCAAACGTTAAAACGCGATTAGTTTTATTGGTGAATTCCGCCCTTAGTCACGTACTAAAACCCAGTAAAAAAAATACAAAAAGTTTCAATGAAAACCTTTTTCCATTTATTGGGGGTGAAGGCTTTCAGTAACACCTGGATTTAGGGATAGGTCACGTAGGAAGAAATCCGAGAAATGAATAAACCTAGGTGATCCTTTGAGATTTTCAAAAATATTTTTCAGTTAGTCGAGATATTATAATATTTCACTCTTCACAAAGGTATATCAATAAATGTGTAAATTGTATATAAGTACCTAAGATGGACATAGACCTCCCCCAAGCGATGCCACAACGACCAATCCTGTGACTCTCGCATCCACCGCACTACCGCGACTCTCACCAGTTCATCGGTCCACCTTGTGGGAGGCCTTCCAATGCTGCGTTTTCTAGTGCGCGGGCGGGCGGTTAATTGGGGGAGGCCTATGTCCAATAGTGGACGTCTTTCGGCTGATATGATGATGATGATGACCTAAGATACAAAAACATGTTAAATAATGTCAATATATACAATGTGACCCATTGTTTAAGCTGAAGTTCATTCTCGGATACCCTGTGCGATAGATCATTAGGCTCTCACCCCGAATTTGTTCAGATGCTTAATCATTTATAACTCTGAAGCCAATGCTTCAGAGTTATAAATGATTAAGCAGATTTTTTCTTCTAGTAGTCAATACTACTAGAAGAAAAAATCTATATGTCAATATCTAGTGATTTCGACTACTGCTCGAGGTGCTACATTTGCTGAGTTTTGTGTACATAATGCCTTTTGTAGCTTCAAAGTTACTCAAATCAGGTTCGAAACTACGTGTAGTCAAATTATTTTCGACACTTCCCACTTATAAGGTCGTAAGAAAAAAAGTACATTTTTATCAAGAGATGGGGTTTTATAATTGTTAATTATGTAAGTAATTTGTGACAATCCTTTGAATCGATGTATCTATACATATAATAAAACAGTAAAATTCTTTTGTGATGGTATTAGTTGGCGCAAAAACTACTGAACCGATCCTGTTCAAATTTTGCATACACAATCCTTATAGGTCAGGGCAACTGATAGGCTATAAACTATCACGCTATTTGCTATGTGGGGTGAGCAATAATCCAAAATGTAGGTATTGAACGACATTTGCCGCGAGTTCAATTCCCAGCTACAGTTAAAAATTTTGACATTATTTTGTCTTATTTTTTTGTATTAAAATAACTTTTACCATTTTTTCAAAACAAAATTGACATTTCTATTCGATATCTTCTAAATATTTTGTAAAAACTAATCAAAACACATAATAAAATCAAAGCGACGAGTAAAATCACGTACTATAATGTTACATTATTCCATTTAGCTGCAAATTTAACTTCTAAAACGAAAATCATCACGCTATCATCGTTAGGGAGCCAACCAGTCAATTATGACGTTTATATAAGAACGTCTATTTTATAGCTTATTCATCGAAGACCGCAGCACAGTGGTTTCGTAACTAGACTTTCATGTAATGTGAAGGTGGTTCAAATCCCATACGGCTCTTTTAGGAGAAATTTTTGTTCTATTTTGTCATCGTGAATAAGATTTTTTTATATATTTTTGCATGCTTACAATTTTTTTTTATAAATCTACGTATATAATATATCTGTAGAAATTTTTAGTGAAGTGCGTATTATTAATTTTAGAAATCGATGTAGATAACTTTTATACATTTAAATTGTTGGAATTGGAACTTGATAATTGTCTTACTTAGGCTTTGTTTCATCGCAATGAAACAAACCATATGAAAGACAAACGGTATGAAATCAAAGTTTTCTAGAAGTAAAATATGACACCATAAGCAATTCAGATACTCGCAATGCCATCTAAAGACTCAAAGTAGAAATAATGATGACAATGACGGTTGAACTTCATATTAAATTTGATAGATGGCATTGCGTATTTTACGTAATTTTCTGAGTGGCAGAAGAATGGCCATCGCCCACGTTTACAGTTATGGTTAAACTGGTGTAAGACGAAGGCATTTTTAACAATCCTACTGCTTATTTTTATTATTTTTTTCCCATTATTGTAGCAAGCTAATTGACCGTAATTATTCAAGGGATACCATCCAAAGACGATAAAAGTAAATACCTATATGTATTTAATTATTCACTTTAAAATAACACGGCCACATTTTCGGAAGGGGTTACAGGGTACCTTGCGTTGGATGGTCCCCAGGTGGACCGATGACCTGGTGAGGGTCGCGGGAATCCGATGGATGAGAGGCTCACAGGACCGGTCATTATAGCGACACTTGGGGAGGTTTATGTCCAGCAGTGGACGTCTTTCGGCTGAAATAATAATGATGATGATGGCACCTTTTTTCTTTTTTTAAGGGTGGAAATCATCCAATGACTTCTCCCGCTCTGGTTGGAGCGGGAGGACGTGTCAATCTTTTACTGGCTTTTTTTTTTCCGGTGCGAAAATCATCTTATGACATCCCCCGCTCTTGGGCGGGGCGGGAGATAGTGTCAGAATCTTTTACTGACTAAAACTACACCTGTGTCTATCACTACGCGCTGTTGAGGATTGGGCTCGATTCGGTCAACTACAGGACGGCTAGCTACCTATTGCTCGACGTCCGGAAGCCCGCGTCTACCGTGATTGGTAGTCGGGGTCAGAATCTTGACTCGGCGTGAGGCCGTTCGTTCCCTAACGCGTGCGGCCTCCGCCTTCGCTAGCATTAAGGCTTTGCAGAAGGAGGCGAACGCCTGCCATTACTCCTCGCTCTGGATCAGAGCCCGGCGCGAGAAGTCACTGACGCCGATTACCTCCACGAGGACACGGCGGTGCTCCGCCCTTGCAGGGCACATCTCCACTGTGTCCTCCGGCATGATGGCACCTTGCGGATTAATAATGGTGTGTTTTATTATTTACAGTCACTGCTTCATATAAAACGGGATCGAATGTGTTTTTCTGATCACAGTTCGACAACGTATAATGTATCTCAGATTCCTTGCTGCCTTACGTCGATATCTGGACGTTACCTCTTTGTAATGAGTGGTGACCAACACTGGAACAACCCTCTAAGGGAGGCCAGTCTCAGGGATAACACTTATCGGCTGCTACATTTGTTAACCATAATTTCATTGTTTTATGGACAAGCTCAGGACTGTTGTGGGTGTTTCGAACGGTTTCTGTTCTGGGTTCGGTTGAAAGTACCCTGATATTACCATTTTGTGAATCGCCTGGAGGACTCGGTGTAGCATGCGGTGGAGGTCTATCCATCTTGAGTGAACTGCCGTGTCCTCATAGAGGCAATCGGTGTCAGTAATTTCTCGGTTTGGCCATCAATATGCGAGTTCGATTGAACGGGGATACACGCGCACAAGTTTTCGCCGTAGTTCATTCATAAGTTGGAGATTCTTAGGTAGTTCCCACTATGGAAAAATCATTTGTCTTATATACGGGGATATCAATTAAATACACACCAAAATATCCTAGGTAAATGAACAAGTAATTCTAACGCTTAAAATGATCAAACTGCAATAATCAATGCAAGCATGCTCTCGCAAATTCTTCATAAGTACTGTTGTGGAAGAAGATAGTTGATGATTTATTTATTTATTTATTTAATCCTTTATGCACAAATGTACAGCGGCGGACTTAATGCCTGCCGGATGATGATGGTAGTTTTGGGATTCACTTAAGGCTTTTCACTATCAGTGCACGTTATCCAGCTGAAGGTCGGTGTCCCGATTATGCTCCTTCGTTTACCTCTATCAAATCTGTCTAACTGCTTAAACTCTTCAGTGAAAAGTTATTGAGGCGAAAATTGTTATGGGAAATAACTCTTTCGATCAATCTTGCAGCCCTAGCAGACATCGGCCCTAGAGGGCCCTATCCATTTGCTGAAATCTCTTTGAGTCGCGCGTAGAATACTACGCGCCGTCGATTCAGGACTGCTTTGACCAGACGGCCGGACAGCACCACCGCAATCCCGTGTTTGCAATGGCTGGGAATTGCCTTGCGGCTTCCAACACCCGGAGCGTCCCTTGCAGCGACCGCTGAGGAGTCAGGATGTCCTATCCCTCATAGTTTCAGCCACCTTCTTTGATCGTAGTGCGTCACTGAAGGAGGCTACTGGTTGTCATTTTCTCCACCAATCGCCCCCATAAGGACAAGGCGGCGCCGGCTCTCCGACCAAACGGGACTGACTTCCACCGTATGCTCCATCGTATTCTCCGGGTGATTCGCACAATGGTGAGACCCGAGTGTTTCTTCCCGCTGAATTCGACACAGATACCTTCCGAAACACCCACAACCGGTGAGTCCTGCACAAAAAGAGGATGCCGTGACGCCTCTGTAGACACTTCTCAAAGACAGGCATTACCGCTGCGATTTGATTGTGGCGTGCTCACTGTGGCGAGGGGTTAAAATCATACAATGTTGTTTTACCAGAACATAAACCAGAAACATACATAAACTAATGACTTTTCCCTTGGGGTAGGCAGAAATGCCAACTGCTACGACCCATACTCTTTCTATTCATTGACGTTCATACATCTGGATCTGGACGAGTACATAACATGTTTCCTGAAGGTAATTTGTGTTTTTAACCGACTTCTAAAAAAGGAGGAGGTTCTCAATTCGGATATTTTTACCTTTAACCGTTTTATGTTAAAGTACAATAAATTATTGCGATGCTTTCGGAATGAATTGCAAGCACAGAGTGATTGTACAGTTTTACGAACTTAACGCAGACGAAGTCGCGGGCAACAGCTAGTTTTCATTATTTAATCAATAATTACTCAGTTTAAGATCACTGTATCAGACGCTGGATGTAATAACAATGATATTTATATGATAATATGGTGTTTGTGCCTTGTGCTGTACCAAATAAATTCTGTTTTCTTTCTTTTCTTTCTTTCTTTCTTTATTTATTTTACACTAGTTCTTGTCCGTAACTATTTCGTGTAGGAGTTAAAAAAAAGTAGGAAATATGTAAATTCTAAGTACATTAAAAGGCTGGTTTAGGTGCATTATGCTGTTATAAGTAAGAGTGGAACTATAGAACTTTGGGTGAAAGTACTATCATGACGTTCAAAGTAAGATTGTTTCATTCTTATTTCAGTGTGGGTAAGAGACAGAGCTATACAGGTTGTCTAGCGCCATCTCTTACCCACAAAGGAATAACAATAAAACAATCTTACTTTAAACGTTATGGTGACCCAGTGGATCTTATAATATTATTAGTATGTAGGGACATATTGATTTTCTCCGAAAACAGTTCTCGGTGGAGCAAACATAATAGTTACCCGTACGATAAAAACACTCTTCAATCCATTCTTACGTGCTTAAATGTTTACCCTCGGGCTTTCCAAGCCGTCGACGATGCGTACAGTTACACGCGCCTCAAGGAGATGTCAGCAAATCGTAGGAACCTAGCAGGGTCGAAGCTTACTATGGCCAAGGGACTGCTTCTGAAAGAAAGTCTCGGTCCTGGTATGAAAGGAAAAGAAGGAACAGGAGTGGGTTTTTAGTTAGTAAAAGTCTAACATACCCTCCCGCACCGCCCAACAGCGGGGGATATCATTGGATGATTTTCCCGTGCGAAAAAAAACCCATAGGTTTTACTAACTGTTACCGCAAAAGATGTGGGGAAAGCCCACGGTAGAACTCACATTACAAAATAATGCGAGTTTTCTTATATTTCATACAAAAATGATTATAAATACAGCGATATTAAAAAAATACAAACCACAAAGAAACCAATAAATACCCAATTTCGAAAAAAGAATAATGTACCTTTAATATAAAGTTTATTTGAACATATAATTCCAAGTCAATCTAAAGATATAACCTTTCAAAGCAACCTGTTTTAAAAAAAAACCGTGGAAGTGCGGACGGGTCATAGGTAAGTTTGTATGGAACCCTTAGATTGGAAACCAAGCCAACAATTGTGTTGATTGTCGGTTTGTCGGATCGTTGGATTACAACTGCTGTCTACACGGATTGAAACAAGCAAGGTCACCTCTATTGGGACTCTGGATTCCACCCGTGTGCCATTGCTTTAACCGTCAGTTGACACGCCTATCAGCACAATGTTTGAAAATTATATATTAAACTGTCCTTTTATTACTACCTACGTCCCTTTGTGATATTAAAGTAGAATTTAAAATCTCGTTCAAACCTTTCTAAACCATCTAAATAGGTCGCATTAAAATTAATGAAAAGTTCCTCCAAAATGTTTCGAGTGAAATAGTCGATTTTTCAAGCTGTAAATTCGACGTTTATTTTTTTCAGTATTCATTGTATGCGAGATAAATTACAGAAATTTTTATTATGTGTAGTCTGGTGACCTACTCGTCGAAATGAGTTTCTATTTGTTGTATTGTTCGTGTACAGTTTTTTTTTTTTTGTTAAAATTACCTTGTACGGCAAAATTGAGTTAGTGTTCCAAGGTTGAGTAAGAGTTTCCAAATATAGACTTTTTTAATAACAATAATATAGTAGTCGATTTGCGTGACCGCCAATGGCCATACAGCCAAAAGATTCGACGACCATCTGTCGAAGCTGTCGTTGCGCGGGTGGATCAAGGGCCTGTCTCTGGAGCTCTAACCACCGGTAGTGTGGACCTTGCTCCCGACACCGATGAACTTTTTAAAATTTTTTGTATTTTTAAATTATTTTTTATAATTTTTTATTTTTAAATAATTAGAAAAGTAAATTATAAGTGAATAAGATAAATATAGAGATAATAATAGTTTATTTTTTTACAAATAAACATACATTAGTATACACTGGTTAACAAAAATGCGCTGCTGAAGTTTGAGTACAGATATTGTGAGCCCTGCCTCTTAAACTAAAATAACCTAGCGCTATGTTAAGAGACAGGGTTCAACTGTTACGTTACTTATGGATAATGATTATACAACTGTGAACTGTGCCGCCTTATTGATTAATCAGATTTTCTGTATAAAACATAATTATTCCGTCCGTTAACCGTTCGAACCGAGCCTAAGTCGACGACGTCGTGTATTGTTCCACGCGCGCCTTAGGGAAATGTCAGCAAATCGTAGGGGCCCAGCAGGGTCGAAGCCTACTGGGGCCACGGGTAGTGTGAAAGTGAAAGACCTGGGACGAAGGCAAAGAAGGAACAGGAGTGGGTTTTTAGTCTGTAAAAGTCTGATACTATCTCACGCTCCGCCCAAGAGCGAGATTTGTCATTAGATGATTTTCCCAACTAAAAAAAAAAACTTAAAAAAGGGAAGAAAATCAAACAATTTAAATAAATAACAGCGAATGAGTGAATGAGTGTGTGAGTCTTAATAATATCATAAATAGTATCAGCTTTTGACTGTTCCATCACGTTTCATTGAAGGTCAAACACGCTTTCTCATACACTTCTTCTTTTTCCTTTGGATTCGATGATAAACTCGTCAAACTACTTGGCCCCAATAGGTAGCTAAATTAATAGCAGCATCGGTAGCATTCATCAAATCCTTCAAAGTGCAGGTGTATGAGCACTTGAGGCTTTTTAATATGTGGCTTATGTTTTTTGAACAGGAGCACCACTCACATTGAGTATCTGACGATTCTCATATACTCATATAGAGGTAGGCACGTAGTTTAATCACCATGTTTGCTCAAGAAGATTCCGGTTTCTTTTTTACTACAGTGTACATGTACTTAAAATAAATATAATTAATTTAGTAAAATATATTTATAATTCGAATTATAAACTGTCCGTTCAAACGTTTTGACTTTTATTGCGTAGGTGGCACAATAAGTGACGGCTCCAAAACATAGTTGGTGTAATCTCTTTTTTGCTTTTAATGCCATCCTTATTACTACGGAATAGAACTCAAAATCGGTTGTACGAACAGTAAAAATGGTTTGGTTAAATAAGTAATCTTATTTCAAATTGAGAATGAAAATTATTACTGAACTTAACATTTATGTATGCACTTAAAACAAAAACTCCTAATATCTTAAAATACCTAGGCTACGCCACGTTGTATGACAATTTTTGATCTGTGGCTGATGTAAAATCTAGGCCTTGGTTCACGTTCATATTTCAAGTCCAGATTTACTGACGAGTTATTCTAACACCAATGTCTAAGATAAAAATAAAATAAAACTGAACAGTTGGGACCAATACTTTATCTATGCGCATAAAAATCACTAAATGAATAATTACAACATTTTGAAGATATGCCCGGCTAGCTCAGTCGGTAGAGCATGAGACTCTTAATCTCAGGGTCGTGGGTTCGAGCCCCACGTTGGGCGAAACTTTTTGTAAAAAGTGTAGTTTCTTCTAGACCATTTTCGACCAAAAAAATTTTTTTTTTTGTTAAAGTTATAATAAGTACATATTAAAATTCGTATTATTGCTGGGGTTTCTGATGTTTAATATTTGATATTTTTAAACAATACTAGCTGACCAGGTGAACTTCTTACCGCTGTACAGTCTGTATGTAGTATACCTTTCGATATAGTCAACCGATTGCGATGAAACAAATTCTTAGTAATAGATCAAGTTACACACAGTTTTAAAGTATAAAAGTTATCAATATTGATTTCGAGCAGTGGTGACCAAGTGGTAACGGCCCCGACTTATGAGTTATAGGTTGCGGGTTCAAACCCAGCCAGGCGCATTAATTCGTGGAATTTATTTTGATCACCACTGCTCTCAAAACGGTGAATGAAAACGTCGCAAGGAAACCAGCATGTCCTAGAAGCAAAAATTTGAAGACGTTACACCAATCCGCACTAGGCCCACGTGGTGGATTACGGCCCGTTCCCTATCCTAGAGAGGAGGCCTGAGTCCCAGCAGTGGGAACATTATAAGGCTGATTATGCTATTATGCTATGCGCACAACAAAACACTTCTAGAGATTTATTAAATGTATAGATTATAGTTACGACATTACTGGATTATCAAGAAATTCTTCATCGTAACATTAGTCTGTTTACTTAGTTCAAAACTGATTCCAACAACAACACTTACCGTCCCATGTGCGGTTAGAAGAAAATGATATGGACCTGTACCATGACGTTTAAAGTAATATTGTTTCATTCTTATTTCCAGTGTGGGTAAGAGACGGCGCTACACAACCTGTATAGCTCTGTCTCTTACCCACACTGAAATAAGAATGAAACAATCTTACTTTGAATGTCATGGTAACCCCGATGGTTGACCTACTCGCCAAACAAGAGTGTATTGAGGGAGTCCCCATGAATATTATCCCACTATAATCGGATTACTTTGGAAAAGCAAAGAAAAAATGTTAAGAACTTTGGCAGGAATATTTTTACAAAAGGTCAAAAGAAAAAGGGATATGGTACCGAAATATCCAGCCAGATATTTTCCTCTAACTCAATAGAAATTTAATAACTATAGCTGTAAGACTTCTTTCCGGAAATATTCGATAAAAAAAAAAAAAAATTATGAAGAAAGTTTTGTCTCCGAATTTTAATGACTGTGGTGTGATTGATGATGTTTTCCATATCTTGATGGAGTGTGTCCGGAATGAAAATACGAGAATCAATATTTTTGGACGCTGTAAAACTTATAATATTGGCATTTACAATACAATCCTCGTTTCTCCAATGTCCGATAAAGCTAAACAATTGTTTGAGTTAGTCTTAAGGTAGATTGTAAGTTCTTGTGTTTTCTGTACTGGGCGATGTGGTTGCTAAGCAACAAAGCCCTTTAATAAAATAAAAAAAACACAACACTGAAACCTGCGATAGCCTAGTTTTCTTCCCCAAACTTTTGTAAACTACAACTGGGTTCTCTGGGTGAAGATGGAAAATTATTCCAAGGAAACACGACCTCGGGATGAAAATGACTTAGTCTAACTGTATGCCGAGTTTCATCCAAATCCGTTTAGCCATTTGAGCATGAAGGAGTAGCAAACATACACACACATACGTACAAATAAACTTCAGTTCTATGATGTTAGTAGCATGATACTCAGCCTGAGTAAAGTTAGGTAGACTCGGCAGAAATCCCTAACTTTAAGCTTCACTTTGAAGGCCTTTTTACTGCAGCAGTATAAATATCAAATATCCTCTTTTCCTGTACTCAAAGTCCAGTAAAATAAAGTCGACTACCGAAGTTTTTGTACTTTAAAAAGCATCCAAGAACACCTTTCAATGTGCTACGAGATATCGGACGAAGTTTAAGACAACTTTAACTTGTCTCAAACAAGTTTCATAGTGTTGTTCAGGGTTGTGTCGATATTTTTTTGCAATTGCAGCAAGTTTGCAGGGGTTGTTGGTGTTGTCAAGACGGGCTTCTTTATCGACGTTGCTATCAATAACATCACACTAATAGTATAAATGTGAAAGTTATAATTTGGTGACCAGGAATAGGACATTAACTCTCGATTTTAGGATCCCGTTTTTTATTCCTTCTCGGAATAAAAATATATATATATGTTTCATTGAGTACGCTTGCCTAGAAATGACTCTTGGCTTATAAATTCCCACGTTGTAGCTATTAGGAAACATAGACTAAGGCAAAGCATTAAGTCGGTCTCTGTATTTCTGTGTGCATAAATAATTAAATAAATAAATAGACTCTTTAGTTGTACTACAATGAATGTTGTGTTCCTGAAACGATTTATGTGTACAGATGAGATTTTTTACAATCTACTGTTAGCGCGTCACCGTACATCTATCATCGTGGCCCAATAATAATGGAACGGACTTGGCGATATCAAATCATGCGGTATTATTTTAAATTTATTATGAATTTCAAAAGATTAACCTACTTATTACTACCGAAGTTTTATTATTTAGCACACATTTTATATCAAACGTAACGATTAACCTTGACACATATAACCCAACATCGATAAAATTCTTATCGCTACTCGCACTTCACTAGCCGTGCAAATAGAAAAAGATAACAGAGAATAGTGACACAGACATTTTAATGGAATTCCTCCTGTTCTTTTCACAAACATCGCAAATAGAACAATTTATCTTAGAACTCCGTATTTTAAAAGTCTTCAGATGTGTCAGGGTTAAAACAGTTATTATAATCATATTTCTTTTAGTTTGAAACGTGTATAATATACTTTTTCAGAAGAGCTCGTGGCTAGCAAAAAAGCTGCTCAAGCTGATCTCCAAGATTAAGCAATGTTTTTAAGGTCAGTCAATGGATTGGTAACTGTCTCTGTACCTTGGAAAGCACGTTGATTCTGGCTATCGTTTGTAGAACTTCAACTGTCGTCACAGTCACATACATTAATTCAGTTGGTTCCGTATATAAAATTAATTTAACTTGCAAACGAGTTTCACCTGCAAGCAACTTGCATGCAACTTAAATGTAGCTTGTAGGTGTGTATAAAAATATTATAGTCTAGCTTCTGCCAGCAGCTTCGCCCGCGTGAAGTTAGGTTTTTACATACAAAATTTGAACCCCCGTTTCATCCTTTTAGGAAATGAATTTTGGAAAATCCTCTCTTAGTGTTCGCTTGCATTATAAAAGGAAACCTTGTACAAAATTTCATGTTTCTAAATCCCGTAGTTCAGGCTGTGCGCTGGTATGTCAGTCAGTCAGTTTCTCCTTTTATATATATATCGATAAATCTACTGTTTCAGTACCAACTGATCCTTAACTTAAAGTCAAAGTAACTTAAGATACTAATAATATCAGCTGATTAAACTATAATTTAACAACATGATTGATGACACATCAGTTGTCTCTCACACTGGCGTCCAGCATCTGTTACGTTCGACAATTTAATTTATTCCCAGATTGTATATCAGACGGAGGAAACTCCTTTGTACAATGTTGTGATGGCAGCTAATACCGGGTTTTTTGAAGAGGGGTACAAACTATTTTAGATTGGTTTTTAGTCTCGATGTACGCAATGGATTTTAAAGAGGTAGCTAAATCTATCTATATATAAATTGAATAAGCTGTTCGTTAGTCTCACTAAAACTCAAAAACAGCTGGACTGATTTGGTCTTGAAATATTCGAAATATTCCAGGGAAGGCTTAAACGGTGAGAAAAAATGGAAAAAACTGGGCAAGTGCGAGTCGGACTCGCGCACTGAGGGTTGCGTACAAATTTGAAAGATAAATTATTTTTAGTTTTATCATTCTTTTATTTTAGAAGTTACAGGGCCCCCCCCCTGCACATTTTACCACTTTGGAAGTGTCTCTCGCGCAAACTATTCGGTTTAGAAAAAAATGATATTAAGATGAAGACCTTTGAAGACCTATATGGATAGGTCTTAGTCACGTCTAAATCACGAAAAACAATCGGAATACAGTTAGCAAACTATAGAGACACAGCAGGGTCGAAGCCTACTGGGGTCAAGGTTTCACTTCTGAAAGAAAAATGGAGAAAAAAAAAATTGCCGGAAAAAGCGCAAACTTAAAAGTAACATATTGCAAACATTTTGCATGACAAAAACATAATTAAAAATAAAATATATGCGCCACATCCGAGTAAAACGGCTGTAGCGACATCTATGGCGTCACATAAGAACTAATCCTGCATCGCGCAATCAAAGTTCTCCGCGCGATTAGAACATATAGAACAGCCCGAAATCATCTGTAGAGCAGCTGCCCACCAGACATAACACCCGTCTGGTTGGAGGATCCTCCCTTTTCAACGTAGGTTTGCGGGACTTTACTCTTTGTTCCGCCTACCTCCAAACGGCCGTACGTTCAGCATAATGCCATGTCTACACGCAAATAGCGACGAGTCCACAGCACTGGTTTTCAGCGTGGGCCGATGACGACGTTATTGACTAACAGACGTCGACAACGGTATTGTGTACCAATAGATTTGAGTAAAATAAAAATAAAAAAATTTTAGCACAAAGTAATAAATGGAAATAACAAAAATAAATAAATAGAGAGGTAATACAATTATCTACATACGTATAAAGTGGCATATTACGCCCAGTCTTTAACAAGGGCGATGGCTTAAAGAACTTAGTATCCAGGTCAAGATCACCCTGGAAAGGAAAACCCGGCCCTTGTTTGAAAGTTAAAGAAGGAGGAACAGGAGTAGGTTTTTAGTCGGTAAAAGTCTGTCACACCCTCGCGCTCCGTCAAGTGCGGGAGATGTCATTGGATGATTTATTTTCCCACCTAAAAAAAAACTGAGCAAGTGCGAGTCAGCCTCACGCACTGAGGGTTCCGTACAGACATGCCTATGTTAAAAGTTCTATTACCAAATGAAATTTACTGTTTTCACATTTATTCCTATACCTGTGCTATAAGACCTTGCTTTACGATAAATTTCAGAATTCTAGGTCAACGGGAAGTACCCTATGAATTTTGATCCCCTTGAGTGTCGAAATACATGGTTTTTGCGACATAGACGGCCGTATCGTTTTTTTTTCGTTAACACTGAAGTTTGATTTTTCACAGCTTCAAGGGACTGCAGACTTGAGTGTATGGTTTAAATTTCAATTCGATACCTTCATGCGTTGCCGTGATAAAGGGTCTTGACAGACTGATGGACGGACGGACAACAAAGTGATCCTATAAGGTTTCCATTTTATCCTTTTAAGGTACGGAACCCTAAAAAAGACAGTTGGTCAAATATATTTTATAATTTAAAAGCTCAACACTGTAGCGTAAAGAACTTAGTCATGAGAGTTTTCTTTTTTTAAATAAGTTCAAAAATTCAAACACTCATAATATAGTATGTATTTATCTTTCCACAAGTATAAATTGCGCTAAAACGACACTGAAGGCGCAAAACGAAGACGGCTTTACAAAAATGTTTGCATATTCATGAAGTCAGAAAGATAGGTCTCATTAACCAAATTAATACGGAACTGTAAGAATATCCTTAGATCTAAAAAGCTAATTTGTTTTAACGTAGCATTATGAGCCTTATAATAAAGTCGTGAAATGAAGATATCTGCAGGAGAACCAAGGTTACCGACATAAACCGAAGAATCGTCAAAGTTTGCGTCATTACTTACCATCAGGTGGGATCGCAGTCAAGCACTAGTTTATATCAATTTAAAAAAAAGTTAAGTGTCAGTGGACAGGGCACATTGCTTGCAGAACAGATGTCGCTGGTGACGAAAGGTTCTGGTGTGGCGACGACGTACTGGGAGACCTCTCAATAAGATGAACTAAACTAATGACTGGGGATGGTCACGGGAATCTGATGAATGCGAAACGCAGAGGACCGGTCATTATGGCGACACTTAGGGAAAGCCTATGTCCGACAGTACACGTTATTCCGTTGAAATGATAATGATGACGAGAGTAATTGAAAAACAGATGAGTAGTACTCATTTTTTATTGTGATTATTTTTATTGTAATTTTGAGTACAAAATTTACTGGTTTACACTGTCCTTACATAATATCTACTAATACTGTAATATGGAAATATTATAAAAAAAAATTTTATTTTGAAAGAGTAACCATGGAGTTTCTTGCCGGTTCTTCTCTATAGAACACGACCATTTTGGAACCGTGCACTAGCTTCTGACGTTTTATAAGTGCCCATGTAGGCCTATGTGAAATAAAAAGATTTGAATTGAATTGAGTAACGGCAGATTTTATTAGTAAAATACTAACAAGTATATTTATTTCTATTTGGTAATCTGACTTTGTCTTGTCTCTGACATGGCAATCGACGAGTATATTGAAATACGGAATCTGGTTTCAAATCAAAGTTTGAAAAAAGAATAACTGGTCTTGTATAAAGAATTTCTCAGTGACCGCCCAGAGTTTGGAATATGATGGTGTGAAATCTACGTATCTTAGAATGTACGCAAAGAAACGTTGGTAAAGTACGTTCTTTGACTACATTTTGCAACACACTTGTAGACTATGACAAACTCCTTTGACGTTTGCCTGAGATTATAATAAAATAAGTGTTCCCAAATTATGTCCGCTTGATCTTTGGGACAGAATTCTAGTTTGTACATAATAATTATGAAACATTTAATTTGATTATGTTCCATATTTACATTCCATCATCCATCATCTCACTCATCATCATCATCTCATCTTTTTCCATAATTTTTTTTCCATTTTTTTTTTTATACTACTCTAATGAATATTTGATCAGTCTGTAGGTGGCGTCTTTGAGGGCGGCTATTTTGCGACTACATTTGTTATATTGGGTATACCTGTTAAAACAATTGTATGTGTTAATAAATAAATAAAATATTTAAACCAAAATTGCGAAGACCCTAAATTTATTTGTTCCGCAGATATTGGATCATTATGACCTAGATTACAAACATTTTCACAAAGTTATTGTCCTAGTTCTAATTTATGAACCTATATAAAAGTTGGACATGATGAGCAAAAAAAAAACAATTCGAGATAATTGAAGTAAGAAGTAGACGAGAATTTTCTTTCGAAACTCATGAAGATGATTTATTTGGTTCTATTGAGTTTTTTTATTGATATTGTTATTGGATTGGATGTGTATATTTGGATTGATGATATAGCTATAAAAGGAGTTGGCCATTAAGATGACGGCTGATGTAGAAGTATGGAAGAAAAAGTATAGATCAAGGAATAAAAAGCAAATAATTTCTGATAAGAATTAGAGAATACAATGCGCTGTGTATGACTTTTTTATGTTAACACAATCGAAAGGTTTACCGGCTCTCTGATTGGTGAAGAGATTGGAGTGTGCCAATTGGGATAAACGTGTCGATCACTGCAAAATTAATTGTACAGCCTACCTATATATAGTTATTCCGGGTATGGGTGTGTTTTGTATGTGAGCATACATGTTTATGAACGCACTCACGTTACAAGACTAATTTCTAGTGTGGGGCTATGATTTCTGTTTTCTTTTTTTAATGTTCCGTACCTCAAAAGGAAAAAACTGAACCTTCATTTTGTTTTCCGTCTGTCTGTCTGTTTGGCAAGACCCTTTATCTGGGAAACGCGTGGAGGTATCGATTTGAAATTAAAAACATATACTCAGGTCTGCGGTTTCTTGAAGGTGTAAAAAAATCAAACTTATGAGTTAACGGAAAAAAAAAGATACGGCCGTTTATGTCGAAAAAAACGAAGCGATCGCGAAGTGGCGAGCCTACTTGCTGGCCTGCCATCACGGGATCTGAAGGCAAATGTCCTTGTACACATGCACGATGTGCGAGTTCAGGTCAAGCTTAAGTTTGTACTGAACTCTCGTTGCGTGAGTCCGACTTGCACTTACCCAGTTTTTCATAATTAAAATGAAACCCTTCAAAATCTTTTGTCCGAACGAAACTCGTTTAGCAAAAAGTGTTGTTACATTAAATATTATCAGAAAAAAAAATCTCTTTGTATAAAATCTGAACTAGGTCAGATAGCCCAACTGTAAAGAAACTTCATCGCAGTAAGATACCAACTTATCCGGGCTTTGTAATCATTTGGATAAAATGTGAACTTCCTAGAGACCTAGAATAACAATGGCTTTCAAAACTTTCTGTAACCACAAAATTATTCTATACTATCTTTGAGCAGCGGTTTTGCCTGTGTCGAAGTCGTTACATATCCTACGGGAACGTCCTATTGGGGTTAGAAGTGCCCTTTAAAATAAAATAATATCGTGTATAGTAATGAGCAATATGATATATTGTCACATTTTCTATCTACCTTAACGTCTGCCATTATAAGATATATAAGGTGACTGGTAATTAGTGACCGATACTTAAACACGTGATTGTACTCATTATTACAAACCGCTTTCCTAAAGAAACTTTTGTTTTTAAAGTAAATGGTTAAATCACAAAAACAAAACAACTGTTTGAAACTTTGAATTTTGCGCGAGCGCCTTAACCCTGTCAGCTGTTATCGGCTCGGTGCCCGTTATTGATGACGTAAGCAATGTACCTACATGTTTCGGTAAAATAATATCCAAAGACTGTTGCTGCTGCTGTTTTGTTATTGTGATTAAATTAATTAGTATAAAAAAAGTTTCTTTGGGAAAGTTATTTGTAATCATGAGTAGAATCAGTGTTTAAGTATCGGTCACTAATTATCAGTCACCTTACATATACAAGCAATATAGAACCCTCTTGCCGGGAGGAGGCAGCAAAAGATAGACTTGGTTGGAGACGTTTAATTAAACAAAATGTCTATATCTTTGAAGACCTACGTAAGAGAGATCTCGACTTCAGGCGAGATACCATCAAGAATAAGCCGCCCTCCAACATCCAATACCGATACAACAATGGTGTTTTAACGTGCCCACACTGTGCACGCACGTTTACAGCAAAAATAGGCTTTATTAGTCACATCAGAGCACGTGATCGCAACCCGTAGTTGCACTAAATCAGAATCCAGGCACGGTAGCCGAAATCGGCTTGGGAGTAAATATATATATACATTGTCACATTTTCTATTTACTTTAACATCTGCCATTCAAGAAATAAGTATACAACAATGTGTTCTAAAGTATCTACTTAATTGTTCGGTATTTAAAAACAAATTTAATTGTCGTAAGATTATTTCTTGAATAGCAGAAATTAAGATCGATAGAAAATGTGCCAATGTCTTATTGCTTGTGACTATACAAACTATACTATACTATATAGACTATACAGAATACAACATTACACAACGAAAAATTTCCAACTACTTAACCTTTCGTTCCCATCGACTATCAGTTCTATGACTAATGTGCCCTGCCCACTGTCACCATTAGGGATCAACCTGAATGGCCCTTATTACTTCGCTACAAGCTTCTCCGGTTCTCCTAGGCCACGAGTTCCTTTAGTCAACGTTCGTCATCTCGATGTATTCAAGTAACATGTATGCCAAATAACCAACACGCCGCAAGCCATTTATAATGTGTGATAAATGATATTTATTTTGCAAATAGGTTTTTAAAAACACTTTTACGAGTAAATTTTTCATCAGTTTAAACTAGATGAAGCCGGTGTTTCCTGGTTACCCTGAGAAGAAACATCGAGACAAACTCAGGGGTCAAAGTCTCTTTTAAAGTCCATACAGCAAACATATGAGGAACTATGCAGGTTATTGTCTGAGATGCTCCTTTAAGGAGAGAACCACACAGATATGAGAGGACCTATCCAGTTAGTGCAAGCCTTTGTCAGTATTCGTATAGCTCAACTTAGGACTACGAAGGAGCTCAACGATTTGAAGGATATATACCTATTTATACCACAATATACCAAGAAAAGGATATTTGGGTAGGCTGCAGGAAATACTCAGATTGCCAGACGCACGTCAACATAAATAAAAAGAAAAAAAAAACACGACTAACATAGTACCTACTCACATTCACAATTATAAAATAAAATATATGAAACAAAATGTAGAAAATTGTAATACCATAACAAAGTAAATATTTGTGTCGAAAATGAATTTAAAAAATAAATAAATTCAAATTAGTAAAATAAAACAATAATCAATGTCAAATTGTAAAAAAAAATAATTATATGATAAAAAGCACAATCAAAATATAAAAAAAACAAAAATGAAAGCTAGAAAAAAATTACAACAACTGTCGAGCGTAATGGAGCATGTCAATCCCGAGCCTTTTTGTCCTCAAGATAGTCCTTTACAGTGTAAATGCCTTTTGGAAAAGTTTTTGCTTCACAAATGATTTGATAAGGTCCTTTTTTTCTTCCTCCTGGCCGTATCTCATATTACTTAGGGTAGGTGCAACACGTTTCTTTCTTTCATTCTGTCCTGTCATCCGTCAAACTATCACTTACTCCCTTTTCTTTCATATCACTCCTCACACAATCCATCTATCTTTTATTTGGACTTCTTCTGCCTCTCCATCCATCTACATGTATCGTATGCTCAGAACTCTTTTAGTAATATGCGCTTCATTCCTCATCTTCACATGACTATACCAAGATAACCGATTTCCTTTTAACTTTTCAGTCACTGGCGTTACTTTTAAACTTCCTCTAATTTCATAAATCATTTCTCTCTTTATCCATTTTCATCACACCACACATCCATCTTAACATTCTCATCTCCGCTACATGCAATCTTTTTTCATCCATCTGATTTGGTAAGCTGTCTGCTATTTCAATGCAATGTTAACCTCTTTCCATCATCATCTTCTTGCCTCTGTCTCATGTTATTGGGGGTCGGCCCAAGTCGTTTTTTTTTTCATACAGTTCTGTTAACCGTCACGCTGTCATCAACTCCTTCTGTCATATCAATTTTCACACAGCCCATTCATTTTTCTTCTGACCTCCTTTTCCCTCTCCATCTGACCACATGTATATATATATTACTGATATTTTAGTACGGTAAGCAGTCCCTGTTTTGCTTTCTTGGTCCCACTCGCCAATTTGCGTCTAGAACGTTGCACGACTAGCGCCATTGTCCTCCGGTCGTTGCAGAGAAGTGTTTAGTGATGTTGCCATGTCGATAAAAGATTTGATGTGTTTTATTGCATAAACTGTTGAACTTATTTTTGTATAGACAAGTAGGTTTTTTTTGAGACCGGAAATTATCTTAAGACCCTCTTTTGGGTGGAAGGTCTACATCAATGTTCCTTCAGTTGCGTTTTGTGTCTTAGCAAGCATTGGCCTTACCGGGCCCCTATGGCATTACGGTGGCTGGGCCTGAAGTCCTTCGTTCCCTCACGCGTGCAGCCTTCTCCTTCGCACAAATAAAAACTGTGGGTACAATGGCGGACTGATGTCCGCCATTGTACCCACAGTTTTTATTTGTGTATAAGTTATGTTACTATATATTTTGGAATTTAATATAATTTATTTCATTCTATTCTAGTTAAACTGAACTTTATATATATATATATTATATACAGATATCGTCCATTGAGTTAGGACAGCAAAATTTTTCCCCTTAACAATGTTAAACTTTCATTAAATTGTCCGTGTCAGAATAGTTAAACAGGCATCCCCTGTAGTCCACTTCGTCTGTCTGTCAATCTTAAATTTTTTTATCTTGAAAATGAAAAAATATAATTGCTCCCAATGCGGTATAGTAGAATTCCCAATAGGCATTTTCGAATCACGCTTTGTTGGTTTTCTTTTTTGAAAACAAAAGTTGATTCTTTTGTATTCCACGATGTTTATCGACATTTCCCCCCGTCGCTACGTAAGCTACAGCTCGCGTGCCATAGGCGACACTTAATGGTCTGCCACTTCGCTCATTTTCTTCACCACGTTATTTCACCATCGTGTCAAGAACTCTGTCGCATTCTTCGTATTTTAATGTTCAAAATGTTGAATTTATTCGTCTAGTCTTTTGATATTGGTTTTTTTGCATTTTGTTTATTCAGTCATGAGACTTTTATTTTTAGTATTATTATTTTTAAATATCTACGAAACTTGGGGTTTTGAGGCACTACATACCACGAGCTCTTAACGTGATCCATTTGACGACCTAAACTGAACTGTTAAAGTGGTGGAGCTATATAGGATGTATAACTCCATTCCGCTTTTTCGCTCGCATGTTTAATATTTTATACATTCAGTCAAAAAAGTATCGGGAATGGATGATTTGTTTATGGTTCCAAATTCAAATTTTTGTTTTTTTGTAGTTGTTAGATTGGCACAACTGTTTTCCATTTTGGCGCGGAGTTTGAGTTGCATCTGTTATTTATATTAAATACAGTGCTGGTTTTAGTAATATCATATATAGTGTGTATAGCGAATTTCATAATGGACAAAAATATCGAAAAAAGAGTTTGTCTTAAATTTTGCATCGCCAATGGAATTTCGTGTTCGGAGTCACTGAAAATGTTACAGAAGGCTTACGGTGAATCGACTTTATCAAAAACGCGTGCTTATGAGTGGTTCAAAGCGTTCAAAAGCGGTCGAGATGTGATGGAAGATTTGCCTCGCTCTGGTAGGCCGTCAACGTCTGCAACTGAAGTTAACATCGCAAAAGTGAAGAAAATAGTGATTGAAAATCCCCATTCAACTCTGAGAGAGATAGCCGCCGAACTTTCTGTATCTCACGAGTCGATCCGTACCATTTTATCTAATCATTTTGGTATGAAACATGTTGCTGCTCGGCTAGTCCCAAAAGATCTGAATTTTTTCCAAAAACTCAATCGCATCAAAGTCGCTGAGGACATGCTAGAACGAGTCAGTTCGGACCCAACATTCATGAATCGCATTGTTACTGGTGACGAGACGTGGGTTTACGAGTTTGACATGCAAACTAGTCAACAAGCTTCGGAGTGGCGCCTTCCAACTGAACCGAAACCGAAAAAACCACGCCAAAGTCGATCAAAAGTCAAAGTCATGTTGACTGTTTTCTTTGACTATCGCGGTGTTGTGCACTCTGAATTCTTACCGGAAGGTCTAACGGTAAATAAAGAATATTATTTGAGCGTTATGCGGCGTTTAAGAGAGCGAATTCGACGAAAAAGGCCAGATTTGTGGAAAGAAAATTCTTGGATTTTGCACCACGACAATGCGCCTTCGCACAAGGCTATCATTGTGAACGAATTTTTGACCAAACACTCAACAAATACCATCCAGCAACCACCATATTCACCAGATGTGGCTCCTGCTGACTTTTTTCTTTTTCCTAAACTCAAATTACCACTTGGTGGCACGCGTTTTCAATCGATAGAAGACATAAAGGAGAATTCGCGGCGAGAACTGAACTCAATTCCGGAAGCAGCGTTTAAAAAATGTTTTGATGAATGGATTATTCGTTGGCGCAAGTGTATCGTTTCTAAAGGAGCATACTTTGAAGGTGATAAAATAAATTTGGATGAATAACAGACATTTTGTGTATTATTGATCTTTTCCCGGTACTTTCTTGACAGAGTAGTACGTCATGACTTAAGCCCCAGGACCTTTAAAAGGCGTATAAGGGAGCAGAAACCAACTCGCAAAGTCCCCTTAGATATATTATGGAACGTGGTACTATTCGACAACTATCCCTGTACGCTAGGGTGTTTCATGTTTTATAAAATTTTCGATTTTCATTTGACTTTGTTCGAATTCTTAATATCACTCATGCACAGTGTTCATAATTAGACCAAAAATTATCATTATCGGTTAATACTTAGAGGTTGCACAACGCCAATAAGACGTCATCAGTGTAGGGTAAAATTTTAATATTATAATTTTTTACTAGGATAATACTATCCTAGTAAAAAATAAATAATAAATAAATAAAAATTTGAGCAGTCAAAAATCAAAAATTTAAAAATCACGAAACACACTACTGTACGCACTATGCCCGTGCACCCAAGGACCATCTCCATTTGGTAGAAAATTATTTTAACCTATATCTTGATTTTCTACATGTTACATGGTGGCTTAATTGGACTGATTATAGCTATGTAAAAAGTATGGCCTTTGCCTGAACAATGTTATTAATATACATTGATAACATAGTAGGGAGTGACGTACACACTCAATAAACGGTTGTTTCCCGAACACGTTTGCTCTTGAAAATCTCCACTCGAACTAGCCAATAAAGGCAAGGGAGAGACGGTAGCTACAGAGTTAAACGACGAACAGTCGTCATCGGTGTTGATTACGGCCGGCCAACAAAGTCAAGCTGGAGATGAGGAACACGAATTCTCCTGGGAGATTAGGTTCGTGGGATCGCTAATGACCAACAGTTTGCCACAAAACTGCCCTGCGGAGTTTATCTCTCCTAGTCTGGTACTCACTTTAGGCATGCTTTTGCCGTAAGCAATGATAAACCTGTAATGGTTGCTAAATACTGGTCAGACAAAACTTAATTTGATTTTTTTTTTTAATTATTATAAACTAGTTGTTAACTGCGATCCCATCTGTTAGTAAGTAGTGATTACAGCCAATCGATACGAAAAGACGAATTCTTTTAGTGTGTGGCAATATCTATGGCGTCATATAATACTCGTAACTAATACTGCATCGCGCAATTAAAGTTCTATGCGAGATTTGAACATATGGAATAGCCCGATATCATCTATCGGGCAGTTGTCCACCAGACATAAGACTCGTCTGGTCGGAGGATCCTCCTTTTTCAACGGAGGTTTGCAGGACTTTACTCTCTGTTCCAAACACCTCCAAAGTGATTATAATGTAGTTTTTAAATATTATACACGAGAGGTAACGATATAAATATTAGCTTTTTTAACTTTAATGAATGAAAAATCTTTTTACAAAAAAAGAATAACCGACTTCACTAAAAAAAAAACACTAAAAGGATCAAAATAACTTTAATTTCGGAAGTCGGTGTTTCTTGGTATTATTGAAATTAAAGTTATTTTGATCCTTTTAGTGTTTTTTTTTTAGTGAAGTCGGTTATTCTTTTTTGCAAAAAGTTTTTTATTTCATACTTTTTGGTTGCGATACACTTATAAACAGAGTGCCTATTTCTCATGAGAATTCCAATTAACCCAAACACTGCTAGGTTACATTGTGTTATTATGAACTTCCTGTGTCTACCTTCCACCTTCCGGCCCCATCATCAGACCAGTTTGATAGTACCTTATAGCCAAAGTGCATCTCATGACAATTCTAATAAGCCCAAACACGGCTAGGTTACATTGATTAATTACGGAGTTCCAGTGCCTACCTTCCGGCTCCATCATCATCATCAGATCACTTCGATGATACCATTTTCAACGTAACTATTCATTTATTTGTATTGTCATAGTCGCTTAACTATCTTCATTGTGATATCTATGCGAGTAAGAAGTTCCGTTGACTATTTCTGGTCTTCTTCATCAGTTCCACTTCATAAAATGTTACTTTTTGACTGTAAATACTTAAGTTCTCGATGAAAATACTAAAATCACTATATGGTTACCTATAATATTTGAGGAGTTCCCTCAATTTCACCAAGATTCCATCATCAGATCCCAATTTGGTAACTATGGGACCATTTGGGAAGTATACCCTTTTCAACAAATAAAGAATTTTTCAAATCGGTTAGCAAGCAACGAAGTTATGCGCGAACAAACATCCGAATTGAGAACCTCCTTTTTTAGAAGTCGGTTAAAAAGAACGTAGTGATACAGTAATGTTATATCTAAACAAGACAATTATCGACATAATTACTTTTTATAATTCTTGTACAATGTATTTTTGTTTGTGTGTCTGTTATTGGTATTGTTAAAATGCTCACACGTGATGAAAATTACAACGATTAGTTGATATGCCCGGCTAGCTCAGTCGGTAGAGCATGAGACTCTTAATCTCAGGGTCGTGGGTTCGAGCCCCACGTTGGGCGAAACTTTTTGCAAAAGTTTTTTCTTTATTCATCAACCTACTACGCATGACATCTTCCATATGTAGAAAATATTATAAAACATCCTTAAATATTATTTTATTAAAACCTGCCAAAATTTATTAAATAGGCAAAAATGTGTTATAAAAATTAAATATTTCAAGTATTATACACATATTAAGTATACTTATATATTTATAACATTATCTTGAACACCTCTGTATGCATGTTTATAGCGTTATTTATGTCTATTTTTATAAATAATTGTTTCTTTCTTTGCCTTCAGATCAACTGTCTTTTTCAAAATCCTTAAATCGTTCAGCTTGTAATCTATGTGTTTGTATCTTGTCATATTCGTATTATGATCTCTATCACTCAATGGTTTGCTGGAAGAAAACTCAACTTTGAGTTAAGCTCACCTATGAACATGACGTCTGTTATCCACTTATATTATAACTTATTACGGTTGTGCAACAAAGAATTAAATGAATTAAACAAAATTATTAATAAAATTTAAAAGAAAGTTTTTTTTTTTTTTATGAGCCTGTTTTTCATACTTAAAGGAAGAAATAGAACTGAAAAAGTTGTATCAGAAAGATAATACAGCATCAATCTTATTTACTAGTCAATGTGAAGGCTTTACAAGTGTCAATACACTGCAAGTCTAAATAAATAAAAAACCTACCTGATACCCCAGTTTTCAAATCATACAAAAACAAGACAAACAGAAATAACACTCAAACAGAAAGAAAAATAAGCAAACATGGTGCTTCAATTTGTTACTATGACCTAAACTCAAACATTGTGGTAGAGTACTTTGCGCAACTTGGCGGTCCCATAGCAACTGCACAATGAGTTATATACAGAAGGTCCACTCCATACAACAAGCGAAATTAGGTGCACACATACACACTTCATTGTTAAACACATGTGTTTTTTTTTTAAGGTGGGAAATCATTTAATAACTTTTCTCGTCTAGGGTGGAGTGGAAGGGCTTGTTAGACTTTTACTCTTCCTTCTTTGACTTAAGGTGCACGTGGCAACACTACGTCGTCGACAACCCGGGCTCAGTCCGGACGGTTGGACGGCGAGCTACCTATTTGCTCGACAACTGCTAGCCCACGGCTATGATGACTGGAAATCGGCCCAGCACGAGAGGTTGCTGCCGCTCAAGTGGGGCACAACTTCACCATATCCGGGTGGTCTACACAATGGTGACACCCGGGTGTTTCTTCAACACGGATCAGGTGCAGGAGCTTCCCGAATTTACCATGTCCGAGATACTTCTATGCGTGCGTGCGTTGTCACTCAGTGTATGGAGCCGACCTTCTACATATATTTATAGTGTGGTTACAAGAACAAATAGCAACTAGGAACGTTTATACAAGAAGTTTCCTCGTATGGTGCACTTTTGGTACCCTATTGTTCGTAGAAACTAGTTTGTAATAACTGTTCGTTAGTTATTGCTTATTTGACTAATATTACATACGAATATAGTTGGAATAAGCTTGGTTAGTGTTTCTGGATACTTCTACTGACTATCACCAAACCAATGTTCATTCAGTCGCCTTTAAATTCTAGAACCAGTACAAAAAAAAAATGTGGCTTTATCCGTACCCGTTACTGACCATGTTCTTGTAGTCAAAAGTAAAAAATAAGATATCACAAAATTGTACACGAAAATTTTGCACTTTTTGAACAAAAATTGCAAAAACGATCATATTATTGATAATAGGTACTATTTCAGGACATGGTCTACCGGTATGCCAAATCATATATATAACGCTGAAAAATTAACAAACATAGACACACATGCTCACAAACTTTCGCTTTTCTATCATTATTCTTAGGAGCTTGTTGTGTTCCACTGCAGGGTAAAGACCTTCCTTTCATTCTTCCACTCTTCTTTGTCCTAAGCCGCTTCTTACCAATCTTTTAGGTAAGAGTCCAAATCGTCACGTCATCTCCTTCTGAACTTACCGTGTCATCAAGTTCTGCTGTTTGGGCTCGGCAGATGTGGCTTGCTCAGTTCCATTTTAGTTTGGCAGCTGAGAAAAAGTAACAAACATACTCACAAACATTCACCTTTAAATTACTTTGATAGCGTTTGTCGCTCCAAAATTTTTGAAATAGACAGGAAGTGAGGATAGAACCGTCATAAATTTTGATCATAGTGACCTTGACTAGCTAAATAGAATTAGATTAGACCACTGACGACACACACCTTAACAGACACATCCAACCTTAGCTTAGACATTCAAATAGAATCCGACCATTTTAAAAATACATAATTCAAACAAGAATTAATTCCAACTACGGAGAGAATTCGAATGAAGTTACAGGTGGATGTTGCAAGGGAATTAGAGTAGCTACCTGAACAAGTCTCATTTAAATTTCATATTGAAGTTGCATCCTCCTATCTTCCCGGCTAAAGTTTGCTCGAGTTTGCGCATGGCCGAAGTGACTTTCTTTTACGAATTCCTTTGCATAATAATTGGCTTAGGAATTCTTTAAGACGCGGATTAATTCACAGCGGTAAATGCGTTAACTGTGTTTTGTTTTAATGCCTTAAATTCTCTTTAATTACTTTCTAGGGGTGTCTGAAATTTTTAACTTGCAGATTTTTCTTTTGTTTGGATTCTGGAAATTTGGAATTTTCTTTGGGACTGCATTTTTTTTATTAAAATGCGTTTCGTGATGCTAAATAAGTGTTTGAAATGTTTTGAAGTTTTAAGAAAGGCTTTTGTTTTTTAATATAAATTCTAATTCAAATTTCTCGAATTTTTAAGTATTTTACATTTTTTGTACGTCATTCAATGTCAAAATTAATGAATAATTTTACAACTAAAAGGCAATTTAAGAAATATTTATAATGATTACGTCTATCAAAGTTCAAGTTATTCTAAAATCAATTAATATGTTGCGTGAATGTCTCTCAAAACTGTTAGTAATAATCATCAAAAATTTGCAATTTTTTATTTATTTCCACAGCCTTTTGGGCACATTGCCACTCGAAAGTGATATGGAATATTTTTTTGACGCCATATTGGTTTGTATGTTGTGCATGTTTGTTTTTAGTTAATTGTAATAAGTTTAGGTTATTATTTTTCATTTTACTGTAATTATAGTTAGTCAAGTATTTTTTTTAATGTTAGTAAGCATATTTTTAATATGATTACTAATATTCTGTATTTTGTATTTTTGTTTTTTTTTTTCTTGTACTCGAAAATGTATTGAATAAGTTAGAATGAATATAATAGGTTATTACCTAAACGAATAAAAAAAACTCTAAAACCAAATTTTTTAATAAAACGTTATAATACTAGAAAATTACCATATATTTCCATCTTACACAACAAAAACATCCTGACAAAAAGAAATCGTTCTCGTAAAACAACATACAGCACAAAGCTAGCATTCGTCAAGTAAAACAAGACGTGTAATCCATTAAGCTTTGTATGTTTTGGAGAAGTTGGGGCAAGAAGCGAACTTCCGAGCAATTTGGCCATACAGCCTGAATCAGAGAGACTACAGAAGTTTGACTCCACACAACGTGCGATGAATATGGCGTTAAGTCCCCTCTTTAAGAAGTGACTCAGGTCCTCGGCGGGCATGGCCTGTTCGGGAGGTTCCTGTTTCAGATTCGAATGGAAAACACGCCCAGGTGTCACCATTGTGCTCATCGGACCGAACTCAGTGGAGTATACGGGGAAAGTCTGCCCCACTTGCCGGAGTACCGCTGTGTCCTGGTGAAGGCTATCAGTGGCAGCGATCACTTGATTGAAATCCGGACCTGGATCAGGCCGTGGTCCAGGGTTAGAGGGAATAATAAGCAGGCGTTCCTTTTGTGAAACATTTATTCGAGCGAAGGAGATGTTCGCAACCGTAAGATCTTACACGTCAGCTGACGTGTAAGATCTTCCACCACAGGAGTCGCGCGAGCTTACAGATAACGAGTAAATGGGTAGCTCGCCGTCCTCCCATCCATTACGTGCCGGATGGCCCGGTAGGTAATGACTGAGCTCGAGTCGACGACGTATCGTGTGTCTTAATGAGATATCAGCAAAACTGTAGCAGACCAGTAGATCCGATGTCAAAAAAAAAAAAAAAATTGCGAAAGTGCGAGGCGCAAGTACACAAAGTGCATATACGGTGTTCTCGAACAAATGACAGCTGTCAGTTAGCTTGCACCTGTTATACGTGAAGCGTTTCTATGTGTGCGTGCGTTTTTGTTTGTTGTATAAATTTAGAACCGGCCTTCTGTACCTGTCTGTTTTACAGTAACAATGCCTCAGCAGCGTGTGAACGTTGGTGTAACGTGTGCCTGAAAGTTGAGGAGATTGCGTGTGTATGTGGTTTAAAAAGTAATAGCTGGTCGTCTTTTTTTTTCTTTAGTTTGTATTAGAATAAAATCTTGATTTTGATCATTTAGTGTCCAGGCAGTCTCTATCCATTCTGGGTTGCCTGGAAGAAATCGCCGAGTGCAATAAGGCCGCCAATTGTATGTTTTTTTTTTGTATTAATTTTTATTTTAAAAATTTGTAATCTTGGTATACAATAAAGTATCTAAAATCTTGAAACTCTCAAATACATAGTACACGGTGATAATACAGTTTATGTACAAAGGCGAGCTTAACTCAACAATGAGTTTTCTTCCAGCAAACCTTTGAGTTGCAGAGTGAGAATACAAAATAAATAATATATTTCAATGTATGTTGTATGAGTATGTTGATAAATTTTGAGTTCTACAGTTTGTCATCGATTCTTTTATCTTTTAAACCATTCATAACCAAAGACAGTCTTTAATACATTTTGGAAAGATCTTTAAAACTGCTATTTATGCTCTGTTTTTTCGTTAACGTCTCTAAATTCATCATAATTATTGTATCATCAGCTTGCTATTTTTTCTGCATTTTCCGTTTTTAATTCCGTTTCTATTTATGTCCTAATCCGAGTCATGATATATCCGAATACCAAGTTAGATCCAAATTCATTAACTGTCGACGCGTAATCGATTAGCAAACACCAATTTATGATATTAATACTAATTATATCATCATAATTCTTACTCGCCATCTCTTTTCTCCTACCCCACGCGTATAGCAACTTGAGGATAAGTTAATATTTGACCCAACTCTCAGTTCCCCTGTTTACAAATGTCATTGGCAGAATTTTAGCTGATGTGGTTCTATTCTGTTTCCTATTAATTAATATCTGGCCTTGTAAGTACTTGGCTTTGGGAAGATGTTTCGTTTGTTGGTTTGATTTTTCTACTGTATTTGTCTATGTAGATATATTGATTTTAGTGTATTGTTCTGTTCATTTCTAATTAATTAAACTCTAGTAATTTTTAATTTTTTGATAAGTATTTTGTATTATATAATCGCGTGTCGTTACACACTTATAGGGTTACTGTGTTGTCCGTCTGTCTAGATTTTTTTTCTTAGATATGCGTGGAGAAATGAATATCATATATCCTTTGCCCTGCTAATCTTTAGACCAGTGAAAATCAACTCTTCTAAGTCAAGGCCTTTTGTGTCCTATTTTTGGCGTATATTTTGATACTTACAAGGGAATTTTAGCCTATAGGGTATTTCCTGTTAGTCTGGAATCATGAAATTTGTTGAAACAATGCCATGTAGCACAAGTAAAGGGATACCACGAAAACCTTTAATTTGTAGTTACATCGCAAAATAAGTATTTTTTTTCTATAAATTTGTTTACGATTAGTAAACTAACTGCGACCTATGTCGATGTATAAAGACAACAGTTACCGAACGGCAATACGTCTTATCATCGAGACTCGATTCGCGAATCGAACTATTTACATTAGTAAGTTTGTAGTCTTTTTTTAACCTAAAGATTTACTGGTAGAGAATGCCTTGTTTCTTTTCCGTTATTGCTTGTTTTTTCCAGAATATTTACAAAGCACTTTGCTTTGGAGACATTTTTTACGTTTGAAAAATTTAATATCTGCATTTACTACTGATATCGAAAATATTGATCCAACTTCCAACCAACTGTACTTTTGCCTTTATTTTATTTTATTTTACCGCAACCTCTACAGTGTAATAAGCATAAACAACCTTGTTATTGTTCACACAGCTAGGAGTCAGGCCTCCATTTTAGGAGAGAATGGGCCATAATCCACTAGGTACGTGGGCCTAGGGTACATTGGTAAATTATTTAAAATAAATTACACAAACTAAAGCGCCTGGTTGGGTTTGAAATCGTAAGTTGTACGTTGTGATGTTGAACTCGTAATTCGAGGCCATTACCCAGTGGTAGTCCAGCAGTGGTGGCTTCTGGGCCACCACTGCTCTCTAAGCTTGGTATTGGCAAAGGTAATCTTGTTTATAAAATTGCTGTTACTAAATTTTTCCATTAAAGATGATAAATAACATCTCCCGTTTTAAGTCGTGTGAAAGAAAGAGTCAGACTTTTACTTATTAAAATCCACATGTGTTCCTTTAGTTGCCCTTTGCGTTTAAGATACCTAACATTACAAAAACCACACGAACATAATCACTTACAATTTTAAACCAAAACCAAACATTTATTCTTACTTAAATACAATTAATAGAAGAACTACTTAAAATAAAGCTAGGCTAAAGACGTTTAACACTCAGTTAAGTTAATTTAGAGTCAATTGTATAGTTACGACGATAAATCTGTAGAACGTCTCTGGGATAGTCGCTGAAGTAATTGTTGGTTCGCTCTGTAGCTAACAATAACAAATGCTATTTTAGTTAACAAAGACGATTTCGTCTCAAGGTTAATTTGTTCAGTATATTTTTATTTAGATAACAAGTAGCTGTTTCTTTCTTTTTTGTGTAATGGTGTGTCACCTTTATTTTTTCAAATCATCAAATAACTTCTCCCGGTTTTGGTGGGGCGAGAGGGACTATCAGACTTTTACTGGCTAAAACTCACCCGTGTTCCATCAGTGGTCTTTTGCGTTTCAATGGTGACTTAACAAATCTGCAGGTTTACTCGTATTTTTATCTCTATGTTTGAATATCTTAGTAGCTACATGTATGTACATAGCTACCGTAAATTCATTTATTTTCATAATAAGGTAATTATAAATGAGCCGTGACTTTTATTTTAAATCTAAAACGTTGTAAATGTTTTGATAAATTTAATGTTAAATATACGTTAAACTATTAGTCTAGTCATCAATTTAAAATTTAAAATATCACAATTTATTTCATGCATAACAAAGTTCATTGTTTCATTGTGATCCGTAGATTTTTAAATTAGGGCGTTATTAATATGAACAGTTACTTTAAAATTAACTTAAAAACACTATGCTAAAGTCTGTATTTAAGTAGGGTTAAGTCGATGTTCATGCATTAAAATTATCGGGCCCGTAACGTTACTTCGAAAGTCACACGAACGACGACCCAACTGAACGATTGATCGAATAGAATTTATTGCGAAACAACCTTTTATCGCTAAACACTATTTCGACTGACAGATTTATGGAATATTTATTATTCGATGTCATGCCTTCGGGTTCCCGTGGGGTGTGGAATTACAAGGGTGGGTGGTTACTGAATGTGACCTTGACCTCAAACCCTCAAACCTTTGGTGTAACTGACGTTTTCTAACATTGAATGTGACCTTGAGATCCGGATCATGCCTTCGGGATACGATGGGATGTGGAACTAGAAAGAAAGGGAAACATCGGGGACACTGAATGTGACCTTGACCTCAAGGTAAATGACCTTGGCCTCAAGGTCAATTATATAAAATGTAGGGAAATGTCAGGTTTGTTTAATTAACTTAGTCATAGGTCATATGTTATGAAATGGGATGAAGTGGAAAGAAAAAAAAACTTAAGAAATCTTAACAAAACTCAATGCCTAATCAAACTTTTGGGATCCAGTGAGATGTCCGGTGACCCGAAATAGAAAGGTGGGGAAACATCGGAGGACACTGAATGTGACCTTAACCTTCAGGTCAATGACCTTGATCTCAAGGTCAAAAGTATAAAATTTGAGGGACCATCAGGTAAACGTTAGTGTCCCTGTTGTTTCCCCTCCCTTTTACACCAACATCCCACCGGATCCCGAAGAATTGATTGAGCGTTGTTTTTGGGTGATATTTTTCCTCAGCGTCCCGTTACGTTTAATCCAACCACTTCATATCCTGTTGATTCAAGTCAAGTTAAAAGATTAACAACAATCGGTTTTTATTTCAAAGTCGTTGTGGCACGTGACAATGGTATATAAATCAGAGAAACGTTCTCTGGACAACGTCTTCATACAGTTACTGGAAATGACATTTACCACGCACATACATGAATGATGATAAGTGTTAAGATTCCAAAATATTTATTTATGATACTCGATTCCAATATATTTAACGCTTTGACAATCGTTTTATAACAAATCGGCAATTATTATTTACGGCATGTATTGTTTTCGATCGCAAACTGTCAAAACCGTCACATAGTATATATATTTTTTTTATTTAACTAAACAGCAAAGATGCAACAATATCACCTTAAATAATATCTCCTTAGGTACTGAACCCCTCCAGGTTCAGTTACCATGACGTTTAAAACAAGATTGTTTCATTCTTATTTCCAGTGTGTGTAAGAGATGGCGCTGGATGACCTGTACCCACAGTTTGAACGTCATGGTAATACATTGTCATGAACGGCGCAATGCCGGCCGGAAAATGATTGCATCTCCACTTACCATCAGGTGGGATCGCAGTCAAGCACTGGTTTATAACAATTAAAAAAAAAAAAAAAAGAAAATAAAAGACAGAATTTAATTTCATCGTTTTATTTTTATTTCTACATTCAGCACATATTTTCATATATTTTGACTTGTTTTGGACATTAATTGTCACCGAGATAAGATTGCAATTTGAATGTGGACGTATTTTAAGCACGTAGTGACATCTATGATATAACATAAGACCTAAAATTCGAAATCCTGTAACGCGGTATTAGAGCATAGAGTTCTTCATGTTGTTAGAACATACACAACAATCTTAACTCAACTATCGGGTAATTGCCCTGATCAGACATAAGACTCGTCTGGTCGGAGAATCTTTTTGTTTTAATGGAGGTTTGTGGGACTTTACACCTTGTTCTGAATACTCCTAAAAGTAAAAGAATCGGATCGAATCGAATTTATTTTTTACTCGTAACCTTTTTTTGAGATGGAGTATCATCAAATTATTTCTTCTGCTCTGAATGGAGTGAGATAGTGTCAGAATTTTACTAACCAAGGGCGCTTTCAATTTAGACGTTTCATTTCGGACTGCAACCGGGGTGCAGTACGTTAGTAGTCCGACAACAAGTGCCTAAATTGAAAATGTATATGGCTGTTGTGCGTTTGTGTGCCAGTGATTCGCTATATATCACCGCACTGTTCAACACCAAATTGAACTCGTGGTGCTTGTGACGTTGCCGCCCTGTTGTCGACTGTTCGCCGCACGGTTGCTGCACTGCGTGCTTTATATGAATAATTCGATCGTCCGTACCGACACTGCGGCAGGCCTTCAAAAAACGCATTAATTAAAAGCGCCCTTAAACCCACACCCATATTCCTTCAATTGTTCTTTATGTTCTAGGGCTGTGACGATTCTTTCGGTCGATTCAGCAGCTTGTCATTTCTTACAAATAAAATATTTTTCTTTCTTATAGAGTTCAAAAGTCATCAAGTTTTCGTAATTTGCCAAAAAAAAATGAAACAGTAAAAGCTTACACGTGTATTCGTGTATTCCGGCGCGAAAAATTGCTGCCGACGATCGCCAACACAAGGACAAGGTGGGGTCTTGTGTTGGCAGAGGTGCTCTGCCCAGGCGGGGTACACCTCTACCGTATACTCCACCATGTCCTCCGTGCGGTCCACACAATTTTTTTTATTTTATTTATTTATTTATCTCATACATTTTTAACAATCGTTTAACATATTTTTACAATGGTGGCAACCGGGCGTTTCGTCCGCACGAATCCGGTGCAGGAACCTCCCGAACTTACCATGTCTGGTGAGGACCTGCGTCATGCGGAAGGTGAGGACGCCGTGAGGTCTTTCCAGCCACTTCTCAAAGAGGGGACTTACCGCCATGATTATGGCGTGCCCAATTATGTGTACATAATAAATGAATATATAAAAATGTATACAATCTTGTTAATCCAATAATATCTAGTCTCTTCTAGAAACTCTTTTAAGTCTAAAGCGAACTTTAACAAGAGCACACAATTAGGTGTCGCACGAGCGGCGCTGCGTGCTGCACTTGTGTTGTTTTATCTCGTTACGTGTCAACTAGCTCAGATTTATTTCTTTGTTATTAGTGAAATTGTTTTTCTAGGATGCATTGACACTGTTTGGAGGTTGAATTATAAAGAGATATTTCGTAAAAATATAATGATACGTCTATACTTCTTCTTCTTTGTCCTCTACTGTTTCCATGATTAAATAACCTACGATATATTGACTGGCCTCTTGTTCAAGTGGTTAGTGACCCTGACTGCTATACCGGAGTTTGTGGGTTCGATCCCAGAACAAATGTTTGTGTGATGAGCACAATCATTGGTTCTGTGTCTGGGTGTAATCTATATATATAAAAGAAGAAACTGCCTGACTGACATATCAACGCACACCCCAAACTACTAAGACTAGAAGCGTAAAATTTTGCACAGTTTCCTTTTATGACGTAGGAGAGCACTAAAAGAGGATTTCTTAAAATTCACACCCTAAGGGGATGAAACGAGGGTCCAAAGTTTGTATGATGAAAACCTTCTTTCACGCGAGCGAAGCCGCTGGCAGAAGCTAGTATATCTATAAAATATAGAAATGATATTGTGGAAATGTGTAATACCTGGTGAGTTCTCTAGAAGATATTTTGGTCATCAATCAACCAAAATTATTTCTACTGCTGGGACGGTTTGGTAAATGTCGTTTCTTAGAATATTTGGTTTTAGGAAAGGTCGATTTCATCACCACGTTGAGAGCAGTGAAATAAATAAATTACATACAATACACATGCATGTAATCATCTTCCTGCCCTTGTCCCGTTTTATTTGGGGTCGGTGCAATAAGTTTTTTCTTCCATCGAAAAAAGTCGGAACAGATTGGTATGGGCGTTTCAGTGAAAGTTATGGACACAGGACTAGAGAGACCGCCGAAATCGCAGAACAAGTACTCCGTTTTGGTGTTACTCTATTTTAGGCCAACACTCTCCAGTCTTTGCCACCACACTTTTTGCTTTGTACGTACCTCTAGACCACTCTTGGCAACCAACATAATTTCATCGGCAAACAGCATACCCCAGGGAGCCTCTTCCTGGATGTCCGACGTCAGAGCGTCCATTATCATTAGGAAGAGGTAAGGACTAATAGCCTACAATATTGTAAGCCGCCAGCCATATTGAAGCTGCCAGTGGTGCCCACTGTAGACCGGACTTAGCTACTGCTGTGACTATACATCGCTCGGAACAACTGTACATACTTCCCAGGCACACCTTTCTTTTTAAGGGCGCACCACAGAACCTCACGAGGTACCCGATCGTATGCCTTTTCGATGTCAACGAATACCATAATTATGCAAATTTTATGTACACCTCTGTATTTCTCGCACAGCTGACGTATAGCAAAAATGGTATCCATTGTACCCCGACCCGACTTCCTAGCTAATTAATACTCATAATGAATGTGTTCTCGTATAACTTTCAATATTTTAATATCGTCTTTACCCACGGAAGTACACGGGATAATTTTTGTTTTCTCTTGTTTGAACCTGCAAGTTTTTCGACTTCTAAGAATCGTCATGTTAAGAGGCGGGATAAGACGCAAGTTACCAAATGAGTTTTGAGTACAAGCCATATGGATGGATGGAGGTCAAAGATTAGGTGGATTGATTTTATGAGAGGTTATATGAAATAAAAAAGGAGTTAATGATATTGTGATGGGTGATAAGACAGAATTAAAGAAAAAAGAGCATGTTGCGACAATCCTAAATCATACGGAACAAGGGTAGAAAGAAGATGATGAAGTAGCTAGTAAAATATCAATAGATATAGAGTCTTATACTAGATTTAGCAGTAAACCTTAATTAAGTTAGGTATTACTTATCAATTCTATAAATTAGATAAACATAAAATTATTGTAATAAACTCAACCAAATATACCAAAATAAATAATACACCCAGTATCAAAGTCCAAAAAACGTTTTAACATATTAAATATACACCAACTACAAAACAAGAAAACAAATAACTCACATATATCTTGAAAGCTATATTGAAGGAATAAATCTCTAAAACTTTGACGTTTAATACAACAATAAGGAGATGCTGAAGTAAGTTAAGACCAAGGAATATAGCAGAAGACCAACTCCATATAACAAGCAAAAACGCACGCACACATTGACACGCTACACGTACAGCGAGTACAAGCGCACTTACGATTGGTAATTGTTTGAGATCACCGTATATATGCGACTATGTGTGCGTGCACCTATGTTCGCTCGTTGTATAAAACCAACCTTTTGTAGGTGGGAGTTATTCTGTGAGAGTGTGTTCAGCTGAAATTGAGTACTACATACCTGTCTTGATGTGTCCCGGAGGAGTCGTTACGCGGAAGTTCTTTTGTTTTGAAGAATATCTTTGATTGCTGCCAGTATGTTATAAGAGTTCTGGTTCGAAATATAATAAGTTTGAGAAAAGTTGTTATATAAAGTAACTTTAGAATCATCTTTCAAAAAATAAATGCTTTAGTTCATGAAATTTTTACACGATGCATGTAAAAATTATACTAAAACACTTCTATGAATTTGTTAGTACTTTATCCATGTCATACTATTTGTTTTAATATTTTATATTGTACATTATCTAGTATAATTCTTTTGCAACTGCGCAATTCGCAACTAACATTCATCATCACCTAGTTTTTTCCCAACTAGCTTGGATTGGGCTTCTAGTCTGACCAGATGCGGTTGAATACCCATGTTTTACATGGAGCGATTGAGTATCAGACCATCAGAACCTAGTGCCTGAACCCTGAGCAACACGATACTCCTTGAATAGACCAATGGTCAGACTCTCTGGCATCTGACTACCTGTTACGACTGTCAAATATCTACGAATGATAATCGGGACCAAAGGCTTTACGTGCTTTCTGAGGCACGGGGTGTCAGTAATGTCCTAGATAAATTTAGGAATGTATTAATCATTGAAAAATTGACACTGGTACTTACTCGGTTTCGGACCTACAACCTCAAACATAACAGGTGCTTTAACGCATTGTCGTATTTTTTCAAAATTAGTCACTAACGTTTAAATGTACCAAACCATGACCGCTCACAATAAATTCAATCAAAGACATCAGCGAAGTAGATACTGCGGAAATTCAGCATTCCATTTCCGAATATCATTAAATACTGTCCTCGATTTAAACCCATAGAACTAAAGATTAATAACCATTAAATCCCCACGTACAAGTATTAAAACGAAGCTTTTAAACGTTAGAAACCACCGAAGACGCACTCCTGTTTATTTATAGCTCTTTGATGAAGTTTTAAGTCTACTACGCTGTAAAATTTATAACATAACCAATGGAGATAGAGCTCTGAATATATCAATAGAAGTTCCTCAAGCCCTGGATTTTGGTGGACTGAAAGAGGGGTGGCAGGTCAAAATAGTGTGGTAGTGATTTTAGAGTGAGGACAGAGTCTACAGATTGTTTGCTTCTCAGCGGTTTATGGAAGTAGATAATGGGGGCGTAGGAACGGCAGATGGGTCTTCGGCTAAGGCTATAAAGTGTGCGGGTAAACTTTTTTTAAAGATATATCTTATTTTGCTGTGGTAAATTAATGTATTGTATGGACAATATGGGCTTAATGACAACGCATTTAGGTAATAGCCCTTTATAGCCTTCTTCTTTATCTCCTTCCCAACATTACTGAATAAATAAAATAAAATTGTTAAAAAAAAACACATGACTGTTTTTTTAGTAAATATTATATTTGCAAGCTGTAGAGAAGTAAATTAAATAAAATGTATCTATATATTAAATAAATGGTGAACCTAATGACAGATTTTCTTCTTAAATCATGTGTCTAGATAGAAATGTTATTACGCCTACTGCTTATATCCTCTTATGTCATGGCCCAAACCGCGGCATCTTGCTAGATGATTCAGCCGCATACTGTTGGTCTTTGTTACCAACTTTCTTGTTTCATTTACCTACATTTGTATTTACTAAGAAACCATTTGTGCAACTTTTTTTTTCGAAATTTAAAATTTTTGTGAAGTTCAACTTGAGACAAGTAAAGAGCTCATGCATTGCATTCAGCAAAGTTGTAGTAGGCTTAACTAAACAGATGAGGAAAAATTTAATTTATTGCAAGAATCTAATAGGTGCGAAAAGTACAAGGTCAGTCAAGATAATGGTGCTCGTAGGAGGCTTATAATTAACAGCTGTTGTTGTTCTTTGTTATGATAATGATGTTTCAAATAAGATTACTTTTAGCTATTGTAATAATCTTCGTGTGTAGTTTCGATTTGGTCTATTACAGTTTTAAAATGGCGTAGAAATATATTACCACAATACTGGTTATTAACATTACGTGGAACGGTGTATTTTTGCTAACCTTGGCCAAAATCAAAAGCAGTTTCAAAAGTTGCATATTAACTTGGGCAATACTGGAACTAACGGATAAATTTAATAGTCGATATTTTTTAATATATTGGAGACTGTGATACTCTTTTAATACAAGTTAGTATGTAAAAAATCAATAAATCAGAAATTATAATAGATTATCGATTAATTAAACGTAATTAAGATTTCCTTTGCGGTTTTTCAATAAAATAAAACATTCATTACAAAAATATTTAATTTATTATTTGCGAGAAGCTTACATTTACTTATAAACTTATTAATAAGAACACTTTTTGGTCTCAACTTTAAATAAAACACTTCTGTACAATTATTTACATTAAAACTACTTAACATAATTATTGTAATAAGTTTAACTTAAATATCTGCAATTACTGAACAAATTAATGAATTACAACAATTTCAATACTCTTTGTTTCTGATTTGACTCGTATTATATTTTTAAGACTAATTGATTCTATTGAACAATTATTTTGTGTTAAAACATTTTAGTCTCCAACATTCAAATTATAGAAAAATAATCTGAATGGTTATTTAAATTCATTGCGTAGTTTATTTTCTTGTTGATTCATTATATTTTGTTATACTTCCAGATTTGCGTGGAAGCGTTATATAAACTAAATTATCATAATCAATTACTCTAACTACAAACTAAAGTTATAACCATTCATCCTTAATCATATCTGAAGCCTTCTCCGCAATCATGATAGTCGGAGCATTAGTATTCCCTCTAACAATCAATGGCATTATAGAAGCATCTACTACTCTTAGTTTTCCAATACCATACACTCGTAATCTTGGATCCACAACAGCTTCTTTATCCCATTTAGGTCCCATCTTACAAGTACCCACAGGATGGAATATAGTTGCTGTGTACTGAATTAGTAGGCAAGTCCAATATTCATCAGTACCCCATATTAAACCTGAACAAGCTTTAACAGGTATTCTGACATATCTAGCTCCACTGGCTCTAAATGCTTCAGTATCTTCTAAACTAACAGCGAATTTTAGTCCATCAATCAAAGCTTCCAAATCTTCCCTCTCAGTGAAAAATCTTGAATAAATCAATGGTGAACCAAATATTGGGTCTGTAGTATTCAATAAAATAAACCCTCTACTTTTAGGAGTCAAAAGTAATGGCCTAGCTGATAATCCATCGTAAAATGCTAAAGGAAAAATGTTTGTTGCCAAATATGTTGTCGGATCAGCGTAGAAATCTTTTACGTTTCTCCCATCGAAATGGAACTGTATATTTGGAACGTCATGACCATAATAAGTACTCATAAAAGCAGTTCCAGTAAGAGTACCAGTTGAGGCCAATGGACCATGTTTGGGTAAAGGTTGTTCATAATACTCGTGTATTTCCTCCATTAATTGTTCGTGAGTTACAGCTGTTGATGTTTTGTTTGACAAAGCCAAAGTTAAAGCATCAGTAGTGATATGATCTTGTAAATTAGCGCCTACACTCAACTCTGCTAGTACTGGAATATTAAGACTTTTTAAATGGTATTTCGGTCCAATACCAGACAGCATCAATAGTTTTGGCGAGTTGATTGTACCACCACTTATTATAACTTCTTTATCTGCATAAGCTGCGAGTATTTCTCCATTCTTAACATACTCAATTCCATACGCCTCTTTTGTGATAGGATCAATAAGGACTTTAGTGACAAAGGCATTGTTTATTATATGGATATTAGGGCGTTTATATCTAATAGGGCTAATGTATGCTCTGTTAGCAGAGTTTCTTTGACCTAGCTTTGTGGTTGTTTGAGCTATATCTGTTCCATATTGGTTCTCACCATTGAGGTCAGTGATAGGAAGACCTTTTTCTTTGAAAGCTTGCACTAACATCATAGAGTTGATATCAAGATACTTAAATCGTTCAACATTGATAGGACCACCTTGGCCATGGTAGTGTGTGTCATGAGCTTCTACGTCTTGATTGTTTTCTGCTTTCTTGAAGTATGGCAAAACCTGTAAAATGTACAATTTTGGTTTTCAAAAGTCACTGGTTATTCGTATTTTCTATCTTTATTAACAATAATAATCATAATCAGAACAAATTGGAGGTGTGATGGTACCGACAGGAGATTGTTGAATGTACATGTAGATGGATGGAGAGGGAGAGGGCGGCCAAACAGAAATGGATGGATTTTTTGAGGAGTGATATGAAATAAAAGAGAGTTAGTGATAGTGTGACGGGTGACGGGACAGAAGGGAAGAAAAAAAACATGTTGCCCCAACCCCAAGTAATATGGGACATAATGGGCAGGAAGAAGAAGAACATCAACAAAATCATAATCATTTGTTGACAGTTTGATTAATAAACCCCAAGCGAACGCCGGCGTTCGCTCATTGTCTTTCTATTGTGTCTCTAATTACTGTATTTGAAAGGTTAAAGTTTGAGTCAAAATAAGTTTTGTTATTTGACATTCAAAATTAAACATATAAAATAATCAAAGTTTTGACTATTGCTCCAATCCTTTCGGTTGTAGCGTCATGTTTTATGAGTTTCTCGATAAATGGGTTACCCAACACTAAAATATTTTTTTAATTTGAACCAGTGGTTTCTGAGCTTACGCTTTCAAACAAAGAACAGCTTTAGCATCAAAATATTAAGTATAGCTTTGAAATTTCTTGAAATTAATAACCAAGTAATATCACGTGTGTATACTTTTTACAGCACATAATTATAAAATAACAGGGTTTTTGTTACGCTGGCATGTGATATAAAAGTTAACTGACCTCTCTATAGCTCCAACCATGGTTGCCAAGTTCTGCCCAGCTGTCGTAGTCTCTCCGGTTTCCTCTCATGTATATCATGTAGTTAATGGCACTCGAACCTCCCATAGTCTTCCCTCTGTAACGTTACAGTTTTTAGCTAAATTGTTTTGTCCTTCAAGTCTGCTTGTATGGCTAAATTATGAAATCATGAAAAAAATCAGACAATCAGATTACGAAAGTATCACAATGGAAACTATTGTGATAATTAATTGTTACTTTTGATTAATTATCACAATCAGTTGTAACTGCTGTAATTAATGAAAATGTAACCACTAGTTTTGTAAACAAAAATATCCGATTTCATAATATAGTAAACAAGCTTTTGATGTTTTAGTACCAACAACTAAAAACGTTTTTAATAATTTTCAACAAAAACGTGCATTGGTAACTATAAAGTTAAAACCACATAACACAAACTCAACTTAAACTAATTAAATCAACAAAAAATCAATCAATATAAAATATAAAGTGACCACATGCCATAATAAAAAATATATGTACCAAATCAATCAACATGAAAAGTGACCAGATGCCATAATAAAAAATACATGGACCAAATTAAAAAATCAATCAACATATAAAGTGACTAGATACCATTATAAAAAATACATGTACCAAATCAACATAAACCTACTAGTAGAGAACAAAAATACTAAACTACATAAAAAATATCCTGACAAATAATATAAGGTGCAGGATTCATAATTATACCTTTACTACACAGTATATATTCAACATATGTTAGAAATATGGCAATGTGTATTATCAAATTAACAGTAAAAAAACTGTTTTACTTTCCAATGAAATCGACTCGACAAAACATGACGTTTATTCAGTCACAGCCTTTGGCAAAGCTAATGTAGTTAGTACATTTCCGTTTATACAAACAAAAATAGTTCAGACATTGACATATTTTATGGAATCTTACAGACACGTGTATCACTATGTATGGAAACAAAGATAAATATGAAAAGGATTGGTCTCAAAAAATCTGACGACGTCACGTCGCACATCGAAGTGGCTTTTTTCCAATTTAAAAACTGTCAGCCCCAGAAGAATTTTGATGTATAAACTTTGCTGTATTACAGGTAAGATGCAATAGGTCTATTAAAATGAAAATAAGAGAAAATACAAGAGAGTATTGCGATGGAAAGTTTTGTGGGACAAGGAAATATAGTAAATGTAGAAACAATAAAAGCTGTAAATTCTTTAGCTTCTCACTGATAAAATTTATTTTGTGTTTCGTTTTCATTCAAAATGTGAAAATGGATGAATTTTGAATATTAGTATTTCATGTCCTAAGGAATTAAAAAATATATATAGATGGCTTTATTAGAAGGTAAAAGATGATATAGCAGTAAAGCAAATGTTTACTGAAATGATGATCGTCAAAGAAGAAGTATAGATGAAGAAAATAAGTGGTACCAGTAGGAAATTAATTAGAGTTAGGATAAAATAATGATAGTTAAATATTGAAATTTTACCCGATAGAAGTTTGATAATTTGGGTTAAGAAATCGTCAATCTGAATGTCGATTTGACTATAACTTCTAATCTTTACCTGTTTTGTAACGGAGACCTGTCTACCAAATTCTACACGTACTAAGTTGGTAAGGTTGAAAGTACATTAACATAAAAATATACTATTTAATCTAAAATATAATACTCGTATTAATATCTACGCCGATAACTACCGTTTTAGTAACAAATTCTAGGTTACTTAAAATTGCGATTTTTTCACTCACCGTTTCGTAGATAATCGCTTTAAAGGCAATAAGGTCAAAACAGAAATTGAAAAGCAAAAAAAAAAAAACGGTTTTATCTTTGGTAAGTTTTTAATTACATATTTCAGTTCCTTAAGCTAATGAATGAAGTTGAAGACAATTGATATAAAGAAATTCTGTTCATAGATGTTTGATGATATTATTTCATGGAATGACAAAAAATGCAATAAACTAAAAATACAAACTAAATAACTTGCTTATGTTGAGTTATGTAATTATTAAAATTACGTGCTAACTATCTTAATTAAAAAAAATATGATAATACCATACCATTATTACTTAAGAATAAAATATATAAAATTAATAACTGTGGATGTTATTAATCTTCATATGGCAATAGCAAAAACTTTGTCTAAATTAAAAAAAAAAAAACAGTTGTTCCTTTTCTGTAGATTTTGAGAATTTTTATATCATAAAATCTTATTAAAAAAAAGACACATTGATAATAACAATTTAACTAACTGCTGTTTGCAACTATCTAGCACTTCTAGCAATTTCTACCTATCATTTAATCTACTTAGGTATACGACTCGTTAAAATAATTGATGCTTCGCAAATTGTTTGAATTATCGTTCCCAATAGACGTTATGCCAATCTTCCTTAATCATATCTGCAACTTTTTCTCCAATCATCATGCAAGGAGCATTGGTATTGCCTCTAACTATACGAGGCATAATAGAAGCATCGGCTACCCTCAAACTTTGAATCCCATACACTCTTAATCTTGGATCGACTACTGCATTTTCATCATACCTAGGTCCCATCTTACAGGTGCCCGCAGGATGATAAATAGTTCCAGTATAACTCATTAAAATGCAAGCAAAATATTTGTTAGAACCCCATTTATGTGAGGCGCAAGGTTCCACACGCTTTCTTAAAAACTTCACATTATTTTCTTTAAAAGCTTTTGTCTTTTCTAATTTCACAGCAAACTTTAGAGCCGCAACCAAAGTATATAAATCTCTTCTTTTTGTGAAGAACCTTGGATATATTAGGGGTTGGCCGAAGAAAGGGTGGGTTTTGTTAAGAGTTAAATACCCTCTGCTTTCTGGGTGCAAAAGAATTGGTCTGACGTTTATACTATCGTATAATGAAAACGGGAATATACTGCTTGCCAAATATGTAGTAGTATCCATATAGAAATCTCTCTTGTTTCTACCGTCAAAATGGAATTGAATATCTGGGAGAGTTTTGTCTTTGTCTGCGAATTTTGTTTGATAAAAAGCTGTTATTTGCAAAGGACCAGTTGCGGATATCTCATTAAACCTGGTTCTGTACTTGCTAAAATCTTGAATAGCTTTCAACATTTGATTTCCTTTCAAGAGGGTTGATGTTTTATTTGTGAGATTCATTATCACTGCAGCTTCTGTAGTAGCATGGTCTTGCAAATTATAGCCTACTTTTAAGTCTACTATTACAGGTATTTTTAATTGTTCTAAGTCCGATTTTGGTCCTATACCAGACAACATCAATATTTTTGGACTATTTAAAGCTCCTGCACTAAGTATTATCTCTTTTGTAGCATAAACATAATGTATCTTATTATCTTTATAATATTGCACTCCATAAGCTTGCTTATCTTCATCAATAAGTACCTTGACCACTTGTGAATTAGTCATTACGGTCAGGTTGGGTCTTTTATCGCGAATAGGTCTAATGAAAGCATCGTTTGATGATACTCTACTGCCGGCTTTAGTTGTAGTTTGGGTGGTCATGGTTCCAATCTGCTGTTTTCCATTGAAATCAACTAGTGGAAATCCTTTTTCATTAAACGCTTTTACAAGCATATTTACATTTTTGTCGGCGTAAGCAAACCTTTCTACATTTAAAGGACCTCCAATTCCGTGATAATCGATATCATCATGCTCGGATATTTGAATGTTCTCAGATTTCTTGAAATAATACAGGACCTGAAATTAGAAAATGTAGGTTTGTCTTAACTTGAGAATCATAATTTTGATTGATATTACAATTCTTTGCACTTAGCAAACAGACAGAGAATATAGTGGTTTGATTGTTTTAAAGCAAAAATAGCAAATAGATATTTATGCAATATAGCTGATTTGAAATAAAAATAAAATAAAGACGAAAAGAAACACGTGATTCATTAATTTAAGAGAGGTAACTAATCAATCGATCCTGGATCGACAAGTGAGGTAGCTTTCACTTGGAGTAATAGGAATTGTGGACCGACGTCGACTGAGATGGTTTCTAACGTTGGTCGGCTAACAATCGTTTGGATGGGTAAAACCTTTAGAATATCTTAATGAGTCTACTTACATCATTATAGCTCCAGCCTTTATTACCAAGCATGGCCCATTCATCGTAATCTTTTTTATTACCTCTCATGTAAACAACATAATTTATAGCGCTTGATCCCCCCATAACTCGGCCACTGTAATTTCAAAGTTAGTAAATTATCAATAAAATAACTCTATAATTCTACATAATAAAAAACAAGCAGCGTATAAATGAAGGTAGCAAAAAATTGTATTAAACCTATAATATTTCCAATGCTTGCAATGCCACAGGACTCTCCTTTGAGAGAGATCATTATCACCATCATTTCAGCCGAAAGACGTCCACTGCTGGAATAGGCCATCCCTAAGAGTCACCACAATGACCGGTCTTGTGCGCCTCGCATCCATCGGATTTCTGTGACCCTCAATCATTCCACCTTGTTAGAAGCATTCCAACACTGTATCTTCCGGTACGCGATAGCTACTGCAGAATTTTATGGCCTTATTGACCGTCTGTTCTATGAGTAACTTACTTAAAATATAACGACCTTTATTTTCCTGAGGATATTTTTATTACTGATCCGATCACTCAAAAAAACTTTGAGTATTGCCGTTTTCATTAAACTTTGGGTGATTTTGAGCTTTCTAATGAAACCCATTGTGTCCGACCACAATTCAGAGGCGTATGTCATTACTAGCAACATGCACTGGTCATAGACTTTTATCTTGAGATACTGTGGTATTTCGGACGAGAAAATACCACACAGCTTCACGAACGTTGCTCAACCGATTCGAATTCGACAATAAACCTACCTAACTGAACCGTTCGTCCCAGGTAAAAGTCATAGTCCACAAATTCGAGTATGGAGTCTCCGATTTTGATAAAAGTGGGTACACACGGGTGTTTACTATGACCTTGGTTTTGTCTATGTATATTGTAAGGCCCAATTGTGAAAGGTAGTTGACAATATTCCGCCACACAGATTGGTGAATATCTCGTTAAAACATACGACAGAAACTACCATCAAAGTAAACATGAAGGTCTCTTCTCTGAAACAGTAGTCCAAAACCTGCTACACAATTTTAAGCGGGTTGGTGCTAATAAGTATTCTTGCATATAACAAAGAGTAACCTGCATTAATGTGCAGGTTAATCGTAAAGAAACGATGATTTCTTGAACCTTTTTGTTGGCAATAATAGTAGTGAAACATTTTTTATCCTTAATTCAAGCATTTCTCGCTAGTTCTACATAATCATCATCCATGGGTTACAGTAAATTAATTTTGATTTGATACAATTTGCTTTGATAGTAAGTTAAATCGTAATACTAATGAAAAAATTATTAAAACAATATTTTTAATAATTTTTTCTTAGGTAGGTTTTCCTTGAGGAAAAATTTTCAAGGAAAACCTAGTTACACGGACAAAAACAATTTGAGTTTTTAATTTTCTACTGTTTTCACTTTAATCTAATTGCCACTTGGAATAATATTACGATGATTTTCATTAATCAAAATTAATTTCTAACATTTAGAACGGGACTAATGGATTCTTAGGATTAATCTTTTCCTCAAGAGAAAAAAGAAATAACTCTAAATCCTTGAAAGAAATTAAAAGGTTTAAAAATATTAAGTTTAACTGTTTTTTCTATTTTAAAACAATCTAACATCCAAGCCTTTCAGAAGTGCCATCATAGTTTTAGCTTTTAAAATTGTTTAATAAATTCAATTGGAAAGATTCCAAGTTTTAATTTATTCTGTTTTAAACGTTCGAGTAACAGCCGAAAAATTCTTCTGAGCGAAATGAGTTATAAATATAAAAATGAAGATGACAGGGTTTTTTTCAGTAAATCTGTCGGACGATTGCTTTGTTAGATAAATAAAAAATTTAAAAAAAATAACAATAACAGATTTTAAATAAAATTCTTTATACAGATATTTCGTGTATTATTTAGCATAGCATAGCGTAGTCGGCCTTATAATGTTCCCACTGTTGGGACTCAGACCTTCTCTCTAGGAGAGGGAATAATGGGGCCGTAATCCACCACACGGGCCTAATGCGGGTTGGTGGATGTCACATGTCTTAGAATGTTTGGTTCTAGGACATGCCGGTTTCTTTACAATGTTCTCCTTCACCGTTTTGAGAACAGTGGTGGTGAAATAAATTACACAAAATAATACGCCTGTTTGTAATATTTAATTTATTATAATTGTTCTTGATGATTTACACCATAGCCTTAATCTGCCTCACTTGGGCGAAATACCACCATGACACATTGGCGGCGGCAATCTCTTGCGCCCGTACTGATTCAGGCCATGGTCTGGAGTGAGAGGGAATGGAAAGCAGTCATCTCCTTTTTTGAAACAGTAAGTAGTAGTAGTTTGTATTGCGATCGAGATAATCGCAACTGTGAGGATACGGACATCCTTACACCCCAGCCGCTGCTTTAGGGGACGCCCCGAGCTTCCGGAGTCGCAGGGCGAGTTCCGGCCACCGTAGGCGCGGGCTTGCTGACGACAAGCAATGCATAGCTCGTCGTCCAGTCCTTTTGTAATGACCATTTCCGGGTCGACGACGCACGCCTCAAAGAGATGTCAGATACGGTTTTATATAGGCCCAGTAGGACCAATGCCCGCTAGGGCCACGAGAATTTTCAAAAGAATTTTCCTGGTTCTAGAACGCAAAGGGCCAAAAGAACAGAGGCAGTTTTTAGTAAATAAAAGTCTGACACACCCTCTTCCTAACCGTGTGTGGATTCATTCGATTTAAAAAACCGAAAATATAAATATACTAACAAAAAAAAAAAACACCGACAAATGCGAACAATTTTGAAGGCACAACAAGCTCACAAGTAGTTTTTTATGTGTTTACGATAATAATCTGAAATGTCCAATTTATATGCATCTGAGACATAAGTTAAAAAACAAAATAGACATATTAAAATAAACTACAAAATGCAAAATGTATTTAATAAACATTTTGCAGGGCGTAGATTTTTCTTCCTCATGTAAAGTTATATCTTTCGTATTATGAAGTTTTTAGTGTAAAGTACAATAATACTTTTGTATGGGTGCATTTAAATCGTGCATCATAACGTTGTTAAAAATTGATAACGGGACCATCTCCCACAGAGAAAAGTTCAAAGCTCTTCGAAAAAAAAAAATTGTCTTTATAAAAACCTCTGCGTTCTAAAAATTCTAGATTTAAAAACCCATTACTTTAATTTCGTTTCTCATTAGTCGCAATCACACTAAAATAATTTATAGCCTTTTCTTTTACGTTTATAGGTCATAAGTATTTTATTAGGTATCTTCTTGCATGCTGCATGATTCAAGTAAGCAAGCATCCTTGGTTGAAAATATGGTAATCAAAACAGTAGTATAATGCAGTGTCCCGCAAACTTTTTGTGTTCAAGGTACGGACAGATGCTAAAGTGCATGGATAGTACAGAAATAAAATCGCGTGAAGCGAGAAATGACGCCATCTAGCGTGAAACCAGGATTGAAATGTTGCTATCGACAACATTACATTATACTGTTAATAGATGGCGTCGCTGTGCTTCAAATAATTAATGCTTAATTAATGTTTATTTTTGTACTTTCTTTTTGTTTCTTCGGACACTGAAATAATTTATAGTTTATTTTAAAGAGATGAAGATATTAAAATTGAATATCGATTTATAAATATTTGATTATCTATGTGTTAGTTTTCAAACTTGAGAGGGTAGGTTGAATATAGATTTAAAAATAATAACTAGTAGGTAGTATAAATAATACTTAGACCAGAGTATGACATAGCTCAATTGATTGTTCCCTAAGTTAATTTCGATTATCTCGTTCCAGCGCTTTTCGTTGAATTTTATTTTTAACCAGATGTATTGTCTACTTATTTTACCAAAATGTGTATATATGGATTGTTGAATTTAGTAAAAAGAGCTCAAATAATTGCTATGCATAATCAAGGTAAAAACTTGTAGCCAGAGAGACCGGTGTAAACGTAAGTAGATTTTTTTTCTTCTTTTATATAACAAAAACCTCCTTTATAATAATCATTATGGGGTATTATATATTTCTGTTTTATTGTTGCAGAGAAAAACAGTTGCTCTATGGGTAGGACGATTTGAAGAAGAGGGTTCTTTGAAACACCAGAAAAGAGCTGGCAGACTAAAACTAATAAACATGTTGCAGCGTCAAACCATGATAAGGGAGTACGAAGAAAATGGACGTCTGTCGACGAACCACTATGCTGGTTTATTTGACACAAGCGTTGACACTGTTCGTCGTGCTCTTCATACTTAGCTAAAAGATGCATCATCGGAGGCATGTTGTGAAATCCTTGCTATATGGATTACATAAACTTTGATTAGAGTAGTGTCATCTTTACTGATGAACAAACTTAAGTCCAGTGAACACGGACGGTTATGTTTATGGCGTCAAGATGATAAATAATTATGATACTGAATTAATATTATGTGCTCAGTACTTATTCTCTGTATTAACTGGAGACCTTGTTATGTGTGTTTAACTTAATACCCGTATTTAAAACAACTTAAAAAAGTTATGAACACTTGATATGTTGTTGTGCAATTTTATAGTTTTTAGCCTTCATTTAATCTTTTTAACATTTGGAATAAAATTATCTGGTCACTTGTTTGTTAAGGTTACATAAGCTTCAATCCTCTTTCCAATTTTGGAAACGAATACTTAAGCTATGGCCTCAATAAGAAGTTATATATAATATTATAATCTTATTCGGTGATTAATAAACGGTGATTAATAAACGGCAATTAATAAACGGTGATTGTTGAATTTGAATAAGAAATTGTAAGGAATAAACATATTATTTTTTTAATAGTGCCTTTTTGTTTGATGAGCCTGTTTACCTGCATTTTTTTTTCGTTTTGCTGAGTACTACTACTACTCACTACTCACTTGAATATTATATTACAAATAAATAAATATCCACTTGTAGCTTTGTTATAATATTCCTACCGATTTCTTTTGTTTGTTATTCAAAACTTAAAAAAAGTGTGAGTACTACGTGAGATTCGAACTCACGGCTTATTGATTTACGCATCTATCTGCACATGCTAAACCGCTAGGTCAACTTGACTCCAATTTAAATGATGAAATTATGAACTACAGTCAGTTGTTGATGACAATGACGACGCATGTGTGTATTTTCTGTCAGACTAAAAGTCAAGTTTATACTTTGTGGGATTGCCTTTGGACGCCACTTAGCTGTGAAGAAACCAACGCCATCTAGTTAAATTTTTGAAAACTTGAACTTTAACGTGCAAGGGAAAATAGGCGTTAAGGTATCCAAGCACTTTCGCTGGCCTCTGTACACCTAGGAAATCGAAAAATTTTGGAGGTACACCTTATAATTCAGAAAAGGTATTTTATGCGATTGTTTAATTGAGCATATTAGGTGGTCCAAATTTGGAGTAATCGATGATAGGGCTGCTCGTTTCAGCCAAGAGTAGGTGAAGACATTTTATGATTATCTTCACTTTTTTTTTTTATTTAAATGAAATTCTGAATAATTTTAATGTGCAATTGTTTTTTCGAACAGTTTTTCCTACTCGTAAATCGACAAGTGTCAGAACGGAATGCCCTTAGAAAATCGATTTAAAATCCAGTCAATAGATTTATCTACTTTTTTTTCAATGTGTCTGGTTTTGTCTTGTCTCTTCAACTTTGAGAGGTAACTTTATTTCTCCGAGGCTCACCAACTAATCACCACGGTACGCCAGTGTGCCGCAGCACACTCTTTGCGGAACACTGCTATAATGAATGTTTGGAAACATAATACTTCGAAAATAATGTTATTTTCGCTAAAAATAACATCGGTTTTTCGACCAAATGAAACGTCGGAGTAACGAAAAAAATCGAATAGATAATCGATCAACTGATACAGTGGCAGACGTGACTTTGATAAAATAATAAAAAAAAAACGAAACGATAATAATTAAAAAGTTTTAGGTGAAATGAAATTCGGTCAAATGTTTTTCGAACTTATGATAGACAACTGTTTTGTTTTGTCCGTTTTGTTTTTCGCCTTTTTTTATTCTTGATTTCGCGCTTGACCGCTATCTCACCTGATGGAAAGAACGATGCGGTCGAGGATGGAACGCGCTTACCTAGAAGTAACCTATTCACTCTTGACTTAAAGATTCCCGGGTTGTAGCTATCAGGACACACAGATTCCGGCAAGGAATTCCACTCCTTAGCTGTATGCACAATGAATGTGTTTCCAAAACGTTTTGCCATGTAGAGCCCCGTCCATTTGCTAACATATCATATGAGGCGCGTACGAAGTACTACTCTGGATAGCAAGCTACCCGTTGCCCGCCGATTGCAAGCTCACATTTGCGGTGGCCATAAATCATCCTGCGACTCTCAACCCCCGGGCAGCGACTGGGGCGTGAGGATGTCCTCTCCCCCATGGTTTCAGCCCTCCTCATGGTTTTACTCCCATTACTGCTTTGTTGAAGAAAGTGGTTACTTGCAATTCCTTATCGCTCCATATTAGGCCTGAACCAGGGACGGGCGCAAGAGCTTACCGCCGCTAATAGCCAAAGCCAAGCGGGGCAGTTTTTGACCGTATGCTCCATCATGTCCTCCGGGTGATCCGCACAATGGTGATTTCTGAGTATTACTCCCCTCTAAAACCCAAAAAGTACCTCCCAAAACACTTATATCCGATGTAGACATGCGTCAGGCGGAAAGAGTGGATGATGTGGTGCCCTTTTAGCCTTTCCTTAAAGAAGGAATTTGCTACCGTAATTGTGGCGTGCCCAAGTTACCGTAGCACTGGAACGCAAAGGGCAACTAAATGAACACAGGTGGATTTCAGTCAGTAAAAGTCTGGCACTACCTCAAGCTTTACCCACAGCGTGGCAAGGTATTTGATGATTACTTACCTAAAAGCAAAAGGTGCAGACACTAAAAACTGTTGGTATCATCCTCAGTAACCACTCATCAGTCATTATGGCAAGGATTGGGGGTGGCTTATGTCCAAAAGTGGATGTCTTTCGGCTGAAATGATGATCATAACATGAATCAGAAACATACATAAACTAACACCTTTTTCGTATAGGTGTAGGCAGAACCTTAGAACACCAACTAAACCGCGACCTCAACATGTCTGTTTCTGATTGACATTTACGTTTATTCTATTATTGGTGAGCCAAATAAATAAAATAAATATATCTGGATGCTAATGCATTTTACATAACATATTTACTGGTGGTAATTTCCATTTTGGAGATAGTAAAACAAATGAATTAGATGCTTTTGGCATGAATCACCAGCACATCATTATTAGTTACGTTTGTGCATTTTTACGAACTTGACGCAGAGGAAGTCTCGGGCAATAGTTAATTATTGATAGGACACTCAATGTTGTTTTTATTTAATTTCTATGAACTTGTTCCTTCATGTGGGATTTTTATTTCTTTTTTTCACATGGCATTGGTATTACATAGTATACTATGTGGTAGCCTATTTTAAAACATACCACTCTAGGTGAATTGAGAGGAAGTGTCAAACTTTTGCTGACTAAAACCCTCCTGTGTTCCTACAGTTATCCGTTGCTTTATCAGAGCCAGGATAACTCTTTCGAAAAATCCCGCTATACCCGATGGAGCGGATACCTTCAAAAGACGCACAGACTTTGGGGGTAAGTCCGGGAAGTGTGGGATTTTTACCTCACTAAAACAACCCCGATGATCACCATCAGCACATAGATGGAGCTCCGTTACCTCTCTAATTACCATTTTGGAACTTCTTCTGTGCAATGCCTGTTACGTTATATCCCTAAGGAGCCTGTACAACGGTCTCCCCTGAGCCTCACTGTGCGCGACAACAAGTGATTCAGTCGCCTTTTTCTTATCAGATTCAAGGTAACATTTTCTAACAATTCTGCAGTGGTACAGCCCACTGTACTCACGGCCAATCCTTTTTAATTAATCTCGGTATCATTTTGTCGCATACTTATGTCGAGTATTTGAAAAGATACTTATTTTACTGCATAGATATAGTTTTTGCATAGAAAAATGTTGCAAGGGTTCACCATAGGCAGAGGTAATTGCATACTTATTTGAATATTCTGTACTTTTTAAGGACTTTTTTTTTAATTGATATAAACCAGTGCTTGACTGCGATCCCACCTGATGGTAAGCAGAGATGCATCATTGATGGTGAAGCGCACTAGTTTATTAAGAGCCTTGAAGACACCTAAATTATAGTTGGACGAACTTTCTTTTGACTAACATATTGTGCAAATACATTTGCCAGAATCCGTTACATTGACACTAACGACAATGCTTGAAGTGGTTAGTTGAAACCATTACACCACTTTAATTTATTATTTAGTGCTGCTAAATATCCATTGATACTAAAATAAGTCCTTCACCCATTCTCACAGAACCGCAAACTTTCTAACAATGTCGTCTACCATTCATTAGAAAACAGGTTCATTTCAGGGTGTGTCTCCACGAGTGCATTGAGCACCGTATAGGATTGAGCTATAGTGTTGCAAAATGGGGCATTGTTTTTTGTAGTGGTTGTAATTATTCTGAACAAATAATTGACTTAAGTCTGTATGCCAATCCGATGCATTGGTGAAACACTAAATAATTTTATTAGCTTTTGATGAACAGCCCACCTAACTTTTAGTCTTGAAGCGTTACAGTCTATGTGAGGATAAAACTAGTAAATTACGCAAACATCATCAATTGTTTCAAATAGATCCTCAAAAGTAAATATATATGAGCACTTGGGTTTCTCCAGGGGAACGGAATAGACGTGCCCTAATAAAAAGTTACGTTAATATGGGCAATTCCAAAGGTTTTGAAAATTTTGTCAATCGTAATCGTTGACAGAACGCCACTTTGTCTATACCAAAATTAATGGCTCAGCCACTTCTTCCAGCTAGCTTAAGACTAAGAATCAGCCTATCATGAATCCGTAGAGAAAGAGAGCTATCGGTTTTTTATACGACTGCTCCAAAAAAGGAGTGTTATGTTTTTGTCCTCTGACTTAGCTCTGTCTTTTCCCTACATTGGAACCATGTTGACATCTATGCTGTCACATAAAAAATTAACTACAAAATCCTGCATCGCGATATCTTAGTTCTCTACACGATTAATAACAACTATCGGGTAGTTGCCCAGACCTGACACAACAGTCGGAGGATCGTCCGGTCATCGGAGGTATGTGGAATTTTACACTCTGATCTTCATACCTCTAATAGTGTTGAACAGTCTTATTATTTCTTTGAGCATATTCTACATACCTCAACCAAGCGCAAGTCTGTCCTCGCTGCGCCCTACAGGTCATCTCCTCAGGTTGTGTGCGGTAGTTCCAGTCGATATTGGACCTGCCTAGGACTGGGGCAAACGCCGGAACGCTGGTTATATCAGGTTCCTCTGGACCGGCTTCTATGAGCAGAACCTGAAAATAAAAATTGTTAATTTGGATAAAAAGTTTACATGACATACTCATTTTGGAAACAAATTAAGCCATATATATTTTTTTTTTATATTTTAATATTATAAAGAGTTGTAGGTCGCGGGTTCAAACCCAGACAGGCGCATTACTTTGTGTGATTTATTTCATCACCATTGCTCTCAAAACGGTAAAGGAAAACATCGTGAGGAAACCGGCATGTCCTAGAACCAAAAATTCAATGGGTGGCTCGCCGTCCGACCGTCCGGTAACCGTCCGGACCGAGCCCAAGTCGTCGACGGCGCGTACTGTTCCACGCGCGCCTCAAGGAGATGTCAGCAAATCGTAGGGGCCCAGCAGGGTCGAAGCCTACTGGGGCCACGGGTAGTGTGAAAGCGGAACCCGGGGCCCTGGGACGAAGGCAACGAAGGAACAGGAGTGGGTTTTTAGTCAGTAAGAGTCTGACACTATCTGCCGTTCCGCCCAAGAGCGGGGATGTCATAAGGATGATTTTCCCACCCAATAAAAAAAAAGACATGTGACATTCACCAACCCGCACTGGCCCCGCGTGATGGATTACGGCCCATTTCCTCTCCTAGAGACGAAGCCTGAGTCCCAACAGTGGGATTATTGAAAGGCTGATAATGTAATGTAATGATTATAAAGAGGAGAGATTTTTATGTATGTTTTTTTGTAATTACTAAACTCAAAAACTACTGAACCGATTTAAAAAATTCTTTCATCAGTGCAATGATATTTTATCATTGAGTGACATAGGCTATACAGGGTTATTTCTAAAACACTAACAACCTTGTAGGACTGTATTACTAACATCCTAAACAACAACTTTTGTTCTATGACTTTTTACAAAACATAATACATTTACCAAAATCAAACCTTCAAGATTTCGTTGTTCTATCTAACACATTTCAACTCTGCATTTTGCTGTACCCACCTACGCTTCCCGCGCACGATTCTCGCTTCCCTCCGCTATTGTACTATAGCTTGCTTCGCATAGACTTCGTAACATTTAGAACGTTCAGTTCAAATATTTTTATTTTTGTATGAAAATCTGATGAACCAACGTATGTTACATTAACAAAAATACTGACAAAAGCTAGTATGTTAGTAAGTTATAAGATTTTGTTAGAGTTTGTACACATAAACTCTTTAGGACCAAGCCTTTATTCAGTGAGACGTGATCTGTGAATGTATTATAGATTAAAATCTACTAATTTAAATGATGTAAAATTTTGGAAAACATATTTACTAATTATTCAATATTCAAAGTTAACTAAAAGAGATGTTATAAAAGTGCCAGCTATACGAAATTAGTAATGATTTTTTTTTTTGCAATCGTGTTAGTCCTGCGTCGATGATTAAGATTTGATTGGAAATACCCACTAACTAATTTCCAATTAAAAAAAGATACATACAAATAAAACCAAAAACCTTAAGAACTAACTAAAAGTAATCTACAATATAGCATCAAAAACACTGATAATATACTCAAAAGGCTGGCGGTATTGCCACGCTGTATGGCAATGCTTATCCTCTGCCCAAGGTAAGAGCCAGCTCCAGTCACAAACAAATTCACTTTAGAAGAAACTAAGAACTCGAAAGAAATAGAAGCCAAAAAAATCTTTTCTAACGAACCTAGTGAATCATTTCTGATTTAGCATAAACGAAAAACTCCCTGATCCTGTACGAGAAATATAACCTTACGATTATTTCCATAACATATAGGTATGTATAAAGAATGGGTGAAATATTTTATGCTTTCAAAGATTTATTTTAGGTACAAAGTACCAGTGCTAAGCGAATAGCCTTAGGGGTCAATTTAGCCAATATATTGCTACTGAAACATGATGTTATCAGGTTAAGTACCCTTTTTCTTATAAATTTTAACTTATAGGTTACAAGATTACTGCTTTTAGTATGTAGAAAAATATTTGAACTACTTCAATAAATTTTTAGGCCATAAAATAAATGATATCGGAAATATTATAATTATTGTAACTTTTTATAATTTGTCTAGGCGCATGTTTTTTTGTGAGAACGATGCTAAAAAACTACATCTAAGATACTTCTCGGATGTCTTGAATTTAGTTAGAATGGCTTGTGAGCGTCAAGAAATAGATTTAAGTAAAACCTCTTATCTAAAAAACCTTACAGAAACTGGCAGAAAATACAGACTTCATAAAACGTTTAAAAAACAAAAGTGGAATAAAATGAAAGAAAAAAAAAAAACAAATCCAAATCCTCAATCCTATCACCAATAAACATATTGCAGCTGCAAATGAAAAAGTAATCCGATACAGGAAAAATAATGGCACAAAAACGAACTCTGTTCAATTAAACAGCAAAGCAAGTATAAAAAGTGAAATAAACGGCACAGGGTCGAATTACTCTTGAATAAAAACGGATCCCATCTACCTCGTTGAAAAGTTTGATTGAGTCTAAACTATCAGAATTATATTAATTGGCTACCAGTCCTGGTGTGCCTGCTATCAAATAAAACTTGTTTATATTTTCATTTTACGTTTCCAGTGAGTCCCTTACTACGGTTGTTAAAAGTTTTTATTTCAAACTGTGGCGGTGTCAGAAGTTTCGTTCGTTGCAGATGTATGACTGCAGTTGCCGGAGTTGAGAAAATAGAAGGTTGGTGCGAGTTTCGAATGAAGTGAGGACACAAAGGATTGTATTGGTGAAGTGTTTTCTAAGCTCAGTTGTTCATAGGAACAGTAAGATGTTAAAAGGCTAACTTTAATTAGATATTATTAGCAAAGAATGATAAGCTATTATTGTATTGTTAGAAGTGATGGTTGATTGTAAGAGCAGTGGTGGTCCAATGGTGAACACTGGTGACGAATAAGTCAACAATAATGACCCTGTTCAAATCCAGAAAGGCGTTTTCCGTTTTGTATTTTATTCCATCACCACTACTTTGAAAATGGACAAGGAAGAGAACATATCATGAGGAAACCGGCATGACCTAGGACTAAAAATTTAAAGATATAACCACATATATGTACTGGATCAGCGTAATAGATTACAGCTCATATCCACTGCTAGAGAGGAGGCCTGAGTCCCAGCAGTGGTACCATTATAAGGCTAATTATTTTATCTTTTAGAAGGTGAGTTTAGACATGTTACTAAACACACACTACACATGTTACTAAAAGAGTTATGAGTTTACATGTGGATGGGTGGAGAGGGAGAGGGAGGCCAAAGAAAAGATGGATGGATTGTATGAACAGTGATATGAAAGAAAAGGAAGTTAGTGATAGTATGACTTTTGACAGGATAGAATGGAAGAAAAAAACGTGTTGCGCCGACCCCAAATAAGATGGGACAAGGGCAGGAAGATGATGATGAGAAGGTGAGTTTAGACCCACAACGAGTTAAAATATTTTTTCATAGTTTTTACTCGAGAATTTATTTTACCAGAAGCTTTGTCTGTGTGTTTTATTCGTCTTTTCATCGTGGCCGTCGACTTCATTTGTAGTAGGGGTTTTATAGTTTCAAATTACGGCGCTTGTTTTCGAAGTGAATTTATTCTAATTACGTTTTCCAATGTTTTCTTTATTAGAAATCTCTGTGTACCATTTTATGGAAAAATTTAGTCGTTTTTTCTTACATTAAATTAAGTTTTACCTTTTGTTTTTGCAAAAATATAGACTGGCAAAATATATTGTTTTTTAACAAACGCGATCTATCCAGGTCTACTTTATTTATTATTTTTGTACACAAAGAGAAACAGTAATAGATTATAAATATACTAAAATAAAATATGAATATAAAGGAACTAATATCTATAAAAAAAAAAACCAGCAGAACTGCGAAAGGAGATACTCATTATAAAAAAATGACAATTTTGTACAAAAATAATACAAGTAGAGTGTGATGTTTTAAAACGAAGTATCATATCATCTTCCTGCCCTTATCCCGTATTATTTGGGGTCGGCGCAACACGTTTTTTTCTTCCACTCTGCCCTGTTACTCGTCATGCTATCACTAACTTCCTTTTCTTTCATATCACTCTTCACACAATCCATCCATCTTTTCTTTGGTCTCCCTCTTCCTCTCCATCCATCCACATGTAAACTCATAACTCTTTTAGTAACATGCGTGTCATCCCTCCTCTTCACATGACCATACCAAGACAAACGATTCCCTTTCAACTTTTCAGTCACTGGCGCCACTTTCAAACTTCCCCTAATATATTCATTTCTCACTTTATCCATTCTCGTCACACCACACATCCATCTTAACATTCTCATCTCCGCTACATGCAATCTTTTTTCATCCGTCTTTTTCACAGCCCAACATTCTGATCCATACAGTATGACAGGCCTTATCACGGACTTGTAGATTTTACCCTTCAACTTGGGGGGCATCCGTGGATCACAAGTTGTTCCCGTGACCTGTCTCCATTTCATCCATCCTGCGTTGATCCGATGTGTTACGTCCCGGTCTACCTCACCATTCCCTTGGATGAGTGACCCGAGGTACCGAAAGTCAGAGCAGATCGGTATGGGCGTTCCAGCTAGAGCTAAAGGCACTAGAACGAAGTATCAAATTAACCTAAAAAAATAAATTAAAAATTCAATAAATAATTGAAGAGCATTTTATGTTTATATATATCCTTAATTTTAGATATTGAATTTACTTTTTTAACTACGATCTTTTACGTGCAACTGAATTCTCGCCACAGGAAAGGAGTATGATTTTGAAATAATATAATAAAATATATATTTCTTAGTATTTCAAAATTAAAACAATATTTACGTATAGAAAATAAATGGAACAATGATAATATTTGTTTCACCAACAGCCTGCTGTCATAAAATTTCTAACTCTTGATCAAATTAAATAAAGGTTTAAAATAATAAGGCAATTTTTAAACATTTTGACTTTTAAACTAGGTAAGTAGCCCTAGGTGTGTAAATAGAAAGTAGGCTATGACACTAAACCTTTGTAGGTTTTTATGAATAAGTGGTTTTTCTGTATTTACAAAGACAAACGATTATACTTCTTTATTAAATAAATTTAGTAAATAAAGGAGCTCATGGCTAATTATAATAAGAGCCGCACGGATCAGTCTTCAAGATTAAGCAACAATTGCCTTTTTTCCCGAGGTGGGAAATTGTCTAATGGCTTCTCCGGGGAGTATCAGACTTTTAATGACTAAAACCACACCTGTGTCCTTCAGTATTACCCTTTGAGTTCTAAGACTACGAGTTTTCTTTTCAGAAAATGCCCGCAGCCCTAGCGGGTCTCGGTCATGATGGGCCCTTGCGGTTAGCTGGCATCTTTTTGAGGAGCGCGTGGAACAGTTGCTTATAGATGGATGACAATTTTAATATACTGAGATTTCTCCGTGCCTCAGAAAGCACGTTAAGCCGTTGGTCCCGCTATTTTTAGATCTTTGACAGACGTTACGGATAGTCAGAGGCAAGAAAATCTGACACACGAACGTACTACTTCTTTACACTCGAATAGCTATAATAATTGTTGTTGTTGTTGTTGCAGTTTTCAGTTGTAATAGTTTATATTACCAAAAATTAATTTATGTTTTACTGCCACATTTAATAACGACGTTTTATTACGGAACACTAACATTATTGTATTTAAAAAGAATAGAAAAAAATGACTAGGCTGGAAATTCTCTGCCAGAGTCAGTATTAGACTCCAAAGCAAGGATGATCCAAGGTCGTCACCAGGTTACATTAGTGGTGAAACGCGAGCCTACTAGTAAATTAAAAAAAGTCATAACTTGAAATGACGATTAATAGAGTAGTGGATTTTATAGAACAAAAATACAATTTGCGCCGACCAATTAAAACGTTTCACTGCGGGATATGACTATTTGATTAGTTTTAATTCCGTTCCTTGTTTTTTTTTTTTTTTAAATAAATTTCATTATATTTATAATTTGAAAGGATAACAAAATGTACAAAGGTGTATAAACAATCGGAAAGTTCATCGACATCGCTCTCTACAGGAAAAGTGCCTAGAACTCTGTCAGATTACCAGCACATTGAATAGCAATGCTGATTCCGTAAGCCAAAAACAAAATTGAAATTTTCCATAATAAAATTATGATTTAATTAAATTATAATTTAATTAATTATGATTCCATTTCAAACATCAATAACTCGGTAACAAACAAACAGCTATTCTTGGTATCATCCTCGTTTTGAAATAGTATTGTAATAAGGAAATGGTAAGGCACATTGTTTGGTAACGCTGTGTACTTCAGCCTAGATAACAGGAAATGGACGAATGTATTTTGTATCGTTTAATACTGCGTACATCGAAGGATTGGAACAATTTGCCTGCTGCGGTCTTTCCGTCCCATTATAATTTAGGTGTCTTCAAGGCTAGAGTGAATAGGCTCTTAATAAACTACTGCGATTCACCATCAACGATTGCATCACTGCTGTGTCATCAGGTGGAATCGCAGCCAAGCACTGGTTTATACAATTTTAAAAAAAGGTTTCATTTATCGAGTAATACCTACATGTTTGGGTCTAATATATTTTTTTATTTTAGGTTATTATTTAAGTTCTAAATTACGTCACCTATGCTAAAAACCACAAAAGCCTATATTAGCTGATTACAAGGCTAGTGAATTCGAAATAAATTTAGATTAAATAGTAAGTTTTATAAATTTTACATTTAATTGTGATAATTTAGTAAGTAAATATAATAAACTAAACTAACTCATTATGTGTAATTTGCAAAATATGGTTTTTTAATTAACTTTTTGATTTTTTAAGGAAATAAAATCATTTCCACATCTAAAAGTTTTTTTTTTATATTGCTGGATTCTTCGAAAGAGTCACTGCAGCCCTGAAACGCAAAGAGCAACTGAAGAAATACGGGTAGAGTTTAGTCTGTAAAAGTTGAATACTCTTTTTCACTCCACCCTGATCGGGAAAAGTTAATTGATGATTTTCCCAAAAAAAAAGAAAAGAAAAAACAAAGGAAAGAAAAAAGAGAAAAGTCGTGCGAAGTTTGGACTGGTCTATAGTGCAAGATAGTAATTAATACATATCGTCCCTTAGCTAACAACACCGCATAAGTCATTTTTATCAACTTTACAGGAAACGAAAAAGACTGTGCGGTGTTGAGAGGCCAGCTAATTTGCACGCAATCACTATTTTTCGAATAATGGCTTCAGATTGGCTGAAATCTATATCATGTGACCAATGGTTAGACGCGCAATGAGCAGCTCCATCTAAAGGCATTCAAATGTGAAAACCGCCAATTTTCGACTTGAGTGGTGTTGTAAGCAAAGGGACGATATCGACGGTGAAGTGCCAATACCTTCTAACTGACATTTTTCGATAAAATTACTTTTAAGTGCTTATATTTTAAATGCGTGTTTCCGCATGTTTCGTAAAATATCCGAAGCGGATATTTAGCTGCAACTGCATCAAATTAATTTGTGGAAACAAACAGCTAACTAAACCAACGTGTCAATTTATAGTATTACTTCCTAACATTTTTGGACAGATAATTTTGACTTCCGACAGTTAGGAGTTATTGGTACTTCACCGTCAATATGTAATATACTAGTAAGACTAGTGACTGATGCTCAGGGGAATCGTTTGTCTTGGTATGGTCATGTAAAGAGGAGAGATGAAAAACATGCGTTTCATACCCACTGCTAGAGAGGAGGCCTGAGTCTCAGCAGTGGTAACATTATAAGGCTAATTATTTTATCTTTTAGAAGGTGAGTTTAGACATGTTACTAAACACACACTACACATGTTACTAAAAGAGTTATGAGTATACATGTGGATGGGTGGAGAAGGAGAGGGAGGCCAAAGAAAAGATGGATGGATTGTGTGAACGGTGATATGAAAGAAAAGGAAGTTAGTGATAGTATGACGGTTGACAGGATAGAATGAAAGAAAAAAACGTGTTGCGCCGATCCCAAATAAGATGTGACAAGGGCAGGAAGATGATGACTAGTGACTGATGCTAATATTAGTGGTATAGTAATCTAGACGAAATATAAATAACAAACAAAGTGACACATAAAGTATTGAAGTTTAGGCCAAATTTACCCGACTCAGTTGCTATGACAACGAAAAAGTAGATATTAAAAAATATGACGCTATAACTAGCAGTCAGATGACGTGAGTTCGTGTCAAGTTGGACGACATGACTTGGAATATAATAAAAATTAAAAGGGGTTTTCAGATAGGTTTTACCTTGTTTCCTCTTAATTAAAAGCCAACACAAAACAGGTAAAATTAAATTAAATATAATTGTTCTTTTGTTAATATTAACAAAAGGACTTACTTTAAATTGCAAACAATAACCCTAAAAATAAATATGATTAACTCAAAGTTTGTTGCATGACCTCATTATTATGTTTTAGAATATGTTAAGAGTCATAAAAACGGTAATATTTTCTGTGTGATTTTATCACTCAGTGCCTTAAATTGCACATAAGTTTTTTCAGAATAAAAAAGTAAAATCAATAATCTGCAATGTCAAAGCTTTTAACATTAAAAAAGTTGTCTCTCATAGTAGTCATACACAACCTCTTTTTTTGAGGTGGGACATCAGTAAATGAATTTTCGATTTTAGAAAAAGTAACTTTAAAGAACAAATAAAATAAAGCTTAACTTCACTTACTAGCTGAGCTAGCTAGAGCTAGAGCTAGTTGCATTTTCTGTCAGATTGTAGGCAAAAATAATGTGATTGATTCAATCTGTTTAACATTGAGCTAGATATTATTTTTAAGGGAAAACTTTTAGTTTTAGTTTTACTTTCTTGACCTCTTTGAATTACAACTTGATTAACTTGAGCGATTTCAAAACTTTTGTGTAAGGTTCATATTTGGTTTGCGTAAATGTGACCATGTTTCTGAATTTCGTGTTAAACTGAAGTGGTTACCAATTTACCTTCGCCGTAATGCTCATATTCTTTCCCTCTTGTATAATTTGCTCTTTTCCCATTCTACCCCTCGTTACCTCAAAGAACGGTTTCAATTTCTTTGCGAATCCCACGTAAAAGTTCTTAGGTCATCAGATAACTTGAAACTTAAAATGCTAATGCATTCGACTACTTTCCAGGATAACTTTTACTGTCCAAGCCGCTCGTCTATGGAATGCATTGCTTGCGGCAGTAAAACGTGTACTGCCTGTATTTAAAAGGCTTGTGAAGGATCATTACTTGTCACTGTGATCATCTCTACTTTTCATCACTTATTCTCTTGCTTAGTATAGCATAAGCATAGCATAATCAGCCGTTTAATGTTCCCACTGCAGGGAGTCAGGTTTCAGAGAGGGAATTAGAATTCTCTTGCTTATATATTTATATTTTTTATGTATGTATAAGTGTATTTATTTTAGTATTAAGTATCAAGTTTCGTTTACTTTTATATTTGCACCAAGTGCAACCCCATTTTGTGTCCAGGCAGTCTCTCTCCATTCTGGGTTGTCTGGAAGAAATCGCCGAGTGCGATAAGGTCGCCAATTGTATATTTTTTTTTTTGTATTATAATTTCAATATGTAAATTTGTAATCTTGGTATGTAATAAAGTAAATTTACATGACATCAAATTTTCTAAAATTGCCTGAAAATAAAAATTCTTTAACCGTTTTTTTTATAAGAAGGATCATAATAACTTATCGTTCTACATGGAGCTTCAAAAGATATCAATTACGAGAGCGAACATATGAATGAAAGTTTTTTTTATTTGTAATGAATTAAATCAAGACCACTTTTAATAATTTTTTTCAACAATAGAATGTTACTTTATTACTGAGTGATAATTTCACTCAGTAATAAAGTTGGCTATATATTTTCATAGTATCTAGATTGAGTGTACATGACACTCATAACTTCCAAGGTACAAGTACATATAGGTTTAATTCACCTAAACATTCCGTGATTTCATTTATATTTATTATAGATGGGAATATGTCTTGAAGTAATCTTTAGAACAGCCTGACTTGATAACACTTTCGTTCATGGCAAACTGTTACGGGTTCACCTTGGCTTCATACTTAGAATACTTAACGTAGCTGGCAAAATGCTTACCCTTTATGTAAGAAGTACAATTTGAAGATAATTTTAAAAGACTTTAGAGAAAGAGATTATTCATTTCGTGATGTCTATTTCGGGATTCGAGACAATTTTTGTGACAACCATTTTATCTATTACATTTACCGCACAAGACTTACCGCAGTCCTGGACTGTAATGGGTAACTGAAAGAACACATGTGTATTTTTGACAATAAAAGTCTGAAACTCCCTCTCACTTCAGCTAGAGACTTGAAGAAGTTATCTGATGTTTTCCCACCAAAGCGTTGAGAAAATTCCGTGCCTCAAAAGGGTCGTTAAGCGTTAGTAAGTGCTATGCCTGGTTACTGTTCAGACTAAATTATCATTCATCTATAAGAATAATGTCCAGCAGTGGACGTCTATCGACTGAAATGATGATGATGATGATGATAAAAAAAAAATATAAATAAATGTAATAATATATATATAACAAAACTTACAACAACAACAACTTATATAAAAATTTTATAATTTATTTTTATTATTCCATTCATTTATTTTTTTTCACATATTCATTACATTTTTAAATATTTCTTTAAAAAACATATAAATAAAAATAAAAAACATTTAAAAATATAAAAAATAGTTGTCCGCCGGTGTCGGGAACAGGGTCCAAGCTACCGGTGGTTAGGGCTCCAGAGACCGGAACCTCCTCACAATGCGGGCCGTATCTAGGAGTACTGCCTTCTGTATCAGGCCCTTGATCCAACCGTGCAACGACAGCTTCGACAGATGGTCGTCGAAGTTTTTGGCTATAAGGCCATTGGCGGTCACGACAATCGGCACAATGATAGCCGAGTCCACATTCCACATGTCGACAATTATTTTTATTATTATTATTAATACTAGGTCACTGTATTTGTGTGTATTGTGGTTTGTCAGTGGTGTTGGACGCAATCCGCAAAAGCATTCGAACTCTACCTTTTAGCTACCCATTTTCGTAGAATTGGCTATTAAATTTCATACTCAGTTGATATGGAAAAAATAATATTATTTCTTTACATTATCTCGTTGCACTTGAATATGACAGACCAATGATCGTTCGTCTACCAATCATAAACAATAAGGTATTTAATATTTTTAACTAATGATGTAATGTTTTTAACTCTGGTTTATAACCTTATCTTTCAATTTTAATAAGGAAAAATGTATAAAACTTGGGAAAAACAAAGATGAATGCTTGTCGTAATATATATAACTAATTTTACCTGCTGCTGGTATTGTGATAACTTCGTACCTATATAAGCGTGGTAAATATTGTTGGTATGAGTAGTAGTAGTACTATTGTTGGTAGTAGTAGAGTACTAGGAGTAACATCATAAGAGTGATTACAGTTACTGCGACCAGTTAAAAGGTTTACCGCATCATCACAATGCAGGTAACCACTGCGTTTTTCCTGATATTATTAGTGACGGTGATAGCTTGCTCTCCCAAAACATATCCACCTAAAACTGAAGAAAACAAGAATGAAGGAACCACAACTGTCAAGAGTGTAACTAAGCAAAATGGAAACATTTACATTTCAGACTGTTACTTAAGTACAATGAAACCAGGAGAAAAAAGAACTAATATGTTAAGTGATAGAGATACCGAATTTGACGATGAAATGCTGGTGAACCAAAATCTCTACGTATGGGATAGCAACAGTGCCACAGAACGGTCACCTCAGCCATTTTTCACTACTAATATTAACCGTTACAATGTTACGATTCAAAATGGACATAGCTGTGGCAGTTGTTCAGCCGATACTAAATGTTTAACGAAATTAATAAAAATAATCGAAATAAAATCAAATGATGTATTTAAGAAAGTTGAAAAAGGAAATGATTATCCTTATACAATTATGGGTGAAAACTGGAACATTTTTATTACGGATTGCTATTTAGACAGTAGCAATTTAGCTTCTGGATCTGTATCTTTAGAAAATATTTATGTCAGAGATGGTGATAGTGCTTCGGAATGTTTACCCAAACAAATGACTATTACCAATTCTAAACGTTATAATATCACACTTCGATCTTGGAATGACTATGATCATTGTATCTATGCTGATGCTTCTTGCTGGCCGAAAGAAAAAAGATTCATTGACATACAACTCAATTGAATAAACAGGTTAAGTAATATCTATTTTATGACATATAAGTTTTTTATTAGCTTGCATATTAATATATTATGTCATGTAATATGCATAATTATAGTTTCTTAGAATAATCTGTTTTATATCAATTACAAAAATATATACATTTATCTAAATTGTCAGTTAAAAATTTGAATGGTAAATCCATCTTTTAACAAGGTTGTGAAGAAAATGAAAATATTTCATATGAATTTCAAATATAAACTGTGTGTTTAATTAATATAAAATTTTATTTTATATTAATCTATATATAATAAAAAAAGGTTAAAAAATATTGAAATTTTAAGATTATGTTCATTTTGTAACAAAATATTTGATATGCTCATAAAAATATAAACATGTTTAGAAAATACAGTGATAGCCATAATTTTAGAAACGAACACTAATTAGTGGTTCCTGCAACCAGGCTAAAAAAATAAGGAGTTCATTTAAATATAAATAATAATATATACTTTTATAATGAACTTCCTCGTCATATTCTAGACTTAAACCTTAGTAAATTAAATAATTTGTAAAGCGAAAATTTTGCCGAAACCCTTTTTGTACTGTAAATGACTATCTTGATAGTGTAGAGCAAGTTTGTAACTTGCTTTATACTATATTGTTGTTAATTTTTTCTTTTGTATTTTTTTCAATTGTGTTTTTTATATTTACTTTGTTAATACATTTTTATAAACATAATTTTATATTTTCTTTTATTACTGTGACTGTGAGGACTGTATGCATTGTTTTTTTTTTACTGTTTTAACTTACGTCAGGTGGAATGAATATTTTCTGTGCCCTACCTAAATGTTCTTTCCTTGATATTGTTCGTCAAGCCATTAAGCTCCTTAATATTCCAAATTTGAACTATGTGAATGGAAATATGAATTTTGAATTATGTGAATGAAAAATGGAAAGCGGGCAGAGCACACTGCTTGTAGAACGAGTGGCGACCGCGCACCGGAAAACGCAGCGATGGAAGGCCTCCCACAAGGTGGACCGACGACCTGGTGAGAGTCGCGGGAGTGCGATGGATGCGAGACGCACAGGATCGGTCGTTGTGGCGTCGCTTGGGGAGGCCTATGTCCAACAGTGGAATTTTTTCGGCTGAAATGATGATGATGATGAATACTGACAAATATTGCACTGACTAGACAGGTCCACTCAATAAATCTGAGCGCTAGAACTGAAACAGTCGGATAGACTTTGAAGAACTTTGGTTTAAACTGATATCACCCCAAGGAACATATTGCACTCTGTGTCAGTTTAGGGAAGCACTTGGTCCAACTCGCGTACAAGAATGGTCAATATCCTTTCAAAATCAGATAAAAAAAGAAGTTTTTCAGAAATGTTAAACCTAAAGATTGAAATTTGACATGCAAGTGGCAAAAACAAGCATAGTTATAAACAAATTGAAATGGAAACTGTATCAGAATTTATGATTACAGGTTGCTTTGTTGATTGCAAGATACCTACTTATATTTAGTTCAATCCTTATCATTGTATCTGCGGCAAAACAATATGAAATGGGTGCGCCTAATTGACAAAGCCATAGGGCCAGTACTATTATCTGATTTCATAGTCTAGTTGCACATAGACAATTGTGGTCAAACGTTCTGTTGGCAAATGTTAATTTATTTCAACAATTTCCATGCGCTTTCAATTAATAATCCAGACAATTTTGTAATAGATTAACTTGGATACGAAATATAATTGCAACATTTAAAAATGGTTATATATTTATCACAATAACACCACAAAGGTGAATATTTGTGTTTTGTACTGGAATAATTTGCCTGTAGCAGTCTTCGCGTCCGATTATAATTTAACTGTCTTCAAGGCTAGAGTGAATAGGCTCTTAATAAACTATTGCGTTTCACCGTCAACGATTGCATGCACCATCAGGTGGAATCGCAGTCAAACACTTGTTTATATCAATTTAAAAAAAAATAAGTAGAAAGGTACTGCTTTATTTTAGTTTATTATTATGTAGCAGCATCTGTAACGCTGTTTTGTATCGTGGTATTACAGTTTTATCTGAAAATTTCTAAAAAAGAAAACCGCGTTCCTAGAATGTAACGGGCAACTGAAAGATATAGGTATGGTTTTAATAAAATAAAATCTAATACGGTCTCCCGCTCCACTCTAGAGCGAAAGAAGTCATTAAAAGATTATATACTTTAAAAACAATCCAGGTGCTTTATTTCATGAAGTTTTTTTCATCACCACTGCTTTATAAACCGTAAAAAACACCGTAAAGAAATCGGCAAGTAAAGAAAGAAAGAAAAAGGATATATTTACGTCAAACATGGCGCTTACCATAAAAAATAAAAATGACAATAACATTATACAAGTGTTAGAACCAAAGATTTGAAAACATGTGACATCTATCAACCCGCACTAGGGTTATGGCTCATTATTTTCTACTGAAGAGGAGGCCAGGATCGGAAACATTATAAACTTGATTATTTATTTATTTAAACTTCATGTACAGTAGTGGTACATAGGCGGACTTAATGCAACAAGGCATTCTCTGCCTGTCAACCTTTGGGTTAAAAAGACAACACTGTGGTAGGCTTGCACAATAAACAAATGACAGATAATTCAAACATGTCGATTACGTTTATGCTTTGCTAATTCATTCACTTAGGTACCTATTTTACGTTATCCGTTTTATCCACAAACATAGCAATTATCACAAGAATTTCATTTATACCGAAGAGGAGCTCTTAGGAAGAATTTTAGAAAATACAAAGGTTTAATAGGGGTATATGAGAATTTATATGAAACTAGCGGGTCCAGCAGACGTCCTGCTTAAAGGCTAGCTTTATATCAGAAAAAAATTGGATCCCGGTTAAAGCGCCAACTACCGGGTTCTATTTTATTTTCAAACCACCCAGGTATCTACTTAAATATAATACACACACATCTAAATTCATCAAGCCATTGAGCCAAATAGGAGTTAGGTGATGAATACACGTACAGAAGAATTATATATATATATATAAAGAAATCCAATCCAAAGAAATCAGATACCAGCTTGATGTACTTGAGGCAATTGAGAGGCGGTCCAGGAGGATCATTGGCAATGATGCACTCATTGAGTCGAGGCTCAAAGTCTTGAGCATCGACGCCGAGATGTTTTTTTACCGGTTGCATTTCGGGGAGTGTGCGTCGGAATTGCATAACTTAATTCCGCTTAGCCCGTTCCATCATCAGACCACCAGGCGTACGGCAATGCACCACCGGTACATGTTCGACATCCCACCTATATGATGATGGCTACAACTCAGGAATCTTTAAGTCAAGAGTGAATAGGTAACTTCTAGGTAAGCGCGCTCCATCGTTGACCGCATCATCGCTTTCCATCAGGTGAGATAGCGGTCAAGCGCGAACCTACCAAGAATAAAAAAAGTAACAGTCTTTCTTCCAATTGAAAAAAAAAAAAAAAACAAATGTGCACACATTTTTCTCCTAAAGCTATTGTATAATTGAGTTTCAGTTGTTACAGAACTTTTAAAACAAAACACACTTGGCCAAAGAGAACTAACTGACTGCACTTCAATTGTAAAACTTTTTCACTCAGTGCCAGTCTCATTGTCTTATAGATCTACCTAAGAATTAGTTTCACTATCTCTGGTAAAGTACTGTGCATTTCCTATTACAAGTAACAAAACGACGTATAACAATGACGACGTAAACGACTTACACGTACCAGTACGTGTTTAAGTTTTTGTGCTTTTGTGTGGAATAATAAAATAATAATGGTTGCTTCAAGGCCGCAATTGACATGATTTTTTTGAAGTTCTATTTCCACTTCCTTGTAATCTAATATTATATAGATAGATTTTTTGGTTTATATTATGCCCTAAGAATACAATTCAACAATGATTATATGGTGTTGTTGGGGCTGCCTCGGTACTGCAGTGCGTCGAGGATGTTTGCCGGTTCACACATGACTGCTTCTATGCGACGATGCGGAAACGGTGCATATTTTTGGTGAGTTATTTGCCTGCTGAGGTCTTTCCATCCGATTATAATTTGGGTGCCTTAAAGGCTAGATTGAATAGGCTCTTAATAAACTAGTGCGCCTCACCATCAACGATTGCATCTCCGCTTTCCATCAGGTGGGATCAGAGTCAAGCACTAGTTTATAACAAATTAAAAAAGGGGGACAATAGCTGCATGGATTATGTAGTGACAATATATGTATTTTTAATTAATTTATTTAAAGAATTTAATTGATATATAGGTATATTTTATAATTTTACATAATTGGATATTTGTGTAAATTGCAATTAGTAGTGTTTTAATATAGGAATAATTTTCTGACAAATAAATGATTATTATATGCTTCATCATGTCCCTGCATTTGTCCCAGGTTGCTTGGGGTTGGCACAATGTTTTTTAAGGTTCCGTACCTAAAAATGAAAAAAATTAACCCTTATAGGATCACTTTGTTGTCCGTCCGAGTGTCTGTCTGCCTGTCAAGACCCTTTATCTCAGGAACGTGTGAAGGTATCAAGTTGAAATTAAAACCATATACTCAAGTCTGCGGTCCCATAAAGCTGTGAAAAATCAACCTTCTAAGTAAACGAAAAAAAAGATACGGCCGTTAATGTCACAAAAAACGTATATTTGACACTCTCAAGGAAATCATAATTTATAGAAACTTCCTGTTGACCTAGAATGAAATTGAAAATGGCATGAAGCAAGGTTTCATAGCACAAGTATAGGAAGAAATTTGAAAATTGTAAATTAGTAGTAGTAGATTCGGAAATATCTTCGTAACTTGGGACTCGAACTGTTTTCGTAGGTAAGTTTATTTGGAACCCTCAGTACGCGAGTGTAACTCGCACTTGCCCAGTTTTTTTTCTGTCATTCTGTCCTGGTAACCATCACGCTATCATTGACTCCTTTTTCTTTCATATCGCTCCTCAAAAAATCCATTCATATTTTCTTTGAACACCTTCTCTATCTCTGTTTGTATATATATGGAAGCTAATATTTGGAAATACTAACACGATTCCGGAGAGTCTTTTTCCGATAGAAAGCGTCACTACTTTGAGTGTTGTGAAAAATACAAAGTTACTGTATTATGCATGATGTTATTATGGTATTACGCATGACTGCGACCCGGGAATGGGAAGTGTACCTGAAAAACACAGGTGAGTTTTACACTCCCACTTGCTCTACCTAGAGCGGGTGAAGTTGTTTGATGATTTTACACGACAACAAAAAAGAATCACATGGTCAACAATGTCGCTTTGTGACTACTAGATTAGACGCAGTATTGAAATTATAAATAGGTTAATGTCGCAAAAAAAGAAACATTTTTCTCTAACTTTGTATACCAGTGGTATTGTGTCTTGGATATTAATTTGTGTTTATTTATATACAATATATTACACTAAACAAGAAGACAACTACTAGGTACTGTGATATCGAAAGGAGATCGCATGAGTTAGATTAAAGAACTGGCATGTAAAATATACTCGTAAGGATTTTGTTGTTTTATAGTAGGTTTAAATATTGTGTAGAAAAAAAAGAAATGTCTAGTTGGAAGAGTTCTGACATAATCTTTGTGGCGCGATGTACATAATCTTGAATTATTGTAAGAAAAATATAATACAAGTATAAAGTTTTTCAAGTATTTCATTATAACAAAATAAGATCTCCTGAAGAAACCCCGTCGCAGAGTGCGTCAGTACACAATCCTAGAATCTATATTTCAATAAAAGTAAAATACCACTCACTGATTAATCACGAAATCTCAGAAACAATAACGCATACAAACTTAAAATTTGGCAGGTAGGTTTTTTATAGGGTGATGACATCTACTAAGAACGGATATTCCGAAATTCACCCCAGAAGGGATAATAAAATTTTATGACGTAACAAGTAGTAACCTAATGGCGGCGATGTCACAGTTTTTTTATCCTTTCCGCATTAATTTATATTTTTTCTTCCACAAGATACCGACAGGTAATTTGCTAACTTCATTTTGAACGGATTTAAAAAATTCTTGCTATTTGCGATTTTAGACCCCCTTTTTGCGTCGTATTCCTCATTACTGAGGGTCGTGATGTTCCTGTTGAATTAGCTAGTACTGATGGTGTCTCGACGTCTATGTCGGTTTTTGGCGTCAAGAAGTTTTTTTGATTGATGTAAACCAGTGCTTGCCTGCGATCTCACCTAATAGTAAGCAGTGATGCAGTCGTTGGTGGTGAATAACACTAGTTTATTAAGAGCCTATTCATTCTAGCCTTGAAAACACCTAAATTATTTTCAGAAGGGAAGACCGCAGCAGGCAAATTGTTCCAATCCTTTGATATACGCGGTATGAACGACGAGGTGAAACGCTTAGCCCGACCGTAGAGACACCTCTACGGTCTGGACTAAGCGTTTCATATCCCGACGTCGGCGTCGATGTCGGGATGCAAATAATAAAAGAATGATAATCTGCCACGAATTCTAAATATCCGGTGGTTACAATAAGTGGCATTAATTCTATTACTATGGTATTCTAAAAACAATTATTGTCTATACCATTCTTTCCCGCGCACCTCTTAGTTAATGAGTGAAATGTTTGACAAGTCGTTATTGTGTCATTCATTACTTGTTCTAGATTACAATCTCTCTCTTCCATTGTTGGCTCGTGATTTCTACAGATTATCGATGTTTCACTTTCGATTACAGCGATTTATAAATAGAAAGATTTGTAGCTTTATAGCATAATTGAAGATATACTAAGTACATTCTCATGCATTAGATTGAAAATTTAGGTTATACTAGCTTTTGCCGGCGACTTCGTCCGCGTAGAAGTCGAATTGTATGGCGAGCGATATTGTATCTTAAGATAAAATATTATATGTCTTAGCCGTGTGCAGCGCCCCTTAGTGAACTCCACTGCTGGTGACGTAACCTATGACAAACTTATTATTTGCGGTTGGTTCAGTAATCTGGTCTAAGGATCGAACCGCGAAAAATAAATTTGTTTGTTATTGTATATTCAATAAAAAATGGTGTCCCAGTGAAATATAGCCCTAAGTGACATAAGAAAGGTGCCTTTAAATAGTTCTTTCAAGGACCAGTAGCTCTTCCAGGCTTTTTCTGTTCGGCGTGTTATTTCCTTGTCTTAGCTTGCCCGGAAGGAGACCACTTGGCCCCAATAGAGATACTCCTAGACATACATTGTACATTCACTCCGTCTACATTTAGGTATACATTAGATAAATATTACTTCATTATCATCTTCCTGCCCTTGTCCCATCTTATTTGGGGTCGGCGCAACACGTTTTTTTCTTCCATTCTATCCTGTCAAAAGTCATACTATCACTAACTTCCTTTTCTTTCATATCACTGTTCACACAATCCATCCAATTTTTTCTTTGGCCTTCCTCTCCCTCTCCACCCATCCACATGTATACTCATAACTCTTTTAGTAACATGTGTTTCATCTCTCCTCTTTACATGACCAATAGATAAATATTACTTACCGCATTATATTTTTTAACTCCAAAAATCAATTTTACCTAGTTATTTGGTTGTTGAAATGTGGGTCAGGTAAGATGAAGTCACTCTGAGTACAAAAAACTTCAGCAGCGTCTGTTTAACCGGTGCTGTGTAACGCTGACATAGTGTTATCTGATTTAAATTTTGCAATTCTTTTTTACATTATTAAGTTCAACCACTTAACTGTAGAGAAACGGTTAAATGACCAAAATCAAGGTCAGTACTGTCAAACAAGATGAAACTGATAAAGCAATCGTTTTTGTCATTTTAATTGACTTTTTTTTTGCAATGCCTTCTCACTTTAATATTCAAATTTCAAATTTTGCATGTCATGAAACTCATTGACGTCATAATTAAAATTAAATCAATTAACACTTCAGTAATTACATTTTGTAACATTAAATTGATGTATGAAAATAATTGTCGTTAATTAATGCAGAGTCTGAGGTTTTGAGCAGCAATGTATATATGTATATTTTTTTTATTGATATAATCTAGTCCTTGACTGCGATTCTACCTGATGGTAAGCAGAGATGCAATTATTATTATTATTACTTCCAGTATCTAGGAACTCCGGATAAAAACGCCCCTATGTGGTTGCATTTTTGTAGGTCGCAGTTTTTGGTTTTGGGGAGAACTTTAGAAAAAAGAAAAAACCGGCCAAATGCGAGTCGGACTCGCGCACGACGGGTTCCGTACCGTCCGTAGCAAAAAACGGCATAAAACCACGTTTTTTTGTCTGGGAGCCCCCTTAAATATTTATTTTATTCTGTTTTTTTTTAGTATTTGTTGTTAAAGCGCCAACAAAAATATATCATTTGTAAAAATGTCAACGGTCTAACTATCACAGTTTATAAGATTAAGACTGGGGATGGACGGACAGATCGCAGTCTTGGTAATAGGACCCATGTACCCTTTTGGGTACGGAACCCTAAAAACAAGTATTTCATTGCTAAATAAATATTAACACAAATTACAGTAAACTTCAAAAAAAATAGTAATCAATAGTGACCGTATGTGACTGAATGGCCAACGACAGTTCAGAAAGAGGCAACATTCAATTTCTTCCCACAAGGTAGACCGGTGAAGGTCACGGTCGTCCGTTAAGGTAGAACATTGCGCACACGTGCCACGTACGCGGATCTGGGCGCGTCGATCTCTATACATTTTGTATGGCAACTAGACTTGCAGAGCTACATTAGATCTACGCCACGCGACGCTACGCAATGCGCCGCTAGGTACAAATCAGGCATGGTCAATGTGTGCGTCGGTCTAATAGGAAGGGTTATATGTTCAACAGCGATTGTTTTTTGGCCAAAATGTTGATGATGAAAATTATAAAGATATTGTGTTATTATAGTATTGAATGATTGAATGGTTTTTTTTTATCGGGTGGGAAAATCATCTTATCACAAAACCCGCTCTTGGGCGGAGCGATAAATAGTGTCAGACTTTTACTGACTAAAAACCCACTCCTGTTCCTTCGTTGCCTTCGTCCCAAGGCCCCGGGTTTCGCTTTCACACTACCCGTGGATGATTTAATGGTCAATATCATCCAAATTCTATGACAAACGAACCAAAGAGCTCTATCGGTTTGAACAACAGTCAAACGCGAGCCTAAATTTAAAAACTGATGAGGATCTTACAATTTATCGATGTCAAAGCAAAATCAAAAACTGGTATCTGATTTAGTTACAGTGCGACCGATCCAGTTATCCGATCACGGTCGAATGCCTGCAATTATCTGACAATGCACTCCAGTGTATGGACTTTGGTACACTTTCGCAAGTCTTGGTCAACTCAATTGCACTGGCGTGCATACACGTTTTTTTTAATTGGTTACTTTTACGACAAAGTTGGAGGCTGTTATTTTTATGAGCATTTCGTTAAGTCCATTGTGTTTTTGGTTATTTAATTTTTATGACTTAATTGTCTCAAGGATGTTAATCGTAAAGTTCTAAGTGTGATTCCGTTAAAATTATTACTTTTTTATCAGCCAAGCATGGGCTCTCTTATTGCATGAATATAATCTTAGCCATCTTAAGAGAGTTTTTTTTTTATTGTGTGGGAAAATCATCCTAATGACATCCGCGCTCTTGGGCGGAGCGGGAGATAGTGTCAGACTCTTACTGACTAAAAACCCACTCCTGTTCCTTCGTTGCCTTCGTCCCAGGGCCCCGGGTTCCGCTTATCTTAAGAGAGTTTAAAGTTCGTTGATTTTGTTAATATTATAAACAGAGCAACTTCCTTCTGATGTCGTTAACCCAGTTACTGACTAACATTTATATAATATACTACTAGATTACATCCCCTAAATTAGTTGGTCCTTCGAGCCGGATTTTAGTTCATCAGCACGCAACGACGAATGTTATTTAGTTTAACAGTAGTAATATTGATGGTGGAGAACATATTCTGGGACATGGTAGCCATAAGCTTCATGTGCATTCCCTCGCCGGAGAAGATGTTGAGCACGATGAGCGGTAATATGACAGCGGCCGTGCGGTAACGTCTATATAATATAGACTTTATAATTAAATCTTTATTACAGAGAGAGATGAAACACATGTTACTAAAAGAGTTATGAGTATACAAGTGGAGTGTGGGTGGAGAGGGAGAGGGAGGCTGAGCTGAAGACGAAAGAAAAGGAAGTTAGTGATAGTATGACCGTTGACAGGATAGAATGGAAGAAAAAAACGTGTTGCGCCGACCCCAAATAAGATGGGATAAGGGCAGGAAGATGATGATGAATTAAACCTTTATTACAGTTACATTTCTAATAGGACTTGTAGATAACTGAAGAAATTTCCAAGCACGTACCAATAGCAGTTTTATTTATGTAGGAAATCATCAAATAACTTGGATGATGATTACATGATTACTAATTCCGTGAAAAAGAACATTAGGCACACCATAATCATGGCGGTAAGTCCCCTTTTTTAGCAGTGGCTGGATAGACGTCACGGCGTCTTCACTTTTACGCATGACAAAGTTCATTAGACATGGTAAAGTCGGGAGGTTCCTGCACCTGATTCAGTCGGTAGATATGCCCGGGTGTCACTTTTGTATAGATCACCTGGAGGAAACGGTGGAGGTGTAAAGAGAGAGAGTGTGTATATACTGTATTCTTTTAATTGTCCTGTGCGTTCCAGGACCGCGGTAACTCTTCGAAAAATCCCGTAATCCTAAAGCCTCGTCAAATCTACAATAGTTTAACCTGCATTTCAGTGGTAATACGACCTTGTGCTTACCGTGTAGTAACCGAGTTTCAATACAATGCGAGGTCAACATGTACTGGTTTTGTTAGCGCTGACTTGCGGCCTACTGAACCATTTTCTTTTTCTGAGGTGGTAAATCAACAAAGAACTTTTCCTGCTGCAGGGTGAAGCGAGAACGCTTGGTAGACTTTTACTTATTAAAACCCCAGGTTTTTTTTGGGGTGCCAAATCATTTAATGACTTTTTCCGGACTAGGGTCTAGTGAGAGGGCGTGTCAGACTTTTACTGACTAAAATCACACCTGTGTCCTTCAATTGCCCTTTGCATTTTAGGACCAAGGGTATCCTTTTCGGAAATTCCCCGTGGTTTGAGTGGACATCGGCCCTGATAGGCCGCTACGGTTAGCTGATATTTTTATGAGGCGCGTGTAGAACTACGCGCCGTTGTCTACTGGGGACCCTAGGTGGGTTGCCATTCAATCGCCCTACGTGACTAACTAACTTTATCGTTGTTTACTTAAACTTAGAACAGTTTTGTATCTAGGATAAATTGTAGGTACCATTATATTTTAGTGTTTGATAACCAACAGTTGCATCCAGCTAGAGTGGAAGCTGATTGCTACATAGGTAGTTCTTTTTTGGGTTGGAAAATCATCTAATGACATTCCCCCGCTCTTTTTGTCAGACTTTTACTGACTAAAAACCCACTCCTGTTCCTTCTTTGCCATTGTTCCAGGGCCCCGGGATCTCTTTCACATCACCCATGGCCCGAGTAGGCATCTCCCTGAGGCGCGCGTGGAACACTACGTGCCGTCGATGATTTGCCCGCGTCTAAGGTGGCCGAAAATCGGGATAGGGATTCCAGCGGCTGGGGCGTGAGGGCCATCGCCTCGTGTGTGCGGCTGCCTCCTTTGCTAGCATTACTGCTTCGCAGAAGGAGCCGGTCGCCTGCCACTCCTCCTCGCTCCAGACCACGGCCTGTACCAAGGCCCGGCGCGAGAGATCGTTGCCGCTGATCGCCCAAACGAGGACACGGCGATGTTCTGACCAGGTGGGGCACACCTCTACCGTATGCTCTACCGTGTCTTTCGGTCCTACATAGGCAGTTGGGCAAAAGATGGACAGAATTAATTCTTCTAGCACTTTTCCAACCATATTGAGGTTGACTGCAGCTAGATACCAGCATTTGCCATAAAACGACTGTCTATCTGACATGTACAACTCAGTAACTGGGTAATACGATACCTCTTTACAACTAGTATGATTTTTTGACTCCATAACGACTGCTGAAGATGTTTAAATGACATAATAAGCAGAATACACTTCGATAAAATTTAATCTATCTTATATAATTTCTGTTGAAGTTGAAACCAATTGCCTATTTATTCTTACTATTTCTTTATCAAGAACTTTTTACGACAAAGTAAAAAAGATTTTCAGACTAATGGTTACACGTAATAGAAACAAAATTTGATTAACTGTAGGCAAAAAACAACGTACATGAAAAAATAAAAATAAAAGCGTAAGGCTCTTTATAATTTAGTCATAATCAGATTTTGAACTCCAAATAAACTTTTAGATGACTTAAATATAACTAACTAGCCACCTACGATAAAGTATGACCTATTTACAAATAGACGTCGAAATACCTCCTCCACATCGCTACACGCCAAAACCTTGCCCAGGAGACTAGCAGCGTTGAATGGCAATGGTTACTCTTTGAGAAACGAACTAACCAGCTCTCTTGGTCATTCTATGTATCGATCAGTTTCATCAGTCAGGCGAGAAATATCACTGAGAGAGCTTTTCCCGCATTCTGCGCACTTTAATAAAAACATTATTTAGTTTAAAAAAGTAAGTCAATTGAGTCTCTGTTGAGGATTCTGTTCACCAATATGTACGACCGCAGCGCGCCCGTTGGTCAAGCGTATCGAATGCTTTCTTGAGATGCTCGCTAAAGACCGATAGAGGGCGTCTTCCCGCCAAGAAAAAAGGTTCCGTTTGCCGCCGCCATTCGCATTGCGTCGAATGTACACTGCTCCGCGATAAAAATTTCATATATGTTGAAAACCTGAGAATTCTCGTGTAATAAGTGCATCTGCTACTGTGAGACATTGAGACCTTATAGTGCAGTGTTGATTTCACGAGTTCTGACCAGTCCAACGGTGGGTGAAACAAGATAGCTCGCCGGCCGGCAGCCCACACAGCAACCACGCACACGTGAACGAGGCGTCATCCCATCATCCTGGTTGAAGTGAGGTCCCCTGGATTAGCAAGGTACGTGGGCTTTATTGCTGCAAATAGATGTTGTGGGTATTGGTGTCTCAGAGGAATCGTCAACAGGGATTTAATTTTGTGTAATTTAAATTTACTTTCACCGCCATATTGGTTGTCCTAAAACACCTCCTATATTTATTAAGTGAGGCTATTCGCACGCCTCACCAATATTCATACACATTAAAGAAAAAAAAAACTAACATAAAATTTACAAATAAAAGGAAAATACAGATACAGTTGACATTCTTTCGGACCTATGGAGTCAAAAGGGGCCGCCCAAAACAGTAATTGCAGAAACAATTACAGTACTTTCGTCGTTAAAGAATCTCAGCAGCCGGAGCAGTAGAGCAATGTTATTTATAAAATTCTTCTGTGCGTATGTTGGTCACCTAACTCTTCCTACGTAGCTTTACCGATTTATTTAAAACTTTGTGTGTATATTTGAGTGGGTTCTTGGATGGTTTCAAAATATCATTGAGTCCGGTAAGTGGCACTGCCATGAGGTTCTTAATTTTTTTTTCTGACAAAAAGCCAACTTTTGGGCAGGATAACGTCTGTCAGGACCGCTTGTATAAGTATATAATTTGTTATTAGCTGTAATTATTGCCAAAAGTACAAAGTATATAGGGTTTAACCCAGTAATGTTTCGGTAGTGTACATAAATCCGACCATGTATTTCGATAATTTTGATAACCAGCATTGCTCATAGACGTTCGCTTAGGCTTTTTGCTGAAATACGGTGAACGTAACACTTCTTGAGAAATGTTAATGATACAAATATAATTTTTATTCAAATGAGAAAAAAGCCTTTTCTTGACGGTAGACAATATTATTGAGACATAGAGAAAACCTAGTACATCAAGGTTAAAACTAGCAAATGAGAAATCGTTCTAGCCTAATTGCTTGTGATGTTACTAACTTTGTTCGCAAAAGGGCTGAGTTAGTAATTAGTGGAAACCTAGTACTTTTGTCAGAACATGTATCTTTGGATAATTAAGAAAGGTCAGTATTTGTAGGATTTCTGTGCTTACGTAATCTAGGTCAAATTCCTTCGTTTTATTATTTTGTATTTCTAAAAAGGATAAAACGAATGAGTCTTAAGCGCTAGACAAAGTATAATTCCATTCATCAACATCATCATCATGTCAGCCAAAAGACGTCCACTGTTGGACATAGGCCTCCCTGAAGCGACGCCACAACAACCGATCCTGTGCGTTTCACATCCACTGCACGCCCACGACTCTCACCAGGTCGTCGGATCACTTTTTGGGAGGCCTTCCAACGCTGCGTTTTCCGGTGCACGGTCGCCACTCTAGAACCTTTTGGTCCCATCGACCATCCTACGAGCTACGAGCAATGTGCCCTGCCCACTGTTACTTTAGTTTGACGATTCTTTGGGCTATGTCGGCGACCTTGGTTCTCCTGCGGATATGTTATTCTTTATGAGATCACGCAAGGAAACTCAGAGCATAGCCTTTTCCATTGCCCTTTGGGTGACTATAAACGACCATGTTATTAATTCCATGAATGATAACTTATTATTAGTTTGAAATGTTTGCCAATGAAGGAATTACTGTTATATTGTGAGTGCGTTCACAAACATTTAACAACTATTTGTAGGTCATATAAATATTTTTTCCATGCGTAAATTGAACTCGCGATACGTAGCAGCTATATATTTGCAATCCGCCAACCATCAATTTCAATCGGACACGTTTTGATTTTTTGCTGTGAACACGATAGAACGTCATTTCAACTAGAATCCAAGATCATGGCGTGCATAACTTTTAAAAATCAAACTATTCACCTTGAAACCATTTTTAGTTGGCGGAACTAATACCCATTACAAATTATGATCTGTTCTAGAGAATTTAAATAGCTTTGTCGGTGACAATTTCGCACGTTTTCCGAAGTCAATATGCATATCGCATATAATGGTATTTATTGTGCATATAGTAGAAGTGAATGCATACGTTTCGTGAAATAAATATGTGAAACTCATCATTGGATACACCTCTGTACGTTCGTTAATAAAAAATTTCTTACTAATGTTATCAAAAACGTACGCCATTCATTGGGGCTACATTTGGGAGGGACCTATGTCCAACTGTGGACGTCTTTCGTCTGAAATTATGATGATAAATGTTATAAAGGTATTTGTGGGTATGTTTGTTACTTTTTTGCACTACAACGGCTGAAAGGATTTCGACGAAGGTATACAGGAAGACCATGTCCAGGAATTTCACATAGGATACTTTTTATTTAGGGAATATGTTCCCTTAGGATACTTTCTTTTTCTTCCACGCAACCGCAGGATCAGCAACTTGTTTAAAGGATGAAATCCAAGATGATAAAAATAACCAGATTCTCCAGTTAGTAGTTTAACTACGAAAAGTTTTACTGATTGATTAGTAGACACCTCTGCCCCCCTAGCCAAGTTACGATTGTTTCGTTTGCGTCGAACGCCTCGAGTAGGCCACGCCTCCGATTCCTTTGTTCTGACGTCATCTCAAAGCTCAGTCACGTGGTCAGAACAAAGGAATCGTACACGTGGCCTTCTCGAGTCGTTCGACGCAAACGAAACGATCGTAACTTGGCAAAGGGGCCTGGACTGCTTAGGACATTGTGTAAAAGAGGAATTGTGATTATATTACCCTCAACACGGAATACTTAGAAAGTCGTAATTTTAATTCTATGGACAAGACTATACAGAGTGTTGTAAAGATAATAACTTATTAATTATTTTTTTATTGTTATAGCGTTATAGAATTTATAGAGTGATATGAAAGAAAAGGAAGTTAGTGATAGCATGACGAGTAACAGGGCAGAGTGGAAGAAAAAAACGTGTTGCGCCGACCCCAAATAACACGGGATAAGGGCAGGAAGATGATGATGATGATAGCGTTATAGAATTTAAGTGCTAGAGAAGTTTGATTTATAACTGTGGTTATATGATAGCATTGTATAATAAACTACATAACTCCCGGTTTATGAATATTAGTCAAAGATTGAATAATGTATTTTTGAGTTCCTTAGTTCAATTTTGATAATGATGACGATAATGATTTGAAAAAAAGCGCTGACACATGTGGAGCGTAAATAAGGAAATTCAAAATAACCTTGCCCAACTTGTTAAAAAATCAATACAATTAATAATAAGCTAGCTCTATTCTTTCTTAATTCTTTATTGTACACAAAAACATCATCATCATCATCATCATTTCAGCCGAAAGACGTCCACTGTTGGACATAGGCCTCCCCCAAATGCCGCCACAATGACCGGTCCTGTGCGTCTCGCATCCATCGGATTCCCGCGACCCTCACCAGGTCATCGGTCCACCTTGTGGGACACAAAAACATAACATAATATTTTGAGATACGGACAGTTCATGTACAAAGGCAAGCTTAACTCAGCAATGAGTTTTCTCCCAGCAAACCTTTGAATTATAGAGAGAGAACATATTTGAGGGTAGGATCCAGTGCACAATATAAACCTACAGACTAAGTCTAATATATAATTATATTAAACATACTAATACATACTATATATACTAATATGTCAATAATGAAAGGAAGTGCTCTTTAAAGACATTTATCATCATCTTTTGAAGACATCTAGAGAAGGGCTATCGCGAAGAGAGTATGCCAGAGAGTTCCAGAGACGTACTGCAATTACAGAAAAAGGAGCCATCATAGCGGCTAGAAGTATGACGTGGAGTACGAAGGAGAAGAGAAGAGGTGGTGCGACAGTCTATTGTTTGTAAACCACATTGTAATAAAAAATAAAAAAAAAATTTCGCTTTCGTTTAAAAAAGAAATTTAAAAGATTACAGCGTTTGTCAAGCCAAGACCTGTACTATGACCAGAGCTATACAGGTTGTCTAGCGCTATCTCTTACCCACACTGGAGATAAGAATGAAACAATCTTACTTTGAACGTCATGGTAACCCCGCAAGTGTGTCACGTTTTTATATGTGAGTGAACGTTGTTGATATCACATGTGTAAAACTATTTCTAAGTCTTTTTTTTTGTAATTATTGTATGTTGTTTGTTTTCCCTAATACATAAAATAAAAATAAATAAACGGATATAATATATAAGTAAATAAAAGATTTAAATATTAACGTGAAATGTATAAGTTATTATCTTTTTACAGAACGGAGCCTTAGACAATGGTACTTGAGTACACATACATATTTAAATAATAATGCTCATTTAGTGGCACTCTTTATCATATATGTTTGATAATTTGCGGATTACGCAGCGGGCTGCAATATTATTACCACTCAAATGATTGATATTTGTATATATTAAATATTGTGGCTGTTAATTGTCCCTTAATAAATAAAATGTCGCAGGTCCTCACTGAACATGGTAAGTTCGGGAAGTTCCTGCACCGGATTTGTGCGGAAGAAATGCCTGGGTGTCATCATTACATGGACCGCCCGGAGGACATGCGGTAGCATACAGTAGAGATGTACCCCACCTGGGCAGAGCACCGCCGTGTTCTCGTGGGTGAGATCGGCGGCAGCGATCTCTCACGCCGGGCCTTGGTACAGGCCATGGTCCGGAACGAGGAGGAGTGGCAGGCGGTCGCCACCTTCTACGAAGCTGAAATGCTATCAAAAGAGGCAACCACACGTGCGAAAAAACGGCCGGGATCCCGATCCTGATTTCCAGACACCGTAGGCGCTTGCTTGCGGACGGCGGGTAAATAGGTAGCTCGCCGTCTGACCGTCCGGTAACCATCCGGATCGAGCCCAAGTCGTCGACGGCGCTTAGTGTATCATGCGTGCCTCAAGGAGATGTCAGCCAAACCGTAGGGGCCTGGCAGGGTCGAAGCCTACTGAGGCCGTGGGTGATGCAAAAGAGAACCTCGGGGCCTTGGAACGAAGGCAAAGAAGGATTAAGAGTAGGCTTTTAGTCAGTAAAAGTCTTTCACTATCTCACGTTTCGCCCAAGAGCGGGGGATGTAAAAAAGAAGACCTCTTATCTTTAGACCATACAAATATTTGTTCCGAACGGGAATCGAAACCGTGATACGCAGACAGCGGCGTCAAACTAACATAAATACTCATTGGGATGTCTTTTGAGTAACTCAAAACAGAAGACCTTTAACCGTAACGCTTCAATGAATGCCAATTCATAGAGTAACAATTTGAATGATTGTCCATGAGAACAAATCGGTCCCCTTTCACACAGAACAATAATGAAGATACTTATTATTCTGACAATGAAATTCTATTAGTATGGAAACATTTAAGAGTATCCTATTCTAGATATATCTCCCTTTTGTTCAGTGTGAAATTTTTGCGATGTTATGCTCATAAAAAGGTATTAAGTAAGTCTCTATTATAGTCTAGTATTAAATGATAATATTTGTAAAACAATCTACCTCGCCTGTTTTAAAATACCAGTATTTTACAATAAGTGGAATTTGTCAATTAGTATGTTGATTGTGATGAGCACGATCATTTGTTCTGTGTCTGGGTGTAATTTATCTATATATGTATGTATTTAGAAATATATAAGTATGTTTATCAGTTGTCTAGTACCCATAACACAAGCTCTGCTTAGCTTGGGCCTAGACAGCGTTGTGTGCTAGTTGTGGAATATTATTATTATTATTATTTTTTTATTATTATTTTTTTTTATTATTATTATTATTAAAATATTATTGAATTGGAAATGAATTACGGTACCCGTTGGTAAGATTGGTGTCCAATTTTCTGGCTTCAGAATCTGAGAGTTGCTGAAGATACACAATATATTCAGACACAGTGTCTAAATTGACACATTTTTATTTCAATTTTTTTTTTTCATTGATTGTTTTCGACTGTCTAATACAATTAGAAAAAAGGTTTTGTTTATTATTCTTGATAGGTTCACGCTTTACCGCTATCTCACCTGATGGAAAGTGACGGTCGAAGATAGAGCGCGCTTACCTAGAATTAACCTATTCACTCTAGAATCAAAGATTCCCAGGTTGTAGCCATCAGGAAACACAGATTCCGGCAAGGAATTCCACTCCTTAGCTGTACGCAAAATGAAAATATAATACATGGAAATAAAAAGCGTTACAAAAATATCACGTCGGGGTCACCAATGTAGGATAATGTGTGTATTTCTAACTTTAAATTAATACAAACGTTCCTTCATAAAATTATCTATTTTTCAATGATTGACATAAACAAGACAAGTTACCTAGCAACTAGACAGATCATTCTATATAATACTAGTGGTTAGTGTCTATACGTATATAAATAAATTATTTTATTTTGATATAATTTTAATACTATGTAGGTCCCTACACTATTTTAGGCTGAATTTAAGAATTAAAATGTGTCGATTCGGACACTGTGTCGAAACTTCTATTATGTAACGTATCTATGAATTATGTGCGAAGAAATGACATTATTATACCTATTTTCCTGCCCTTGCCCCATCTTATTTGGAGTCGGCGCAACACGTTTTGTTCTTCCATTCTATCCTGTCAATCGTCATGCTATCACTAACTTCCTTTTCTTTCATATCACTGTTCACACAATCCATCCATCTTTTCTTTGGCCTCCCTCTTCCTCTCCACCCATCTACATGTATACTCATAACTCTTTTAGTAACATGCGTTTCATCTCTCCTCTTTACCAAGGCAAACGATTTCCCTTCAATTTTCAGTCACTGGCGCCACTTTCAAACTTCCGCTAATATACTCATTTCTCACTTTATCCATTCTCGTCACACCACACATCCATTTTAACATTCTCATCTCCGCTACATGTAATCTTTTTTCATCCGTCTTTTTCACAGCCGAACATTCTGATCCATACAGTATGACAGGTCTTATCACGGACTTGTAGATTTTACTCTTCAACTTGGAACAATCCGTGGGTCACAAATTGTTGCAGTGACCTGTCGCCATTTTATTCATCCTGAATTGATCCGATGAGACACGTCTCGGTCTATCTCGCCATCTCTTTGGATAAGCGACCCGAGGTACTGAAAGTCGGAGCAGATTGGTATAGGCGTCCCAGTGAAAGCTAAGGGCATAGGACCGGAGAGACCACCGAAATCGCAGAATATTATATACAAAGTCAGAGAAAAGATCGAGAAAAATTAAAAGGCATTAAAAGCAAAACTAAATTCAAGAATCCATACATAATATACAAACAACTAAAGTGGAGATGGTCAGAACATATGACAAGAGAGAAGAAGTAAAAGAAAATAGCAGGTCCAACATGGACCCGTACAGCAAGGGATAGAATTGAATGGCGATCTTTAGAGGAGGACTTAGTCGGGAGACAACTTGAGGAGTAACTACCGTTTATCGAATTAAAATCAGTTAAATAAGAATTAAATAGTGTAACAGTTTATATAATAAGTTAGCTAGTAAATTTTGATAGTAGTAATGAGATCTTAGGGCAAAATTCACCAATAACACTAATCGCGTTTTAACGTTTGAATCACATAATCACGTTTAGCCGCTGTCACTTGTAAAAATACAACAAAAGAAAAATATAGACAAGTGACACTAGTGACAGCTAAACACGATTATGCGAGCCAAACGTTAAAACGCGATTAGTTTTATTGGTGGATTCCGCCCTTAGGCATACTTACAAAACTTTTGTTATTTAAACGAACCAACCAGAAGATCAGCAATAATGGCTTTATTTATATATCAAGTCGTAGTTATATTGTTAAAAAAAAATTTGCAGTATAGATTTAAAATAGAGTTGAAAAATATAGCTCGACGTTGTAGTTCATTGACGTACGATCAGACAAAGAAACGATGCATTTTACAAAAAGTAAGATAACTTTACAAGATTATTTTGGTCATCACTGATTTCGATGAAGGAAATCAGCGTAAGGAAACCTATAGAATAATTAGCCTTATAATGTTTCCTCTGCTGGAATTCAAGCCTCTTTTGTTGAAGAGGGAATGGGACGTGTTCCAACACGTGGGCCTAGTCTGTCCAGACTGTTTCAGGCTAGTGTTATCAAAGACTAGCTTCTATCATAAGTGTCAAGGTAGGATATTAACCCAAGAAAACTATATAAAAGTATGGTTTTCAAGACATATTCTACCCGTGTGCCAAATTGCATCACAATCTGTTCAACCATTTGAGCGTCAAGGAGTAACAAACACACACACGTACATTAAATCAGTAAAAAATTTTAGCCTATATATTATTAAGTATGATAACTTTACTAAAAATGTAGTAAAAATACAATGAATCACACACTTTTTAGACAAGACTTATAAATGTCAAATTAAATGATAATTTATAGGTCATTAAAAAAAAATGAAATGGATTATTTTAAAATTTTTTGAACATTGTTATTTTATTACCCACCAAGGTCAGATAAAATAAACCAGTTGAATATGGTCGAGTTCAAACGTGAATAGAGAGAAATCGTTTTATAGTCAACATTTTCTTTATATATTCTTATATATTCTTTATTGTACACACAAAACTTAACTACAATACATGGATTTGACAATTTATGTACAAAGGCGAGCTTAACTCAACAATGAGTTTTCTCCCAGCAAACCTTTGAGTGACAGAGAGAGATCACAATCGAGGGTAGGATCCAGTGTACAACATAAACATACATAAATACGTCTCATATATATATATACATACATACAGATATAATATATATGACAATATATACTAATACTATGTCAATTGAGAAAGGAAGTGCTCTTTAATTTTCCTGTTAAAGACGTCCAGAGAAGGGCTGTCGCGAAGGGAATGTGGGAGAGCGTTCCAAAGACGCACTGCAGTTACAGTAAAGGAGCCATCATAGCGGCTAGAAGTATGACGCGGAGTACGAAGGAGAAGAGAATTGATAGTGCGACAGGGTTTACCCCTCGGCACAAGGTACTCAAAGCGTTCACGAAGGTATTGAGGAGCATTGGGATTGTGCAGGATAGTAAAGAGAAGGGATAGAATGTGGATATCTCGCCGACGCCGAATTCTTCTCTTTGTTATAATTCAATCTATTTTATAATAGCTTTTATAGTTTTGTATGCATTCAATTCTAAAATGGTCAAATGTGACGCTAATTTAGTTGACCCACATTTCGTCAAGTTCCAAGTAATGTAAATGGTTGACATTTCAATGGTGGAATTCTCTATCGATGCCTATTTTTCTTAATAACTACAACCTAGGAGATGTCTCATCATCATCATCATTTTAGCCGAAAGACGTCCACTGCTGGACATAGGCCACAATGAACGGTCCTGTGCGTCTCGCATCCATCGTACTCCTACAGGAGATGTATAGTTCAAGAGTAAATTGGTTAGTTCTAGGCAAGTGTATGTACTTCATTGCTGACATATGTTGTCAGCAATCGCTTATTATCACTACTGTCAGGTGAGTAGTGAATTATAACGAAAAAATAGTAATAAAAAATAGACCCGTAAACTTAGAGCTGCCTATAGACCACTGCTAATCAGCCCACATACAATTTCAGACTCCGGGATGATGCTGAGAAATTCAAAAGGGAAAAACTAAATGCCAAGCATGAGTATTGTTAATTATTAGGATTTCGTTTAATGTTTTTTTTCTTTTTTTTACTATCACTGAGTTTAAACCTAGCCAGGCAGATTACTTTGTGTAATTTATTTCATCACCACTGCTCTCAAAACGGTGAAGGAAAACATTGTGAGGAAACCGGCATGTCCTAGGGCCAAAAATTCGAAGACATGTTACATTCACCAATTTGTACTGGTTCCGCATGGTGGATTACGGCCCATTCCCTCTTCTAGAGAGATGAGGCCTGAGTCCCAGCAGTGGGAACATTAAAAGACTGATTATGCTTATGTTTACTATCACTTGTAATTGTTCTTTTTTAAACGGTTTTATTTAACTTGTTAATGTTTATTTTTTATTTTCTACACAATGTTCTATATTGTAAAGAAATAAATGACTTATGCCTACTATAATACTAATAAACTGGAAATCGAAGCCTGCACGCTTAAAAATCGCGATTGTGAAATAGGTGGAGAAAAGTATGGTTGAAATACTAAGGCAGACTTTGATTTTATGTGACAAAATAATTCACGAAGGCTTTTACACTACCAATTTTGTTTTACTATTTTGGTTTATTTTAAGATGCGCTATGCGTGCTAAATGAAATAATGATTATTACTGTAATTATTATTGAAATTAAAGTATTTTTTATAACATACTTTAAACAAATAAATATTACAATCAATCACATATTTAAACTCGCTTCGCAATTCTGTCAAATGACAGAATAATATTTTAAAATTAATGAGAACTGTAAAGCTAATAAAGTACGAATAAATATTGTTAAAAGAACTAACCTTCCATTTTTTGACTTCAGACAAACGATTCGCTATCACACATCCCGCTGAACCTGCTCCGACCACGATGAAATCAAATTTGTCCGCTGCCTGCCTTGTTTTTCTTGGCTTAGCTTTTTTCTTTTCCTCAACCCTCACTGTAATTTTTTCAGAATTTGCTGGTTCCACATCCGAAAGCCTCTTCGTTGCAAACCCGAAATCCAAATCCCGTGATTGGAATTTTCTATTGAAAGGTGAAAATGGATTCTCGAATTCGAATACGGGGTCACTCTTTTTTTCGTACTCGTATTGGTCATGTTCGTAATCATTATTGTAATCTTTATTGGAATTCCCGAAATTATATGATGGAAAATATGATGATACTTGAGACACACCGTGACTACCATCGGGCCCATGACTGTGAACTTTAGTCGAAGTCTTTACCGGACTACTATATTTTTCAGTAAAATGGTCATCATGTAACAATACACTTGAATCTATAGGCGGTTTTGTTTCTACGTCTTCTTGAGGAACATCTGATCCTCGATAATATGGTGATAACGTGGTTGGATTTCTGAGTTCCCAATAGTCTGTGTAGTCCGTGTATTTGACGTCTTTAGACCCGCCGTAGAGTTGAGAAATTAGGGCGAGGAAGAGATATCCAGTTGTAGAACATTGTGTTAATTGAGCTTCTTGTTCAAAGCAGATCGGGGTTATGTTCGGAGGGTTCCAAATCTGTCCAGACATTATTAACACTTTACTACACTCGCGACCATTCGATATTTTCTCTCGTGTGTTCGGCGCAAGCACTGACGGTACAATGGCTTGGCGTCAAGCGATGCTAAGTAAGTGGGAGATTGGTTGACGACTGTCCTTAGCGATTGCATGCTTGTTTAATTATCAACGCGGTTTATTTATGTTTGGGTTTAGCGAGTAAGGTTGTGTGACATTGGTGTCAGAGGTGGATTTGATGCGGACTTTTTTTTTGTTTTAGGTTCGCTCTGTTTTATTGTAGGTTAATGATAATTAGGATTATCGATACAATGATTATGACTTTCACTTTCATTTTTTAATACAAAAAGTTTGAGTTTGTCAGATTTTAGTCTTATGATTATACCATTTTTTTAGGTTAGATTTAGGTCAGATTTTTACTGACTAAAATGTACTCCTGTTGTTTCTTTATCGTCGTTCTAGGGCCCCGGGGCTTACTTTCACACAACCTATGGCCCCAGTAGGCTTCGACATTGCTGGGCCCCTACGGCTTGCTGACACCTGTTTGAGGCGCGCATGGAACAATACGCGGTATCGACGACTCGAGCTCGGTTCGGACGGTTACCGGAAGGCCAGACGACGTGCTACTCATTGCTCGCCGTCCGCAAGCCTACGCCTACGGTGGCTGGAGTTATGATTATGCCTAAGTTAATTGTCACTATTGAATATTACGTCAATCAATAAATTAAAGTGTTCTCTAAACATTTTCCTCCACATATTCATTGTTATCTTTCCTAGCTTTAAAGCCTATTGATACAATTTTTATTCTTACATAGTAGAACACGAATAAATGAATATGTACTTTTAGCTTCTGACACCAATTTCACCTGCGTGGAATAATAATCATAATAATAAATGGTTTTATTACCAATTGGTGGTTGTTCTTGTGTGCACGGACATAGCGGTTACTGGAATAATCGCCAGTTGGTATCACGTTTCATTAAAAGTGTCTAAAGGGCCTCTGAGAGTTGGATTCGGCTTCTCGTACACCTTCCAAAGGTTCAGGAGCTCACGGTTCTGTGATATACTGATACATAAAACAATAATAATAAATTCCTTATTTCTCCTCACAATAATAAACTTATTCTAGGTTTGATATAATATCTTGTATATACAATTAGCAGCAGAAGAACCAACGTTACCGACATAGCACGAAGAATCGCCAAACTTGATTGGCAATGGGCAAGAGACATTGCTTGCAGAATGGATCGCCGTTGGTAATGAAAGGTTCTGGAATGGTGGTGTGTTTTCACGTACCGGAAGACGTAGCATTGGAAGGCCTCCTACAAGGTGGACCAATGACCTGGTAAGGGTTGCGGGAATCCGGTGGATGCGAGACACACAGGACCGTTCATTGTGGCGACACTTGGGGGAGGCCTATGTCCAACAGTGTATGTCTTTCGGCTGAAATGATGGTGATGGTGATGATAATTAGCAATGTGAGGAGCTGGTGTCTGAGTTAGGCACGAAATCCCTTATTACAATTCACCAGGTTTTCCTAATTAGTACCTAATTACTTCCCCTAATATTGTTTAAGTGTTAATCTAGAATCTAAGCTGGTACTAAATTGAATCCAAAACCAGTGGAGCATGAAGGAGTAATAAACATAATACAATATATATATATAGTATATGCAAACTGTTGCCTTTATAATATTAATATGACTAATTACTTTTGAAGGCACGTTTGGCGTAGTGGTTAAGCAATAGGCTGCTGCGCTGCTTGTCGCGGGTTTGATTCCCACACGGAACAATTAATATAATAATAATATCGATGGCTTAGATTGAAAAAACCTCGGGTATGCAATTTCAGGTTTTTTTTTTTTTATTGGGACCACCCAATAAAAAAAAAAATCATCTTATGACAAAACCCGCTCTTGGGCGGAGCGGGAGATAGTGTCAGACTTTTACTGACTAAAAACCCACTCCTTTTTCTTTTTTGCCTTCTTCCCAGGGCCCCGGGTTTCGCTTTCACACTACCCGTGGCCCCAGTAGGCTTCGACCCTGCTGGGCCCCTACGATTTGCTGACATTTCCTTGAGGCGCGCGTGGAACAGTACGCGCCGTCGACGACTTGGGCTCAGTCCGAACGGTTAGCGGACGGTCGGACGGCGAGCCACCCATTGCTCGTCGTCCGCAAGCCCGCGCCTACGGTGGCCGGAAATCGGGAACGGAATCCCGGCGGCGGACAGGGCGTAAGGACCGTTGCCTCACGCGATCGGCCGCCTCCTTTGCTAGCATTACTGCTTCGCAGAAGGAGGCTACCACCTGCCACTCTTCCTCGCTCCGGACCATGGTCTGAACCAAGGCCCGGCGCGTGAGGTCACCGCCGCCGATCGCCCCCACGAGGACACGGCGTTGCTCTGCCCAAGCGGTGCACACCTCCACCGTGTGCTCCACCGTGTCCTCCGGGCGATCTACACAGTGGGGACACCCGGGCGTCACTTCCGCACGAATCCGGTGCAGGAACTTTTACTGAGCCAAAAGACGTTATCCTGTCTTAGCTATGAACTGTCAAACGCTCGAACTTTTAAAAGCTCGAATTGTCAAACACACGAATATTAAATCGTAATTTTCCGAAATTTCCTAATGTTTCATGCAATTTTCTTAATATTTTGTTTCTTAGAAACCTTTTCCTGATGATAAAAAATAGTTACAAAAAATAGAAATTAATGAAATTAGTCCAACCGTCCATACTTGTCATACAACACTATTTTTAGTATAAGCGAAACCTGAATATAGTTTGTTCAGAATCAGTAACTGAATCGATTCCAATAATTTTTACACCATGTTATATTTTTCCCCAAAAATATTTAAAAAGGCAACAAGTTGGACACCACTAAGTATAATACAGGTCTCGGCAGGTCAAAGCGGGCATTAGGCCGGCGGGTGAAAAAACAAGGTCTTAGTTGCCTGGATGGCCCGGTGGCCATATATTTGTGCGGAGAAACAGGTAGCATAACAAGTTTATAGTTTTGTGATTTTTCATGATATAATTATGAAATTTTGTACATAAAAATACTAGACATGTGTTTCGGGTTTCACATATACTAAAACTAATATTGTATACTAGCGGTTCCGACTCCCAACAGACGTTGTCCTGCCCGAAAGCTGCAGATTGGTAGAAAAAAAAAATTAAGAACCCGGTTGCAGCGCCACCTACCGCGTCCAATTTTCGAACCATCCAGAGACCCACTAAATAAACACACAATTACATACGAATCGGTCAAGAGGAGTTAGGTGACAAACATACGTACAGAAACCACGGACATGGTTAGTTTTAAACAAATCGTAAATTAATAAATAACTTCTTTTACTAGTCTATGAAGTTATATAGCGAAGAGTAAAGATGTATTAGCAATGCTCAATTACAATTTACGCATTTATTGAAAGGAAAAACTATGACGCATTTCAATTACGTACTCAATTGTTACATGTGAGAATGAATGAGATATGTAACATTCGAACGGAAAAACTGTGTAATATGTTCTAATTTTTGTATTACCTACAACATTATCTCTATTTGTTCATATCCAAGTTTTTGGGTGAAGCCAGAAGCACTTCCGACGTCTGGCTACCAAATTGGAGTGGGCCGGGACCAAATCCAGGATTCCATACACCTCCTACCGGAGTTAATACGCGGGGATTGTGTGGTTCATGGCCCTTTACGGAGCGTCACTTTGAGTGCCGTTTCTGCGAAAACGATCGCCGGCCAAGCTGAACGCTTCCCAGAGGGTCATGACCATTCAGTTGGTGCAGGCATATCGCACGGTTTCAAGCGAAGCGGCGAGCCTCTTTGCCAGACTGTCATGGTGGTGGCAAGTCTCACAAAAAAGGCTATAATAATCTTGTCTGGTTACATTTTTGCAATACAACTAAACAGTTGGATTGCGAATTTGATCCGCTATAACAAATGTTCTAATTTATAAACGACTTTGAAAAAAGTGGAGGATGTTCTCAATTCACTTGTAGTTTTTTGTTTTATCTTTATTACTTCAGAACTCTGTCATTTAAGAACCGATTAGACCGAGTCGGTGTTAAATAACGAAGAAACCAAACAAGAAACACTGACTTCCGGAGTTAAAGTTTGTTGTATTTTTTGTTAAAAGTTTTTTTATTTTTCGTTTTTATTATTTTAATTTAAAGTGGTGGTATTTTTTTTAAATTTAAAGTTTTTATTAGTAAAAAGTTTATTTTTTCATTTCCATTAATTTAATTTAAGGCAGTTGTATTTTTATTTGAACAACAGTTTTTTTTTTTCATTTTTATTATTTTACCTAATGAAAGTCGGTTGTATTTCTTTTGTGTTCTGTTTGAAGCTGTAATATTGCATATAACATAGAAATAGTTACCTCCACCGCCTTGATTAAGGAACACTTGGTCTGCAAAAACGGCTGTCTATAAGTTCAATATACGAGTACCTGCGGTATATTATTGAGAAACGCTAAAAAAATGTCACGTGGTTAATGCAATATTATTTAAAACTAGCGTCTGCCAGCGGCATTGCCTGCATAAAAGTAAAACAAAAATCCTAGAGAACTTAAACAGGTATAAAAAGTGTCTTATGTACTGTTTCAGGATATAATTAACTCGTATGCTTCATCAAAACCAATTCAATGAAGTCCTTTGAGCGTAAAAAAGTAACAATGCACATCATACACACATACATGCAAATGTATACATTTACAATATTATTTGTGTGATATGACGAAGATATAGTATGGTGATGTCATAATAAATTACAATTTTCACATCACAAAGACAAGAATCTTAATAAAAAAAAAAATGCTACGGAACCAAATGTAATAAAATCTTTTTTGCATAATTTCACGATAGCGAAAGTTAACTACAGTTAGTTAAATCATCGTTTACTACACGGTTTGATGATTTAAATGTTGGTTAAGTTAAAGGCAATTGAAACACAATTGTAGCATAACGAGGTTATCACCGTTAAGATTGATACGTTATAACGCCTATTTAATTTTACTTTTTTATTGGTAGAAAACCATCAAACTACTAAGAACTAGCCTGGGTGGAGCGAGAGAACGTATCAGACTTTTGATGACTAAAACCCACCTGTGTTATTTCCGTTGTCCTTTGCGTTTCAGAGCCACAGTTAAACTCTCGAAAAATCCCGCAGCCTAAGGAGGCAGTGGTTCTAATGGGCCCCGTCCATATTGCTGACATCTTTTTGAGGCACGCGTGGAAGTGGGACAAAAGGCACCGTCGACTCGGGATTGGTCCTTCCCGGACCGCCGGACGGCGAGTTAAAGTCTTCAGCCCTGTCACGTTTCTACTGTGTGGTCTTAGCTTTTTAAGGGTTCCGTACCTCAAAAGGAAAAAACCGAATGTTTTAATTAGTAAATGTTTTAATTAGTCTTGTTATTTTTTAATTGCGAGGTTCAGGACGATTTTTAAAAGTGTATAATAGTATACTTTTTATCATTATTGGTAGGCTCGCGCTTGATCATTATCTCACCCGGTAAGTGATGATGTGGTCCACGGTGGAGCACGCTTACCTAGAAGTAACCTGTTCACTATTCACAAAGAAAAACTGTTTTTGGCGGCAAAGGCGCAACCTTAAAACTAACATATTGCAAACATTTTGCATGACAAAAACATAATTTAAAATAAAATACATGCGCCACATCCAAGCAAAACGACCGTACACTCAGCATAATGCTGTGTCTAAACGCAAAATGCGACGAGTCCACAGCACTGGTTTTCAGCGTGGGCCGCTGACGACGTTATCGACTAACAGACGTCGGAAACAGTATTTTGTACCAATAGATTTAAGTAAAATAAATTTTAGGACAACAAAGTCATAAAAGTCACAAAAATAAATAAATAGAGAGGAAACACAATTATCTACATACGTATAAAGTGGCAACATTAGTCCTAGTCTTTAACAAGGGTGATGGCTTAGGTGCTGACCTCTAGTGTGTAGCTAACAGAAAACACAGACTCCCACTCCTGTACGTTCAATGAATGTATGATATTTTTTGCTTCACATAATATTAATAGGAAATGAACATGGACACATAATGGGTGTAGTGTAGTGGACACATAATGAGTTCCCTTCACTGTAAGTCACAAGTGTTTATTATCTTAGAATGTAAATTAGCATTGAACAAAAATTACATTTGAACGAGCAAGGTTTTAAACCACGTCTCAGTGCATATATCGTCTATGTATTTATCTAGTATATAAATTGGTAGGAAATACAGATCATTTTCTGGCTACCTACTTTTGACTATTTATAAAATTAATTTACTTAAAAAATAAAAAATTAAGCTTTTATTTCAGGCAAGTAATAGCACCCATACAACAATCACAAAACAGAACACACATAAGCAAATACATATTACACTATCGGACATAGTAACATGTCTGCTACAGCAATGTCCGATATAAGGGCAATCAAATCTGCCAGCAATCATCGCCAGAACTGTATTAATATAGTCTGGCTGGCCAGCAGCTTTGCCCCCGTGATGGTAGGTAAACATAAACTAACCTAGGGGCATAAAATATAGATTAAAACCTACACTAAAATCTTCCAAAAATCATTAAAAAAAAAAACGGTCGAGCCGTTCCAGTCCGTGATAGCGTGACGGGTGACAGGAGAGTATGGAAGAAATAACCGAATAGCACCGACCACAAATATCATGGGATAAGGGCAATAAGATGATGATGGTCGAGCCGTTTTAGAGCAGTTCGATAACATAGAGTGTGACACGAAATGTTGGTATATTAGATACTAGCTTTTGTCCGCGGCTTCGCTCGTATACATAAAATATAGCCTACGTCACTCAAGAATAAAGCAGCTTTATGTTGGTGAAAAAATTTTTGCAATCGGACTGGTACTTTCAGAGATTACCTCCTACAAATTAAAAAAAACAAACTTTGCCTCTGTATAATATTAGTGTAGAAAATGTTTATTTGTGACTCAGATAGAACAACCAATGATAATAAATGCACATGGAGGTCTTAGCCTTCCATTAAAGGCATTTATAAAGATGATAACTACACGGCAGTAATATAACTCTTGGAGAAAATTAGAAGGGTACAGGAATGATAATACCCATACAGACATTTATAAAGGTCCCTAAAAGAAACCTAAACTAAAAGTAAAAAATATTTTCATAGGAATCCCAGACACATATACACTAGACTCCAGCTTACTTGTTTTTTTGTTTGTAGGAGGTAATCTCTGGAAATACTGCCCCCCTAGCCAAGTTACAACCATTTCGTTTCGAGTCTCTTTTCTTCAATCGCCTCGGGTAGACCACACATCCGATTCCATTATTCTGACGTCATCTTAACGCTCAGTCACGTGGTCAGACCAAAGGAATAGGAGGCGTGGCCAACTTGAGGCGATCAATGAAAACAGAATCGAAACGAAATGGTTGTAACTTGGCTAGAGGGGCTAGCCCGACTGCTAAAATTTTTTCACCGATAGAAAGCTGCTTTATTCCTGTAGTAACATAGGCTATATTTTATGAATGAGGGAGAAGCCGCGGGTAAAAGCTGGTTAAAAATAAATTTAATAACGCTGATGTTCTTAAAGTCTTTACTGGTACAAAATATAAATCTTAATCGTCTTAATGAATCTTTTGCATACCAACACTATGTGATCATGGAGTTTGTAGTATTGTTATATAGGTGTGTACTTATCGAGCTCTTGAAGCCTTTACAGGCTTGCGGACAGACCTATCTGCTCCCTTCTCCGTATACCGGAAGGCCACTAAAGGCCGTGCCAGACCTCTGTGCTGCTCATCAATCAAGGCACCAAACTATAACTGAAAGTATCTACAGTTTGAAGCTATCATGATTTTAGCCAAAAGACGTACACTGTTGAATATAGAGGTCCCCAATTGTCACCATAACAAACGGTCCTGTGTGTCTCGCATCCATTAAATTCCCACGACCCTCACCTGGTTAACGGTCTACCTTGTGGGAGGCCTTCCAACGCTGCATGTTCCAGTACATAATCGCTACTCTAGAACCTTTCGTTTCAATCGACAATCTGTTCTGCGAAAAATGTATCCTGCCCACTGCAACTTAAGTTTGGCAATTCTTCGGGCTACGTCGGTAATCTTGGTTGGTTCTCCTGCGGATATATTCATTTCTGATATGATCATACAAAGAAACTCCGTGCATAGCAAGTGCTATGCTCGGAGTAAGAATAAGAATTCCATAGCCTATTGGGTGAATTTAAGCCGCTGATACTGGCTTTGATGAGCAGCTGATGAGGCCATTTTGTGTTACCACGTTCCGTAGCCATTGTTATGTCATCACTGGAAACACGCACAGGTCCAAGACCAACGTAACCGTCCAGACCGAGCCCAAGTCATCGACGGTACGTACTGTTACACGCGCGCCTCAAGGAGATGTCAGTAAATCGTAGGGGTCCAGCAGGGTCGAAGCCCAAGAGCGGGTTTTGTCATAAGATGATTTTCCCACCACATAAAAAAAAAAAAAATACCTACTAAAATTTTCTTTAAAGATAAAGACAGTATATTTGTAAAACATAAGTAAAACTATGCAGCAGGTATATATTAGACTAGGTACTTTAAAGTTTTTTGTTTAAAATGATTGATGAATACGTGATGAAATTTTACCAATACTTATGACACGTTCGATCTGTTTTATCACAGTTAATGGAAAAGAATGTTAACATAGCATAATATTATGTATATGGAGAAATATGGTTTTTTTTTAATTTATACAGCGACAAGAAATATGTAACCTAGATTTCTGTTACTCATAACATGATTTAAAAGAGTGTCCATGGAGTTTTTTGCACGTTCTTCTCCATTGAGATCTATGCTTTGGAACGTGCAATTTAGATTTACTTTTTTGATTGACCGTCTATTTGACAATTCAAAAGTAACCTATTAACGGTGTATTAGAAATAAACGTTTCTGATATTATTCAATTACCTACATAATAGGTGAGATAAAAATCGGGCAAGTGCGAGTCGGACTCGCGCACTGAGGGTTCCGTACAAACTTACCTATGAACAGTTCAATTTCCAAATCGAGTTTCAAAGATTAGTGACGTAATTACTAATTTACAGTTGTAATATATAGATTTTTTCCTATATTTATGCTATGAGACCTTTCTTTATGCCAAATTTCAGGATCCTGGGTCAATGGGTACCCTATGAATTTTGATTCCCTTGAGAGTGTCGAAATATACATTTTTTCAACCTAAACGGCCGTATATTTTTTTTTCGTTAACTTACAAGTTTGACTTTTTCACAGCTTGGGAGCAAGGAACTGCAAACTTGAGTATATGGTTTTAATTTTAATTCAATACTTACATTCGTTTCTGAGATAAAGAGCCTTAACAGAAAGACAGACGCACGGACAACAAAATGATCCTGTAAGGGTGCCGTTTTTTCCTTTTAAGGTACGGAATCCTAAAGTTCAACTGTCTTACGTGCAAATTAACTAGCATTAAAAGAATAGGTTCTAAATTAAATTAATTTTAAATTATAAGATATTTCTATGTCTAACTTTACCGGTCTTCCTCTACTTGGTCCACAGTACTGAAACTTTAACCACGATTTTTTTTTCACTGTTTTATTTTGAAAAATCGTGTTTGACCGATGCGTCGAACGCTTGGAAAATGGCTTGTCCTAATACGGATTTGCCCGACAACCAGCCTTTCCAGAGACGTTGGGATGTGCTGCTTAGAGAGTATTATATGGAACTAGCGGTCCCGGCAAACGTTTTCTTACCCAAAAGTTGGCGTTTTGTCAGAAAAAAAATTAAGAACCCAATTACGGTGCCACCTACCGATTCCAATTGCGTTTTCAAACCATCCAGGGATCTACTCAAATACACACACAAAACTACTTACAAATCGATTAAGCCGTTTACGACGAGTTATTTGTGACAAACATATGTACAGAAGAAGTATATATATAAAGTCTAGGTTCTGCCCGCGGCTTCGCCCGCGTGAAAGTAGGTTTTTCCGTACAAACTTTAGACCCCCGTTTCATCCCGTTGGGGGCTGAATTTTGGAAAATCCTTTTTTATTGCTCGCTTACATTATAAAAAGAAGGCTTGTGCAAAATTTCACGTTCCTATGCCCAGTAGTTTCGGTTGTGCATTAATATGTCCGTCAGTCAGTTTCTCGTTTTATATATATAGATAATTTGGTTAACACGTCTTCTACGTAGAGCGTACGGTGTAGGGACACAGGAACTTGGATTGTGTTTTCTTCTTCTTCCATCAACTTCCATCTTCCGGAACTTCCATCAACCGCTATAAACACTATATTGGATGACAAATCGTTTCAGCTTGCCACTTTTCTACGCTTACCTTTTGCTTCTACATCGGTGCCTCTTCGATCATGGTATACTGTTACTATCGTGAAGCTATGAATAGCTTCGGGCAACATGACCTGTCCTGTTGCAAGAGTGCAGGCGGAATGCCAGCATCAACGATATTATTCATCGAGCTTTTGTCATTGCCGGCACTTCCGCAATATTAGAACGTAGCGGCTTGGTACGTGATAATAGGAAGAGACTAGCCTCTGTCCCCCTAGCCAAGTTACGATCGTTTTATTTGTGGACTCCGATTCCTTTGTTCTGACCACGTGACTGAGCATTGAGGTGACGTCAGAAACAAAGAAATCGGAGGCGTGGCCTACTCGAGGCGTTCGACGCAAACGAAACGATCGTAACTTGGCTACGGGGGTTGGTGTGGAATAGAACTTGGGTCGATACTCTTGCTCGATCTCATATTCCAAGTGCCATAGACTGTGCCGGCGCTGCTACTGTGGCTGCGACGTCATAGCTAGCCCAGAACGAGGTAGAAAGATGATTTGGATGCGTATCACAAAGACTGGTTAGAAACGGTAGAAAATATATGGAAGGACTTGTAGGAGGCCTTTGCCCAGCATGTGCAATGAGACAGTAATGGCTACAAATAAAAACAAAAATTGTATACAATACAAAAAGGATGCTTTAATATTCGGCTACACATTGCAAAAAAAAAAAAATTGACGTAAATGCTCTGAGCGCAATGTTTACTTTTGAAGAATACGCAGGATTATTTAACGCCCCGAAGCCCCTGCAAACCATTTAGGGTCGGAGCAATATTTCTTCTTTTTAAATACCTCTCAATTAGTCGTTATCTTATTATACCAATTCAATCTTTGGATTGATACTGTTGCTACTACTGAGACTGAACTCAATCTCAAGGAGATGAAATGGGTCGTAACCACGCGGCCTTACGACTATATTTCACCAAGACACCATGGCGGCGCGATTAATCACCGCTACCAACAAAATGTATACAGCTCTAGAGAGAGTTACACACCTGATGTCGATTTGATTGCGTGACCAATTTTGTGGCGCGACCAGTTCTGATGCCCCCACTAAAGAGTATGAAAAATGAAAATCTATCTTATGAAAGGGCTATATTTCACCGAGACACCATGGCGGCGTAACTGGTCGCGCCGCCATAGTGTCCCGGTGAAGTGTAGATTGATAGAGGACATACCAGTTTCCTCACGATGTTTTTCTTTACGGTTTTGAGAGGAGTGCTGATGAAATAAATTACACAAAGTAATGCGCACGCCTGGGTGACCCACGATGTACAACTCCTAAGTAAGGGCTCTTACTAAGTAACTTGGACCACTACTGCTCTGCTATAAGGTCTGTCTTTCTCTGATTATAAGGTAAATAATGCTCTTCCAATTCTTTTAGTCATTCATACTCAAAGCATTTTCACGACCATTTCCCTCATTTATCATCGCCAACATACGTATCAAATTCATCGGTCGAGTCAATAAAGGGTTCGAAATTGCGCATTATCTGCGGATAATTAGTAGAGGTCGCTGCTACGGTACATTAGGCTTATTTTCCTTTACTTAGTACGAATCTGTACGGGTGTTTGGTTTGTTTGTAGTTTTGGTAATTGGTAAACTTGATGTTTATGTTTGAAACTATTAGAGTGTGAGGTTAAGACTCTTAGCATAAGCATGATCAGCCTTTTAATGTTCCCACTGCTGGAACTCAAGCCTCCTCTTTCTAGGAGAGGGAGTGGGCTGTAATCCAACACGCGGGCCCAGTGCGGATTGGTGGATGTCACATGTCTTCGAATTTTTGGTTCTAGGACATACCGATTACCTCATGATGTTTTTACCATCAACGATTGCATTACTATTTACCTTCAGGTGGGGTCGCAGTCAAGCACTAGTTTATATCAATAAAAATATATATATATTTACATATTATTTTTACAAGTGTAAGTTGGGACCGCGGTCCCGGTCCAAGGAGCCCCACTACCCCTGGGGCCGTGGGTCAACTATTGAAAAAATATATATAGTCAGTAAAAGTCTGACACGCCCTCCCACTCTACCTTAGGGCCTGTCCTAATACTACTTCTCCTGAGAAGTCATTGTTAAATTCCCGCCCTTAAAAAAAAGTGTGGTAGATGAAATTTCTTTTGAAATAAACAACACCCTTGTGCTCTTCTATTTTTATTTTTGCGTTTTTGTGTGCCTACATAAATAAAAAAAAAGGAAAACAATAATTTATGAGTACGGAAACATACATTGTGGTTGACTTAATTAAGTCTACGTGCCTATTAGTAAAAGCCTACGTCTGGGGAATTACAACCACCATAACCACAACTAAACAGGAAAAGTAAAAACACATGTCGGTTTCGTTTTCAAGGGCGACCATACCAATTGCTTGACGTTTTAATTAAAAATAAAATAGCTAAACATGTTTGTACCATTTCAATTCTATGTAACACTATTTTATACCATGTTTTAAGCACATAAAGAATTTATTATTATTATAATTAGCCCCAGGGATGATTATAGCCACCGAGACCCCGATACCGTAGGCGTGGGCTTGCTGACGACGAGCAACGGGTAACTCATCGTCCGGACGGAGCCCGAGTCATCGACAGCGCGTACTGTTCCACGTGCGCCTCAAAAAGATGTCAGCAAAACCGTAGGGTCCCAGCCGGGCTGAAGCCAACCTGGGCCATAGGTCGTATTACTGAAAAAGTTACCGGTGGTCCTAGAACGCAAAGGCAACTTACAGAAAATGGATTAAAAAAAATAGAGTTTATACTTTATTTTTAGTTTTAACTTAGTTTAAACTGAAACTCAAATTAAAACTGGATCACGGGCTTGATTCAGAAAGCAGTACACGAGACAGCAGGACACGACGCTTATTGTGAGGTTCCTCTAATTGAAGTCCGGACCACTGATATACTAGTATAATAGACAAACTTCGTGCTTTGAAATTATTTTTGACATTCATGCGAGTGTAACCGCTGACAAAAGTTTTTTTTATTTTTAAATGTTCTTATCTATTTTTTATATAAAAAACTTGTCTCTGTATTTATATGACCTATGTTACGTAGTGATAAAATAGCATTAATTTTAAAATAACTCCTGTAATTTTTGAGTTTATTCACTACAACAAAAATAAAAATCTTTTCTATTTATAATATTAGTATAGATATTTAGAAAAGAAAATAATAATTACCTATTATAATAATAAAAAAATAAACGAGAAAATAAAAAAATATTTTTTTTACTACGGAACCCTGAAATAAGCGGTATTGTACGCCGCAAATAACAATATAATACTAAAAGCCATAATACGTCCGATAACATACGATTATCCGAAACAACTGTCCTTCCAAACGATCTGAGAATAGGCGGAAACAAAGTCTGTTATCTTCCTTACTCGTAAAAATATAGGATAATAGTTTGGCTTTGTCGTCTTTAAGCCGAGTACAGACTGCTGTAACATAATATGCAACGTAACATTAAAGGAGAATTTCATAAGTGTAGTCGCAGCGCGCGCACGAACCGAGTGCCGAGTATTTTTTAATTAGTACCAAAAAAAAAATGGGCTCTATCCGTACCCTTTACCAGCAGGGTCGAAGCCAACTGGGACCACGGGTAGTCTGAAAGTTAAACCCGGGGCTCTGGGACGAAGGCAACGAAGGAACAGGAGTGGGTTTTTAGCCAGTAAAAGTCTGACACTATCTCTCGCTCCACCCCAAGAGCGGGATTTGACATTAGATGATAGTCCTACCTAAAAAAAATCCATATACAACTCTAACGCTTTTAGTAACATGCGTTTCATTCTTCTTCTTCACATGACTGTATCCAGCTTAACGAATCCCTTCGACTTTTCAGTTATTTTCTAAATCTTCCTCGAATATACTCATTTCTCATTTTATCCATTCTCATCAGTCCAATTGTTCACGAAAATTTGTTATAATTGGTAAATTCATAACAATTGTTACTAGAAAATACTACGTGCTGTGTTTTTCTATTGTTTTTCAATTATAATCCTGAATTTTCAATTATAAAGCCTGTACAATATTTCCATAAATTGAGTGACATTTTGGGATATAAACAAATGCTAATAACTTTGCTGTTTATGAATATTATTTATTGAGACTTTCCTTAAATAATAACAAGACCTTTTCTAATAAGCCCTTTAAGTATTTGTATTAATTAAAAACTAGTGGTGTATACCTATTCAGATATTTGAAATACTCTATGCGCGCGTAGTGAGCACAATTCGCGCGCACAAGGCGTCCAAACTATAAGAATTCTGTTACAATGCATGTTACATTGCGGCAATATGGACAGCAAATTCTTACATTGCGCGTTACACTGGATGTTACGTTACATCGGTCTGTATCCGGCTTTAGGTAGTTAGGGATTAATGATCTGCCTCTAGATGGGTGTTATGGTCTATTAGTTTTGCTCTCGCGGTTTTTGGGAAGAGATTCAGGGTTAGTCTTTATGTATTATGTGATGTCGTTGGATCATGAGGGCTGTCGGAACGATTGAAAAGGATAACGGTGGCCCTAAAACGTTAAGGGCAAATGAAGGAATATAGGCGGGTTTTAGTTGGTAAAAGTTTGACACCAATTACCAATATACTTTAAAATATTTAAAGATATACTGTCATAAATAATTGATTTTAAATGATGAAACAAATTCAATGGATTTTGCGACTGGCAGTACTGAAGTTAGGTGTATGCAGGAGTGAAGATTGTTGCTCAGATTCTAGTACTTTATTAAACAAAGGGGTACATTATTTTGTTCATATTTTCGGCAATCGTTATGACTATATACTATCCAAAACAAACATAAAAACAATACAACTTTTCCTATGTAATTCAAAACCGATTCGAAAGTATAACCTTTTTTTGACGCAGGTTCTCACCGAACATGGTCAGTTCAGAAAATTCCTGCACCGAATCCGTGCGGAAGTAACGCCCGGGTGTCACCACTGACTGGACTGCCCGGAGGACACTGCGGAGCACACGGTAGAGTTGTGCCCGGATTGTGCAGAGCACCGCCGTGTCCTCCTGGGTGCGCGCTGTGTCTTGGTACAGGCCATGTTCCAAAGCGAGGAGGGGTGGCAGGTGGTCGCCTATTTCTGCGAAGCAGTAATGCTAGCAAAGGAGGAAGCCGCACGTGCTTGCGTGAGGAAGCGGCGTTCACGCCCCAATCGCCGGGATCCCGATTCCGATTTCCGGCCACTATGGGCACAGGCTTGGCGAGCTACCCATTGTTCGCCGTCCGACTGTCCGGTAACCATTCAGACTAAGCCCAAGTCGTCGACGGCGCGTATTATTCCATGCTCGCCTCAAGGAGCATTCCTATTGGGGCCAAGGGTTTGCTTCTTCAAGGGTTTGGCCCTGGTACTAAATGCAACGAAGGAACAGGAGTGGGTTTTTAGTCAGTAAAAGTCTGACTCACCCTCTCGCACCGCTCAAGAGCGTGAGAAGTCATTGGATGACTTTTCCAACAACGAAAAAAGTATAACCTTTTAATATATATTTTTGTATAATCCGCCTGTTAACTAGAACCATTTTTCACACATTTCTTATATATTATAGTAGGTACTCCTCATTTTTTGTATCTCTGTAACGTTATATGTAATTTATACGATATATATAATAAATTTTGTACACTCCGAAACTTAATTTCTACGAGATCCGAGGTGGCAGAGCAGAAGTCACTCAGGCCGTATACAAAAACAAGATTTTCAAGGGCATTCGAACTTGACCGCTGTATTGGGCAATGTAGTAACAATGTTATGGTAAAGGTGGCAAAAAAATGGCAGATAAAGGTTTTAATTATTGTGATGGCCGTGAAAACCCATTGTGACTATCTACCTCATTAAATGTAAGAAAAGGACCACTTTCTAAAGTGTTACTTATACTTGCAATAGTTACGAACAGTTCCGAAATCTAGGTGTTTTCTAAAGTTCCTTTTGTTCGTAAAAAATGCTATTTTTCGCATCAGTAATTTTTCAGATGTCAATTTCATCTTGTGATATAACGTGTGATTCTAGTCTAAGTAACGAAAAAATCATTTTCAATTTAAGCTTATGAGATTTTGATTACTTGCTGTTGCTTGGGATTTCGTCCACGTCTAGTTTACGAAACTGCACAAATGTTTAAATTTATGTTATTACTAGCTGCTACAAGCAGCTTTGTCCGCGTGGTGGATATGGTGGAGCATACGGTAGAAGTGTGCCCCGCCTGGGAAGAGCCCGCCGTGTCCTCGCACAAGGCCTTGGGCCAGGCCATGGTCCGGAGCGAAAAGAAGTGGCAGGTGGCCGTCTCCTTCTGCGAAGCAGTAATGCTAGCAAAGGAGGCGGTCCGATTTGGATTCTGGAAATTGGGATTCCGATCCCAATTTCCAGCCACCGTAGGCGCGGGCTTGCGGACGGCAAGCAATGGGTAGCACACCGAGCCAAGTCATCGACAGCGCGTACTGTTCCTCGCGCGCCTCAAGTAGATGTCAGCAAATCGTAGGGGCCCAGCATTTTCGAAGACCTGGGGCCATGGATGATGCGAAAGAGAAGCCTGGAGTCCTGGAACGAAGGTAAAGAAGGAACAGGAGTGGGTTTTAGTCAGTAAAAGTATGACACGCTGGGTTCCCACGAAAAAAAAAGCTTTTGTCTGCGTGAAAGTAGAAACTGGCCCCAAAGGAACATACTCCAGGGATAAAAAGTATCCTATGTACTATTCCAGGACATAGTCTGGCGTCAATCGTTGAGCGTGAAAAAGTGCACGAACACACACGTACACACTCATTAACAAACTTTTGCCTTTTTATTATTTGAATAGAATAGGATAAACTTATTGTACACCAAAAAAGTAACACGACATTTACACAAACTTAAATCTATCGGTGCAATGGCGGTCTTATCGCTAACAGCGATGTCTATCAGATAAGAACTTTAAATAATACAGGGCGTAGTCATTAGTGTGCTAATGTTGCTTTAGTAAATTATATTATTTAACTAGCTTCTACAAGCGGCTTTGTTCGTGTGAGTATATATATATTCTCCATTCGAACTTTGGACCCCCCTTACATTCCTTTAGGGGGTAAATTAGGAAAATGAAAGAAAGAAAAGAAAGAAAACCAGTTTATTCGCGCGAAATGACGCAATCTTAAAACGAGATAACAAACATAATCAATTGATAGGTAAGATGAGCGTCACATCCGTGCAAAACAGCCGAACGCTCAGCATAAAGCTGCGGCCTCACGCATAATGCGATGAGCTCACAGCGCTGGTTTTCAGCGTCAAAATCGTTTCTTAGTGCTCGCCTACGTCATAAAAGGAAACCTTGTACACAATTTCAAGCTTCTAGTCCCAGTAGTTTCTGCTGTGCATTGATATATCAGTCAGTCAGTTTCTCCTTTTATATATATACTAGCTTCTGCCAGCGGCTTCGCCTGCGTGAAAGTAGGTTTCCCATACAAACTTTGGATCACCGTTTCATACTCTTAGGGGGTGAATTTTAGGAAATCTTCTCTTAGTGCTTGCCTACGTCATAAAAGGAAACCTTGCGCAATTTCTACAGTCCTAGTCCCAGAAGTTTCGGCTGTGCGTTGATATGTCAGTCAGTCAGTTTATCCTTTTATATATATAGATTTATTAGAATAATATTCTATACATATATATTAAATTTATTTTAAAATTTATTAGATTATAGTTCAGTGTATCCATTTAGCGCCGCTGTGTTCAATTGGCGTGACAACGTCAAAACAATGGAGACTATTTGTAATCTTTTAAAGGCTTTGTTACTTATTTACCGCTTCTATTATTAGGAGTTTAGTATTTTAATAATATAATAACAATTAAAGTGGGTCACTTCAAAATTGAAAGTGATTAATTTAGAAACGTAGTGGTAAAAAAATGTGCTTGCCGGTTTAAAATTTATTTTTTGGGGGATATTTAGGGTTCCGTATCTTAAAAGGCAAAAAAAAACGAAACCCTTATAGGATCACTTTGTTGTCTCTCTGTCTGTTAAGACCTTTTATCTCGGAAACGCAAGGAGGTATTGAGTTGAAATTAAAACATAAGAAAAAAAAGATACGGCCGTTTATGTCGCAAAAAACGTATATTTCGACACTCTCAAGGGAATCGATGTTCATAGGGTACTTTCCGTTGAACCAGAATCCTGAAATTTAGCATATAGCAAGGCGTTATAGCACAGGTATAGGAGTAAATATGATAAAAGTAAAAATGCGTTCCAGAAAAATCTTTGATGACTGCATTCGTGAATTGACATAGGTAAATTTGTACGGAGCTCTCGGCGCGTGAGTCTGACTCGCACTTGCCCAGTATCGAAGTCCTTAATCTATTTACGTAACTTTTGTTACAAAATGAACGATTATACATATATATAATCCATAGAAATAATTAAAAGTCATAAAATCAATATCCTATTTTAAATAATAAATTCAGAATGAAATACTGCTGTAACAGATATCTGTACCTACTCAGTTAAATTAATCTTAGAAGGAGTTTATTCCATTCTCTTTTTTCTTACTTTTATTTGGTTAGATAATTAGAGAGAAAATACCATCAGTTTGTGTATGGCGCTTAGTGGATTAAATATAAGCAACACCTTTTATGCTTACCTATATTATGCAAAGAGAACCAAGGTCGCCGACATAGCCCGAAGAATCGCCAAACTAAAGCGGCACTGGGCAAGATACATTGCTCGTAGAACGGATGGTCGATGGGGCCGAAAGGTCCTATAGTGGCGACTGCGCACCGGCAGCATTGGAAGGCCTCCCACAAGGTGGACCGACCACATGGTGAGAATCGCGGGAATGCGGTGAATCAGAGGCACAGGATCCGTCGTTGTGGAGACGCTTGAGGGAAGCCTATGTCCAACAGTGCACGTCTTTTGGCTGAAATGATGATGATGATGATGATTATGCAAAGAAATAATTTGTTTGATTGATTGATATTTACCGTAGTAATAATTAGCCTATTATAACCCACTGCTGAACGAAAGGTTCTGGAATGGCGACCACGTACCGGAAGACGCAGTGTTGGAAGGCCTCCCACAAGGTGGACCGAAGACCTGGTGAGGGTCGCGGAATTCCGATAGATGCGAGACGCACAGGGCCGATCATTATGGCGACACTTGGGGGAAGCCTATGTCCAACAGTGGACGTCTTTCGGCTGAAATGATGATGGTGATGGACCCACTGCTGGGCAAACGCCTCCCTCTTCCTTTTTCACACACGTCTGTCTTCGGTCATTGCGGGCCAGTTCCTCCGATAATTGTCAAGCTTATCTCTCTACCTTTGCCTTAATTTTATTTATTTATTTATTACTAGCTGACCCGGCGAACTTCGTAATGCCTAATAGTAAGGATAACGCCATCTACTGGCATCACAAAAACAGCATATTTCATTTTATAATTACATTTTAATTAGATATGGCGTTGTATTGTGATTTTTTCGATTTTTTCTCATCGTTTAAACCTTCCCTGAACTATCTTGAATATTCCTAGACCAAAATTTGCCAAATCGGTCCAGCCGTTTTTATGTTTTAGCGAGACTAACGAACAGCTATTCATTTTCATATAAATGGACAATACGAGTACTAGTTCAATAAATATAAAAACGCAATGCTTAAGATATACAAAAATATCAACAGATCAATCGGAGTATGGGAGGAGTGCATCTCTGGATCACTCATCCAGAGATGCTGTTACAGGACAGATGCCATCTTAGCAGTTGGAAGTGTGACACGGACTAAGAAGGAGAAGAATATGTATAGGTGGTTTTAATTTTAAGGTGGGAAATCATACAATGACTTTTCCCGCTCTAGAGTGAAGTTGGAGGGCGTGTCAGACTTTTACGAACTAAAGCCACAGCTATGTCTTTTTTGCCTTTTGCGTTTCAGGACCACGGGTTTCCCTTTTGGAAGTAAACCCATGGATCCCGTATTCTTTGGCCTTGCTGTGCTCCTACGGTCATTCTGACATTGCTTTGAGGTGCGAGTGGAACACTACGCGCCGTCGATGATTTGGGCTCGATCAGCAAGGTTAACGGACAGGCGGATTGCGGGCTACCCATTACTTTTTGTCTGCGGTGGCTAAAATTGGGGTAGGGGTTCCGGCAGCTGGGGCTGAGGCGTGAGGACGTCCATTTTCTCACACGTACGGCTGCCTCTTTCACTAAAATTACTGCTTTGCAGAAGGAAGTGACAGCCTCCTATTCCTCCTCGATGAGAGTATTGATGGTGAAAGATGGCTTTAAACTTTTTGACAATTAAAAAAAAAACAGAAAATATTATGTCCCTTAGTTTAGAATTTAAGCTTGTTCCAAAAGATTCAAATAACTATTGAAATTTTCCTCTCAAACAACGAACAGAAAGATTTCACTATTTTTGCTCAATCTTCGTCTTAAAAGCATGACATTCACGTATTGTAAAACACAATGCATTTCAAAAATTGCAATACAGTGCAAGTAATTATTTTCATTTTAAATCTTTAGACCGTGACTTATTGTACCTGAATGTATTGCAAAAATATATATTTTATTTCATGAAAAAATGTTATGTAATTGCAATTAAAGTTGGACATCTTACGTCAAGTGACTTGAGTTTTTTGTTGCACCGTTTAAAAGATGCACGTTTATGCTTATCAAATAGGTTGTTAGAGTTACATTGGCTGGTAATCTTGCGCAAACTGTACCTGAAAAATAAATAGATGTTGTTAGGATCGGAGATCTAGGAAATTCTTTTGTACATTTTGAAGTAATTTCCCTGCAGATAAAGTTACTTGTGGTTTATCTTAATTGAGCAGTGGTGGCCGAGTAATAACGGCCTCGAGTTACGAGTTGTAGGCCGCGGGTTCAAACCCAGCCAGGCGCATTACTTTGTGTAATTTATTTTATCACCACTGCCCTCAAAACGGTGAAGGAAAACATTATGAGGAAACCGGCATGTCCTAGAACCAAAAAATCGAAGACATGTGACATCCACCAAGCCGCACTGGGCCCGCGTGGTGGATTACGGCCCATTCTCACTCCTGAGTCCCAACAATGGGAACATTATAAGGCCGACAATGGTATGGTATCTTAATTAATCTCACTTGACCATCTTCTTTCTGCTTAAAATGTCTTTATGTCATTTACTTATGGTGTATCAGTTCTAAACTCTTTAAAGAAAAACCAGGCAAGTTTCCATAGCATGCAAGGTTCCGTACAAACTTACAAAACAGTTCAATTCCCGAATTTAGTTAAGAAGATTTTTCCGAAACGCAAAAAAAGTTTTTTTTTTGTGATGCCACTACAAATTTACAGTTTTTAGATTTTTTCCTATACTTGTGCTATAAGACAATGCTTCATGCCAAATTTCAGGATTCTAGGTCAATGGGAAGTACCCTTAGAATTTTGATTCCCTTAAGAGTGTCGAAATATATTTGTTTTTTTTTTTGACATAAACAGCTGTATCTTTTTTTTCCTAAACTCAGAGGTTTAATTTTTTCACAGCTTCAAGAGACCGCAGACCTAAATATATGGTTTCAATTTCAACTCGATATCTCCACGCGTTCTGGAGATAGAAGGTCTTGACAGACAGACAGACGGACAACAAAGTGATCCTATAAGGGTCCTGTTTTTTCCCTGTGAAGTACGGAATCCTAAAAACTGAAGGAAAAGGCTCTCAAATGTCATTTATTATCATCATCATCACCATTCCAGATTGATAATGATGGTGATAAATCTTTCTAATCGCATTTACTTATCTCAATTCTCGGCAACATTCATCCAGCTTCTCCTAGCCATACCGAAAAAATCATCACTCCCTTTGCTCGCGTTACTTTTCCGCAAAAGGAGGTGTCCTTCCGATTCCTCCTTGCTTTAGACCATGAGCTGATCAGGGCCGGACGTAAGAGGCCATCACCACTATCGGGCCACCTTTTATGAGTAGGTTCCATGTTACATTCACCGATTCACGGCCTCCACTGAAGGACATTGACTCCAATGATCATGAATCTATTCCGTGAATGTTAATCGCACTCAACGCTCTCCTTGAATCCAGTCCTAGACTAGATCTATTCGCTGATGTATGGAAGGAGATACTGACTGAATGTCTGATTGGTGATTTGCGAGAAGACTGAGTGAGAGGTTTAGTCATATTATCTGTGTTATATTTTTCTTAATGTATTTAAAATTATTTCTAACTAATGTTATCAGTGTAACTGGCATTTTGTCGTTCTGGTTGAATAAATAAATAAATTAAATTAATCTTCACTGCTGGATCACTTCGTTCCTATCGTCTTTCACGACTTCGCAAATTCTGAATCTAAGTATTCCATGACACTCTTCTGATCTAGATTATCGGTTTGTCCTAGATATCTTTAAGTCGTAATCGTCAAAAATCTTTTTATTGGTAAAAATCAATTTTTCGCATCAGTAGATAATTTTGCAAATGTCAAATTGATGTTGTGACATAATGAGTCGAGATTGTCTTAAAAATGAAAATTGATTACTTTTAATTTAAAATGTGTTTAGTAGCAGTTGCTCTCGACTTTATCCGCGTTTCATCTGTGAAACTATACAAATGTTTCAATTTAAGTGATAATTATGTTTCTTTTGTTATTTATTATTTATTTGTAAGAATAGTATTGTAGGTACTGTATGGATCAGAATGTTGGGCTGTGAAAAAGACGGATGAAAAAAGATTGCATGTGGCGGGGATGAGAATGTTAAGATGGATGTGTGGTGTGACAAGAATGGATAAAGTGAGAAATGAATATATTAGGGGAAGTTTGAAAGTGGCGCCAGTGACTGAAAACTTGAAAGGGAATCGTTTGTCTTGGTATGGTCATGTGAAGAGGAGGGATGAAACGCATGTTACTAAAAGAGTTATGAGTTTACATGTGGATGGATGGAGAGGGAGAGGGAGACCAAAGAAAAGATGGATGGATTGTGTGAAGAGTGATATGAAAGAAAAGGAAGTTAGTGATAGCATGACGAGTGACAGGGCAGAGTGCAAGATAAAAACGTGTTGCGCCGACCCCAAATAACACGGGATAAGGGCAGGAAGATGATGATGATGATGATGATTAAATTGTATTTATTAAACATTTGTAACACCCTCCGCCGGAGAACCATAGTAAAGCTAGAACTACATTAGACCGACGCACACGTGTAACACGCCTGATTTGTACGTAGAACGACGTCACGTGGCGCGTAGCATAGATCAAGTGTGGCTCTACAAGTCTAGTTTCCATATAAAATGTATGAAGATAGACGCGCATAGATCAGCGTGTGTGGTACACGTGTGTGCAGTGTAATTCTAGCTTAACGGAGTTAGTTCGAAGAATCGCTAAACTTATGTAGCAGTGGGCAGGGCACATTATTTGCTGAACAGATAGTCGATGGACCGAAAGGTTCTGGACTTGAGACCGCGTATCGGAAGATGTTATGTTGGTAGGCCTGTCAAAAAGTGTACCGTCGCGAGAATCCGCTAGATGTGAGACGTACAAAACCGGCCGTTACGGCGACATTTTTGAGGCCTATGTCCTACAGTAGACGTCTTTCAGCTGAAATGATTATGATGAACACCTTTTTATACTTTTATGTATTATTCATCTAAATTATTCTTATTTCATTTTTAATTCATAAATAAAATACTTCAAATAAAAACATAAAAATTCGCCGTTCTAATTCAAGGTTACTTGAATTATTAGGGTATTTGAATATTTTGTAAAATAAAACAATAGATAAATAATTATCCGGAGCGTAGCATAAAATTGTAAGTAACACCGAAAACAAAAGAATGGCGTCAACATAAAAGATGAATAAACAGATTGACAGTTACACACTAATGCTTTTCCCATCAATTGGTTGTCAAAAAATTGAAAATAATCTGACTAAAGTAATTTTGAAAAAAAAAAAAAAATATTACAAATATGTTTGTTAAATTACTGATGATCATGTATCAAATATTGATACAATTAGAAAAAATCTTTGACAATTCAAATTTACACTATTCATGAGTTCCTGTGGTATATTTCACACGAACTCAGCGATAGTTTGCATTAGTAGTGTTCTTTTTTCGGTGGGAAAATCATCCAATGACATCCACGTCTCTTGGGTGGAGCGGGAGATGGTGGCAGACTTTTATTGACTGTAAACCTACTCCTGTTCCTTTGTTGCCTTTCATACCCGGGCCGAGTCTTCCTTTCAGAAGCAGACCCTTGGCCCCAGTAGGCTTCGACCCTGCTGGACAGTTGCTGACATCTTCTTGAGGCGCGCATGGAACAGTACGCGCCGTCGACGACTTGGGCTTGGTCGCCGTGAAATCGGGATCGGAATCCCGGCGGCGGTTAGGACGTGAGGACCGTTGCCTCACGCGGTCGGTCACTTCCTTTGCTAACATTACTGCTTCTCAGAAGGAGGCGTCCGCCTGCCACTCCTCCTCGCTCCGGACCATGACCTGTACCAAGGCCCGGCGCGTTATAACATCCCCCATAACATGATTTTCTCACCGAAAAAAAAACGCTACCGATATTATGTCATCCACCCATTGTTTTTGTTGTTATCATATTATAAGGTTTAATATTAATAAGCTTTACAAATTTTATTGAATCGAGACAAAGGAACCTTTTATCCCAGTAACCATTGGTACCTACATTTCCAAATCATAATTTCAACTTTCACGCAGGCAAACCCCCAAGAAGATGCTAGTATAATTAAAATGAAATATTAACTGGCCCCAAGTTCAATGTCACGGCAAAATCGTGCAAACGATCAGTACTTAACTCGCTGTAAAGGTGACATTGCCCGCAATTCTTTATTGAAATACGATTAAGCAATTCTTGATTTAACACTTACAACTATTAAAATAGCTTGACACAATTGGGTAATGTTTTGACCATGAAATCTTAGGTAGTGCTACCGGCTTTAATGGAATAGAAAAAAGGTATTAGTCTGTCGTATTGTGTTATTCGCCGTAACATATTGAAAGGCGATACAATAGCTGCTGAACTGATTGCCAATGAGGCTAGAAAGTTTTGGGTTGTTGGAGCGTTTGAAAATGTTACCGCGGCTCTGGGGTCATATAAAATGACATGACTTGTTATAAAATGTCAAATATGTGAGCGAGAAAGAGGAATGGAGCTAAACACTATACACTCTAAAGAGCTCCATCCTTTTTAAGTTTCGTATCTCAAAAGGAAAAAACGGAACCCTTATAGGATCACTTTGTTGTCTGTCTGTCAAGACCTTTTATTTCAGGAACGCGTGGAGGCAAAACCATGTACTCAGGTCTGCGGTCCCTTGAAGCTGTGAAAAAAATCAAACTTCTGAGTTAACGAAAAAATATACAGAAGTTTATGTCGCAAAAAACGTGTATTTCTGTCAAGGGAATTAAAATTTATAGGGTACTACCCGTTGACCTAGTATCCTGAAATTTGGCATGAAACAAGGCCTCATAGCACAAGTATAGGAAAAAATCTGCCGTCCGGTAACATCCTAATCGAGCCTAAATGATCGTCGACGCGTAGGGTTCCACGCGCGCCTCAAAGAGATGTCAGCAAAACCGTAGGGGTCCAGCAGGGCCGAAGACTACGAACACAGTTGTAGTTTAAATCTGTAAAAGTCTGACACGCCCTCTTGCTCTGCCATAGAGTCGGAGAAGTCATTGAATGATTTCCCACCTTCAAAAAACCGTACCGCATTCAAGTGATAAACACCAGAACCACTTAAGAGCTATAAAAGGCATTCGACCGTATCAACACTCTCAAATTGCATTTAAATTATTTTTTACACCTAATGGGGTGACTGACTTTAAGTAAAAAGAGTTATCTAATCACGACATCAAATAAATAAGTGATTAAATATTTAGATAATTGGTTTTCGTTTAACATATCAATCGCAGTCATTTTAATACTGTGTCCAAATCATCACATTGTATTTTTCAATATATTTTTTACCTGTATATTGATATTGGTGATGTCTGTTTTTTGATTTTTGTCTGTGTATTGATGTTTGTGATTGTTTAACTTTTTATTTTATTTATATGCTTAGTTTTGTAATTTTATTGTGCTCTTGTGTATTGTATGTTTATTTTTGTGTGCATCAAATAAATTTTCTATCTATCTATCTAATCTGTCTGTACTAAAGAGCTTCAATTTTGGTGTCCAAATCGTCAGTGAAAATAGTTTGGACATAAAATGTGTCGACTCGGAGACTGTGTCCGAATATACTGTGTCCGAATCGTCAGCAACTCGAATATACGGGTATATCAAATTGCCATGATCAAACTCTGACATCATTGCACGATTAACCTCAAAATGATTGACCACTAAAAATAAATAGTAACATCGAATTCAGTTGTTTCAGAGCACGTAATCAACTGTCGGGTGAATATTTATGAGCTGGCTGTGTCTGTATCAAATAGATGTATTATGTTTGGTTTAGTGCTCGTCAATGCTACGGTCAAGGCTTCGATTTTTGGTACGGGCAAAGAGTGTACAGGCCATGGTCCAGAGTGAGGAGGAATGGCAGGTGGTCGCCTCCTTCTGCGAAATAGTAATGCTGGTTTGGGAGACATGTGTGAGAGAACAGCCTTCCTTAAGCCCCTGTCCGTCCCCGATTTCCAGCCACCTTAGGCGTGGGCTTGTGGACGGCGAGCAATGGGTAGCTCGGCATCCAGCCGTCCGATATGTCAGCAAAACCTTAAGGACTCAGTAGGGTCGAAGTCTGGGGCCTTATGACCCTACTGGGGCCATAACCATCACCATCATGATTTCAGCCTAAAGACGTCTACTATTAAACATAGACCTCCCCCAAGAATCGGCACAATGAATGGCCCTGTGCGTCTCGCATCCATCGGATTCCTGCAACCCTTACCAAGTCATCGGTTTACCTTGTAGGAGACCTACAAACGCTACGTCTTCCGGTACGTTTACGAGGCCATGGGTTGTGCAAACGAGAACCCCGGGTCCTGGAACGAAGGCAAAGAAGAAACATAGGAGTGTGTTATAGTCAGTAAAAGTCTGATACGCTCTCCTGCTCCACCCTAGAGCGAGAGGAGTCATTAGATGTTTTCTCACCAAAAAAAAGTACGGGCAAAGCGTAATTGAACTGGCCTGTTGGTCTAGTGGTTAGTGGCCCTGATTGATATACCGGAGGTTGAGGTTTTGATTCCCACCCAAGACAAATGTTTGTGTGATGAGCACGATAATTTATTCTATGTTTGGGTGTAATTTATCTAACACTAACTTCTGCCAGCGGCAAACTTCCAACCTCCGTTTTACGCCCTGTTCAGTATGTCAGGTAGATGAATAAAATAAGTGGACTGTGTTTGAAGGTATATTCGAGTAATGACAAAATGAATAAGGAGCTTTACAGTGAGTATAAAGTACCTTAGCCGTCGGTGACGTCTTACGAAACACCCCCTTAGCGGTGGAGCTTTGTGAAATCTGTTCTTAGTAGATGTCTGCACCTTATAAGGAACCTACCTGCCAAATTCTAATTTTTAAGGTGTTATAGTTTCTGAGATATCTTGATTAATCAGTGAGTGGTATTTCGCTTATATATATATAGATAGATTAAGCATGTATTTAGAAATATATTTACATCAGTTGTCTAGTACACATGTAGCCCTGTGCAAAGATAACTGAAGAAAGATTTTAGTCAGTAAAATTCAAACGCTTTCTCTCGCTCCACATATAGAACGGGAGAAGTTATTTACTTTACCAACGTAAAAAAAACCCTCAGGATAATCAAGCGTGATTTTACATTGTCATCACAACATTATTTATGATCCTAGAAGATAAATTTCGTCACATAATAAACATTTACTAAATTCATCATCTTTGTGCCTTTGCCCCGTCTTTTTAGGGTTCCGTACCTCAAAAAGAAAAAACAGAACCTTTATAGGATCACTTTGTTGTCCGTCCGTCTGTCTGTCTGTCTGTCTGCCAAGATTCTTTATCTAGGGAACACGTGGCGGTATCGAATAGAAATTAAATTCAGATACTCAGGTCTGCGGTTCCTTGAAGCTATGAAAAAATAAAACTTCTGAGTCAACGGAAAAAAAGATACGGCCGTTGATGTCGCAAAAAACGTAAATTTTGACACTTTCAAGGGAATCAAAATTCATAGGGTACTTCCCGTTGACCTAGATTCTTGAAATTTAGCACGAAGCAAGGTCTCATAGCACAAATATAGGAAAAAGTCTGAAAAATCTTCTTAACTCAATTCGGGATGGGCACGCCACAATTATGGCTTACGGCCATAATTGTGGCGTGTCCCCTCTTTGAGGCGTGGTTGGAAAGACCTCACGGTGTCCTCACCTTCCGCATGACGCAGGTTCTCACCGGACACGGTAAGTTCGGGAGGTTCCTGCACCGGATTCGTGCGGAAACGATGCCCGGGTATCGCCACTGTGTGGACCGCCCGGAGGACACGGTAGAGCACACGGTGGAGGTGTGCCCCGCTTGGGCAGAGCAACGCCGTGTCCTCGTGGGGGCAATCGGCAGCGACGATCTCTCGCACCGGGCCTTGGTTCAGGCCATGGTCCAGAGCGAGGACAGTGGCAGGCGGTCGCCTCCTTCAGCGAAGCAGTAATGCTAGCAAAGGAGGCGGCCGATCGCGTGAGGCAACGGTCCTTACGCCCTGTCCGCCGCCGGGATTCCGATCCCGATTTCCGGCCGCCGTAGGCGCGGGCTTGATGATGGCGAGCAATGGGTACCCTGCCGTCCGACCGTCCGGTAGTCGTCCGGACCGAGCCCAAGTCGTCGACGGCGCGTATTGTTCCACGCGCGCCTCAGGGAGATGTCAGCAAATCGTAGGGGCCCAGCAGGGTCGAAGCCTACTGGGGCCATGGGTAGTGTGAAAACGAAACTCGGGGCCCTGGGACGAAGGCAACGAAGGAACAGAGATATGTCATTAGATGATTTTCCCACCCAATAAAAAAAAAAAAACTCAATTTGGGAATTGAACTATTTCCATAGGTGAGTTTGTACAGAACCCTCACTGCGCGAGTCCGACTCAAACTTGCACGGTTTTTTTTTCTTCCATTTTGACTCCTTTTCCTTTTATATCACTCCTCACACAACTATCTTTTCTTTGGCCTCCCTCGCCTTCTCTATCCAACCACATGTATATTCACTACATGTATAGTACCATACGTTACATCCCTCCTTTCAATATGACTACATCATTACATCATGCATCTATCTCAGAATTATCATAGCCACAAAAAAAGTCACTAAATCATAGTTACTGTAAAAAAAAAAAACTAAACAAAAACTGGCCCATGTAGAAAAATCAACATTACAAACACGTTTCAGTCATAAAAATACCAATAAGCTTCCTAATATTTCACAACTAACTACCTAATGACTTATATAAAAACTCCAATATTTTTTAAATTACGACTTTGAGAACATTTACTGTTGCCTTTCTATAGTAGAATCCTAATGTATTCGGAACATGGAGTAAGCAAATCAATGGAGTAGGCAGAGAGAATTAATTTTTTTACTAGATACTTAGTTGCTTGAACAGTGGTGGACTGGTAGCCTAGTGTAGATATGTGACATTTACCAACTGTAAGGATTGGCGATAGGATAGAAATAAATCGAATGAATGCTGTTGTAAGACTGACCGTTTATTGGGCTAACATACCAATATATATGCTATTACAAAATCCTTAAAAGTACTTAGATATACTACCACTACAAACCCACACTGAGTCCTCGTGGTGGATAACGGTCCATTAGTCCTCGTGGCAATATGCCCGAGTCACAGCAGCGGGAATATTACAAGACTGATCACGCTATGCTAGATTGATGAAGGAGCTAAGTTGGCTCGTGCTCAAACAATAACATTTGCTAAGGTCGATCTTCAGGATTAGGTAACGCTTGCCGAAATAAATCCGTAGATAGGTAAACGTCCATCACATACTGAGGACTCCTCCTTTTCTCGGAATGTATTAAAGCCTTGGTTACATTTGTAATTTATAGATTTTTATTAATCGTGACGGTAGCCAGAAGCCGGAACAATTGATACCAGTCTTGTTGCGGAGTATCATTTTAAAGATATTGAATCGTGGAGATGAAGTAGACGGTCGCGCCATGTAAAAGGCTGGTGCGCTTTAGTAATGGTGGTCGGTTGGACTGGAAGCTGACCGAAAAGGCTAAGTTGTTGATTGAAACTGGGTAGGTTTTACTGGGGGTGATTGTGAAACACACAACCTAGCCAGAGGAGATGAGAAGAATCACCGTGAATAAAAAGGAACCTAAAAGGCCGGCCACAGTTTGGAGGACATCCATTAGAATTTGCATTAGTAGAAGATAAGAAGGGGTAAGTATTCTGACTAAAGTACGCCTCAAGCCCTGTGTTTAGGACTATCGACCTTAAGTGTTAAATTTTAATTAAATCGCAACATAGATAAGCTGTCCACTTAGGCTATATGTGAGAACATAATAAAGGTTCCACTTTTTTTTACATTTCAGACTTTGAACACCATAAAAGTTGTTTTTATTCATGAAGTAATTTTATCCACTAATTTTGTCAATTAAATAAAAATCACTATTACATCAATAATAGTAAATAATAGACTTTAAATTATTTTTGTTCATTTTAGTATTTTTTCTTTAAATTAGTTCCCTACAACACGTTAGAGTATTTGAATAAATCAGATTTGATAAAAATCTTAATGGACTCTCCATTTCTTCTTACTCCATGTCAATGCTCGTCAATAACACTGATAAAACAATATAGGCCTTTACAAATGGAACATTAATTGGACATTACATTTAACGGCCTTATATTGCTTCCAATCCGCTTTCCCAAATTAGGAATTTCTAGAATTTGTGTAACTGGCAAATTGCTATTGGCATTTCTTTTATCAGATGTCACGTGTCATAGATTTACATTCTTAAAAAGACAGAGTTTCAATGTCTGATAACATCCTTGGTACCAAATTGACTTTCACGTTTATTTTCATAGCAGTAAGAATGCTTTTTGTAATTTTTAAAAAAACCTTTGTTCAACTGTATCTGTAATTCCAATCAATAAAACCGATCGGATCGGAGCAGGTCTTTACGTCATTATTGAATCGGTCCGTGGCCCTTTACGGAGCACTGATGTGGGCACCGTTACTGCAAAAGCGACCGGTGGCCATGCTGAACCCTAACCAAAGGGTCATGGCCATCCGGATGGTGCGGGGATACCGCACGGACTCCCGCGAAGCGACGAGCCTCCTTACTGGCCTACTACCGTGAAATTTGGAGGCAATAAAAAAAAGAGGCCTTGCATGCATGCACGATTTGCTCATGGAGATGAAAACTGAGCAAAACTCTGCTGCCGCGACAAGTAGTGGCATGGCGGACAGAGTTTCGGCTAGATCTCATAATGAATTGGCGACAGCGACTGTCACAACCCAGTGCTGGGCGCGCCATAGTCACAGTAGTAAGTCTTTTCTTTGAGGAGTGGCTGGAGCGGCAACACGGCATCCTCACCTTCTGTAAGATGCAGGTCTTCACTGGACATGCCAAGTTCAGGAGGTTCCTGTGTGGACCAACTGGAGTACACGGTTGAGCATACGGTGGCGGTGTGCCCCGCTTGGGCGGATCACCACCATGTCCTCCTGGAGGCAACCGGCGGCAACGACCTCTCGCGCCGGGACCTGGTTTGGGCTATGATCCGGAGCAAGGAGGAATGCTAGGCGGTCGCCCAAATTTTCAGTGGTCTTTACTGGATTAGTTTTATACAAATTTATAAATTGATTTCAATCGAAGCTTAGATAATATCCACAAGATACCTACTGTATTTCCAAAATATCTAATGAAAAATGTGTAATAACGTCATAATTGTGTAAGATCGGGTGTATGAAAAACAGTGAAAATTTATGTCGAGTTGCATCCCCTTAAGCAGGATTTTTGTCATTCCCATATATTTGAAGTTTAGTTTTGTACTAGCGTTAACGATTGTTGATTATCAACTTGGCTAAGCCCTCAGCAGACTTGAAGCAATCGCTATCGCTAGTAAAAAACTTCAAAAGTATGGGAATGACACCATTTCAACAAAATTCGTAGACAAGTTCACATCGTTCAAAATGACAATGAAATATAATCGTTTCTACCATGTTCATCGCCACATCCTTTAATTTTATGGTATAAATGGTACTTACGCTAAAACTGTATCGATTTTAGAAAGAGATTCAAGACAAAACGATCGTAACTTGGCTAGGCCTGCAGGTCTACAGTGACTCTTTCGAACAAACCCGCAGTCTACCGTGAATTACAAAATAAACGTAGAAATTATTGCTTTCGATTCTAAACAAAACCTCATAAAGGTGCTCGAAACTGTTGGCCTGGTTCAAGCGCGATACATATTTATTGGTACGGAGTTCAATTACATTGATATTGTCCATTTGTGCTGTACTATGTATGTTACTTGCTCAGGGAAATTTAATTCGGTTAAAAGTTTTGTGCTATAATAGCTGCCAAAGGATTTAAAGTGGACTTTCGAAGGTGATTTTGTGTTTAGAAATATTAATATAGCTTTTGGATGTTCAGATTAGATATTACTTAAATACCTAATGATCCTGTATTAAAAATTAAAGTAAATGCGAGCATTATGTTTGGCTTATCAAACACTAGAATTCCTGGCAGAGGATTCGCCCGCGTAAATATAGAAAATAATCCCAAGAAATCTTACGTTTTGGGGCTCTTATAGAACAAACGTGATTTTTTTAAGGTATGGAACCCTGCGTGCGTGAGTCCTACTCGCAATTGACTAGAGTTTTCTTTTTCTTGCCCTCGGGCCCAAGTCTGCTATTTTTATAAATTCTTCATTCCAAAACGATCCCATTGTCATTTTGCTAAAAGTTCGTAATCTGTTAATTCATAATGATCGATCATTGATCGGTCAATGGTCTCGTAATAGAGTTGTGGTAGAATGACAATATCAAGCTTATTAAAAGCAATCATTGCACAATGACGTTTTAAAGGTAGGTCACTGATCAAAGGAACTGTCAAAATTTTAACAGATTACCGCATTTGTCAGACATTCATTTGTCAATATGTACGAAATTACCGTTCAATGCCATTTCTTTCAATGGAGTGTCAGTGGTTGACCATTAGAAAGTCATAATAATGCCATTATATTCGTAGATTACCAAAATTGTCAAAATCAACAATTATGAAATCAATGATAGACCATTCTGACACTATTGTAACAGCAGACTTGAGGCCCTGGACAGTTGATAAAATAGCAGCAGTAACGATTATCAAAATTTTAAAACATATTTGAAGCGGACCATTTTTTTTTTCGCGGAACAAGTGGGCGTGTCTGACTTTTATTGTATTCAATAAAAGTCCATCAAAACCACACCTATGTTTCTTCAGTTACCTTTGCGTTCTAGGACTACGGGTTTCCCTTTCAGAAGTCGACCTATGGCCCTAGTAAGCTTCGGCCCTGGCCCCTACGGTTTTAATGACATTGGAACGGACCATAACTATGACATACATTATTGACTTTACAACAATTGGAATTACTGGAAGAATTTACATTTACAGAAAGAATATGTATTCTTGTTACTTGAGATCGCCGTCATTATGATATCAAAAGCTAATTAGAATAATGAATTACTTGGTATCTTCTACCGATAGCTCTAGTTGATTTTATCAATAAATTGTCCTTAATATCTACCAGAAATCAAGGTATAGATAAAATCATTTTAAAAAACACCAGATTTTGAACCTATGGAATCTTTACTTAAGTGAAGTTAGAACGGTTTTTTAAAGATCTAATTTTTATAAAGTTAGATCAAGGCACTATCATTTATATTGCAAAAACTTTTACTAGCGCCTTTGTTCGTATAAAGGACAAAAATTGTCCCGAATGATGTAATTTAATACTATTTAAAATAAAGAATACGAAAACATGTGACATTCATCAACCCACACTGAGCCCATGTTACGGATTCCCTCTCAGAGAGGAGGCCGAAGTCTCGGCAGTGGAAGCATTATTATTAAGCCGATTTTATTTATGCTATCATCATCGTCTTCTTGCCCTTGTCCCGTGTTATTTGGGGTTGGCACAATACGTTTTTTTTCTTCTATTCTACCCTGTCACTTGTCATGTTATCACTGACTACCTCTTTTTTTCATAAATCCCTCTTCGCACAATCCATCCATCTTTTCTTTCGGCTCTCTCTCCTTCCATCTACATATATACTCATATGTTAGCAATCGTAGGGGCCCAGCAGGGTCGAAGCCTACTGGGGCCATGGGTGATGCGAAAGAGATCCCGGGGCCCTGAAAAAATGGCAAAGAAGGAACAGGACTGGGTTTTTGGTCAGTAAAAGTCTGACACTATCCCCCGCTCCGTTCAAGAGCGAGGGATGTCATTAGATGATTTTCACACCCAAAAAAAAAAAACATGTATATTCATAACTCTTTTAGGTAACATGTGTTTCATTCTTTTTATATGCTTATGCATCTCAATGCAATATTACCATAGCCCACAGTTCCCCTGTGTTACAATATCAATCCTAAAAACTATAGAGGCATGAAAGATAAACATACTTTCAAATATACAACTCTATCCGTACCCGTTACTAATCATATTTGTGTAGTTAAAAGTAAAAAAAAAAACAAAATCCCAAAATTGTCCACGAAAATTTGCCATAATTGAATCAATTATTCATAACAGTTGTTTGCGCAGTATTTTTCCATTGTTTTTCATTCATAATCAATAGCCTGTACAATATTTCCATTAATTGAGTGACATTTTAGGATTTATACATACTCCAATAACTTTGCTGTTTATGAATATTATTTATTGAGACTTTACTTAAATAATAACGAGACCTTTTCTAATAAGCCCTTTAAATATTTGTCATCATCATCATCATCATTTCAGCCGAAAAAAGTCCACTGCTGGACATAGGCCTCCCCCAAGCGACGCCACAACGACCGATCCCGTGCGTCTCGCATCCACTGCACTCCCGCGACTCTCACCAGGTCGTCGGTCCACCTTGTGGGAGGCCTTCCAACGCTGCGTTTTCCGGTGCGCGGTCGCCACTCTAGAACCTTTCGGCCCCATCGACCGTCCGTTCTACGAGCAAAGTGCCCTGCCCACTGCCACTTTAGTTTGGCGATTCTTCGGGCTATGTCTGCGACCTTGGTTCTCCTGCGGATATCTTTATTCTTTATGCGATCACGCAAGGAAACTCCGAGCATAGCCCTTTCCATTGTCCTTTAGGTGACTGTAAGCCTTCTGATGAGGCCCATTGTAAGCGACCATGTTTCAGTACCATATGTCATCACTGGCAACACGCGCAATATTTTACTAATTAAAAATTTTTGTGGTGTGTAATTTTACAATCTCTTCACAAAACACAAGGTTTCTGACTTCCCGATACACATTCCAACTTATAATAATTCTTATTTGAACGCAATGCAGAATAATCTTCTAAAGGAAATGATAAAGTGTGTTACAAATGTTTCCTCTGGCAAACAGTATGTAAGGTTAGCAAGCGACAAGTAAAAATGTTGTGCGGTCGAGTTTTATTGGGGTGATTGCCGTTACTGACGGTGTGTTCAATGCGATTTATTAGGGGATGTATATTTTTTGAACATTTTATTTTTAGCATAGCGTAATCAACCCTTTTTAGGGTACCGTACCTCAAAAGGAAAAACGGAACCCTTATAGGATCACTTGTTGTCCGTCCGTCTGTCTATCTGTCAAGACCCTTTATCTCGAGAACGCGTGGAGGTATCGAGTTGAAATTAAAATCATATACTCAGTTCTGAGGTTTCTTGAAGATGTGGAAAAAATTAAACATCTGAGTTAACGGAAAAAAAGGATACGGCCGTTTATGTCGCAAAAAACGTGTATTTCGACACTCTCATGGAAATCAAAATTCATATTCCTGTTGACCTAGAATCCTGAAATTTGGCATGAAGTTAGGTCTTATGACACAAGTATCTCGCAGCACAGTCTTTCGCAGGTCTGTTGGAAGAAATTTCTTTTAGAAATAAGCAGTACCTTTGTACATTTTTTATAAGAATGTATCTTCTTTCGTATTTATGTGTATACATAAATTATAAAATAAATAAATAAATAAGTATAGGAAAAAATCTGTTAACTGTAAATTTTTAGTTATTGTTGTATTTATGTTTTTAGTTTTCATAAGTAAGTTTGTACGGCACCCTTATTGTGCGAGTCCTACTCACACTAGCTCAGTTTTTTTAAACGTTCCCTTGCTAGGAATCCGGCCTCCTCGCTATGCGCTCCTGCGTATGTTATGCTATGGATAACTATGCAATCTTACAGAAAAACTTAAAAAGGAAAATAGACAGGTTTTCCGTAAGCTTACCAATGACTTAATGAAAATTGCAAGGCCAGTCGAGCGAAGACTATGTAATGCAGTGGATGTCTTCCTGCTGATCCATCTTCATTAGTAAATGTCTTTCAGCAGTAACGATAATGATGCTGATGATGTGACGATATCCATGATACGCCCAGGGATCTTCTGTTGAGTTTTTATACCACACGTATCTTCTTCCATCCAAATGGTGAGAGGCGGTTTTCTTTATTTCAATTATAACCAAAAATATGTATACTTTAATCGAGTTTACTTCAAAGTAAGTTGACGATGTAATTTTTAATAAAAATATCTTGTTACAATTTATATTCAAATCATCCCCGCAATACGATGCTGTCTATATATTCAATTAATTTTCATTCCCATGGAAATATCTCGCTATGCAATGTCGAATTCTTTTGTTTTGTATTGCAAGGGGGAATCGTGTTTTTTTTTACAGTTTTGAGTTTCAAATAAGCAGAAATTGTAACTGATGATAAACCGTTGGAAAGGATTGCTTTTTTGTGGAGGAATCATACAATGACTTTTTCCGCCGTTACCCTTTACGTCCGGTCAATAACCGGACTGCCGGACAGCGTTTCCATTGTTCGACTTCCACAATGTGTGTCTACCGCGGCTGGTAGTCGGGGTCGGTTGGGGCATGAGGATGTTCGTCCCTTAACGCGTAGGGTCTCCTCCATCGCTAGTATTACTGCTTCGCAGAAGGAGGCGACTGCTTGCCATTACTCCTCGCTCCGGATCATAGCATAACCAGGGCCTGACAAGAGAGGAGGCTGCTACCGATTGCCTACACTCAAGAACACCTTTATCCCAATGGTCATCGTTTCTATTGTCAATATGTCTGGTGCATTGTCTTTTTAGCTTGATTAGTTTGTAAGCTATTTCTAGTTCGTTGGTTCTCTGTCAGAAAGCCTCGTAATAATTTGGAATATTAGATTTAATCCTCAAACATTACCGTGATCCTCCTAGTTTAGGAAAGTATAAAATTTTTACAAGTTTATCTCGACGCCACTGAGCCGAGTTTATGATACGTTCACAGATATATTTTCAATATCAGATGTTGTCGATTTATGCACGGCAACTTTCTATACGACTTTGTATTTTACGAACTTCTGAAGTTCCTTCGATGTTGGTATTTTGTTGGATTTTTAAGATTCAGTCGCCAAGCCGAGAAAACCAATGGCTGTTGTGCACTTTTTTATGGAAGTTAGTAACTATCTATGGTCTGAATGCGAATTTTTGAAGCTATTCGATCGTATTAAAGTAAACATCAATTCTTAAAAAAATTGCCCTTTGCATTCCAAGTCCACGAGTTTCTCTTTCGGAAGTAAACCCATGGCCCCAGAAGGCTTCAGTACTGCTGGGCCCTCACAGTTTTAGTGACATCTCTTTACGTGCCGTCGATGAATCGGGCTCGATTCTGACGGTCACTGTACGGCTGAACAGCGAGAACAGCCCGTCGTCCGCAAACCCTCGCCTACGGTGGTTGTAAATCGAGGTCGTGGTCTCGGCGGTTGGAGCATCAGAACTTCCATTTCGTCACACGCGCAGCCCCCTCTTACACTAGCATTACTGCTTTGCAGAAGGAGGCGGAATCCTGCCATTCCTCCTCGCTCCGGATCGTGGCTTGTACTAGAATCCAGTGCGAGAGCTCCTATCCCCAACACCCCATTTTTTTCTTTGTTATTTTATATAACAGAAAGAAGACTGCTACGTCAACTAGTTTATCAAATAATTTGAATTACTGCCATTAACTTTTGCTCTTTGTTAGACAATATACCTTTCATAACACAAAATCGAACAATTAAGGAGTGTACGAGTAATTCCCGGCCGAAATCTGTGTTTCCTGATAGCAACAACGTAGAGATCTTTAATTCAAGAGTGAATAGGTTACTTTTAGGAAAGCGTGCTCCATCGTCGGTCACATCAACGCTTACCTCATCAGGTGAAATAATGGTAAAACGCGAGCCTATCCTAAATAAAAATAAAGAAAATCGAAACTTTAATCAACACTCTCATTTCACACAATTTCAACTGGAAAGTGTAGCTTTTAAAATATAAATCCTGAGATATGTGATACAATGGTCGTCCGGGGTCCCGTAATGAGTGCCGGCACAATGGAACATGTGCTGCGGGGGTCGACGGGTAGTTCAATGACTTTTACTATCCTGTGAAAATAGAGAGGATTTTTTTTTTAAATATTTAGGTCAAGTCTTAGAGACAAACGCTGAAAGAAACCATAGGCTTAAAAGAAAGAAAATTAAAGTGAGAACAAATTAAAAAAAAGGTTTTTTTTTAGTGTATAATTTTTACTTTTGTATATGTGAAAGTCATTATTTTTATTTAGTTCGATTTGAAGTCGGTTGTATTATTTTGAAAATATATTTTTATTTTACAATTTTTAGTGGTGGCACTCCTTAACTAAACAAAAATAATGTGCATCCATGTGTCCGTAAGGTAGGTGTGGCCCTATAACTTGAAGTTTTTACTTGCATTCTATCATCAGATTCTGACCTAATGATTATCATAGGTAGAATCAATAGACCACGATTTTTTTTAAGATCGGAACGCATTTGACTTCACTCGCTCTAGAGTGGAGCGAGAAGGTGTGGCAGACTTTTACTGACTAAAACCCACTCCTATGTTCCTTCTTTGCCTTACGTTCTAAGACCCCGTAACTCACAAAGATATACTGTTTTAAATAAAATAAATATTTTTTGAAATCGGTCCAGGCATCTTTGAAGATTTGTATAAAACAAAAAGATCATCATTTCAGCTGAAAGGCGTCCACTGTTGGCCATAGGCCTCCCCCAAGCATCGCCAAAACAACCGATCCTGTGCGTCTCGCATCCACCGCGTCCCGCGACTCTCACTAGGTCATCGGTTCACCTTGTGGGAGGCCTTCCAACGCTAATTGAATACCTCTTCTTTCTTTGAAGTCAGTTAAAAATATACACCAAATTCAGACAACATTTCCCAACATAAAATGCAAAAATACCACCACTATAAAAACAGTAATATAATTTACTCCATTCTATTTACCCCTTTTATACGTGTACTTCAGTGGGTGTCACATGAGCCACTGGACAATTGCATGTGAAAGTGGCTAGCGACGAGTCATTTCAACGAACTGTGTTAGACCCAAGAGGGATATACTTGGATCTTACTATTTTATCTGATCGAGTTATAAGTGAGAATTTAAATAGAGAACTTTCTATTTTCTAGTTGAAAAACGCTGTGGAATTGTTTGAAATAGTGTCGCCGTACATGGGCCACATGCCACAGCCACAAACGCCGCCACAAAAAACTAGACGCGGCTACAAAGGAAACTGAAGCGCACCACAGCCTCTTGTGGCCGGTGGCTGATACTTTTCTGTAACCCATACGCGCAGTATCTCTGACGCTGACGAAGGAGGTTTAAATGCGTGAATGGCATGTGACGGCGTTTTGTGTCGGTGTTAAGTGGCCGGTTCGGGCCACAACAAGCGAGCAGCGGCGATTTGTAGCATGTGGCGGCCACCGGCGTCAACAGTGTGCGGCGAATCCATATATAAAATCTATTAAACCTACAGCAAATATGCCGGTGTTTTGTAGTTGTGGCCGGTGGCCTGTGAGCGGCGACCCTTACTGCGGTCCTAGAACGCAAAGGGGTACTATATGACTCAGGAAGGCTTTAGTCAGTAAAAATCTGTTAATCATCTTGCTTCACATAGAGCAGAATAAGTTTTTTTCTCTCTTATCACGTTTGCGTGAGCAACGTCCTATAACGAAATAAACAAAATAATTATGTAATGACGCATTGTCACACGACGATCGCTAGATATATTTATTTCGGCGGAACCTTTTGTGACGTCTTTTTTTTAATGGCTAAGTCCTATATTGCATTTACTTAACACCGTAACCCAGATGATTATCATAAGTTATATCATCACGTAGCCTAAAAAAATGAACAACGTCCTAAAGCGTCGTGTTGATGTAATTATGATATAGCGCCACGTCATATGACAACCTCTAGATTGTCATATATTTCGACGAAACGTCTTTCGACGTCTATTATATGGACAAATTCTTACACACTATCGACTTAGCGCCGCAACGCAGTTGATTTTCATAACTTTTGCTGCCACGTAGTCAAAAAAAAAGTAGCCACGTCTTAAAACGTCGTGTTGATATAATTATGATATGACGCAATGTCTTATGACGGCCTCTAGATTGTCATATATTTCGACGAAACGTCTTTCAACGTCTATTTTATGGACAAATTCTTACACACTATCGACTTAGCGCCACAACACAGTTGATTTTCATAACTTATAAAGCCGCGTAGCAAAAAAAATAAAATAACCACGTCTTAAAACGTCGTGTTGATATAATTATGAAATGCCGCAACGTCATATGACGGCCTCTAGATTGTCGTGTTTATTTCGATGGAATGTTTTTTGATGTCTATTTTATGGGTAAATTACTATGATGAATCTATTTACGCCGCGGCACAGTTGACTTTCATTGCTAACCACAACGTAGCCAAAAAAAAAGTTTGGTGTGAGAATATATAGGTACATAATAATATGTTACAGTGGGAGGTCTTTAGACGTTGCTTAACTTCATCTAGCAAAAAAGTGCCTTGCAATACAAACATTTAGAGTTGAGGTTGCTCACTCGCTTTATATAAAAACCGGCTGAAAAATGCAATACGTAAATGAGATAATTTTTAAGAATTACAATGACTGACAATTTTTTTGTATTCCTATTATATTATTGCAATGCGGAATTCACTTTACACGGTTTAGTGATCACAATTTTTTAGGCCGTCTGCTCTAGTTAGTGAATGATAATAATTGTGAACCTGTACGTTGTTTAGTTCAGATTAATATAGATCGTGACTTCAATCACGACTGGTAAAGTATGTGAGCAATAGGTAGATCTAAAATTAAAACAACGGCCACAAAAGATACCTCTTCATTCTTATTTTAAAGACAGATGAAATAATGAATAAACTAGTGTGATTTACCATCAACGATTGCGTCACTGCTTACCATCAGCTGGGATCGCAGTCAAGCATTAGTTTCTGTCATTAAAAATAAATATTTGAGTTTTCCGGTTGGATGCGCTGATTTATTGATCATCAGATTTGACTAATTTTTATAAAATTACTAGCTGATTCGACAGTCGTTGTCCTTTCTTAGTTATAAACTGTCAGATGCGCGAAAATTAAATAGTCGTCATAATTTTCTGAAAGTTCACTTTCTTAATTTTTAGGGTTCCGTACCTCAAAAGGAAAAAACTTATAGGATCTTTTCGAACTTCGTTGTCCATCCGTTAGTCTATCAGTCTGTCTGTCAAGACCATTTATCTCGAGAATGTGTAAAGGTGTCGAGTTAAAATTAAAACCATACACTCGGGTCTGTAGTTCCTTGAAGCTGTGAAAAAAATAAAATTACTGAGTTAACGAAAATAAAAGTTGCAGCCGTTTATGTCGCAAAAAACGTATATTTCGACGCTCGCTAACATTTCGTCGAAATAAAAGATTGAGAATCTGATTGCAGCGCCACCTACTGGATATATCTCTCATCTCATTTAAATTTTCAAATAATCCAGGGAACCACTCAAATTTCATCCGAATCGGTCTAGCCAAGTCTAGTCAAGTGACAAATACACGTAGAATTTTTTTTTATATTTACCTAAATATATAGAAGGTTTTTTCAGCAAATGGTAGGACCTCCGGGAGAAGTATCTCAATACACTTTGTATTGTCCCTGTTTGTAAAATGCTCTTCAGAAACCTTGTTTCAATAACTACGGCGGTTACGTCCAAACGTGGACGCGGGAATATGGACCCAAACCGCTTTCTGTGTATGAGACCACAGTTTTCTTTTACGATGCAAGTTTAAATGCGAGCGTTTTGTATAATGCTTTTTTATTTGTCTTGGTCTTTTAAGTCGAAAATTGCATAACCAAAAAGGAGTTGACAAAAACAAATGGAATCATTAATTTAGTGCCGATTCTGTATGCAATCAAAAATTTACTGTTTCTTTTTATGCAGAATTTCTGTTTTTTTTTTTTGCGTATTTATATGCGTGGGTATTTTGTGTGTGTTTGTTTTAATGGTAGAGAGTGTACTTTTAGCAGCAGAATTTAATTTTTGATTTTGTATACTCTCAATCGATGGCACGGTTAGCGCAGTGTTTCAGTGCTCAACTGCTGCATTGTGTCGCGGGTTTGATTGCCTCACGCAAAAAAATAATGGATAGACCACAAATATTTGCTCCGCGTCTGGGTGTCCTATTTATGTGAGTTTATACATTTATGAACGCACCTACGATACACGCGCTTAATGTGGGGCAAAGTTTTCTTTTTAAGTAAAAAACTGGGCAAGTGCGAGTCGGATTCGCGCACTGAGGGTTCCGTACAAACTTACCTATGAAAATAATTCAATTCCCGAACTGAGTTACGAAGATTTTTTCGAATCGTAAATAAAGTTTTTTTTTTTGACATAACTAAAAATTTATAGTTTTCAGATTTTTTTCTATACTTGTGCTATGAGACCTTACTTCATACCAAATTTCAGGACGAAAAGTGCCCTATGAATTTTGATTACCTTGAGAGTGTCGAAATATACGTTTTTTGCGACATAAACGGCCATATCTTTTTTTTTCGTTTGATTTATTTAGAAGTCCATTGAGCCGACTGCTAGATACTTCCTCGAGTTTCCGAGATAAAGGGTCTTGACAGACAGACAGACAGACGGACGGACAACAAAGTGATCCTATAAAGGTTCCGATTTTTTCCTTTTGAGTTACGGATCCCTAGAAAAGAAAATAATCGTATTTTAATAATCAAATCAAATCAAATCAAAATAGCATTTATTCCAAATAAACCATTTACAGGCACTTTTGAAACGTCAAGAAGTCAGTCAGTCAGAAAAATAAAAATAAATGATGCTAATTGCACATTCCAAAGCGTAGATCTCTATGGAGAAGAATGTGCAAGAAACTCCATGGACACTCTTTTCAATCATATTTTGTAATTACAAATATCTCTGTTACATGTTTCTTGTCGCTATCATGTGAGAACAATGTAAAAAAAAATAAAAACTAAATATAGATATTAAAATAGCAACTGGCAGCTAAGAGATGACCAGCCTCAACTGACAGCGCCCGTTCACGGACATGACGCTAATATTAGCACCACTCAGTTCAACCATTTTGAAGGGAACCGAATGATCCAACACCCGCGCCACCATCAGTGAGACATTTGAGTGAGCATGACAAACTCTCAACTGCCATGCTCATTTATGTCAAATAAGTCCAGTAGCAACATAAAAACTATAAAAAGCTCCATGGTACTCACATTTACAAACTGTGGAAAAAATGCTTCTATACATATAATACAATACTTATATTTTACATTTTCAAGAAAAAAAACATTAGAAAATAATTTCCATACTAATCAATTTGTACACCCCGGTGGTAGTGGAGCTGGACCAGCATTGAGCCAAGCATTTTTATCCTGAATATAATCCTCCAACTTATAATATGCTTGCCTGCATAGTGTGCGTTTAATACAAGATTTAAATTTCGTTTCATTGAGTTCTAATATTTGTGAAGGTATTTTATTATAACATTTCAAACAGTACCCCATAAAAGAAGAGGCCACTTTTGCTAGTACTTCAGTTTAATACAGTAAGTTTAATACCTTCAAGAATTGAATTTAGTAACTCTAATGTTTGTAATGATCTTTAGAAACACCGAGACTAAGGCGTGAGTGGTCTCAATAGATAAATAATAGTCATGGTTCTAATTACAAAATGGACCAATGGTTTTTGTGATACAATAATCAAGCATGGATATTAACTTTTCATTATTGACTACAATACGACTAGGTCGACTTCCGAATTAATCGCAGGGATAATGTTGCAACTAAATACTTATGTATGGGTTTATGGGTGTATGGATGTATGGATTTATAGATATATGGATGTATGGATGCATGGATGTATGGATGTATGGATGTATGGATTTATAGATATATGGATGTATGGATGCATGGATGTATGGATGTATGCATGTATGCATGTATGGATGCATGGATGTATGCATGTATAGATATATGGATGTATGGGTCACAAATTTCGCCTTTGTATATTAAATGCGATAAGTTCTAGGTTCAAAGCCAGGCAGAAGTTTTACTTTGTTCAGATTATTTTATTACCACTGGTCTCAAAATGGTGAAGGAAAATTTAGAGAAAGCCAGTCATTCGAAGTCATTAGACATCCACGGTCCGATCCTTCTTAAAGAGATGGTCTGTGTCCCAGCAGTGGACAAAAACAACATTTTAAGGCTGATTATGCTAATGCTATTTGTAACAAATACAAACTGACAAAGTCTGAACTGTCCTAAGAGATGACTCTTCCACATTTGGATTACCATAAAAGCTGAATTAATATTTGCTTCGTTCTCATGCAGGGATTCTCTGCGATTACATGTACAAATCCCCTGCACAAACATTGAGCTCAGCACATATCCAGCATTTAATTGTTTACATAATTGTATGTAATTCTCTTGGGTATATGCCACCTCTTTCGTGGAATTGTCATAGCCGTGAATGGTACAGGATTTCACGCTGTTAGGCGCAGAATAATAATTAATTGGTGTATTTGGTAGATCTGTTTGTGATGTTTTTATATGTGTGGTAAATATATAATTGTGATAAGTGTGCGATACAGTTTCGGTTTTAATGGTTTTTTTTTCGGTGGGAAAATCATCCAATGAAATCGGTGGTGCGGTAGATAGTGTCAGACTTTTACTGACTAAAAACTCACTTCTGTTCCTTCGTTGCCTTTCTTACCAGGTCCGAGTCTTCCTTTCAAAAACAAACCCTTGGCCCCAGTAGGCTTCGACCCTGCTGGTCCTCTACGGTTTGCTGGCATCTGACGTCGACGATTTGGGCTCGGTCCGGACGGTTACCGGACGGTCGGACGGCGGGCTACCCATTGCTCGTCATCCGCAAGACCGCGCCTACGGTGGCCGGAAATCGAGATCGAAATCCCGGTGGCTGGGGCGTTTTGAGGGACAATTTTGTCGTTCAAAAAGTAGGTACTGGTTCTAAACTTAATTTGAATAAATGTTAGTTTGGCCAAACCGTAACGTCATAGCGAGAAAGAGATGGTGTTAATCGTTTTGTATAGCTCCGTCTCTATCTCACATAGATATTTGATATGGTTCTGACCACGTGACTGAGCATTGAGATGACGTCAGAACAAAGGAATCGGAGGGGTGGCCTACTCGAGGCGTTCGACACAAACGAAACGATCGTAACTTGGCTAGGGGAGCAGGTCTTATCTGCAACTGTACTTTATTTTCAATTCTCTATTTCTGATTTAACGTAGTTTGGAAAATTCAAAAGGTGTACCTATTAAAATACTTTTATAATGTATGTTACATTTGCGCTATGTATTTGTTTCTTTTATAATAAGTTTACTTAAAATAACGTGTTTGGCTCTCTTCGCCGCATTTTATATCTAAACCTTATTTCCCTAACGACTAGCATCCATTAATTTTGTCGTTAGCGCCGTCCGATGCATTTCTACATTATATGCCATATTTGTTCTTTTTGTGGTTCTAATCTGGGAAGGAAAAAAAATATTTTACACTTTTTAGTGGTGGTACTCCTCAGCCAAATTTAAATACCTTCTACCTTGGTACTTTATAGCCCCAGTACATTTCATGACAATTCTGATAAATACGGCTAAGATACATTGATTTATTACAGAGTTCCGGTGTTTACTTTCCAGCGTCATCGTCAGATTAGTTCAGTGTATCCCCTCTCCCTTTCTTCAGTCAGTCATCGACTACACACATAAACAACGCAATTTTATTTGCTACGACAGTTTTGCTATGATCCTTTGAGGAGTTCCGTATCATATCTTTAAAAAAAAATAAACATTTAATAAAAAATGTTAAAAAAACAATTCAAAATTGCGTTACGATTGACCAAAAAATCGGTAAACATACATGAAAAAAAAATTACTTGTTTCTATAATAGTTTTGTCTCTTCGTTATTTAACACCGACTTCCAAAATTAAAGTTATTTTGCACTCATTAGTGTTTTTTTTTCAATGATTATGTTTTTTTTTTTTGTAAAAAAGTTTTTTCTTCCACAGGCAAACTTAAATAGTTTGCAAGTTTTATAGTAAGGTAGGTACCTATTGAATTTAATCAATAAAACATCGCATGAGAATTCAGATCAGATCATAATCATCATCAGATCAGTTCGATATATCCCCCCCTCCCTTTCTTTCAGTCAGATATCGATTATACGTATAAACAAAGCAATTTTACTTAATACGACAGTTCTGTTCTTTGTCTATGAGGAGTTCCGTTCCATATCTTCGAAGTTCATTATCAGATCATAATAATATTTCTACGGGACCAATTTGTTACCACAACCTATCAAAAACAAAATCGGTCCACAATTGGCCGAGAAATCGGCGAACACACATAAAAAAATACATACAACCGAACACAGAACCTCCTTTTTTTCAAGTCGATTAAAAATTAACTTGCAAGAGGCCTTCGAACACTGCGTCTTTTGGTACTCGGTCGCGACACCTAAACCTTAGGCGATTGTAAGGTAATAAACTGCCAGACGTCGTTAAAAATACGATAGTAGCTTTTCTAAATTTTAAAACCAGTCTACACAATTCCTGAATGATGACGGTCATCCGATACATTTCCACATATTATTCCTCATCCTCATGCGAGGAACTGAAATTACATGTCAACGCTGCGAGATGCACATTGTTCCCAGACATGAATATTTTGCGGTGTTGCCAACATTTTTTGATATTTTTCACGCTTGGTAATACAGTGTGGAAATTTCCGTTTTTGTTTTATATAATGTTGCCATCTTTTGTTTGAATATTTTAGTGTTTTGTTCCGATGTTATTGTGCTGTATGTCCAATGTCAATTATTTTCATTTTGTAAGCTCATTCTTGATTATTTAAATGGAGAGCTTATGATTTAGTAATAATATTTTATCTCAGGTCGATCGTTAACGTTCCGCAATGCTTGCCGCGGTCTGTCCGTGGATGGGTAACCGTTCATTTTATGTTGAGAGTAAAATACAGTTAAGCCGTTATTTTCGGATATCATTGTATCATCATATAGTGTACATGTGGATGGATGGAGAGGGAGAGAGAGGCCAAAAAAAGGATTGATGGATTGTGTGAACGGTGATATGAAAGAAAAGGAAGTTAGTGATAGCATGACGGTTGACAGGATAGAATGGAAGAAAAAAACGTGTTGCGCCGACCCCAAATAAAATAGGACAAGGGCAGGAAGGTGATGAAGATGGTGATGATAGATTTTTGTTAGACTTTACGGGTAATCAGAAGTCAGAAGCTCTGATATCAGGAGTGGGTGGTAAGCAGTAATGCTAGTGAGGGAGGCGGTAGCACGCGTGAGGGAACATATATCCTCACGCCCCAGCCGCTAGGACCGCGACCCCGACTTCTAGCCACCGCCGACGTGAGCTTACGGACGGTAGCTCGCCGCCCGGCCCTCCGATAAATGTCCGGAAATATCATCATAGTTTGAAAAACACTTGGCAGATTGATTTTCTCGTCGATTTTTAGATAAAATAAAAAATATTAGAAGAAAAATGTCATTCAATGTTAGAATAAAAAAAGCAATTGATTCCATTATGACAAACTTTCTTGTAACTAAACAAATAGTTTCCATTTCATGTTTTTCTTTTTTCAAAAAATAAAAATTTATTACATATTTTCATAAATGGTTCTATTCAGTCAGTTTGAATCTCATTTCAGAATAATATCAAGTAATTATCTGTAAACTAATGTTATCATCTAGTTTCAATATTGAATCTTGAGCCATTGTTTTAAGATTCAATTTTGATCGTATTAGAATAATGCTTTAGGCTATGTTTGTTTTACCGTTGCAGTGAATATTGGTATTTTGATCAAATGTAGCATACATCAAACTACAAATTAGCTATTACTCAATAAATCTGTTTAGAGAGAGAATTCTCTCTTTGGGAAAATATATTGTTTTGTTTCCTATTACATTATGATACATACATCTAATACTAGCTTCTACCAGCGGCTCCACCCGAGTGAAAATGAATTTTTCAATACAAAATTTGAACCCCCGTTTCACTACTCGAGGCGTTCGACGCAAACGAAACGATCGTAAAATAGATAAGGGGCTGTTGCCTTCATACTTTTAATGTGAATAAAGTTGGTTTAGCCATAAACCAATCAACCAGATATGTTTAAGTTAGTATATTGATGCCCTTTAGACTTCGAGCCCGTTTTACATACTCCTACCCCCGATTTCTGATTTAAATATTTTAATTTAAGTATTTCTCAAACTCTAGCCTGAAAACCTGTAAAAATTTAGCACTTAAGTAGGGTTTGAGACGTTCTTAACCCAAAAACACATGTAATAGATACGAGTACCTTATTGTTAAACAGGCTATAATTAAATCTATTTAACAGTGAACTCGTGAAACCGAATAACATATTTTTGGTAATTCAATATTTATTTATTTGGTCAGTCAACAAATGCTTGGCATAGCATAGCATAGTTGGCCTTATAAAATTCCCACTGTTGGGACTCAGGCCTCCTTCCTCTCTAGGAGAGGGAATGGGCCGTAGTCCACCACTCGGCTTGCGGATTGGTGAATGTCATATGTCTTCGAATTTTTTGGTTCTAGAACATACCGTTTTCCTTTACCGTTTTGAGAGCAGTGGTGATGAAATAAATTACACAAAGTAATACGCCTGGCTGGGTTTGAACCCGCGACCTACAATTCGTAAGTTGGGGCCGTTACCACTCGGCCACCACTGCTCTCAACTGCTTAGACAATACAGTAACATTGTTATTTATTTGAAACTTTATTCATTCATTAGTGTAGCAATTAATTGTAGGCTAACACCACATACACTTTTTTTGGTACATAATAATTACTATTAATTATACTTTAAACGATTACGGACAACAAATTATAAAAAATCGGAATGATAAATAAAATGACATGACGATATAAAAGATAGAATCAAAAGCATAAAATTAAAAATTAAGTTAAAAACAGACTGATTGATAAAATAAATTAACTTTCAGCGCAACACTACCTAGTACATTTTATTACGTAATTCACAGTACATTGATAATATTAATAAATTAAATTAAAATATCGGTACATGAATGTAAAAATTATACATGGGTGGAGAAGGAGAGGGCGGCCAAAGAAAAGATGGATGGGTTGTGTGATGAGTGTTATGGAAGAAAAGGAAGTTAATGATAGCATGACGGTTGACAGGATAGAATGGAAGAAAAAAACGTATTGCGCCGACCCCAAATAAGATGAAACAAGAGCAGGAAGATGATGATGAATGTAAAAAATATTCTTGCTCGGTTACTTTCAAACTATTACAGAAATTAAAAATAAAATATTTAAACTCGTTCAGCGCTAAATATTCCTAAGCTTATATTTCAACATTTTCAGGCTAAAGCGGGAGAAATGCCTAGATGTCACCTAAAGAGCCTATTACACTACACGATATTCAGCACACGACATTCAGATTGTCTTATTTTTTGTTCCGAGTCCGGTCTAACCCTTATTACACTACGCAACATCGACTAAAACTGTCTGAATATCGCGTAGTGTAATAGGCTCTTTTGTGCAGATCACCCAAAGGACACGGTGGAGCATACGGTGGAGGTCTACCCCGCTTGCTTTTTATTATTATTTATTTATTTATTGCACTCGTGTTGTGAATAGATGTAACATTACTGTATTGTCTTAAACATAGACCCTGGTAGGGCACAGCAACATTTATATTGTTAATATTGCATTATACAAATTAATTAACACGACAAACATTAAATAGAAATTATTGCGATCTCATTAATTAATTATCATACTGAGTTATTCGATTTAATATTCCATACATTATTATATCATAGCATAATCAGCCTTTTAATGATCCCACTGCTGGGACTCAGGCCTCCTTTTTAGGAAAGGGAATGGGCCGTAATCCACTACGCGAGCCCAGTGCGGGTTGGTGAATGTCACATGTCTTCGAATTTGCGGTTTTAGGACATGCCGGTTTCGTCACGATGTTTTCCTTCACCGTTTTAAGAGCAGTGGTGATGAAAAAAATTTCACAAAGTAATGCGCCTAGCTGGGTTTGAACCCACGACCTAACTCGTAAGTAGTGGCCGTTATCACTCGGCCACCACTGCTCAACATTTTTACATTGAATTATTAATTTTACAATTATTTTCATTATAATATTGTTAGTTATTTGTTTATTCATTTCAACAGTTAGTTTATCCTCCATAAATCCTTTGACACTATAATGTAATTTTTTTTTTAAGTAAACGCTTCAGTCTATGTTTGAAAATATATAATGTTTTTGTAGACATTATACTATCGGCTTGGGCGGAGTACCGCTGCATCCTTGTAGAAGCAATTGACAACGGCAACCTTTTGCGTCCAGCTGTGGTTCAGGCCATGGTCCAAGAGAGTGAGAGGGAATGAATGGGAAGTCGTTGCGTCCTTCTGCGAAGCAGTAATGCGAACGAAAGAGATTACGCACTTGGAAATGATTGTTGTACAAATCATTACAAAGTGATGTCAAAGTCAAAAGTCAAAGTCAATGTTTTTTATTTCACATAGGCCTACATGGGCACTTATAAAACGTCAGAAGCTAGAACGGCACATGCTAGTGCATGATGAAACGAAGAATCTAAACTGCATTTTCAAAGACACTGCTGCAGCAAAATTTTGGGTACATTTATTTACAGTTACTTAATATATAAGGTGTTAAAAAATTAACTTTAAGAATTTCGAGGGGACATTGTACTCCTCATTTTTTCATGATTTCTGGTTTGGTCCCATAGTAAATGTTGTTCATAATGAGGAGTACAATGTCCCCTCGAAATTCTTCAAGTTAATTTTTTAACACCTTATATAATTATGTGTGTATTATAACGTATTTTTACACACCGTGTCTACATCTCTCACCTAACTCTGCTGTCGTAGGCCTGCTGGAAGAAATTCCTTTTGATATAAGCCCTTTGTGCTCTCCTAATTGTATTTGTCCTATGCAATTCCTCTCGAGTGCCGACTGTACATACGTCTGTACAACTTGAATGACCTTGAAAAACACTGAATTGTCGTTTTGTACAAACGTTTGTACGATATTTTTTTCTTATCTTTTTTTTCCTAGAATAATCCTGAAAAAGTTTTTTTTTTGTGATTTACGTAAAAACGCGCAATTACATAATAATACCCAGGGACGCCCGAGGGTTTAAGTGTTTGTGTGTACCTAAATTAATTAATAAATAAACTCATATCCATAGCGTCCATAAAAACACCCTTAAACGTCATAACACTGTGACACAGGTACACTCGAGCACAATAAAACAGACAGAATCCCAGCATCCAATATTGTTATCGTCACAAATGTAGCGAAAAACACGCGAAGTTCACGTTTGACACTTACCACTTCAGATAATGGCAGCGACTGTACTTTGCTATGGCCATTACAAGGAAATACGAGGTGCTTGAAAGTTCTTGGCACTTGAAGAATATTGTGTGCGAATTAAGTTATGTATTCTTTAAAACGATTACTTGTAAAATAAAGTATTCTGTAAACACGTGTGGCCAAAAGTTGTGGAGTGGCAACCACATACCGGAAGACGTAGCGTCTGAAGGTATTTTACAAAGAATTTTTTTTTTAGGCGGGTATTCATCTAATGACATCTCTCACCTTAGGTGGGTTGGGAGGGCATGTCAGACTTTTACTGACTAAAACCCACTCCTGTTCCTTCTTTGCCTTCGTTCCAGGGCCCCGGGGTTCTCTTTCGCATCACCCATGGCCCTAGTAGGCTTCGAGCCTACTGGGACCCTACGATTTGCTGACATCTCCTTGAGGCGAGCGTGGAACAATACGCGCCGTCGACGACTTGGGCTCGGTCCGGACGGTTACCGGACGGCCAGACGGCGAGCCACCCATTGCTCGCCGTCTGCAAGCCCGCGCCTACGGTGGCCAGAAATCGGGATCGGAATCCCGGCGGCGGTTGGAGCGTAAGGACCGTTGCCTCACGCGATCGGCCGCCTCCTTAGCTAGCATTACTGCCTCGCAGAAGGAGGCGACCGCCTGCCACTCCTCCTCGCTCCGGAGCATGGCCTGAACCAAGGCCCGGCGCGAGAGATCGCCGCTGCCGATTGCCCCCACGAGGACACGGCGTTGCTCTGCCCAAGCTGGGCATACCTCCACCGTGTGCTCTACCGTGTCCTCCGGGTGCGGTATACTGCTAACAAATTGTTCAATCTCTATATATACAAATAAAACACAATACATAACTATAAATATATACATACATATGCATGCAATTGTTCGGCATGATGCCGCAGGTGCACCGATTATCTGTGTTCTTATATTACTAAATCTTTACGTAAGTAAAGGACTCGTTTTAGTTCAAAATGGTGTGAAAGGCCTTTCGCTTTGTTGGCGCCGGTTGAGCAATGAATAATGTTGATCACCTCCAAGATCAAGTTTAAGGGGTCAGCGTATAAAAAGAAATTGTGAATTCTTACGTTATTTGTAGTAACATAAATAATACAGAATTAATATTGCTCAACTTTTTAAAAAGTTGTTTAAACTAATTTTGTTTGGGCAATATTTTGAATTAAGAAGGTAGCAAATACTCAATTCACAGGAATGTGCTATTGTTTAATAATAATAATAATCACGAGAATATTGTGAAAGCTGAGAAAGAGAAACAAATCAAGTATAACAAATAAATAACAAATCAAATAATATGAGAAACAAATAATACTACTGGGGCCATGAGCTTACTTCAAAAAGGAAAATGCGTGGACCTAGAACGCAAAGGGCAAAGAAGGAATATAGCTGTAGTATTAGTCAATAAAGTCGGATACGCCCTCCCGCCCCGCCTTAGAGCAGGAGATGTCATCGGATGATTAATAGAATAAATAAAAATAAAAAAGCGTTTTATTAAAAAGTGACAAGTTATAATAAAATTCGTACACAAAGTTGCCCACGTTTTCATTTACTTTACATTATATATTGGCTGATAACCCACCTTAAAAAAAATACTCCCTAAGTAGATCTGCGTACATGTGGTGGATAGATTGATCAATCAAACAACAAATATTAATCAATGTGTAATTAACGTATAACATTAACAAACCACATTAATTTACAATAGTATAATAATTAATGAATCCCAAACTGCTATCGGTTTTCGATCGAAAGCTGAATAATACTAATTAAAATTTACCAGATTTTGGATCGTAGGAATTATATTGCGTGAGTTGATTAATATCAATTATTGCTATTAAAGTTTTTAATGCTTGGTAGCTTGTTTTTCTTGAATTTATATTTAGCATATAGCAGAATCAGCCTTTTAATGTTCCCACTGCTGGGACTCAGGCCTCCTCTTTAGAAAAGGGAATGGGCCGTAATACACATCGCGGCCCAGTGCGGGTTAGTGAATGAACATGCCGGCTTCCTTTACAAAGTCACGATGTTTTCTTTCACCGTTTTGAGAGCAGTAAAGATGAAATAAATTACACAAAGTAATGCGCCTGGCTGCGTTTGAACACGCGACCCGCGACTCGTAAGTCGGGGCCGTTACCATTCGGCCACAAATGTTCAAATAAAATTATAATTAAAAATAAATTTATATTTGTAATTATATATATATATATACACGTTAGGGTATACTTGACTGGTTTGCCTGTACAGATGAGTTTTACAGGTCTAGTCTAGTCTATTGTGGTCTGGTTTCGCACTTAGTCCTTGGCGGACCATTGTGCGTGAGCCATCGTGGCCTTCACTCCAATCAGCCCACTTCACTCCAAAAACAGATGAGTGTTTTCAGTTTTCTGAGGGCATCTATGAGTGAATTCGGTGCTCCCAAAGTTCGTGTTCTTATTTCGTTGACGGCTGTGCACTCGAGGAACACGTGCGCGACAGTTTCCTCTGACTCCATACAGCAGACGTACGGAACCCTTATAGGATCACTTTGTTGTCCGTCCGTCTGTCTGTCTGTCTGTCTGTCTGTCAAGACCCTTTATCTCAGAAACTCGTGAAGGTATCGAGTTGAAATTAAAACTATATACTCAAGTCTGCGGATTCTTGAAGCTGTAAAAAAATCAAACTTGTAAGTTAACGAATAAAAAAGATACTTCGATAATTTCAATATTCAATAATAATAAATAATAATAGTTGGATAATTTCATAGGGTAGGTACTTCCCGTTGACCCAGAATCCTGAAATTTGGCTTAAAGCAAAGTCTTACAGTACAAGTATAGGAATAAATCTGAAAACTGTAAATTTGTTGTTACGTCACAATTGTTTTTTTGCGTTTTGGAAAAATTTTCCGAGTTTCCATTCCGGAATTGAATTATATACATAAAGCAAGTTTGTACGGAACCCTCAGGGCGTGAATCTGACTCACACTTGCCCAGTTTTTTTTAAGTGTAACCATGAAGTTTTTTACCTTTTCGTTTCCATAGAAATGATGATGTTTTAGAACTTTCCAATCCATGTAGACCTATGTGACATGAAATATCTAAAAGCGAATTAAATTGTTTATCAGCAGTCGCGTCTATAACCGGTAGACCAAATAGACGTCTGAAACATTGACAGATTACACTACCATATTCCATCAACTGCGTACATGCCATTGAATACAGCTTCCCTATGATTAGTCATGAATATTCTCTCGCATATTACAGTAAGCGATAGTGGTGAATACACATTGTTACAGCTATTGTTGATCGAAGACGCAATGTGTCGTTACATTGCTGCGTGGGTACGCAATCGATTAGGGAGATCAGCGAATAGAAGGCAATGGAACCTGATATGTGTGAGAGACAGTTTATGTCTTAGGAATGAAATGTGTAATACGTAATGTATTTAAATTAATTGTACGATCAGATATTGAGTTAATTGTAGTAATGTAAACAACATTATTTAGTTACACATATTTGAGTATAATTTTTAATTACCGATTACTGGCCCGCAATCGTAGTTTAGAATAGAAAATATCAAAATAGAATAATTTTTATTGTATACCAAAAAAGTACCACAACTTGTATATAAACATAAATCTATGGGTACAACGGACAAATAAAAAATAATAATATTAAATTTCCATGGATTCTTGACACTTACAACACGTAGCGAAGTCTGTGCTTCCTGATGACTATAACTTAGGAGTCTTTAAGCAATAGTGAATAGGTTTCTTTTATCCAAGCGTGCTCTATCGTCGTCGACCTCATCACCGCTTACAAGGCTTTTTTTTACAATAATAAAAATAAGTCTTTTTCGTAATAAAAGAAAATCTTTTTACAGGTTTCAAAGGTGGCTTCTAAGCGAAATCTAGCATTCTGTTAGTCTCAATTGGTCATTTGATAAGTCAAAACTTCCACGAAATTGCTTGTAATGAATTTGGATAATCAACGCGCAACGTTGCGCGCCAAACACGCGGCCACCGCGAGGCGTTCATCTTGACTCTCAGACCAACAAAAACTTGAGTACGCGTGAATCATATGAACTCGCCCTAAGAAGTCAAGCAAATGCCGGTACCGACAAACATTCACATAAGTATATTAAATAATTCTCAAGCCTTCTTAATTGATAAAGAGATTACTCCGATCGAAGATCTACCCAAGTTTCCGATAGCGTGGTTGTCGCCCTAAATAACAGATTGAGCATGAAACTTTAGTTTCAATCAAGCGATCAATCAACTGGGACTAAAAACTGAACTTGGTGGGACTTAGTTTAACTAGGTCAAAGTATTTATTTATTATATATATAGTATATTATTTGTTGGTATTTATTTTGCTTATATAATGACACACGGTTTTCTTGAAAAACAATTATATGAGCTAGTAGTTCAAGAGCTACTGAACCTTCCGGCTTCCTAGCCTCAGAGGTTCAGTCACAGAGACTCATATAAAAAAAAATTTTACGCTTAATTGCAAACAAAAACCTACCCAGGGAGCCGTGAGATAAAAGGTAAACAAACCATTTATAATACTACTAAATTATAACATAAAAATGTGACGTTTTGGCACTATCGATCAACTTGTTGATACGAGATATTTTCGTTAAATTCTTGTAATTTGCCGAAGAAAAAGCGTGCAAAGAAAACGCTAATGCATTCAACAGAAAAGGAGACTGTTATTAATATATTCAAACACGTCGAAGAAACTTGGTTCAAAGGTTTTCAACCTCTACAATGTAGGTACATTGTTTTCTTTGTTTACATTTTGTCTCAAGCCCAGATGAATAGGGTTTACATATAAACGTAGAAGTCATAGAATACTAAATGCAAAAGATAGTCGAAGGTGCCGAAAGGTTGTGCAGTGGCGACTACGTACCGAAAGATGCAGCGTTGATAGGTTGAATGCAAGACGCACAAGACCAATTATTGTGATGACACTTGTGAGAGGCTTTTATCCAGCAGTGGACATATTTTGGCTAAAATAGTGATGATGATTTTAAGAACGGAAACTATGGTCTTGTCTCCCCTACAATTTCGTGTCATTGCCATCGAGAAGCCATTTTGAAAAAAAAGTTAAAGTTATTTTGATCCTTTTAGTATTTTTTTTTTAGTGAAGTCGGTTATTCTTTTTTTGTAAAAAGTTTTTTATTTCACACTTTTTAGTTGCGATACACTTATAAATAGAGTGCCTATTTCTCATGATAATTCTAATTAACCCAAACACTGCTAGGTTACATTGTGTTATTATGAAGTTCCGGTGGCTACCTTCCACCTTCCGGCCCCATCATCAGACCAGTTTGATAGTACCTTATAGCCAAAGTGCATCTCATTACAATTCTAATAAGCCCAAACACGGCTAGGTTACATTGATTAATTACGGAGTTCCAGTGCCTACCTTCCGGCTCCATCATCATCATGAGATCACTTCGATGAGACCATTTTCAACGTAACTATTCAGAACCATTCATTTATTTGTATTGTCATAGTCGCTTAAATATCTTCATTGTGATATCTATGCGAGTAAGAAGTTCCGTTGACTATTTCTGGTTCCACTTCATCAAATGTTACTTTTTGACTGTATATACTTAAGTTCTCGATGAAAATACCAAAATCACTATATAGTTGCCTATAATATTTGAGGAGTTCCCTCGATTTCGCCAAGATTTCATCATCAGATCCCAACTTGGTGACTATGGGACTATTCGGGAAGTATATCCTTTCCAACAAAGAAATAATTTTTCAAATCGGTTGGCAAGCAACGAAGTTATGCGCGAACAAACATAAAAAAAAATACAAACATCCGAATTGAGAACCTCCTCCTTTTTTAGAAGTCGGTTAAAAAAAAACAAAATCGGTCCACAATTGACAGGGACATAGGTGAACATAAATAAAAAAATAAAATAAACATACATTCAGACGAACATATAACCTCCTCCTTTTTGAAGTCGGTTAAAAAAAAATAGTGCTACTATTCCTGTATAATTTTGTCTTATACAGTATTACATCTAAATTTAAATAATTTTAATTAGAAGGAGTATTTTGAATATTTGCCTGTAATTGATTGTTCAGATTTAAGTTCATATCTCTATAATATGTGTAACAACTGTTGGTGAACCTTAAATAAATAAAAAGAAATATACACTGTAGCGTCCATAGAGGCCACTCATAAACTGTTAACTTGCATACTGGCAATAAAGTTGTATCTTTTATGGTTTTAAAAGCATAGGTGTTCATTTTCGAAACATACTCGTAATTGATGGGTCCTTTTATTTGCGTCTCCACCTCAACAATACTTATACAAATAATGCAACGGTGTCGCGGCAGACCACGAAGTAGGTGGCGTGACGAACTAGAAAGATTCCACCAGAACTGGCAAGAGGAAGCCTGGGCGCGCAAAAGATGGAAAGAGTGGAGGGAGGCCTTTGCCCAAGAACGTGACAGAACAGGTTAAAAAATACAAAAAGTCATGAATAAACTCAAAAACTAGTGGACTGATTTTAAAAATTCTTAAACCAGTATAATGCTACTTTATCAGTAAATGACGCATATACTGTCTACTGTCATGCAGGTGAAGCCACTGGCAGAAGCTAGTTAAGTTTAGTAGGATAAACCAATCATTATCAAACATTTTTTACACATAGGAAAATCTCACAAAATTGAAAATTCTCTGAAACATCGGAGTATATAAAAATAATGAAGGGCATATAATGTCAGTATAATTGTTTTGAAGAAAGATCCAAGCTGGCTTTAATGAACCTGTCTGCGTGAAATTTATTACAACATTAAATATTAACAAAGATAACATTCTGATTTTTGTTTATATGTCTACTACAAAACCTTAAGGAATTCAGGTTTATGGCTTATTTCGATAACACTGACTAGTATTTATGTGGCCTGCTTAGATTGTGACGGCCGAGTGGTTCAGACTACGTCTCTCACGCACGAAGTCTGTCACCATTTTGTGCATCGCCCATAGGACACAGTGGAGCATGCGGAGGAGGTGTACCTCGCTTGGGCGGAGCGCTGCCGTGTCCTCGTGAGGGTGATCGGTGGCACCGTCCTCAGGCGCCAGGTCTTGGTAAAGGCCATGGTCTGGAGCGGGAAAAAATGGCAGACGGTTGCTTCCTTCATTGAAGCAGTAATACTAGCAAAGGAGGCGGTCGCATCTATAAGGGAATGGACTTTCTCACACCCAGGGCGCCGGAATCTCAAACTCGATTTCCAGCCCGCCATCCGGTCGTCCGGTTACCGTCCGCCTCAAAGAGATGTCAGCAAAATTATAGGGGCCCCAGGCTAGGCATTGGCCTGCTGGGGCCATGGGTTGATTCAAAAGGGAAACCCGTGGTCCTGGAACGCAAAGGGTAAAGTGAGAACATAGGTATGTTTTTAGTCAGTAAAAGTCTGACACGCCGTAGCCGTCCCGCGCCGCCCTAGAGCGAGTTTTTTTAAAATGTGAATGTGAGAACACTGTAGACTCCGCGAATTCTTAGGTTACTTCCTATTACTACTCACTTTTTACTATGATTATTTTTATTTTACTAGTGCAATATTGACCGGTCAACACTGTCCTTACATAAAATCTACATAAACTGTAATATGGAAATATTGTAAGAACAACAATTTTTTTTAAAGAGTAACCATGGACTTTCTTGCCGGTTCTTCTCCCTAGGAAACGGCCAATTTGGAACCGTGCACTAGCTTCTGACGTTTAATAAGTGCCCATGTAGGCCTATGTGAAATAAAAAAACTTTTGAACTTTGAAATTTAGGTAAGTAATTGGGTGATTTTCCACCTTAAAAAAAAACATTAATTTATTTTCCTCTTTACCAACTGAACACAAAAAAACAATTCTCTCAATTAGAACCTTACTAACCTGAACGCATAAATACAGGTAAAACAGAAAAAAAGTCCCTTTGAACCACAACCCGTGGGTACTGGGTAATATTATGAACTAAACCGGTAAGGTGCGCGGGGGGAGGGTAGTCGTAAAAATGATAAATGTTCGCGCATTACGGGAACACTGCACATGTGGCTAGCAATGTTTTTGTTAATATCTACCGCGAATTTGAACATAGGTTTTGTGAGTGTTCAAGTACGAATGTGGGAAATATTTTATGGTGGTTGGTTGTTTGGTAAAATGTGATAAGTTAATCTGTGTTAAAGCATAAATAAAGGAAAATTTAAATAATAAATCATTTATTTGCAAAGGGGAGTGATTTTTTCTTCTTTATTTAGTTACGAGTATTGTACACAAAACTTGACTTGACGAGATTAACTCGCCTAAGAAATGAATTGTCAAATCCTTTCTGTTTGTCTTCTATTAAGTTGCATCTGCCATGTTATGTTTCTGCACTCCCCTAAGGTCGACTGGTAGATAATGCCTAAGGGCGGAATTCACCAATGAAACTAATCGCGTTTTAACGTTTGGCTCGCATAATCGTGTTTAGCCGCTGTCACTAGTGACACTTGTAAAAATACAACAAAAGAAAAATACAGACAAGTGATACTAGTGATAGCGGCTAAACGCGATTATGTGAACCAAACGTTAAAACGCGATTAGTTTTATTGGTAAATTCCGCCCTAAGACGTTAAGTCCGCCTTTATTAATCTTTCATTAATGCATAATGGTTTTAAATAAATAAATTAACTCAATAATGAGTTTTTTCCCAGCACCCCTCGAAAAAAGAAGTGCTCTTTAATTTTCCTCCAAAAGATACCTTGAGAAGGACTGTCACGAAGAGAATATGGGAAAGAGTTCCAGAGACTCACTACAGTTACAGAAAAGGAGTCATCATAGCGGCTGAAAATGTAACGCGGAGTACGAAAGAGAAGAGAATTGGTAGAGCGACAGGGTTTGCCCCTCGGGACGAGGTGCTCAAAGCGTTCACGAAGGTATTAAGAAGCATCGGGATTGTAGATTTGGATAGTACATCATTGTGTATATTAATTTTTATGTTCATTATTTTCTTATATAATGAGCTCCTCCATATTCTATCGTCGCATGGACATGTAAATATTATTCCATTCACAAATTTAAAGAAAAAATAAATGTAAAATTAAATTTAGAAGAAATTGTGACCATATCCTGGAAAAATACCTACATAGGATACTTATTTATTTATATATACTTTATTGCATACCAAGATTACAAATGTAGAAATTGAAATTGTAATACACCAAAAAAAATATGCAATTGGCGGCCTTATCGCACTCGGCGATTTCTTCCAGGCAACCCAGAATGGATAGAGATTGCCTGGACACAAAATGGGACACTTTTGTTACTTCTTATCTTGGGAGTATATTTCCTTGGTACCATTTTCCATTTTCGACTTTCACACGGGCAACATCGCTGGCAGCAGCTAGTATGTTATAACCACAACTGATCTACATCCTCTTGCTGAATTTTAATAAGGTAACAAAACAAGAAAACGTTTCAAGAATTTTCATACTATTTTACAAATGAACTGAACAAAAGCATGCAAATTCATCTCAGCTTACAGCAATGTGTCTGTTATAAACGATGGGCGATTGTGCATAAGCTCTCTCATAATTCAAATGCTTCAAGAGCTGGGAAACGTCTGGTCTGTGAGTTCTTGAGAACAAATTAGACAGACGTTGATTTTGCTTTCAACCGCAAAAGTTGTCTTATTGTTTGGGGAGGATGAATCTGTTGTAGAGCGCAAAAATCTTATGATTTTGTTTAAAATTAAATACTTTAAATCATTGATTATGATATTTTTATGTAATCTGCTGTCTGTGAGAATATTGTACATCCTGCTTATCATTCTCAAAACGCACAAAGAGACACCATATGATCCTAAAATAGTTGAAAAGAGAAAGAAACATTGCATAATAAACGTTCCCACAACAAAAACAGCATTTTCCAGCAGACAATATAAAAAAAACGGTCAGCCTACTTGTATAATAAAATTATAATTATCTACGATAAGAAAAAAAATTAACAATATGGCTACAAAATTTAAATTATAATGATACTGAATTACTTTTGCAACGTATGAATTGATTATAAATCTTACTCATAATCGCCTTTTCCTCCCACAAGCATACACACCAGCACCATCATACATACACACACACACACAAATACACTCATGCACATATACAATTGATCGTTTATTATTATTATTATTTATTTTTCTTTGTTACTTTTTACTCTATTTATTTTATTTTAGTTTTTTCCTTTTTGTCATCTGCCCAGTTCAATATTTATAATGTAAGGGAAGAGCGGAGCCTTCAACTACAGGCATTTATATGCCTAAATGGAGACTCCTCGACATGCAATTTAAGCCAATATGGCAATAAAGCTATTTTATTTTTTGCCGTAAAAATAACATATTTTTCCACTTTTCATATAATTATTATGACAATACTGCTATAATTTTTTTTAGGTGGGAAATGGTCTAATGACTTATTTCGCTCTAGGGTGGATCGAGAGGGCGTGTCAGAATTTTACTGACTAAAACCTACTCCTATGTTCCTTCTTTGCCTTGCATTTCAGGGCCCCGGGTGTACCTTTCAGAAACGAACCCGAGGCGCTAGTAGGCTTCGGCACTGCTGGGCCCCTACGGTTATGCTGACATCTCCATGAGGCGCGTGTTGAACTGATACAAAATACTGGTAAGCTGCATTCCCTATTGAACGGAACTGGCTAAGGCATGAGCAATCGATGACAACAGTAAAAAAAGTTTTTTCTAAACGCGATATTAAAAACTCCATAATCACAAAACTACGCGATATTTTATAAAATAATCCACGTTAAGCTCGTCTTATTCATACTCCAAGATCTCACCCAATCACAAGACAATACCAGTACATGCTTCTCTATTCAATCTACGGCGAACAATAGTTCATATTGTGTTCCAAAACAGAACAATAAAGCAAGGGGAAATCGCTATATGTTAGGAACTAGACTTTTTATGCGCCAACTAACTTCATCTAAGTCGAGCTATAACATAGAACTAGGAATCGCTGTAGCGGCGGCAACAAGAGCATAGCATAGCATAGTCGGCCTTTTTAATGTTCCCACTGTTGGGACTCAGGCCTCCTCTCTAGGAGAGGGAATGGGCCGCAATCCACCACGCGGGCCCAGTGCGGATTGGTGGATGTCACATGTCTTCGAATTTTTGGTTCTAGGACATGCCGGCCGGGTTGCAGAGCAGTGGTGGCCGAGTGGTAACGGCCCCGACTTACGAGTTGTAGGTCGTGGGTTCAAACCCAGCCAGGCGCATTGCTTTGTGTAATTTATTTCATCACCACTGCTCTCAAAAACGGTGAAGGAAAACATCGTGAGGCAACAAGAGGGGTCACTATAAATAATAGGTATTTAAATACAATGTTGATTGTTTTTTTTTTCCTTTTCAGTAATTTTAACGTATGTCTAGCAATTTGAGTATATTCTCCGGCCTACCCAAATGTCCTTTCCTTGGTATTGTTCGTCAAGTCGTTGAGCTCCTTAGTAGTCCTGGGTTGAGCTTTACGAATACTGACAAATGCTTGCACTGACTGGACAGGTCCACTCAAATCTGTATGGTTCTTTCTTCAAAAGACTATGTCAGACAAATCTGAACTGTTCTCATGTGATTTGACCATTTCATATTAACTGTATTGACTTTAAAAGAGACTGACCCCTGAGTTTGTTTCGGTGTTTCTTCTCAGGGTAGTCAGCTAGGAAACACCGGCCTCATCTAGTTTAAAATGACGAAAAAAAAATTGACGTGTAAAAGTGTTTTTTTAAACCTACTTACAAAATAAATATCATTTATCATTTAAATTTTTATGACCGAATTTCGGTCAGGATAGCCAACTTCAAAATAAAAAAATCTAATGATTTTATTTCACATGGACTTACATGGGCACTTATAAAACGTCAAAAGCTAGTGCACGGTTTCAAATTGATCGTTTCCTATGGAGAAGGATCAGCAAGAAACTCCATGCTAATTCTTTAAAAAAAATGTTGTTCTTACAATATTTCCATCTTACAGTATTAGATCAGTCAATACTCAAAAGTACAATAAAAATTATCATAATAAAAAGTGAGTCGTAATAGGAAAGTAATCTAAGAATTCGCGGAGTCTACAGTGTTCTCACATTCACATTATAAAAAAGAGGCTATATAAAAAAAAGCAACAAGTAAAATAAATAAGTACAACTATCAATAAATGAGACGTTAACAAAATAAATTATTAACGAATTTATGGTAGTTGGGGTCTAATAACATTAAAAAATATTGCAAAAGCAATTTATTTGAAAAAAACCCATGACATGCAACGCAGCAGCTCATCGCCCAATCACTGCTCCAACCGTGCCGTAAATTAAAACTCCCTTTTTTTTAAAGTTACGAGTCATCAACTTTTATGAGACAGTGATGCTTGGTTCGTATGGCAAATTGTGGCAATACCGACTATAAGGATGGCCGTCAAGGCTGATTCGGTAGGCTACAAAGAAAGGTATATAGGAATGTTGACGTCATCAATTTGAGTTGTTCGTGAAATGTCATGTTTACCTTTGCTTGACGATTCAGGGTGAATGTCTTTGTCCAAACTTGAGTTATGGCATATTTTTTTTTTATTGATATAAACCAGTGCTTGACTGTGATCCCACCTGATGGTAAGCAGAGATGCAATCATTGATGGTGAGGCGCACTAGTTTATTAAGAGCCAATTCACTGTTGCCTTGAAGACGCCTAAATTATAGTTGGACGGGAAGACCGCAGCAGGCAAATCTTTCCAGACCTTCGATGTACGCGGTATAAATGACGAAGCGAACCGCTTAGTCCGGACCGTTGAAGTTTCAACAACGTAAGGATAGATCATCACCGTAAGTCGAGTTGTCCGATGGTAGAAAGGAGATGGCGGAATCAAGTCATATAGGTACTAATCTTTAAATTAAGAAAATATTCAATTGATCCTTACATTTTTTCGACTCCATAATATATGTACTGAATAGCTTAATACTCAAGAATGCTCAAAGGATTCTCTTCTGCTCTGGGTGAAGCGAAAGGGCGTGTCAAATTTCTACTGCTTAAAACCCATATGTGTTCTTTAGAAATCCGCAAGGTTGTACCTACGGTGGCTGGGAACCACCCAAGTAAGTCTAGCCTAAAATTAAGAAATCATTAAGAGCTAAGACAATCCAAGGGAAGAAGATTCAAAGAGAAAAATATTAAAATTCAATTCAATTCATTTTTGTCATTTTTCTACGAAGCAGTAATGCTAGCGAAAGAGGCGGCTGCATGCGTGAAGGAATAGACGTCCTGATGCCTCAGCTGACGGGACCCCGACCCACCCGAGCCACCGTTGGAGTGGGCTTAAGGACGACGAGCAATGGGTAGCTCGACCAGCCATCTGGTAACCGTCCGGACCGAGCCAGAGTCGTCGATGGCACAGCAGGGCCGAAGCCTACGGAGTCATGGGTTGACTTTCAAAGTGAAACCTGGGGTACTGCAGGAACACTAACCAAAGAAGTAAAAGTCTGACACGCTCTGTCGCTACGCCCTAAAGCAAGTCATTGGATTAGTTTCCACCTTAAAAAATGGACAAGTGCGCGTCGGACTCGCACACTGAGGGTTCCGTACAAACTTACCTATGAAAATAATACAATAGCCGAATGGAGTCTCAAAGATTTTTTTGGAATCGCAATTTTTTTTTTACACAGAAAAATTTACTGTTCTGATTTATTCCTATATCTGTTCTATAAAACCTTGCTTTATGCCAAGTTCGGAGCCGAACGTGGGTACTGGTTTTAATTTCAACTCGATACCTCCACGCGTTCCTGAAATAAAGGGTCTTGACAGACAGACAGACAGACGGACAACGGAGAGATCCTCTAAGGGTTCCGTTTTTCCCTATGAGGTACGAAACCCCAAAACAGGCTGCGGTGACTCTTTCAAAGAATACTGCAGCTCTGACAGCGTTACCAATAAAACTAGAAACAACACGAAAACCAATGCATCATTCTCAACTCACTTGCATGTATAGATAACGTGTTTACTGTTTTATTCATAAAGTAACATAACAAAATCGATTTAAAAGATCGACAATCGCAAAACTTGAACAATCCAATGCAGGGGAAGCAGGAACTACGACTGAAGAAGCTAAATATATTGTAGTTTGTGAGAGAAATTGTATATTTATTTGAAAGTATATTTTATAATATGGATGCAAGGCGCATAGAATCGGACGTTGCGGTGATATTTCGGGGACGCCTATGTCTAACAGTGAACGGCTTTTGGTTGAAATGATGATGGTGATAGATAAGTTATTGACAAAAACAGTACAAACACATTATTTACATTTTGTGAATGATTGATTTTGGCGTATATTACTAGCTTTTGCCCGCGACTTCATCCGCGTAAAAGTCGAAAATGGTTTTTTTATTAGGTTTTTTGAGATACGAAAATATGAAATAGTATTCATTATCTTCGTCGTGTGTGATAGTCCATTGAATTGTTTGGCGAGCGATATTGTATCTTAAGATAAAATATTTTAGTATCTTAGCCATGTGCAGCGACCCTTAGTGAACTCCACTGCTGGGTGACGTAACCTACGACAAACTTATTATTTTCGGTTGGTACAGTAATCGGGTCTTGGTATCGAACCGCAAAATTAAGTTTGTTTTTTATTGTATATACTTTTCCGGGATAAAAAAACCCAGTGTGGTGCCCAGGATATTAAAAAATAATTATACTAAGTTTCATCGTAATGGAACCGGTAGTTTTTGCGTGATGCCTGAACAAACAGACAGACAGACAAAAAAAATTTTAATCACATTTTGGGTTTGATGTCGGTCTAGTAACATGCCATTTATTTTTTTAATATTTTCAATGTACAGAATTTTCACTTCTACAGATATTATAAGTATAGATCACATTAAGGTTTATTGAAAAGTGTTTGCTACTCGGGTTTTCTCCAGGAGGTTTTTGCTTGCTTGCTTTTGTATTATATGAAACATTCATTTCATATAGCTGAATCTATTTTATTACAATATGTATGTATGCTCTTTGCTACTATCCTTGTCGGTTCTATTACTATCAGCGTTACTTCTGTAGGCGTGTTCCACAACCGCATTAATTCAGTTTTAAGCAGATGGTATTTGCTTAATTTTTCAATGTCCTTAGGCCCTATGTTATAATCTGATGGTACTGTTATGTCTATTAAATACGTTTTATTTTAAGTTTTATTTACGTATATTATATCTGGTCTATTATGTGTAACTGTGACATCTGTCAGAAATGGGATCTCCCACATTAACTTTACTGTTTCATATTATATTATATTTGTACTTTGACTACCTAGTGGCTTGTCTGGTGAAGTGTAGCTACTAAAATATTACTACACCGGACCCCTAATTATTATTTTATTATTTCTTTCAGTTTCGTTCCATGTTATACTCTAGGGTCTTTCTCAAATGTCAAAACGGGCCTTTTATCTTTTAACGAGTCTAAAACACCACCGATTCCACCCTGCACTATCACATTACATAGCTCATTACCCAGATTGCGTATGGGCCGTTTCTCCGCTCATTCATAGTTTTTCCTGTGGATTAATCGTCATTTTTTCATACAGTGCACCCAACAATGGTTTGCTTCAATGAAAACTTGTTATTTCTGTGAACAATACTGTACGTTGGCTAATGAATGCGAAGCTGGACTGTGGGTGGTGGGACGAGTGAAGAAAAAAAGCGGTTTGGTGTCAGCACCTAGAACAGAATATAATAGAATAAAATTTATTGTAAACTAAAATAATAACAAAAATGTACACTAATCTTTGTGTACAATGGTGATCTTATTGCTGATAGCGATATCTATCAGACCACCTTTGGATGGACTGACTGAAAGATTATTCATAAAGTAGTCTGTAAATATCGAAAATAAACAAACTTTTCCGTTATTCCCTATATAACTATAGATATTCATAGGTTAAATAAAAGGAGGCAGTCTAAATATACATAGATACTAAATTATACTGAATTAAATGATACAATACATAGTAATATAAAAGACATATTATGTGCATAAGATACACATATTACTTGTAACACAACAACAATTTTAAAGAAGCGAAAAAAGGAAAAGAAGTAAAGTGGATTAGTAAAAGGAGAACTAACTTAGATAGAATCGGAATAGCATTATTGTACATGAAGTTTAAATAAATAAATAAAATAAAAATATATAGTCTTTGACTAGATTTTTGAAAGGGATTTTTGTTGTTAGAGAGAGAAAGACACAGTCCAGAAATAGTTCCAAAGACGTGCAAATTAAATTAAAACAAACAAAACAAAAAAATACTAAATTACATAGATAGCGATCAAGCGCGAACCTATCAAGAATAAAAAAAAAGATAGATCCGGAATAGCATTAAAATAAAGGTTGACTGGTAGACAATGCATAGGCATTACTGTATATGAAGTTTAAATAAATAAATAAAATAAAAAATATAGTTATTGACTAGATTTTTGAAATGGTTTTAGAGAGAGAAAGACACAGTCCAGAAATAGTTGCGATGACGTGCAAAGCTGAAGCTTTACAACACCTGTAAACATGTATGTTATAAAAAATGTGACGTCATATTTCTCAGAAATTGATCTACAAACAGAAAAGCATTAAATTGTTTCCGGAATATCACTTCGCTTTGTCTTTGAAAGCCTTTATGCAGAGCTTAGCTAGGTTCTGGCTTCTTTAGTACTCATATGTGAGAGGATAATGCACTAAGCACATAAGAAGAATTTCTGTGTATCGGTTAGGTGTGGTTCGAGGAAAAGGGAAAATCCTTAGTCTGCCTATTTTTAAGCTCAGTATTTAAGTCGGTAAAAACTTATTCTTTTTTTTTTCGTTGTGTAAATCATCCGATGACATCTGCCACTCTTGGGCGGGGCACGAGATAGTGTCAGATTTTTACTGACAAAAACTCACTCCTGTTCCTTCGTTGCCTTTTATACCAGGGCCGGGTCTTCCTTTCAGAAGCAGACCCCAGTAGTCTTCGACACTGCTGGGCCCCTACGGTTTGCTGGCATCTTCTTGAGGCGCGCGTGGAACAGTACGCGCCGTCGACGACTCGGGCTCGGTCCGGACGGTTACTGGACGATCGGATGGCGAGCTACCCATTGCTCGCCGTCTGCAAGCCCGCGACTACGGTGGCCGGGAATCGGGATCGGAATCCCGGCGGCGGTTGGAGCGTAAGGACCGTTGCCTCACGCGATCGGCCGCCTCCTTTGCTAGCATTACTGCTTCGCAGAAGGAGGCGACCGCAAACGGAACTGTTAGAGGATCGATTTGCTGTCCGTATGCTGTTTGTTCGTCTGTTTTTGCATTTGCCAGATATCAACACACCCTACGACTGTCATGTATCAACAAATGACAGCCGGGACCAACGAATTAACGTGCTTTCCGAAGTACCGAGGAATCTTGTTATGTTAAGATCGTCAGCTACTATAGTAGCTTAACTTTAAAGATCGACGCGTGACTGCAGAGCGGAGGGAACACGTGCAAGAATTCAATAAATATGATTCGCCGATATGCGCTCGTTTCCACGCTGCTACTCTGATCTCTATGGAAACACAGACGTATGACTGGTCATCATCATTTCGGCCGAAAGACGCCCACTATTGGACATAGGCGTCCATTAAGGGTCTACCTTTTATAGCAGAACTTTTTACGTCATAATATTGTTTTGCATAACAACGGATAGCATAAACTTCATTTCGCAGAAAATCATTTCGCATACACTCAGTTGTCATACATTCAAAACTCATAATTTTGTTAGTCAGAATCATCTTTAGGCATAATGTTTATATCCATAATAATTGAAAAGCAGAACCATCATATCGCAGAAAATTCACAGTCAGAATCGTCTTTTGGCATACATTTTATATCGATAGTCAGTCAACATGCAAGCAGGCATGCAACATGCAGCATGCATGTAGCATGCAAACAGGCATGCAACATGTACCATGCATGCAGCATGCACCATGCATGCAGCATGCAAGCAGGCATGCAACATGCAGCAGGCATGCAGCATGCAAGCAGGCATGCAACATGCAGCAAGCATTGTTTCTGTCACGGCTCCGGCGCTGCGGAGTTTGGGCGGCGCCACGCGAGCTTATCGTCACAGATGGTTTTAACGCTCACCACCGCAGCTTCGGCTTGCTGGCCGGCTTCGCCGGCCAGCCTCAGCCGCGATGGCGGGCCTTCAAACCACCTGCTCCTCAGCTCGCGGGCCGCCCTACCCCTCCGCGCCTACGCGGGTTTAAATTACACTCTAGGGGTAGGGCAGACAAGACTGCGTAAAGTCGGTTTCGCAGCGATTCGTTTCTGTCACAAAATTTTGCAGCACAACGTATTGACTTTTTATGACACAAATTTAATTTAATATTGAAAATGCTACCAATACATGCTATATTTAGAACATTCTATGTCACTTTTGCAGACCATTCGATTTTAAATACATTGCACGTAGGTTATCTAACCATTCGACAGCATAAATTTACTTTATTTAAATTATCAGTTTTTTACCATATATTATAAGTTTTTGATGTTTTGAACACTAATTTTTACAAGAAGATACATCTATTTTAATTTTTGATGTTCAAATATGCACCCATACCAAATAATCGTATCTCTAAATAAATGTTATGCTAAACAAAATTATGCATAATATTAATTATGGCAAAGGTAATTATGCGAAACAAAATTCTGCCAAGATAAAAGTATGCCATTGTAAATTCGGACAACTAAATATTCTGCCAAACAAAAGTTATGCTAAATAATTTTTATGCCTTAAAAATATTCGATTAAATAAGATTATGCCATGTGAGTTATGCCAAATAAAAATCGGAGTTTCAAGATTCTGCCAAATAGAAGGAACCCGTCCATTAAGTATCGCCTTGATGACTGGCCCTATGTGTATTGCATCCATCGGATTTCCGCGACCCTCACTAGGTCATCGTTCCACCTTGTCGTAGGCCTTTCAATGCTGCGTCTCCAGAATATTTCAGCCTTGTCGACCCATCTATTCTGCAAGCAATGTGCCCTGTCCACTGCCACTTAAGTTCAGTGATTTTTCGTAATATTGGTTCTCTTGCTGATATTTTAATTTTTGATGCGATCACGCAAAGAAACTCAGAGCATAGCTCTTTCCATTCCCTTTGGGTGAACTCTGACCTTTCTGATAGGCCCATTGTGAGCGACTACGTTTTAGAGCCATGTGTCATTACTACACCACACAGCAGTCATAGAATTTCTTGTTGAGATAGTCTTATGACTTGCACCATCATTAAAACACACACTAGGCTAGAGCATCGCTTTGTAATTGAAGCCAGCCTGTTATTAACTAGCTGCACTCATCTGTACATCTGACATGAATACTAAATCAATGGTATCTTGTACAGGTTCTGTTATTCATTGACGTTTCGTTCGTGTAACGAAACGTTTCAATTACGGACTAATAGGAGTAATGTTCTGCCATGACCAGATCCAGTCCGGTATATTTAGAAGCTTGTGTGATAAGACCTTTATATTATAAGTAATAACCGGCAGTTATACAAGGCCATACAGAAAGTTTTGCGAAAAAAAGTTTTTATGTATAAGGCACTGGCCACGTGTAATTATTTTCAAAACGTTGGTTATTTAAAAGTAAAAATACCATTGTTCGAATTTTAAATTTCCCTCCACATTTTTTCAAGGGTCAAATAAAATTATCGTGTCTCATTTAGAAATGGATTTGCATTGAGAACATTTTCGTGCAATGATTTTTTACTATTTAAATGTGGCCTAAAACCTAATGTCGTTTGATCGACTTCAAATTGCTTTTATGGATTAAGGATCTTCAAAAGCCTCTACCGCTGGTACAGCGAGTTCGGGAGAAGAACAAATGAGTGTTCGTCCTACGACGGCTGTCACGGAAGAAAGTGTGCTGGCAGTAAAAAAATTAATTCAAGAAAATAGAAGAATTACATACGAAGAGATTCAACATACACTGCAGATTGGTTCGAGAAGCGTTCACAAGATTCAACACGAGCACCTACACGTCAGGAGGATAGTTTGCCGCTGGATGCCGTACAACCTCACCGAAGCTCAGAAGCAGGCCACTGTCCACTCCACAGTGGCCGTGCCGTGATATAATTCAATAATTTGAATCAGCCTCTTCTCGGCATGTTTACCACATTGTGGCAGGTGACGAAACCGGGATTTAAAAATACGATCCAGACACAAAGCGTCAGCCGTCAGTTTGGCTGTTTCAAAACGAACCAACACCTACGAAAGTGGACTACTGACCGAACACCGGGCTCCGTGAGGTACTGCTTCACCATGACAACGTGCCCGCGCACTCAGCGCTCAAAACGAGGGACTTCCTGGACACCACACCGGTCAGAGTCTAAGGGCACTCTCCTTATAGTCCTAATCTGAGACCGTGTGATTTATTTTTATTCCATTAAATAAAAAACAGCTGAAAGGGATACAGTTTTCATCGCCGGAAGACCCGCTAGCAGCTTTCGGACTAGGCGGACTGGAAAAAATGTTTCGAAAATTGGTTCAGACGCATTAAACTTTGCATAGAGGCTAGTGGAGAGTTCTTTTAAAAGATTTCATAAAAATATTTTATTCATAGAAGTTAATTTATAGTTTCTCAAAACTTTGAGTGACCTAAGTATATATATAAAATATTGTTTTCATCCCCTTTATAGGTTGAATTTCCTAAAATCCCATCTTAGTGTTCGCCTAGGTCAAAAGAAAGAAATCATCATCTTCCTGCCCTTATCCCGTGTTTTTTGGGGTCGGCGCAACACGTTTTTTTCTTCCACTCTGCCCTGTTACTCGTCATGCTATCACTAACTTCCTTTTCTTTCATATCACTCCTCACACAATCCATCCATCTTTTCTTTGGTCTCCCTCTCCCTCTCCATCCATCCACATGTAAACTCATAACTCTTTTAGTAACATGCGTTTCATCCCTCCTCTTCACATGACCATACCAAGAAAAGAAAGAAAGCCTTGTGCAAAATTTCACATCCCTAGTCCCAGTAGTTTCAGCAGTGCGTAGAAATGTCAGTCAATCAGTTTCTTCCAGATATAAAACATCCTCATTTTTTTGCAGTATTTGGCAGTCAGTCAGTCTTTGTGGCAAGAATCGCTTACTATGGTAGTCAATTATACAACAAAATACACAGTTTCATTTTGCTGATATCGTATCTGTTTTAATTATTCCATTGAGTAGAGGTTTAGACACATGTGATCTAAAATTACAACCCAATATCCATAACCAATTTGCAAATTAAAACAGCCACTGAGTTTCATTCGAAAAACACCCGCAAAAACTCATAATAGTAAATACACATTGTGCTACTGACACCTCTTTCACTACAAGCTTAAAAACCTCTTTTTTTTTTCGCAAACCATTTCGTAGAACTTCATTTAGAGTTTCATTCACGACTACAACCTTAAGGCCCCAGCGCCCGAGCAGTGCCCTAAAACAGTGACTTTTTGAAGCCTACTCCTCGGTAACGGAAGGTTAATAGATTGAAAACAATATGTTTATTATAAATATATGCAACATTACCAAAAATTTATAATTTTTTCGTGCGATTAATACTTTTGTCTAAAAAAAATAAAATAAAAAAGGAAATATTTTTTTGCTTGTTTTCCCTACTCCTTTCAAACGTCTTTAATAATTATTATTTATTTATTTTTAGTACCTAACATTGACACATATAAAAAAAAATCAAAACAGTCACAATTAAAATCACAGTTTGTGTTGTGCTTTGATCTTTAAAAATACATCATATGTATGTCATCATAATATTATCATATGTATGTATGTCATAATTCACACGCATACAGAAGTACATGTAATTATTTTTTGTTTTACTCCACCCATGTACTATTTTTTATTATGTTTTAAGTAAGTACCTACTGTTGTGAAGTAGCGGAGTCTTTAAACACAGGCATTACTTGCTTAAATAAAGTCTCCAAACCCAAAATTGTTTGTGTATAACTTTTGGACACAATAAACATTATAATTATTATATATATTTCGCAAAGTAAATACTTTTAAAGACAATAGTTATGAGTTTACATGTGGATGGATGGACAGGGGGAGGGAGACCAAAGAAAAGATGGATGGATTGTGTGAAGAGTGATATGAAAGAAAAGGAAGTTAGTGATGGCATGACGATTGACAGGATAGAATGGAAGAAAAAAACGTGTTGCGCCGACCCCAAATAACACGGGATAAGGGCAGGAAGATGATGAAAGTAAATACTTTTAAAGGTCAGCGGGGCTCTAAGCGGGCAAGCGGCAGTACAAGCTTGTGTGAATTTAACTCCGGTCAGATGTTCAAGGAACTACACGCCTTAACAATGCTTATTCCGCGCTATTTTTATTAACCTTACATTCTCGTAAACTCACTGTGTAAATATTCTATAAAGGAAAAAATGTCCCTTAGGGTATGGCAGTGAAATAAGATTCTCTTTATTGTAGCGTAATATTTCTCTCGGTCTGCCACGATAAAGGCTTTAAATCATAGTTTGTAAAGGTTATGCAGTATTCTAACTTTTATTCTGTGACTACATTTGGTAACATATTTTATGCTGTGTTTAGACTGCAGGGTTTAGATTTTATCTAGTTGTAGAGTAGGTGTGCTTTTTATTAGAACATTATAATGTACATCAACTGTCCTATTTTTATTGATTATATAAAACTGTGTGTACAATAAAGAATAAATAATGATTAATAACAGCTGTCTGTTTTTTTTTAAACAGAAAGCCATTATTGATCGCTTACCCTTCAACCCCTAGTCATTTTTAACCGACTTCTAAAAAGGAGGAGGTTCTCAATTCGGATGTTTGTATTTTTTTTTATGTTTGTTCGCGCATAACTTCGTCGCTTGCCAACCGATTTGAAAAATTATTTTTTTGTTAGAAAGGGTATACTTCCCAAATGGTCCCATAGTCACCAAGTCAGGATCTGATGATGGAATCTTGGCGAAATCGAGGGAACTCCTCAAATATTATAGGCAACTGCATAATGATTTTGGTATTTTCATCGAGAACTTAAGCATTTACAGCCAAAAAACAACATTTGATGAAGTGGAACTGATGAAGAAGATCAGAAATGGTCAACGGAACTTCATACTCGCATAGATATTACAATGAAGATAGTTAATGCGACTATGATAATACAAATAAATTAATGGTTCTGAATAGTTTCGTTGAAAATGGTATCATCAAATTGATCTGATGATGATGATGGAGGCAGAAGGTGTAAAATAACCCCCCAAGAAGAAGGAAAAAGAAAAAAAAGAAGAAGAGGAAGAAGGTGTTTAATAATTTTGGTTAATGGTGGGGGGTGTTAAATAAGATACAAATAATACCGAGAAACACCGACTTCCGAAATTAAAGTTATTCTGATCCTTTTAGTGTTTTTTTTAGTGAAATCGGTTATCTTTTTTTGTAAAAAGGTTTTTATTATATAAATAATTGTATCACTGTTATTAATTTATTAATTTTATCACAATAATTAATTTTATAAATGTTATTAATTTATGATTTTATCACTATAATTAATTAAATAAATAATTAATTATAATTGACTAAAGTTATTTCAAACACTGTAATTAATTTTATCAATCTTACCAATTTTATCAAATGACTGTTTATGATTTCATACAATATTTTTTTTTTATGAACATTATGAAAAAAAAAACAGATTTTTTTATGATCTTTTTTTAAGAATTTAATAGCGTTTATGTTTTTCTTATACTTTTTTTTATTAATTTCTATTCATTTTTATGAATATGCATTTTTAAAACTTGCTTGACATTCATACCGAAAGCATCAAATTCATTTATTTTACTTTCACATAAAATGGTTAAAGGCCAAAACGAAAAATAACCTCCAGTAAATATGTTTAAAAAAAACGAAAAACGCAGCGTTGGAAGGCCTCCCACAAGGTGGACCGACGACCTGGTGAGAGTCACGGGAGTGCGCTGCCGTGTCAAAGCAATATACTGTAAGTCGACTTACAGTGTTTTCGCTTAACAACGCTCAATCAATTTATTTAAGTCTGTTTAGTATACCTTATTATCAATTTTTTCATTTAGAGGCTTATTTTACATGATAAGCCAACCTAAAAATCACTGTATGAAGTTCAAATTAGGGTTTTAACAAGCTAAAAAACTGTAATAAAGTTTACAGTATTTACGCATAACAAACTACGCTCTTTGTCGAATTACGGAGATAAATACAGTGTTTTTAACCGTCGCAAATACTCGCGCTTTCATGTAAAAAACAGTGTATTTTGAACATTTTTGAAGCTGAAAGACATTTTTTTGGAACTTGAACCGGCATCGACGCCGTGATTATTTGTCAAGAAATGTTGATAAGTTACCTACAGCTTGCACGAAAACAAAAGGCCAGTCTCGAAGAAATAACACCCTAATATGGACGCTATGTGATACCAAAGTTTGCAGCTTTTTTTCTGAGAACATTGAGTTACCCAAATGATGAAGCTATACAATTGGTCTTAAAAAATAATTATCTCGAAGGTAATAAAAATCCGAAGATAAACGCCACCCCTGATCTTCGAGGACGTCGATTAACAAGTTTCCAAAAGAGTATGAAAAGTGTTTGGAAGAATTTATATTGAAATATAACCCTGTGCCATCTCATTACAACGCATTTTCATTGCGGTGCATGTTTGTTATGCACCGCATCGTAAATATTTGCCAGTTGGTATTAATTTTTCCACTATATTTAAAGATTTTAAGCAGTATTGCCAATACGAAGATGTTGGACTCACTTTCACGCAATGACAAAAAATAATATATTTTTCAAGAGCTGTATTACCCCAAGATATTTGCACTAAATGCAAAAATAATAAAATATCACATTGAAAACTACCACTTCCATGCAACTGTGAAGACTGTAAAACTTTAGGCCAGCACTTAAGAGAATAATGTGCGCGAAGAGATTTTAGTCAGGCAGAAAAAAACGAAGCAAACCTTGAGGATTTTGTAAGCTAAATCAAAGTCTGGAGAAAAATCTGGATGTGGATGTTCTCTACCACAAAGACATGGTGCTTTTTGCAAATGACTGCAAAATAACATCTCCAAAAGACCTGAATATTCAAAATTTTAAAATTATTAAGTTTCAAAGAGGCAAACTCTCTCTATTTGCCAAAAATGATTTTATTGGAGAGTTTAAAGAAATTCATTTCTTAAAAAAAAAGGTGGAAACTGATTTAAGAAAGAAAATGAATGACGGATTAGATCTTATAAATATGCTAGAAAAAGAATGTAAACCAAGAGGTGTGAATGAAGTTAAAAAAAGGGTATTGCTTATACTTACAAAATCCATGCCTGCATCACGGCGATTTTTTTATGAAAACATTGAGGTATCTGATGCACCTGATCTTGATATACATTTTGATTCTGATTTGTAATTCAGTCACACTTGTGGTTAAATTACAAATCAGAAGAAATGTTTGATTTTTTCACGAAGTTAACAATTTAGTAGTAGTTAGAATATATTGTTGTTTTTATTTAATTTGTCTGATTATTATGCATAAGTTTTAGTAAATAATTGATCTCATAAAATAAAAGAAAAGCAAACCAAAAAAAAGAATATAATAAGCATTTTGAAGATTATGTTATGTTTTGTTTGTAACATGTATGTATGTGTGATTATTATGTATAAGTTAAATTCGCTTTTGTTCAATAAAATATTGATTTAAAAGGATAAAAAAATCAAAACAAAAATGTAAAATTAAACTAAAAATAAAACATTAAGTTTTAGTGCGATTGTCGTCAAAAGGATGAAAATTATGTTATTTCAGATTATTATGTATCAGTTCTTTATTACCTATATGAAAATAATTGTTATTTTAATTACATATTTTATTAACTACAGATTTTTAAAGTTAGAATTATATTTTAATTTATATTCATTAAATTTTATTAAAGTATATTTTATTTAAATATCTCAAATTTATTCACTAATTAGGCAAACAGATCCTGAAATCTACATAAGTACTCTCGATAATTTATTGTACTTTATTAAAGTTGCCTTTTTATTACCCAGCATCATTGGATACAATGTTTTGGCATAATCAACTACTTATGTTCAAACGAGACAAAACACTGTAATATGCTTTACAGTGTGTTGCCTGGTTCTGGTAGTAGGAAAACTTGACGATTCTGTCTCGGCAACACAAGTTAGTTGCAATATATTTTTTTCTTTCAATTTTTATCTAAAAAAAACTACTTGGCTATATAGTAGATAACCTAAACTAGCTGTAAAATGTTTAATATAATACAATATTCATCAATTATCACTAGAAAACGCAATTAATTATCAAAAACATATATCGTCAAAAATATCACATATGCTTTTTAGAAAATACAGTGTATTGGATTGACAGGGCAGTGCGGTGGATGCGAGACGCACAGGATCGGTCATTGTGGCGTCGCTTGGGGGAGGCCTGTGTCCAACAGTGGACGTCTTTCGGCTGAAATGATGATGATGATTATGAAATATGTTAAAAAATGTATTTCTTATCTCCAGATGTACTTATTTTATCTTATTTATTTCGCTCACCAACAATAGAACACACGTAAATGAGATTTTTTTTTCTGGGGCTGGATTGTTAATAAGTCTCTGTACAATATACCCGGTAGTTCGCTCGTCATACGTATTGTAGGCGCGCTGTGCACGAAGCCAATTCTCAGAAATCGCCTGAGTGCATACAGGACGTTCGATTTTGTATCTTAAATGCTTATTGAAAAATTGTTCAATGATTGAGTATGATCATTACAGTATTTAAACAGGCCATTAATTATTCAAATTGATTTCTAATTTTGGGAGATTCTATTGATTAATACTACTTCTGACCAAATTTGGTCCGAAGTAGTAATCTTCACTAATATAATAAAAAGGTAAAATTTGTTTTTTTGTTTGTAGAGGTAATCTCTGAAAGTAGTAGTCCGATTGCTAAAAGTTTTTCACCGATAGAAAGCTGCTATATTCCACAGTGACATAGGCTATATTTTATGTACGCGGGTAAAGCTGTGGGTAAAAGCTAGTGTTAATATATTCCATAACTTTCACACAACGCCATCTATTCTTAAACTAAGCAGGGCTTGTGTTACGAGTACTAGAACTGATAAACATACTTATATATTTCTAAATACATACATATTATAGGTAAACTATACTCAGATAGAGAACAAATGATCGTGCTCATCACACAAACATTTGTCTTGGGTGGAAATTGAACCCACGACCTCCGGTATAGAAGTCAAGGACACTAACCACTAGACCAACAGGCCAGTCATATAATGGAAATTGGCGAAATAAGCTGGACATATTATAGTGCTAAAGCAGGCATTCTTTGTTCTTTTATTTTCATAGTCCAATGGGACGGTAATCCAACACGACTGGAGAGAGATCAATTTAAGGAATATAACAAACACAAATAGATTTAGACGCAAATTAAAATTATATTATTTAGAAATGTCTTAAGTTCATTTAAGTATGTGAAGAGACTCACCGACCCCACCGCCAAACCATTGCAACTGTTTTGTGGGGCTTATCTTATAAGTTACTTACCTATTTGGAATAAAGATAAATAAATAATAATAAATAATTGCTTTAAATTCTTTCCGATGTACTGAAGTATGATCCCACAAACTTCTAAATACTGGGCAGCTTTAAAATAAGTCCTATATTTTTTATTGTACTTTTTAGTATAATATTGACCAGTTTACACTGTCCTTACATAATATCTACTTATGCTGTAGTGTGTGAGCAGTGGTAGCCGAGTGGTAAAGGGTTCAAACCCAGTCAGGCGCATTACTTTGTGTAATTTATTTCATCACCACTGCTCTCAAAACGGTGAAGGAAAACATCGTGAGGAAACCGGCATGTCCTAGAACCAAAAATTCGAAGACATGTGACATCCACCAACCCGTACTGAGCCCGCGTGGTAGATTACGGCCCATACCCTCTCCTAAAGAGGAGGCCTGAGTCCCAGCAGTGGGAACATTAAAAGGCCGACTATGCTATGCTGTAATAAGGAAATATTGTAACAACATTTTTTTTTTAAAGAGTAACCATGGCGTTTCTTGCCGGTTCTTTTCCATTGGAAACGACCAATTTGGAACCGTGCACTAGCTTTTATGAGTGCCCATGTAGGCCTATGTGAAATAGTGAAATAAAAAACTTTGACCTTGACCTAATGAAAAAATCCAACAGCACTTTCTACCCGATATGAAAATCAAACTCAGCGTGGTAGAGTACACTCAGTAATCGCGGTGGCAACCTTGAGACCAACGTAGTAACCTATCTTATATAAAAAGAACAGATAAAATCATAGAAAGGCAGGTACTAAAATTGGTGTCCTAGACTAAACCCCAACCTAAACGAGAGCGGCAAACGCGACCCCATAACTTATTCAAATCGTATGTTTAGACAAAATCGAAGACACACTTTCAAAAGAAACAATAGCATTTCTGAACATTTATTGACAGAAGTTCCAGCGAATAGGTTAAATTCAACGTATACGGTGCAATAATAGCCAACAATGTCCACAATTGCAAATCCCTGTACATAATAAAAGGTTGCGACAGAAGTATAAGTAGTTATATCTTTAAACCAGAGACTTTAGGTTCGTGGGGCTCTTTGGACCGGACCGTGGTCCCAACTTACACGTATTTTTTTTTGTAGTATTCTGAGACCACAAGGAAAAATAAGTTAAGGTACAGTAAAAAAACAAAAATTGGTGGAAATTGTGACCGCGGTCCAGAGGCCTAAGTCTGCTATTTTTATAAGTTCATCGTTCCAAGACGATCCCATTGTCAGTTCATAATCTGCTAATTCATAATGATCGATCATTGATCGGTCAATGGTCTCGTACTAAAGTTGTGGTAGAATGACAATATCGAGCTTATTAAAAGCAATGACTATACAATGACGTTCTAATGGTAGATCACTTATCAAAGGAACTGTCAAAATTTTAGCAGATTACCGTATACGTCAGATATTCATTTGTCAATATGAACGAGATTACCATTCTATGCCACTTCTTTCAATGGAGTGTCAGTGTTTGACCATTGGAAAGTCAAAATGACGCCATATTAGTAGATTACCAAACTTGTCAAAATCAACAATTATGAAATCAATGATAGACCATTCTGACACTATTGTAATAGCAGACTTGAGGCTCAGGTCCAAAGAGCCCTATGAACCTAAAGTTTGCAACAACAACTACACAACAACACAAAACAACTGTCAAAAGGTCGAAATGTAATAAGAAATTATTATTATTATCATCATTTCAGCAGAAATACGTCCACTGCTGTATGTAAAGTTCATCATATACCAAGCGTATAATGACGAATATGTGTCTATGAAGCTACGCGTCCGTGTGTGGTAATCATAAGTCTGTCATTAAGCTTCCATTGGCTGTGTGGCTTGGCTGCATGGATACTGATGACGGCATAAAATAATAACTGTTGTTGAGACAATAAAACTTCAACATAACTACTATCGAAGCAGATTTTTTCTGCTTTGAACTAAACTTGTGTTTGGTGTCAGTTTAAACACAACTCGAGCCCTCTAGTCAACATCACAATTGTAAAAAAAATACTTAAGATTTACACAAGACCAAAAAAATAGTAAAAAAGAAAATATTAAAGTCTTCTACACTAATTTTATAACGAAGTATGTGAAATTGATTTTTTTTTTTGTGGATTTTTGTTTGTTGTTCTATGAAAGTAAGTACTGCTCCGATTGCTAAAAATTTTTCACCAATTTTTATTAAAGAGATTTAATTAAAGATAAAGATAAGGAATAAAAACGTAGCACACATTTTTTTTTCTTTTGCGTGTTATTATTTCATAGGTAAAATCTAGCCAAATCTATAACTGACACTGGCTACTAGACTGGCTGGCTGACTGGCTCTCTCTGACTGAGGTTGTCTGGTAGATATCTGCCATTGTACCCATAGATTTAAGTTCATGTATAAGTTGTGTTACTTTTTTGGTGTACAATAAAGTTTATTCTGTTTAATTCTATAGCTGACTGATAGACGTATTACTAAAAACAAAAGCGGGTTGTTAAGCAATTCCGGCAGTCCAACAAATACTATAAAAAATAATCTTATTTCAAAAGAACAAGCTCGATTAAAATTCAAACTTTTGTTTTCTTTAAGTTTTCTGCAATATCCCTGTTTTCTGCCCTAAGCCATGCTAGCAGACATGCAATCTCATTCCGTTTGCGATTACATAAACATGTAATACAGTACATTGTAAAGGAAAATGGAGTCGGTACGGGTTAGTCGATAAAACGCGAACGAACGATGTGGGACAATCACATCATCCATTAGACTAAGGCGGTGGATAGGAACAATGTTTATGCGATGAAGATTTGATATTGGTACTAGATTAGGGATTCATTCTCACTGAGGACAATTCAGGGGCTTATCATGACGTGTTAAAATATCAGTCATGCGAGCGAGAACGAGGGATAGAGCAATGAAGGATGCAGCCTATATAGCTCGATCTATTTAACAGTTCAGTTTAGGTCATCAAATGGATCGTATTAAGAGCTCGTGGTAGCATTGTTAGAGTAAGAGTTCTAATTTTATTTTATTTCATTTCATTTTAGGACAAAAACAGTTAGTATGCTAGAGAAGATACAAAAAAAAATCCCTAAAACTAAAACTAGATGCAGAAACATGTACCCACTCCAATGTCAACATCTTGACATATGAATAAAAGAAGAGAAGGACTGTGGTAAGATTTTACAGAATGGATTCGTATACTGTTTTTTTTTTTTTGGCACCATTTAATTTTTGTCTGGTATACACTCATCATCTCCATGCCCATGTCCCTTGTTATTTGGGGTCAGCGTAACATGTTTTTTCCTATCCTCTCCATGTCCAAGCCAATGCAAAAGGAGACGTCCCTGGCATCGAGTATCGTACGATGATCCCCAGCCATCGAAGACGTGGGCTTGCAGTTGACGAGAAATGGGCAGCTCACTGAACGGTCGTCCAGTAACCTTCCATACCGAGCCTGAGTCGTCGACGGTACGTGTTCCATAAGAAGCTTCAAAGAGACAGGTGTGGTTATAGACAGTAAAAGTTTGAAACGCCTGCCCTAGGGCGGAAGAATCTCAAAAGAAAAAGAAGTGTTCTCTAATGTTCGTAGTTTCATCATCTTCCTGCCCTTGTCCCTTGTTATTTGGGGTCAGCGTAACATGTTTTTTCTTCCACTCTGTCATATCACTTGTCACGCTATCACTAACTCCCTTTTCTTTCATATCAACCCTCACACAATCCATCCATATTTTCTTTGCCATCCCTCTCGCTCTCCATCTATCACCATATAACTCTTTTAGTAATATGCGTTATCAGATATCCACTAAAGAGACATTTTAAACAATATTCAATTAAAAATAAAAATAGCTCTTCTAAAAATTCTCTACATTTTGTCTGTACATCATCATCATTATTTCAGCCGAAAGACGTTCACTGTTGGACATAGGCCTCTCTCAAGCGATGTCACAACGACCGATCCTGTGCGTCTCGTATGCACCGCACTCCTACGACTCCCACCAGGTCGTCGGTAACCTTGTGGGAGGCCTTCCAACGCTGCGTTTTCCGGTGCGCGGTCGCCACTTTAGAACCTTTCGGCCCCATCGACCATCCATCGTTCTATCCATCGTTCTACGAGCAATGTGCCCTGCCTTTTGCACTTTAGTTTGACGATTCTTCGGGCTATGTCGGCGACCTAGGATTCTCCTGCGGATATCTTCATTCTTTATTCAATCACGCAAGGAAACTCCGAGCATAGCCCTTTCTGACTGTAAGCCTTTGGGTGCTGTGTTTGTCTGTACATCTAACAAAAACTCAAACTCTAAAAGTTCGGTTGGTTTAGGTCATTGTGGTAATACTTGGAGGACACTTATGTCCAACAGTGCAACTTATGTGCATGTCTTTCGGCTGAAATTGTGCATTAACCAGGTAGAAATATATACAAGGTACAAATTTTGGAGCCTCGTTTCACCCCCTTAACCGTAATATATGTACCGTAATTAAAGACAATAGAAAGACAATGAGAGAGCAAAGGCCGGTTCGCTTGGAGTTTAGTGAATTAAAAGTTGAATTATCAAAAATCTCTTCTCAGTGCTTGCCCACGTCATAAAACTAAGCCTTGTGCAAAATTTCACGTTCCACGTCCCTGTACTTTCAGCTGTGCGTTGGTATGTTAGTCAGTCAGTTTCTCCTTTTATATATATAGATATCATTTTAGCATATTCTTACCAACAAAATCTGTGATTAGTGATTCAGGATTTCTGTACCTATAACGCGACCGCGACCGCTCGTCTATCACTCTCGTAATCACCTCTTCTGATCAATTACGCAGACAATTTTTAAAGGTACATTCCTTGGCAGGCAGTTGCCTCCTTCTGCGGAGCAGTAATGCTACCAAAAAAGGAGGCGGCCCATCGCGTGAGGCAACGGTCCTCACGCCTTGATCGCCGCCGGGATTCCGATCCCGATTTCCGGCCAACATAGGCGCGGACTTGCGGACGGCGAGCAATGGGTGGCTCGCCGTCTGATCGTCCGGTAACCGTCCGGACCTAGCCCAAGTCGTCGACGGCGCGTACTGTTCCATGCGCGCCTCATGGAGATGTCAGGAAATCGTAGGAGTTCAGCAGGGTCGAAGCCTACTGGGGCCAAGGGTAATGTGAAAGTGAAACCCGGGGCCCTGGGACGAAAGTAAAGAAGAAACAGGAGTGGGTTTTTAGTCAGTAAAAGTCTACGCACTATCTCCCGCTCCGCCCAAGAGCGAGGCGGGAAAGACATAAAATGATTTTCCCACCCAATAAAAAAAGGGTACATTCCTAAAAACTGGCTTAGCTATTAAGAAGAAACATTGTCAAAAAGTTAATTAACTAACTCATAAAAATGCAAACACTAAAAGTCTGGAGCACACAGTATTCCAGGAACTAATCTACATTGAAACACATACCGTAAAAACCAATTTTTTTAGCAAACAAACTTACATTTGAACTGGCTCGCCGCCCGCTAACGAAGTAAACTGTGTAAATAGTGCATTTTAAATGAAATGATGATTAACACAGTAATTTTGGTGTGGTGTTGTGATGGCTGAATTAAAAAGAGCAGCTCAATTCCGCTGTTGGTTCGGGGGTTAAAAGGGAAACGTGGTAAAGTTTTTTGGTTGAAAGGGACGTCGTTACGTTTTTATAAAAGGTTTAATGAAGTTTTGAATTTTATAGCGCATAGAACGGTAGTGGGGATGTGTGTTGTAGCTAATTGAGGCTTTTAACATGAAACAACTGTTATGAATAGTATCTTTTTGAGATTTAATATATTAAGGAGAATGTGTGGTGTTAACCAAATGGATAGAACTGGTTATCAGTAACAATATACAAGAGGAAATCTGTATCGGGTACAAGTAACTAAAAAAAATATTGGGTAGAAATCAGTCATTAATATAATGCGGTGTGGTAAGTTTTAAGTACCAACGATAATAGGTGGCAATAAGACTGGTCTAATGCCAAAGCAAACTGTGTCATAGAATGATGGAAAAAAGATGGGTAAAAAGTTGTGTTTTAAGCTAAAATACAGTTTTGAGAACATAAAAAATAATAAAATTCAAGGACCATCACATTGCGTGCTAGAAATAAATGCATATTATGTTTTATTATTTATTTATTTTTAGTATACACTACTGGGCAAAAGCTTTCCCTGTCTCCTTTCAGATCTTTCAGTCTTGCGTGACGTGTAAAAATAATGTATTTTTATTTAATTTTTTGGACTTTTATACCTGCAAGTATATGCGCGTTATCCAATTATAAGCACTAGTCACTATTTTTTTTTTAAGTTAAAATCAAAAGACAAGCTGTTTCACTGGTAGGGTTTGAAAATATGTTATTTATAATTCCGACTTGTACTTTTTCCAAACTTAATGTGCCGAATAATTCTTCTCTCTCTGCGTGAAATTTGACACATTCCATCAACACATGATATACATACTGATACTCCACAGGTAATAAAGTTTTAAAAAATTATTTGCCTTACTATGTTTAGTAGCATTTTAACGGATAAACAAAAACCCAACCCAAGTCATAAATTCTCAGAGTTCAATGTTCATTTCCATAGCGTGTAGATAATCGACAAGTGCACTTCACATACCCAATACATTGTACATATTCCTCGTCCTACTATATGGAAAAATATCAGACAATATCTACGTAATTTTCTAACAACGTACAATAGATCTCACATGACCCACATTAAGAGTTGTGCAACGAACAGCGATATAACATTTTTCCTTGGGAAACTGTGATAAAAAATGATTAGATTCGTGTGAATGGCTCTTAAGTAGTTATTATAATGGTCATAGCAAGTTTTATGAGATATATAAAGAGTTGTGTGTTTGTGTTAGTTTCCGGAACGGTCTATTAAAGAACAACTATGTTACTGAAATGACTTGGTCGGGAGCTGTTTCATTATCGCCTCATACATAAATATGCTTATATTCTCACTGCTAACCAACAGTCTTATAAAACCAAACATATACATGGTGAGTAATTACTCGCTGTGGTAATTTCATGATCATGATTGGACTATATATTCCATTACTTTTAGATTACTGTGCACAATAATTGGATTCCAGATTTCAAACCCGCTTGAACGTTTTTATCTAAACGTCGCAGTGGTCGATTCATAAATACTTTCATCCATACGTGACAAAATTGTTCTACAGATACATTTATTCATTCGATCTTAACTTTAAATCACGTCTGCCTCATCGACTATTGCATGCTGTGTAAATATGGCTGGTTCCTTCCACTTTAGAGTAATCGTAATGGTTAAATCTTAGTTATCCATATCCAATTGGTTAAGTTAATCTCACACTTGTTCTTTTTTAATAAACTTTTTGGAGATGCGGATGGCAGATATTGTGCCTGTCCCCCTTTTATGTGTCTTGCGACGAGATGATGTTTGGAGCCAGAAGTGAAAATCCAACTTGCAGTATTTGAAATGTATTTCTAAACATTGTAGTTACGAATAATAGCAAGCCAGTATAACCAATTGTAACTAGCTGTGGGAGATAGGATAAATGACAATATAAATAATCTAGTCCGTGTTTCGTGACGGTTGAAAGGCAAGAGCGCTAAGAATAGCGCCCTGCAAAAAATTCTCGCCTCGTGTTGCCACTTAACTAACTTAACAATATTGACTTTAATATTAACATGCAACACTAATCTAAGGTGCGTTCACATCTGCAATATGTGACGCCAAAACTTCCTTATTTATGCCCAAGCTTCTTTTTCTACTTTTGATTGTCAGGCATTTTTTTCTAGTCTGTATAAAATAAAAAAAGCTCTACGTCTAGTTTCGTTGGCTAAAACTACCAGCCATTGTCATGTAAAATTACTCATCATCGTCAATCGTTCTCCGTTAAATCTATGGAACCAGGGCTATTATCAACAAACAGCCGTTTAAATGGCTACTATTCCGACAGTGTTGTATTTAATGACCTCAGTTTCTTGAAACAAGAAACATTTTGCTCAATTTTACTGCACTTCGCTCCAAATGGTTCAGCTATTACTTACCGTCTCCAAATGCACGGAGTATTTGACCTTATTTTTTCAGGTCATATCGGTATAGAAATATTGACGTAAACCAGCTAATATATCGGTTGAAGTGAAAACCAGTAGTCCATAAAATCGGAAGCACTGCAATTAAGTCGATTCGCCCTTCATAGCGCGTTGAGCGTGGTAAAAGTGGGGGCAGAAAGCGGGTCGAACAGTAAATGATGAACTGAAGCGGGTGGGTCGGTTAGGGTTACTAAGGTTTTAAATATTCTGTTTGATAGCAGAACCCTGTAATTATCCAAGTGATGGACAAATTCCATGGGCAAGCAGTTTAGAATATTCAACATTAAACACCATTTTCATTATAATCTGCAGAGAAGAATATATTCAACAGGAACAGACGAAAAATGGTGTTAATGATTTCTTACTAGGTTCAAAATAAACGTTTAAGACAGAAATTTGGAAGGGAATCGTTTTTCTTGGTATGGTCATGTGGAGGGGAGTGATGAAACGCGTATTACTAAAAGAGTTATGCATACACATTATGTGAATTGATTGAGAGAAATATAGAGAAAGATTAGGATTGTGTGAATTCACGAAAGAAAAGGGAAGAAAAAAACGTGTTGCCCTGACCGCAAAGAACACAAGAAGGGCAGGACTATGACGGAAAGTTTTTAAATGAATCGGATATGCAGCTGGCGAAGTAGTTCCACTTTTGAGGCTGCGAGATTGTTCGGAAACAAACACCGCAGCCTTGGAACGCAAAAGCAACTGAAGGAATCCCATATTTCTTGAGTTTTAGCCGGCAAAAGTCTGACACTCCCTCTCGCTTCACATAGAAACGGAGAAGTTATTTTAAGGTATCATTATTTTTAAAAAAGGTAGTCTATAGATAGTATGGTATCCCACATTTTATTTCGTGTGAAAGAAAAAAAAATTAAAAACATTTCAAAATTTCCATTGTTTTGGCACAGTCATGGTAACAGTTTGAAGTATCGACAGGCGACACTGACCACTTTTTCGTCACAACTAATTTATTAACCCAACCAAGAAAATATTACAATCGCTACCACTACTTCCTTGGACCACTGTCAAGTGCAAGCGACGTCGTCGTTCACTCGTATCGATCGTTAAGTTGCGTAATCGATGCATTCTCGAATGCTGTTTTGTCATACCGATTGTTCGTTATGCAAGTCGAATGCACTTTTAATCGGTATTTTTGCGGTATTGTAGTAATGATTGCTTGTATTTTGAATGCGGGTCGCTGTCGGGATAAGCGAGCTGATTTCTTGTATTGTTTGTTTTAAATGGAAAGGTTTAATGGTTCTCATGTTATCTCATTATACAGAACTAGCACTTTGCCCACGACTCCGTTCGCGAGAATATTTTCTTAAAAACTTTACTAATAATTAAAGTCTTTGTTATTCATTTAAGTGATAATTTGTGCCAAGTTTCAAGTTCATGAACACCGGACAGAGAACAGAAATAAGAATCCTCTATACAATCTTTAAAACCCCCTAAATGATCTTAAAGAAGCAGTTTTGAAAAACAAATAATGACAACCTACAATAATGACAAACCTTATTTACTAGCTTCTGTCATCGGCTTCGCCCGTCCTTCCGTTCTCGCCGCCAAGGCCCGCCGCGACAATCCTGTCAACGTCCGCCCCGTCCCTTGCTCGAGCCAGCCCACGCCGCTGAGCCTGTAATTTAAAATTCCCCGATAATAATAATGAAATCATGTTCGATCCAGCTCGTCCCTTGCTGCCCTCCCCCAGCAACGCCCTAAGCTGAGGTCCGTACCCCACAGGGGTTGCCCTTAGCGTGTAGTCGCTTAGTTGTAAGTTAGTTTAAGTAAGCCCTGGCTGGAGGCTTTGATTGCGTAATTGAGGCCGCCACAGGCAAGACCGGTTAAGCAGCCGACAACCTCCTAGGTTGACCTGCGAGAGGCCACACACAAATAAAAAAGAAATAAAGCGGCTTCGCCCGCGTGAAAATTGGTTTTTCCATACAAACTTTGGACCCCTGTTTCATCACCTTAGGGGGTGAATTTCGGAAAATCCGAATCCTTTCTTAGCGGATGTCTACACCCTATAGGAAACCTACCTGCCAAATTTCAAGTTTTTAGGTGTTATAGTTTCTGAGATTTCGTGACTAATCAGTGAGTGATATTTCGATATATATATATTTCTATATAGATTTAGGATATTATTCGTGCAAAGTTTCAAGTATGTTAGCCCACAAAATAAGATTTCGCATACAAACGAAGTTCCCTCTTTTCACGACCATAAAGGTTGAATTTCTTCAAATTCCTAGTTCTAATAGTTTCGGCTGTGCATTGATGTGACAGTCAGTCAGCTTTTCTAAAAATGTTTTGTAAGTTTGTATGTTGGATATGTTTTACGCTTGAACGGTTCACCGCTTCTATACCAATTAGCGTTTCTTCAAGCGTATCAAAAATATTTTCTGTTGACACCTATCTTACCTAGTTCACCTACCTAGGTAAGGTAGGTGTCGACAGAAAATACTTCGTAAACTAGGTACAAGTCCTTACCAACAGTTTGACCACCGTTGACCTGCACTGGTGTAAATTTGCGTAAACATTTTCCTTAGTGCACATCTTCTTTACTTTCTAGGCAACATACTACATCAGTAGTAGCATTTTGAATACTTCATGCTCAAACGAACGGATTTGGATAATATTTGGCATGTGGAAAGACAATGTTCCAGAATAGCAAATAAGATATTTTTTATTCCAAGAATTTATTTATTTGGGATAATTTTCTTCTTTGGCGCGGGATAAGCCACCAGTAGAAGCTAGTAACGAGATTATCGTCTATATTGGCAGCTGTAACGTGAGGTTTCTCACCCTCACGCTTTCCACCGCCTCATTTGCTTGTATTACTGCTTCGCAGAAGAAGATGCTTCCCATGTTCTCTAACTTTGTACCACAGCCTGAACCAAGGACGGTCGCGAGTGGTTACTGCCAAAGATCGCCTCCACGGGTACACGGCGGTACTTCGGCGTACCACCCTTTCATCATCATCATTTCAGCCGATAGATCTCCACTGTTGGACATAGGCCTGCCCTAAATGTCGCCACAAAGAACGGCCCTGTGCGTCTTGCATCCTTCGGATTCCCGCAACCTTCACCAGGTCATCGGTCCACCTTGTAGGAGGCCTTCCAACACTGCGTGTTCCGGTACGCGGTCGCCACTCCAGAAACTTTCGGCCCCAACGGCCATCTGTTCTGCGAGCAATGTGCCCTGCCCATTACCACTTAAGTTTGGCGATTCTTCGTGCTATGTCGGCAACCTTGGTTCTCCTGCATCTTCATTTCATATATTTCATTTACCACCGTTTATAACTAAATAAATTTTTATTTACGAAACAGTCAAAGATATCTTTTGAATTTCACGTTTCATTCGGCTAAGGTGATTGCCACGTCGATCTATTGATTGTTAGCGCTACTGTTAAGTGTACCGTGCAAAAGGCTTTGAGTCCGGAAGACTTCTATTATCAAGTAGTTTCCATTTGGAGTTTTTCAATTGTTGCTTTTTTTTCAGATGAAAGAAACACCTGTGTCCTTCAGTTGTTTTTTTGCATTCTAAGGTTACGGTAACTCTTTCGAAAACCTGCGGCCTTAGTGACGATTGCTTGAAGTGTGGTCAGATCAGTTAATGACAATTGGTTAGATTTAATCTGTCTATCTCTATTCCTTCTTCCTCTTCTAATTACAGGCGAAACTCCTGCATGGTGCGAGCGTGTAAGGACTTTAATGTTCTTTGTAAAGAGTTCTCTTTTGACTCGTTTATTAACCGACTTCTAAAAAAGGAGGAGGTTCTCAATTCGGATGTTTGTATTTTTTTTTTTTTATGTTTGTTCGCGCATAACTTCGTCGCTTGCCAACCGCTTTGAAAAATTATTTTTTTGTTAGAAAGGGTATACTTTCCAAATGGTCCCATAGTCACCAAGTCAGGATCTGATGATGGAATCTTGGTGAAATTGAGGGAACTCCTCAAATATTATAGGCAACTGCATAGTGATTTTGATATTTTCATCGAGAACTCAAGCATTTACAATCAAAAAGTAACATTTGATGAATTGGAACTGATGAAGAAGACCAGAAATGGTCAACGGAACTTTATACTCGCATAGATATCACAATGAAGATAGTTAAGCGACTATGATAATACAAATAAATTAATGGTTCTGAATAGTTCCGTTGAAAATGGTGTCATCAAATTGATCTGATGATGACAATGGAGCCAGAAGGAAGGCACTGGAACTCCGTCATTAATCAATGTAACCTAGCCATGTTTGGGCTTATTAGAATTGTTGTGAGATGCACTTTTGCTATCGAACAGATCTGATGTTGGAGCCGGAAGGTGAAGATAGACACAGGAACTTCATAATAAAACAATGTAACCTAGTAGTGTTTGGATTAATTAGAATTGTCATGAGAAATAGGCACTCTGTTTATAAGTGTATCCCAACTAAAAACTGTGAAATAGAAAACTTTTTACAAAAAAAGATAACCGACTTCACTAAAAAAACTCTAAAAGGATCAAAATAACTTTAATTTCCGAAGTCGGTGTTAAATAAGATACAAATAATACCGAGAAACACCGACTTCCGAAATTAAAGTTATTTTGATCCTTTTAGTGTTTTTTTAGTGAAGTCGGTTATCTTTTCTTTGTAAAAAGTTTTTTATTATTAAAACCTATTCGGCACGCACTCAGCTGAATGCGGACTTTTTCAAAAGTGCATAGTGCTAATTTTTTTTTTTTTTTTAATTGATATAAACCAGTGCTTGACTGCGATCCCACCTGATGGTAAGCGGAGATGCAATCATTGATGGTCAAATTTTACTTAAAGGATGTTTAATTATGTTCTTTTTTTATCGTGCTTATTAGTGATCGTAAGTTTTCTATTACTTTACCTGTTTCTATCCGTGAGAACCCGTAATTGGCTCAATGTCTCTTATACTATTGTTATTCTTTTGTTATAGCTGTTGGTTTTCCTATGATTAAAAAAATAAATAAGTAGTTTTTATCCTAATTGCACGAAACTTAAAAATAACTACCTAACCCTTCAGAGCATTAACGCCTGATGTTGTCCTCGTCATCATCTTTCTGCCTTTTTATTTTTATTTTATTTAGTGTCGGCCCACATGTTTTTTTCTTCCATTCCCTTCTGTCACCCGTCACACAATCCATCCATCTTTTCTTGTTATACTATATATTTCCTAAGATTTAGGCTTTGCATTGTCTGATTATTAAAATTTATAGACATTTCCTCTCCGCAAAAGCATCAGCTTTCTGCTACTTCTTCCGCTTGCATCATTGCCTCACAAAAAGAGCTGACTACGTCCTTTCCTCCCTTTTGCTGCGTACCATGTCCTAGATCAGGGATGGACGTGATTGGTCGCCACCGTACAGTAACAGCCATGTCACATTTTGTTTTTACTTATATCTGCAAACGGGGACTTATGAAAATATAAAATCAAATACAGGATGAACATCAATAGGTACATTTTACTGCTAGCTTTAACCTTTGGCAGACGAATAAACATAAGCACGGAATGGTACAGAAGGCCGGTTTTTATAAAAGTATACAACGAGCGAAAACAGGGTCACGCATACATTGAAACGTACGTACGGCGATCTCAAACAGATTACAGTGAGCTTGCATTTGCTGTATGTGAAGCGTGTCCGTGCGTTTGTTGTTATGAAGCATGTTTGCGTTTTTGCTTATCTACTTACAGTCGTAAATAGAAGTGCACTTCGTCTGCCGACATCGCTTCTCTTTTCGAATTTATTTATTTGGAAAATTCCAATACGACTCACATTTCATACATTTTTTTCTGGTTTGTGCTTGGCTGTACTTAAAATTAGTAGCTTGAAGAATTCGCAATAAACTGGAGATAGATGAAGTTCAGGACACAATTCTTTAGTTCTAGAAAAATTGGCCTTCTATGGTAACTTCTGCCGGTTTAGTCCACTCTCGGCCCCTCGAGCCCTAAAAGAAAATTTGTCTATATGTGTCCTCACAACCCTTAAACATAGTTCACACTCGTCCCCAGGGTGTAAGACAGAATATTTATACAAAGGACAGGCATACCTCGTCCATGTTCGAAATTAATAATTTGATGCAGTCAGGTACATACTAAAGGTAAAATTCGGCAATCGATATTAAAATAAAAAAATAAACTACGAACATTAGAGAACACTTATTTTTTCTTTTGAGGTTCGTTTCTCTAAAGAGCCGGCGTTTCAAACTTTTACTGTCTAAACAACACCTGTCTTTTTGAAGCTTTGTATGGAACATGTACCGTCAACGATTCAGGCTTGATATGGAAGGTTACCTGACGACTGTTCAGTGAGCTGCCCATTTCTCGTCGACTGCAAGCCAACGCCTTCGGTGGCTGGGTATCATCGTACGATTCCTGATGCCTGGGGCGTTTCCTTTTGCATTGGCTAGGACATGGCGAGGATACCCTCTTCCTCACGAGTGCAGCCTTCTCCTTCGCTAGCATTACTACAACACAGGAGGCGACCGCATTGTATAATCTTTTGCTCCGGATCATGGTCTGAACCAAGGCACCGAACCGGCACGAGAGGTCGCCGCTGCCTCTACCAGAACACAGTGGTGCTCTGCCAAAGCGAGGCACACCTCCACCGTATGGTCTGCCATGTTCTCCGGATGATCCGCACTATAGCGACACCCGAGCGTTTTTCGCGCCTGAATCCAAAACAGGGACCTCCCGAACTTATCATGTTCATTGAGGACTTGTGTTAAGGAGAAGTCGCCGTGGCGCCACCCTAGCTAAACCTCAAAGAGACGGACCTACCGCCATGTTTGTGGCGTGCTTGGCTGAAAAAGTAAATCCACTTTCGACCCCCAAGGGTCAAGCCATTTGGTCAGCTATTATTTATTGGGGTTCGAGGGGCCGAGAGCAGACTAAAACTTCTCCTAGTGACAAAAATTAAAAGGTTAAGGTTAAGGTACAAAAAAAAAACTGGGATAAAAAGTATCCGATATGTTATTCTAGGACATGTTCTACTCTTGCATTCGAATCCTTTTTTTTTTTTGTTATCAGTTTACCAAGTTATTCTAGATAGAAAAAATCTATTTATAAAATTTTTAAACAGGATATCTGAAATGAAAATCTTACATTAGATCGTAAGATGTTTTCACCTACTGACAATACCATTTTTTCTACGGAGACAATCGATTAGTAAAAAGGACAAACTCAACTTTTTGTTGCTTGATTTGTGCAGTGACTGAGTGATTGGCTTTCTGAATGCCGGATTCCGGATTTGATTAATGAATCGAACACCCGGATGGTCATCAGACATTCCTTCCGGTTTAGTTTTTACTTTTTCGTAGAAGACTTATCTCCCACATAAGCGAAGGGAAGAACACAAGAATTTTATTTTTATTTTCAGTGGAAAAACATTCGAAGAGATTAAAGGTGATCCAGATTTGGTCAAGTCCAATCAAAAAAGGAGCTTGGGCTTATTTCGGAGAGTATGCGCGGGAATTCCATGACTTGATTCCGCCATCACCTTTCACCGACACACGACAACCCGACGTAAGGCTAGTATCCACCCTTACATTGTTAAAACCTCTATGGTCCGCACTAAAGGTTTCGCCTCGTCATTTATAACGCGTGCATCGAAGGTCTGAAACAATTTTCCTGCTGCGGCCTTCCCGTTCGATTATACTTTAGGTGTTTTCAAGGCTAGAGAGAATAGACTGTTAATAAAATAGTGCGCTTCACTATCAACGTTTGCATCACTGCTTATTATCATGTGGGATTACAGTAAAGCACTAGTTTATATCAATAAAAAATATACATTTACATACCTCGGATGGCGTACGAAGGGCTGAAGCCAACTAACTTTCGCCGGTTTTGTTGTCTCGTCTGTCTTATCGGTACGGCACTAATTAATATAATAATTGGTCATCAATGAATAAATCAATGCCACCTATCCCTGTCAAGCACTGAACATCCTCACAATATCCTTTTTATCACCGAATTTTGCACCAAGTAAAGAAAAGAATAATCTAAAAACAAGTTAAGCCGATGACCTAATGAGAGTTGCGGGAATCCGATGAATGCAAAACGCACAGGACCGTTCATTGTGGGACTTTTGGTCCCAGCTTATGTTCAACAATGGACGTTTTTCGACAGAAATGATGATGACACATCTAAAAAATAGCTCAGTTGAGCTACAAACCATTAAAAGTGATCCATTTGTAAATATAGAAGTAGGGTTGATACCAAAATTGTCGAATAGAATTGACCTGAGAGTGAGAGGTATTAGTTCGATTTTGCTAATCGTTTGGAAACGCACATGTACTAGATTCAAAAATTCGAATACACGTGAAACCCGTGGCCCGCGTATTGTCGCGAACCCCGTGCGGGTGCGTGCGATTGCGTGCCGGTGCGTGTGTGGAGAAGAAATGGGCCGTAATCCACCGATTATGGTCCATTCCTTCTCCTCGAGAAGTTTGATCCCCAGATCAGAGTCCCAGCAGTGGAAACATCAGGCTAATAACGGTTATGTTTAAACCAGTTTTTACTCCACTATAAGTTTTTTTTTTTTTTTTTATTGGGTGGGAAAATCATCCTAATGACATCCCCGCTCTTGGGCGGAGCGAGAGATAGTGTCAGACTCTTACTGACTAAAAACCCACTCCTGTTCCTTCGTTGCCTTCGTCCCAGGGCCCCGGGTTCCGCTTTCACACTACCCGTGGCCCCAGTAGGCTTCGACCCTGCTGGGCCCCTACGATTTGCTGACATCTCCTTGAGGCGCGCGTGGAACAAAACGCGCCGTCGACGACTTGGGCTCGGTCCGGACGGTTACCGGACGGTCAGACGGCGAGCCACCTATTGCTCGCCGTCTGCAAGCCCGCGCCTACGGTGGCCGGAAATCGGGATCGGAATGCCGGCGGCGGTTGGGGCGTAAGGACCGTTGCCTCACGCGGTCGGCCGCCTCCTTAGCTAGCATTACTGCTTCGCAGAAGGAGGCGACCGCCTGCCACTCCTTCTCGCTCCGGAGCATGGCCTCCAATCACCGCCGCCGATTGCCCCCACGAGGACACGGCGTTGCTCTGCCCAAGCGGGGCACACCTCCACCGTGTGCTCCACCGTGTCCTCCGGGTGGGCCACACAGTGGCGACACCCGGGCGACGTTTCCGCACGAATCCGGTGCAGGAACCTCCCGAACTTACCGTGTCCGGTGAGGACCTGCGTCATGCGGAATGTGAGGACGCCGTGAGGTCTTTCCAACCACGCCTCAAAGAGGGGACTTACCGCCATAATTGTGGCGTGCCCACTCCACTATAAGTTAAATTTTTCCATTAAGTAATTTGCCAATAAAAATGTCTAAATCATAATATTCCCAACTCCATAGGAAATGACAACTTTTATTAAAAGAGATCCAGTCAGCTTATCGTGACAATACCAAACTACGGACTCAAGTACTTATAGTTTTTAACTCCGGTCTAGAAGTTTGTGAAGACGAAAATCTCTTCGAGTTCCAACTTATTGCTTTTCTTCTTCTTGATAGCCGCTTAGTTCAATACTTTTATGGTAAGTAGCTCAAGTTGGACGGACTGTTTGTTAAGCTGTATTATTGGGTAATTTTCGTGTTCCTTGGCTACGGAAAATGTAATAATTTTATCTATGGTATTGGCACAAAATTCGAATTTTGAAATCTAGACGCCGCATGACGTACGATGCCTTTCTCACTACACAGATCAGTTTGAAGTGACACATATTTTAGATTTTTTGTTTTTATTGTGGTATCATTAAATAACTTTAATAACCCTATAAACAACAAATAATAATAACTCAATACTACAAAACATACAACAATATGACCCATTTGATGCCCTCACATTCTACTAAGTTTTGTGACAAGTCGTTTGTGATCCAGGCGGTGTGTTAGTGGAACGCGTTGCCATTACCAATTAGGCAAGCCCAGTCACTAGTTTCTTTCAAAAATCTATTTAAAAACCATTTCCTTACTCTTTAACACTATCCTGGTTCTATGTAATTTAATTTCTTCCACCAACCATACTTTATTCTTTCTATTTCTTCTTTTTTTCGTCCCTTTTTAAATTAAATTGTGTAACATATGTATATATTTATAATTGTATTGTGTTTTATATATATATATAGAGATTGATCAATTTGTTAGCAGTGCACCGCAGACTAGCCCCTGTATTATTTTAAGATCTTACGACCCATATTAAGGTGGTCTGGTAGATATCACTATTAGCGATAAGACCGCCATTGTACCCATAGATTTAAGTTTATTTATAAGTTTTGTTACTTTTTTGGTGTTCAATAAAGTTTATTCTATTTTATTCTTTTTTCTTCTTTGAGCAGTGGTGGCCGAGTGATAGCGGCCCCGATTTACGAGTTGTAAGTCATGATTGATCAAGTTTTACAGTTCTACTATTAATAAGAATGTAATGCGAAGATTTTGGTGTGTAGAAGCTTCACAATCTATGGCTGGTCAGTATCAGAAATCATCATTATCATTTCAGCCGAAAGACGTCCAATGTTGGACAGACGGCACGCGTCTCGCATCCATCAAGATCCTGTGACCCTCACTAGGTCATCGGTCCACATTGTGAGAGGAATTTCCAACGCTGCAGTCCAGAACCATTTATCCCAATTGATCATCTGTTCTTTGAGAAATCTGGCCTGCCTACTGAAAATGTACTGAATTGTATCAAAAATGCTCTAACCTATATATGATATATGTCATTAATGTATGATGATAAAGCTAAAAGTGTTTAAGTATACTTTATAGTTTCAGGCAAAGTAAAGGCTATCCTTCGGGAGCCGTAAAAGACAACTAATAGAATATAAAATGCAGAGGCGACAAAAACCAATTTACAAGAAAATAGCAATGGTTCCGATAAAAATACGAAGACAGAATCGTAACAAATCGTATTAAATATGTAATATTTCGCAACCATGCTCCCTAGTGCAGTTCATGTCCCACTTTTACATTCATATATCTTTCTTTCGAGGTAAAACTCCACCCATTTCGATAAAAACAGTAATTTATATGCAGTCTAAGTACAATAAATCGTAACAAACTACACTTTAGTTTATTTAAAAACAAAATCGTACAAGATAATATTAAGGCAAAGTTAGAAAGACGAGCGAACCAACGAAATGCATTATACGCAACAGAAATTTAACATTATCGGCTTATAGAGTTTGGTGGGAACCGTACGATCGGCAACCATAGCGCGTGATATAGTCCAAATATTTCAAGGAACTTTTGCCTTTACGGTGGTAGTCCTAAAGTTTATAATGGCACAGATAGAAAAAGAATTATGTGAGATACTGCGTTGAAAGTCGTGAGCGATAACTCAGAGAGTACACGATATACGCGACATAGAGTTAAGAAAGTAACAGATAGGGACTTGGCTTAGTTTGAAAAGTTCTACTCAGTGAAAAGGGATAATTTTGTGCAAGTTATCTGGTGTGGCAAGAAGTGTGGTTCGGATTTGTTGGTCGTTAGTTTGATGTTATTCGTATACAGTTTTGCAAAGAAGTGGGGAGATAGTAATTGTGGAGATCAAAGTTTTACTTTAGATATCTAATAATGTATAGTTATCACTCTTCGACCTTTTCGCGTTCCAATAGATAAAAAAATAAAATTGATTCGAGCTAATACTATAATACTGCTGTCAAAAAAATGTTTGCAGCAGAGCGTACATTTTTTTTGGTGATCATAGATTATTTCTAGGCAAGCATGTTCCATAGTCGACCACATCATCGCTTACCGTCAGGTGAAATAGTATTCAATTGCGAGCCTAACAATAATATCAAATCTTTTTCGTTGTCAAAGATTTGAAATTTCGATAGCTTAAGTTATTGTGCTACATATATGTTAGTAGATAGTAGTAATAGTATATATCTGAGTATAGTATGGCATTAACCTCTGGAGGACCGATTGTACATACGGTTGTACAACTCGAATGACCTTGAAAAACGCTTAATTGCCGTATTGTACAAACGGGTGTACGAAATTTATTCGGCCGAAAATTTTGGTCTCTATATCTTCGTTTTTTCTGAAAAAAACCTGAAAAAGATTTTTTTTTATTAGTGATTTTACGTAAAAATGCGCAATTACCTAATAATAATATCCCCCATCACGCGAAGGATACGTATTAATGTAAGTAGATACTTCATTATATTTTAATAAAATGTTTAAGTTTATTATTTGATCCCAGTTCATTTATATTCATTTTCCTGTTTTTTTAAGACTATCTTCTTATTTATTTCCTTTTTTGCAGGTTTGCATAAATAAATAGATAGTTATTTTGTACTCATATTCATATTGTATTTCTATATGTTAATGTGAGTCCAAAAAAATCATATTGTTTGCTTATTAACGATGTACCCACCTTTTTTCACCAACAAACTAATACATAATTTTGTTCAATATGTTCTTAATGTGCATGGTTTTATAAACGTTACGTTTAAATCCTCTATGGAATGGAACCAGAAACAGTAAATTATTCTTAGATGCCCTTTCTGATTTCCCAAGGGTACTTTTTAGGACCCCTAATATTTGGGAGATCACAGGTAAATATTGAAGTTTTCCTCATATTTTTAAATGCTAATTTAAGGTAAATCAACTAATATTATTAAAACCTTAACAATAAACTTCAATCAACATCACCATCATTTCAAAAAGTTTTATCGTTAAAAAATCTGTATTTATTTTGTTCTCTACTCAAATATGGTAATCAAAAGCCTTTTGAAGATTTTTTTAACTTTTTCCTCAGCTTTTTCTTTGTGGCTAATAAAACTGGCCCCTCCTGGGAAATGTTGTTCTTAAAGATGGCGAGATAAAAAGCTGAGAGATTGTAATATTTCGATGAACAAACAAAAAGCTGTTTTAATGCAATGATTTAACTTTACAGTTTCTGAGCGGTGAATTAAAATTTTTAATACAATTAGAAATCATCGTACGGTAATACACGGTAATTATGTTAAAAAAATAAATTGATTGCCGCAAAAATTACTGAAGACTTCGACGTCCTATTTTGGTTTTTTTTTTTCAAATTTTCAGATGGATGTGAGACGCACAGGATCGATCATTATGGTAAATCTTGGGGGAGGTCTATGTCCAACAGTTAGTAGACGTTTTTCGGCTGAAGTAATTATAGGTCTAGTCAACGTTTAGGCTACAAAACTATCACGCTATTTGTTGTGGAGGGTGACCATGGAGTTTCTTGCCGGTTCTTCTCCATAGGAAATGACCAATTTGGAACCCTGCACAGCTTCTGACGTTTTATAAGTGCCCATGTAGGCCTATGTGAAATAAAAAACTTTTACTTTTGACATATGTAAATGTTATTGTTTGTGGTTATTACTTCATACAGTACGAGGTCGAACGTCGGTTGCAAACCTGAAGACAGTGGACGAGGCAGAGTTGCCCCGTATTCCATGGAATACAACTATGCGAATACGTACCATAGTACGTTAACATTTATTATAGGCGTCACCGCCTTGGCACTGAGTAGTGACGGGTACTAAAATGACATCCTAACGAAGTTTAATGTCAGCGGCAGTCCTAGTTGGCTGTGACAATTATTGTTTGTCGTTATTTTAGTATTTTGTGGAATCGGTCGTATCTTCGTGGGGGCGACCGGCGGTAGCGATCTCTCGCGCCGGGCCTTGGTACAGGCCATGGTCCGGAGCGAGGAGGAGTGGCAGGCGGTCGCCTCCTTTTGCGAAACAGTAATGCTAGCACTGGTGGCGGCCGATCGCGTGAGGCAAAGGTCCTCACACCGGGATTTTGATCCTGATTTCCGACCACCATGGGCGCGGGCTTGCGGGCGGCGAGCAATGGGTACCTCGCCGTCCGACCGTCCGGTAATCGTCCGGACAAAGCCCAAGTAGTCAACAGCACGTACTATTCCACGCGCACCTTAAAGGTATGTTAACAATATGGTATGGGCCCAGCATGGTCGAAGCCTACTGGGGCCAAGGATCTAATTCTGAAAGGAAGACTCGGCCCTGGCAAGAAAAGCAACGAAGGAACAGGAGTGAGTTTTTAGTCAGTAAAAGTCTGACACTATCTGTCGCTCCACCCAAGATCGGGATTTGTCATTCGATGATTTTACCACCGAAAAAAAACCCTATCCATAATAATAATAAAGAAAACAACATTATCTGCATGATTCTATGTATGTACTATTTTTTATTCTCCTGACCCTATATCGTTATCAGGGCATATTTAAATTCTAATAAAAATAATTCATATTTTTCTCAAATAAAATTCAATTTGACCAGCTTTTTTATATAATATAAACTAGTGCTTGACTGTAATCCCACCTGTTGGTAAGCAGTAATGCAATCGTTGAAAGTGAGGCGCACCAGTTTATTAAGAGCCTATTCACTCTAATTTTGAAGACACTTAAATTATAATCGGTCGAGAAAGCCACAGCAGGCAAATTGTTCCAGTCTTTCGATGTACGTGTTATAGACGACGAGGCAAAATGCTTATTTCAAACCGTAAAGATTTAAGCAACGTAAGGGTGGATACCCGCCGTACGTCGTGTTATCCGAAGGTGGAAAGGTGATGATGGAATCAGCCCCCCTAGCCAAGTTACAACCGTTTCGTGTCGAATTCCGTTCTCCAATCGGTAACGCCTCGGTGTCAGCAATTGTAGAAAACAATAAGTGGGTAGCCATATTGACGCGCCTGAGACGGACGCTCGTTCTACAATGTCGTTCTACAATAACAAAGGATGTGGCGTTGAAAATTGTAGAAAAGATATCTAATAATTAATTCTATCATTTTGAACGATGTGAAATGGGCTACGAATTTTCTATTCGTTTGTTCTGACCACGTGACTTAACGTTGGGATGATGTCATTCCCATACATTTGATTAGTTATCGACTAGCGTTAACGATTACAGATTATCAATTTAGCTAGGGGTGCATGTACTAGGGGTACAATACTTTTTAGAGGTCTACTAAATCTAGATTCCACGGACACCTTTCCTTATTCTGTAGGAAGACTAAAGTCGGTAGGCACTTACGCTAAATATATCGAAACTTGGACGATCCCGTTCGCGCCGATTTATTGAGCCTCGTTCGCACCAAACTTTTGCGAACTCACTGTACTAAGGCGTAAATTCAATTTTAATATTGCCAGAATGCCAATTGGGAACGCTTAAAGTAATAGCTTGCAAATAACTCAGTTATAGTGAGTCGCAAGTAACTTATTAAGAGAAAACTTGAGTAAATAACTTGATTTTCGTCAAAGTTTTGCTTACGATTTGATATTGTGACAAACTTTTGAGTGATTCAATCATTCATTCTTGGATTTTCTTTCTACTTCTGTATAAAACAGCAGCTATTTCTTGTGGTTCCTTGCCATTTCTAACTACGTGTATTTTTACTTTTATGCCACTCAGAGACAGCATAGTTTACTTAGATGTGCCTAAACCGTAAAGGTGATAAAATTCCAATAAAATTAACATGCATACAACTCTGACCTGACCTGTGGTAAGTTAGTTCTTTAAAAAAGCTTTTTACAAAAACAACCGACTTCACTATCAAACGCACTATAATGTTCAAAATTTGTAGTAAATAGGTAGGCTGTTTATTTTATTATGTAAAAATAAAAAATATACAAATAATAAAATAAATGTACAAATTGTTTGTTTCCTATCAAAATCCGCAAAGAAACTCCACGATTACTCTTAAAAAATATATTTTTACATTTGTTTTGTAGATCTCTTCTATTATACAAATCTCATCAAAAGGTCAAGGTCATAATTATAAATTCAATGTTTTGATATTATCTGCATGTTGATACTATTTATTTATATTTTATTTCCCTGGCCCCATGTCTTTATCAGGACTTACAAAAGATGCGTATTATGCTCGATGCGAGATGAAGATGCGAGATGCGTATTATGATAGATGACAGCCAGCCAATTACAACTGTGTACCTCATGTACACAGTTGTAATTGGCTGGCTGTCATCTATTATTTTTTTTTCTTTTGATCAGTTTTTTTTTTGTAAGCTGTAAGTCCTCCAAACTGTAATAAATAAATAAATATTCAATATTGCCTTACTAGTTGAGATTCAAAACAAAATTGCTTGCATTGCAACGCTTTCTCAAATTAGACCATGATGTCCTTGTGATTTTAATCAACTCAGCACAAAATGCAATAAACGTGGCTACAAGAAGTGAATGTTCCATAATACTTGACCGATATTGTTACCAAGTCTACACTTGGAGTCACGATTGGCCGTAAAAGGGTTAAGAGGTCCTTTCCGACTCGCCTATCGTCAACATCGAGCATGGTTTAAAAGCTTGTTGCTTAATAACGCCTGAAAACTCTGTTGGTATTCGGTAATTCCGAGATTTACTCGAATATTTCACAAAACTTGTTCTAGGAAATATGTGTTTCTTTAAACTCTTAAAAGTTTTTCAGAAAAATTGTCACTATTCAGAATCTCGATTAAATGTGCAAGGCTTTTATTCATGTACTTTTTGATTTTTAATATATGAGTAGGTATATTATAGAGGGTCAAAGTTTACGTTAAACAGTAGATTTTCAGAGGTCTTTACGATATTAGTTTTACACAAATTTACGTTTGATCTTATAGAAGCCTAGATAATATCCATAAGATAGCTGTGCATCCAAAATATCTACAGAAAGATGTGTAATAACAACGTAATCACGTAAGAGCGGTTGTATGATAATGTACCTCGGAAAGGACGCTCTTAAGAACTCCCCGATATTCGTGACTATGGAACAAACAGGACTTTCAAAATTAATATTAATACAAAGCAGGGACCTTACCATGAAGTGTTAAAATGTCAGGTGTGCGAGCGAGAAAGACGAATGTAGTTATACACCCTATATAGCTCTATATCCCTTTAACAGTTTAGATTAGGTCGTTAAATGGATTGAGTTAAGAGATCGTGGTAGGGCCTAAGGCGCACCTTAACTTTAATGCCAACACTTTTGGAGAGCGAGTCAAAATAAAACAACCCAAACATAAGACAGTAGTTAGTTCTAAATCAAGCCAATTCATATTGTGGAACTAGTTGACCCGGCAAACGATGTTCTCCAATTCAAAAATCTCTATTATCAAAGAAAAAAATGGGGGGTGGAGGAAGGAGGATAAAAAATAGTCTACAATATATTCTCAGACCTACCAAATATACACAAAAAATTTCATAACAATCGGTCAAGCCGTTTTGAAGGAGTTCGATAGCAAATATTGTGATACGACATTATTAGGTATATATTATTTTTTTCGATCGACACTGCTTTCAAAATAAAATGATGCACATTGAAGGAAATCGACACACAGTCAAAAATTCAAAAACATCCGACATCCACCAATCCGCACTGAACCCACTTTTATAGAAAAGAGACCTGTGTCATAACAATGAGAACTTTACACGCTGATTATGCTTTTAAAGAGGAATAAGGTAGCCAAAGAAGAATCTAATCATTTCAAAAGCGAACTAGAAGGCTCGCTTCCAAATCCCACAGAGAAACTAGACCGCATTGCAGAGAATGGAAAAAAGAAATAAAACGTTTACGTTGCCGCTGCGTGATTGTTAAATATTTTATGATCCCAAGAGATTTAGGCTTGTCGTGTCAAACCAGGATATTAACCGGAGTTTTTACGGCGACGAAATTGGTTGGAGAGTCCTTTTTTAACAATAGACAAAGTAGGGTTAAAGGGTTCTGAAGTTCGGAGCCGTTGAAATAGGATTGGCGTTTTGGGAATTGAGACTAGATGAATAATGTAGACTTATAGAAATAGATTGGCAATGTAATCACTGCTGTAAAAGTACTGCTCAGCTTTCTCTTCATTAGTAGAGCAAATAATAAATGGGTGATGATAGAATATGCTGGTTCCAGCTTCCTCACAATGTTTCCTTTCGATGTTTTGGTGTTTTAAGAGCAGTGGTGACAAAATAAATTACTTACATATAGTAAAGCGCCTATATCGGTTTGCCTCCTGCGGTCTTCCCGTCCAACTATAATTTAGATGTCTTCAAGGCTAGAGTGAATAGGCTCTTAATAAACTAGTGCGCCTGACCATCAATGATTGCATCTCCGCTTACCATCAGGTGGGATCGCAGGTTTATAGCAATTAAAAAAAAAACTTATGATGCAATTGTAAGGCTCGACTCACATGAGCTCAAAGTAGGGTCATATCGCGTCCTGTTTTTTAACTAGAACGGCCAGCGATTCTGAATTGTAACCTCTCGAATCTAACCATGTCGACGCGCGTCGATGCGCGGTTTAATATTTGCATAACATTAATTTAAACCTTAATAATGGGAAAATAAACATTAATATGCTATAGGCAAAAAACACGAAGCGTCGCGATGCTTTGACTCTGAACAATTGTGTGTTGAGCTTAAGTCAGAAACACTGGACTATCACTGCTCCCCATAAAGAGTGAAAGTAATTCTTGCAAAACTACATGGCCATTGCGGCATGAATGCTCGTGTTTTACATGGAACGACTGCCTATCAGACCTTCCAGTTATTGGGCAATACGATATTCCTTGGATAGACTGCAATGTTGGTCAGACTTTCTGGCATCTGAGGACTACCTGTAATGACTTTCAAAGACCTACGAATAACAACCGTGACCAAAGGCTTTACGTGCTTTCTGAGGCACGGGATGTCAATAATGTCCTAGATAACCTTAGAAAAGTGTATATGAATTCAAAATTTCATAAAGCCACTTTATGAATGACAACCGGGACCAAAGCCTTTATGTGCTTTGCAAGGTACGGTGTGTCACTAATGTCTTAGGAAAAGTATATATGAATTGGAAATTTCATAATAGTATTTGCACGGTTTCAAACTAGCAACCTTATGCACGAGAGGTGGATGCCTTACCCATTGTTCCATCATGACACCATCACATGCATTGCAAGCAGAATTTGTTCTTTTAAAAAGACAAACTTTGACATCAAAATAATGTTTTCTTTGGTTAACTTGTCTCAAAAACTGCGATTTCATGACGAGAAACACACAAAAATCAGATCAGATTACTAGGAAAACACGAGGAAATATCTCAAAGTATAAAATGATCCGTTTACTCCCTTAGGATGAACTTTTGAAGAAGAGATTTGTCGTATATTTATTTTTTCCCTGAGATTGCATCTAATGATGGCTTCATATTTGTGACCTCGGTTCATTCTTTTCGATTTATGAGCCTGTAAATTTTAACTCACTTTAGAGTTTTCTAAAGGTTTATCTTTATGGTTTCTACAGTAACAAAATTCATAAAAATTGGCTTTTAATCAAACTGATACAAATATTACATTAATATTATAAAGGCAAAAGTTTGTGAGTATATTTCAACACCCGCAACGAACAAGGTTGTAAAATTAATTCAGTCATTTTTCAAAATGAACCTTAAAGTGATAGCGCCATGTTTGAATTTTGTTTGGACTGTAATCCAAGATACTGCCTTGTTCGATGCGGGTGTCGATTTGTCTGTTTGTTACTTTTTCACGCTCAAACGGCTAACCGGATTTCGATGAAATTTGCAAGAGTATATAGGATACTTTTTACCCCTAACGTATTTTCCCTTGTGATATTTTTTTTTACTCTCACACTTCACCCGTGTTCACTCTTTTTCTTGTTTAGTAGGTATAATATTTGAGTGGGTACAATTCTCAACGTTTGTATCGATTGATTATCTAGTCGTTAATAAAGTATATAGGTACATTAACGGCTTAGCCATATATTTAGATTAACTGAATATATGGATACAAAAAAACCTTTTCTATTTACTTGTACTATTTACCTAATAAGATTCTGATGACTATCAAATAAAACGTAAACCAATAAATTCAATATATCAATATTTTAGGACTATTCGGAATATATAACCTAGAACAATATTTATTGTTATAAGACAATAACTCAAAAGAGTGGTTCTAAAAACATATTGATATTTAGGCTTGGCTTTCTCAGTATACAAATTGTTTGTTGTCACAAATAAATGCTATATGTATATTTAGTTACGTAAGATCACAATAAGGTATTATACCTATTTTTCAAAAGTGTCTGGATTCAATCTGAAGAGGGTAAATAAACTACAAAGAAAATAAAAAAGCCTATTCAATAAGTGCCATAAAATTTTTGTAAATAAATGCACTGACATTACCAATTAAGTAACAAACAGTACTGATGAACTGACGTCGTCAGAGTCATTTAAACTAAAAAGTGTCTTAGACACCTTGTAGTTTAGATGATTCTGACGTAATATCATAGCTTATCATAGCTTATATAATAGCATAGCTGTTTTGCTTATTAAAAAAACATACTAAAAACAGGGCAAGTGCAAGTCAGAATCACACACTGAGGGTTAACGTGTAAACTTACCCATGAAAACAATTCGATTCCCCAATTGAGTTACGAAGATTTTTCCGAGTACCAATATATATATTTTTTTTGACGTAACTACAAATTTACAGTTTTCAGATTTTTTCCTCTATTTGTGCTATAGGACCTTGCTTCATGCCAAATTTCAGGATTCTCTGTCAACGGGAAGTACCCTATGAATTTTGATTCCCTTGAGAGTGTCGAAATACACGTTTTTTGCAACACAAGCGGCCGTATCTTTTCTTTTCGTTAACTGAAGAAGTTTGATTTTTTTTACAGCTTCAAGGGACCGCAGGTTTGAGCATATGGTTTTAATTTCAACCTTCACGCGTTCCTAAAATAAAGGGTCTTGATTGACAGACAAACAGAAAGAGAGACAGGCGGACAACAAAGTGATCCTATAAGGGTTCTGGTTTTTCCCTTTGAGGTACGGAACCCTAAAAAAAACTTTGTAATGAATTTTGTTTCCCTCTCTTGGATAGGAGGCCTGAGTGCCAGAAGTGGGAACATTATAAGGTTGATTGTGATTATACTATTATACGAGTATATATTATATCGCCTAAGCTATTTCAATTGTATACTCGTTTATTGTTTCTCGTCAACATTAAAATAACATAATTTTGCTACTTTTCGTATAAAATGAATAAAATTTGGTATAAACAGCAGTGCTAACGCGATCCATTTTACGACCTAACGAACTGTAAAAGGGACGGAGCTATATAGGGTGTATCTCCATCCCCCTTTCTCGCTCACACAACAGTCCCCATAGCCAAGTTACGATCGTTTCGTTTCGATTCTCTTGCGTCGAACACCTCGATTAGGCAATGCCTCCGATTCCTTTGTTCTGACGTCATTTCAACGCTCAGTCCACGTGGTCAGAATAAAGGAATCGGAGGCATGTCCTACTCGAGGCGTTCGACACAAGAGAATCGAGACGACACGGTCGTAACTTGGCTAGGAGGGCTGACATTTTAACACGTCATGGTTTTTGACTTTATCCAGAATATTGTTGCAAAATGTCATTACTGAAACTATTCTCAGATAATAAAATGAAGGTGCTCAAACGTTTTTCATATAAAACTTTATAATCCTATACTATATAAACTATAATATATATTTTTATATGAATAAACTAATGTAGTTTATTATTAAAATAGAGTTATAATTATATTTTAAGTAAAATAGAATAGGGATTAATTCATTAAAGCCCAAGCGCTCACTCTCCCATTGTCTTTCTATTATGTCTAATTACGGTATTCGAAAGGTTAATTAAGTAAAATAGAATAGCGATCAATTAAAATAGAATTATATCTCTATTTCAATTAATCCCTTTCCAGATAGGTTTATATGAAAAACGTTTGAACAGCTTCATTTTCTTATCTGACAATTATTTCTTATTTTACATCAATATAAAGGATTATCAAGCGAAATAATTGCCAATATGAAATTTTTCTACAAATGATTTGACATAATCCGATATCCAGTATTTTCTGCTATATTTTATTTATTACGATTTTAGTATTCTATTATCGCTTGCAAAAAGAAAAAAAGAAACACGAGGTTTCTAAATGTGATGCTGTATTTCAAGTGAAGTATCTGTCTTTTATAAATATCTTCTACTTTGTACTCTGTTACCTGATCTGAGGATTTCAAAAGAATTCAAGAGTGAATAGCTTACTCCTGACAAGCATACTTCATCGTCAAACACATCGTTGGTGAGACAGCGATCAAGTGCGAGCCTAATAATAATAATAAAAAATCTTTATCTCAAAGGCTTGTTTTTAGATTTTTGAAAGCTCAAAGGCCTAGATAAGGTGAAAATTTACAGCGATAAAGATCATCATCATCATTTAAGCCGAAAGACGTCCGCTGTTGGACATAGGCCTCCCCCAAGCGACGCCACAACGACCGATCTTGTGCGTCTCGCATCCACCGCACTCCCGCGACACTCACCGGGTCGTCGGTCCACCATGTGGGAGGCCTTCCAATGCTGCGTTTTCCGGTGCGCGGTCGCCACTTTAGAACCTTTTGGCCCCATCGACCATTCGTCCTATGAGCAATTTTTATTTTTACAAGCGTTTTTTATTTTACACTTTTTAGTTATGGTACCACCACTAAAAAATACCCCTCAGCTATACTTAAATACCTTATAGCCAGAGTGCATCTCATAACAATTCTAATAATACCAAACATGGTTAGATTAAATTAATTCATTACAGAGTTCCGGTGCCTAACTTCAAGCTTCATCATCAGATCAGTTCGATATATTCCCCCTCTTTTTCCTGTCAGTCATAGACTACACGTATAAATAAAGCAATTTTACTTGTTACGACAGATCTGATGTGATCCTACGAGGAGATCTGTTCCATATCTTCGAAGTTCATGATCAGATCATAACAATATTTCTATGGGATCAATTTGGAAGCATAAACTTTCAATTAAAAAAAAGACAAAAATTGATCCAGAATTGACCGAGACATTTGTGAAAAAAAAAAACATACATTAAACCGAACATAGAACCTCCTCCTTTTTGAAGTCGGTTAAAAATAACTTTCATTAACTTAAAAACAACAACCATCAAAACTTAAGCGACTTCATTTAACACGTACGTCACAAAAGCCACAATATATTTCCATAAATGATTTTGCACCAATCAAACAAATGGCAACACGCATTACCGATTCGAGAGCACGTGATTAACATATCGATAAAATTTATCGAAACGTCCCCATCCCTATGTGACAATGATTCGAATTAACCAATTGACTGTTATGGTTGGGCTGCTGACAAATTGCCTTGTACGCAACGTGCAGTGTCGAATAGATTTTTGCGTTGCACCAAATTGAATTTCAGTATTTTTTGCTTGTAGTGAATTTATTTGTAATGGATATCGTGAAATAGATGAATTCATTTTTGTAGCTGGGAATAACGTTTAATATTATTTTGTAGGTGGCCAATAATAGATACCTAAAATATATCTATGTATTTTAAATATCATTTTGCAGCGTGTACTTAGAAGATGATTTTCTATAAGCTCTTTACGTTAGCATAAATATTTTACCACAGGCATGGGCTTGCGCACGACGAGCAATGGTTAGCTCGCCATCCGGCCGTCCGATAATCGTCAACGCACCTCAAAGAGATGTCAGCAAAATCCTAGGGGCCCAGTAGGGTCGATGCTTACTGGGGCCATTGTCTTCCGAAAAGGAAACCCGTGATCCTGGAACGATAAAAGGCAAAGTAATTTCTAACTGTCCGTAAGCGTATTCATCTAATATTTGTGAACTAAACTATTAATCACAGTGACTAATTCTGATGTAGTCGTCACTTTTATTGTCTTCCGCCTCCGTTCAACTCTCGAACTTTCAATCTCACATTTGGAAATGACTTTTTACACTGACTTGTCACAAGTCTACTATGTAAAAGTTTCGTAAACTGAATCTGTCACACTGTTTACTTCTGACGTGGTTTGAATGCCGATTTTATTATCTCTTGTATCAAAATGAGTTCGTCAGACTTTTTCTATATGAACAAACATCTCAGTCCTGTTTGTTTATCGACCATATGTGGTTATGCATCATAAATCGCGAATTGAACATTGATTTCCCGTTACCGTAGGTATGGGCTTGCCGACGGCAAGCAATGGGTAGTTCGCCGTCCGGCCGTTCGGTAACCGTCCAGACTAAGCCCGAGTTGTCGACGGCACGTAGTGTTTCATGCATACCTCAAGGAGATATCAGCAAAACCGTAGGGGCCTGCAATAAGGTGTGCAAAAGAACACCCCGGGGTTCTCGTTTAGTCAAAAACGAAAAAAAAAACGGAAAACAGGAGTGGGTTTTAGTCAGTAAAAGTCTGACACACCATTGAGAAGACATTGGATGATTTCTCGACTAAAAAAAATCCTTTAAATGATTCAAAAAATCTAAATTTTGCTTCAAGAAACCATTCAAAAATCCCCCAGTGACCACACCAGTATGAATATTTCCTCTTTGACAAACGAAAAAGCCAAAAAAAAGAGTAAAACTATTCACACAGGCGATTCCTTTCCAATAACAATGCAATATGAAAGTCCCAAAAAATATACCAAAGCCTATCGGAAACGAAACGACATCTGCGCAGTTGGTAGAATTGGTAGTAAATCTTCTAAACAACCTGAAGTCCTGGTACACGAAATGTTTACGAATGTTACATTATCCGATTGTGGTGAAACTGGAAGGAGGTTATTTTACAAGCCATGTGAGATGCTTTGTCACTTTATACAGATTGAGATGCGGAAACAATTTAGGCAAATGATGTGTCGTTAAAATTTATACGATCCAGTGTTGAGTAAATGACGTGACACTTAAAGTATTCAAATGACTTCTTCCACTCTGGATGCAGTGGAAAGGAGTGTCAAATTTTTATTGACTAAAACTCACTTATGTTCTTGTAGTTGCTTTTTGCGTTACAGGGCCTCGGTAAATCTTTTGGATAAATTCGCAGCCCTTCTAGGCATTAGTCCTAACGGACCCCGTCAGTTACGCAGATATGACTGGCCTGTTGGTCTAGTAGTTAGTGGCCCTGACTGCTATGCCGGATGTCGTGGGTTCGATTCCCACCCAGGACAAATGTTTGTGTGATGAGCACCATTATTTGTTCTGTGTCTGGGTGTAATTTATCTATATATGTATGTATTTAGAAATATATAAGTATGTTTATCAGTTGTCTAGTACCCATAACACAAGCTCTGCTTAGCTTGGGACTAGACGGCGTTGTGTGATAGTTGTGGAATATATTATTATATTATTATTATTATATATATTTATATATCTTCCAAATCCAGGCGGAACATGAAGCGCCTAGCCCTTTTCGGATGGTGAGCTACTCATTGCCCAAGGTTCACAAGCTCGTGCCTATTATGATGCCCAGAAGACACTCCGTGAATATCGACGCCACGAGAATCTCTCCTACGAGAGCCGGGACGTTATTATTGGATCCTAGCTCTTTACGTTTTCCACCACCTCTTTTGGTTGTCACCTTCTCGCTGTGGCCTAAGACAGGAATCATGACCGGATGCGATTGAACGCAACCACCGATCGCCTCTATGAGGCGGTGCTCCGTCCAAGCGGTGTTGATCTCCACCTTATCCATCGGAAGGTCCGCATAATGATGACGCCTTGGCGTTTTTTTCTACCGGCTCCGAAACCTCCCGAAACAACCTTGGCCTTCGGGTGAGGACCTACATCAGTCGGAATGTATGTATGCTGTAGCTCTTCAGTGACCACTTTCCAAAGTACACTTCAACATACAAAAAACCCTGTCAAAGTTAGCATAGCATAATCGGCCTCCATTGTTGGGACTCAGGCCTCCTCTTCAGGAGAGGGAATGAGCCGTAATCCACCACGCGGGCCCAGTGCGGGTTGGTGGATATCACATGTCTTCTAATTTTTGGTTCTAGGACATGCCGGTTTCCACACGATGTTTTCCTTCACCGTTTTGAGAGCAGTGGTGATGAAATAAATTACACAAAGTAATGCGCCTGGCTGGGTTTGAACCCGCGACCTACAACTTGCAAGTCGGGGCCGTTACCACTCGGCCACCACTGCTCTAAATCTGTCAAATTAATTGTTGTATGTTAAATTCACTAACAGTACATCAGCTATAACAGTCTTTTCACCACCTAACATAACACCAACTTCACACCCAAAACATAATTTAAATCAGAAACAATGGAAGGGAGTTAGCACCTTGAAATGTGGGTTACAGGTAGGGAGAGAAATTTGCATGTGTTAATCCTATAAGCCCCTTTCAATTCAAGTTAACGACTCAGCTACAATTTGATCGTCGGTATTACGGGCCGTTGGTGACATCGACGGGATGCCATTAAAGATTAAAATTGAATGTATTAATAGAATTCGTGGTGGATTTAAAGTTTCATACTTGGAATTGATTTTGATTGGATCGTGTGATGGTCGTTTGTGTTTCTGGTGATTTTTCATTAGTATTGCAAAATTCGCAGGATTATGTTTTACAGTTGTAAATAAAAACAATATGAAAAATTATTTCTTTGAAATAAGAATTAGAAAATAAAAACCCCGATAGAGTAAATAGGCACATATATAAAATGGGAAACCGACTCACAGGAAAGAAAGGAGATGCATGAAAGAAAGATACAGTATACAGAATGAAAATGCGAGAGGTAAATCTTGCAATAGGCTTCAATTATGTTGGAGAAAGCTAGTATTAACCCCTCGCGTGTATATGGGTATTATTATTACGTAATTGCGCGTTTTTACGTAAAATCACCAAAAAAAAAGAAAATTAACTTTTTCTGGATTTTTTACAAAATACGAAGATATAGACACGAACATTTTCGACCGAATAAATTTCGTACACCCGTGTGTACAAAACGATAATTAAGCGTTTTTCAAGGTCACTCAAGTTGTACAGACGTATGTACAATCGACCCTCGAGGGAAAAAAAAGTTTTATTGTACTTACTAATTATAGTTTACGCAAAAAAGGTTCTAAAAAAAGTTCTAAAATTGTTCACATCATTCATATCTATATCCATCCAGGAAGCTTCCTGAGAATGTGACATTTTATCGACGATAGCAGCTGTTGTCAATATGCAAAATGTTTGCAATTGACTGTATGTCATTTTAGAAGCACATGTTTATCTTTATTCATTTTACAGGTTCTGAACAGCTCTATCGTTAGCCTTATATTAGTTCCGGAGGAACTACAAGTAGTAGAGAAGAACCTCTATTTATTAACGTAAATTATATGAAAACATTCATTTGCACTATTTTTTTTAATTGTTAACTAGATTTTGCCCGCAACTTCACATGCATACATAAAATAAAGCCTATATGACTCAGCTTACTATGGGAATAAAGCAGCTTACTATCAGTGAAAAAATTTTCGCAATCGGACCAGTACTTTCAGAGATTACCTCCTACAAACAAAAAATAAGACAAAGAAAAAAAAATACCTTTTTATAATATTATTGTAGATAGGCTCACGCTTAAACGCTATACTCACCTTATGGAAAGCGACGATGTAGTCAAAGATGGGTTGGAACTAGTAGTTACTTGCTCGCTCTTGACTTATTAAAAAAGGTTTCAAAATTATAGCTCGTTATGAATATACGTAGTACGTACTCTAATAAGAATACTTTATAAAAAAAAAATTCCTTGTCGTTACTGTGCTATTACTGGGCAAAGCCTTAAGTCCTTCCAGACGTTCTTCACCCATGTCATCTCAAACCAGTTAATATTTTTTTAATAATCCACAAAAAGTACCAACGTTGAAATGTTAATCTATAGAAAACTTAAAGTTCCATAAATAACCTAAAATCAATTCCAAAAATGTATACAAAATAAAGTCTCTATCAAAATTAAGTTTTGAAAATAACCAAATTGTTTCTTTAGCACAAACTTGTATTCCTCAATAGAATTAATACAATCATGCTCTCAAAATCCAGTTCAACATTAAATCCAAGTTTTAAACTTGTTAGATCCGTTTGACTTACTGGATTGATTCGGGCTTTACCTGAGATATTAACGAATGTGTTTACCTCTTTTTTTTTAACTCCATCGATTTTCCATTTAGGTGTGACAATTCGATTTTTATCATCCTTTGAAAATTTTATTTTAGGAAACATCCTTATTCTATTATGGAATCGAGTTCATGTTCGTTTCAGTTTTTGTACTATTGTTTATAAGTCATTGAGCTTACCAAAAAAAGGCCCACTGATTGTCTATCTGAAGTAAATGATTTGATAAAGTGACATTTTATTAATTAAAACGTTTTGCACTAGTAAAATACTGAACCTACAATGGTGGACTAAGGCATTTTACCGAAGGAATTGAAAGTGGTGCAAAAACAGAACATGACAGTTTCAACTTAATAAAAAGGCAAACAGAAAAGTTATGATAATAAAAATAAGAAAAACATACATAAATAATATCAACCAATGATGATTCTACCAATTTTTTGCGAATATGTTCACGTACTTTCTTAAAGAAGAACCGACTGGTTCTCGTTTACGCCGTGTCCTCGTGGGGGCAATCCGCGGCGGCGATCTCTCGCGCCGGGCCTTGGTTGAGGCCATGGTCCGGAGCGAGGAGGAGTGGCAAGCGGTCGCCTCCTTCTGCGAAGCCGCAATGCTAGCGAAGAAGGCGGCCGATCGCGTGAGGCAACGGTCCTTACGCTCCAACCGCCGCCGCCGGGATTCCGATCCCGATTTCCGGCCACCGTAGGCGCGGGCTTGCGGATGGCGAGCAATAGGTGGCTCGCCGTCCGACCGTCCGGTAATCGGCGCGTACTGTTCCACGCGCGCCTCAAAGAGATGTCAGCAAATCGTAGGGGCCCAGCAGGGTCGAAGCCTACTGGAGCCACGGGTAGTGTGAAAGCGAAACTCGGGGCCCTGGGACGAAGGCAACGAAGGAACAGGAGTGGGTTTTTAGTCAGTAAGAGTCTGACACTATCTCCCGCTCCGCCCAAGAGCGGGTTTTGTCATAAGATGATTTCCCACCCAATTAAAAAAAAAAACCGGTTCTCGTTTTGATTATCAGAAGGACTTTTTTTTCATAGAGATATTTTGTCAGTAATTTACAAAGGCCAGATATATGAGGTTAACAGTCACGTGCTCCACAAGTGACTGAAAAGTTGAAGGGGAATCGTTTGTCTTGGTATGATCATGTAAAGAGGAGAGATGAAATGCATGTTACTAAAAGAGTTATGAGTATACATGTGGATGGATGGGGAGGGAGAGGGAGGCCAAAGAAAAGATAGATGGATTGTGTGAACAGTGATATGAAAGAAAAAGAAGTTAGTGATAGCATGACGGTTTACAAAATAGAATGGAAGAAAAAAACATCGCGCGTCGACACCCCAAATAAGAAGGGACAAGGGCAGGAAGATGATGATGAGTCACGTCCTCCACATTAAATATGTGGACGCTTGATTATAAACGTAAGCGCAGATTGAATGCCTCTTTATCAAGATTAGTAACAACGGCTAAGAAACTCAAAGAGCACCTGCAGGGTCTACGGTGGGTTTTTGACAGTAAAACTCTAACATAAAAGAACAGTCACACAGTACAACAACTATGTAACTCGCCCAAATGAATGTAAGTAGCTCATAGTATCATAGCTTGCATATCACTGTAACGTTTTAATAATCTAAAGTTGTTATAGTACAAAAGATAGTCATGACTTTTTTGCTGAACAGTGCCTCCCAATCGCTGTCTGCCAATAACAAAACAGAAAACGATTTCCATTCCATCATAACAAAAACCAAAAATGATAATTTTCTCGCCCAAAACAATAAAGTCATCAAGGTACACAAATTAATACTGCTAACCGGATTCAACCTACATACATATGTCGAAAACAGGCGTTAATCAATTACCAGATTTTATGTCCAAATTAAATATAAAAATACCCATACGAGTGTTCGGAGCAGAGGTTGGAAATGCAAATGTCGCCTGGCAGACTGAATAAGCAATGACCACAATCGATTATGGAAGGATGGATGGCTTTAAAAAGAACATGACTGGATGACGTTTTTGATTCGTTATCGAATTATCTTTATTGGCTATTCGATATAACAGGAGAGATGGAATTCAAATGATTGGCGTTTTGTTTGGTAGAAGTTACTGTTTTTGTTTTGTTCGTCTAGTATTTAGCCATTTTTTTTTTGTGGTAGGAAGTCTTGAAATTACTTGGCCTGCTTTGGGGGAGCTACAAGGAGTATCAAACTTTTACTGTTCCTTCACTTTGTAGTCGCAGTTTTTTACTGAGTATAGGCTTCTTTTAAGCAGTGCCAACGTTCGATACTCTGATCTCAGCGTCCAGTTTTTTTTAATCTTGCTATGATCGCTTTTATTTATTTATTTTTAAGAAAGCTTACAGACTAATAAATATTTTTTTTTTTACATATTTGGGGAAAATCGCTAATGACAAGCTTCCACATATATTTACTAGGATAGTATATAAAATAAGATAAAAATTAACAACTGTAGACAATTATATCAAGTATTTTAATATCAAGGATGAAGAATACCTAAGTGTGCCCAATCATCAGAACAAATATTAATTAATTAGCTGTGGTTTTCACCGTGGATTTCACTAAAATGTTCTTTCTTTTTGCCTACTATCTCACCGTGGAAAGCGGCGATGTGATCGACGATCGAGCACACTTACTTAGAAGTAACCTGTTCACCTTTGAGTTAAAGATCCCTGGGTTGTAACTATCAGAAAACACAGACTCTAGCAAGTTTTTTTTTCAGGTTCTAGCTGGGAAGCATCCGACGCTATAACTGTCGACATTCTACGACCCGTTTCCTCCATCGCCTATTGAACTTTCGACATACAAGGCAAGTCTTCTGCCCCTACAACTTGCTGAGTCGGGATGCTACGTTAGTAGCTTCAGTTATTTTCTGAATTAACAAAATCATCGCCATCATCTTCCACAGCTCAAATTCATCCACTCTTTTCTTTTACCAGTCTCGACGTTTCTTTACCAATGTCATCCAGGCCATCATTTTTCCAATATTTTTAATTCCAGTCCTTGGACGTCACTTATTGGCCACCACTTAAAAAAAAGCTAATATCGTTTTTATCTATGATCGTTCTGTCTTTACAGCGTTTTTCTCCTTTTGTCTTTATCTCTTTTCAACGGATCTAACTATCCTTTGACTTAATTCCGGAAAGTAGATTCAGTCTACAGGTACCTTTTCCGAGAGCTAACTAATCCTTATCACCGCTTACATAACTCAGCCAGGCAGAAAAGATTACTGCGAATTTAAAATGCATGGCGTTAATAATGTTTTAAAGTTCTAAGATCCTTTTACCATGAGAAAATAAACAAAGATATGGAAGGAATAAAAATATAGAAAGTAAACTAAGCACCTGAATTTTCCTTCGCACTTTTTATTCTAATAATCTCTATGGAGCAAATTATTGCTCTGCACAAAATGGCAGGAGTTAAAGATAAATTGCTTATTTTATTGCATTAACTGAATAAATCAATGTTTTATTGTAATTTTTTGCATTCTTATGTTTCAAAAGAATTTCTTGAATACAATTAAATTCAGTAAAGGAGTTCTTTAGAAATAGAACTATTGCGGGATTTTATATAAAAAATTGCAAGT